>JAMXBB010000007.1:73584890-74921770 GCA_024138015.1 Lumnitzera littorea
GGTGTGGGGGGAGTGCCGGGGGTGGGGGATCTGGGGGGAGTGCGGGGGGTGGGTGGGTGAGGGAGGAGCAAGGATAATCTCCTATAACAATTGCTTTTGGCTTTGGCCTAAATTCTGATAGTACATGAAAACAAGCTTTTGGGCCAAGGAATTGCAGTACTGTGGAAGAAAGGTATATTCTCTTGATAACATTTTATCTTGGGAAAAGTACTTGCCTGCAATTTGTTACCTACCAAAATTTGCTAGTGACTTGGTTTAATAGTAAGACCCAGAGGCCTTGGCTGTCCATGGATCCTCAACCACGATTTCACCAAGTAGGCTCTCACCTCCTTATAAAGGAGTAGCCATGACTGGGGGTCTCTTGACGTCCTCTTTCTGCTTCTTGAAATGCTCTGTATACAATTTTGAGATTTGGCAATGTGGAGTCTGGGAATCACATAGTTATGATTTGAAACATGAAATAAAAATTGTGAATAAAGATAGATCTTGATGTTCCTTTCTTATTTTGCTACATCACGTGCATTTCCATTTAGGAACTGTGACGTCTTAGTTCATTAGCCTTATTCCATTGGTTGGTGGCTCTTTTTGTTTAATTAGCTCCCTGAAAATTTCACTAGGAGCAACCCTAAAAGTGTGGTTACCCTGACTTACCCCTAATTGCCCCAGCAATTTTATTTAGTAATCCAATTGTAGTTTTGTGCTGGGCTAAAGAAGCATGGTAATAAGGCTTGTGCTTTTTATCTTCAAACTAGATTAGGCAGTAGCTGATATTTCTTGAATTACATTTTGGTTTTGTAGGGTTCAGACTTTGTGCAACAAGGAATTGACATAGCAGCTAGAGAGCTTATTGCAGTGGCCACCCCTGGGGAAGGTAAACTTCTAGGATATTTGCTATCTCATTTTTGAGTTTTTGAGGGTGGCCAGAGTAACTAGTGGGCCTTTTCTTAACGTTCCTGACAGTTGACCAGGTACAGCTGGACCGTGCCAAACAGGCAACCAAGTCAGCCATCTTGATGAACTTGGAATCAAGGGTACAGGATGCATGAATCATCAAAGTTTTATATCTCTGTTCACTCATCTGTGGTTGCTTACAGTTAGGTTTGCTTTGCAGGCGATTGTTGCCGAAGATATGGCAAGGCAAATTTTGACCTATGGGGAGAGGTATACCCTATTCTGAAATGTCTGCTATATAGCTTTGTGCAATACACGCTTCCCTCTCTTTTCCTGGTCTGTTGTGGGAATGTTGCTATTTGGCTATTAATGTGTGTCTGGGACGCCATGGCTGTAATAAGTTGAACTTCTTTATTCAATGAGAAAAGCTAGTGGGCTTGATAGGCATAATGCTACAATATGTGGCACCTGAATAAAATAAATGGTTTTCACATTTAAGAAACCTAGATTTCTGGCACTTACCCTTGTAAAGGACTTCATGCATGAAACTGACACAAGTCCGTCCCTTTTGCATAGAACCACCTTCTCCTTTTTTAGCACAAGACAATGACTTGTTGTGTGTCCAATGTGATCTACTGAGATTATTTTTGGTTAGATGTGTGAGGATTTCTCTCAAATTTAACTTAATGCAGGGCTCTTGCACTGCTATGTGATTGTTCAGAGCAGTTCCATGATTTTACTGTTTGAAAGAATTTATCTCCATTTTTCCTCTAGTAATTTTATGAATTAGTTCTCTGAAAATTGATTTATATGTAAATATATATGGTTTTTTAGACTGTCTAACCAGATTACTATCCGTAAGCACATCATATCTCAACTATGGGACTATACTCACCTTACTTACCTGGCTTTCCACCATTCTTTACATGGCTTCTGAAGTTGATTCTGCCTTTCTGTTGAAAAGCATTGGATTCTTGTGGTCATATTCAGCTATATATACATTGTTTCTTTTGGAAGTGAGGAATCAAGATGGAAAGAACTGCTGTTTCAACTTCCATCCCTTTATTTCCCTTTATTTGTTTGCTGGTAAGATTGTAGGCTGTTGGTAGGGCGATTGTTAGAATGGCAAAAAGAAATGAAAAAAGTACATTTCAGGGGCCTGAACCTGATGTAGGCTCTATCGAAGAGTCAGTTAATATAATGAGGTGCACTGCTGCTTATTCCTTGTGTGATCTTCATGTCAGAGATAAAAAGCCAGTTTCTACTTGATAGTGCCCTTTCAATATCTTTTGTACTGCTTCACTTGCAGTGTCATTTTCTGTTGTTTTGCATTAGTAAGTAGAAATTTATTTTGAAAGTCCTATCTTCCATGATTGTTGGCTTTGATTTCAAAGGAAACCTGTGGAGCACTTCTTGAAAGCTATAGATGAAGTAACAGTCAAGGATATTGCCTCAATTGCACAAAGGCTCTTGTCTTCACCCCTCACAATGGGATCATATGGAGATGGTAATTTCTCATTTGTCAAGTGGTAAATATTTCTTTGATTGTGACATTATTTTGTGCCATTATTAATCAATTCTCACTGACTTCTCCAGTTATTTATGTTCCAAGCTATGATTCTGTCCGCAGCAAGTTCAGCACAAAATGAAGTTTTTTCCATCAATTTATTTAGGCAGGAAGTAACCTGTCTGTATATCCTTTGGTGCATGCACGTCTTCACCCGCCTATAGTTTGATTTTGCCTTTGGATATTCCGTTCTAGAATAATAAGTTGGAAAATCCCATCGAGCTTGAAGTTCATGGGCAGATTTTGTTGGGATGTTCTTGGATCTATATATATTTTTTCCCCTGATGTCCCTGTTAAAATTCTTTGTAATTCATAACGGCAAAAACTTTTGTTATTGAGCTTAGATAGCCTCTGATTGGAAGACCATTTAAGCTTCTAAGACAACTTTCATTTTATTCAGTAACTGAAATAAGTTTTACTGATAGACTACTACTATTAAATCGGCCAATTTTGTTATTGACCTTTTCAAATTCAGATTTAGAGGATGGATCTAGTCTCGTATTTATTTCCATCGTCTTAATTTTCTATAAGGATGTCCAGAGAAAGAATTGTGCTTATAACACTTTTTCGCCTGCTTAAGGTAACATTTGTGAAGCAGGGATATAGTCAGGCATGCAGTCTCTTGTGAAATTTATGAATTGATTGCGGAATATGAATAATTGTAATTGGACATCTGTTGAGATTGTGGAAATGGTAGTGTTCTGGGGAAGATACGGACATACATGGCTCGTGAAGAGTGAAAAAAGAAAGCACTGTAGCCTTCTAGAAAAGTAGTATGTAAGCAAAACCGACTGCTTTTGTTTTGGAGATAATTTTTCGGACCCTTTTTAACGTTTGGCTATGGTTTACGTGAAATATTTTTTGTAATGATTTTATTAACCATTGGCATTTAGTGATAGATGATGGTTGAATTTGATGATAATGGTATCTATGGTACAGCTGCTGTTGGTTAACTACCGTGTGACGGTGGGGATTTGACTACCATGAAATGGTAACGGAATATATGAAAAATGATTTTTATGCTTGCTTGTATGCTATGCTGCTATTTTATAAGCCTTAATGGAGGATGATACTAGATGCGACGTGAAAATATTTCTGAAAAGCCCTTTTTTTTTCCTTTTAAACATAATTAAAATGTACGTTGTTATTAGAAAGTGAAAAAAGTTGGTAGGTATAATATATTATCAGAAAGTACACGGTGCTATTAGAATATTGACTTTTTGGTAGGATTTATTTTTAAGTTGTCTGATGGTGACTTACTTTTAAAAAATACCCCCTATGCATAATCAGTATTAACATTGCTGTTCTGCTATTTTATTTGCTTTAATGTATGGTCCGGATGACCGCTAAGACGGTTCATGTAAGCGTTCCAGCTTTTAGGCTTGCGACACAAACAATGCCTGATAAGATGACAATGAGTGGCCGCATGGTGCATGGTGCGTGTTCCTCTCATTTCCGTGCATTGACAATGTTTTTCTTTCATGTAACAAGTTGAGAAACTGTCTATCGGTGTCACCTTGGTGAATACTCGTCATTAGTACTAGTGAAATCCGCAATCAACCTGGATGCTGTCAAGTATGCTGTGTTGTTGAGCAAATTGTGTCAAATCTCTTTGGGTTGGCATAGGGTAAATGCGGTTGGGGTTGGTTGGAGTGTAGTATTTCAAGCTTTGAGCTCCTCTTACCGTGTGTTTTATTTAGCTCGATTAAATTTGTCTGAACCTGTATACAGAATTTGTTTAATGTGAAGTGTTATTCCATATTATCAAATGTACATTAAAAGTTGAATTCATACAAATCCTGATTAATTTTGATATGAATATGAATAAAATTTGGACTTGATTAGGTTCGCATACCGAATATTTGAGCGCATGGATGGATTTAGGGGGTGCCAAAGGTGGTCTCGATCCCCCAAGTTTGGAAAAAAATCGGTCATGTAAATTTATTAAAACCGAGAAATCATGTATACTATATATAAATATATATTATAAGAGTAATATAAAATAAGATATTATATGTAGCTCACTGGTCATGCATGTATTTTGTAAATAAAAAGGTCACGTCATTTTACTTTTTCAAGAATGTATTTATTCTTATATTGCTAAAATATCATTTGTGTTCTTTTCCTTTTTTATCTCACAATAACCAATAACATTAAATTTCATTTATTACAATATTATAGTTAATTAATTAATTCTTTTTCATTGCTCTTTTTTTATTAATAGTATACTGCAAATAATAACTATATCAGTAATGACTCGTTTACTTTTTAAAATGAGGGGATGGGGATAAAAAATTTATACTTTGAGAATGACCATTATTAAGAATATGTTAGATATTTCTATTCTAGTATTTATTTTGTGTAAATTTTAATTATAGAGAATACTTATTATAGTATTTATTTCGTCTCATTAGTTATAGTATTAATTTAGGAATACAACTAAAAATACCAATTACTCCTATTTATCATTAATTACAGTATTAATGAGAGTATAATGATCACATTATTTGAACTTTTTATTCCCTAAAAAATTTCGTTTTTTCTTAGGTAGTAACTATTCAAACAAGAACCAGAGTAGAAAGGCTAATGGAAATTAAATTTCCTTACTAATTTTTCAAGTAAATCAGGTAAGGGATAGTTGTGAGCAAGTAGATATTTTATTTTATTTTTTATTACCTCCAAGCAAACGGACTGTAATAGTAACTTAAATGTGGTAACTTAAGCCTCTTAGTCATATAGTTTCAAGTCCCATCCCTGGCTGAGATGGAGCATATCTGGACAATTCTAGACTATGTTCTAACGGACATTGAGAAAAATAAGTGCCCATATATCTATCATTTAGTTATTTATATGAACTACAATGTCCTCTAATCACAAGCTATTACAATGAAAGGGTATTTAGGATTCGCTACTCCACACTAGCTTTTTTTTTTTTTTTTTTAATTATGTTCTCCTCATCTTTGGATATTTTGACATATTGTGGCTTCTTCAAGAAAATGAATCCTCTAAAGTTTACCTATTATGGTACAAGAGTGAATATAATCTCCATCAGACATATTCAAGGCTTTAGCTAGTACACGGAAGTGTACATCATGTGTTTTTTTTTTTTTTTGTCTATCAATAAGTGCATGCATTGCATGCTGGATATCAAGAACTAGACCAGTAAATGTGTCAATGGTTTTACGTTTTTTGTGAGGTCATGGGACGTAGTGTATTGTGTGTGTTAGATTTGGTACCTGTACTCTCTTCAGCAAATATAGTTGTGGTTTGCTGTGCTTCGTGTGGATTACGCCTGAATCCTGATCCACTGGATTTGAGTTACTGGACTAACGTAGCTGGGTCCGTTAGTGAACTAGAAATTATAAAAAAATGACGAAGGAGCCAACTACGGTACTTTGAGTTGAGTACAACCGAAGAAAGAGTCTCTTGCGGATAAATCTAACCAAGACACTTCTTTTGCCCCAGAGCCAGAACCAGGACCGGTACTAGGACTAGGACTAGAGTCCAAAGTCCCATCCATCACTTTCTTTCTGAAATTTGGTGGTGAACTTCATGTCATGTGGTCGTTTCCCGTACGTCCACAGATTTGGTAAGACTTGGAATCTATGTTCAGACGTACGTTTTGGCTGTATTACCATCTTTGTATTTTCTGGATGCCTATTGCTTTATGCCAAGTGCGATGAATGGCAATATAAGAAAAAGGGCTATTTTTTCAGAATAACGTTTTAACCGTTATATTACCACTAGACACTTTTAAACTTGAGATAAATGTTGTGGCAAAAAAAAAAAAAAAAAAAAGAACTTGAGATAAATGATTTTTCTCTAAAACTATTGATTTAGTTTTATATCATCTCCACTAGAATTCAAACAACATTAATGAACTATGGAAGGCTCAAATCTTGAATAAACTCTTAATTGGTTATTAAACCCAAAATGTTTTCTTTGATTCGATTTATGTTAGGCCTATCTCATCAATCATAACCCACTTAGTAAAAATTTAAAGGACATTTAAAATTTAGATAAATGTGGTTTTAGTGTTGTTGTTGATCGGAGTTGGTGTTGGAATCTAATTGGTGAATGATATCACAATAACCTATATATGTAGTATCATTTCGAATAAAATAACATATCACGGATTTATGAATACATAACACTATATATGTATATTAATATATATATATATATATTTGTATATGTGTGTGCATGCGTTATTCGGATCATAAGTTATCCCATAAGACACATCAAGACTGTGTTCATTGCCTCCCTTAAATGGTAAATATCCAATTGCTTGGTTTGTGCATTATTGTATCTAATATCACATGTTATCTATGGCTTGTGACGTCTATATCTATTTGTGGCATTTAAAGGTGAGCGCAATGCAATTTGGTTTGATAGAGTTCTCTTTTACTGAATCTAATATTTATGGTTTGACTTATAATTTTTTTAACCTAAAAAAAGGCTTAATCTAGTTCAATTTGTGATTCGAATCGTTTTCACTAAATTATTAAATTTACTATACATTTACATTCTCTAATACAAGCACATAACGAGTATTTCTACCATATAAATTACAACCATATGGACTAAAATGTAATGATTGGTCTGAGCTTCCGGAATACAATGGGATTTTCATAAAGTTGATCATTATGAATGTTATGATGAATTTGATTGGGAAATCTAGTGGCAAAAAGAGGGGGATTCATTAACTCGTTATATAGTCTGAATTAGGGAAATGACAGAATCTATAAAAATTATTCAACAGGCTTTAGAAGGAATTTCGAGCAGTCCCTATGAGAATTTAGAAATCCGATGCTTTGATAGAGAAAAGGATCCATAATGGAATGATTTTGAATATTGATTCATTAGTAAAAAACCGTTTCCCACTTTTGAATTGTCGAAGCAAGAACTTTATGTAAGAGTTGAAGCCCTAAAAGAGGAATTGGGAATTTTTTTAATAGGAGATCAGAGCGGTTTCTTGATCGGTAGGAGCTGACTAATTATTATAAAAATGTTTTATCCTCACAATCGTATTAGAATTGCCTGTTCAGAATATTTGTTCTAATAATGGATCTCTTTCAATAAATAATTGTCAAAAATCTAAAAGCTTGTCATATTTATAATTTAAAAAACGACAAAGCTTATATAGAAAAGCATTGATGATGAAAGAGATAACTATGATGTAAATTACATTAGGTGTGGTTGTTATTTATATATATATATATATATATATATTTAATAATTCACCATTCAATTCAAATATTATTAGATTTAACTGAACTGTGAACCGAATCGATCGCAAAAAGGTTAACTTTTTAAGGGGAGCCTTTTTTTAACTATAGGTACCTTAGATGATATTGATCTCTATGATGCGTTAGGATACAACTTCGTGTACAATCTAAGAGATGGTGTGCTGTACGTGTACTATGATGAGTAGCTTGGTGAGACTCGCTAGTATTGCAGTGTTATTGGACTATTTGATGTTTGTCGTATTAGAGATTGGGTTTTGTATCGGTTATACTTAATTATGTTCGTTTTGATTCTATTCTGAGTGCATATATTTCAGAAACTGTAGGAGCCAGGACGATCTCCATTGTTACGGCGTGTAGATGTTGTAATGAGAGTCAGATGAGTCACTTAGATGTAAATGTTTAGTATGATATCTAGCGTGTGATTTGTAGTCATTCAGGTATTTGAGGTACTTGTGGTTACAGATTCTGAACGTTTATGTGTCATCATCGAATAATGACATGTGTATGCTGTAACAACCAAAGCTTTGGGGCGTTAGAACTAGAATGTGGACGGGCTATAAGATGTGTGTTTCTTTTCCCTTAGTAATTGATCAATTGGAATGTTTATTGATGCATTCACCGTGGGGGAGGTGCTAAGGGAAATTCTAAAAATTCTAATGTATTCATACGCTCGTTAGTTTCACTTTGGTTAATTTAGGTGCTGCGTAATGGTTCAACATTTATTAAAAGTATAGAAAATATTTACACTTCACAGGGAAGTTCGCGTACTTTACTAAAATTTTCCATTATCAGTATTTTGTTTGCTGCTTATTATGGAGGTTCTTATAGTTCGAGGTTTGTGGAGGTCCTATAATTCGATTACCTATGAGGATAATTTCCTAAAAAAAATTATTTTCAAATGCCAATGATATACAGAAGCAGCATAGGATAGGATGTATATATGTATTTGAATTATATATATATATATATATATATATATCTAAGGACATGGAAAATAGTAAAAATAAAATCACACTACAGGTAAACTCACAATATATTTGCCATAAAAAATTTATAAAAAGCAGGAAATTATGAACGGCCCAACTGCAGTGAACAAATCTATAAAGATTGCTCGATTAATTAAGCACGAGACAAATAAGTGTCTGAAGCTTAAATCTCATAAGTCAATTATGTAGATTAGACAAGTTGCCATCAATTCAGGGGCACCGCTGAACCAAAAATACTTTCCACCTTGAAGCATGGGATTTTTGTTTTTCTTGATTGTTTCTCAATATAAGCGACAAAATATGAAGGAGCTTTTGCAAGGATGGTTTGTATGATTAGGTGTAAATAAATTCTTAAATATGGTACATGTTTTCATTTTCTTATAACTCTCGACATAATGTTTATTTATATTTATTTAGTAGAGTAGTTTTACATGTGAGATTGTGTTTTCATTACATGTAGGCATTACGTTTTGTATATCTATATTATTGTACATAAACAGTTAGTTAGTTATAGAGTTCACATCAATCAAAATATTGCATCTTCTTGAATTCTCTCCTTAGCTCAACCCTTCACCATTGTTGATCATGGTAATCACAGTAAGTAATCTGATCCATTCATGTTAAATTCTCTAAATGTTGTGCGCTTCAACATGGTATTGGAGCTTAGGTTGATTAGGAATTGAATTGATTTCTCATATTCTTGCAATTGTTTACAAGTTCTTTTCAATTGTTTCGACAATGAATAGTAATCAAGATCTAATTAGTAACGAACCATTACTCCTTTTTGGTTCTGATAGTTCAGGAACATTGATCACAAATGTTATATTCAATGGATTAAATTTTGCTAGCTGAAATAGATCAATTAAGCTCACCTTAGGTGCGAAGGCAAAAATAGGGTTCATTGACGGGACATGTGTGAAACCTAAACCAAATAGTAATGATGAACAATGATGGCTATGATGCGATTTCATGGTTAAATATTGGATTCTTAATTAAATGTCCAAGGATTTATTAGAAAGTTTCATCTATGCAAAGTCAACAAAAGAATTATGGAATGAAATTGTAGAGTATTTTGGTTTGCTCAACTGACCTCTTTTGTATCAATTACAGTTGAGAATTGTAAATTTTAAGCAAGAAGTTCTATGGTAATGGTGTATTATAATAGTTTGAAGAAACTTTGGGATGAATTAGATAGCATGACTTTAATCCTTATTTGTAGTTGTAGTGTTTTGGATAATTGTGAATGTGACCTAGTTACCAAATACTTGGAGATTGAGAATTGAAATATAGCAGTATAGTTTTAATAGGCTTGAATGACACTTTTGAGACAACAAGGAACCACATTTTGTCAATAGATCCTCTTCCCACTATCAACAAAGTGTATTACTTAGTTTTCAAATTGAGAAACAAAAACAAATGACACATTCGATATGTTACGAGTTAGCAACAGCTTTCCTTGCTAAGGGATAGAAGAGAGCAATTTTTGATGACAAAAAAGACAAGAAAGGGAAAGGATTTGGTAAATTGATTTGCATACATTGCAAAAAGGCAAGGCACTCAATGGAGAATTGTTTTGAGATTGTTGGATTTCTTGACTAGTATAAGGGGAAAAAGGGTAAGAGAAGTATTAAGATGGCAACTAGTGTATTAGCAATCAATAATCTTTCTATTGATAACCCTCTTGATATTATATCTAGTGTTGTAGGTGGTGTGAGTTACACTAGTGTTACTAGCTTTAATTCAACTGAGAATCAGCTGATATCAAAGATTTGTTAAGAGGTATTGAAGTTGCTTAAAGAACAACTAGCAGAGGATTGATCTCATACTAATTTGTTCACACAATTGGCTGTGTGGAATTGATTGACAAGATTATATTAACCAATGTCTTTTTGATACTAGAATTTTGTTACAATCTTTTGTCAGTAAGTAGACTTGTTGAAACCTCTCCTTTAGTTGCTGTATTTGATTTTAAACAATGCCTGTTTGAGGACCTAAGGTCTAAAGATATTCTTGCAAGAGCTATTAGTCATTGTGGACTCTATGTCATGGAACTGAAGCCAGCTTCTATTGACCTCTATGCTTATAATAATGTTAAAAACTCTTTTCTTAGTGCAACCTTTGTTTCTTTTCTTAGTAATAATAATAAATCCTTAAAACTAGTTCATGAGTGTTTGGGACATATCTTTGTCTTGAAAATGAGACACTTACCTAAGTTTCAAGGCAAAACTTTGCCGATATTTCTTTGTGATACTTGTATGCAAGCCAAATTCCATTGTCTATCTTTTACACATAGTATTACTTCTTCATTGTATCATTTTGGTTTGTTATATTTAGATGTTTGGGGACCATATAATACTTGTTCTACTTTGGGTGCCAAGTTTTTTCTCAGTATTATGGATGATATGACACTTTGTACGTAGACTTTTTTGATGATACACAAATATTAAGCTCCAGTCTTTTATCGAATTTCATTGCTTACTTACAAACACACTTTCAAACAACTCCCAAAACAGTGAGATCCGATAATGGTACTGAATTCACCTCAAAAGAATGCCAAAATTTGTTTGCTAGACATGGTATTGTTCATCAAAGAGGTGTTGTTTATACTCTACAACAAAATGGAGTTGTCAATTTTAAACATAGACACTTGTTGGAAATTGCTAAATCCCTTTGCATTCATGCTAACCTTCCTAAATATTTTTGGGGAGAATGCTTGCCTGCTGCCACTCATCTTGTTAATCTTATGCCTACACCTATTTTACATTGGAAAGCACCATATGAACTTATGTACCATAAATCACCAACTTATGATCATTTTAGGGTTTTTAGGTGTTTATGTTATGTAGAAATTAATCCTAAACCTAAGGATAAACTTGACACACAAAGTTGAAAACATGTATTTGTGCGTTAGCCAATTGGACAAAAAGGATACAAGCTATATGACTTGGTATCACATAATATCTTTATAAGTTGTGATGTGCTATTCTTTGAACATCTTTTTCCTTTCAAATTTGATACACACTCCTTATTTTATCTGGCTCTTCTTCTGAAAGTTCTTCTAATCTTTTTCCTACTATTGATACTTCTTGCTTCATTGATGAAACCATATAGGACTCTATTCAACCTGCTTCTTCTTATGATCTTCATTCATCTTCACATAGTCCGGATACAACAGTACCTTCCACTCTTATTTCAATAAGTTATAGTCCTTCATTAAGAAGATTAGATTGTATCAAACATCCTTTTGCATGGCTTAAAGACTTTGTACATAGTGTTCACAATAGTACTTTAGCTATAGCAACAATAGACTGCACACATTACTTATACCCTTTATTCAATACTTTAACTTTCTCTCATCTCCCTTCTAATTATGTTGGTGCTTTAGCTAACATGTTTGCATTAAAAGAACCCTGCAGTTATAAGGAAGCTAAAAATGATCCTAAGTAGGTAGAAGCTGTGAATGCAAAACTCTTAGCTGTGGAATCTAATAATATTTGGATTCTCACTACTTTGCCATAAGGAAAAAAACCTAGAGGATAAAAATGGGTTTATAAAATTAAGTATTAACCAGATGGAATAATTGAAAGATATAAGACTAGGTTGGTGGACAAAGGTTATACACAAATTGAAGGAATTGATTATACACACACATTTTCACTCGTGGTAAAGCTTACTTCTATTTGTTTGTTATTGGTAATTGCTTCTATTAAATGATGGTTTGCTCATAAGCTAGATGTTAATAATGCATTCCTTCATGGATGCATTGATGAAGAGATATATATGTTCCTTCCTGATGGATATCTTGGTGTAGAATAAGGCTAAGTTTGTAAGCTTACTATGTCTTTTTATGGACTTAAACAAGTTTCTAGGTAGTAGAATAAGGAATTTACAAAATTTATTGTTTCACTTGGTTTTGCTCAATCCAAATTAGATTATTCATTGTTTACAAAGAAATTAACTACTAGTTTTATTGTTGTATTAGTGTATGTGGACGATGTGCTTCTTGCTGGTGATTTTCTTGATGATATTAGCAAAGTTAAAATTGCAATTGATTCTACCTTTACCATTAAGGACTTGGGTAAAGTTCAACTTTTTCTTGGTATAGAAATTTATCATTTAGATGATGGCTTTCTTTTAAACTAGCATAAGTTTGCTATGGATATATTGGTGGATGTTGGTTTAATAGGGGCTAAACCAGCTAGAACGCCTTTTCCGTTAGTCTTTTCCATTAGGGCTCCATCTTGATAATTCTTCAGGACACATTTTAGATGATCCAGGTCTGTTTCGTTAGATTGTGGGAAGACTATTATACTTAACCATTGCTAGACCTGATTTGTCTTATTGTGTCCAACAACTAAGTTAACATGTTTCTCAACCAAGAACAACTCACTTGAAAGCTGCAATGCATGTGCTTCATTATCTCAAAGGATCAATTGATAAATGGCTTTTCTATTCATCTTCTAGTACTTTATCCTTGGTTGGCTATAGTGATGGGGATTGGGGTTTCAATAAAGATGATCACAAGTTGCTTTCAGGATTTTGTATTTTTTTAGGTACTTCCTTAATTTCTTAGAAGACAAAGAAGCAAGTTACAATATCCACTTCTTTTGCTGAAGCTAAATACTGTAGCTTAGCTCTTACCACTAAAGAATTGTTATGGAATTCTTTTGTACTTCAAGACATTAATGTCAATCTTGTTCTTCCTGTTTGTCTATTTTTTGATAGCAAGTTTGCTATTTTGGTCACACAAAATCCTTGCTTTCATGCACGAACTAAGCATATTGAAGTTGATGTGCATTTTATTAGAGATCACATATCTTCTGGTTTCCTTCAGGTGCAATTTGTTCCTTCATAATCTTAAAATGCTAATTCCATAACCAAGTCTATTGCTGAATCACGTTTGCTATTTTTTCTATCCAAGTTTACCTTTTACTATGGCCAACTTAAGGAGGGGGTCTTGAGAGATAGTGCATTACATAATGTTTATTTATATTTATTTAGTAGAGTAGTTTACACGTTAGATTGTCTTTGTACATGTAGGCATTACATTTTGTATATATATATTGTTGTACATAAATAGTTAGTTAGTTATAGAGTTCACATCAATCAGAATATTGCATCTTCCTAAATTCTTTCTTTAGCTCAACTCTTCACCATTATTGATCCTAGTAATCATATTAAGTAATCTGATCCATTCATGTTGAATTCTCTGAATGTTGTTTGCTTCAACAATAACCCTTGATAATATGTTTATATGTAGAAAATTATCACTAAAGATAAAAAAATCATTCTCTTTTTGGTTGAAAAGAAACTTCATTACCAACATAAATAGAAATTACACATTTGACGGTGTTGAAAGAAAATCAACATACAAGTAGTAAGGTAATTGAGATGGTAGTTGGAAGATCGAGAAACAATAGCTCATCCTAAATTTTGCTTGGGTAGCCACCCAATGAGCATAGGCATTTGCCTCATGATGAGGGGGAAAAGAAAAAAACAATTACGAAATCTAGATTTATATTGCAAAATATGAGGTACGATCCCCGCTATCTTCCAAGATGCAATAGTAGGATGTGAGATAGTATTGATGACAACATGAGAGTCAGACTTAATCTCAAATTAATTGATATAGTAAAAAATTGAAAATCCATGTATCACTAGTTTAAATTCGGTTCTTGACATATCATTAATTGATTTATTCATACAAATTAATTGATCTAAATCCACTTCATTAATAGTATGGATCATTATATATACATATGTAAATGATATGATAAAAAGTTAATTTGCATATCAATGCACTAGTTTAGCAATAGCATATTGGTGTTTCTAAGTCCTAGCTAAATGTAATCTACTATGTCTATAAGGGGTGTTTGGCATATATTCTTATACGAAGTATCCTAAGTATGCTTATAAATTTTGGTGTCTATAAGTATCCTAGTACCTAATTAAGTATTCTCTCCCTCTCTCTCTTTAGCCTTTGGCACTTTTCTTTGCATTTGGCTGTTGCTCTTTCTTTATTTTTTTAATTTTCTTATAATAATAAATAATTACTATTATAATATAGAAAATTAACAAAACAATATTTTAAACTTTAAAAATATCTAATATATATTTAGATATTGCATGAAAAGTAATAATAATATGAGACTCATAAAAGATTTTAAAAATTGATAAGTAATTTTGGTTAAACACCTTTTTAAATTATGTAAGGGTGCTTATAAAGAAGGAGAAATATTTAAGACACTGATATGATATCATAAGCATCCCCTTTAAGTATCCATTGATTAAAATACTTAAGAGGTGCTTAATTAAAGTTATTTACTATTTTTTTTAAATCTTTTATGCATTCCATTAGCATTACCTTTCAAATCAATATATAAAATATAATATTTTTTATTACCATATATCATATTAATAATATTTTATTTATTTTCACTAAAATGAGAAAAGAGAAGCAAAATTGCCGTGCACCATTCAAGTCCGACTTGTGTCAGGGAGAAGAAATAAAAAAAAAAGTCGGTACTAGTACCAAGTTTAGTACCCTAGCACTTATAAGACCCTCCTCATATAATGGTTAAATGGGCATTTGGTATGAGAATTTGTACTAAATACATCTTATAAATATGCGCTTATAAGGTAGAGAGTGATTAAAAATAAGAGGTATTTAGGATACTAATATAATACTCTAAATACTTATTACATTAGAAACAAAATGAGGCGCCATTTCCTATTATGCCATAACGAGTCTATCACTGGTTTAGAAGATTTTGTGACCGACAAGTAAAACATTATTTTTCAATTTTCGCTTTCATTCTAAAATATGTCATTTAAATACTTAGTTATAATCAATATACAATAAATTTTATTTATCAAATTACTTATAATCGAAGTTGCAGAAGGTCATGATTTGCGATCCATAAAAGCTAAAATTATTAGTTGTTTAAGGTGGAGGGTTGGGTAACAAACTGTGGATCCCTGTTCCCCAACCCGCTAGCTATGATTTGTTTTATACATTATCCCTAAACGATTTCATTTTTTTTTTTTTCTAATGACTTTGCTCGATTTTTCTTTTTTCTTTTTCTCTATAATTTTCTTCTACCTATCTTAAAATCTAAATTTAGAACCACTTCTCCGACAAAATCCTCTATCTCGCATCATCTTGACCTCGTTGATGCTGGCCTTTATTAAATTGTTTTGGATTAAATTATAAGAAATGGTTCTCTATTGGCTGGTTCTTTTCCCAATTTCTTTTCTTAATATATTCAATTTTCAAAGTTAAGTTCATATGTATTAAGTTGTTAGATCAACTTAATTTTATTATTAGAGGATAATGCTTGGGATATACATGTTAAAATTATAAGAATTTATTAGATTTCTATTTTATTTATTGTTCTGATTTAATCACATTTATAAAAAAGACATGGTGTTGTGTTTAGAGTTGGTGATGCATACTACGGTCATGTCTGTATTCTTATTTTGTGTTAAGTTTGTATTAGTACAAAAATCATGTGAATTGAATAGAGATCATAAATAATTAAGTTACAATGTAATTGTACTCATTCATATCATAATTATATTTTCTTAAAGAAAAAAGATTTAACGATATTAATACATTACGTGGATTGATAAGTGGAAGGTATAAATATCCATAAATTTTTTACACGTGTTAGTGAATGAATATATTTTTTGAAAAAATATTAATTATGTTTTTATATATAAAAAATTTATGAATACTTATACGTCAGTTATAGATTCACATAGCCTATTAGTACAGTTAAATCCTTTTTCTACCTTCTTATCATGTGTTGTATCGTTTATTGTGTTTTCCCTTTGTCATCGTATTTGCTCATGTCGTGTTTCATGTTATTGTATCATCCCAATTGTCAGTAGTTGCTACCCAATATGCGTAATATAAGCCATGTTCAAAACAAATATTTGGCGGATTGCAAAAGAAACCCATGATGAAGAATCTTCTTTAAGAACCGCCTAGGAACGACCTTATAATTGATGAATGATAAGAAAATAAGCCTATGAAATTTTAAAGATATTGCAATCCGACCACCTCCACATGTTTTGGTTGAGGGACATGGTCAATTCTTTTGTGTAGTTATGCATTTTCATCTATGAAAGGGATGCTTCATGAAATACCCACTCCTTGAGGGCAAAAAGCTCGGCTACTTCTGGAATGAACTTTCCTCGATAACTTTCCATGTATCTCAACAATCAACGGAACCAGAGAGTTTCAAACAACGACATAAATAAAACGTAGAGAAAACCAAGATTGATGTGGAAAACTTGATTTGAATTTATAAAAAGAACCTTTAAGTAAAGATAAAAGAAATTAGATTAAAAGAAGGATAAATATTTTGCAAAAAAATAAAAAATAAAAAAGAAAATAAAATAAAGAGTTGACTATAAAGGATTTCAAAGATTTTATAAGACACTTTATATAAATTTAAATATTGCCTCGGTATTTATACGAGTTAGAAAGCAAATGAAAACATAATATGAAACTATAAAAGGCTGCCTATTTGTGGTCAATCAATGGGTAATCCATTTAGCCCACTTGTATCTCTCTCTCTCTCTCTATATATATATATAAAAGTGACAAACTTAACATCATGTTTGCTATCCACGAATAGACTCGAAATGGGGAAGAATTTGTTTTCACCTTTAAGAAAGGGGAATTGTGATTCTATTATGTTTTCATTCATTATTATTGATTAAAATCACTTATTAGACCTTTAAACTGATTATGACATTTATTAATTAAGGATATTTTTGACAATTTTAAATATACATCTCTATTCCATGGGTATTTTTAATTAGAGTTGTACAAACGGGTCAAGTGACCTAATTCACCCCATCCCACATTAACCCTTAAGTTAAGTGGGTTGGCTTCCTTGTAAATGAGGGTTGGAAATTTTAATGCAACCTACTCTATCATAAGTTGGTAGGTTTAGCGGGTTAACTTGCTATATACTAAGGTTTTTTAGTACAAAAATTAATATTTTAAAATATTTGCTAAACTAATATATAATATAATTATCATCAACGCACCATCCTTATTTATTCTTTACATTGCTATTAAGATAAAAAGGCTCGTAAAATGTAAATCACAAAAAAATTCATGCATCATTGGCTTTTCCTTATCTATTAATTCTAAGGTTACATATGTCAAATAGTTTTTATCTCTAACAATATCATTTTACAAGAATAAGTGCATAAATTTAATATATAAAAAAAAAATACATGAATTTATACGTAGGACATGCAATTGCTGTTTTTAGATGAAAATTTCAAATTGTAATGAACTTTAAAGAGGAGAAGAAAAAAGTAATATTTAATAGAAAATTATTCCATAATATGTTCTAATATGTCAGGAGTAATAATAGTTCACAGTTCAGTTAATTATTTAGATTAAAAAATTGTGCGAAATCCTATAATAATATTATTAGTTTCTTTTTTTTTTCTCTCTCTATCTCTCTCCTTTTTTTTTTTTTTGCATTTCAGATGTACTTAAAATATTAATATTATTAGCTATTACTTATTATTATTACTTATAATACTAAGTAGCTAATTAAGAAATAAAGTGACATATCACTTACATGAAGTAAATTATAATTTAAGTCAAACTCTTTGTTTTTGTTTTTGTTTTGTTTTTTTTTTTTTTTTTTTTTGTGAGTCAATGTGAGCCAACCTATCCTGCAATAGGTTGGCTTATAGGTTAAATTGGGACAGACTAAAAAAGCTAGCATTTAAGGGGGTGAAAAATTTTTAACCTAACCCGTATTTTTTTGCAGGTTAAGTGGGTTGGCTTGCATGACTCAGCTCCACTTACATAGTTCCACCTATTGTTCTTGGGATTGCTTAAATCTATATGATGCTTCTTAATTAATTAAAAAGCACTCGTTGAGCCCTCACTAATAATACCTAATTCATTTGCTCGAATGGGGTTCTTAAAACTAGTGAGTTTTTGCTAAAACTCAATTTAAAGACATTTTTCTAAATTTACTGGTTTTAAAAAATGTTTTCCTAATAATTAACAATATCCAGAGTGGGTGAGTGGTTTAGAACTAGATTTAGCAAAAAGAATTTTATTAGAATGAGAATACCTAATTGTTTTGTGCAATCTCTTTGTTCTTAAAAATAAATTGCGATTTTGGGATTGCCAATGCTCGATGAAAGTTAAGAGTTGAGTCTTTTAAGTAGGCCAGCTAATGCTCAAGAGATCCGTCGATAACTTAGAAAATGATCGAAATCAAAAGCTTTTCCTTTCCACCCATTTATAAGTCCTATTGAGCCGATGCATGAAGTTATGAATCCTGTGTGGGTCACTATTATTATTATAAATTTTATTTTTATTGTTTGATTATAGTACTATTATCATATTTGATATATGAATTTCATCCATTTTTATAACTATTTAAAATTTAAAAGTGTTAGTTTATTACTATGAAACTTTTCGAGGTCCTTATAGTATCCGGATTAAATAGTTAATTGTAAAAAAAAAAAAAAAGGATAAAATGTAGATAGTTAATGTAAAAATTGGCAAAGTTTAGGTAGTTAATTGTGAAAACGAGCAAAGTTTAGATACTAAATTAATATTTTAAAATTTCAGGTAGTAGTTGTTAAAATCGGTAAATTACTCAAAAAAAAAAAAATTGTAAAAGTAGCTAAAATTCAAATACAACATGTGACATCTACCTTTAATTATATTATACTATTTCTTAGTGCAAACAATTTCTTTGTGATTCCATTGGATAAATTAGACTCCATGTAGAACTAAGTAACTTTTGCCATGCTCCCTGTAGGTTTGACTTTAGTTAAAAGAATAACGTTTTGTTACTAGCAACTGATTGTAGACTTGGGTTTGGGTTAAACTCGATCCTAAATCGGCTTAGACCTACTAGGTTAAGGGCTTAGTCTCTCTTGAATTGGGACCAGCCCAGCTTAGGCCGATTCATTTGGCTTAACGGTTCAATGGACTGGTTTTCGGTTAGTGAACTACCCATTTTTTTCTTATAATTGGAAAAAAAAATTCTTCTATCTTTATTTTTTATTTGAAAAAAAAAACCACTAATAAATCATAAGAATTCAAAATTTTGACTATTTCACTTTATTAATTATTAGGCACTAAGATTAATAATTCATACTTTATTAATTATTGAGTACAATATTAATAATTTGTATTCTTAATAATGCATAATTATTATTTTATACCCACAATTAGTAAATTGAGTAAGTAAACATCTTTTTATAGGCAACATCTCAAGGAAAGCCTACCAATATAATCAATGTGAGACTTGATTTGTGATAAACAATGCTCACTATATACTTTTATTACTTTAGAAGAAAATTTAGAAAACAATATAATTTATGTAGGAGTTGGACTGATATTGTAAAAAAAATAGTATCTATCTAATATTTATAATACACTTGATATTTTATCTATGGCATAAATATATTTCTTATGATTTTTAATGATATTAAATTATAAATGCACTTGTATTTTTATAAATCATTAAAATATATTATTTACAAAAGTAGTTGCTCTTTCAAAAATTAAATAAGATCATATGAAACTTGTGATATTTTATACCCTCAACTTTTTGGTGGTTTTTTTTTTTTTGTTGAAAAACTCTTTTGATCGTTAAAATAATATATTTTATACTATAACTATCTACTTTTATCAATGTTAAAATATACGGGTTTTAATAATTTTTTTTATAAACCATATATATTATTCATTCTTGATATTAACTTCTAAATATAAGTAATAATATATATTCAATTTTATTTTATATTTTAATGAGAGATAATACTTAAATTTAATTTATAAAAAACTTTCTTTTTATATTTTTTTAATTTTCGAGTCAGAATCGGCAGGTTGAACCATTGGTTCCTTTGACCTAGGCTTGAACCTACCGGTTTGACAAGTCCAACAGATTGAATTGCATCGACCTGCTAAGACCGTCGGGTCAAGCTATGATTCAAGCCTGTGACTCACGGGTCCGAGTTGGTTCAATGAACCGCCAGATAGGTTCATAGGTCGGACTTGGCCCTTCCTTAGGTTTAGTTAACTGTGCTTGCTCATAAATGGGCTACCAGACATTGCAAGGGTATACGGTCCCTGTCTAACCCTGACCGATTAGATTATGACTTTGTTGCTACATATAGCACTTCCAAGTTAGTCCAATGGCCTATTGCAACTGTCTCATTCATATTGGCACACTAGCTAAAGCATCCCTTAACACATTTTGAACTGAAACTTGCATCATTACACTTGCCACGAATGAAAATTCATGTTTCTATCAAATTTCTTAACATGAAATCTAGTAAATACAATTATTTGTTTATACGGATTGGTAGTAATTAATTATTTAAGATATATTATTTTAAATTATTAATATATCAATTATTGAACTATTATTTAATTATAATATTTGACTAATATGGACATTATAATTGGTATTTTAATATAGATAGCTTGTAATGAGTAAGGCTGCTATTTTGTCGCCCAATGAGAGGTCCTTACTCTCATCTAATAAGGATATAAAAATTGTTTTTCCATTAAATGGAGTAATCTTCTCTCATGTTCTTTACAATTCTATATAGAAAAACATTGCTATAAGATAGATTTTCCTCTAACTCCAGGTACACAAATCTTATTATTCCTGTACATATATATCATAATTAACATGCTATAATCTTATATCTACAAGCAATTTCATCTTGATTTATATATACATTGAAAGTGGACAATACCTTGGTGATAGGAATTTCAGTCGAGTTGTTACATGGTGGTATAAAAATAAGTGCACCAGCAAAAAGAGCAGAGCCCTTACCTAGTGATCGTCTTTAACTTATGTAATGCAATTAATGAGGATGTCAATTCTACAAAAGGAGTGGGCCGTAATACTCTTTAAATATTGGGTGACAAAACTATAATTATCAAAGCATTTTTTGGTATAATAGCTTAGAGTATGAGGAGACTCTAAAGTTAAGCATGCTCAGATTAGGTTAATCCTAAGATAGGTGACATCTTAAGAAGCTACAGTACTAAAGAATGAAACCATGCGATATTCCATGCCAAAACAAATAATACTTTAGTAGAAGAAGTTCTGATCGAGTCATTACAAAGTGGTATAGAGCTAAGTGGGTACATATTATGGTAGTTGCTATTGCATTTGTCATAAATGAATTAGAATCTATGAACCTTAATTTTGTTGGTTTTGATTTTTGACTAAATTAACAAGTTAAATTAGGGATTTTGCTCTATATATGTTTGTGTACCACATATGTAAGTAGCTTAACAAGAAAATGCTATTTGAGATAGACTTGAATGGTCTTTCTTTGAGTTGGTTGCAATGTTTATAATTATGAAAAATGTGGTTTTTGACTCGTTAGATATAAAGTTTTAAACTTATTTAGAAAATCATGCTTTACTTTGTTTGTGCCTTGTACAATCAAATTTAATGGAAGACACGATATAGTTGTTTTATGATATTTTCTTGAATACAAAATTGAGTTGAATGTTGTAGAAGAATTAAAATAACATTATTGAGTAGCTTCTATCCAACTAAGGTTTTTTTCCTATAACTCTTGCTTTGCGACAACTTTAATGGACAAAAAAATATAAATTAAAATAACATTTATTTAATCTTTTTCCAATTGACAATTCAATTTCCCTAGTTAATATTATTCCAAAACCTCGTACCATAAAATTGTAACTTCTTGGTCATCACTTGATGCTATTGTGAGAGAGAAGACTACATTTTATTTGTTACAATGACAAAATTTAGCCATTTGAAAATTTATAAATCCAATTAATAAATTTTCTAGTGATGACAATGAATAGAAAAAAGTAAAATATGACAATATGAATTGATGCCTGCATTGCCAATGATTTGATTATGAGTGTAAACCCCGTAAAATTAGCTATTTGAGAGTAAAATTGAACACTAATACTATAGATGACTTGATGAGTCATTAAATTCAAGTAAGATAAAAATTTAATAAATCATAAATTTAAATACATTATAAGTAATAAAAATCTTAGAAATTGATCAAAACCTTAAATCGCGTACTAAAACTCTAAATCTAATTTATGTACCATTAACCAAAATTGAACCCGAATTTAATCGAAACCCTAAAATTATAACTTTAAGCCTATAAAATAATTAAATATAACTCAATAGTAATATAATTGTAGTCGATTGCAATTATCGATTAAATCGCTTAATCGCATGGAATTTTAATGAAATTGTTACAATAATTTGTAAAAATTATAATTGTAATGGGTACTAATTAAATTGATAAATTTTCACAAAATTCCAAAATTAATTTATGATGAGTATTGTTATAGTTTTTATGTTTAGAAAATTACATATATTTATTTTTAATTTTTATTTTCTTTCCTTTTCTTTCTTTCTTTTTCTCTTTTTCTTTCTTTTCTTCTTCTCTCCTATTTTTCCTTAGCCTACACGTGAATTCCAGCTAATTAATTTCAATAGCCCATGTGCTTTAAATTGAAGTACATGTGTCACAAAATAAATGGAGAAAGGACAAAAGGATAATGTAAAAGGATAATGTAAATATTTAAACCTAATTAATACCTAAATGAAGAGGATAAGCCTCTCTATTTTTTTATATTATATGTTGCACAAAATTAGTAGCATTTACGCCCCAAAATCTTGGAAACTGAAAAGTGGAAAAACAAAATAAAAGAAAAGAAAAGCAAAGTAAAAATAAACCAAAAAACCAAATCGTGAAGAACAAGGAGAAGAATAAGAAAAAGAAAAATTAAAAATAATGGGTAAGTAAAATTATTTTTGGTAGTATATATGTATATTATATGGTATGTATATGTATATATATAGTATTTGTATTGTATTTTAGTAAATATTACATTACCAATACATGTATTTATGCATAAGTAATTAAATTAAGATATATATGTATGTATAAAGATATGTATGTAGACATGTATGTATCGATAGGTATAATATATACGGTATGTGTATGGATCCATAAGATTATATATAATAGGTATTAAGTATTTTTTTTTTTTACAAAATAACTATAGATATATACACATATATGTACACGTGAAATACTTATTTATGTATATATGTATACAAGTTTATTTTCATATGTATATATATAGATGTATTTGTATAGTATATACAAGTATTTTGAATACATGTAAGCTATCTTTTATGTATACATATATATATATATATATATATATTTCTCCATGGCATAAATCATATTATATTTATCTATGGCGTAAATATATATAATTATAGTATATGTTATTATATGTATAACATATAGTATATGTACAACATATAGTATATCTATATATTATACCAAATATTAAGTGGTATATATATAATATAATAGTTACTAAATAAAATAAATTTATAAATATGTAAGAAGTAGGTATATAAATATATATGTGTATTACCGTAAAATTAGGGATTACAAATTAAATTAAATTATAAAATTAATTAAATATATTATAAGTACATAAATATATATAAATCATAAAATACAAATGAATAATAAGAAAATAATAAATAATAAAAGTAATAGCAATCATAATAATAATAATTGTAAAGACTAAAATCTCAAAAATAGGAAAAATATGCTTAAAATAATAAAAATATCAATTATATGATTTAAATAATTATTAAATCATAAATATATTAAGAAAAAGCTAAAATTAATATTTTATAATTTTTAAATTAAAATAATAAATTTTGTGAAATTTTTATATCATAATTCAAATAGTGAGTCATAACGTCCAAAACGGACCTTGTTACGAGAAAATATGCTCGAAAACGATCAAAATAGACTATAAGTTCATAACGATCCGAGCTAAAATGAAAAAGTTATACGTGATTCGATAAAAAGCTCAAATTGATGATTTTATGTAAATCAATAACCAATTTAAGTAAACGGTACGACTTAGCATTCTAGTTTAGTTATTTAATTCCCAAACTTACTACTTTTCATATTCCCCTAATGTTAGGTGATCTTGAGATCGAGACTGATTTACCTTTGGACTATTATAATCCCTAACATCATTTATGATCAAGTGAGTATTTTCGAAAACTCTATACTTGTTTTGTGTTTGTAGTTAGTATATATGAATTAAATATTAATAAATTGATGTATGGGGTTTTGGGTTATGCATGTGACTGATATTAATTGATTATTGTGCAAAATACTGTTAAATGTGATAGTTGAAGATTTGGTTATATAATTGATTGTTGCATAATTTGAATGATTTGTTGATAATGTTTGACCACCTCATAAATTGACTTAATCATATTCAATTCAACTAAAATTAAACAGATCATGCATAGATCATGAACATTGCATATAATATTCCAGCTATCACCTCACACAATTGGTAATGAAGGGCCTTGGAGGGATGGATTCTCATATGATTTGATTAGTACAGTGTAGGAGCATTGATACAACAAGACCCTACCCTTGGTTTGCGAGTTCTATTGGCACCGGAGACACTAACCGTAGGTGGTTGTGGGTCGCGTTTAGAGACCACTGCTGTAGGGTATAAGTGGACTGTGGGGGTTACCTCATCGCTAGACCTAAATATTTGTATACTATTGACTGTTGGAAATAGAAACTTGTTTTGTGAAACACAGAATTCACATATATATAATTATATAAGGTTAAAAACCTAGGTGCTAAAGTCCGGTTGTGATTGGTATCAATGTATCTCCAACCTTTACTTTGAAGGGTGTTAAATCTAATATTGTATGCAGCATCGGTCAACTGCATATATAATGTTTGGCATACTGTTTATTCATGCATTCATATGTTTGGTAATAAACTGTTTGATAACTTGTTTACTGATATAGTACGAGGGATAACTTACTAAACTCTTGTAGCTTACTTTTCAATAGTTTTCTCTTGCAGGTTGCTAAATGATCGAGCATGGGTTAAGAATTGAGAGTTGAGTGCCAACATCGAGATGCATAGAAGTTAGACTCTGAAGACAGACTATATGGTTCATTTGAATTATTATATATATAATTATTAATACTACATTTAAATTTTGTGACTTTAGTAAGTTTGAGTTTTAAAACTTTGCTACTTAATCTTATTGTTTGGAAGGGGATATCGATTCTCTATGGTTCTGATGGACTGTGGCTTAACGGATATCCATAGTCACATATATGTGGTCGTAAGTTAATTAAATTAAGAATAAAAAAGTAAATAAATAAAAGCTTTAGTGACTAATTATTTAGAATCTTATAATCTCTAACTTGCAAGATAATTTTCAAATCATGGATGCATACATGATATGAAAATTTTAGGTAATCCTATTAGACTTCCTTTAAGGGTAAGACAATGAGATGATTCATGCAATATCCTAAGAAATCTATTAGTTTATACATTGGTGGCAATATAATTATTTACTTACTGATATGAATCTTTGTTCCTTTTTGGTTTCATGAACATATCAATATATATATATATATATGTACACATACATACACATAAACGGTGTACCCATGATGCATGTGCTGATAATAGCAATTTGAAAAAAAAAAAAATAATGTAATGAATTCATTAACATTTTTTTAATTTATTTCATCCCCTAATATTAAAATTTGTTATTTCATATTGTAAGCCACTAATATCATTTTATCAAGTTATAAATGTCTTTTTATTATTGATGACTGTTATTGATATATTTACCATTATTACTATGTAAGGGTTAATTTATATATGCTCAATCATTTAATTTTTGGTCATAATTGGTGCATGACTTTTTTAATTATATAGAATTTCAAATAAACAAAAATGAATTCTTTACATGAAATATAACCATTTGTGAAATAAGTATATAGTTTTTTTTTCTACAAAAGTTTTAAAAAAACAAATAAACCATTCATGAAAGAAGTACATAGTATTTTCTTATGCTAAAGTTTGAAAAAAAAAAAAAATTTACTCATGAAGTATTAAGGCTTATGGATATCACAATAATTGGAAGTTTGATTAAAGAATTATTAAGATTTATGAATATTAGAGCTATAAATAGAACATGCCATTTTGATGGAAGATTTTTAGTTTCGATATTATTTTTGGCATATAGAGTTTCTTATTATAATAATCCTAACATATCAATGATTTATCAATAACTATTAAGTATGTAGGGATTGTTTGGTAAAACCTAAATAAATGAAATGTTAAAACACTAAAGACACCAAAAGGGTGTTTTTGGCTTTAATATTATAGATATACACACACAATAGAATCATTCCACTTATTGATGCGACTTTTCCTTCTTTTTATCTTTCAATAGAATTATTTTACTTACTAATGTGGCTTAAATAATAGCATCAATTTTGATTTGTTTTGTAATTTTCTAAATATTGTAGTTTATGTGTGAATTTATATTGTCATAAGAATGAAATTAAATTTGAAAGTGAATATGTAAATAAAAGCACTATGTATGATTATATTTTAAGAGTGTATATGTGATTAAATGCAATATACTGATTTGGGCAAAATTTACTTGGATAGTTGCCACAAAAATGGTTTGTTTATTTAAACTTATATAATTATTTTATGATTTATATCATGGCTTTATTCTTAAAATATATTACTTATCTAAAAGGGGGTATTTATATATTTTAATTTTTGGAATGAGGTGAAGCATTACATTGATATATACAAGTCTAGAGAATTTATCTCCTCAAGGAGAAATTTTCAAAAGTTTGTGCATTTTATTCATTCGTCTTTTTTTTTTTGGGTAATAGATATATATTATTAATAATGAAACCAAATTCAAAAGGAGTTTAAAAAGATAACAAACAATCAAAATCATCTTGGTTGACTAGTATCACTACCTAACCTCCAAATCAAAACAACACTTTAGTCCTTGCTAGAGTCAGCAATAACTGAGTAAAAAATAACCATGGGGAAAAAAGAAGAAAAGATATTGTTTGTTTTTGACTTGAGGCCTTTCTTAATGAGAGTGTCTACCATTTGGTTTATATCATGAGTGATCTTGCAAAAGTGAATATTTTTGAACTTTTGCAACAATAATATACATTGTTTGACTATGGTTGAATTTGATTCATTTTTAAGATGTCCTTATTCAACAAGATCAATGGGAAGAGAGCTATCTAACTCAATAATTAACTTATCCCATCCTTTTTCTTTTGCCAACCAAAGATCTCTGCTTCTATCGAGGTAACTCCAGTAAGTTTTTTCCAATAACTACTTAAAATTTTATACTCATTATCTCATCAATAGTAGCTATTGTAGCTGTTAAACCTCTCCAATCCATTCCTTTATCACAATTAATTTTTATCTAACTTATAAGTGGTTTGCTCCATAAACTTGGGAAAGTTGGTCCTATCCCCTCTCTCTTTTTCCTCTTATTAATTGCTCACCATTCGTATGCTTCTTTTCATACTAGGCCTATCTAAGTTTGACCATCATTTCTTGACTTGAAAATATGATCATTTCTTTCCTATTAAATTCCTCTTGGAGTGAATAGAGATAGGGTCATTCATGGGAAAACTCCATTACTCTACAGGAGCTTCTCAACATGTGCATTATGTTGGATCCATTCAATGAAGCATTCGTGTTGGGTATTACTTGGGAGGTCGCTCTAACCCAACTGTTTCCAAACTTGTCTAATCGTAGGGCATCTTAAAAATATATGTTGTTGATTTTCCACATAGTTACTATAGAACAAATAAGATTGATCAACTAAGATCCTTCTTTTAGCCAAATTCTCTTTTATTGGTAGTTCATTTTGTATGATACACCACAAAAGATGTTGGATCCGAGGAATAGTTGGCATATGCCATATCCAATCCCATTTCCCTTCTTGCTGTTGATTCCCTTCATCTTGGTACATCATTTTGTAAATAGTTTTACATTGGACTTCACCTTTTGCATCATGTGACCATATTACCTCATCATTGGCATCTTGCAGATCATAATTTGAAGATGTGGATCAAAAGAACCCAGTTTTGCTGCTATAAGCTCATCAATGGGGAATTTGATTTTTTATTCATCCCACTCTCCTATTATCTTCAATGCTTTTGACACCTTGAGCTTATCTACATCTCTCTTAAGAGAGCCAACAATCCAATGATGCACTCGCTAGCTCTTTGACCATAAGTTTAACAAAAAATTTGCTAACCGCATTTTCCATGGCAGTATAACCATGCTCTTCTCAAGCTAATCCATTTGTTGATGGAGGAGTTTATAGGTGCCTAAGTCGTTCTTGGTTTGGAAGCCTCCATTTCTCCAATGGTATTTACCTTTCATCGGGGTAGTCCATAACAGGTCTTTCTCATGAACATTCCAAGCTAGTTAAACAAAATTTGCCTTATTCCTTCACTATAGATCAAGCAGACCAAGGCCTACATCCTCTTTCAAACGTTTAATTTAGTCCTAGGAAATCTAATGAATTTTCCTTTCCCCCTCTATACAACCTTAGATAAAATTCCTATATGCATATTCTAATTACTTACAAATTTTTTTTTTTTTTTTTGGCATTGGGATCATCTTAGAGTTGTAATTACAAATGCTTTCAAGGGTTATGGTCATGAGTGATTTCCTTCCTAGAGAGCTTAGTAGCTTTGCTTTCCATTTAGATAATTTCCTTTTGTTTTTTTTTTTTTTCTAGCAACAAGGATAAATCTGTAAATTTTATCTTACCACCCATTTTTATTGGCACCCTAAGATATTTTCCCAATCTTGCATTCACATTAATGTTAAAAATGTTGTGAATTTGTTCCTTAAGGTTACATCTGAATTTTCAAAGAATAAGGCACAAGATTTGTTGCAATTCACCTTTTGGCTCAACATTATCCTAAAGACATTCATAACTTAGTGCATTACTCTTGCATTGTCTAATGTGACTTTTCTTATGAGAAGTAGGGCGAAAAACATAATAATGTTGTAACATTTGAGCCTCATAGCTTAACTTTTTTCCATGTCTCAACATTTGCAAGCTCCTTAATGTATTAGCTTAAAACTTCCATGGTAAGGATAAAAAGATATGGGACATGGGGTCTCTTTGGTGCATCCCCCCTACTTAGGTAGAATTTATTTAGCATGGTGCCATTGAAAAGAATCAAAAGGAACTTGTTACAAGGCATGATCACACTATTTTTATCCACTTTTTTGAGAATTTGAAGCACATTATCACATGTCGAATATAGTCCCATTCTAATGTCATATGTTTTTTCTAGATCTAATTTAATTATCATCTACGTTGTTCCTCCTTTCTTTTGCTTAAGGGAATGCGGAAGCTCTTAGAAAACAATAACATTATCCCTTGTTGATCTTCTTAGCATAAAGATTGATTATTTTAGGCTAATAAAATTTTGGAGATGTGGTCGAAGATGATTAACCATAATCTTACCTAGCCTTTTGTACAAAGTTGTACATAAGCTTATGGGCCAAAATTCACTTAGCTAGTTTGCCCCATCATTCTAATGGATGAGAACCAGTAATGTTTGGTTGATTTCCTACGGTATGAATCCATTCCTCTAGACATTTGCAATGATTTAGTAAACCGATTCTCTTACCATAGGTTAATATTCTTCATAAATTTATGTGTAAACCATCTAACCCAGGTACTTTTATGTTCACTATACTCCACATTGCTTTTTTCACCCCCTTTCGAATCGCTTCTTTAGTCATATTAGAGACAGCATTTTGGTCAAAATATTCCCATTTAGGCAACTAGGTTGGAGGGCTCGATTTTGAAAAGACCCTTTTCATATAAAAAAAGGTTTAAGAAAAAGCTGGTAGCATATTTCTAGTTTAGAGTGATCTATGATCCAATTATTAGCATCATCAAATAAGCTTGCAATTGTTCCTTTCGCTCTTGATGTTCATGTAGAAGCATGAAAGAGTTTTGTATTACAATCGCCATCTACGATCTACTTAGCATGTACCTTGGCTACCCATAATTTCTCTTCTTGATTCAATACTTCCTTTAAAGCTTCCTACAAGAAGCTTTCTCTATCTAATAATGCTTAGCTAGGATCACTTCTTATTCTTTATTGGAGATATTTTATCTCTACTGTAATAACTTTTTCTTTACATGTATAATCCTAAACACTTCTTTATTCTACTCTTAAAGTTTTGCAACAAAGGCTTTAAGGTCTCCCCTATACTAGTTTTTGATAGGGTCCAGTGTGATACGACAAACTCCTTAAACTTGGGGTAGTCAAGTTATACAGGTTGAAATTGGAATGGTCTATGATCCCTTATGCTGATGTGGGGATCAACTGGATACGAAGATGAGATTGGGCTCAAACATTAAGATGGATGCTGTTAGGCCTGAATATTGGGCGTGCTCTTTGCTCCTAAATACCTACAAGAAACCTTCAGTGGGGTGGTCTATGAGAGCTCTCCAATGCTTAAGTTAGTAAGGAAGGAAAAATATAGGCAAAACATACTAATATGGGAAGTTCTGAGGACTCTTCTTTTAGAGTGAGAAGGGGTACTCGATTTACAATGTGTATAAGTAATTTGTGTGGAGTTATAGGAGGGAGAGAGTGAGAGAGTTTGTACCTTTGTCACCTAACATGGATGAGTGTTGAACTAGGGTTCGTCCATAGTCGTTGCATATAGAGATATGCATTGTAGGAGTGATAGGGTGGCTTTGTAAGCCAATCGGCCATGAATATACTGGTAGCCACATCTAAAACCTGGGATGTTGACATTCTTAAGGGATGTTGGGTGTGCTGGCTGTACTATAGATGTTAGGGGTGTAATTAATGAGGAGAGAGGGAGGAGCCAAAGATAAAAGGCTTTGAGAGAGGGGGCACTGATTGACCTATGGGCCATGGATTGACCTTGTGTGAAGTGCTCATAAGGGAGAGGACATATTTAGCATGGAGAATGCACGCTTGGAGCTTAGGGTGGCCAAGTAGATGGCCAGGTGCTCAAGTAGACCATCAAATGCCTAGGTGGTTGAATACGTAGAGAGTAGGCCTTAACATGCTTGATCTCGTTTGGCTATATAAAGAGCATTAGGGGTCTTCATTTTTCACTTACACTTCCGAGTATGTTGAAACTCTACCAAATTTTCCTCTTCAAAATCAATTATTCATTTTGAATTGTTGCTTCTCATATTTCAAATTTCCATCTTCTTACATAGCATTCATAGCTGATCAGAGTATATTTGGTGCTTAAGGTAAGCAAGTGACCATGTCAACGTCTAAAGAGATTGATGAAGGGTTTGAGGAGATGTTCCTCGAGTAGGGTGGTAACCTTACTCCCCCCTAAACAACAACAATAGAAGTAGTGAGTAGCGATGGTGATAGGTTGTTGACCTAGGTTAAGAGATGGGAGAGGGTGGCGCTAAGGCCATAGGACATCTTTGCCCTAGATAGTGAAGATAGGAAGTGAAGGATCTTTAGACTACGAACACAAATGAGAAAGCTTGTGCATACGTCATCTATGAGTAAAACAATGAACTTACTAAATGATTTGTTGGGCTATTAAGGGTGTCTTTAGTTAGCAGGTGGAGAGACTTATGGTAAATGAGAGTGCATTCCAGTTTGGGGATGAGTACTTGTTTTGCATGTATGTGAAGCCCTTTGCATTGGGGTTACGGGTGCCATTTTTTGACTTGGTAGAATTCTTCACTTACTTTGGGGTTGCTACATCCTAATGCATGGTTGCAGGTTCTTGTGTTCAATGTTTTTATTTCAGGTTTGGAGACCAACGACTCATTTGTTCTAGTATCTCTTTCAAGTGAAGTCAGGGGTAGATAGTTAGGTATACATGTCCTCTTAAGGTGGGTTATTGAAGGTGTTTGAGTGGTTGTAGAGCAAGGTAGATAAGTGGAAGGAGGATTTCTTCCATATCTGGTCAGTAGAGAAACTGCCCTTTACTACAGCTTGGATGAGGCTTATTTGGATATCTTCTATCATGCATTTGGAGCTTAAAGACAAAGATACTAAAGAGGAGGTGTTTGACCTCACTTACTGGAGGAGGCTCAGGTTGATGTTGATTGTTTGGATGTATGCTTAGGAGAGGCTACTATTTAGGGTGAAGATAGGTATTCACTATTCTTTGCTAAGGGAAGGGTAGCCAAGAGTTCACTACATTGTGTCACCGTTGTGATAGGGGAGCTTAGGGTTGCTTGTGTAATGTCTCACCTTTAAGGTATCTGCTTAAAAATTTTTCTGAACTTTTGGTACTTGAAAACTGCTTGTTACTGCCATCTCCTATAATACCCCTTATAAGCTAGGTGATTGAACTCTAAATCATCAAGGTGCTATTTGATGTAGTGGCTTGGAGTACATCAAAACTCTAAAGTTAAGTATGCTCGGGTTGGGTCAATCTTGGGATGAGTAACCTTTTGGTAAGCTATTGTACCAAGGGGGGAAATTGTACGGCGTTCCACATTAAAACGGATAATACTTTGATGGGAAGAGTTCCGATTGGGTCATTACAGGTGGTATTAGAGCATTGTTATTTTAATTAGGCCTTAGAATATCATAGCTTTTCTAGGAGTAAGGATTTGAAGTATGTTTGACAGTAGTATTAAGACTTTTATGTTGACTTGATGGATTGAAGTAAGGATGAATATGAGGTATAAGACTTAAGTAAGCACATGAATTAGGTTATTTTAAAGGAAAGGATGAGTTGCAGCATGGAGTAACATGGATTGAAGTAAACTTTGATTAGAAATTTGGAGGAAGTAATTGGGAACTTGATGAATTTAAGCTATTATTGAGAAAGGAATCATAAAAAATTCATAGAAATTTGAATGTTGAAAAGAAAAATTGTTGGAAGATTTAAGTGAGTATATATGTTGGAACCAAGCAGCACAAGAATGGGGTACAGCTTAAGATAAGGAATTGTACATATGAAGGATTGTATGATAATAGCATGTGTATGATTGAGTGGAGTAACTAGGTTGGTTTGTGGAAAACCAACCCTAACCTATAGGCAATAGGACGATTAGCACCCTATAGAAGTAATTATGAGTTGGCTAAAAGTGAACTAAGGTGTAAGGTGGAGGAAGATTCAAGAAAAGAAAAACTCAAAGAAAAGGAGTTGAAAGTAGGTATTGAAGGGAGATCTTGGTAAGGATATTCATGTTATAGTGATGCACACAATTGTTGTTACTGATATAAATGAAATGGCAAGAAATGTCGAAGGTGAATAATTGGGAGCAAAATTAGAGAAGGAATTAGAATCTTTATTAGAGGCATAATTAGAGCCTAATCCAGAGGTTAACTTTGTATAAAATGAGGTTGTGACTCATAAGGTAAAAGCTAATAATAAGATTGAGGAGTTGGATGATGATGAAGTATATGAAGTTAATAGGAAATATAATGGTAGCATTATGAGAGCATACCCTTTGTGTAGCCCTTAGCACATGTGGTAAACAAAAAGAATATGGCAAATCTATGACTTTTATAAATCTTTTGTTAAGACTCATGTCTATTATGACTCTTGTGTCTTTTACAATGAATTTTCCTATCCTTGTTGTTAATTTAGTCCTTTTGTGTCAATTGTCAGCTAGAAAAGTGTTCAGTGTTTTCGCGAGCCCTATTCATCAAAAGTTTTGCCAATTTATGTTAGATCGAGTTAAATCTACTTAGTATGAGTCACTCTCTATCTCTTCGGTGTATAAGTAGGTTGAAAGTTCAGATTTGCTAAACTCATTCTTGCCAATATATGTGTTAACTATGAGAACCACCCAGGATCTTAACTATGATTGTAAAGCAATAATTGTAGTATGTGACCTGTAAATGTGAGTATATTGAGCTTGCTATGATCATCTTAAGTGGAAACTAAGACTTAGAATGTAAAGGTGGTATGGTTGAAGTGAGCACATATGATTGAAAGCTACGAGATGGACAATGGATTATTGGATGGTATGACTATGAGCTTTATATAACTAACTAAATGAATGGAATGGGGACTAAAGGGAATTTGAAATTTGAATAGTGATAAGGGATTGGTACAAAAGCATGCTAGTTTTTATATGAAAAGACTATTAGATGGTAATGAAGGATAAAATCATAAGATAAGCAATATGATGGTTACAAAATTTAGACAAGAACCTAATGAAGTTATAGAGATCGACTAAATGCCATAAAAAAAAAAAAAGAAGACAACTTAAGCAAAAAGGGGAGTGAAGAATAAGAAAAGTAGAGGATATAATAGAGGGTAAAATGAGTGAATGTTTAGAACTAGCTATATCAAGTTTATGTTGTATAAGTTAGGGGGGAAAAAAAAACAAGAAAAAGAAAGTAATGACACATAAGTTAAAGCAAAAGCATATGAGATAATAAATTTGAGGTAAGAGATATAGAAATTGGTATAGAGGGGTACTCACCTTAACAATAGTTGATAATTGGGATGTGATGTGGAAATTAGAGTTGTGTAGCAAAAGCACGGTATTAAAATTTGAACTTAAGAGTCCTAGATAATGGAAGTTTTGATGATGAAACCTTTTGTAAGGGGGCTAGACTGTAAAACCTCGATTTTCGACCTATTATTAGAGACCCAGAATAGTAAATTGCTTTTAATATACATGAGGCCTAGAAAGTATAATTATTAAGGAAAGCTTGAGAAATGAGCTTAGTTGTATGGGAAGATCCTAAGTACTTAACATCAATATGAGTTAGAGCATTCAGAATGATTTGGGTCTTTCGGACTATTTTGTTTGAATTGAACCAAATTCTAATATAAGGTCATAAAAGTTAGATGAAGAGCTTAGGAAGGTTAACTTTTTAAAATAAAGTACATATAATATTTAATTCTAATAAAACATATTTTTATTGGGTACACTCGATAATTATTGGAAACTTGAAATTTGAGTTTTGAATGATTATGAGACCTTAAAGATAAATTATTTAACTTATTAAAATAATTTTAGGGGTCAAATAGCACGTAGTGTAATTATATGATTATACTATATGTGTTTTATGTACCCGATATGTATAAATATAAGTATAATACCCTAAAATATAAATGGATCATGTATTAAATCATTAAACTAATAAAATAAAGAAAAAAAAAGAAGAAGAGGGAAACAAAATCACACCATTAGCCCTTGGCATTCTAACATAGCATTGGAGGAACTTATTGGAAATAAACTAAGCATGAGGTGTAAGTGTGGAACTTAAATTATAATGCCAATTCATGTTGAATGAATTATAATAAGGACACTTGGAGCTTTAATTTTTTCTCCACTGAATCCATTAGCTATAAAAAGGATCTAGAATGCATTTTGATTCATTTTAGACAGCTTGAAAATGGATTAACAACTTCAAGATCTAATTTTTCCTCAAAATCCTAATTTAGTAAAATTATCGAAAAAATTAAGAAATGAGTCAAGCATTTAAAGTTCATATGGCTAGGGACAACCTGACATGGTGAGCCTTTGGCATTCCAAGTTTGACATGGAGGGAAGCTTTGTTGATAGGTGGTGGTTGGAGAATCGAAAACGTGCAATTTTTTGCTTGTAAGTTGCTATTTTTATCAAAAATATCAAACAATATCCAAAAATTATGAAACTTTTTTTTCCTAGATATCTTTACATGTAAAATTAGAATATCAATCCAAAATTTTGCAATTAGAAGTGCTTATATAGATTCTTTAAGAACTAGCCCGATTTTAACGAATTTTGTATGATTTTTTAAAATTATTAAATGATGTTTTTTGAGCTAATTTTTGGTGTACATATTTATCATATGATATATTTAATTTAAATAAAAATAATTTTTGAAAAATTATATGGATAGAATATATTAATTTATTTTACATAAAATGTCCTGTTTTTAGTATCGAAGAAATAATAGGTTTTTAATTAAAATTTTTTAATGAATTTGACTTATAATGATTTTTAGAGCTTAGTTATGATTTTGGAAGGATTTAGTACAGATCTTATAATTTTATGTAATTACTTAACAAAGTTTAGCTAATTTTTGGCCAAAATCGAGTTAAAACAAGTATTTTGGAGTATATTATATATTATACCGTTTAGTACTTTTATGAATAGAGTTTAATGATTATAATTTTATGTGTAAAATATATTCTTCATGGATTTAATGAAGTATAGATACTAATTATTAACTAATTTCCCATTATTTATGTATATTTTGCCAAAAATGATAAATAAGGTAAATTGTATAATTAGTACTGTAGTTAAGGGAGTCGTAATTAATGTTATGTACAATCTATTCTTCGCTAGTCTTAACTTGGTTTGATTGAAAAATGGGAGTATTATAAGTAAACATAGAGCTTTGGTTGAATCAAAGGCTAAATCTGAACCCAAATCAAAAGCTACTGTATTTAAGGTTTTTTGTGTAAGTTGAACTTAGATGACTAAACTAGGTGTGAAAGTGGAGATTTTGGTTGTTAAACTAAAAATATAAGTTAACTAGTATTTGATCTGATTACAAATTTTAAAGTTAAGCCGAATCAGAAACAAATTTAGAAGCTAAATTAGAAGTGAAGTTAGAGACTAAGTGAGAAATAGTATTAAGAGTAGACTAAAAGTCAACAAACTAATATCAAGCTAAAATATATTTACACGAGGTTTGTAGTTAACCTTAGAGCATTTACTCTTGATAGGTGAAATCATAGAGGAAGGAGCTCGCGTCAATGAGTAAGTTTGGAAATGTACTGTCACGCCCCAAACTAAAGAGTTGTAATAGCTCCGCTATGTAAACCAATCTACACTAGAAGCTAATCGCCTTAGTTGCTAACGTAGGTATAGCCTACATAAGGCATTCACCACTTCATTGCTTAGAAGCGCCCCGTTTAGTACCTGGTAGGAATCAACCTGTGAGGTAACTTTTAAAAATAGATTTTGAAAATAATTTTTACAACTTAAATTTTGAGTAAAAATTAAGTTAAAAGTTGTATGAAAGATAAAACCTTATATTTAATAAAAATTTCCAAAAAACTACATTGTTACAGAAAGATATAGTGTTTACTAGTATTTTACTAAAATCCATAGGCATGTAAAGCATAGAATAAATTTTATTGACTAAAAACTAAGGTTCACTTATGGAGACCCTATTAATTTTCTTACAAGTTAATACAGTTGATAAATCAAATGAAAATCCAATAAGGTAAATCTCGAATCACACTCCCTGACTTCGTTCTTTGGCCTTTTAGTGAGTTTACTAAGGAAACCAGCAAAACAACTATAGGGAAATGAACACCAACTTGCTCAGTAAGTGGGATGGAGACAGTAGCATACATATGACAACAAGTAACTAGGGTTTTTAAGTAATTTAATTAGATGTAATATATGATCAAGCAAATACCATCGCACAACATTAACCGGTCATTGTGAGACCAGATAAATTGTGCTTGCTTTAATTCGAGTTTCGAGGAGTTTAATGCTATACATTCACGAATTTGGTCACCAAACTAGGGCTTGTGCAATGGAGAACACACTTCACCCGAGACTACCTTTGAACCATTAACCCTAACCTAGTCGTAACCCCTTTTCCTTTTAATTAGTTCGACTTAGGGTGGGGAGAGGACCATTTCTGCTATCTTCAATGAAGGGGTATGTATTTAGCCCATACTTCTTAGTTGTTTCCCTTAATGGGTTGTGATGCAAGTTCGGTTAGTGGTTTGTCAAGTTTATGTTAGATTACTTTTGGGGTGATCAAGCAAATTCAAATAGTCTAAGGCATCTCATATCATGAAGCAATTAACACATCAATCCAGCACTTAAATAGCACCATAGTATTCAAGTACACACACTATTGCGCACAAGCAACTAACTTATAGCCATAAATAAGACATATACTAAGGTCTCCAAGTATTCATAAATAATACTTCAAAGTGCGATGAAACATTGATCCCACTTACCTAAATACTGATGCTCATTCTCCTCATGTGTCATTCTCGTCTTGTCTTTCTTTATTATCTCTAAAATTTAAAATGACATCTTTAGTTTATGTTCAATAGATAACATATGTGTTCATTGTGGACATTTAAGTACATTTTCAATTGTGTTAGGTAAGTTTTTCTAAGGTATTTATGAAATATTAGTTAAGTAAAATATATTCTAATAAAGGTTTTGACTTGGTACAGATTGTTACCCAATAGGTTTTGACTTTAATAAATTCTTAGAAGCGATAGACAAGTGACTTTCTAATCTACTCTCCGACTTCCAATAGTTTAATATCTAGTACCAATGATCTTCAAACTTTTGATTGCTCTTATATTTTGCATCTTCCATCGAACTATTTTCTAATTGAGGTTCTAACTTAGGTTTTGACCCAGCCTTGTGGTATAAGCTCTTGTTACTAACTCATGGTCAGACTTGAATATAGGTATGGAATTCATATACAAATTACTAATTGATCTACTGTTGAACTCTTGGTGTGGTCAAGGATATTTAATACCAAACAACATTTTGACCCACTTTCTGATGCAATTTTTGACTCTCAGTCTAAAGTTAGATTTTTGTTTAGGAAGTTCCTAACTTACATCTTGTCTCAAGGAATATGGTAGAGTCTAAATATAAGCCACTTTTTGGTATAGATTCCATTTTCCTAGTGTATTCAACATATTCACACTAGATCACATTTTGACTTACTTTTTTATAGACTTTCTAACCTTATTGCTATTAATACATCCAATTACCTCACATATACTCCATTTTCTTTGCATTTCCAGAGGTGTAAACCCTATATAAGCACTAAGTATTAACTAATACTTCAACCATCCACTTCCTTTCTTCATCATACTATCCATTAGTTTACAAGCATACTAAACACTTGAAAAATCTAACCTTAAATCACCAAATACCTACTTTTACTTATAAATTACCCTTTCCAAATTCATATTAAACCATATTTAGCTATTGTTTATCGGGAAATTTAGGGTATACCATAGTTTTAGAAAATTTTATCCTTCTCTTTTAACAAATTATCCTTCAACATGCTATTTACATAAAAACAAAAATTTCTCAAAAATCTGACCACTTAATTTTAGAAATTTGATCACTCAATGTTAAAATATAACATCTTAGGAGTATGTTAATAAAATTTCAAGTTGAAACTATATGAATTGATCTTTCAAAAACCTGATTAAAAATTGTTGCATAGGATGTTTTTCTTAAGGATGCCATATCAACACTTAAAATTTTAAAAATTTGATTGAAGATTTGAATTCCTCATGCAAAAATACATAGGAAACTGAATTTAAAAAATTTTGGAATTTGTTTACTATTTTTCCCAATTTTTTGTTAAAATAGAGCAAATCGAGCACTTATTGGAAATGCGAAGCTTTGATCGTTGTGGGGAGGGGAGGGTGTGTCGGCTAGAACCACCATTGGCCACTCCTTTAGATCATCACCTTGTTTCACTTCTAGTTGTTGCGCACACACGTGAACCCTTCATTTCCCCCAATTTCTAAAATATTTCCTAAAATTCATTCCTTCTTCTTACTATTTTTTTTTTCAAGCTTGCAATTAATCAAACCCTTGAATGAAGATGGGATCATCATTTTTTAAAGGTAGTACAAAGGGTTTTCTAATTTTTATTCCATACTACACTTGTCAAATTAGCTTAGTTAGGTGTCAAATTAACATTGTTGGTGTCCATAGCTCATCCAACAATGGTTTTCAAGCTACTATGACTTCAATAGATGTCCAGAGAATTTTTTTTATAACTTTCATATATTTTTCTTTATTTATTTGGTAATATTCTTGCATTTTTAGGTGTTTTCGATAATTACGAGTATATATATATATAATAATTATAACCAATGTGTGTACATACCTTATATATATTATTTCATGTATAATATTAATTATATTATTCCTATAATTTATCCTTAAGTATTTGTTAATTTCTAAGACTAATTTGCTTACTATTGATAATATAATAATATAGTAAATTTATACGATTTTGGCTATATTTTTAATATTTTATTATATTTTTAAATTTTAAGCCTATAAAAACTCCTTGAATAATATTATGAAGCCCCTCATAAGCTTCTAGCTTAATTGGATTACTTTCTCGAATGCCCTAAATTAACTATTGGGCTTAGTCGCGCCACTACGAATCTCACATGTACTATTAGCTAGGTAAGTGGACAATTGTGCGTGTTTAACTAGATTGATGATAACTCCTAACTTTGTGCACTTGGTGATGTTTTGGCTTGGTTGAACTTAGTTGTGAGTTTGATGTGTTGTTTAATGAATCATATGGAGCTTCCTATTATAACTATCGTCGATTGAATGATGAACTGATATTGGACTTAGTAGCAATGGTTACGTTCCTTGTTATTTATGTGACATTTGCTAAGACTTGTATTAACTTGGAAAAGAAATATAGGTTGGGTAACAAGCAATGAATAAGTTTGCTTTGATTTGCTGGGTTTTGCTCAGTATGCGATTTGATGCATTCATGGCATGGCATGAAAAGGACCTATAAGTCAAGTTTTTATAAAAACCGAGTTTTCGTTAGGTCAGTTTCCATATGAAAAGCTAGGTTTATTAAGTAAACTATTTAAACTATAAAAGCAAGGTTTTTGAGCATATAGAAATTGCATTGTATTTGCTGGGCTAACTATATGCTAGATTTTCAAATCACATCAAGTGGTTTCTATTTTGTTGGGTTTTGGGGGTCCTATTTGTAGACAGCTCCTTGTTACATCCAAGTTCTTGGATTTTGTATCTGGATAATTGGGTATGTCTATTAACCGGATGAGTTGTTAGGCTAAGCTAGGTTATCAGTATTGATGCATGTTATGTACATGAGCATAGCATGCACTTGTCACATTTGCATAGTTTGGCTGGGAAATTATAAGTTAATGTAATTGAATTAACTACTTAAATGATGTGCTTGTTGTTGTGTGTTTATCCACTCTCACTCAGCTTGTAGTAGTTAAGGGGATAAGTTTTTCATATATTCAGGTTACAAAATAAATAGACAAAAGAATGTATCATAGTGACAAGGAAACTTCAAAACTTTAGTTGAAGATAGGCCCTCGAGAGAAGATGATTACAAGATATAGCTTGAGTACATGAAGATGGCTTTTCAGGAAAGCAATGGGTGTTACTTTACTAAAGGTTTAGTATAGTCATGGTAGTCTAAAAATCTGTATTTGCAAATGAGTTACTACATTGTATAGAAGTATGAAACTATAATACTCTAAGTATGGCTTGCTAATGTAAAAGCCTTTGTTGTTGTTTACTATATTGAATGAGAAATGATTCGAAAGTAGTTGTTTATGGAATAAAAGAGCAGATTAAATATAGGTTATGCCTTATCCTTAACTCAAGGATAGTAATAACGAACTATCTTCATGTACTAAGAGTTTAAGAAAAAATTTTAAATAGACACCTAGAAGGTTGGGCATTGATAGTTATTATAGAGTATTATACTAGTTGGAAGGATAAGTCCTTACACGATAGTGGTCTTGGAACTGACGAGGATGTCAATTGTATAAGGAGGGTGGATTGTAATAACCCTTACATGTTAGGTGACTAAACTCTAAATTATTGAGGCACCTTTTGGTATAGTAGCTCGGAGTACGTCGAAACTTCAAAGTTAAGCATGCTTAAGCTAGGTCAATCCTAGGATAGGTGATCTCTTGGGAAGTTGTTGCACTAGGGGATAAAACCATGCAGCGTTCTATACCAAAGTGAATGATACCTCGGAGTACGTTGAAACTCCAAAGTTAAGCATGCTCAAGTTAGGTCAATCTTAAGATGGGTGACCTCTTGGGAAGTTGTTGTACTAGGGGATAAAACCATGCAGCGTTCCATACCAAAGTGAGCAATACCTCAGTAGGAGGAGTTCCAGTTAGGTCGTTACATCCTCGAGTTAAGGATAAGGAAGAATTTGTACTTCATCTATCATTCAACAACATAAACACTTAACTACATATCTCTTCTTTTACAATACAATAAACCATAGTGGAATTCTTTATATTAGTGAGCCAAACTTAGAATATCACAACTGAATATTCTTATACATGATTTTAGTACAAAGTCTAAGTAACATTTTTACAAACTCAGAGTTACATTCCATACATATTATGTTGAAGCTTCTTAAAAAGTCACTTCTAAAACTTTAGGCAAATCCTATAATGGCTTGATCCTTCTTAAGAGAAATTGCTTCACCAAGTGCTTCTAGGCCGTTTCATTCGTGTAATTTGATGTCTTGTCTATACTTGTGGATCATAAAACTTATCCCTTTGGCTTACTATAAGTTGAGTGAGAGTAGATAACAAGTAATAGTCCAAGCAGAATAATATCATAAACATATAAGCTATTAATCAATTCAGTCACAATATTCCTTAGTCTAACCAAGCAATGCAAATGTAGTAAATGTGTGCTATGCTATTGTACGTGACATGCATCGATATTGATGTTCTAACCTAGCCCTAACCCTCATTCAATTAGTTGACTTCAATTTAAGCATCTAGACACAAACCAAAGTTTGGGAATCTAGCAAACTCAACTTAGCAATAACTACAGTTATGGTTTCAATTATTGGTTAATGCAATTCTATATGCATAAAAACTAGTTGATATAAACCAAGTTGTCTACTTATCAAGCTTTTAGAAGCTAAATTTCTTACTTAACCAAAATTATGGTTTTCAAAATAAAACTTTGCTAAGTGAAATCCCAATTTTAGAAAACTCGATGTATAGGTTCTTTTCTTGACATGAATGCATTAGTCACATAACTAGCAATTACTAATCAAATACTAGGCAAGTTTTCTCATCTATTTATTAACCAAGCTCTTACTTCATTTATATTTTTATCTTTAAAGCTTGGGTATCAGGTTCACTTAAGTAAACACATTAGGATGTAGGGTTAGTACCTAATGTCTCTATCAAGTTAGTATAGAACCGAAGCACAATAAGATCAATTAGCAACCCAAAAACAACATCTATTGCATTCATGAAACATGAATCAACTAGCAATTCACATGCCCAACAGATCAGCAATCATCTCAACAACTCATCAAACAACATGTCACATTCATACACATAAGATCAGTTACATGTATTGTAGTTAGATAAGTTAAGTGTAGATAAAAATCTACTCTAGAACACATGCAATCCACTTACCTTGGTCACTTAGCAAATTCCTAGAGCTTACTCTTACATTCGTAGCTATTCCTAAGTCCACTTCACTATAGCAAAATGTGTATAACACTCGAGTCAATATAGGTTAAGTATAAGCACGATTACTAACTTACTTGTACCTAAGGTCTAGGTCTTATTGTTATTCTTTTTAAGGCAATATTGGTTCTAGATACTTTCTAACTTAGTTTTTGACTTACCTTCTACATCCAAGATTCCTCCAGAGTGATTTCTAACCTAGTTTCTAACTTCCTCAAACACTATAAGTATAATTATGCCCCATTTCCTTACCACACCATCCTTTTTAAGAGATTTTAGTAAACCACTTGTTAAATGTTCATTTGCTATGATACTATTAATATATTACTTAGGTTTACTTTATGGCTAAATGCATATGAAGGATAAAGAATTATTTTTAATATATATATATATATATATAGAAATAGCTAACCCCCTTATATAACTTCCTGATCTAAGTTTTGTATATGGTATTGTCTTATATTTTCACTTGATTGACATTTTGACTTAGATCTAACACTTCTCAAATCATTAAACCACCTGATTCCAACCCCAATTCCCCTATTTCTACTCTCCATCAAAATAATTTAGTATCCCAATACTCATTTACAACCAAGACATTACACATGCAAATCAAACTACTTAGTAAATCTTCAATTTTAAGCGTATCCAGCATATTACTACCATGATCAACCAAAATTACTTGAAATCTAACCACATAGTTTATCAAAAATATTTACACAATATTAAAATAGACTCTTTGATGAACTTATATAAAAAAATTGGAGTAGAAACTATATTATTTACTATTTCTAAAATTTATTACAAAATTCGTTTTTAAGCCTAGTTTCTTAAGGAACCCATGTTTCTGCTTTGAATCTCAAAAATATATTTTGATATTTGTATTCCTCATGCAAAAATACTTAAGGAAACTAAATTCCATAATTTTTGGACCTCATTTAATATTTTTAGAAAATTAGAAGAAAAATCAAGTAAAATTGAAATCTCACCATGGCTCAAAGCCTTGGCCATTTTCTAGGGGTAAGGGTGTGGATGTGTTGGCTGATCCTAGCATTGCCTCTTCTAGGTTTACAATGTAGATTTTCAATACCAATAAAATTATACTTTTATTAAATTAAATATTTTATATACTTTATTTTACTAAATATACCTTACTAAGGCTCTTCTTTTAACTTTTATGATCCCATATCTAAGTTTTATTTAATTCCGAGAACTTTTCCCAAAAGCTGTAAATTGCACTCATTTCTAGCAATTATGATTTACTTTACGCTATAGTACTCATAAATTGTGCTACTCATATCTAATTTATTTCCTTACTTTCTAAATCATATTTTCCTAATTTCCTTATTTATTAGGAATGTGCCTCCATAGCGAGTCCTTGATAGTTGGTCGAAGACTAGGGTCTCACAGCTCGTCCATGATCATGTGAGTGTTCCTATTCTCCTTGTGGTCGTAGGTATGTAGCTTGCTTTTGACGCAATTAGGTAGAAACTACTTGAAATCTAAAGCAATAGATGCAAGAGTCAGTTGACTCATATAAGAGGAAGACAAGTTTTGGGGGTGTAAAGGTGGAGAGTTCTTAGCCACCAAAGAAGAGCAAGAAGAAAGGTAGGTAGATAACTACCCTTGAGTCTGTTGGGGGTGTATTGAAGGCTGTTCCATCGGCAATTGTTGCTGTACCATGTCTAAGGGAAGGCTTGAGGCAAGTGGTGCACACTTTAGGTTGTGGTTTAGGGTAAGGAGGCCAAGTGTCCATGGTAAAGGTAATCATGGTTGGAGTGTAACGGTACTTGGGCTAAGGACTGTAGAGCTTCAGTCAATTGAGGAGCCTAAAGGTGTAGGCTTGGGAGGTGAGTTGATGAGGTGTCCCAAATAGAGTCAACAACCACAAGAGCATTGGTAACAGTAGTAAGAGGACTTAGATGCCACTCTGTAAAACATTGGCATTCGAGCCATCAAGATCCTAGATAATAAGGCCATACATGCTCTAAGTCGTGGGAAGTAGTTGGCTAATTGTATGGTGAACCTTAAGGTAAGGTTTGAGCAGCACTTCAATGGTAAGAGTGATGTCCAAGCCAGCGGCTTGTTGATGCACTAGCTGTATGATGTAAGCAATCATTGTGTTATTATTTTGCTTTTTTTTTTTTCAAGTGTATTTGTATGCTCATCCATCTGATACTGTACTATTATGGTGTAGGTTGTTGATATGTGTGACTATGTGCTTGTGTATAACCTGGGTTATCATAAGTTAGCTGCTTAGGAGAAGAGGTTGTGTAAGCTCCCAAAATTGAGTTTAGGACAACCGACCTCAGATTTAAGACTTTTAGGGTAACTTATCCAATTGGGCCTAAACTTTGCGACTAGAATGAAAAAGTTAGTCGAGATATTATAGTGAAGTTAGATTTTAGTAATAATGACCCGAAACCCCAATTTTGCTCTTAGAAATTGGAATATTTAATAAAGTACTAAAATGTTCGGAACTCCTAAAATTGAACTTAGATTGCAACGAGAACTTAGAGATAAGTTAATTGAGCTATAAAATGAGATAATGTAAGATAATTTACTATATAAAAATATACGTAATTTTTTGAGTATACCCGGTATAAATAATAATTATACACATAAATTAACCTAAAATTGTGTAATTATATATTTATTGTGTTGAATTCATGAAATTAACTATAGAATGTATCCCAAAAATAAAAGATATGTTAGAAACTTAATTATATGAGTAAAGTTATATATTTCACATGTTATTTACATAGGGTATAAACTTGTATATTAATTAAATAACTAATTCTAACATATAATATCTATATTTAAGTAATTATTTAATGAAAGAAAAAGAAAAATTAATCAAATAACATTGGAGATTGCTGGACAAGATGCGTGGCAGGAGATTAGGAGAAGAATTTGCTGATTCAAAAAGCAAATCTTCAGCAAATGACACCACATGCTTAGTTAAAGTAGGAAAAAACAAAAGAAAAAAATAAAGAAAAACCCATAGGCGGTGAAAGAACTTTATAAAAATTATCCCAACAGCAGAATGACAACATTTAGCAGTTTGGAACCAAAAACAACAGAAAGAAAAATCAGGAAAAAATCGTAGAAAATAAAAAAAAGAAAAAAACAGAACAATCATTGAGCAAGGTTAGTTCTTAGGGTTTCCTTTGATCTGCTATTACGCCACTCCACTACCAAGGAGTACCCCTAGCGTCTAGGCGTTCTGACAATCACCCAGCCGCCGCCGGCCACCGGAGCACCCAAGAACACCAAGGTCAAATTTCTACCCTGTTTTTCAATAATTTCTAAAAAATAGTAAATCCGCCCAAAAAATTATGAAAAAAATTACACGTAGGTTATTTTAGACATGCTTTCATGTGATATTTTTATTTTTGAAAAATTCGTAATATTTAATATACTTTATTAAGAAATCTATAATTCACCCGAATTTATATTTGTGAAATAAATGTACTATATGAAGTTCTTTCTAGCTGAAAATTTTTGTGTAGGATGTGTATGATATATAGGTAATTGCTACGTAGCTCAAATTTTTATTTGAATAATTTTAATATTTATTGCATTTTTAGGCCTGAAATTAGCTCGAAAATAGGCTGAAATTATGAATTTAATAGGAAATTATGAAATTAATTGATGAAATGGACATGTACTGATCTATAATAAATAATAATAGTATTGAGTCAGATTGAAATTAATTTGGTGTTAAAAGGATTATAATTGAATAGTTTATTATAATTTAGGGGTAAAATTGTTAATATGAAAATATAGACAATAGGTCGGAAACTTAAAACCAAGTGATAACTGAATTCCCTATATTTTTAGAAGTCCATAGAAATTTTCGGAGAATTATTGGGTAATCCGAACTATTTATTACGAATTTATTAAGTAAAATAGCTTAAATTACAAGTCGGGGTGTATTTGTAATATTAATAGACTAAAATGAATTAAATAGTTAAATAAAACCTATATATGGGATTGCTGATCAAATTGGATTAAATGGAGATTTTTATTATAATTATTAATATTTTCTGATCGGGATACACTTTAGGTGTATTAGAATTGAATAATACTTATATTGTTACAATATAAGGACAAATGGGATAAAATATAATTTAAATCTGTAAATTTCGCATAATACGATCGTTTTTATATAATTATGTATAATTGTATTAAAAATTTAAACTACCCGTTAAAATCCATCTCTAGAAACAGGACTCGTAAAACATGTCGTTAGGTCTATACGAACTCAATGACACTAGTTTTGTTGAAATCGGATAACCTTAAGCAATCTAGCCTATAACTATATCATATTCAAGAATATACACATTTCGGTAACCTTACCGAAATCAAAACGTGAATTAATAAATAAAAAGTACGTTTTGATACGATCAAAACGATATATAATATGTAATAGTATATATGATGTACGATATCAATAATTAATAATTTAATTCGATATATAGTAATAACATGACTGCATATTATGGAAATAATATATATATATATAACCATTTTAGATTATACCCTAATGTTTTCGTAATTATTACGAAAACTAAATTTGGACCTTTTGTGTAATTAGGACCTTCCAAAGACGGTTGACAATTCAAGTCAGCAATAGCGAACATCTAAACAAGTAAGTTGGGATTATATATATATATATAACCATTTTAGATTATACCCTAATGTTTTCGTAATTATTACGAAAATTAAATTTGGACCTTTTGTGTAATTAGGACCTTCTAAAGACGGTTGACAATTCAAGTCAGCAATAGCAAACATCTAAACAAGTAAGTTGGGATTGTAGCTTCACCGTTGTTTGGGTACTATTTAAAATATCCGGGGACCCAAGAGTACTTATGGTTGTGTTTGTAATTAGATGATTATGCGCATGTTGTGTGTGTGAATGATACTCGGTTGTGACAGGAGTTTAACTCCTTGATGTGCTGTTCTGCATATTTGCATGGATTCTGTATTGTGTGAACTTGTTGGTCACCCCTGATTAACACTAACAGTTATTCGACTAAAATGTAATTGGACATGCATAATCACCCGTTAGGGGAAACGATTAAGAGTGTTAAGCCAAACACCGACTTCCTTCGATGAGGATAGCTGAAATGGTCCTTTCCCTATCCTTAGTCGAACTAAGTGACAGGCGAGGAGGTCGCGGCAAAGTTGGGGGCCGTGGTTCGAAGGCGGTCATGGGAGGGGGGTGTTCTCCATTGCACAAGCCTGGGTTTGGTCTAACTTGAGTCGCGATGAAACTCCTCAATCTAGGTTGGAGCGGATGAAATTTCTCTAACCTCATAGTGGACCGGTTAACACTGTGCGATGTTTTCATTTGAGTGATTACATTGCATTTCATCATAATTATTAACCTTATTTGTGATTGTATAGTACTCTTTTGACTCCGCCCCACTTGTTGAGCTAGTTGTGCTTACATCCCTACAGACTCTTTTGCAGGTATTGAGTGAAGGTAAGATATTCAGGTACCACCGTTCCCAGGTTAGTGTGCTGCTGTGTGGGAAAGTGAAGATCGAGGGATTTAACTGAACTTGAGCTTTTTGGCTTTGTCTTTAAGTTTTGAGGAAAACTAAATGGGAATTCCCTAGGAGCCCACTAGTTTTCTAACTTATTGTATATAGATTGTAAAACCCGTCGTTTTTAACGAACTCTGATTGTAAACTTTACCTTTGGACGAGAAATGTTTGTTTAAATACTGTTATGATACTAAACAGTAGATTATATAGAATAAGTAACTTGTAAAAGCTCTACCACATGTTTGGATATTAACAAGTGTCAGAACAGACGTTTCAAGCTGGTTGAGTTGTGCGCCTTGTGTAAACTGCATCTATGATAGCAGCTGTGAGGTCAGCTTCTATCTTAGATTAGTTTACACGGCTGGACTGTTATGACTCTTCTTGTTCGGGGCGTGACAGGTTGTGCTTGGAAGGGGAGGTAGGCAAGCTCCAAACTTTTGTCTTGGATGAGAGGAAATAGTTGGATGACCTCTTGACAATGTACGTCGACATTAATTGTCAGTAATTAGAACTTAAGGGGAGTATATTGAAGGTAGAGGCTTCGTTGAGGTCTTAGGATAAGGAGCTAGCTAAAGTGAGGGTCGAGCTAGAGAATAGTAGGAAAGAGCTATAGGACATTCGGACAACCTTCACGAATAGGGAAGTTGAGCTCAAGGATAGCAGGGAGCTTACTATGGAAGCAAGGTGATAGGTCTTTGTCAAGGCTATGGTAGATTCAGAGTTAAAAGGGGTGATCAGTAACGCAAGTCTTAATCTCACGAGGACGGTTTAGAATGAAGTTCGCTAGAAGTTGTCGGAGGCTAACTTGAGCTTCTTATAGTGGCTTAATGCCTTGAAGCCCGCGGTCCCTCGAGATGAGGACGAGGAGTAGTTTGCTGAGGAAAGTATTGGGGAGGATGGGAGAGCTAATGGATAGTGTGTCGATGAGCAGGGTTGTGATGAGGAGAATGTTGTGATTGACTAATAGGGAGTACCTTGCATCTATTTTTGTTTTCTTGTTTCTTGGATAGCTTGACCATTTTCCTTTCTCTTATTGTTTGTAACTGGGTTTAGGATGTTGGCCTTTTGGACTTTGTAAAGAAAAATCTGATCAGTGAATGAATGACTCTTTGCCCTTACTTTGCATAAGTTTTTTGTCATCATTGTTAGGTGAAATGTGTGTTTTCTTTCTCTTTCTAATAATGTCTCCCATCATTGTCAACTATTAGGTTAGCTGAGTGTTGGTTTGTTGTTTGTCTTTTTATTTGGCTTAAGGTTTTGCATGTGCTTTAGTGTTGAGCTCGTGACTGTGCTTGGGCAATTCTTAGCACAAGTGTACTATCATTGAGGTGCAGCTTTCCTTAGGTAGAGCGTGCCTTGGGTAGAGCACTTACTGGGTATCCATAACGCCTTGGGCAAAGTGCCTTTTAGAAGGCATTAAATGTAAGTACGACGCATTTATGTTGCCACATCATTGGTTCTCACACCTATTGATTTAGGTTGTCAAGGAGGAGTATACAAAGATGACTAGGGTAACATTTGAGTCCCTCCATAAAGGGCTTGTAGGGTCTTTTTTCCCTCATTCCCATTTAAACACACAAAATTTATTCACTCCAACATTCTATGAATCTTTAGGAGAGCTATTGGTCTTGTGGTCCCCTCTAGTAGCATGAAATGACCAAGTCGAGGAGAATTAGGGTGATGGAGAGGGTGTATGAGCTCGAGAAGGGGCCCTTAGTTCTCTTAGGGTGCTTAGTTGAGTAGTGATTGAGGGATATAAAGGGTTGTCCCGTAGGAGGGAGGTAGCCTTTGAGTATCGACCAGGGGATGTATGTAGGCCACTTGGTTGATTCCCTTACCAAGCTAAGAGAGTTTGGATGGTGTGGGACTTCGTAGGTACTTCCTCCAGTCATGGTAGCAACATTGCCGTGGATGTGGGTGTGTACACAAGGTTGCTTTAGTTGATGCTCGAGTGTTACCACTAAAGTACTTGAGCATGCCATCATTTGCGGTGTTTTTAGCAGCTGAGAGGGGCTTCTTTGTGATTCTGAGGTGCCCAATTTGAGGGCAGTATAGGGGGTCTCGAGGGCTTCCTTGAGCTAGGTGAGGAATTCATCTTAAAGTTGCTAAGACAACAATATTGTAGCCATCAGCTTGGTTAGTAACCAAGGTGCTTGTCATGGTTCTCTCGATTGTGGCTTGAAGAGGAATCTCCAAGTAGATAGTAGAAGTTAAGATCGAGTAGCTAAGTAGAAAGGCTCATTTCATTGTAGTTTTCTTTTGTAATTTATTCCTTTATTTATTTTCTTTCTACTTATACTCGGGATTAGGATGCTAACCCTTAAAACCTTGTAATATTTTTGAATCATTGAAACTTTCATCTCTTTTTGATGTGTATTGAGGCCAAGAACAAACAAGACTAGTCAAGCTAGTCACTAGGGTAGGTCCAAGCTTGCTAAAAGTTTAAAGAAGGTGATGAAATTGAGCAAAAAGCAGAAAAACGTAAAATAAGCAAACCTATAAACAGCTCTAAAGGATATGATGCATTAATGGAACTTTCGACAACTTATGGCATAACTCGATATGATGCATAAGATGGTCCGATGAGGTTACTTGCTATCTAGTCTTGCTTAAGGGTTAGGATAAGAGTGAAAAGAGTAAACAAGCTAAGGAAGCAATGTTCACAAAAGGGTATATTTAGCGTATTGATGATGATTCATGATGATGTGGCTACATGTACAGTGAGTATTTATACCCAAGAAACTAGGGAAACTTGCTTCAAATGGAAAAGACAAAAAGGGAAGTGTCTAAAAGAAATAATGTACAAAAGAATATAAAGGGTACAAATGATAATTCTAGTAAATTAACGATAGGTGCAGCAGATTCCTTTATGTTAGCTCGGGATATGTGGTAGTAGCATATTGGAGGTGCTCTTAGTAGAAATAACCAAAATAGTACTTTCATAATGGAAGGTCAAGCAAGGGTGCCGAGTAGACATCGACTCATTAGAGGAGTAGCCGTTGATATGTACAAGAGCTCTTGGCTTCTCGGCACCAATGTTGTCGATTAGGAGGTTGACTCAGCTAGGGTTGAGCAGTTGTATGTGAGGGACCGGGTTGTCGATAGAGCACTTGACCAGTAGGTACACGACTTTCAAGAGACATGAAGTCATTTGGCTTAGCATTGGGAATTGGTTAGCAACAAAAATCAGCTCGGCGTTCGTTGGAGCAGGAGAATTCACCTTGTTAGTCCTTTAAGGCCTCTAGCTTAGTTACGGATTAAAGGTCCAGTAGTTGGATTCTCATCATATAACGTATCAATCCTTAGGTGTCTTAGGTCAAAAGAAGGGATCTACGTACAAAAAGAGCTCTATGTTGGAGTGTGCAGTAATCATATACAATCTTAGGTTTTGTATGTTAGAGCACTCCTCCTTAGCTATTACTAGTGACTATGAAAAAGGATGTGAAGGCTATGGTTTAGAAATGTCATAAGTGTCAAAAGCGTGCTCCCATTTCCCATACGCCGAGCACCAATCTCCACTCCATGAGGAGCCCTTAACCATTCACTCAGTAGGGGTTAGACGTACTTAGACCCTTCGCTAAAGCAACCGAAGGCCAACAGCATATCTTGGTAGTTGTTGACTATTTTACAAAGTGGGTAGAAGCCTAAGCAATTGTAACCATTACTGCTTGAGCAACTAAAAGGTTTGTCCTCACGAACATCTTCTTTTGATTCGGAGTCCCATACGCCTTGATCATAGACAACGAGAGATAGTTTAATGGCGCCAAGTTTCAGGAATTTTACGATTAGTACAGGATAAGACTCCATTACACCTTGATCGTGTACCCTCAGACAAATGGCTAGGTTGGGGCAATCGATAAGATCATCTTCAGTAGCTTAAAGAAGAGGGTAGAATGCATCAAAGTTAGATGGGCAAATGAGCTCCCCAATATCCTCTAAGGATACTGCATAAACTATAGAACTTCCATAAGACAAACACCTTTCTACCTTTGTAAACCCCTAAATTTTTCGACTTAACATCTGAAGTAGACTTAAGTGTATTAGATATTTCTAGGAGTTGACAAGGCTAGTGAAAGTGAAAACTCTAAATTAACTAATTAATCACGTATAAAATTTTTCTACCCTAAACATATGTAAACACTAAAGATTTCATCTTAAAGTAATAAAAACCCTAAAACTACAACTTTAAGGGTATAAAAGCACTAATTCACCATAATTTATCCTCAAACCCTAATTGATAATATAACCTTAGTATTATATCAAATCATTGGTAAAAGATTAAAGATAACTTTCAATCGTTTATAAATACATATAATACTAAAGTAATCCTTTAGAAACTAAGATATTACATCATATATCACATTCATCTTCTAATTATATAACTAGGTTAGTATTACATAAAGTTAAGAGTTTAGTTGATGCTTATGTTATATGTAGTAGGTATTAATACCCTATATGAAACTTTTCAAGATGATTACATTAAGTGGCCTACCAAATGATGTATGTAGGATATAAATACCTAAAGGAAGATCTCATTACCTATTTTTACTAATTAATTCACTAAACTTCTTATTTCCTTTTATTTCCTTAATTTTCTTCCTAATTTTTCTTAATCACTTCATTATGTACACTTATATTACATGTAATTGTGAAATGTCAACTAAGTCAAAGGTTGACCAAGTCAACATTTGTGTGATTATCAACTAGAATTTTCTCTTCCTTTCCATTGATTTCTTTTCTTTTCTTTTAGATTTTTTCCCCTTTTCTTCCCTTGTTGCCGTCCACTCCTTTCCCTACTTAAGACCCCACTTGTTTTCATTTTCAAAGTACAAAACAACATAAAACAAAGTCCTTTTCTTCCTCACCCAAAACCGTGATTCCCTTTTCCTTTCAGTCTTTCTCAAATTTCAAACTTTACATCCATAGTTCAAGAAGAAAAAGGTATGTTATTATGTATTGTTCCATCTTATTTAATAGTTAAATGAATAGGTTAAGTTAGGTTACTATAGGAAGTTTATGTGTTATGTACATATATGTTGTTGAAGGAATAAAGTTCCAATTTTTATGCTTAGAAGTGTAGGATAGCCTTAGTAAATGGAAGAAGAACATGTGTACATATGCTTAAGTATGTGTATATAAGAGTACACTTAGTAAATACATGTAGGAAGACCTTTGTACATAAGTATTCATTATGTACATAACCTAAAATGAGGCATATATTAACTATACATACATATACCATGCTAAATATACTCTTAAAGTACAAAAATATGAAATTTGTGAAGCTCTTAAGAGGGAACTTTAGGCATACGAAAATACGTATAAAAATACATATCACTATATGTGTATATGGGTATATGTACTAGTAATGTGTAAGTACATAAGTGTACATACTAGTATGTTAGAAGTATAAGTATAAATATAAATATAACATATGTACAAAGTATATGCATACATATGGATAAGAGTACTCATGTAATGGGTGATGATGTAAGCAATGACATAATTAAATAATGATGTAAGCAAATGATGACATAAGCCATGATATAAGTAAATGATGATATAAGCCATGACATAAACAATTGATAACATAAGCAATGACATAAGCCTCTAAAATAATAAACCATAAGATAATTTAAGTGTAAGAATTAATGGCTAATGAAACTACTAACTACTAAAATAGAAAATAAAACTAACCAATAGGAATAATTAAGCTTCAATAGTTAGAATTTCCATAAATTTAGTCTATATCATAAAACATGGGTTTTAACATCCAAAATGGACATCACTGTGTGAATGTGTATTGAAAATGATGAAAAATGACTATAAATTCGTAAATATCAGAAATGAAGTGAAAAAGTTACATACGGTTAATGATAAAGTCTAATCGGATAAAAATTGATAGTAATTTAAGTAGAATTAGGTAAATAAATATCTAGAATTACTAGTCCAATTGCTTACTGTCGTTATTATATCGTAATGATCAGGTCATCCCAACCCGAGCAAGGATCTCTTGATTGATTACTACGACTAGAGCAAGTCGTAATGGCTGAGTGAGTATTTGCCCTATGATTCCATGCTTGTATGTGATTGCAGATGAAGGACTTAAAATGATATTGTTAATTGATTGTTGTGTAGGGTTGAGAAACGCTTATGTATGTTATTATGTGTTTAGTTGTGAATTTACCTTAAGTACAAAGAATACTTTGTAGTTGCATGGTAGTATAGATAATGATTGTGTGTACTATTGGATGGTTACATCATAAATGGACTTAACAATACTTGGCTCAAAAGAAGAAATTGGTACATGCATCAACATGCAATGCATAGACATAATTTCAACTGTCACATCACATGAAGGTAAAGAGAAGCCATTCAGGGGTTGTTATTATAAATTTATTGGTTCTGTACAGTGCACTCGTACAAAATGACCTTACTTTGGCCTGTGGGAATATTAGACGTTGGAGGCGCCAACCACTTGGCTAAGGGTCAAGTCTAGAGGTCTCCGTTTAGAGGTGAGTGTAGACTGTGGGGGCCTACTCATGATTATATTAGAACTTGGTTTTTATGAAAAATAAAGGATTTGTTTGATTTAAGTACGGAACATGGAGTTCTGTAGAAAAATAAGTTCTAGTATAATACCCGAATTTGATTGGTGTCATGTATACTCCAACCTTGACTTTAGAAGGCATTAAATTTAAGTTTCGTATATGGACTAGTCAACTATACGTATTGTTTAGCATTCTATTTATCCATTCATTTATATGCGTGAATATAATGTATTTATAACTTACTTGTGGTGTGGTTGAGGGTTTTGCTTACTAAGCTTAGGCTTACACCCCCTTAGACTTTTGTTATAGGATGGCTTATTTGTTGAGGTTGGTCAAGGCATGCTACAGGTTAGCTTAGGGACTTGGGCAAGAGCAAGCCATCCAGTGTGTTGAGAGAATTGATTATGTAGACTTTTACTTATGTATTTTTGTTTTATCAGTAATATAGCCCTAGATGTACTAAATTATTGCTTACTATAAACTTTGTAGTTTAAATTTTATATAAATATGTTTGTATGATGATATCCTATGGATCTGTACGTTTTTGGGAAGCTAATGGTTGTAGAGCCTTATATATTGTGTGAAGGGTTTTTGATTGGAAGGTTAATTAATCAGGGGTTCTTCATATAGTATACGACGTCTGCCACGATTAAACTATCCTCATTTCGTGATAGCCTTGCCTTTGAAATTGAGGCTATTCTTCCCATCAAGCTTGAGTTACCTATGAGTAAGGTCTAGAACTCCAATGTCAATACTAATCATACAGCCTTTTAAGAAAGCCTTAACATGATTGACAAAGTACATGATGTTGCATAAGATCGGGTGGTAACCTACTAGCAGTAAGTGGCATAATACTATAACAAGAAAGTCTGACACATGGTGTTTAGACCTACAGATTTAGCATGTCAAAAGTTGGAAGCTACAAGTTTAAGAGAAGGGTAACGCAAGCCCGCTATCACCTAGGAAGATCCCATACGCGTAAAAGAAGACAAGTAATAAAGCATTTAAACTTGACACCTTAGACGAATAGCCTAATCTTAGAACGTAGAATGTAAGTAATTTGAGGTTGTATTTTTTCTAAGTACTATAGCTAGTTCATAGTTGTCGAGCTTGATTTTTCAGTATCTTTTATTTAAAATTGATTTCCCCATTTCCAATTAATACTAAACTTTAACCTATTTAATATTAATCCTCGACTAAAGAAATTGAGAAATTCCCGTTTTTTTATTGAAAATAACTTTTGGAGTCGCCACCCGATCGAAGTCGGGAAAAGAAAAAGAAACCGTAACCAATTGGGTAGATTGATTACGATTTGACTATCGGTTTTTTATTTCAATTTGAATGAAGAACTAAAGGTTTTTGAGTTCTGGGGCTAACCTATTAAACCTTGACAGGTACCACTATCTATTTATCGAAATTAGGATTATTCTTCTAATTATAATATTTTTAAGAATAAATAAATAAATTAAATCAAAAGAAAAAGAACCTAAGTTTCTACATATTTTATCGTTGCCCCGAAAGTGCCTACGTACTCGCTAGTCGGGATCAAATGATCGTAGTTCTTTCAAAAACTTTTAATGTGTTGGTTTGTTTTAATTTTTAAAAATCAACCAAGTTTACGTAGTTATCAATTTAGTTTTCCTCAAAGAAAATTCTAAATGGGTCCTAATTATTGAGTATAGAAAATTCTCTAAAAATGTTCTAGTTTTGAAAAGAGTTTGTTGTTATTTTAATATTTTTTAAAAAGTAATTTTTCTAAATAAAAAATTCTAAAAACCTAATGTTAAAAATTGGGAAAAGAAAAATTTCCTAAACTAAAAAATATTTTTATAAAAAAAATACTTAAACAAATCATTAAAATAAACAATTAAAAAGAAAAAGAAAGAAAAGACAAAATAAAATTGAAGACAAGAGCAGAACTAAACCTTGGCAACGCACGCGAGTCAGATTGTGGATTGGAGGTCGTCGGCCGTGGGTTGGCTTCAGGATGGCACAACGACTATGTGCGTGACCGGGTCTGAATGAGTGTGGCTATTAGGATAGTTGGGTGTATCATTGATTGTGCAAGGATGGGTCATCGACGTGGTAAGAGGAGAACATGACAAGGGCTTACTGGTGTGAGTTTTGCAACAGTGGTGTTCTACTGTGCGTTTAGCGTGGATGAAGCATCGGTGTCGTGTCAGTAGTCAGGTGAGGGTCTTCGGCGGTCGAAGATTGGATGCAGCATCGGGTTGGCATTTGTGTGTAGATTGGTTAACGTGTCAATGGAAAGAGAGAAAGGGTATTCTTTAGGTCGTCAGTGGAGTTCACTACTGATCGAGATTAGCGACTAACGTGGGGGCTGTGTTGGATGGTATCAGCGTTTGGAGTTTGCTGTGCTGCTGCTATTACGAGTTGTACAACTGTACATGGCATCGGGTTGGGGTCGGGGTTATGTCGTGCTTACGTAGTGAGGCCGTAGACCTTGCACGAAAGAGTATAGAGCTGCAGGTCGGTGCTAAATGTTGGAGTGTAACTGTTGCTTGTAGATAGTGGGGTATGACAAGGCTGTGAGTATGTAGAGTTTGGATGGAGGGTGGAGAAAGAGGACTGTTGTTGTTTGCTGTGGAGTGTCGGGGGATCGAGGATGATTGGGCGACAGGAAGAGTGTGCTGGCGATGGGTTTGTGTGTAATGGATTGAGGGTGATCGAATAGTGATGCTGCAAGCTTTCCTGAACTTGGTTTCGGTTATAGCATAGGAGGTTGTTTATGAATCACGTATGTGTGGAGCTGGTTGGCGATCAACGTGGTTTGTCCTTGGCTTCGTAAGCAGTAGTGCAATGTACTCGTGTATGTGATGACTGTAGCGTTGCAGTGGATAGAAGTTATGCGTGCAGTAGTAGTGTGATGTGCAGTTAGTGATCAGCAGTATGGCTTGCTTGGTCATGGATAGCAGCGAGATGTAGTCAGTTGCAGTTCAGCGTTGTGAAGCTTCGGTGGAGTATTGCAGTTGTGAGTTTGGCGCTGCCGCTATCCGTAGGAGTTCTGCAATGGATTTTGACTTGCTGCCATGAATGTAGATGGTATAGAGGACAGTTGTGGATGAAGAGACGGTAGATGTACGGCCGTAATCAATTGTATAGTAGCGTATGGTTGACGTATTGGATTAGTTGGTCGTCGGAGTTGCGGCCGTTGTATGCGGATGAGAGAGTTGCTGGCAGTTGGGATCAGTCACTGGATTACTATTATGAGCGTGTGTTGCGTAATGAAGAGAGGGTGTTGGGTTGAGCAATGCAGCAAACGTGCATTGACGTACTGATCAGGATTACGGCTTTGGATGGATTATCGGTGCTTGCGCGTGCAACAGATCGTGGGTATATGAATGTTTAGTCATTGGTCAGGGCTATTGGAGCCTGGATGCGGTGAGTTGCGGATCCTGTTGGAGTTTAGATAGCTACTATATTGGCATGTGGACTTGAGATGCGATTCAAACAAAAGAGTGCTTTTTGAGCGAGTGTGTAATTGTAGCAAAGGGTCTTAGGTCGCGTAGTATTGGATAGAGAGTGAGGATCCCTCAATTGGGGTTGCTTGAGGGTATGTATTTATGAAACCCAAACCAAATCATATCTATTTTATCTATTGTATCTGATTTGATAATAATTAAATTAGATCCAAATTAATTCAAATCTAATTTAATAAAATCAAACTAGATTCAAATGATTCTAATTAGATATGAATCCTATTTATTCATCTTGCTTTTGTAAAATATAGAAAAATAAAAGACATAAGTGCTTAGCGAAACTCGAACCCAAGACCTCAAATTAAATCCAATTCGATACTTTAATACTTATCTGTTAGATCGTTGGCCTGTACCTTGATATTTAGTACAATTAAATTGTACTTAAACCACGTGACTCTCTAAAATGATTATTTTTTGAGCTAAGCTAAACTAAAATGATTGACTCTAAAATAATTTACTTCCTAAAAAATTTTAAAAATCTTTTTTATCTTTTCTTTTTCTCATCATTTTTTTGGTATTTTCATCATTTGCTAATTTTTTATTATTTTTATCTTTTATTAATTTTTTTGTTATTTTTATTTTTGAATTAGGACTCTTTTTGTAAAAATAAAAATTAAGACTACAGAGGGGCAAAAATTAGGTGTCTACAATGGTACTGGTAAAAATCTAATGAATCAATGAAGAGATGAGTTTCTTACACTTGTCTATTATTCACTCTTGCTGGTTTACATCGTACACTTTCTCACTCAAGTCGATTATCAATTATCATCCTTGAAAATGAACCTCAAGTCAGTACCAACATTGAAAATCGTTTGAAGAAAGGCCTTAGAAATCATTACAACGAATTTCCTTTGTAGCAAATTTCCTTTGTAACGAGTTTCCTCCACAACACCTAGGCATTTGTAAGGCTCTCGATTATGAGAACCTCTAACCATTTGAGCACTTAGGATAACTTACGACCTTAGCCTTGGATAACCCTAATAGTACTCATGCCTAACGGATTGATGACTAATGGCTTGATATGATGAAGCACCTAACATTCTTGCTTATGTAATAGCAAAAGGACTAAAGCATACACCAGGAGAACCCAATACTACAAGGTCTTGAGCACTGTGATGGAGAAGTGATGGGAATCTGACTACTAGACCTTTAACCTACAACTAAGCTTGAGACCTTGAAGGACTAATAAGGTGAATTCTTTTGCTCTAACTGACTCCTATCGAAGTCGAGTTAATTTTTGCTACCGACAAATTCCCAATGCTGAGCCGAATGACTTCATGCCTCTCGAAAGTTGTATGCCAACTGGTCGAGTGCTCTACTGATAGCCTAGTCCCTTACATACAACTACTTGGCCATAGCTGAGCTGACCTCCTGATTGGCAACATTAATGCTGAGAAGCCGAGAGCTTCAGTACATATCCGTAGCCACTCCTCTATGAGTCCATGTTTGCTTGGCATCCTTACTCATCCTTCCATCATAAACATATTATTTTAGCTGTCTCCATTAGGAGCACCTCTAATATGCTGTTGCCATGTGTCTCAAGCTGGCATAAAGGAATTTGCTACACCTATTGTTAATTTGCTGGAATTATCATTTGTACCCTTTATATTCCTTTGTACATTACTTCTTTTGAACACTACCCTATTTGTCTTTTTCGTTTTGGGAAAGTTTCCCTAGTTTCTTGGGTATAAATACGTACTGTGCATGTAGCCACATCAACATGAATCATCATCAATACATTGGATATACCCTTTTATGAACATTGCTTTCTTAGCTTGTTTACTCTTTTCACTCTTATCTTAACTCTTAAGCAAGGCTAGTGATGAGTAACCTCATCAGACCATCTCATGCACCATATCAAGTTATGTTGTGAGTCATCGGAAGTTTCATTGGTGCATTATATCCTTTAGAGCTAATTGTAGGTTTGCTTATTTCACCTTTTTTCTATTTTTTACAAAATTCCATCACCTTCTTTAAACTTTTGATAAGCTTGGACCTACTTCGACAACTAATCTTGTTTGTTCTTGGCCTCGGTATGTATCACTATGTCCTTAGTGGTACAAGATGTTGTCATGAGAGTGTAATTTGTTGAGGCATAGGCCAATCTCTTTGCCTCAGCTCAGTCTTCTAGTAGTGCTCTGGTTTAGTGGCGTTCCTTTATGGGGTCCATCTAGTAAGGTTAGCCTTTTGTGGGTCGGATTTTGAATATCTCTTACTTCCATTCATCTGTGTTGCATTTAGGGAGGTATTAGATAAAGAACGACTGCTCGCCATCGTATTATGTTGGGACGATGGTAGAGGCTAGCTTGGATAGTCTATTAGCCATAGAATTCTATGCTGGGGGACCTTATTGAACTTTCGAGAAGTGAAACTTGAAAGGAGTCCCTAAACAGTTTAGAGATACTTGACCATCATTTCTCCTCGTGTTTCATATTCTCCCTTCACTTGCTGGACTATTAATATGCAATTCAAATGGATCTCCATCTTCTCTTATTTGATGTCCTTGGTGATCTTTAAGTTGGTGATCAATGCCTCATATTTAGCTTCATTGTTACTCATCGGGAATCTGAACTTTAGTACATAGAGTTTCTTGGTGCTGTACGAGCCTTGTAGTGCTATGCCTACTTCACTTACCCCTGAGTAGAGGATCCATTAATGTGGAGAGTTTGCACTGGTAATTTAATGTCCAATTATGCTCCTTCCTCTCCATTATACCCTATCAGGACTTAAGCTTTGATTGCTTGTTTGAGGTGGAACTGGGGTATCATGGACACTAAGCTTCAGGGATTACTTGACCATTCTGCTTGAGGCATCTGGCTTTTGTAGGATGTCTTGTAGTGATTGGTTGGTTAGGATGACAATCAGATGGGCTTGAGAGTATGGCCTTAGCTTTCATGCGACAATCACTATAGTAAAGGCAAATTTCTCAATCTTAGTATATCTTATCTTTGGGCCTTGTAGAATATGGCGTACATAGTATACGAGCTTGTGATCCCTTTGTCTATACGAATGAACACTTAAGAAAGTGCTCAATCACTAAAGGCAAGTTATAAGAACAGCTCTTCTCTTGGTATGGGTTTTGAGAGCACGAGTGGGCTCTTAAGGAGCTTCTTGAGGATATTGAAAGCCTGCTGGTATTGGGCGGTCCACCTAAACTTAGCTAGGCTCTTTAGTGGCCTAAAGAACTCTGAGCATTTATCAACACTTTTGGAAACAAAGCAATTGAGGGCTTTAATTCTTCCTATGAGATGTTGAACCTCTTTAACTGTCTTAGGAGGTTGTATGTCATGGACTACTTTGATTTTTTCTAGGTTGGCTTCAAGTCAAGGAACTTCCTGGACTCTATTTTAAAGACGTACTTTTGAGGGTTTAACTTCATTTGATAGTGGCGGATGGTGTTGAAGGCCTAGTGGAGGTCTTCTATGTGATCCTTGCTTGTTTTACTATTCACGATCATATTGTTGACATACACTTTGATGGTTTTTACAAATTTGAGGCTTAAAAATGGTTATCACTAGTCTCTGGTACATTGCCTTAGCATTCTTGAGGCTAAAGGGCATGACTTTGTAGTAGTATGTCTTAAAGTTGGTGATGAACGAAGTGTAGACCTAGTCTTCTTGAGCCATGTGAATCTAGTTGTACCTTGAGTATGCATCCATAAAGTTGAGCATGGCATGGCCCGATGTAGAGTCAATGAGTTGGTCTATGTGAGGTAGAGGAAAATAATCTTTTAGGTAGGCTTTATTGAGGTTAGTGAAGTTGACATACAGACGGCACTTCCCGTTAACTTTTTTTATGAAGATTGTGTTTGCAAGCCATGTTGGGTGCTTTTCCTATTTGATGAACCTGACCCAAAGTAGCTTTTGGACCTCTTGCTCGATTGTGGCCTACCGTTCAGGTATGAAGTGTTGCTTCTTTTGTTTGATTGGCCTTACTTTATGATCAACATTCAGGTGATAGGTTGCTTTAGATATATTGATTATACTAGGCATATCTTCAAACACAAATGAAAAGATGTCATTGTTTTGATGGAGGAAATTAATAAGCTTGGTCTTTTCATCTTGGTGTAGGCTTATCCCTACTTAGGTTGTCAATCCCAAAGCTTGATCTCCATAGGTTCTTTAGCTGGTTCTCTATGAAAGTTAGACTTCTCTTTTAGGCTAAACTTGATATGCATGACATTATCTTGAGTTTGGGCTTTTAAGTAGAGAGACCTAAACAACTTCTTATCACCTTGTGCTTTATCAACCCCTATTGGCATTGGGAACTTTACCTTGAGGCACCTTCAGCTTATGAGCATGGTTAACTTTATAATGCTCGGTCATCCTAAGATAACATTGTATGGTGACCAGTGCTTGACAACCACAAAGTCAATTGATTATGTGGTGATGTGTATACCATCGCCCAATTAGATTGGTAAGGTGATAAGTGCCTTAGCTGGTAGAGGTTTACCAACTTCGAAGCCTATGAAGCTGTATTTGTAGGGTTGTGAGGGCTTATTAAGATGATCCTTCATTTGCTTTTGCATAGTGTAGAAGAGGATGTCTTTGTAATTTCTACTGTTGATGAATGTTTTTGTAACATCAAAGTACCCAATTTCTATGTTGATTTCGAATGTACTTTGTTGTTTGAGTAATTGATGCCCTTTATGTCTCTAGTAGTGAAGCTAATAGTAGTGTCTACTTTGCACTTTTTGCTTTGTATGAGGTATACCTTGTACTTGATTAGTGTGGAGGATGTGGCTCTTACAAGATCAAGGCCTTTGAAAATAGCATTAAATAGGCCTCTTCGAGCTTGACAATTTTGATCATCAAGGAAGTCTTCTTTTGGTTGTTGTGGTTGTGATTGTTGTTGTTGACTAATTCGACAGCGCTAGCTTGGTTGGTGGACTTAGTTTCTTCATTTGCAATAAGGTGATCAATGTGGCCTTTATGGATAAGGCCTTCAACTGCATTTCTCATATTACGACATTCATCGATGTTGTGTTTGTGTATTTGGTGGTAATCATAGCATTTTCCAAAACTAATTGTTTTCGGTGTCTCTCTAACATGAGGGGCTTAGGGAATTGTCCCCAAACCTCATATATAACTTCTTTGAGGGGGAAATTTAAGGGTATATAGGACACATAGTTGGTAAATTTCCATTTTTGCCTATCACATTGTTCTTTTGAAGTGGGTAGCTTAGTTTCTTTTTGTCTCAAGCGGTCTTTGGTTGACCTTTGTGTATTATTATCAATCTCTAGTCTTGCTCTTATGGTGTCCTCTTTGGCTACATACTTCTTGGCTACTAGCATGAACTCATCAAGCCATTCTAGCCAGTTGAGGGATATGGCACTGAACAGTTTTCCTTTAGGGTCAATTCCAATGATTAGAGCATGGAGGGTGGTTTTAGTGTCAAGTTTAGAGACTTAGAGTTTTATGTGGTTGAACTACTCCAAGTATGCTTGCAAGCCGTAGTGACTTGTTAGGGCACTACCTAATGTTGTATAGTGTAGATGAGTCTTTACGTGGAACCTTAGAACTGAGAAAGTATTGTTGGAATTTGGTCGTTAGCTTGTTGGAAGAGTTGATCAAGCTATTAGGTAGGGTGTTGAACCATAGTAGGGTAGCCTTAGTGAGCGTACTAGGGAAGGCTTTGCACATGATGGCGTTCGTAAAGTTACAGAGGCTCATTACGAAAGTACATCAAGTGGTTGTTTAGGTCCCCTGTCCCATCATACATGTAGAGATAGGGGACTCTTGTACCTTGAGGCAGTGTTTCCTCGAGGATGATTGGCGTAAATGGGCTCTTCCTTATGGTAGAATGTGAGATGTAGGTTGAGGATTTCACCTTTTTTTGGTTGTGCATGCTAAATGCGTAGCTTGTGTGTTTATCTAACTCTAGTATGTTCATGTTCTTGAGTGGCTTTTAGGAGCGTCTTGGTGATAACTCATTAGGTATTTTGCTCATTTAGGGCATTCATCCTGCATATGTGTTTTGCCGTGATTACAATTCAATTGAGTGGTTTTTAAGAGTGTCCTAGGGATAATTCTCTAGGTATTTTGGTCATTTTGGAGTATTCACCCTGTGTATGTGTTTTGCCACAATTGTGGTTCAGTTGATCTTGTAAGTCCTTGGCAATATGGCAATTGTATTGAACCAGGTTGCGTAAACACATTGGTTGCTTCATTGTGCTTGCTTAGTTGTGTAGATAAGTTGGCTGTTGCCTCTAAGTAGGGGCATTTTTGTGATGCTTTCTTAGGGATAGCAAACTCCTTTTTGAATGCGGCATTGGACTCTTGAGTCCTATGATTGTCTTAAAATACTTGCTAAACAAGCACCTAGAGCTACCACATCTCATTTGCTTAGGTGCTCAAAGCTAGGGGAGTTGGTGAGTGTCATGGTGGTGGTGACCTATCACCATCAACTTGGTGTGATGCTTAAGGATGGTTGTTCTTACATTTAGCCATATGGAATGGATTGGCTAGTAAAGATGGCTGCCAAAATGTTGATGTAGAGATCAACTAGATATGGTGGGGAGACTGGGCTTAGATGTTAAGATGGGTGCTACTAGGCTTGAATATTGAGCGTACTCCTTACTCCTGGACACCAGTAAGAAACCTTAGGTGGGTTGGTTTACGAGAGCCTTTTGATGCTCAAGTTAACAAGGAAGGAAAAAGAGGGGCAAAATGTGTTAATATGGGGAGTTCTGAGCACTCTTCTTCTAAAAGGAGAAGGGGTATTCGATTTATAATGTGTAAAAGTGATGTGTATGGAGTTATAGAAGGGAGAGAGTGAGAGAGTTTGTACCATTGGTTCCTTGTGCTATAAATAACATAAGGAGTTCACCTACAATGGATGCGTATTGAACTAGGGTTCGTTCGTACTTACCATATACAGGAGATACGCAGTAAGAGTGACAGGGTGGCTTTGTAAGCCAATCAACTAAGGACATGCTAGTAGCGATGTCTAAAACCTGGGACATTGACGTTTTCAAGGGATGTTAGGTATGTTGGCCATACTATGGATGCTAGAGTGTAATTAATGAGAAGAGAGGGAGGAATAAAAGACAAAAGGCTGCAAGAGATGGGGTACTAATCGATCTATGGGCTATGGATCAACCTTTTATGGAGCACCAATGGGGGAAAGGGTGTATTTAGTATGGTGAATGCATGCTTGGAGCATAGAGGTGGCCTAATAGATGGCCAAGTGCTTGGGCAAACCATCAAGCACTTAGGTGGTCAAGCACGCAGAGAAAAGGCCTTGAGATGCTTAAGCATAGGTAAAGTGCTCGAGAGGACCACAGAATGCTTGGATGGAGGTGAGATGTTTGATTCTTTGTTCACTAATAGGCCTTAGTTGGTCCTTGGATTGGGCCTTAAGCTGAGCCTAAAATAGCCCTTCAACACCTTATGCCCATCTTAAGAATGGGGTGAGTTGTTAAAAGAAAAGGGCACTTGCCTAAATTAGTACTCGATAAATGATAAATTTGTCAAAAATAACCCTATAACACTTTATACCTGTACCCTATCAATTCTTAACTGAATTAGATTTACCAAATTTTTTGTCCGTTTAGTCTAGGTGTACCTATGTCCTACATAACCTAAATCAACCATACCATAAATATCCTTTCACTCTTGGTATTTTCTAGCTCTTAATTGGATAGCTCTCAATTGGATAATTTTCATTCACTTTATGTAACGAAATACTAATGCATGTTGCATTTTTACCTAAACAGATTTGTATGTGATGTACTGGATCTTTGAAAAAATTAAACCATTTGAGTTTTTTTTTTTCTTTAAAAAGAAATTAATTATTTGCCTAATTTATTAATCTTTTACATTCTTGCTGTGATTTAAAGTTATTATAGTTAATTTTGGTGAATAATAAATATTGCTACCATCAAAATTTTGAAAAGTGCTAATGACAAGAAGTGGAAACGAGGCATTGAGTTTGCTTTGGTGCATTATGATCTCATGATAAAATCCTTTGTTTAAGGATAGAGAAATGTTATTTGATCGTACACATACACTTTATTCAATTTACTAAAAATTTTTAGTAACAAAAATAAGAAGTCATTATTGATTTTTTTGCTTTTTGTAAATCTTTCAAAGAACTATAGTTCAACATAATCTACTGAAATAAAAATCTTATTTGGTACTTCTTAGAAATTGGTAATGTTAAATAAGTTGATATATATTGTAAGGTATATGAATTGGTACGATCCTTATATTCTACCTTATTATTATTTTGATTATTCTTGTTAAGGTTATGGATTTGATTTAATGCTCTATAATGCATGATACTAATTATCATATTCTATTGAGCATGTTGTTATTATTTTATATAATTGTAAGCTCACCTATTGTAGATACAATCATGCAATACATTGCATGAATCAATTAATTTAGTTTCTTTTAAGTGTAATTTATATTACATTAATAACAATTATACCCTATTGGCATGTTATTATTAATGTGATTTATTGTTGATACAATGTACTATCAGTTCTATACTTATGTCAATTTTGTTTCCTCTTATTGGCATTGAAATTTTGGTGTAATGAGATTTGTGCATTGTATCATTATATTTTTTATTTATTGTGATTCAAGACCTTAGGTGTGATCATAATAAGTAAGAAATTTGTATTAAGGGTATATTTGGCTATGTATATGGAATCATTTAATTTTGTAATTGTATGATGACATTGTGTATATTACATGTTTTCTTTGTTGACTTGATGCTAGCTTCTTTACTTAAGCAATTAACTTTTGTCTAGACCTTGAATTTGGACCAATGTTGAAGACTAAAAGGAACATTTAAATCATTATTTAGCCATCGTTAGATGGACTTAGTTTTGAGAGGGAGAATAAACTTGGAGCTCTTACTAATGAGTTCACTTTGGCTAAAACAAGCTTCTAAATAATGGTATTTAAAGTTTGATTAGGTTGTCACTTCTCTTAGCTTTAAGGAAAATGCTTTAGATCAATACATTTACCTAAAGACTAAAGGGATAATTTTATAATTTGTCTTACATATCGATGGCATACTTCTTGCTATTAGTAGTGTTAAACTTCTAACAAAGACAAAACAAATGTTGAATAACCGCTTTGACATAAATGACCTTAGTGATGCCTCAGTTGTTATAGGCATCCAAATTTATCATGATAGGTCATATGGCATTCTTAGCTTGTCCTAAAGAGGATATATTAAAAAGGTCCTCAAGTGGTTTAGCATGTATTCTTGCTCCGATGTGCTAGACCTGTCCAAAAAGTTAGTAAGCTCTATAAATCCTAATGCCCTCAAAAGATAAAGATAGAATTAAAATGGAGAAAGTCTCATATGCTTCCACTGTTATCAATTTGATGTATGTTTAAGTTTGTACTCATTTGACACCATTTTTGTTATTAATGCTTTAGGGATATACTTGAGTAATCCAAGTTTGGGTTATTGGAAAGCTATAAAGGAGTCATAAGATGTTTGAAGGGTATTAAGAATAATATGTTGACCTATAAGAAGTTTGATCAACTTTAGTTCATTACCTATTTTGATTCTGATTTTGTATATTGCCATGATGTTCAAAAGTTTACTATTAACTTTATTTTTATGATGGTAAGAGGAGCAATTTTGTGGAAAAGTGTGTCAAATAGACACTTATAGCTACTTCTACTAAGAAAGTAGAATATCTTACTTACTGAGAGGCTCTTGTTAAGTAATGTGGCTTTCTATCTTTCCCATTGTTGAAAGTATAATAAGTCACTTGTGATATATTGTGACAATGCTCCTTCTCTAAAAGAAAAAAAGAAAAAAAAAAGAAAAGAAAAGAGAAAAACAAAAATTCTTCTTGCTCAAAGCATTTTGAGATAAAATATCTATTTGTTAATGAGAAAATTTTAGAGATTTAGACTCAAATTGAGCATCTTGCTACAAAAAATATGTTAGTAAATCCACTAACTAAAGGCTTAGCTATCGAAGTTTTTGGAATCATATAACTCATATGAGCTTAGCTAATTCTATTGATGTTTTGGGTCAATGGGAGTTTGAAATTGCATATTTATTGATTATTATGAGATATATATAAGATGATGTCACTTTGACCATCATACCTCTTCTAACATTATTAAGATGCTTGAACCATTCTATCATGGAGCACATTTGTCTTATTTAATTGTGCTTTTCTTATTCATTATTATTATTATTATTGTATGAAATAAGAACATATTAACATGTATGATATTTATCCCTATCAAATATTGTTTCTACAATGTTAAAGCTTTATATTTCTTAAACTATTGGTTGATACGTGCTATGATGACAGTTGATGTTCTCATCTAATATTGCATATATTTTTGATAATTGACTTATGTTATCTAAGTTGGAGAATGTTAAAGTATTAGTTTATAGATTAGAATTAATCAATTATTTAGAATATATTCTTCTAAATCATTAAAATATCAATTATGAAATTTTTATTTAATTACAACACTTAATAGATATGGACATTATAATTAGGCTTTTAACATAAATAACCCGTAATGGGTAAGGCTACTGCTTTATTGCCTAATTAGAGGTGCCTACTCTCATTTGATAATGATATAAAAATTGCTTTTCTATTAAAGAGTTTTAACATAAGCTTACTTCATATAAAAAATAGAGTAGTTTTTTCTCACACTCCTTACAACTCTATATAAAAAAACACTGCTACAAGATCAATTTCTCTCTAATTGTAGGTATGCAAATCTTACTCTAAATCTACAAATATATCATAATAAACATGCTATTATCTTGTATCCACAAGTAATTTCATCTTGATTTTTATATACATACATTGAAAATTTCTAACATGACCATAAAAAAATAATCAACCAAAATTGTAAGTCTACTAAAAGAGTCCACAAGCATGAGGAACAAATGAAATTCAACACAAATCCCAATGCAAAGAACACTAGTCTTTAGCTATGCTACCAAATTATTACACTCTTCTCAAGCAATAAAATATTCAAACAGTGACATAATAAATAAAGAGAGAAGAAGAAAGAAGAAAATATCATGATTTACATGGAAAACCTTGATGTTAGAAAAGAATCACTAGCATGGTAGAGAGAAAATACACTAAGTCAAAAAAGAGGTGAGTTTATAGGGCCTTAATGATCGCATGAGACACATGAACTACATGTTTACTGCCATTCACCCTTATTCCTTATATATATATATATATATATATATATATAGTTTGATTTTAAGTCCTGTAATCTTGATTCTTAAGAATTCTAATTCTTAAAAATCTTGGAATAGGGATTTGTTCTACTAACTTAAGAATTGGCATTATGATCTTACACTTTTTTCCCCAAAATAACCTTCCTTCCATTAACTCTCTCTCTCTCTCTCTCTCTCTCTCTCTCTCTCTTCCTCACTACTTGATGTTCAACACAATGTTAGATACTACCATACAAACACCAACTTGTACCATTACGCATTGCTACCGGTACATCCTAAGGTTTGAAGGTTGGTTAGAGCATGACGCACAACTAACACAAACCATGAATGGGTATTTGAAGTTCAATGTAAATGAGGAAATAGTAACTGAAATGGGGTTTTGAATGTGAACGTGAATGGATATCATGCGCAAATACACAAGCACAATCAAGATAGAGCTCAAAATAGAGTTTTTACAAACACTAAATCAACATTTAAGTTTCAAATGAGGGGTTATATATGACTCACTAACTCACCCAAATGAAAGATTCCCTATAATCTCAAGAAGATAAGAATGCAAGAAGATTAAAGAGTAATAACACACTTAATAACACTCTCAAAAGGAGATAAGCTTAAAGTAAGCATATGAGAGAAATTTTTTGAGAAAGTATTCTTAATGACTAATAGTAAATTCATAGTCTGCTACTTACAAAATTACTATTTATAGTACATCTAAAATTCTAGTGGCAAAAATGTAGATAGTGTACAATGCCTTAAACCTTAAAGTTGGCCCACAACTAAAGTTAAGGAAAATATTTACAAAACTATGCTAAACATTGTGTTTAACAAGAAGGTTAGTGTACAGGGTATTTGAGTTGTTTTAGCATAGGTTGGGTCTAAGTAGGATCAAGTTGGTAGTTAGCTGTTTGAGCTGGAGTTGGATTCCTTATAGTCTTATTGTATATGGTTGAGCTCTTAGTGAAGTCAACCTATAGTTGTTGTACTCATGGATTGCTTCACATTAGATTCCTCGTGCTATGCCAAGCTGGTCTTTGGACTTAGGACCTTAGCTATTTGGTCCTTGGTCTTCTTGATAGCTGACAAAGCTGTTATCGAGTTGTCTTTCTTTCCATTCTTGGCCTTATTTTATTAGTTGGGCCTTGAGTGGAGCAGATCGGCCGTAGCTTGGAGCAAGTTGAAGGTTGATTCCTATCATCATCAAGGGGTTGAAAAGAAGTCATCCTCAACTTTAAGCAATGAGTATGGGTCTGGATACTGAACAAGCTCCTCTTGCCTTTTTTTTTTGCCATGGGTGCTAGGCTGCTTTAAATCTCCTCAACACTCATAGGCGTCAAGCTATAGCTCTTCCCATCCTTTTGAATTGTATAAGTGTTGAAAAAGCCACCAAGGATCACTTTACATTTGTATTCTTAAGGTAAGCCAAGAATTAAATTAGCAGCATTCATAGGCACTACATCGAAATCTAACTCATCTTCATACCGCTCTGCCTTGAATACTATTCGAGCTCTGTTTTGCATATGGACCATACCTTTATCATGAAACCACTTCAATCCATAAGGTTAAGGATGCGGGTAGGTTTGCAGTTTCATCCTTGTAATCAGCTCGATAGAAATAATGTTGGTGCAACTACCTCCATCAACAACTAGGGAACAACTCTTCTTATTCACCAAACATCGGGTTTGGAATAACTTCTCCCTCAGATCAAGGTCTTCTTTTAGGTTAGCTTGTTAGTTCATCATGGCTAAGAGATCGTCCATATCTAGATAGATGTTTACCTCTTCCATCTCACTTCCTGAGCTCTTGCCGCTTTGACTCTCTACTTAAGTGTTCAATCATTAGCCTTTCAAAATCATGACCCTTTTGCTTAAGCGTTGGGAGTTAATATGTTTGTATCCTAAAATCTTGAAGCACTTAACTTCTTAGGCCATGGTGTCGGGCACTCTCTCCTTCTCTACCTTCTTCGTCTTAAACTGGTTAGGTCAGCTAGACTTTCCTTTCTCCATCTTCTTCTTGAGCTTTTTCTTCTCCTCATACCTTTTAGGCTCAGGGTTGCCATGTTGAGGTTGGTTGGTTAGACTTTGGTGCCTTATTCTCCTCTATCTCTCCACCCTTAACGCTAAATTGATCAGCTCATACCACTACTATGCACCTTCACAGATCACCACCAATTTAGTTGAGATGAGAAGAGAAGGAGAGAAAGAATGTTAAGATCAAGAAAGAGGGAGTTAAGACATAATAGAAAAGAGAGAGAGACACTTGAGATAGAGAGAGAAAGAGTTAATATTTGAGAGGGAGTTAGACAAAAAGAGTTAAGAGAGAGAGAGAGAGAGAGAGAGAGTTAAGAACAGAGAGATTAAAGAGAAAGAGTGTTAAGCTCTAAGAGGGAGCTAGAAAAGAGAGAGAGAGAATTAAAATCCATGAGATTATAAAGAGAGAGTCAAAAGAGAAAGAGAAAGAGAAAAAGGAAGAAGATGAGAGAAAATATGTCCTATTGTTTTCTATTACATGTTTATTCTCGTTACTATTTTTTCTTCCCAAGTAAATAATATAATACCCATTTCCTCTTTATTCATTTCCAAGGAATCCCAATTTCATTCACCCTTTATTCCATTAAATGAACTAAATAGGCTAGAAGTCTACACTTTAACATGACTTACATATAACTATATGAGTTAGAAAATAAATAGGTACAAATAGGAAACTATAGAAGGTTGCATGCAATGCATCAATTGATCAATAAGAAGTTTTTTTTTATCAATGTTTGGTTTGGTTCATCGATTCTATGCATTTGCAAGTTGGTCCCTACTTTAGGTCTTAAACCTCAAATATTTCTTGAAATCCAATTCATAAAGACTTAAATTCACTTATAATGATAGAATCAAGGATGTTAACTCTTAGCTTATTTATTCTTTGATCAAATTCTAACCTTTTCCCTTCTTCAACATCATTGGCCATTTTTCCTATTACCTTTATTCTACTACCACCAATAACAATCATCCACTAACCACATTCACTACCTACTAAACACAACTGCTACCCACTAACTACTACTGCTTCACTTCATAGTGCTAGTCAATGGGGATTCCCATAACAAGGCTTAAGTACTTGATTGTGAGTAACCATGGTTACCCTGCCTCTAAGTTAACCATCTAGTTTACGAAAGCATGTCGATCATGCCACCATACATGATTCTAATAACACATGAAATGCGAGAATGAGAATAGAATAGGAAAGGTGTATGTGTGTATATGAGAGAGAATATGAGAGAGAATAAGAGAGAGAGCAATGATAGTAGATTATAAGGAAATCTTAGTTTTTTGTTCTCTATTCATAAAATGGTGTATTTTTATACAAGCAAATAAGGGAATATTTATTTCATGGTGTAAACCCTACTTTTAGTGGGCCTAAGATTTGATTAAGAGTACTTTCCAAACACTCCCAAGGATCAACTAAAGTAAAAACTTAAGTTTACATATAGAAATAAATTAAATTTTTCTAATTCAAAAACCAATTATTGATAAAACCCGAGCTTGAAAAACTGCAAGCTCTAAGAACTGCGAGCTCTAAAGTCATTTAAAACCCTAAACCTTAAAACCATTAAGGAATTTTAACCCTAAGTAATTAATCGATAATTTAATTTGAACAAATTCAACTAACTTTAGAAAATTTCACAATTTTATAAAAATCAAATCATAAATTACAAAATAATGCAAGATGAAAACCTTAAAACCATTTTCTATAAGACTATGCCCTTATCTTCATGTCTAAGCTTTACACATCAATAAGTAGACCAACCAATCACTTTAAATAACTTATCAATTGAGAGTTGGAATTATTTATCAATTGATAACTTATCAAAATCTAGTGATAAGACATTTTCTTTATCACCCCTTCGCTTATACTACATATGGACAAATTTTCACAAGATTTCACATACTTAACTTCATTAAATGAGACAAGACCATTCCATGGTCTAAAAGGAATTTAAATGGCAGATTTAAACAAGGAAGAAAGGGAGGCCATGCACTTGTGTTTCAACCATCAATCACTTTCTTTTACACATCACTATTCACCCCTTAATGCTTACACCATCAATAGTTGCAATTGTTGACTTTTGTGTAAGCTACAAGACAACACTTTCAAGACATTTTAACCACACATTTTCCCTCAAATCCAACCGGCCACTTTCTCCATTATTTCTCTCACTTTTAATTTCACTTTCACATCTTCTTTCTCTCATTTGAAACAAATGTAAAAAGGAGGAACAACCTTATCCTACAAAATCAACTTTTCTCCCATTTTTCAAGCTTCACTCACGGCAACTTCTCCTCTTGTTCTTGTGTCAGTTTCTTTCACCATCTAAGATCTTTTAGAACCATTAGAACCTTCCACAAAGCCCATTCCAAAAGATCAAACAAGTCGAGTTTCCAAAAGGTGGCAAAAAGGAGGAAGCAAAGTTAAGAGCTTAAGTGGAACCTTAGTGCACAACTATCATACTTTGCTTTAAGGACGAGTAAGTGTTTCTTGTGATATGTAGGTTAGTATTTATGTTAGGAGACTTTGATTTCTTGAAGATATAAGTAAGGTTTAAGTTGTTATAACAACAAAAACCGTTTTAAGAAATAAACTCATGAAACACTTACATGAAGTTGAAACATGAGCATGTAAGGTTGGTGTTTTGTAAAAATACTTGTGTAACACTTTGAATGGAAGATTTTAAGTTGAGAAAATCTTGAAACAAGAACTTGAATGGAAGATGAACATGCTGGACGTGAGGATTCAAAGTTCCTTTGAATGTTGATTTTATTTCCGTTAAGTTAAACATGCTCAAATTTAGACTTAAGTTAAGGAAAAATCCATCACATGAAGTTTTATGAAGAAACCAACTTTGTATAACATGAGCTATGATATGGAAGTTGTATTAAGTATAAGATCTTCTATTTCTTTGTGTGGAGCATGAGTTAAAGAATCATCTTATGGAAGAAAAGTTAAGTTAAGATTTGGATATAAGTAGTTTAAGTGCATAATCTAACACCTAAGCTTAAGGAAATGATGAAACAAGTTGAAAAACCAAGCGAGAACCCCTTGGAATCATTACGATCAGATCTGGAACGTGGGAAAAAGAAGCTTAAAAATATGATAAAAGTGAATGAACAAAGTGAAAAGATCAACTAAAGCAAGTATGGTAAGCATATAAAGCCTAAAACTCAAAACCGAGCCTAAAACTCTCAAAACAAGTCTATAACTCTAAGTTAGGCATTCAATGAAATTCTGACCAGCACTTTAAAACATTAAGAGAAGTTGTTTTGAAGCCCATAAGAAATCCACCTAAGGCCCCATAAGCCCACCAAAGTCGCTAACTTTAGTTTAAACCAAAAACAAGCCCATTTGACAACTTAAGCCCACTAAAGGGCCCTTGAAGTGGTTGTTAGCCTTAGGAATATGAATCAAAGTTGTAAATCTAATCTCAAGGAGTATTTTAAGCTTAGGATAAAATCTTAAGACTAAGCCCAAAGGATTTCTCAAGTTATCAGAAAGCCCATTTACCATACAAGGCTTAAAAGCACTCCAACACATGAGGAGCACTATTGTTCTGACCCATGGACAGAATTGTATGCCTCATTTCGAAAATCTAACCTCACCATGTTAAAGTACACTCGAAAATGATGAAGATTAACTATAAGATCATAAAAATCAGATTTAAAACGAAAAAGTTATATGCGATTGAACTTTAAATAAAAACCGGGAAAAATTATGAAAACTAGTCAAGAATATAACTTAAGGAAAATTTACTTAGTTTTCTAAGTTTATTTCAATCCCTTATAAATATTATTTCGATGACCAGGAGACACCGTGTACGAAGACGACTTGCCTCTGCATTACTTTGATTGATCCATATGGCAGAGTGAGTAAATTCCCGATGACTCTTTACTTGATTTTGCTTGTAGAATAGATGCACCTAGACTTATATATATAAATTTGGATGTTTGTGGGATATGGGAGATGCATGTGTATGAATTTATGGATGAATATGATGACTTGTTAATTATATATATATAATAATGGGAATTGTTTGTACCAATATATACATGTGAATTGTATGGAATGAAATTGTTTGATTACCTTGAAAATCGAGTTAATCACTTATACGATTAAGAAATCAAAATGAATCATGCATTTCCCATATTGCATATGGATAACACCAACTGCCGCTTCACGTAGAAGATGGGAAGGGACTTACAGGAATACGAGTTTCTTGCAGGATTGGGCACTAGCTATGTCATCATATATATCGAGTCTCTGTCCTAAGTTGATGGGCTTACTAGGCGCTGGGAGACGCCAACTGTCGGCGAGGGGCCGAGTCTTGTGGCTTATGCTTAGGGCGTATGTTTGTGAATTGCGGAGGCCACCACATCGCTAGACTCAGGATTTCAAAAATATGATTTGATTTCGGTAAATGAAGTATACATATATATATTTATATAGAGTTTTGTTTTGGCATGAGCACGATAGTGCAAATGAAATAAAACCCAAGGTCTAGAACCCGGATTTTGGTTTGGGTCGGTTAATTATCTCTAAACCCCAACTTCAGGAGGTGTAATTCTGAGTTGTATGTAGTTCCTAGGTCACTACATGCGTTGTTTGGCATACTGATTGTTCATGAATTCATATGATTGTGCATCTAATAAATTTCTGCCATGTGGTACTGACGAGGGTATTTATCTCACTAAGCTTAAACTTACACCCCTATAGATTTTTGTTGTTGCAGGAAAACCTCTTCACTAATCCAGGCCGAGGCATGCCCGTAGTAGGTCTCGTGTAGAGATGGGTTGGAGCGATCAGAGAGTGAAGAGGACATTTTGTAATAGATTTATAGACATTTAGATACTTTTATGTTTTTGCTCATAACACAGATTTAATGCAGTTTTGTAATGAACTGCATTTGTTTGTAATATTGTTTTGGTATGAGTCTCACAAGCCCACACAATTAGCTAATTTATAACATAGAAGTAATTTTAGTTAAATTGCTCTATATTACTTATCTATGGGCCTAAGGGTAACGTAGAGTGGAAGGAGCCTTGTGTGTCGTATGAAAGGCCTATGATCAGTAAGGGGGTTGATAATAGACCTTTATACAGTATACGACGACCTACCACGACAACGATACTGTTGGGCCGTGATACATGGAATAGTTACTATTGAAATCACACATGAGGCTAAAAGTTTAGTTATGTGAGTAATGACCTAAGAATATTTTGGTATTTTTTCTCTATTCCTAAAACGGTGCATATTTATATAACCTTATATAGTTGTCACAACTCATTTCTAAGACTTCAAACTTCTCAAAACCTTAGTTATCTCCTCAATTAGTTGGAAAAACATAATGTTGGTCTCTCTTAATTCATTGCTAATAAAATTTTTCTTTAAAAGTCCTCATAATCACTTAATGTAGTGATTGAAAATGTTTAGACAAGTGCCTTATAGGCTGATATAAACGTACGTAAATTTAAGAAAGCAACAATAATAAAAACAAGTAAGAGTTAGAGAGAGCTTAAACATAAGATTTTATAGTACTTTGGTTTTGTGCCTACATCTACTATTCCAGCTCCACTACTTGGATTTAGTCTTCCACACTGGATATTCCACTATTTTAAAATAAGAAAGTATAATATGTTTTTGCAAGCTTTAGTCATACTACTTTACCTTCAAGCTCACTACAAGCAACATAAATCTACAGTAAATTAATCTCTTACTACAAATAGGTATCACACAGAAGTACAAAGATTAAATTCTCTAGTATTTGAGCAACTAAAATAATAGAATACAATAGACTTAATGTGATTTTGAGTAAAAGAATATAGTATGTTTCTTTCCTAATCTTCTCTAATTGAATTTGTCTTCATTCAAAAACTTGTTTTTTTAAATCTCTTTTGAATGGCCAGTATAGTGTTCATTGGATTGAACTTTGACTGATTCAAAGCTCCTTGAAGCTCATTTGAGTTGTTAATTATTGAAATATGACAGTTATCTTTCCTTTATATTTAGCCACTTTGAATTTTAAAACTTCTGATATTTCTTGATCACTTTCAACTCATAATTCTTGGTCATTAGTGACGATAAGCATGAGTCATAGTTGGTTCTACAAAATCCAGCCATCTTCTAGAATATCTTTTGAATTTTGCTTTTGAAGATTTCATCCATCCTTCCTAGTAGAATAAGAGAGTGTAGTATCTAAACACACGTGTCTAATGGAGTTAGGCCTTGACTTTCATGAAAACAAACAAATTCTCTATGGATCGTTAAGCTTTAAACTAATCTATAATTCTTTTGTTGTAGCTTATAAGTTAGCTTCTATGTCTTTAATGGGGCGTATATTGCGCTAATAGGCAAGTGCACTTATCAAGTAAGAGTATAAAGGACTTTTAGAGTCCAGGGTTGTTGATCCTACGATAATTGAACATTTACTCACTCATACTAAATTACTTGAATTAAAATAGGTTACTATAGTGATGACAAATCGGATGAAATTTAGAACAAAGAAACTATTAAGAAATTGCCTCTGAATGTAACAATTGAACAAAACTAATTAACCATAAATGATTGTTGAGCTTGGTTTTTCACCTCTCGGTTTTTTTTCAAAAATTAAGTCTTCTTTAAACTGATCAATACTAAACCCTTACCTGTTTAATACTGACCCACAATTAGGGTTTAGAGAAAACCCTTTTACATATATATATATATATATATATTTTAAAAATGCTTTGGAGTTGTTATCCAATTGGAGTTGGGAAAAAGAGTTAAGTTATAACCAATTGGATGAATTTGTCATAACTTAGCTATTGGTTTAACGAGAAAACCAATTTTTAAAACGGTTTTTAAAACTAGAGATCTAGATTCGAGGGCTATCCTATTAAACCCTAAACAGGTATCACTTTTTTACTTTTGAATTTAACTTTGCTTTTCCAGTATACCCTTTTTCAGTTTCTAAACAACTAATCATATCACATGTAATTAAATTAATTAATTTGAACAAATATTAAAGGTGGAAAAAATAAAAATTTTGATATTTTAAGTCGCTCTGTATGTACGGATGCCTATGTACTCGCTATTAGAGATCAGATTTTCGTAATTTGTTCATGAAAACTTTAATAGGTGATTTAATTTTAATTTTTGAAAAAAAATCAGATTTATATTTTTACCCAATTCAATTTATTCAAGGAAATTCTCCAAAGGGTCTTAATCGGTGTTTTATTTTTGAAAACTCTAAAATAGTCCTAATTTGGAAAGAGTCCATTTATTTTCCTTTATTTTTAGAAAACTCAATTTTTTTAAGTGTCAAAATGTTTTTATTCACTAACCTTTTTAGTTATTATATTATCTTATTTATTTTATTACTTATTCTGTCTATTTCTATTAAAATAAATAAATAAATAAATATACTGCTCCTTTTTTTTCTTTTCCACTTTTTGTTTTTCTTTTCTTCCTTTTTTCTTTTTCATTTTTTCTTCTTTCTTTTTTATTTTTCTCATTTATTATTACATTTACAAATAAACAAATAAATACAATTAAAAATAAAATTTAAAAAAATGAAAAAAAAGTAACAAACCGAATCGGCTTGGATTGGCTTCGAATAAGCTTTAACAGCTTAGAAGCGGCTCAGATTGGCTCGATTGGCTTACTTTGGCTCGTGTCAACTTGGAAAATTTGATGGTAGTAGTGGTTTTCATAAAAAAAAAACACTGTAGGAGATGCTATCAAAGAGAGAGAGAGGAAGTTTTGATTTTTGTTTTTCTAGTGTTTTAAAGCTTTGCTGTATGTTGAGAATGAAGAGCAAACCCTTATTTATAGTTATCATGGTCAAGTTAAGGATGGAAGATATTGAATGCAATATGATTTTCTTCCATGTTTGGGTTGAGAGAACCTGGATAATATGTGATGCCAAATACAAAGCTGCGCGTAGGAATATGTCAAAGTGTATCAATGGGTGCAGGAGTGTGCTTACTACATTTAGAAGTGAGTCGATAAATCATGTGGCAATGACATGTCGATGAATTGAAAAAAAGAAAATAAAAGATGCATTTTACGCTTTCAATGCATTAAACCTAGGATCTCCAAGTCATATGTAATATCAAATCTAAGTGCTTATTTAGCTAGATTGTTGGTTTTTCTTTATTCATTTGCACATACAGATTAAGTTAACCTAGACTAGATTCAAATTTAAGTCTAAGCCAAATGACTCTTTCTTTATTTTATGTAAATTAAAAAATTATATTCTACTAAATTATTTAAAAGATTTATTATTTTTTAAATCTTCTATTTTTTGTATTTTTCTAAATTTTAAATTTTTGTGATTTTTCCTAAATTTCTTTTTTTTGTGGCTTTTCTTAAATCTTCTATTTTTTTGTATTTTTCTAAATTTCTTATTTTTTGGCTTTCTTTAATTTTCTTGATTTTTTTGGTTTCCTTAAATTTTCTACTTTTTTTTGTATTTTTCTAAATTTCTTATTTTTTAGGGCTTTTTGTTATTTTTCTATTTTTTGTTTATTTTTCCTAATTTAGGACGCTTTAGTTTATTGAAAAAATAAAAGAGGGCAAAAATTGCGTGTATACAATGATTATACCTAGAATTTGATTACCAAGAGATTAACATGTAGTAACCTAGGATTTCTAATGAATTTCTTATTCTTATTAACTAGAGGAATTCAATTACTAATTTGATAGGAATACCTTCTCTATTAAATTCTTATCCTAATTATATTCCACCTGAATTGCTTATAGAATAGAACTCCTTACAATAACATTAAGAACGGGAATTCTGTGACAACAAACATGAAATAACTTTTAATTTTGGGAACAAGTCTATAACTTATTTATAAGCTTATAACAAATCTCTTTAATTATGGTAGATCTATTTATGAATTGGCCTTATGACTTCAATACATAAAATCAAATAATTATGTTCAAACTCTAGAAATAACAACTTAATCTAATCAAAACACATAATTGAATTAACAAGAATAAGAGAATTTCATTATCATTAGAATAAGAACAACTAACGTATGTTATATGTTACCTCAATGGTTACAAGCCTAGATATCATTGCATTTACGCTACAGACATGATAAAGTTATGAGCTTTCATGATGAAAAGAGCTAAAAACCTTAAGAAAAGACTACTTTCTAACCTATATGCATCTCCTCTCTTTGTACATGTATTTGTCATCTATTTATAACATTTAGATAGAATAATCCTTGAATGGAATGTGTTTTAAAAAAAATCCATTGCAGGTCTACGGGCAGGTTCACTGTCATGGAGTCTAGGCATGGACTTCTTCTTATAATAATTCTTTGAGAAATTGTTTTGGAATTGATGATGAGTGGATCATGGTTGGACAACAATGGTGTAGTAAGAGATTGTAGTCTTGCACTTGCCCAAGAATTTTTCAAACTTCCATTGGAAATTAAGGATGTGAGTTTTACAACCAAGGAACACGGTTGTGAAGGCAAACAATGGTCATCCCCTTAGCTTAATTCTCAAACAAATTCTCTTTAATACTTACTATCCTTAGATTATCCTTTAAAATAGATGTAATTCCTTTAAAAATGTCAGCCCCTAAAATCGCCACTAGGGCAACCATATCTAGATTTAGGGCATTTAGGGAAAACTTATCTAATTAAGCCTAAACTTTACGACTAAGTTAAAAAACTTAGTTGAAATAAACCAATAAAGTTCAATTTTAAAAAATAATGTCCTAAAAATCTAATTTTAGCCTTAGAAACACAATTATTCAAAATAGCATAAAACTTGTCAGAACCTCTAAAATCGAGTCTAAAACATAACGAGGACCTAGAGATAGGTTATTTAAGCTATAAAAAGGAACAATATAGCATAATATACTATGTGAATATATGTGTATTTTTATGAATATATCCGGTATATATAATAAATATATCTATAAATTAACCCAAAGTTATATAATTATAAATATTAAGTGATAAACCTACAAAAATAAATAGTAAATATTTCTTAAAAATAAGAAACATGCTAGAAACATGATTATATGCATATAATTACTCATTACATGTAATTTGTAAATATATATATATAGAGGTTGTATACTTGTATATTAACAAAATCATTAAATATTAACATAAAACACCAAAATACACTAAAATATCATCTAAAAATTATAAAAAAAAAATGACCCAGATTTACTAGAAAATGACATGGAGCAGCTGAAAAAGAATAAGTAGCTACATCAAAAGAAAATAAATAAAAAAAAAAGATACCTCCTATTATTTGTTTTTTAAGGAAAATATTAAAATAAATTACTTAATAATTAAGAAAAATTGTGGTTAACCCTAAACACTATAAATGGGAAACTAGGACATAGATTACACACTTTAGAAACTTAGGACACTAAAGAAAATTGAAAGAAAATATAGGAAAAATAGTTCATAAATTAAGTATGTTATTTAGTAACTTAATCCTAATCTACTTAAGTAATTTATAAATTAATCCTAAAAGCTTTAAAGAATAATCTATACTTGAGAGTATATCTGGTCTTTAGTTTATATGCTCACCCCTTAGGATCCTGTAGTTGCTAGATTCAAGATAAATGTAATTCGTTTCCTAGCTAGCACCTACAACAAAGTCTATAGGGATATGAGTAACTATAGCTTAGTAGATTGGGATGGAGACTTAAAACCATACAGCAAACATAAACAAGATTATCAATCAAATTATTAGGTGTAATGCATGCTCAAGCAAATGCTATCGTACGACATTATTCGACCCATTATGAGATTAGAGAAATTGCACCCGCTCTAATCTAGGTTGAGAAGTTTTCATTAATGCAACAACTCACGATTAAACCAAGGCTTGTGTAATGGAGATACCGCTCCTCTTGTGACTACCTTTGAACCACTGACTTTACCCTTGCCGTAACCTCTTCACTTATCACTTAATTCGAGTAAGGGTGAAGAAGGGACTAATTATGCTATTTAGCACTATTCTTTTTAAAGGGGTTGGTATTTAGTGGAGAATCCTAATGTTCCCCTAATAGGTTGCTATGCATGTTCAGTTTAGATTTATGATTCAAACATTTAGTTAAATTTGGTTTAAGGTGTTTAATCATTTCAAACAAATCACACAAATACAAGCTAAAGTAGCAAATCAGTAATCATATTAGCAGCTTAAAGCAAGCACATGAGTATAACTAACTATCTAACAAGAATAATCTAATATAATTTCAAGCCTCCAAGCACTGCAAATTAATACTATGAAATATAGTAACGTATTAATCTCAACTTACCTAAACTCCTCGCTCACTTATTCGAGGTGTGACTCGTACTGGTTATCGCAAAAAATCCCTAGAATACAATTGTTGGTTTAGTTTCCCATAACTACCATAGATATATTTTGTTATGTAATTTAGATTATGAGTGTCTTTGGTTTATGATTTTCTTACATTTAGTGATTTAGGTCTTAATATTTTAGAATTACTTCCTTCGTTTAGTTAGGTTTCGAATTTGTTTCTTGTTTTAATTATGGTTTCGACTTCTGAATTAGATTCTGATCTAAGAACAATCTACATTTAACATGATTGCTTATATATATGTATATATATACATATAAGCTTTAAATCATAGGTTTAAAGTTTGGGATTATAATTTTACACATTTGTCCAAATTCCATATCTCCTATAATCGAATTACTTCTAAATTAATTTCTGATTCAATTTCTAAATTCATTTTTGGATTAGCTTTCGATTATTGTTTTTATTTCTAAATCCTAGGAATTCTTCATGGACTAAAATATGAAATTCATCTAACTATGCTTAGATATCCTAAATCTATGTTTTAGCTCTTAATCAATATTTTGATTAGTTTGGTATATTACGTTCCTAATTTAACTATCGAATCAGCTCTTGATGTAAGAATAACCTATATTTTTGCATAATTTCTCAAATCTACCTTTCAAACTAGATTTATAATATTCTCCTATTATTATAATATTATCAATTTAACTTAATTTTCTTCACTTATTTAATCTTCTATTTCACATATTACTTATTACTACTTAATCCACACATAAATCATACATTTAACCTCTCCAATACCATAACCTACATCTCTCATCATCAACTAAAATCTCAAAATATCTAAATTTGTCCCAAATTAGATTGTACACCTAATTATTCTAAATTACAAAATTAACTTAAATTTACCATTTTTACTTATCATATATATACTACATAATACCTTAATAATTACATCTAATACTTTAAAGGATACAAATATCATACTTCATCATATTTCAACATCCTAAAACATATAATTATGCACTAAATCAGTAATTATCTATTTAATTACCTATTTAATTAACCCAAAATTACCTATTTTATGCATCATTTTAGTTCCTAAAAATTATCTAAAAATTTTGAAAATTAATTTTTGAAAAAGAGCTTCATAGCACTGCTTTAAATACTTCAACTAGCCTACACAAAAATTTTATGCTTAAAACTACACTTCTAAGGTCATTTATTTCTAAACCGAAACATACTTAATTTTACATGATTTCTTAAACATCATATATCATGGGATATATTTTTATCAAAATAATATTTTTCCTAAAAGATAAATACAAAAAAATTCTAGAATACCGAATTTCATAATTTTTTAAATATTTTTAGCATTTTTAACAAAATAAGAAAAATTGGACTCACTAGAATTTGGTGGCTTCAACCACCACAGCTACCGTGGCCTTGTCAGCTGGTTTAGGCACTGCTATCACTGTGTGGTGGTGGTAGCTGCCTACTCCTAGATGGTCGTCTGGTTGGGAATCTATTCTAAGGCCTTAATTGTAGAGATTTCTTTTTAAATATTTTGTAAACTCTAATTTTCTCTCAAATTTTCGACCCTCTTAATTTCCTATAACTCTAAACATCTCAAATGAGCTTTTATAATTTTTTTCCTATTTTTAGAGCTCTAAAGTAATTTTTGTACATTAATTTAACAAGACAGTTTCCTTATCTCTTCTTGTTTTTTTTTTTTTTTTTTCACTTTCTATTTGTTGCATTTTAGTTGGTTGATTTTGTTTCTTTTATTTCCAAGCTACTACGACTACTTTTTTGAGTTTTCCATATTTTTCTTTAATTATTCATGCATTTTCTTTAAATAATTAACACTATTTTAGCATATTTCACATATATTAAGTAATTATGTGTATCTCTACCTACATGTTGATTCATATATAATGCAAATAAATACTTCTAAATATTGTAGTTATTTTATGATTTTTATTGTGCATATAATTTATTTCTATCGATTCGTTAGTTATTAGAACTTATTTTATATGTTTTCGATAAATAATAAGAATTTTATATATAATTCAATATTATAATAATTAATTATTTTATTCTTTATTTTCCTAAATCTAAACTCACAAGTTCACTTTTACTAATATTTCTAATTTCGTCGTAAAATTTGGATTGAATTGAGCAATTTGCTTGATCATCCTAAATACGATGAACTAAACCTCGAACAGTTAATTGCAGGGCTTAGACATTCGACTAACAACCCCCTCTTCGGCCACCGACTACCTTATTGCTAATGACCACTAGGTTAAAAATTTGCCATGTTTTTCATTAAATTCTAAAAAATATTAAATGACATGGGAAAATTATGGAAAACTTTATTCCTAAGTTATTTTAGATATATTTTCATGCTGTATTTTTATTTTTGGAAAATTATGAATATTTTATATACTTGCTTAATAAATATACTATTCACCTAAATTTTGACTTTTAAAATAAATGTATCGTTTCAAACTAAAAATTTTTCTATAGAATACATTTTAAATGTAGTTTATTGTTATATGGCTCAATTTTGATTATATATATTTAATATTTATTGCATTTTTAAGCCTTAAAAATGGCTAAAAATAGGGTCATTTATTAGAATCCAATTAATTTTAGCTGTTTGCATTAATGTTGGGACAAGTCGGAATTAATTTGTTATAAAAATCATATTATTTGCTTAATTAACCATGACTTAGAGGTAAAATTATAATTTTACATATATAGGAAATAAACTTAATTGCACGAAATAAGTTGCTAAATGAGTTCTATATATATTTTTGACTTTTTAGGAATTTTTGTAGAATTATTTGGTGATCCTAGCTATTTATTATGAATTTTCTTAGTTAAATAGCTTAAATTAGTAACTAGGTGGATAGGTATTTAGTATTAGTATGTTAAAATATGTCAATTATTTGGTTAAATTCAATGAAAACATATCCTAACTAGTTAGGATTATTCATTATCTTTATTATATTTCATACTATTATGGACATCAGGTTATGATGTATACATACTAGGACGCAATAACATATGATTTGTCATATTTTATTGCAAAATTGTGTAACAATATATTTTATTTACGTAAAGTGAGAAATATCTTTTGAATAAAATATATTGTTATTGCGTACTATATAGTAATCAATATGTTTAGGCAAACCCAATGATACCGACCTTATTACAATTAAGTAACTTTAGATAATTTAATTAATAACTCAAAGTATATATATATATATATATATATATATATATATATATATATATACACACACACACTGCTCTACTGAATAATTGGATAAATAATATCTCAATCAAGCACTAGATAAAATCCTAACGCTTTCGTAAATCTTACGAAAACTGCATATGAGCTTTGATATATATAAGACTTCCAAGTGAGTGAAGTACTAATGTTCTAGATCTGTGGAGTGAGCTTTAGTACAAGTAAGCAGGAATTGTGGAGACTAGATTATATACTTGCTTGTAGTTATAAGTAGTTGTTTGTGTGCATGCTATGCTTGTACTTGGTTACTGAGATGTTGATTGGTAGCTAAGCTACATGAATTGCTATGTTGGTTAACCTTGCATGGTACGCTATGAATTGGTTGATCACCCTTGATTGGACTAATTGAAATTTGAACTAAAACTTTAAATGAACATGCATCGCATTCCATTAAGGGACAATTAGGTTTTTTCAGCTAAATTTCGATGCCTTCGGCGAGGTTGTCGTAATCTGGCCTTTCTTAATCCTCAGTCGAACTAAGTGATAGGGGAGAAGGTTATGGTAAGGTAGGAGCATTAGGTTGAAGGTTGTCGTAATCTGGCCTTTATGATTGGTATTGTGGCCATCATATCACAACTCCTCTTCAACTCGAGTTAGAGCGAATGAAATTTCTCTAACCTCATGATGGATCAGATAATGTTGTACAGATGAAACATTGCTTGATCATACATTGTATACAATAATTACTTGATAACTTGGTTATACTATTCTACTTGTATATGCTTTTTACCTCCTGCCCTTTATTGAGCTATAGTTTGCTTACTCCCTTATAGATTTGCTTGTAAGATCCGAGTCATCATGCCATATGACGATTATCTCCTGGTGTGAAAAATTGATATATTTAGGCTTGAGTGAGGAAAAATCAATGAGGACTATGTTTTTGGAACTTTTTGTTTTCTATGGGATCAGATAGATCATCTAGGTGACTTAATTGGATTCCTACTTTTGAATTTTATCGTGTACTTATATGCTTTTATAAATACTCAGTACTTCGCCTTATTATAATTATAAGTTTATGATGAATATAAATGCTAGTATATTTGTGGAATTGTGAATGTTTCAAAGCAATTTGTTGTATGAGCTTTGTATATATCAGGGTTATGCTAATGATTGAGCTGATAGCTTCTGGCATAAAATTGATATACACGACGGATTGTTACAACTTAACAGAATTTGACGTATGACCAAAAAATCGCTTGAACTCTCATATTTCTATGTCATTGCTTCATCTAGGTCCTGAAAGCAAGAAATCACTCAAATCAGTAGCAAATTCATTGGAATTCAATTGAAATAACTTAAAATATCCAGAAAAATAATATGACAGATGAGTGTAAATTACACTCACCAAATCTCTCCACACTTGAACATTTGCTTGTCCTCAAGCAAAGAACTCAACCCTTAACAAGGATTGATGAAAATCAGGACATGATTTTCTAAGCACGCTACTATTATCCAAGAATCAGAAAAATTTTGAATAAACCTTGCTAATATATACTGTATCCCAAAAAATTTCCAATAACTTGTACACTCTTCTCCTTGTTCACCTTTTTATGCATTTCTAACACAAATACTAGAATTCAATGGTTAATTCTTGTAAATTGATGTTGATCATGCGATTTGATTAAGGATCCTCTCCTGTGTTAGTTCCATTTTTGTTTTGTTCGGAAAAAATTATACACGACCCCCTTATATTAGCTAAGATGTATGCAAATCTCTTCCCAATTCCTATCAAGAACCATAATTAAGGGTAAATTTATGTTGTATTTATTCATCCCTTGCTTGTTCCCCTAAACATGGAGTTCTATTGATAGGCCTTTATTTTAATGAATTGCTAAAGCTTATTAGTAGTAGGAAAGCACCTTTCTTTTTTGAGGGACTAAGGTTGATCCTTAGTAAATTAGTTGTTTTAGAATTAACATTAACGGTTGGAAAGTACCTTGCTTTTCTAAGGGACAAATACCAATCCTTATCAACTTTTCTTTCCTTAGATTTTTTCTTTTTTCTTTTTTTCTAGCGAATTGGGAGCGGGAAAGAATCTCTCTCTTTTAAGGGACTAAGACATGTCCTTACCAACCACTCTTTATCAAATTATTCTTAATTATGTCCTCAACAAAATGTAATTTTTGAGGAGAAATTACAAGAGACAAGCTTCATTTACTTATTTACTCAGGAATATAGAGCTAAAAAACAAAAAATAGAAAAAGGGATAGGTATGCATCTAAGTATGCTTCTAGAAGTAGCATATGACTAATGCTCAACCACAATGTTTAATTAATTAATGCCTTGGAATCCCGAGTTAAATAATATGTAACTTTTGCTCTATAGAAATTCCACTATTCAATTTTAGTAATGCATTCTAGTATAATAGTAACTTAGGAAAATTTAGATATAAGCACTATTTTCTTATTAAATTGGGATTACAAATTTTGAAAAAAAAAAAGGGATTAAAGATATAATAATTTGATTATTGAATAATAGCAATATACCCCTTCTTCATACTTAATTTAGTATATTGTCCTCAATATACCTATTCTCAATTATAAGAAAAATAATTGCAAACAATATGGTGGAGAAGAAAATACATTGGGAAAACAATACTCCCTTGGATAAGTTAGAATTGCTCAAATATCCTTGAGAGTTAACCTTGAATGATTTGAAGTTGTTAGCTTAAAAGAAATCTAAACAATTGCACTAGAAACAAAAGACAAAGCATATTTGAGAAAAGAGAAATTTTCATTATTTTATTGAAAGGATAGAGCTTGAACATAAATTCAAAAAGTAAAAGCAGGGAGGCTAGAGATGGCAACTAACTAACACTTATTCAAAATAAACATGAAAACATCAAAATTAAAAAGCATCTAAACAAAACAAATGATCACTAAGTATCTAGAAAAAGTCTAATCATCACCATTGCTCTCATCTTCAAAATAATGTTTATTGGTTCACTCTCCACATTTCTCTTTGATGTCTCCTGTTATGTCCTTAATGTCTCCTCCTCCTCCTCCTTATCCCTTAAATTCATTTACCTCGCCACATCAATTAACTCTTTATTTGTAAATGGAGCAATTTTCACCTTAATTTAGTTAGCGAGATTGTTACAAAACTCTATCATCCTAATTTGATGCCTAAAAAGCCTTTTAAGGGATTGTTCAATTATTTCATAGGAATCTACCAATTTCTAGACTTTTATTTTTGACTTCTTTACTTCACTTACCAATGCGTCATTATGAGTAGAGTTTTCACTTTTTTTTTTTCTTCTTGGGGATGTCTTGTCTACTTCATTCGAGAGGAGTCCCATCTAGCGGAAAGTGAATAGAGTCATTGGATAAACATTCCTAATAATGGTCAATTGTGGGTTGTTAACAAGGAGTTTTAGCTATTTTGCGAAAACCATCACCTATGATTTGCATCCTCATTGGTTCACCTAAGCATTAGTTGCTTGGTGTCTCATGTAGAAAGCGAGTGTAATGGCTAAGTTTATGGAATATCCCTCTACTAGGCTATAGAGGTATAAGACTTCTTACATAGCCATAACAACGGTGCTTTTTCCTCTCCCACTAATGGTAATGTTGAGTAGCCAATGGAGAATCCACCATATCGAGTTTTTCAAGTGAAATCCTCTAGTAAGTTTTGGGTTGTAAATTTTCTCACTACTTAATTTTAGCCAATAAATGGTGGGGTGAAACCTCAAGTAGCCTATATGGAAGTGTGTAAAATTCTGGTGAGCAAACAAATTACTTATCATAAAGTTCCATTAAGACACCAAATTCTATTGTAGACAAATTAACTTAGTATTTTGAAGTTGGAAGGAAATAATGTTACTAGCTTTACAGGGTACTTTATCATGTTCTAAGGATAAAGTCGTAAGGAACTCTAATTTTAGTTCCTTATAGACGAGTTATTGAATGTTAAACATTCAATGCTAACCTCGTTTTGCTACCATGGTATTGATTTCTAACTCCATGTTAGCTAGTTTCATTACCTCCCAATCTATGAAACTTAACTGAGAGAAAGTTTTATTAGTAAGGATTTCATAGCTAGTTTAATGGTTGGGGTTATCAAACTTTAACGTATGTTTTGGGTGAGGTGGAAATGTAGCTAGAGAATCCTCCTCCAATATGGGATGAGAAGAGGTCCTATGAATGGTGTGACAGGTGTTTCTTGGTGCCATAGGTTGTATTAAAGGTTTTCTCTCTTCCCTACACTTAGTTTCTTAGGTTAATGTTTGGGAATTTTGGGAATGCAGTAAGGGGTATTCAAAGTTGAACGTTTAATTAAACACTACTTTCCTAGATTGATATTGTAATTTTGAATTAGCAAGTTACTTTTCATAAAAATTGACGTTTTCATCTTTTTATCTAAGCAAGAAGTATTTTAGGAGATTACTTTGAATATATATTGCATATTAGAAAGAGAAAGGCTACTTAGGTAAAGTAGAAGTTAGTTTCATATGAGAGTATTTCAAATTAGGAAAGTGGAACACAATTCCTTATTAACTACATTTCACCTTGCAACACTAAATAAAATTTAAGAACAACTTATATTGAATTATTACATAACTAAACCTAAATTAAAAAGACTCAAAAGGGAAATATAGGTAAATGTGAAATGAACATAGCTTAGGTTGCCACCTAAGAAGTGCTTTTGTTTAACATCGTTCGCTCAACTAGTTAAGAATGAGGTTACTTGGTTTTTCTTTTTAATTGGATGGAGGTCATATTTGTGGTTGTTTTCCTTTTCGAATTTTCTTCCTAAATATAATTTAAGTTAGTGGCCATTTACGTTGAAAGTTCCCTTCTTAGGACTTAAAATCTCTACCCCTCCAAATGGGAATATCGACATTATAGTATAAGGTCTAGACCATATAGATCTAAGCTTACTTGAGAAGAGCTGCAACTGGCATTGATATAGTAGGACTTTATCTCCAACTTAAAATTGTTTTGCTTAGTTAGTTTAGTTGTAATGATATCGCTTAGCTTAATCCTTGAATATTCTTGAGTTCTCGTAGGCTATGTTTCGCTATTCTTTAAGCTTATTTAGCTGAAGTTTCCTATATTCACCTATATACTCAAGATTAAGGTTAGCATGTTTTATGGACCAGTAGGCCTTATGCTCAATTTCCATAGGTAAATGACATGCTTTACCATACACGAGCTGATATGGGTTTGTTTGAATCGGCATCTTGTAAGCAGTCCTATAAGCCCAAAGAGCATCATCAAGCTTCTTAGGCCAATCTCTTAAATTGTGCTTAACTGTCTTTTCTAAAATTTGTTTAAGGTCCCTATTTGTTACTTTAACTTGTCTATGTGTTTGGGTGTGGTATGGAGTTGCAATTCGATACTTAACTCCATATAGCTTCAATACCTTTTCTAATTGGATATTGCAAAAATGAGTTCCTCTATCACTTATGAGTGCTCTAGGAGTACCAAATTTAGAAAACAAACTTTTTAAGAACCATCTTACTACCCTAAAGTCATTAGTTGGTAGAGTTTGCGCTTTTACCCACTTAGATACATAATCTATAGCTATTAGGATATATTTGTTTCTATTTGAATTTAAAAATGGTCCCATAAAATCAATACCCCAGATGTCAAAAATCTCACAAATCAAAATTTGTTTTTGTTGCATTTTGTCTCTTTTACATATGTTCCCTACCCTTTGATATTTATCACACAACTCAACAAACTTTTGGGCATCCTTAAATAATGTTGGCCAATAAAAACCACACTCGAGGACTTTATAAGCTATTTTATTTGCACTCAAATGTCATCTTATTAGTCCTACATGACAATGTTCTAAAATTTTCCAACCTTCTAAATGAAACACACACCTACGAATTATTTAATCTACAACAATTTTGAACAAATATGGGTATTTCCAAGTAAAAAAAACTTTTAATATCATGGAAAAACTTTTTCCTTTGTTTATATCTAGTTGAAAGAGCAATCTTAGCTACTAGATAGATAGTTATGACAACAAACTGAGGAGTTTTTGGAGGATTTTCCTGGTACAACTTCTCATTTGGAAACTCATCATTGGTCTCTTGTTTATCAAGCTTTTCTAATGATGGGTTTTCTAAGCGTAAGAGATGGCCGACTACTAGATTCTCTTCTCCCTTTTTGTCTCTAATTTCTAGGTCAAATTCTTGAAGTAACAGTATCCACCTAATCAATCTTAGATTAGCATCTGTCTTATTCAATAAATATTACAAAGTAGAGTAGTCAGTGTAAATAATAACTTAAGAGAGGATAAGATATGACTTGAATTTATCAAAAGCAAAGACCACTGCTAGGAGTTATTTTTCTGTAGTGGTGTAATTCTCCTGAGTTTCAGTGAGCTTGCATAATAGATTAGCTGCAAATGTTTCTTCTGCCTTTGTCTTAACATTGCCCTAACAACATAATCACTAGCATCGCACATTAGCTTAAATGGTAAGCTCTAATTTAGGACTACCATAATTAGGGCATGAGTTAATTTATCTTTCGAAGTGTTAAATGCTTCTAAACAATCTTGAGAAAATATGAATGGAGTCTTGTTTTCTAATAACCGAGTTAATAGTCTGGCTATTTTCCAAAAATCTTTAATAAACCTTATATAAAACTTGGGATGGCCTAGGAAACTACATATGGCTCTGATTGATCTTGGAGGGGGGCAATTTTGCAATAGTGTCAATTTTAATATTGTCTACCTCTGTACCTTTCCAGGATACTTTGTGTCCTAATATTATGCCCTCTTATACTATGAAATGGCTCTTTTCCCAATTTGAAACTAAGTTAGTTTCCTCACAATTGACCAAAACGTTTTGTAGATTCCTAAGGCAGCTATCAAACGAATAGTTGAAAATTGAGAAATCATCCATAAAAACTTCCATTATATCTTCTATAAACTCATAAAAAATTGCCATCATACATCATTGAAAAGTTGTGTGTGCATTATAGAGGATAGGAATCAAGCTACCAGACCTTAGACTTGAGCTTGAGCCCAAGCTTGAGCTCGAGCCCAAGCTTGAGCTTGAGGACTTAAAGGTACGGCAAGGTGGATTCTCTCTTTACTACCAACATTTGAAGAGTTTGAGCTATTACAGTCTATTAACCTGTTGCTTTGTCTAAGTTGAACACTCTCATGCTTATTCATAGTCACTAACTACCAACCTAAGATGCACTCAGACGACAGCTTAGCCGGCTTGACCACTAGCTTAGTTAACCTAAATCTGAATTGCTTAGGGCATGCCTGAGCTGAATTTACCTTGGATGAATCATTAGCTTAGCTCAGCATCACTACTCGGCAACAACTAAGTTAATCGTATAGCTTTGTCTATTTATGCTAGAAGTCCTTTCTCTAACTACTAGCTACATGTCCAAACACCCATGTAATAGGATCTTCCTTATAGGATGGATGCTTTCTTGAATTTTCATCTATACTCTTTAACATTCCATGTACATTACTTATTTTGGACAGTACCCTTTTAGTCATTTCCATTCTTTATAGTTGCTATAATATTTCGAGTATAAATACCCTTGTAAATGCAGCCATAGGTATCATTGTCATATCTCTTAATACATAATATACTTCATTTTCGTGAGCATTCTCTTTGCTTACCTCACTCTTATCCTAACCCTTAAGGAAGGCTAGGTTGTGAGTACCCTCATTGAGTTAACTCATACATCATGTCGAGTTAAGTCATGAGTCCATGAAGGTCCCTAGTACATTACATCCTTAGATTCATTCATAGTTTGCTTATTTTACTTCATCATTTTTCGTGCATTTGTCAACCTTTCTATAAGCATGGACCTACCCCTGATACAATTGCCTATGTTTGCCCTTAACGTACCCTATCATCTTAATATTAGAGTGGAGGCTCGTAGTAGTTAAGTTGTTTTTCAACTGTGATTATGGCCTTGTAGTATATGGTATTGGCTGTAGTGGAGTAAGCTGTGGTTATACTAGAGTTAACTATGAGTGTTTAAGTTAGTAGAAGGCATAGTGGGTTTTTGTTGCATATACTTTATTGTACTCTATTTTGAGTAGTGGAAATAGAGCAAGTAGTGATTGTATGTTTGCTGTAAAGTAGTAAGTTAAGTGTTTAGGAACTAATACAGTCTAAGGCCAAGGATAGAAAAGGCCAGCCGTAAGGGTAGGTCTGATCTTGTCTAGGGAATGAAAAGTAAATGGGAGTCGATGGTTTAGCAATCCTGCGCACTAACTCTATGGATATGACACATCGTAGAACTACTTATAGACTTAAAACTTACTGGATGTGACACACCCTTTCGGAGTAATAGGGTTACCCGCCACAATCCTTACTAAAGGGATTAATAAGAGTTGGTAAGGGAGAGAGAACTTTCCGAGAGAAAAGACTCTAAAAGGGGGGTTTTCTTTAATCTTCCATCTATATCTACATTGTTACAAAAGTTGCTATTTATAGTATGTCTTAAACCCTAGTGGCAAAACTATAAATAATATACAAGGTCTTAAACCCTAAAGAATTGGGCCCATAAATAAAATATAGACAAACATGTACAAAAATATAAAACAATGGGTTTCATAAGAAGTCGGCGTATGGTCATTTGGTATGCCTTAGAGGTAGTCTTGTAGTACTTAGCCGAGACACCAGAGAGGTCGGCTCATAATTGCCAAGTTTTGAAGTTAGTCGGCAATAGTTCTCTAAGGTGTGTCGAGTGGATCCAACACTCAAAGTGATCTCTTGGCTATTAAGTTGACGACAGACTTTAGCCGAGTGAATGCAACTCTCGGAAACATGATACCTCGGCCTATTGGTAAGCATCATGCCGAGTAAGTGATTGCTTAGGCATAGGTGAGAATCGATTGTTGTCTCGACATTATGCTTATTGGTACTGTATCTGCAAGAAATAGTATTATTCAGCTCGACAGATAGAATGAGTTGGCAAGTAGAAGACCTCGGCTTTGGTAGTTAGCTTGGGTCGGTACCCCGAAGCTTATCATTTCCTCTCCCTTAGAGAAGTTTTGACCTGAAACTTAGTAATTGGCGGCTTCAAATCCCATAGAGATCAAATACCAATCAACAAAATTTAAATTGAAACATAGGACATTGCAATTCTTACAACAAGGGCATCACCAGTAGATGTGCCCTCTACTCATCATGGGCTCTATTAATCATGCCTTTTATCTTGGATCTTTCCCTCCACTCATTATGGATCCAATCAACTACACCTTGGTAGTCCCAGCAACTATCAATTACATGAAGCAACATGATCTTAAGGTCATACAAAGAATTAGGGCCTCGTAGATCTTGTGTTGGCAGGATGTAAGATGGCTGTTCAATGGCAAGTGCTTCTGCCTCTTCAAGCTTGGCTAGCTTAGACATCATGATCTCCTCATCAAGTGTAATTAGCATTCCCCTTGCTTCCTCGTAATTTGGCTCTTCCTTCTCTTTCCATCTATACACCTCAACTCTTTCCAATAGGAGAGTCCTAAGGGTTAACATGATGTATCCCCTGTATATGTATCCATCACCTCGGCTTTGATAAACTCCAATCCACAGTTGATAAGAGCTCATAGGTGCAATGTTATATTCACTCATATTGGTGCCATGTAAACCTATCAAATGACTTGGACACAAGATTCTAATATGAGGAAAGCAAACGTAGTAATTCTTAGAGCTACCATTAGTGGCCTTTATAGTGGGTAATGGAATCAGTTCAAGAACATGGGGGTTTAACCACAATTTAGCTTAACCTTTCTCACCTTTATGGCTCGTCTCTCCCACAACCCTCACCTCTTCCTTTCCTCGGCCTTCCTTTTCGTCGACTTTCGCTATTTAAGTATTCCTTTACTGCTTCATTTTTTCTCTGAGCTACTCAAGTTAATTAAGTATAACCCCTAGCTGTTCCTGCACATCATAATGGTTGGTACCAATGGCGGATTCTTCTCTTAAGGCTAGTTGGATAGCTTCATTTAAGCTCCTTACTCCTGAGGGGTTAACATGTTGGGTAATCTCCGGCCGCAACCCTCTCATGAATCACGAGATAGTACATAAAAGAGATTCATACAATTCACATTGTTGTAAGAGTGCTTTATAGTCTTAGGTAAATTCTTTGACACTCATTCATCCTTGCCTTAAGGTAGACAACTTCTCATACAACTTGTCTTGATATGATGTAGGTACAAATTTTTCTCTCATGGTAGGTCTCATTGAGTTCAGTGTAGAACTCACTCCTTTGAGGATCCTTCACCTTAATTCATTCTTCCACTAAGTCCTGGCAAGACCTTGAAGTTGATCCTCTATGATATATTCCTTATCATGTTCAGGACATAGGTACTTTTCAAAGACTTTGTTGACTTGGAACTCCCAATCCAAGTATTCATCTGGGGGTCCATAGCCATCAAACATGGGTATTCTTGACCTTATATCTTCATAGTCATAGTCATAACCGTATCTTCATTGATGGTCACAAGCTATGTTGAATAAGAGTATTAATTCAGTAGACTAGCTTAACTTACAAGGAGTTTCATCGGTAATGACTAGAACTATCCAACACGGTGATTTTAAGGTGGTAACTTGGAGGGCTGCATAGCTCGGATCTAGAATTAGCTTGCCTGTTTAGTTAACGCGGGTTAGATACTTACATGACTTAGCAGTTGAATAGGAAAACAACTCAGTCGGTAACTTGGGGGTACGACAGTATGGTACTTCGCTTTACTTCGGTACTTCAGATTGAAATAGCTTGGAAGCTTGGCAAAGTTCAAATTCGACACCATTATTCTTAGCAAATCATCTTGGCAAACACAACAGTACTTTCTCGACCACTATTGCAATACCCAAAAGTAAGATAACACATTGAACAGCTTGAAGAAGAGATATCTTAGCAACTAACCCAGATTGGAATTCCCTAAAGGAATTGCAATCCAAATTTTCACTAACCCACTCAAAGGAAATTTAATTGAAACCAAACTTATATCCAGCAAACAAATCTTCGATATCTTAAACAAACCCAATAAGCAAGCACTTCCTCAAACATAATATAGAATAGAAATAATGACTAGAACTCTTGGCCCTATCTAGAACCTCGAGCTCTGATACTAAGATGATACGGTTTGGGGCTAAGGACAGACAAGGTCGATTGTAGGAGTGGGTTCGATCCTGATGAAGGAATGAAAAGTAAATGAGAGTCGATGGTTTAGCAATCTTGCGCACTAACCTTACGGATATGACACATCGTAGAACCACATATGGACCTAAGACTTGCCGGATGTGATGTACCTGTTTGAGTAATAGGGTTGCCCGCTATAATCTTTGCTAAAGGGATTGATAAGAGCTTGTAAGGGAGAGAGAACTTTTCGAGAGAAAAGAATCCAAAGGAGGGTTTTTCATTAATCTTCTATATATGTTTACATTGTTACAAAAGCTGCTATTTATAGTACATCCTAAACCTTAGTGGCAAAACTATATATAATGTACAAGGCATTAAACCTTAAAGAATTGGGTCCATAAATAAAATAAAGACAAACATGTACAAAAATATAAAACTGTGTGTTTCATAGGGAGAAGTCAGCATGTGGTCATTCGACATGCCTTAGAGGTAGTCTCATAGTGCTTAGCCGAGACACTAAAGAGGTTAGCCCATAATTGTTGAGTTTTGAAGTAAGTTAGCAATAGTTCTCTAGGGTATGCTAAGTGGATCCAACACTCAAAGTGATCTCTCGGCTGCTAAGTTGACGACAAACTTTAGTCGAGTGAATGCAACTCTCAGAAACATGATACCTTAGCTTATCGGCGAGCCTGATACCAAGTAAGTGATTACTTAGGCATAGGTGAGGATCGATTATTTTCTCGGCACTCTATCTGCAAGAAATAGTGTTATTCAGCTTGGTAGATAGAATGAGTTAGCAAGTAGAAGACTTCAGCTTTAGCGGTCAGCTTGGGTCGGTACCTCGAAGCTTATCAAGAACTGTACATGTGTTCTATATAAAGCATTAGTATTATGTAAAGGATGATTGATTTGAGTGTAAATGACAACATTGGAGATGCTAATATTGGCATTGTCTACAATGGTTGACAGACCTAAAATACTCTTAGAAGTATTCATGAGCAATTTGATAAAATGGCCAACTTAATAGCTGACCTAGCTAGAGTTATTCATGCATTAGCCTTTCGACCTGTTGATGTTGTTTGGAGCACTCGTTAAGTTGCTTAGCCTACGAAAGGACAGATCCCAACTCAATAAAATTGAGGTGAAATAGTGCAAGAGCATGTATGGAGAAGGATTGACTTGGCTGAAGTAAACAAAGAAGATGAAGAAGAAGAATATGTTGAAGTAGAAGAATGAGCTCAAGTATACCGAGTTATTGATCTTATGAAGCTTGAAATCTCATGCTTCAATGGTTTTGGAAACGCTAATGACTATCTCAACTAGGAAGAGAAAGTAGAACAAGTCTTTGACTACTACCAATATGAGGACCATAAGAAAATGAAAGCTACTACTATAAAGTTCTCAAGATATGCTGTGATGTGGTGGAGAAACTTCCAAACCATGAGAAGGAGAGAAAGATATAGAGACGTTAGTACTAGCCTAAAATGAAAAGAGTACTTAGAAATAGATTTGTGCCAGATATCTACTTGTAGGATACTTTTGCTTGACTCTAAGGGTTGAGACAAGGAAGCTGAATTGTTGATGAGTATGTTCGAGAATTCTAAATGTTTATAATTTGAAGAGAAGTAGATGAAACTTCAACTCGAATAGTTTCCAAATTCCTTACTGGATTGAAGTATGATATTTAAGATACAGTGGAATTATAATAGTTTACTATGCTGGATGAAGCCATAAAAATTGCCTAGTGAGTAGAGAAATAGAGGAAGAATAGGCTGAGCCAACCTCTAATGGTCTAACCTGACCAATCTCACCGACGTGCTCAAAGCAGTAGCTAAGCTTCTAAAAGTTCTGACCCTAATAGAAGAGCTGAGGTAGTGATTGGCTTGAAGGGTTACCTTATTGACTAGGAGTGGTGAAGATAACTTATGAGAAGGGGTAAAGATTTAGGAGGAAGATGAGCTAGATCAAGTGCTTTAAGTGCTAAGGATTTGGCCACATGGTAGCCTAATGCTCAAACAAACAGACTATGATCATCAAGGGAGATACCTCGAATATTGAAGTAGACAACATAGATGAGGAACTTAAGGAGAAAAGAGACTTGGAGGAGGAAATTGAGGATAACGATGAGCTAGTTGAGGAAGATGAGTTTCCCGAGAATTTGGATAAGCTAACCTTAGTTGTAAGATGAGCTATCAACATTGAATCATTAATTGTGGAAAAGCAATGTGAGAACTTGTTTTACATCACTTGCAAGGTGAACGAGCAAGTATGTCCACTCATACTAGATAGTAGGAGATGCACAATGTAGTGATTGCTAAGATGGTTTAGAAGCTCGAATTACCAACTATCTTATACTTAAGGCCATATAAATTGCATTGGCAAAATGAAAAAGGAGCGTTACATGTTACCCAGCAAGTATTACTATCGATCTCCATTAGGAACAAATGGAGTGTTGACCTCTAGACCCCTCACTTGAGCTCGCCTCTAAGGCTTACAATCTCTGATGAGAAGGATCTTGTATTCTCAACCTGTTGAGGATAAGCTTAATACATGGAGAAGCTGTAGAAGAACTCCCTAAGGCCTCAGCTCAGATATTCTCTGCTTTGCTTAGACTCTTATCCAATCATTGACTTATTGAGTACCGAGTCAGAGGTCCCTATATGTCAAGTTCGCCTTTTCCATCATGCCAAGCTATAGCTTCACCCAATCACCTCAGTAGCTTCCGGCGTAGCTTAGTAATAATAGCCCTAACATTAGCTCAATTTAGCCAAAATACCCCAAGATCCCAAAACACGAGCCCATTGATGGGCTGCCGCATTTCCCCTACTTTTCTAACATTTGTACTATATTCTTTTTTCATCTTTTGTCATATTTACCCTTTTTGCTTGTATTAGGAATCTTCTTCTTACATTACCATTTATTTAATTTCTCATTATTGTGTTAGTGCCCTATAGGACTTATTATAAATTGTTCATTTCACTGTAGTCTCAATCATCTTTTACCATATTATTAATGAATATTCTTATTCTTGTGAGACACTATTCTTCGAGCACAGCCTTTTCACACTCTTATCTAATCTTGCTAAGTATCTCAATATTAGTGGCAAGTCGACCTTAGTATTAGCTTATGCGTCATATCAAGTGAGATACTAAGTCATGTTGTATTCCTTAGTGTGTCATATCTGAAGAGTAGCTTCATGAAAGCTACTATATTTATTGACCCAGTTCCTTTTTCTTCGATATCTTGAAGAATCTACCTAGTTACTATTGTCTACTGCAAGTGCCAATGATTAAATGAGTTCCTTGGCACATCATATAATTTTAGTATTAGAGCTTCATGTTAAGTATTGCAGTAGTTGCTTCTTGTTATAGTTGTATGTTTTATTATACCCTATTTCTCTAGTAGAAAAATAGAGCAAGTTCTAGGGTCATTATGTGATATTGTATTAGCAAAAGTGCGCGAAATCTTTATTAAGTAGTGGACTTCCTAAAGTCTTGTATTGAGAATGTCGAATGCTAATGTTTAAGGAAAGATTAATGATGTTGAAAGTGATGCTCATAGTCGTAGCCGTATTACTTAATAGACCTTACGAACTATTAACGAGTAATTGCAAGACCTTGCTACTATTATAGCTTGGCTACATTTGTATAGAAGGTAGTACAGACTAGGCCTTAAGAGAGACTTGATGAATAAGGTTGAATGTAGGAGACAGCTTGAGAAGACAAGTAGCTGAGTATAAAGCACAAGAAGTTGTTAATGTGAACCAGTTTTACCCCGACATGTTGAGAGGTTTTTGAGGAGGAGACTTGAGTTAGATGAAGTTGAGGAGTATAGGGAGGAGGTAGAACAATATGACGGACTTGAAGAGCACGTGTTCTGTGCTCCGAGAGGAGTTGAACATCTTAAAGTGTAGGTTTCGAGCTTTAATGGGTTTGGTAGTACTAATGACTACTTGGATTGGGAGGAGAAGATTGAGAAGATTGAGAAGATATTTGACTTTTACAATTATGAAGACTTGGTACATACTTGAGTAGCTACTTTAGAATCTTTAGAATTTTCTAGGTATGCAGCAATTGGTAAAGGAAATTGTAAAATGTATGATAGCGAGCCTGACGTGAAATCAGAGCTTGGAATGAGATAAAAAGAGTTATGAAGAGTAGATTTGTGCCAAAACATTATGAGCAAGACACCTTCTGATGTCTTTAGGAACTTAAGCAAGGCAATCAATCTATAGATGAGTATGTTTGAGAGTTTCAACTACTAATGATCCATTGTAATGTCGATGAACTAGAAGCTTGAATAGTGGTAAGATTTATTTCTAGCTTGAAGCTTGAGATTGGTAACATAGTAGAAGTACAAAGACTTAGGGGTCTAGATGAGACCATCTAAGTAGCTTAAAGAGTCACAATGTAAAGGCAAAATTAACTTAGTTAAGTGCCAAATAGTTGACTTGGCTTGCCTAGTAGAACTAGTTTGCTGAGTTGACCAAGATAAGACCGAGCTTAATATAGTTTCGAAGTCAACTGTTGAGGTCAAATGTTGAGTAGGCTTGATAATGGTCAAGGAAAGACTAAGGTTGATGAGCCTAAGGTTAGAAAGGATCAAGGCTAGAGCTCTGGTAGGAAGAACAAAGAGATAAAGTGTTTCAAGTGCCTTGGTTTTGGATAAGTAGCTAGTCACTATCCAAATCGACGTATCATGACCATTAAAGGAGATAATCCTCAATTCAAAGTGCAAAGTGTTAGTGAAGGAGAGGAAGAAGAGGTGGATGTTAATCATTTGTTAGAAGAGTTTCAAGAAGATTTTGATGCCCAGATCTAACATGAATTGGGAGAATACTGCTTGGTCATGCGTCAATCACTTAGTACCTTTATTGTTAATGAGACTGAATCTAGAGAGAACCTCTTTCACACGAATTGCGAAGTGAATGGCAACCTACATGCTATGATCATCGATGGAGGAAGTAGTACCAATATGATAATGTAAGGTATAGTGAAGGCTCTAAAATTTCCGACTTGTCCTCATCTTAAGCCTTATAATATTCATTGGCTCAATGAGATGGGAGGCATGCCTATTGTTGAGCAAGTCAAAGTATTGATCACCATTATTAATAGATATAAGGATGAGGTATTGCAAACTGTGACTAAGAACAGACAAGGCTTGTCATTGGATGGGTTCAAGCTTACCAAAAACTTGAAAGGAAGTGATGGAAAATATACGATAGGATGGATACAAATGAAAAAGTAAGCAAAAACCCACGAACAGCTCCAATAGATATGATGCACCAGTGGAACTTCCAAGGACTTACAGCATAACTCGATATGATACACGAGATGGTAGGTGAGGTTACTCGCTACCTAGCCTTGCTTAAGGGTTAGGATAAGAGTGAGGTGAATGTAAACCAAGTAATGTTTATGAAAGACAAATGTCAAGTGTTTTAATGTTCAATATGATGATTATAGCTACAAATACAAGAGATATTTATTCCCAAGAATTTAGGGCAATATGCTTAAAAAGGAAAAGACAAAAAGGGTATTACCTTAGAGAAGTAATGTACAAGAATACAAAAGGATAAAAATGAATATTCAAGAAAAGTAATGATTAGTATAACAAATTCTGTACGGGCTCTTCTATATGTAGCGAAAATGCATTGGCGATGCCGTTAGAGGATGCAAACAAAAGAGTACGGTCTAATGAGTTATTTGAGCTAGGGTAGCTGTATCGGTCTAGAGTCTCTCTCTTTTAGTCTCTCGGTAAGAGTGATGCCAAATAAGTGGTTGGCTTGGGCTTAAGTGAGCAAGCGTGCATGGTTTAGCAGATATCTCAACATTCTGACATTCGGTACACAATCTCCAAGAGTGGGAAGTCATTCAGCTCAACATGTAGAGTTGCTCAACAAAGAGATACTCTGCTTCTGTAGGAGTTAGCTGGAGCAGGAGGATCTACCTTGCCAATCCCATTAGTCCTCGAGCTCGACTGTAGGTTAATGGTCCAATAGCTTGATTCAAATCATTCTCTCCGAGTTGATTTGGATTTGGGATAAAATCTGTACGATCTTCAGTTAGCTCTCTGTCAAGGTGATAGGGACTGAGGTCGGCAATGTTAAAGGTGTTAGATACCCCATAATCTTCGAGTAGCTCCAACTAGTAGGCATTGCCATTGATCTTCTAGAGGATCTTGAAGGGTCCTTCAACTCTTGTAGATAGTTTGTTCTTTCTCTTCCTCAAAAACCGTTCCTTACTGAAGTGTAGCCATACCAAGTCTCCTTGCTGGAATCATTTAACCATCCTACCCTTAGCCTTCTTTTGCATTCTTTTAGCAGCTTAGTCGATGTGCCAAGTGACTTTATCATAGATGTGTTGAAGGGATTGTGCTTTAGCTCTTGCTTTTGGGTCTTCTTACTTGGATTTCACCATAAGGGTGTGATTAAGGGCCAACTTAGGATTAAAACCATAGACAACTTCAAAGGGAGTCTACTTGATGGTGTCATGCACTGTTTTGTTGTAAGCGAATTCGACCACTGGCAAGCAAATGTCCCAATCAGCTAAGTTCTTACCCATTGTAGCTCAAAGTAATGACCCCAAAGTGCAATTAACTACCTTTGTTTAGCTGTCAATTTAGGGGTGATAGGAAGTATTGAGTAGTAGTTTAGTCCCCATCTGATGCTAGAAATGGCTCAAGAACTTCGAGCCTTAATCAGAGACTATACTTCTCGGTAAGTTGTGTAACCATATAATCTCCTGTAAGAAAAGAGAAGTAATAGCCGAAGTGCTGTTAATCATGGAATAGGGTACGAAGTGTGCCATCTTGTTGAACCTATCCATGATAACCATTACAGTATTTTTGCCTCGGGGAGTTTATGGTAGTTCAAAAACAAAGTCCATGCTCAATTCGGTCCATGGCTTCATCGAAACAAGTAATGGCATTGCTTTCTCCTGCTTGGCTCGACACTTAGCCCTTTTGTAGATAGCATAGCATTCAATAACTTAGTACACATCTTGCCTCATTCTCGATAAAAAAAATCAACCACTCAGCAACTCATATGTTCTTTTCTCCCTAAAATGTCCAAACAGTCCTCTATTATGGGCTTCCCTAATCTGTAGCTCCTGTAGTGAAAAAGTTGGTATGCATAATTTTCCCCCTCGAAATAAGTAGTTGTCTTTGACATGGTATTCGTCCACTATTTTTCTATCAACACATTGCACAAACATGGGTCCAAAGTGAAGATCCCTAAAGTATTGCTTTTTAATGCTTGCAAACTCAAACAATCTAGTTTATAGTTCATTAAGAAGTGCATGTCTCCTCGAAAGAGCATCTGTAACTATGTTACTCTTCCCTTGTTTGTATTTTATTACAAAATTGAATCCTTCAAGGAACTTAACCTATCTTGCCTACCGCTTTGACAACTTGGTTTGACTTTAGAGGTACCTTAAGGACTTTTGGTCGGTATAGATGACAAATTCTCTCAGCAATAGATAATGTTGCCATCCTTGTAGTGCTCGAATTAGTGCCAAGAGTTCTTTGTCATACATAAAGTAATTTAGTTGAGGTCCTCTAAGCTTCTCACTATGATAGGCAATTGGTTAGCCTTCCTACATTAAGATAATGCCTATTCCAATGCCTGGTGCATCACATTCTAGCTCAAATATTTTCTCAAAGTTAGGCATAACAAGTACAGGGGCGGAGGTCAACCTTTCCCTTATCTCGACAAAACTCCTCTCCTCCTTTTCTCCCCATTGGAAGTTGGTGTTCTTCTTTGTTAGCTCAGTAAGTGGTGCAGTGAGGGTACTAAAATTCCTAATGAATCTTCTATAGAATGAAGCCAGTCCATGGAAACTTCTTATGTCGGCATAAATAGTAGGAGTTAGCCAATTGACAATTGTTCGGATCTTTTCGTCGTCCACTCGTAAGCCTCTTTTACCTACTACGTAGCCCATGAATATAACTTCCTCCTAGTAAAAGTAACACTTCTTGAGATTGTTGAATAATCTCTCGACACAGAGGATATCCAATACGGCTTGGAGATGTTCACAATGACTCCGCATGTCGGTACTGTAGACAAGGATGTCGTCAAAGTAAACCGCAATACACTTCCCTATTAGATGTCTTAATACATGGTTCATCAGTCTCATGGAAGTACTTGGGGCATTTGATAAGCCAAAGGGCATGGCCATCTATTCATAAAGTCCATGTTGAGCCTTGAATGTAGTTTTCTACTCATCTCCTAACCTCATATAGATTTGATAATAGCTAGATTTCAGATCAATCTTGCTGAAAATCTTGGCTTTACTCAATTCATCCAACATGTCTTCTAGCCTTGGAATAAGATACTTGTATTTGATCATAATCTTGTTTACGGCTTAGCTTTCTATACATATTCACTAAGTTCCATCCTTTATTAATACTAGAAGCACCGACACAGTACAAGGGCTAAGACTTTCCTTAACATACCCTCTCTTTAGTAACTCATTGATTTGACATTGGAGTTCAAAAGCCCATTTAGGACTTATTCAATAGGTTGGCTTATTTGGCAGCATAGTGGTAGGTATTAAGTCAATGTAGTGTCCTATGCCTCGAATTGAGGGTAATCCCTTGAGTAACTACTCTGGGAATAGGTTGGCATATTCATCTAGCAACTCTTTTATTTTTTGGGGTAATTCACCCTATTCTTCCAATAGGCGCCTAACCAACATGAGGGTCGGCTTGTCAGCATTGATGGCCTTTCGAAGCTTGGCCCTACTGATCATCAAAGTCTTCTTCGATCCATGAGCAAGTTTTGTCTGCAATTTATTAACTTCTCTTGGCGGTATCGGGTTCAATATAATCTTCCAGCTATCCTTTTCGAACACATATGTATTCCTATATTTGTCATGGATAACACTTCTATCAAATAGCCATAGTTGGCCAAGCAACACGTGCGAGGCACACATAGGCAGAACATCGCAAAGAATCTCATTAGAGTAGTTTCCAATTGTGATCGGTAGTAGTACTTACCGAGTGACACATAGTGCTCTCTTATTACTCATCCAATGCAACTTATACAGCTTCAAGTGTGTAATGGTCAACAACTTCAACTGTGTGACTATTTTAGTCGTGCCACATTGGTGCAACTTCTACTATCCACAATTAATGCTCCCACCTATTCATTCACCTTATAAGTGGTATGAAACAAATTCTCCTTCTACTCCTCCTCTCGTTAGGGTTCTAAGTTCATGGCATGTTGGATAACCAAGACCAACTAATCTAAGTCTTTAGAAAACACATCTTCTTCAATAAGTTCTTTCTCGGCCATTCGTTTCTCAACAATGTCCTCATCCTCCTTAAGTTCCTTATCAGTACTTTTTACCTTTAGCTTCGGGACGTCTCCCTTGATCACCATAGTTCTTCAGTTTGGGCATTGAGTAACCATATGCTCAAAACCTTGGCACTTAAAGCACTTGATCTGGCTCATCTTCCTACCATATCCTTATCCTTTCTCGTAAGTTTAGGTTGGTACGTCACTATTAGGTTGACATCTCTGCTTAGCTCAGACATCCACCTTTTGGATTGGCTCAGTATTTGAATGAGCTTGGTGACTTCCTTGTTCGGGTTGGCTAGTCGACATTCTAGTCAGTACTTAGCTTCTTCTCTACCTCTCTACTCATTGGGCTACTCTAATTCTTCATCTATTGTGGTGAATTGTTGGAGCTCCATAATGTCTCAGATGTCACCTCGCAATCTAGTAAGGAACATAGAGATTGTTCATACTAGTGGCTCCTCCACTTCACATTGAATCATGAGAATTTGACACTCTTAGACATACTCGTCAATTGTCCGGCCTCTTTGCCTTAGCTCCTAGAGTTGAGTAAAGGTATCTTATAGATAAGTATTTGGCACAAACCTATTTCTGAGTATTCTTTTCATTTCTAGTCAAGTATTAATCTCTCAATAGCCTTCTTACCTCCTCATAGCCTAAAAATTCTTCTATTACATGGCGGCACATCTAAAGAACTCAACAGTAGCAATTTTCACTTTCTTATAATCCTCGTACTGATAATAGTAAAAAACACGCTTCACTTTCTCCTCCCATTCTAGATATTCATCAACATTCCTAGATCCATTAAAGCTCAGAATCCAAAGCTTCACATGGTCAAATGCTTTAGGGACTTAAGCTTGCCCTTCTTCAAAATACTCTTCCTTGTCCTCTTCATCCAATTCTCTTGAGTCTATCCTTCATATTACTTGTTTGCTTACTCCTTCACCTTAAACTTACTAAGTTGGGTTTTGACCTTTATCAGGTTAAGCAACTTATGGGGTGTTTTGTGCAACTTTAATCAGTCGGCAAGCCAACACATGAATAGCTCGAGTCAAATCTATCAAGATTTTAGCCACCTCATAAAGTCTCTCTCAATGCTCTTAGGAGTTCCCTAAGACTGTCGGCCATAGTAGACAACTCCACTATTGTCATCTCCAACACCAATGTTTACACTTGGATTCATCATTTCTCCAAACTAAAAACTAAACAGCCAGGAAATACAGTAGCTAAGATGAACATAGTAACTTACTCTGTTTCACACATGTAAAACAAAGTATAAATAGAACTTTGGAAACAAATTACAACTCAAACAAAACCTCTGCTCTGATACCAAGATATTGCGAACTATGACTAAAAATAGATAAGGCCAGTCACTGGATGGGCCTAGGCCTACCGAAAGCTTAAAAGGAAGTAATGGGAAATATACGATAGGATGAGTGCAAATGAAAAAAGTAAGCAAAAACCTACGAATAGCTCCAATAGATATGACACACCAATGGAACTTCTGAAGACTCATGGCATAGCTTGATATGATACACGAGATGGTCTAGTAAGGTTACTTACTACTTAGCCTATCTTAAGGGTTAAGATGAGAGTGAGGTGAATGTAAACTAAGTAGTTTTTATGAAAGGCAAATATCAAGTGTATTAATGTTTAATCTGATGATTACAACTACAAGTACAAGGGTTATTTATACCTAGGAATTTATGGCAACATGCCTAAAAAGGAAAAAACAAAAAGGGTATTACTCTAAAGAAGTAATGTACAAGAATACAAAAGGATAGAAATAAATATTTAAGAAAAGTAATGATTAGTGTAACAAATTCTGTATGGGCTCTTATATACGTAGCGAAGATGTATTGGTGATATTGTTAAAGGATGTAAACAAGAGAGTATGGTCAAATGCGTTATCTAAGCTGGGGTAGCTATATTAGTCTAGAGTCTCTCTCTTTCGGTCTCTTAGTAAGAGTGATGCTGAATAAGTGGTTGGTTCGGGCTTAAGTGAGTAAGCGTATGTGGTTTAGCAGATATCTCAACATTTTGACATTCAATACATAATCTCCGAGAGATGGGAAGTCATTTAGCTTTGTATGTAGAGTTGCTCTGTAAAGAGATACTCGACTTTGGTAGAAGTTGGCTAGAGTAGGAGGATTCGCCTTGCTAGTCCCTCTACTCCTCAGGCTCGGCTGTAGGTCAATGGTCTAATAGCCTGATTCCAATCATTCCCTTTGGGTCGATTTAGATTTGGGATCAAATCCTCACGATCTTTGGTCAACTCTCCATCAGGGTGATAGGGACTGAGGTTGGTAATGTTGAAGGTGTCAGATACCTAATAATCTTCAGGCAGCTATAATCGATAGGCATTGTCATTAATCTTCTGGAGGATCTTGAAGGGTCCTTCAGCTCTTATAAATAGTTTGTTCCTTCTCTTGCTTGAAAAACGTTCCCTACTGAGGTACAACCATACTAAGTCTCCTTGCTGGAATTGTTTAGCTTTCCTACCCTTAGCCTTCTCTCACATTCATTTAGCAACTTAGTTGATGTGCCGAGTGACTTTATCATAAATGTACTGAAGGCATTGTGCTCTGGCTCTTACATCTAGATCTTCTTACTTAGATTCTACCATGGGGGTGTGATTGAGAGGCAACTTGGGATTAAAACCATAGACAAATTCAAAGGGGGTTTGCTTGGTGGTGTCATGTACTATTCTATTATAAGCAAATTTGATCACTAGTAAGCAAACGGCCCAATCGGCTAAGTTCTTACCTACTGTAGCTCGGAGTAGTGACCCCAAAGTATGATTAACCATCTCTTTTTAGCTATTAATTTAGGGGTGACAAGAAGTACTCAATAGTAATTTGGTCCCCATTTAATGCCATAAGGTCCTCCAGAAATAGAAACTTCTTATATTGGCACAAGTAGTAGGAGTTAGCCAATCGACAATTGCTCGGATCTTTTCATCGTCTACTCATAAACCTCCTCTACTTACTACATAGCCCAAGAATACCACTTCCTAGTGATGAATTGATCGAGTGTGGATTTGTCAAAGAAAGCATGAGCCCCTGTACCATGCTGAATGTCTTAATGATGAAGAAGGATGGCTTATGGAGAATGTACATTAATAGTCGAGCTATCAATAAGATCACTGTTAAGTACTGATATCAAATCCCATGGTTGGATCATATGTTCAATGAGTTGCATGGCGTGTGAATATTTTCGAAGGTTGATTTGAAGTGTGGCTTTCAAAATAAAAGATGGTCTATTCGAGTGGTTAGTGATACTATTTTGGCTTACAAACACGTTGAGCACCTTTATGCAACTTATGAATTATGTTTTAAGATCCTTGATATGGAAGTGTGTTGTGATTTACTTTGACAACATTTCAATGTATAGTGTCAACCTTAATTCCCATGATGAGCACTTGAAATCAATATTTGATATCCTTCAAGTTGAACGGTTATTTGGCAATTTGAAGAAACGTATGTTCTATTAGAATGAGGTAATATTCCTTGGATATGTTGTCTCTGGAGGAGGAATTAAAGTTGATGATAAAAAGATCCTTGCTATTCTTGAATGGCCAACACTGACAAATGCTGCCAAAGTTAGGAGTTTTTGTTTAGCTTCGTTTTATTGAAGATCCATTTTGAACTTTAGTTCTATAGCTACCCCATTGACTGACCTAACCTAAAAGAATTCTGAATTTAGATGGTCTAAGAGAGTTTAGAAGAGTTTTGAGGAGATCAAATCTATTTTAACTTCTACCCCCATACTATTATTACCTGACTTTAGCAAAGTTTTTGAGCTAGAATGTAATGCATCCAAAGTCAGCATTGGAGTTATTCTCATGTAGGAGTACCAAGCAGTTGCATATTTCAATGAGAAGCTTAGAGGTATAACATTGAATTACTCGGCATATGATAAGGAGTTTTATGCTCTTGTCCGAGCACTTTAGAATTGGCAACATTACTTACTGCTGAGAGAGTTTATTATTTATATAAACCATAAATCTATTAAGCATCTTAGAGGACAGCAAAAACTCTATTGACGGCATGCTAAATGGATGGAATTTTTGGAAACCTTTTTCTATGTCATCAAATACAAGAAGGGAAGCACAAACACTATAGCTGACACCCTTTCTTGTCGACATGTCCTTATTACATCATTATAGGCTAAAATACTTGGATTTGGTACTCTATTAGATCAATATGAGCATGACACATACTTCAGACCATTAGTTGCCAAATGTAATATTAGAGGAGTAGTGGATGGGTTTCACTTAAGTTAAGGATTCTTGATGAAGGGTCGATAAGTGTGTATACTAAGCAGCTCAGCCAGAGAATTACTTGTCTAAGAAGCCTACATTGGAGGATTAGTCGGCCATTTTAGTGAAAAGAGGACAACCAAACTACTAAGAGAGCATTTCTATTGGCCAAGAATGATGAAAGATGTAGGTAAGGTTCTTAAATGTTGCAAGGTGTGCAAACAACTAGAGGATGAAAGGAGCCATATGAGGAATATACACCTCTATCTATACTAGATCGGCCCTAGACTGACCTTAGCATAGATTTCATGCTTGGCTTCCCTAGAATACCTCAGAAATATGATTCTATTATGGTGGTGGTCGATCAATTCAACAAAATGAGCCACTTCATCCCTTACTACAAAACTAATAATGCTCTATTTGTTGCTAACCTCTTTTTGCAAGAAATTGTGCAGTTACAAGGTATCCTATGGATTATTGTATCGAATTGTGATTCAAAGTTTACAAGCTTCTTCTAGCGAACACTATGGAAGAAGCTCGATACTAAGCTCATGTTTAGTACTTCTTACCATCCGCAGACAGACGACTAGATGGAGGTTGTTAATAGAACAGTAGGCAACCTCCTTTGAGTTACTATTGGAAAGAATCAACATGATTGGGATTATGCCTACCCATCATCGAGTTCGCTTACAATTTCTCCACTCAAATCTTGATAAGAAGGTCACCTTTTGAGGTCATCTATGGACTTAATCCAAACTTACCTTTAGACATGATTACTAGCTCAACCTCTTAAGGAAAAAGTCAATGAGGTTTGCAGTGCACCAACGAGTTCTAGGAACTGCATTACAAGGTTCCCGAGCAATTAGCCAAGATTGTGGCTCAACAAAGAGAGCAAGGCAACTGAAGTAAGAAGAGAATTATTTACAATTAAGGAGACCTTGTTTGGATTCATCTCAGCAAGGAGTGGTTCTTAAGAAAGAGAACAAACAAGCCATCTCCCAAGTTAGATGGCCCTTTTAAGACCCTTCGATGCATCAATGACAATGCTCATAAGTTAAAACTACTTGAAGGATACATAATGTCTCTAACTTTCAACATCACCGACTGGATGCCCTATGTGTTAGAAGAAGAAGAAGAAGAAGATCAAGATCTGAGGACAAATGTCCAACAACCTTAGGGAGTTGATGGAGTGCCAACCTTTGGACCCCTTACTCGAGCTTGCCTCCGAAGTTTACAATCTCTCATGAGGAGGATCCTATCTTCTCAACTTGCCGAGGATAAGCTCTAATATATGGAAGAGCTGTAGAAGAACTCCCTAAGGCCTCATCTTAGACATACTTTGCTCTGCTTAGACACTTACCTAATCGCCAACCTACTGAGTGCTGAGTTAGAGGTCCCTATACGTTGAACTCTCCTTTTCCATCTTGCTAAGTTGTAGCTTCACCTAATTACCTCAACAGCTTTAAGTACAGCTTAACAACAACAACCCTAACATTAGCTTAGTTTAGCCATAATACCATTAGATCCCAAAACATGAGCCCATTGATAGGTTGCCACCTGTCCCATACCTTTCTAACATTTGTACTATATTCCTTTTTTGTCCTTTGTCATATTTACCCTTTTCATTTGTACTAGGAATCTTCTTCTGACATTATCCTTTATGTAATTTCCTATTATTATATTGTTACCCTAAAGAACTTACTATAAACAGTCATTTTTACTACAAATAGTCCTTTTTTACTATAAACGCAATCATCTTATGCCATATTATTAATGAATATTCTTGTTCTTGCGAGACATTATTCTTTAAGTATATCATTTTCACATTCTTATCTAATCATGCCGAGTAGCTTGAGATTAGTGGTAAGGGGGCATTAGTATTAGCTTATACATCATATCAAGTAAAATACTAACTTGTATTATGTTCTTTGGTGTGTCATATCTAGAGAGTAACTTTATGGAAGCTACTGTGTTTGTCGACCCATTTCCTTTTTCTTCAATATCTCAAAGGATCCACTTGGTTACCATCGTTTACAGAAAGTCCTAGTGATTAACTAAGCTACTAAGCACACTAGGAAGCAAGGATAAAGTCACTAAAAGTATCTAAACTTTCATATTTTTTCATTTTAGTATCTAAAATTTAAACTTGTTAATTTTAGTACCTTAACTTTTTAAATAAGGTAAATTGATATTTCTATTATGACGACCATTATAAAAAATACTTATTTGTTTCACTTTAAAACGTTAAAATACCAAAATAAAATAAAAAAGTAAAGTTTGAGCATTAAAATGGAGATAAAATGAAAGTTAAGGTACTTATATTATTATTCTACTATTTTATAATAACAACCATTATATCGGAGATATGAATTTATCTCATTTAAAAAGTTGTAGTAATAAAATGAACAAGTTTAAAGTTTAGATATTAAAATGAAAAAAATATGAAAGTTCTAGTACCCATGCTAACTTTATCCCTTAGGAACTATTATGATGAAATTCTATGTGACGTGTTGCGCATATGTTCTCCATGTATTGCTAAGTTGAACTTAGCTTTTTGATAAGAGGGTTATTCATGATAGGTTTCGAAATACATGTGTTTGAAAAAGATGGGAGAAAAATCACCTTCAACCTTATGACGCCGAGCTAAGTTAGCAACCTTCAAGATAAACTTGCTTGAGGATTAAAGAAGGCCTTGACTCTAAGCTGTACCGAGCTTTGAGAAGCTATTAAAGCTAACATGCCGACCTTTCTATTGATAAGATGACTATTAGAGCTAAAAGAGCAAGTTGTCCTACCCTTAGAGTTTAAAGAGCTATTGGATAAGTATGCAAACCTATTTCTAGAACATTTGCTTGAAGGATTACCTTCTCTCCAAGGAGTTGAACACTACATTGACTTGTTACCTTATGCTATTTTACCAAACAAACTAGCTTATTAAATGAGCCTTGAGCAAGCTGTCAAACTTTAGAGGCAAGTGAATGAGCTGCTAGAGAAAGGATATGTAAGAGAAAGTCTCAGCCTTTTCGTTGTGCTTGCATTACTTGTACTAAAGAAGGATAGTACTTAGCGAATGCGTTTAGAAAGCAAAACACGTGAACAAGATCATGATCAAGTATGGGTACCCCATTTTAAGGCTAGATGATATGTAAGATGAATTGAGTGGTGCTAGAGTATTTAGCAAGATTGACCTGAAGTCAGGATATCACCAAATTCATATGAGGTAAGGTGATGAATGAAAAATTACCTTCAAGATTTGACATAGTTTATATGAGTAGATGGTCATGCCTTTTAGGTTATCAAATGCCCTAAGCACTTTTATGTGATTGATGAACCATGTCTTGAGGGACTTGATTGGAAGATGTGTTGTGGTCTACTTCAATAATATCCTTGTCTATAGTGTTGACTTAGCAAGTCATACTAACCATCTCCAAGCAATTTTCAATGTCCTCCGAGTAGAGAAATTGTTTAGAAATTTGAAGAAGTGTTGTTTCTGCCAAGAAGAGGTGATTTTCCTAAGGTATGCTATTAGTAGAGAAAGATTAAGGGTTAATGAAGAGAAAAATTGAGCCATTGTTGAGTGGTTAACCCTATCTTCTTATACCAAGGTGAGGAGTTTCCATGAATTAGCTTCCTTTTACTACTGTTTTATTCAAGCTTTAGTTCAATAGTTGCACCCCTTATTGAATTAACAAAGTAGAATGTAGAGTTCAAGTGAGGAGAGAAAGAGGAGAGGAGTTTTACTAAGGTAAATGTGAGGTTGACCTCTACCCCAGTCTTAGCCCTAGCAAATTTTAAGAAAGCGTTTAAGCTAGAATGTAATGCATCAAGTGTCGACATTGAAGCTATACTAATGCAAGAAGGCCAACCTGTTACTTATCATAGTGAAAAGCTCAAGGGAGTACAATTGAACTACTCTGTGTATGATAAGTAACTCTTGGCATTGATTCGAGTACTTTATGTATGGCAACACTACCTTTTGCCAAAAGAATTCATTATATACATTAACCATGAGTCCTTGAGATATTTAAGGAGCCAATCAAAGCTATTGAAGAGATAGACCCGATGGATTGAATTTCTAGAGGGATTCAACTTTGTGATTAAATACAAACAAGGCAAGACCAAAGTAGTTGCTAACGCCTTGTCTAGAAGACATGTTCTTCTCATTGAACTATAGACATAGCTCTTGGGTTTTGCAATCATTAAAGAATAACTGTAAACCCCTAAAATTTCCAACCTAACACCTAAAAATACAAATCAAGACACAACAAAACCCTCTTCCCTTTCCCATTTCAAAACCATGACCCTTCCTCATTTTTTCCCTTCTTCTAACTTTTTATTTTACTTTTACTCCAACACTTTTAACCCACAATTCACTACATCCAAAGGTACCACTCTTCAACCTTATTTGGAAGAAGAAAAAGGTATGTTTAATACATTACTTTTATTGATTTTTATACAATATAAGTAAACTTCCTTTTAACCTATTTTATAAATTCATGAACTTAATATATTAGTGATTTATTAGCTTGAATTTTGAGAGTATGACCTTGAAAGCCTTGTGTATATACACATAAATCTATAAGTAAATTTTGTTCCTTCAAAATGCATATGCTAGGTATATGTATTCTTACATCCATAAACATTCATATGTACACATAGATATAAGAATACATATATACAAGTACATACACATCTACTTATGCATATATTTTGAGGTACATAACTAATTTTTTAATATATACATGTAGGTATGTATCAACCGTACCATAATAGTGTAAATATATGTTAGTACATATAGGGAATTTGATAGTCATACATATAAGTATAGAAATACAAGTATATATGTGTATAAATACACATGTACATATGTATGGATATTCTTATATATGAGTATCCTTGGTGTACATAACTTAAATTAATGAAAATACTAAATATATATATATATATATGTAGATAACATACCAATTAAACCTATAATATGCAAGTGTATGACTTAAGTGAAGATTTCTTAAAGGTGTATTAAGGACATACAAAAATACGTATAAAAAAATACGTGTACCACCATAGGTACATATGGGTATATGAACAAGTATCTATATGAGTATGTTAGAAGTACATATATATATATATAACATACACATAAGAAATATAAATACATAAGTATAAAATTAGTACATATGTAAAATACAATACAAATATCTAACATACTATAATATAATATAATAAAGTAATAATATATAATGTACATATATATGTAAGTATGGGCCGAAACTTATAATGGACCCATAATACATACATCAACTTATAATAACCTTATGTAAACACAAGTAATAACAATAATGATATAAAATTATAAAAATATAAGAATATGATAAGTAATTAAATCATAAAGTAATAAAAGAATATACAAAAGTAATAAATAAAGAGTATTTAAGTCACAATAACTAAAATTATAATAATTTAAACCCATATAATAAAACATGACTCTTAATGTCCAAAACGGACCCCGCTATGCAAACATACATCCGAAAATGATGAAAATCAATTATAAGATCATAAAAATCGGAATTAGGATAAAAAAAAAAGTCATACGCAACTAAAAATGTAAGATAAACCGAAAAGAATAAGTAAGATAACTAAATTAATTGAACCTATAAATTGATAATGAGGAGAAATAAATAACTAAATACATAAAATATCGTAACATACAAATATATGAAAATAGTTACTATTGATCCTACTAAGTATGATAAACCTTGTACATACCATGCTTAGGTTATACTGGAAAAATAGATAAACTACAATAGACTTTTAGTTAACTAAGGAGTTTGGTTTCTTAGAATATTGATGAATTTTATGATCTTTTAGGCATTTATATGTCAAATTCTGGAAACCCCAAAAGCTTGAAGAATGAGCAATAATCCAGGTGAGGGAGTTCTAATGACCTACTACCTACTTATATGTGTTACTTGTATGTTATTTTACTGCTTGTTGTTGCCTGTATGTCTGAATGTCTGTTTTGCTTATTTGTTATCATTTGTGTGATTACTTTCTTAAACTGATAAATATAAATATCTGACCAAAATAACCAGTTATATTCCTTACATGTCTATGACTCAGTAAATGTATGGATGGAGAGTACTAGCTTTGCAAAATTTTGAGAAAAGTATTTTTGGGAAAAAGTTTTTCTAATCTTAAACATATTTTTATATGATTTCCATAAGGGCTCATAATGCCGTAAATGATATTTTATCGTTAAGGCAAAGCTAGCATAGGATCTCCAATTGATAACAAGAAGACTTACTTTATTGTATCCATGAGGCCTTAAATAGATTTTGATTGCGAAAGGACTCGCATGTTTATGCTTAAGGGGCTTTGGATGGTAGATGGCCCTAATTTAGGGTCTACCTATTTGGATTGAAATTCTTTTGTCAATTAGGGTAATAGTCAAGTATTGCCTGGAGGGGTGGTGCCTTTAGGTAACCTCATGCAGGTAAGCTAAGGTATCCTATATGAGTAAGTAAAGGGGATAATCGAAGTGTAGATAACATAATTCTACACTGTCCATAGTTCTAGATTCCTATGGATGTGTTGATTACATTCATGGCGCTTGCATTCATTTCATATGTAGATAGCTTGTATGTGTGTTAATAACATTTGATAACTTGCTTGAATGGTAGTAGTGAGGGATGAACTCACTGAGTTGTTTTATGCTCATTCCCCCTTAGTTTCGTTTGCAGGTTTACTTGTGTTAGGATTGGGATAAGTCTCGAGTGCCAAGTGCAAGGTGAAGATATGTATGATAGCATTAGAATTAGTTAAGACATTTATACATGATACAGAAACACCCTTTGTAGAAAATATCTATATGTTGGAATTCAATATAATTTAAGTTTTTTCTTGTAATTTTATAAAGTTAGTATATCTTGTCTTATTATTTAGTAAGGGATATTGATTATCTGCGGTTTTGAGAAACTGTAGGATATCAGACATCCATAGTTATTATATTTTACAATAAATTAATTAATTACAACTCAATAACCTTAGTGATTAATCATTTAGAGTTTTGCAATTTTTAACTTGTAAAATGGTTTCTATATCATGGGTATACACGTGCTATAAAAATTTTAGGCAATCCTACAAGATCTCTTTTAGGGTCTTGACAACAACACCTACATAACCCTCATTTTGGCCCTATACACAAATGTTATGGAGAAGAAAGAACAATTGATGAATATTATACAGAGGATGGCTACTTGTTCCGAGGTGGCAAGCTATGTGTGTTGACTTATTCTGTATGAGAGTTGTTAGTGAGGAAAGCTTATGGTAGAGGGCTCTTTAGGCATTTTGGAGAGAAAAGGACATTTGAGATATTGAATGCAAGGTTCTTTTAACCTAAGATGAGATGAGACATACATCGTATGGTTGAGAGTTATGCAACTAGCAATAAGGTAAAGAGCCATGGTGAGCAAGAGAAAGCAATACCTTTACCCATCCCAACCAAATCAGGGGTTAACCTGAGTATTGATTTTGTCCTTGGACTATCTTGAGCTACTTGAGGCAAAGATTCCATAAGGGTTGTCATAGATAGATTTAGTAAGAGGGCATCCTTTATGCCCTGTACCAAAACTAATAATGCTTAAGATATTACTTCTTTGTTTTTGTAGGAAATTATTAGCTTACATGGAGTGCCAAGGAGTTTGGAATCAGATTGCAACCCAAAATTCCTAAGCCATTTCTAGCAAACTCTTTGGCATTTGATAGGAACTAAGTTACTTATTAGCACCTCTTGCTACCTCCAAATCGATGCACAAGTGGAGGTTGTCAACTATACCCTAGGATCAATACACCAAGTTATAGTTAGAAAGAACTTAGTTGATTGAGATGTCTACTTGCCTATGGTAGAGTTTGCCTATAATCAAATCATACACGCTACTACTAGTTATGCCCCATTTGAAGTCGTCCATGGTTTCAATCCTAAGTTGCCACTCGATCACAACCTGATGCCCTTAACTAACTAAGTAGACCTAGAAGCACAAACTCAACCTCAATCCCTTCGATAGATTTACTAGTGAGTTACTTAACAAGAGAAAGAACAAACTAAGCACTTTCAGCCCAATGACCAAGTATGGCTATACGAGAGCAAAGAGAGGTTCCTTAATAATTGAAAGAACAAATTGTCTACTAGGATTGAAGGACCATTCAAAATCCTCTAGAAAATTAATGACAATGCTTGCCAATTAAAGTCACCTAAGGACTTCATAGTATCCAATGTGTTTAATATTGTTGACATGAGCCCCTACCGACTAAAAGAAGAATTGAGTGAGTGCTAGTCAAATTTGATCCTAAATCCTAATAAACTTGGCAGGGATGATAAGACCTGACCCATGCTTAAGCTCAAGGACTTGAAAGTATGGCAAGGGGGATTCTCTCTTTATGACCAACATCTAAAGAGTCTAAGCTGCTTCAATCTATGACCTGTTGCCCTATCTAAGCCGAACTCTCCCATGCTTATTAATAGTCATTTACTATCAACCTGAGATGCATTTAGACAACAACTTAGCTCGCTGACCACTAACTCAAGCAACATAAATATGAATTGCTTAGAGGATGCCCAAGCTGAATTTACCTTAAAAGAATCATCAACTCAACTTGGCAAAAACTAGGTTAATCGTACAGTTTTGTCCATTTTTGCTAGAAATCCATCTTCTAACTACCAGCTACATATCTAAACACACATGTTATAAGATCTTTCGTACAGGACGAATGCTTTTCTCGAATTTTCATCTATACCCCTTAACATTCCTTATACATTACTTATTTTTTAGAGTACCCATTTAGTCATTTCCGTTTATAGTAGTTGCCCTAATATTTCGAATATAAATACCTTTGTAAATGTAGTCACAAACATTGTTGTCATATCTCTTAATACAAAATATACTTCATTTTTGTGAGCATTCTCTTTACTTATCTCTCTCTTTACTTACTTCACTCTTATCCTAACCCTTAAAAAAAGCTAAGTGGCGAGCACCTTTACTAAGTTAACTCATGCATCATATCAAGTTATATCGTGAGTTTACAGAGGTCCTTGGTGCATTACATCCTCTAATTCGTTTATGGTTTGCTTTTTTGCTTCATCATTTTTTGTGTATTTCCACCCTCGTTTTCAAGCCTTTTGCAAGCTTGAAGGCACCCCTACTATGGTCGTCCTTGTCTACCATTGGTGCACCTTATCAACATAGACTAAAGGGCATTCTCCTATATGCAATTATACCATAAGGACATGTGACCTAATAATTACTCCAACATTTGGTTGACAAACAACAGGGGAAAATGGTCTTTTCTCACAACATCATTAAGCTTCCTATAGTTAATACAGCCTTGCTAGCCTGTAAATGTGCTCATTGGAATCAACTCATTTTGCTAGTTTAGTACTACCATCATGCTTCCCTTTTAGGTATAACCTGCTTAAGACTAACCTTAGAGTTATTAGAAATAGGGTAGATCATACCTACGTCTAGAAGTTTAATCACTTTTACCTTAGCTACTTCCTTCATATTTAGGTTTAGGCATCTCTTCGGTTGTACTATAGGTTTGTAACCTTTTTCAAATGAAATTTTGTGAAGAATAAGGGACTAATTCTCTTAATGTCGAGAATCTTCCAAGCAATTACTCTCTTGTGATCCCTTAGTGCACTGGGGAGCTTTGCCTTTTATTGGTTGGTTAATCCTAAGGAAACCATCACATAATTTCAAGTTTTGCTCTAGGAAGGCATACTCTAAGTAATCTGGTAGGTGCTTCGACTCTAACTCTAGTGGCTCTTCAATGGAAGGTTTCAATTTCGCTTCCTTTACTTTTTGGAACCTTTCAACTCTTTACTCCTTTGTCAGGGGATTGATTTCTAGTTGAGCTTCCACTTTGGCTATCTCTGGATCACTAGATGCTTCTTCTTGGATTCCCTGTTTCAAACATGACTTTAAATAGTCTTTAGCTAAAAATTCTTGCAAAGTATTAGATACTGATAAATCAGTGGCATCAATACTAAAACATGTATCATCCTATTTAGCACATTTTCTAGTTACTTCTTTTATTTTAATTACCATCTCTTTTTTTGCTACCCTTAACATAAGCTTACCATCAATAACATCTGTTATTACTTTAGCTACAACCAAGAAGGGTCTACCTAAAATGAGGGGTTCAGTAACATACCCTAGGGTCTTCAGTAACATGGTGCCATGTATTCTCTTAAGTTAACTACATTGGGCACCATAGAAGGTTCTGCTAACATTGGATAAGAGTTTAACCTTTTATTTAGTGCATCCACCATGGCTACTAAGGTTGTGATAGATTCTACATCTATTACTCTTGGTTTCTTCCTATTGGGTTTAATGCCTTCATAATGATAGCTATTCCTAGTTAGTCTCTTGAACAAGACATAAGCTTCATTAGGCGTCTTCAAATTTAATGTCCCACCTATAGATGCATCAATAAGCTGCTTTGTGACAAAGTTCAATCCATTATAAAAAGTCTGTACCTACATCCAAAGTGGTAGAGTGTAATTCGGGAACTTTCTAAGCAACTCTTCAAATCACTTCCAAGGATCATAAATCATCTCATCGTCAGACTAAGCAAATGATGAGATTTCACTATAAAGCTTAGCTATCTTAGCTAGAGGAAAATACATTTATAAAATTTTTTCTCTTAGTAAATCCTATGAAATGATTGAATCTTTTTGAGGTGAGACTAACCATTTCCTTCATTTTCCCTACAAGAAAAAGCAAATAATCTCAACTTTATTGCATCATCCATAGCTCCATCAATCCTAAAAGTAGTACATATCTCCAAGAAGTTTGCAATATGTGTATGCGGATCCTCCTTTAGAGAGCCTTCAAATCGTAATTGCTGTAAAACCATCTACATGATGATTGGTGAAATCATGAATTTGTTCATCGTGATAGTTGGTCTCATAACACTGGAGACGACGCCAGTAGTTGATAGTTTAATATAGTTACATAGTCTTCGATGCTTCATCGTTGTTAACCATTGCTCCAATATCCTCAAGACAAATAGGAAAATTCAAATTAGATTTTAATTGAATTAATAGAAAGAATTAGAAAAACAACAGAAAGGTAAAACAATGGAGTAATAAAAGAACAAGCTTTCCTAATCAATAGTCCCCAACAGCACAAAAAACTTGATGTAGTATATATCGCACCAATAGGCAAGTACACTTATCAAGTAATAGCACAAAGGACTTCTAGAGCCTAGGGTTTTCGATCCCATGAGGAATAAATACTTATTCACTTGCACTAAATTGCTCTAAATAAAATAGGTTACAATTGCAATGACAAATTGGATGGAATTTACAAAATAGAAACTATTAAGAAATTGCCTATGAATGTCAAGCAACAATTAATTAACCATAAACTATGATATCTAGACTCTGATCACCAAGAGATTAACATGTAGTAGCCTAGGATTTATAATGAATTTCTTATTCTTATTAACTAGATGAATTCAATTGCTAATCTAATAGGAATCGCTTCTCTATTAAATTCTTATCCTAATTATATTCTGCCTGAATTGCTTCTAGAATAGAACTCCTTAGGACATCACTAAGAGTAAGAACCCCACAATAACAAACAAGAAATAATTTTCAATTCTGAAAGAAGTCTATAACTTATCTCTAAGCTTATAGCAAATCTCTTCAATTATGGTAGATCTATTTATTATTGGCCTTAAACTTCAATACATAAAATCAAATAATTAAGTTGAGACTCTAGAAATGACAACTTAATCTAATAAAAACACAAAATTGAATTAATAAGAATAAGAACAATAAATGTACACTAAATGTTACCTCAATGACTATAGGCTTAGATATCACTATTTTTACGCTATAGATATGATAAAGTTTCAAGCATTCATGATTAAAAAGACTAAAATCCCTAAGAAAAGAATACTTCCTAACCTATACATGTCTTCTCTCTTTGTATATGTATCTATCATATATTTATAACGTTTAGACAAAATAATCCCCAAATGGCAAGTGCTTTAAAAAAATCATTGTAAGTCTGTAGGTTGGTATACAATCGTAGAGTCTGTAGGTGGACTTCTTCTTACAATAATTCTTTGAAAAATTATCTTGAAATTGATGATTAGTGGATCACGGTTAGACAACATAGGCATAGTAAGGGACCATAGTCTTGTACTTGCCCAAGAATTTTTCAAACTTTGATTGGAAATTAAGGACGTAAGCTTAATAGCCAAGGAACACGACTGGAAAGGTAGACTATAATCATCCCTTAAGCTTAATTTTTGAACAAATTCTCTTTGACACTTGCTATGCTAAGATTCTCCTTTAAATTAGATGCAATTCCTTTAAAAAAATAGCTTGAAATCTCAGCTTTCCATCTCATTACTTCATCTAAGTCTTAAGAAATCACTCAAATTAGTAGCAAATTCATCGGAAATAAATCAAAATAACTTAAAATGTTAGGAAAATAACATAAGGGATGACTGTGGAATTACACTCATTAGTCTTGTTGTTCTTCATTTCAACTGTAGAATACCTTCTACGTTTGCTTCTAAATATCTCTGTCTTGTTTGGCCTTCAAACTTTCATCTATCCAAGCTTCTAAATGACCTTCTAATTTGTCAAAAACATCCTTTTTAACTTCATCTCAATCATTCTGAAATCGCTTCTAACTCATATCTTTAACTTATAATTAGTTTCTAAGTTTCCGTTTAATTAAAGTCAACAACCTATAATAGCTTCTATGTTTCCTTCTAACTTTTATTTTGAAAGCATCTAACTTAGAAAACTTGATTAGATAACTTTATTATTTGTTATCATCAAAACATGTTGCTTAAGAGAACTTAACGTTCTCTTCCTTTTTGATGATAACAAAACATTTTGAAAAAAAAATATTTTGCATAATCCAAAAAATGACCACCATAAATTGTCAACATTTAACTTTACATTTAGTAAACTATTTTCAAGTATGATTAGCCCAATTCTCCCCCTTTTTGTTATCAACAAATACATAAGGAAAACGAAATAAGATCATCAAAACATGAAGGAGATTGTCATTAATAGAGTTCATTACAACTAAAAAGAAATAGATAAAATTGAGAACAGTAAACCATCCCAACAAAAAAAAAAAAAAAAAAAAACATACAAAGATAGTGTAGACTGTCCTAATCACTAGACATAAACTGAAGTTGATATGGTTGAGAGAGATGATGGCTTGTGATGTGGAGCAAGAAAGGTGGTTTGGATCGAAGTGGTAGTAGGAGAGTGAAATTGAGAAGGTAGAGGTTGAGTAGAAATAAGAGGAACAACAATGGGTCTTGTAATAACAAAATGAATTTGTTGAAGACTAGTATCCATTATCTCTATTCTAGAGTTTAGTTGTTGGATTTGAAGTCTTAGGCTCTTGAGTTCATCAAATACAGAGAGTCATCCTTTCTTCTTAAGCTTAACACCTTCAGTTTGCCAACTAATTGTGTATGACTCTAAGGTGTTTGTGATTTGCTCCTTAAGAGTTTGTAGAAGTTCTTCCTTAGCTTCTAAAGTAAAAATGTCCTTCTTTGTTTTACCTTCTTCTTCTACAATAGCCTCTTCTTCAATTGTTTCAAGTTGAACAGCTAATTCACTCTAAACTTCCAACTCAGAAGGTTGTTTCATTTCCAGTTTTCCACTGATCATGGGCATTAATTTCTACTTCTTCTTAGCTAAAGCTTCCTCCTCAATAAGTAGAGCTTTTTCTTTAGTTTTCCTAGCTTTTTGTTGAGTGACTTCCTGATCAATTTTTATTCTCTCCCCCTCAACAATGCAATGATTCTCTACTTCAAAATTTTTCTTCTTGTTATTAAGATTAACAAAGTGTGACCCATCATGAGTAAACCAAATCTTTTCATGAACTTCAATACTCATGTGATGCAGTACAATTTCTCCAACCTTCTTAGCCTTAAGTGGGTATGGACATTCTTTAGGAAGTTGAAATCCTTTGAATTGCAGTAACTTCATCATGATAGATCCATAAGGCATCCTATACTTGTTCCTTAACATATGCCAAATCATATATGATGATAGATCTATTGGTTATTTCTTCATCATATACCTAATTACACTTGCATCCTCTCTTACGATAGAAGTTAAATTACCTTTCTTAAGCATTGAACAGCTAGTCACAACTTTGTGAAGCAATTTGACTTTCAGAGTAAACTGCATGATCTAAGGGTTCTCATAGCTAGGTAATTTTACCCCTTTTGTCGAGTTTAAATAAATTTGTTCTCTCCTTAAATCAGGATCTCTCACAATAGTCACTAAATCATGACATTCAATGATGTTAGCCTTGTTAATCACAACCTCAAAATGTCCTACTATGTCTTAATAGAATTATTTTCATCCTTAACCAGATGAATATAATATTCAACTATTATATCACTACTCACTTTATCCTTAATCATGTAAAAACATTTTTGCACCCAAAAGCTTCTAAGTAATCAACTAAGTAAAATCTATTTTTCTCATAGAAATTGAAATCAGGATAAGAGCTATGATAGACCTTGTCACTGCTAAACACAGACTTCATATTTGCTATTACCTAAATCTAAGTAACTTTCTTGATTTCTCTTTGAGTTCTTGATGTTTTCTTGGTAGTCATTGGTTGTGTTTGCCTGGTCCTTCTTCTAGGTGAGCTTCTAAGTTTAGGAGCAATAAGGGTTGTTTCCTTTTGAGTAGATTTCTTCTTCTTCAATAACATAGGATTTTGTGGATTCAGAATCTAAAGGAGCATGAATAGAAGGTGGGTTTGGGGTTTTGTCAAATTTAGGTAGAGATAATTATTGAGATAGTGTATGTTCTTCACTCAATGAAGATGAAGAATTATTAAGATCCTTCTCTCCCCTAAAATAAGGGTTCTTAATTGATTTCTAAACTATAGGATTTAGGGTTTCAGTTTGAGGGTCTTCTTCAACAACAATGGGATTGGAAGAAGTTGAAGAAATGATTGTTTTTGCACCTTTGCTCATGTTTTGAGATGATCTTCTCTTGTAAGTCTCCATGGCTTTCAAAAGAAGTTGTGATTATAAGTGAAATGGAATGAGGGATTTTAAAAAGGGCAAGATAGAGAGAGAAAGAGAGAGGGAGGGAGGGAGGGAAAATGCTTCTAAATGTAGGAGTTAAAGGGAGTTTAAAAACTAACATAGGGGGATTATAAAAAAATTATATGCTATAACATATGTGCCAGTTGGGCAAAGAGATATTTTATAACTAAACACATGCTATACACATAGTTGTCAAAATCATGATTTTGCCAATGTGATTTTACGAGTTTATGATTTTATGAGGCTCTTTTGAGTTAACTCGGATGTAAAATCATTTTGTTATACAAACTTATGTCTATAATTGATTTTACATGTCAAGTTCGGTAGAAATTTATGTTTTTAACAGAGTTTATCGATTATATATATATATGATTTGAGCAAGCCAAAAATAATATATATATATATATATATATATGCTTCCATTAGCCCATTGATTATTTAGGGCATTAAATCATCTTTTTTATCTTATTCAAAATTCTTTCCTCTTTCTCTCTCTCCTAGTCCCTTATTGATATTCATATCCTTTATTTTTGTTTTAACTCCAATAGAAAAGTTTATTAAGAAAACTATATATATTTAAGTTTATACTATTAATAACTCAAAATGAGTTGAAACATTTGGTTCTTTTCAATTCATTACTTTTTTCGAACAAAATAATGGAAAAAAAAAATTGTTCTAACTTTGATTCTCCTTCTTTCGTGAATGTTAGATTATAGATTAATGATTTTTTTATGTGAAAAGAACTCAATTTCTTCATTTCTTTAATTCCATAATGTATTTCAAGTATTTTATAACTATTATAAGTATATCTATAGGTTCTTAAAAGCTATTTTACATAAACTATAGAAACTTACATTTTTACGTTTTGACTCTATATTTCGATTCTACAAGCCCTCTAGCGATTCTAAGTAGAATCTTGAGTATGACAACCTTGGCTATACACGTAATGAAATTTCAAGAATCAAGTAATTTGCAAAAATATTACAAATAAAAAGGATTACATATACTAAGCTTATTCCTTATAAATTCAAACCTTGTTTTTTCTAGAAGCTTGTTAAAAATGTTTCCAAGTTGTAAATATGTAGAAACAAACTCAATACATACATCATGATTAGTAACACAACCCCTCATAAAATGATGTTGAATTTCAATGTGCTTGGATCTTTAAATGTTAGACCATAATGATGTACTATATTTTTAATCGAGTTTATAGTACTTATATTGTCACGCTTAATAGGAATATCTTTATATGTTAGACCATAATCCATTATTCACTACTTAATCTGGAGTATTAGTGCATAATAATTTCCAATTGACACATACTTAGCTTTAGCTGTTGATAAAGGCACTAAATTCTGTTTTTTAGATGACCAAGAGATTAATTTGCCACCTAAAAATTGACAAGCACCTGAAATACTCTTTCTATTTATCTTGCATCCTACATAGTCAGCATCTGAATATCCTATCAAACTAGAATTCTGACTATTAGGTTACTAAATGCCTAATTTAGAAGAGTAAGTAAGGTATTTAAATATTCTCTCAACAACAACTAGATGTATTTGAGTCGGATTATTTTAAAATCTAGTACAAAATACAAATACTGAATAGAATATCTAATCTAGATGCAGTTAAGTATAAGAGATATCCTATTAAGCTTCTATAAAACCTCTCATTTACCTTCTTACCATTCAAGTGTAGATCTAACCTGGTAGATGTAGACATAAGTATTGCAATACTCTAAACTTAGTCAAAACCAAACTTTTCTAAAATCTAATTTTTGTACTTCTCTTGGTATACGAATATTCCTTCATCACTTTGCTTAATTTGAAGACCAAGAAAGAAATTGAGTTATCCCATTAAGTACATTTCAAATTCAGCCTACATTAACTCAAAATATTCTTTGTAATACTTTTCATCAATAGCACCAAATATTATGTCATCTACACAAATTTATACAACTAACAAATTATTACGATATTGTTTCAAGAATAAAGTAGTATTTGCTTTACCTCTTATGAAGTAGTTCTTAATTAGATACTCACTCAATCTTTCATACTGGGTACATAGCGCCCATTTAAGTCCATATGATGCCTTTTTGAACTTATAGACATGATCTTCCTTAAACGGATCTTCAAATCCAAGAGACTGCTCAACACGTACCACTTCTTTTATGTAGTTATTCAAGAAAGCACTCTTACCAAATATCTGAAACAAATTGAAATTTTTAAAGCAAGCAAAAGCAAATAATCAATGAATTGATTTTAGCCTAGCTAGTAGAGCATAAGTGTAAGCCTTGAAATCAAAAGTTCAAAGTCAATACATAAAATTTAGGGCAATTGGGTAAGTTGTTTGATTGCGTCCAAATTTTACGACAAATCTAAAAATATTAGTAAAAATAATCTTGTGAGTTTGAATTTAGGAAAATAAATAACAAAATAATTAAATATTATAATATTAAATTATAAGTATATTATCCATTATTTATTGAAAACATATAAAAGAAGTTTTGATAATTAACGAATCGACAGAGATAAATTATATGCACACTAAAAATTATAAAATAATATAAATAATATTTAGCAATATTTACTTGTATGATATATATATATTTACATGTAGGTAAAAATACCTAAAATTACTTAAAATACTAAAATAAGCTAAAATAACACTAAATAACTAAGAAAAATTCATAAAAATTTATAAAAAAAAAAAAAGGAAAAATGCTATAAAGTGTGGAATTGTCTAGATTTAGGTCGTAGCATGTTAGGGATTGAGAAGAAGAAATTAACCAATCAGATTAGTACAAATAGAATGCAAAAAGTAAGAAAATAATGGACATTTAGCACTTAAAAAATTAAAGAGAAAACCAAAACCAACCTATAAATTAGAAAAGCTTCTTTTGGAATTCATTTAGACATGTTGTGAGCTTAGAAAAATTTGAGAGAGACTAAAAAGAGAGAGTTAAGTATATTTAAAAAAAAAATAACAAAATTATAGTGTAATTAGGACTTGTAAGGAGAACTCATGACCCATGATCACCTGGGGAAGGATGGCTGCAACCACCATACCCTACCACCACCACCCCACATTGTCGACACACTTGGAGCCACCCTTAGTAGCCAAAAGTTGATCGGACAGGTGAGTCCAATTTCCCATTCGATTTTGTTTAATTAATTAAAAATACTAAATGTGTTTGGAAAATTATGAAATTTTGTATTTTGAGGTTTTTATGTATGTAAATTTAGGAAAAAAATATTAGTTTAATGAATTTAGATTCAGAAATATATAATGCTTAAGAAATCTCAAAACCCGAGCTTGTTTCAATTTAGAAATAAAGGGTCTTAATATTGTAGTTTTAAGCTTAAATAAATGGCCTTAATAGTATAGTTTTGAGTCTAAAATTTTTGTGTAAGTTATTTAAAGTATTTAAAATAGTGTTATGAAGAGATTTTTCAAAAATAAATTTTTGAAGTTTTTAATTAATTTTTAGGCCTTTAAATTATATATAAAGAGTAATTTTTGGGCTTCATTTAGTGATTAAATGTATAAGTACTGATTTAGCAAGTAATTAGGAGTTTTGGGATGTAATTCACTGATGTACAATGATATTTATAGTATTTACAATGTTAGATGTAATTATTATGTGTAAATTAGTGATATGTGAAATTGGAAATATAATAAGTAGAAAATATTAGGTTAAAATTGATAATAATAATAATAAATCTGATATGAAACTTAAATTTAGGTAAATATATGAAAAATATAAATTTTTCTCATATTAGGAGCAAGTTTAGTAGTTAAATTAGAAATAGGGTATACGATACGAACTAGAATATTGGTTAGGGACTAAATAGGAGATTTAGGATACCCAAGTGTAATGTGATTAATTTCGTATAATGATTCAAAATGAATTTTTAGGGTTTACGTATAAAACCGTAATAAAAAAAAAAAAAAACTAAATTAGAACCCAAATCGGAAATGGATATATGAACTAGACTAGAAATTAGCTTAGAATAGATCAATAATAAATAATATATAAATAACTTGGATAATTGAGTAAAATCATAATTTAAAGCCTATATGTCATAGAGGTATAAATACTAAAAGAGTATTTATATTATAGGATATGCGAAGATGAGTTGACCTACAATAAGACAAGTGAGCAAATCGAGGATTTTAGGTAAGTTAGGTTCAATATTTTGTTGTATTTTGGAGTACTATATTAAAATATTCAAAAGCTTAGGATTGTATGTGATTGTGCTTGTCAGTAGTCATATGTGTGTATGCTTATGTGTCTCTGATTACTTGCTGAATACTAATGATGTATTGTGATGGTTTATTGTGAATTAAGTGGTATGAGATTGTTTAGTCACCCTAAACTGAACTTAATTATAATCAACCTAAATACCTAATTGAACATGCATTGCAACACTTTAAGGGGCGTTTAGGATTCTCTAACCAAATATCAACACTTTTAAAAAAGATAACATTAGATAGTATAATGGTCTTTTATTTATCCTTAGTCGAACTAAGTGACATGAGAGGAGTTCACAGTAAGGATAGGGGCAATGGTTTAAATGATAGTTATGAGGGGAATGGTATCCTTTTTGCATAAACCTAGGTTTGCTTGTGAGCTATTGTATAAACATTGAAACTCCTTAACATAGATTAGAGCAGGTAAAATTACTTTGATTTCACAACAGATCGGACCACATGTGTGATGGCATTTGCATGTTGCATTGCATTTAATTAGTTATTGAAAAACCCTATTTATATTTGTTATGCGGTCTTATGTCTCCATCCCGACTTATTGAATTGTTGGTTGCTCATATCTTTATAGATTTTCTTATAAGTACTAATTAAGATACCATACTATAACTATCTTGAGGTTAGTCTCTTTTTGAAGTGCCTTGGGGGAATAAGAATCAAATTGGCTAAACAATCATATCTTTTAGAGTTTTTCTTATTACTCTTAAGCTTATGTAATGGTCTTGTAATATTTTACTTACTAGACTAATATGGCATGTAAATATATCCTATGATCATAAGACAATATAGGTATATCTATGTAAATATAACTTAATGTTTTTGGTTATATATATATATATTTTATTATTAATCTTGAATAAGCTTATTACTTTAAAGTAAGGAGTTGTGGACACCTTATGTAAGTCATATTTGTGATAGTGACTATGAGGTCAATTATTAATATATGTTAGTTTACAAGGTGAAACTATTGTGACTCTACCTCTTTAGGGCGTAATTGTTATCGGTTGCTGTCAAAGTATAGTTCTAGTAAACTTGCTTTGAAGTGTCATAATTTAAAAAAAGTAGACATCATAGGAACATACTAAGAGTAAGCAGTAAAAGATTGTATTGAGCATACTAAAGTAGAGGTAAGTATAATATTTAGTATATTGAATGTTAACTGATCTTAAGTTTAATTATAAGGTTGAAAGAAGAGTTGATAATTAGTTAGGTACGCTTTAGTTGGAATGGAGAAGAGTCCCCCATTGATTATCGGGTTAAGATGCAATGGCTATTATTAGAAATGGCCAATTGGAATATATTTAAGACAGTTGATGAGACCATTGATAAATTTTAGGATAAAATGTATTATAGTTGGTAAGATTAGTGGCGTAGATGGTGATGAGTTTAAGGCCCTGATATAATATATATACTGCTATAGTGACCTTCGAGTAGAAGTAGTTAGAGAGAGAAGGAATTATATCTTTGATGATGCCTTTAAGATACTTTTCAACTAGGTTAGAGGAAGGAAGACCTTACCCCGTTAGCTTGGCACATATTCCTGTTAGTGTATTGTATATTCTTAGACATTATTCACTAGGGATTATTGATTGGTTTCCCTGTTTTGTAGAACCAACCAAAGTAGAAATAGAGATACCCTTGGAACCAAATGAACCTAATCTAGAGCCCAAGATGCCAGGACCATTATAGTAGAATTTACCACCCATAAAATTGTAAGAGGCAGCTCATTCAGATACACAAGGTAGTCAATAAGATAATGAGGCTAATATTGAGGAGGATTTAGAGGAAGAGGATCCTAAGGAGGAAGAACCCTAAGTGGAAGAACAAGAGGTGGATAGTGAGAATGAATCTAGTATAGATATTCATGCTTTAGTCAAGCAAGCTATAGCTGATACTAAGATAGCTTGGATAAGAAATGGACCAGGAGGATAAGTAGAGGTAAGAGCTATACAAAATGAAGAAGTAGAACATGAAGGAATAGGAAATGGTGGTACAGTTGAGCTTGAGGATGATGAGGTGATTGTGATTTCTGATAGTCTAGAAGTAATATGAATAAGTTCTGAATCTGTAAGTGATAAAGAAGAAAACATAGTGGGTGGACACATAGAGTAGGTTCCCTTCAATCAAGTTGTTGCTACAGATAGTTCTTCTTATGAGGATTAAATACAGTTGATTGACTTGTTTAGTTAGATACTTAAGTGTGATACAGTAGCAATTTTGACTAAAACTGAACTATCTTTGATCTTTTGATGTATATTTTGATTTTTTGATGTATTTCTCACTTTTGATATATTTTGTAACTTTGGGATCAAGTCTAGATGTTATAAATAGTCTAATGTAACCAAGTCTAATGTAATCTTTTGTGTTGTACTGTTGTAAATATCGAGTTTGTAATAGTGATGTAATCAAGTTTGTAAATTTTATGTATGTACTCAAAGGTCTATCAAGTTGCACCTTTTGCTCTTGAAGTTGTAATCAACTACGATGATGTAAAGCAAGAATTCAGCTAATAGTGAAAGTTATATCTAATATGCATATTGACTTAAACGATAGTGTTATTATTATCTTATATAAGCATAAATTATAGGAATTCAGTAATTCTGAAATATTTATAAAAATAAGGAATTGGATAACTTATAAATAGATATGAATGTAGGTTTTATAATGTAGACACCAAATTTTTGCTCCCTTTATTTTATTTTATTTTAATAGAATAAGGGGTCCTAAATTAAGAAAAACACCAAAAAAATAGAAAATTAAAGAAAATCCAAAAATGAAGAAATTTAAGAAAAAATAAGAAATCTAGCAAAAATGAAAAAAGCACAAAAAATAGGAAATCTTGGAAAAATACAAAAAATAGAAAAATAGGAAAAAGCATAAAAATAAGAAATTTAGAAAAAAAATGAAGAAAATTTAGAAATTTGAAAAGTCACAAAAATATAAAAAAAGAATTGAAAATAGAAGATTTAGGGAATTTAGAAAATAATAATTTAATAGAATAGATTTTTAATTTTAAAATTTAGAAATGGGATCATTGGGCCTGGACTTAGATTTCAATCTAGCCCAAACTAACCTTGTGTTAATTGCACATATGAATAAGGCACATGCCAACAGCTTAACGGATAAGCACTTGAACATAGTATTAGGTTTAACTTATAGGTCAAGGGTTCGAATCTTGGTAAAGATATGAAAGCGTTTTTATTTTTTTAACTAACATACTATCACATTAAGAATTGCCACGTAGCATGCTACGCTAGTTGCTACGTGTCTCTATTTGATACATAACATACTATGGTTGGTTGGTACGGTTCATGTAGTACCACGTCAGCATTTTCCTTTCCTTTCTCCCTACTTTCTCGTAGTTTCCTTCTTTTTCCCTAGGCTTTCTCGTATAGAACACAATTGGTCAACCTTCTTTTTCATTATTTTCGACCCCCTTTAGGCTACAATTTCATTAAATTAATGGTGAAATTGCAAACTAGGCATGGCTTAGTTTTTATTTTGTTCAAATCTTATCCACATTCATGATTATACGTATATGAAATCGAATTGAAAAAGCTAAAAATTTTATCTGGTCAAAGCTCATCAATGTCATTCAATTGAATTTTTTAGTCTTGCCATGTTTAATTAATGCTTAATTAGTATAAAAGGAGATACGTAATCACTCATGAACACACATAAACAACTAACAAATCCTCTCTCTCTTCTTTGAGCTCTCTCACCCTTACCCACCAAACCCACTCTCTCTCTTTGACCCTCTCTCTCTAGCCACCCTTAAAGAATACTACTACCCTAGCTACAATCCCTATGCCATTGGCTTGTACCTATTACCCCTCACAACCATTGCCGAACTCCCTAACAGTAGTTTCATAACTGTTACCACCAAACCCTAGCCTACTAAAATCTACTCTCGAACCATCGCCATCACTGCTCCTTGTATAAAAATAACCCTAGTACGAGACTCGTAACACCCCCAAACCCAAAGCTACTCCTCCCTCATCCCTTTAGCAACCACCTACGGCGATCATTCGATATCCACCGTAACCACCACTTCGCACTAGCCTCCAAACCACCCCCAAATACTAAGGCAACCTCTCTACCCCCATTATTCTTAATTTGAAATACACAAAAAACTCTTCATCGGCTCGTTTTGGTGGCCAAATCAAGCAGAATCAACCTAGGTAAGCCGCTGCTCCTCTTGTAACTTGAACCTAGCATTTGACTTTACTTGGATTCGAAGCCCGACCTACACTCTAACCCACACACTTAATCCAGCATCCGATCCAACCTTGTTTTATTTGCCTTCTGTAATTCTTTATCAGTTTTTATATTTATTTATTATCATTTTTGAATGTAAATGTAATAATAAAAAAGAAGGGAAAAGAAAAAAATAGTTTATTTATTTATTTTTATTATAGTGGAAATAGATAAAATAAAAAGAATAGACAAGAGAATAATAAAAAAATAATAATTAATTAGGTTAGTGAATAAAAATTTTTTATTATCACTTAGAAAAGCATTTTTTTCAAAAATAAAACAAAAATAAATGAACCCTTACCAAATTAGGGCACTTTAGAATTTTTCCAAAAAAATAATATTTCTTATTTAGGACCCTTTTTAGAAATTTTCTTAAATAAACCAAATTAGGTTAAAAACGTTCAAAAGAACTATGTAGGTTTGATGTCGAATAGCAAGTATGTAGACACATATGGGGCGATGGTAAAAAAGAAAAAAACCTAATTTTTTTTTAGTTTAGATTATTCAAATTATTCCATATAGGTTAATAATTGAGTTTTGTTTTATTATTGAAAGGTGATTTTTTAAGGTTAAATTTAAATTTGGAGAGTTAGTTGTATCTATAAGGGTTTAAAAAACCTAACCCCTAAGTCCAGATCTCTAGTTCCAAAAATTGTTTTACAAAATTAGGTTTTACCGTTAGACCAATAGGTAAGTTATAACCAATCCACTTAATTGATTATAACTCAACTCTTTTTCCTAACTTCGGTCGAGTGGTGACTCCAAAGTGATTTTTCAAATTAAATTAGTTTTCTTTAAACCTTAGTTAAGGGTCAGTATTAAATGGGTAGAGTTTAATACTAATTGATTTAAAGGTGTCGAGCTTGGTTTTTTTACCCTCCCAGCTCTTTTTATACAATTAGGTCTTCTTGAAACTGATTAGTGTTAAACCCTATATGTTTAATATTGGCCCTTGATTAAGGATTAAAGAAAACCGCTTCTTTTTATTTTGAAAACGACTTTGGAGTCGCCACCCAACTAGAGTCAGGAAAAACAACTAAGTTATAACCAATCCAATCAATTGGGTGGATTGGTTATAACTTAGCCACTAATTTAACGATTAAAACCAATCTTATGAAAATGATTTTTAAAAACTAGAGATTTAGGTCCAGGTGTTAGGAATTTTAAACCCTTATGAGTATTATTGACTTTCCAAAATTAGAATTATACTTAAACATCAACTTTAATTTTGAAAGACAAAACTTGATTATTGGTTACTCTAATTAGACAAATGAAATAATCTAAACTAAAGAAAAAGGGAAATTAGTTTTTTTAATTTTTATTGTCGCCTCATAAGTGCCTATGTACTTACTATTCAGAATCAGACGTACGTAATCCTTTTTTTGTAAAACTTTTAGTAGGTAGAACAAATTTTAATTTTTGAAAAACAGCTGGATTTACGTCTTTAGTTTATAAAGTTCTAAAAGGAAGGTCCTAAATTGAAATTTTTATTTTTGGAAAATCTAAAAAAGGGCCCTAATTTTATAAAGGGTTAATTTATTTTTACTTTTATTTTTGAAAACTTGATCTTTCTAAGTGTCAAAAACAATTTTTGTTCTTTAACTTATGAACTTACTTATTTTAGTTTTATTTTATTTTTTATTATTTCTACTTATTTTTATTTTTATTAAACTAAAAATAAATAATTAAATAAACTACTTTTTCTTTTTCTTCCTTTCTCTTTTTTCTTTTTCTTTTTCCTTTTTTTTTCTTCTTTATTATTACATTTACATTCACAATAAATAAATAAATAATAAAAATAAAAAACACAACACAACAACAACAACTAAATAATAAATAAAAAGGGAAACTAGACTTCAGATGTAATGAGCACGTAAGTCGGACTTAGAGTGGGTCAGATGGGTCGGTCACAGATCGGGTCGGCTCAATTGAGGCAGTCACCTAGAAGGGGTCACGGGCGTAATCAATGGGCTTTAAATGATCATAGGAGTAACACAAGGGTGGATGGCAACTGTCTTCAACTAATCACAAGTATGATGCGGAGGTAAATGGCAATTGTCTCCAACTGCTCACAGCCGTGATCGGGGGTACGGTGGTTAAGGCTCGGCAATGGAAGGTGCTAGCGGCCACGACAGCAATTGAAATGGGTTATGCTTGGTTACTGGTGGCTAAGGGGATCTAGTTGTGGTGGTGGTGTGAATCAATTAGGGGCTTGAGGGAGAAAAAAATGAAGAAAGAGAGTACCGTTGGTGTAAAGAGAAAAAGAGTAGTCGAGGAGAGAGAGAGAGAGAGCTTATGAGTTTTCTACAGCTTGTGAATTGTTTATATCCTTTAGATGCTCATAAGTCCCCTATTTATACACGAATTCATCAAATGAACAAGGAAAGCTTGAATTCGAATTTGAATGTAAATCCCAAATTTTCAACTTTTTTTCCACTTTTTGGAGCTTAATTTGAATGCTTATTTGATTGAATCCAGATGCATTTTTGTGTTTGATTCAAAGTTAGCCATGCGTAGTTTGCAATTTCACTAATAATTTGGTGAAATTGCAGCTTGAAGGGGGTCAAAAATGATGAAAAGTTAGGTTGACTAGCTAGGCTCTGGGTGAGAAAGTTTGGCCAAAAGTAAGGAAACCGCAAGAAAGAGAAGGGAAATTAGGGGAAACGAAGGGAAAAGGAAAGAAAGGGAAGGAAAAATTGGCTAACGTAGCACCATGTCAGTTGTGCCGACCAACCCCGACGTGCCATATGTCATTATGTGACACGTGGTAGCTGATGTGGCATGCCATGTGGCTGACACGTAGCGTTACATCAGTTATGCCGACCAATCCCGACCTACCACATATCAAGATGCAATCTCTAATGTGATGAAAAAAATAAAAAACTTTGTATGCCCCCTCAAAGACTCGAACCTAAGACCTCATACTCAATATTCATTGCTATGTCTATATGATTAACCATTAGGCTATTGGCTTGTGCTTTATTCATATGTGCAAATTGTACATATAGACTTGGTTAAACTAGGTTAGATTTAAATCTAAGCGTAGGTTCAATGACTCAACTTCTAAACCAAAATTGAAATTAAAAATCTAACCTAATAAAATGTTATTTTCTAAAATCTTTTTTTTTTCAAATTTTTCTATAATTTTTCAATTTTCTTTTTTTTTTTCTTTTCTAAATTTCTCAATTGTTTCTTATCCAATTTTCTCATTTTTTAAGGCTTTTTCTTTTTTTTTTTAATTTTTTTTGTATTTCCCTAAAATTCTTGTTTTTTCTAAATTTCTTAATTTTTTTAGGTTTTCTTTAATTTCCTATTTTTTGTGTTTTTCTTAATTTAGGGCCTATTGAGAAAATAAAAATAATAAAAATAAAGGGGGCAAAAATTAGGTGTCTAGAGAAGGAAACCTAATTTATAAAAGAATCTGAAGGAAAAGTCTTAGGCCTGACATATAAGTTATAAGTATTAAGCGAGTATGGTTGAAGTTGGAGATGGGAATTGTAACAAAAGGACCAAGGGAAATCAAAACCCTCTATCGTGAGTACTGATGGGAATCAGGCTATTGAGCCTTTAACTTGCAATTGAGTATAAGGATTAGAGGGATTGGTAAGGCAAATCCTCTTACTCCAACCGACTCTTAAAGAAGCTGAGTATCTCTTTGCTGATTTGCTTTGCATGCTGAGTCGTATGACTGTCTACTTCTCAAAAGTTGTATATCGAATAGTACAATGCCGAGACAACAGCCAAACCTCGCGCACTTACTCATATCTGAGTTGACCACTTGTTCTGCATGACTCTTATCGAAAGAACGACCTTAGACTAATTCCCAATCACCTCTACTTGGACAAAGAATCAACTTGTACCCTTTTTTCTACATCCTCCAACAACACTGGAAATGTGTCTTTACCACACGTATAAGACCATGCGTAGAATCTACTACACTAATCATTGTTTTTCTTAAATATTCATTTTTAATACTAAGATGACGTATACTGTGACCAAAAGAAAATAAGGCCAATCATAAGGATGGATCTAAGCTTGCTAAAAGCTTGGAAAAGGTGATGGAGAAACGCACAAAAGGGATAAAAGATGAATGAAAGAGTAAGCAAAATCCACGAACAACTCTGCTAGATATGATGCACCAGTGGATCTTCCGAGAACTTGTAGCACAGCTAGATATAACGCACGAGATGGTTCGATGAGGTTATTCATTACCTAGCTTTGCTTAAGAGTTAGGATAAGAGTAAAATGAGAGTAAACAAATAGTGTTTATGAAAGGAAGAATATTGATGTCAATTTTTCCTGTTACGGCTATGAGTATAAGGGGTATTTATACTCAATAAGTTAAGATAACTTACCTAAAAGGGAAAAGACAAAAAAAGGCATTGTCTTAAAGAAGTAATGCATAAGAATACAATAGAATAAAAATGAATATTTAAGAAAAACTTTGGATCTATTAGAGAAAATGACGGACCTAAGTGTTAATGCTATCATTTAGGAAGACAAAAGTGGTGTTACCCTTTATGGCCGACAATCTTAAGGCACTCTAAGAAGTACAGATGGGAGACTAGATGAAGTGGCTAACCTCTTAATAGATTTAACTCGAGTTGTTCATATGTTGACTTATCAACCTCCTGTAGCGACACATAACACCCTATAAGCTGCTCGACTTACGAAAGGTCATAACCAAGCTTGATAAGGTTAAAGTGGAGGAGTAGGTGGACGAGTAAGGAGAAGAATTGACTTAGGAGACATGGGAGAAGAGGATAAGGAGCATTATTAAGAAGAAGAGCAAGCTTGAGCACTCAGAGCATCTAACCATGTGAAACTTTGGATTCTGAGCTTCAATGGATCTAAGAGTGTAGATGAATACTTAGAGTAGGAAGAGAAGGTGGATTGTATGTTTGACTATTACCAATATGAAGATTACAAAAAAGTGAGAACTGCTGTTGTTGAGGTCTCTAGCTATGCCATCATGTGGTGGAAGAATTTCCAGGCTATGAAGAGGCGAGAAGGATACAAAGAGATTAATACTTAGCTTGAGATGAATAGAATACTTAGAAACAAATTTGTGCTGGATACCTATCTGTAAGAAACTTTTACTTGGCATCAAGAATTAAGGCAAGGAGGTTAGACTGTTGACGAATATGTTCAAGAATTCCAAATACTCATGATCTGCTGTGAAGTGGAGGAACCATTGACAAGAATGGTCTTTAGGTTTCTTACTTGATTGAGAAGTGACATTTGAGATATTATGGAACTCCAATGATTCACCATAATGGATAATGCCATTCAAATAGCTCAACAAGTGGAGAGGTAGAGAAGGAGTTGAATGCCAACTCAATCATTAACTAGTTGACCTACTTAGTTAAGCCAACCTGTTCAGGGAAGCTATCGAGGTCAGCTAAGTACAGAGTTGATCAGATGAGGAGATGTCAGGACTGAACAAAAGGGCTAACTAAAAAGTGACATATTGACCTGAACTACTTATGAGAAAGGGCAAATATCTAGTACGAAGATGAGCCAAATCAAGTGCTTTAGGTGCTAGGGATTTAGACATATGGTTGCTCAATGCTCCCAAAGTACTATGGTCATTAAGAAAGACATCTCGAAGCTATAAGTAAAAAGTACTAATGAGGAATGTGAGGAGGAGAAGAGCACTGCTGAAAAGGAAGTTTCTTAAGAGAATGAACTAATTGAGGAAGATGTGTTTGTTAAGGACTTGCATTAGTTGATCCTAGTTGTTCAACACACAATGAACTTAGAACCCTTACGCGAAGAGGAGTAGCGGGAGAACTTGTTTCATATCACCTGTAAGGTGAATGATCAAGTGTGCACCTTCATTGTGGATAGTGGTAGTTGCACCAATGTGGCATCAATTGATTTGATCACAAAATTGAAGTTGCTGACTATCACACATCCGGGGCTATATAAGTTGAATTGGTTGAGTGAGAAGGGAGCACTACATGTCACTAGGTAAGTATTACTGTCAATCAATATCGGAAATTTCTCTAACGAGATTCTCTATGACATGCTCCCCATGTACACTTCCCACTATTGCTTGGCCGACCATGGCTATTTGATAGAAAGGTTATCCATGGCGGATACAGGAATACATATGCGTTGGAGAAAGATAGTAGGAAGATCACGCTAAACCTGATGTTGCCGAGTCAAGTTAACAAATTGTAGGCAAAACTTGCTCATAGATTGAAAAAGACTTTGATGATGATCTAAGCCGAGCTCCAAGAAGCCATTAAAGCTAATGTGCCGACCCTCATGTTGGTTAGGCATATATTAGGATTGAAGGAGAGGGGTGAACTACACCTGGAAGTAAAAGAGTTGCTAGATAAATATGTTAATCTATTTTCGGAACAATTGCCTGAAGGGTTAACCCTTGTTCGAGGCATAGAACATTGTATTGAGCTTATACTCGGTGCTACCCTGTCGAATAAGCCTACTTATCATATGAGTCCCGAATAGGCTTCTGAGCTCCAAAGACAAATCAACGAGCTACTAGAGAAAGGGTATGTTAGAGAAAGTCTCAGCTTTTGTATTGTTCTAGTGCTTCTAGTGCCGAAAAAGGATGGTACTTGGTGGATGTATGTTAATAGTCGAGTAATGAACAAGATAACAATCAAATACAACTATCCAATCCCTAGGTTAGAAGATATGTTAGATGAATTTAGTAGGGTTAAGATGTTTAGCAAGATTGATCTAAAGTCTGGTTACCATCAAATTTGCATGAGGCCGAGAGATGAGTGGAAAACTAAGTTCAAAACCTAGTATGGACTCTAGGAGTGGATGGTCATGCCATTTGGCTTATTGAATGCCCCGAGCACTTTCATGAGATTGATGAACCACATACTAAGACATCTAATGGGGAAGTATGTTGTGGTATACTTTGATGACATATTAGTGTACATTACCGACATGCTAAGTCATTGTAAACATCTTATTACCATGTTGGATGTTCTCTATACCGAGAGATTATTCGACAATCTTAAAAAGTGTTGCTTGTACCAAGAGGAAGTGGTATTCTTAGGCTATGTCATAAGTGGAGGAGGTTTACAAGTAGATGACGAGAAGATTCAAGTAATCATTGAGTAACCAACTCCAACAACTTTTTTTGAGGTGAGAAATTTTCATAGACTGGCTCCTTTCTATAGAAGATTTATTAGGAATTTCAACACCCTTACTATACTCCTTATTGAGTTGACGAAAAAGAACACCGACTTCAAACGAGAGCAAAATGAGCAGAGAAGTTTTACCGAAGTGAAGGAAAGGTTGACCTATGCCCCTATACTAGCTTTACCTTACTTTAAGAAAATATTTGAGTTGGAATGTGATGCATCAACCATTGAGATAGGTGCTGTTCTAATGCAGGAAGGTCGACCAATTGCTTACCATAGTGAGAAGCTAAGGATACCTCAACTAAACTACTCAATGTATGATAAAGAGCTCTTGGCATTGATTTGAGCATTATAAGTATGGTAGCATTATTGAGTGTTGAGAGAGTTTGTCATTTATACCATCCATGAATCTTTAAGGTACCTCCGAATTCAAATGGAGTTATCTAAGCGGCAAGTGAGATGGGTCGAATTCCTTGAAGGACTTAATTTTATAATAAAATACGAACAAGAAAAAAGCAACGCGGTTGTAGATGCTCTTTCGAGAAGACATGCATTCCTGGCTAAACTACAAATAAGATTGTTTGGGTTTGTAAGCATTAAGGAATAGTACTTTAGGGATCTACACTTCAGATCCATACTTGTGCGTTGTGTCGCTAGAAGGATAGTGGATGAGTATCATGTGAAGGATGGATACCTATTTCGAAGAGGGAAATTGTACGTGCTGACTTGTTTACTATGGGAGTTATTGATCATGGCCTACAATGGAGGACTTTCTAGGCATTTTGGGGAGAGAAGGATGTATCAACTACTAAATAGACATTTCTTCTGGCTAAGGATGAGGCAAGATATGCACCAAATTGTTGAAGGCTGTACGATATGCAAGAGGGCAAGATGCCTTTGCCTGTTTCGACAAAACCATGGACTGAGTTAAGCATGGACTTTGTTCTTAGATTACCATGAACTACCCGAAGCAAAGATTTTGTAATGGTTGTCATGAATAGGTTCAACAAGATGGCACACTTTGTGCCCTACTCTAAGAATAGTGATGCTTTGGTTATTTCTTCTCTTTTCTTTAAGGAAATTGTTAGGCTACATAGTGTATAGAGAAGTGTAGTATCAAACAAAGACTCGAAGTTCTTGAGTCATTTTTAGAGAACTCTATGCCGATAGATGGGGACCAAACTACTATTCAACACTTCCTATCACCTTCAAACCAATGGTTAAATAGAGGTAGTCAATCCTACTTTGGGATTGCTACTTTAAGCTATAATTGACAAAAACTTGGTTGATTAGGATGTTTACTTACCAGTAATCGAATTCACTTACAATCAGATAGTACATGACACTACTAAGAAAACCCTCTTTGAAGTTATCTATGGTTTTAATCCTGAGTTGCCCTTTGATCACACCTTTGTACTTGAATCTCAGCAAAAAGACCCTGACGTGAGAACCTAAGTAGAGTCCCTTTAACACATCTATAACAAAGTTACTCAGTGGATTGATCAAGTTAACCGAAGAATGCAAGAGAAGACTAAGGGTAGGATGGCTAAATAATTCTAGCTAGGAGACTTAATGTGGCTACACTTGAGCAAAAAAAGGTTTCCTAACAAGAGGACGAGCAAACTATCTGCAAGAACTGAAGGACCTTTTAGAATCCTCTAAAAGATCAATGACAACACCTATAGGTTGGAGCTGCCCGAAGATTATGGGGTTTCTGAAACTTTCAACATTGCCAACCTTAGTCCATATCACTTTGATGGAGAATTGATCGAAGACCATTCAAATTTGATCCTAAATCCAAATCAACCCAGAAGGAATTATAAGAATCAGGATATTGGGCCTTTAACCCATAACCAAGCTCGAAGACTAGAGGGACTGATAAGGCAAATCCTCTTGTTCCAACCAACTTCTACCAAAGCCGAAAATCTTTTTGTTGATCTATTTTGCATGTCGAATCGTATGACTGCCCACTTCTCGGAAGTTGTATGTAGAACAATAGAAGATCGAGACAACAACTAAACCTTATACACTTACTCTTATCTAAGTTGACCACTTGCTTGGCATTACTCTTGCTGAGAGGCTAAGAGAGTGACCTTAGACTAATCACCAGTCACCTCTATTCAGATAAGCAATTAACTCATACCCTTTTGTCTACATCCTCTAACGACATCACCAATATGTCTCTACTACGTGTACAGGACTACGTATAGAATTTGCTATACTAATAATTGTTTTTCTTTAATATTCATTTTTACTCTTTTGTATTCTTATGTATTATTTCTTTAGGACAATATTCTTTTTGTCTTTTCCCTTTTAAGCAAGTTACCTTAACTTATTGGGTATAAATACCCCTTGTACTCATAGCTATAATAGGCGAAATTGACATCAATACACTCAATATTCTTCCTCTCATAAACACTGTTTGCTTACTCTCATTTCACTCTTATCCTAACTCTTAAGCAAGGCTAGGTGACTATAACATAACTAGACCATCTCATGCATCATATTGAACTATACTGTGAGTCCTTGGAAGTTCTATTGGTGCATCATATCGATTGGAGTTGTTCATGGGTTTTGCTTATGCTTTCATTCATCTTTCATCCCTTTCGCATATTTCCCCATCACCCTTTACAAGCTTTTGGCAAGCTTAGATCTATCCCTACAACCGACCTTATCTAATCTTGGTTACGGTATGGATCAAGTACCATCACCCCCAAGGGAACAACATAGATGAGATATACCCCTACTACTTCAAGAGGCTATATCCATTAGGTAAATACTTGCCAATATGCAAATGATGATGAGGCAGCAAGGAATACTAATTCAGCATCTTATTACTAGAGGTAATATGAGTGATAGAAGGCTACAAGGGGCTGAACAAAGAATGGAATGACCATAAGAGGTAAATAAGCTTCCAAAGTTTATAAAAGCAAATTGTTACTGTGAAGGATAAATGGGTAAGCCAGCCTTGGCTGATGATTGGCTAGCTTAGATTAAACAAAGTTTTGAGACCTTTAGAATCATGGAATCTCAAAAATTAGCATATGGCACCTTTATGTTAAAGTTGGCTACTCGAGTTTAGTGGGACTCGAAAGTGAGCCAATTGGGGAATAATATTACTTGCCAGAAGTTTAAGGAAGAATTTAAGAAAGAATACTTCCCTTATATTGTCCAAAACAGGATGGCAAGAGATTTATTTGAACTAAAGAAGGGAGGTATGAGTGTAACTCAGTATGAAATTGAGTTTAATAGACTTTTGCATTATACACCTGATTCATATCAAGATAATGTTAAATTAAGGCAGGATTTGTCCCTTATTAGATTTAAACCTATTATGTGTTGAAAGTTGGAAGATTATGGTTTCTCCACTTATAATGAAGTAGTAGATAAGACAAGGTAACTAGAGAATAATTACATAAGGATGCAAGTAATGTGGATTCAAAAGATTAACAAGGGTTATCGACCCAGTTCATCATTTAAAAGATCACATCCTAGTGCAACTAGTAGTTTTAGATAGAAGAGAAGGAAACTAGTGACTTTAGCTAGTAGCCTAGTGCAATTAGTGTCCGGTTTGAGTTTTTATGATGAGGATGGTGATGATAAGTTCTGGAAGTGTGGCAAAAATTATTTCCCAAGAAACTATGCTCAACTTAAAGGAAAATGTCTTACATGTAGGGATTAGAACCATATGCTACAAGTGTGCCCTAGAATGAAGCTTGTGAAGTATAACAAATGTAGTAAAAAGGGGCATTTCTCCAAATGTTGTCCAAAATTTGGACAAGGAACTAAAAGGACTAGAGGTTATAAATGGACAACTTGCTTTTGCATTATTTGATATTGGTACATCCCATTCCTTTGCAAGTTACAAATTTGTGAACAACAAGAAGAATAGTGTGGCTAAGATTAATACGACTTATGGAGTTAGAACTACTATTAGAGAGAAGGTAACAACTTGAGAAGTGGTAGACAATGGTATAATTAAGATTTAGGAGAAGAAGTAACCTATAAGTCTTGCAATATTACTTTATAAGGTTATGATATAATTGTGAGAATAGATTGGTTGTCTAAAAATAAAGCGATTGTAGAATGTAGAAGTAAAACTATTACTCTAAATGATGGAGAAATGGTATTTCAAGGAAAAGCTGGTAGAAGCAAATTGAACTTAGCTGTTGTGGAGATGTGTATTGAAATGCATGAAACAAAGGTAGAAGAGAGTGATTGAAAATTTTGTTGGGTATTTGCTATCGAAGTAAAGAATGAGGCACCCAAAGTAGTAGATATACTGGTAGTATGTGAATTTTTGAATGTATTTTCAAGGGATTTACTAAGTTTAGCTTCACATCGAGAGTTGGACTTCAGTATTGAGCTAAACCTATTTCTAAAGCTTCATATCGGATATTACCGGTAGAACTCCAAGAGCTAAAGAAGCAATTTCAGGAGCTATTAAACAAAGGATTTATTTGTCCGAATGTTTTACCGTTGGGGGCATAGGTATTCTTTGTGATGAAGAAAGATGGTACCATAAGACTGTAAACAGACTACCGAGAAATAAATAAGTTTACTATTAAGAATAGGTATCCATTACCTCATATTGATAATTTGTTTGATCAACTATAGAGTATAATTGTGTTTTCTAGAATTGACTTGAAATTGAGATATCATCAATTATGAGCTAAGCCAGAGGATGTGCTTAAAACTATATGTAGAATACGATATAGTCAATATGAATTTTTAGTGATGTCTTTTGGTTTGACTAATGCTTCGGCTATGTTCATGGACTTAATGAATCGCATATATCAACCATACTTGGATAAATTTTTTGTGATGTTTATTGATGATATTTTGATTTATTTGAAAATTAAGGAAGAGCATGTAGAACATTCACAATTGGTGTTACAAAAGCTAAGGGAAAAAAGTTGTATGCCAAGTTAAACAAATGTGATTTTTGATTGAATAAAATTTCCTTTTTTAGGTCATATTGTGTCTGGTGAAGGAATTTTTGTAGACCTTAAAAAGGTGAAAACGGTAATGGAATGTAAGCAACCAACCATTGTCTTGGAAGTGAGGAGTTTTCTAGGTATGGCAAGATACTACTAACGATTCATAAAGGATTTCTCTAAGATTGCTAGACCATTTACTCGATTGACCTAGAAAGATATAAAATTTGAATGGGGGTAAGGAATGTGAACTAAGTTTTCTAGAGTTGAAGAAATGACTGGTTAAAGCACTAGTATTAACATTACTTGATCCAGATAAACCTTATAATGTGTATAGTGATGCTTCTTGGAATAGATTAGGTTGTATATTGATGTAAGATAAAATAGTAGTTGCATATGCATCAAGAGAGTTAAGGCCCCATGAACAGAATTATCCAACTTATGATTTGGAAATAGTAGCTATAGTGTTTGCCTTAAAAATTTGGAGACATTATATATATGAACAACGGTGTGAAATATGTACTGATCACAAGAGTTTGAAGTATTTTTTTACTTATAAGGAGTTGAACTTAAGACAAAGGCAATGGTTAGAGCTAATCAAGGATTATGATTTGAATATAAATTATCATCCTAAGAAAGTCAATCTGGTGGCAAATGCTTTGAGTCAGAAGAATTATGAACAAGTTGCATTACTATTAACTCCCCAACATGAGTTGGTACGTGGATTTGCAAAAGTTGAAAATTGACTTTGATTGGTGTGAGCCTAATAGTCAGATAATGAATTTAGAATTGCAACCTACTTTATTGTAAAGAATTAAACAGAAGTAAGAGGAAGATAAATATATGATGAAAATGAAAGAGAATTTAAGTAAAGGGAACGATTTTGATTTCTAAGTAGATGAAAGAGGCATATTAAAATTTAAAGGAAGAATATGTGTGCTACAAGATCTTGATGTAAAGAAGGAAATTTTAGATGAAGCATACATTATGGGTTAAATCATACACCTAAGAGGAAATAAAATGTACCAAGATTCAAAAACTATGTTTTGGTGGAATGGAATGAAAAGAAAAGTGGCATGGTAAGTGGCAAAATGCATTATGTGCCAATAGGTTAAAGTAGGATATCAAAAATAGAGTAGACCATTGCAACCCTTGGAGATACCAAAATGCAAATGGGATCATATCACAATGGATTTTGTGATGGCACTACCTAAGACTCAAGCTAGTTATGACTCAATCTGGGTAGTCAAAGACAGATTAATGAAGAGTGCACACTTCTTACCCTATTGAGTAAGCGATTCAATGGAAAAGATGGCTAGGTTATATATCTAAGAGATAGTAAGATTACATGGTATGCTTTAGAGTATTGTTTCTAATCGAGATAGTCGATTTGTATCCAAATTTTGGGAAAGTTTACACAGTGCTTTGGGTACAAAGTTACAATTTGATATAGCTTATCACCCGCAAATAGATGGGAAATTTAAGCGAATAATTCAAACCCTAGAAGATATGTTACGCTCATGTGTCTTAGATTTTGGTGGTAATTAAGATAAATATTTTCCATTAATAGAGTTTGCTTACAATAATAGTTACCATGCGACTACATAGATGGTACCTTATGAAGCAATATATGGAAGAAGATGTAGATTGCCACTGTATTGGGACCAAGAGGAATATGTAATGATTGGACCTAACATGATCAACCAAACAAATGAGAAGTTTAAGATTATAAGACAACAAATGAAGGAAGCCTAGGACTGTTGACTTGTTGAAAGCGTGAGTGATGCGAACTGTAACCAAGGATAGACAAGGTTGGTCGTAGGGATGGCTCCAAGCTTACCGAAAGGTTGAAAAGGGTGATGAGGAAATTCGCTAAAGGACAAAAGATGAATGAAAGAGTAAGCAAAACTCACAAACAGTTCCAAAGGATATGATGCATCAATAGAACTTCTAAGGACTTACGACATAGCTCAATCTGATGCACGAGTTGGTCTAGTGAGGTTACTCACCACCTAGCCTTGCTTAAGGGTTAGGTTAAGAGTGTAATGAGGGTAAACAATTAGTGTTTACAAGAGAAAAATATTCAATGTATTAATGATGGTTTCCTTATTGCGACTATAAGTATAGGGGGTATTTATACCTAAAAAGTTAGAGCAACTTGCATAAAAGGGAAAAGACAAAAAGGGTATTATCCCAAAGAAGTAATGTACAAAAATACAAAAGGGTAAAAATAAATATTCAAGAGAAACAATTATTAATGTAGTAGATTCTATACGTGGTCTTGTACACATGACAAAGATGCATTAGTGATGACATTGGAGGATGTAGACAAAAGAGTACAAGAAAATTAGTTGTTCGAGCAGGGGTGACTAAGGATTAGCCTAGGGTAGATTTCTTAAACTCTTGGCAATAATGATGCTAAGCAATTAGTCAGCTTAGACATAGTTGAGCAAGCGCACAAGATTTAGCTGTTGTCTTAGCATTCTTCAAGTTGACACACATCTTTCAAAAGGTGGGTAGTCATACGGCTCGGGATATAGAGTTGTTCAGTAATAAGGCAAAACTTAACCTCAGCATGAGATCACTAGAGTAGGAGAATTCGCCTCGCCAGTCCCTCTTTAATCCCTCTGGCCCTCGAGCTCAGCTATGGGTTTAAGGCTTAGTAGTTAGATTCCTATTGTTCCCTTTGGGTTGATTTGGATTTAGGATCAAATCCAGCTGATCTTCATTCAGCTCTCTATCAAGGTGATAAGGACTAAGGTCGGTAATGTTGAAGGTGTCCAAAACCTCATAATCTTCGGGCAACTCCAATTTATAGGCATTATCATTAATCTTTTGGAGGATTCTGAAGAGTCTCTCAGCTTTTGCAATTAGCTTATTCCTCTTCTTGTTTAGAAACCTTTTCTTGCTCGGGTGTAACCATATTAAGTCTCTTGGCTAAAACTATTTTATCATCCTACCTTTAGCCTTCTCTTACATTCATCTAGTAGCTTGGTCGTTCTGTCGAGTAACTTTATCGTAGATGTGTTGAAGGGACTATGCTTGGGCACTCGCATTAGGGTCTTCTTGCTCGGATATAAGTACAAGGGTGTGATTGGGGGGCAACTCGAGATTAAAACCATAGACAACTTTGAAGGGAGTCTGCTTAGTGGTGTCATATACTATTCGGTTGTAAGCAAATTTGACTACTGGAGAGAAGATGTCCTAATCAGCCAAGTTCTTGCCTACCATAGCTTAGAGTAGCTATCCTAAAGTACGATTGACTACCTTTGTTTAGCTATCCATTTGGAGGTGATAGGAAATACTAAATAGTAGTTTGGTCCCCATCCATCACTACAAAGTCCTCCAAAAATGGCTCAAGAACTTTAGATCTCTATCTGATACTATACTTCTCGGTACACCGTGTAACTTAACCATTTTCTACAAGTAAAGAGAACAATAGCCAAAGCATCATTAGTCTTGGAGAAAGGCACAAAGTATGCCATCTTATTAAACCTATCTACAATGACCATTAGAAAATCTTTGCCTTAGGTAATTCATGATAATCTGAGAAAAAAGTCTATGCTTAACTATTGCTTTCCCTTGCTCGACTAGGCATTTAGCCCTCTTGCATACAATACAACCTTCAACAATTTGGTATACATCTCACCTCATTCTCAGTTAGAAGAAATGACCACTTAGCAGCTCATACAACCTTCTCCCCCTAAAATGTTCGAAGAGTCCTCCACTATGGGCTTCCCCGATCAGTAGCTCCTTCAATGAATAGGTTAGCATGCATAATTTTCTTCCTCGGAACAAGTATCCATCTTCCATATGATACTCATCCACTGTCCTTCCATCGACAAAACACATAAGTATATGTCTAAATTGTGGATTCTCGGAGTATTGTTCCTTGATACTCATAAACCTAAATAATTCAATCCGCAGTTCTATCAAGAGCACATGTCTCCTTGAAAGAGTATTTGTAACCACGTTGCTTTTTCCCTGCTTGTACTTAATGAAAAAATTGAATCCCTTAAGGAATTCGACCTACCTTACTTGCTACTTTGACAACTTTGTCTGACTTTGAAGATACCTTAGTGATTCATGGTCAGTATAGATAACAAATTCTCTCGGCAGTAGATAATGCTGCCATACTTACAGTGCTTGGATCAGCACCAAGAGTTCTTTATCATACATAAAGTAGTTTAGTTAAGGTCCCCTAAGTTTCTCACTATGGTAGGTGATTGGTCAACCTTCCTACATTAGGACAACACCTAGTCTAACGTCTGACGGATCACACTCCAACTCAAATACTTTTTCGAAATCAAGTAAAACAAGTACAGGTGCGGAAGTCAATCTTTCCTTTTCTCCCCATCCGAAGTCGGTGTTCTTCTTTGTCTGCTTAGTAAGGGGTACAGCAAGGGTATTGAAATTCATTATGAATCTCTTGTAGAAGGAAACCAATTCATGGAAACTTCTCACCTTGGTACAAGTAGTGGAGTCGACTACTTGACGATTGCTCAAATCTTCTCACCATCTACTTGTAAACCTCCTCCACTTACAACATAGCCTAAGAATACCACTACCTCCTAGCAAAAGCAACATTTCTTAAGGTTGTTGAATAATTTCTCAGCATGGAGGACATTTAACATAGTACAAAGATGTTCATAGTGACTCAACATATTAGTACTGTATACCTTGGGATTGTTGGCCATGGTAGACAACACCACTATTGTCATCCCCAGCACCAATGTTAACACTTAGGTCCATCATTTTCTTTGATAGAATTTAGCTTTCAAACTCTTTGATTAGGTGTTATAGCAAACACTTCCACAAACTAAAAGCTCAATAACCAACTAACACAATAGCTAAACAACCATGATAAATTATTCTACTTCATACGCGCAAAACAGAGTATAGGTAGAACTATGAAACAAACTACTACAATCCAGATGAAACCTTTGCTTTGATACTAAGATGATGCGAACCGTAACCAAGGATAGATAAGGCTGGTCATAGGAATGTGTCCAAGCTTACTGAAAGCTTGAAAAGGGTGATAAGGAAATTCACTAAAGGACAAAAGATGAATGAAAGAGTAAGCAAAACCTACAAATAGCTCCAAAGGATATGACATACTAGTAGAACTTTCAAAGACTCACGATATAACTCGATGTGACACATGAGTTGGTTCAGTGAGGTTATTTGTCACCTAGCCATGTTTAAGGTTAGGATGAGAGTATAATAAGGGTAAACAATTAGTATTTATGAGAGAAAAATATTTAATGTATTAATGATGATCTCCTTATTGCGACTACAAGTATAAGGAGTATTTATACCTAAGAAGTTAAGGTAACTTGCCTAAAAGGGAAAAGACAAAAAGGGTATTGCTCCAAAGAAGTAATGTATAAGAATATAAAAGGGTAAAAATCAGTATTCAAGAAAAATAATGATTAATGTAGCAAATTCTACACATGGTCCTGTATATGTAGTAAAGATGCCTTGGTGATGCCATAGTGATGTAGATAAAAGAGCACGAGCAAATTAGTTATTTAAGTAGGGGTGATTGGGGATTAGTCCAAGGTAGATCTCTTAAACTCTTGACAAGAGTGATGCCAAGCAATTAGTCAACTCGAACATGGCTTGGCAAGCGCACGAGATTTGGCTGCTGTCTCAGCATTCTTCATGTTGACACACAACTTTCAAGAGGTAGGTAGTCATACGGCTCAGCATACAGAGTTGATTGGCAGCAAGGAGGAACTCAGCCTTGACATGAGATGGCTAAAGTAGGAGGATTCGCCTCGCCAATCCCTCTAGCCCTCGGGCTTGGCTATGGGTTAAAGGCTCAATAGTCAAATTCCTATCATTGAGCATAAACCGATAAGTGTATCAAGTTATGGAAGTAATACAAATTGTAAGTTAAGGTTATATTCTACAAGAAGTGATAAGTGTAAATTACTTTACCCTTTCAAGGCATGTTTATTGTTCATAATTGTGATTTAATTCCTAAGTTTTGGTACTTAACTATATAATGTATTGATTTCAGATGAATCGTAAGCAAGGGGATGAAATTTACACAAGAACAATGACTTTTAAGTCAATTATAGCCGTAAGGAGAAAAAAACTTTGAAGTAGAACCAGGATTCATTCAATCACAGGCGTGATGAAGAAAGATTACATTGCCAGCATTGATTATGCCATTCATCACAAGCGTGATTGAGGAAGCACCGATGATCCCCCTGTCAATCACAGCCATGTTAGTATAACATGAGGGTGATCACGCCCTCAATCACAAGCGTAATGAGTTGTAATGAAGCAACGAGGAGTTCACTTCTACTATCACGACCATGATTAGTGTAAAATCTTATTTTCTAAAACTATTACTCCATGAGTTACAGGCATAATAAGAGTAGACGTAACTATTCTTTTTCAAGTTTGCACATGAATCGGTATATAGAACATGTCTTTACATCGGGAAATGTCTTAAAGTAGTATAATTTGAGTCCTCTATCAAGTCAAGTATAAACATATCGTGACAAAGAGGTGATAATGGGAGAGAGGAGAAGAAGATATAACATTAAATCAAAAGAGAGAGCATAAGAAAAAGAACATCATATCACCAACCAACACCTATTTATCTATCTTTGTACCCATTGTATTTCCATTTTGAACATATTTCTAAGTGTTGTATCGTATTTTTCTTGGAATTACTCAAGAGAGCTGATAAGAATTCATCATTTGTTATTGTAAAGATTTCCACTAAGGAATTTAGAATGGGGTTGTATTTCTTACTTGTTTTATGTTAGTTTCTTTGTTATTTATGTATTATGTTAATACATTTTGTTATTTCATCATGTATGAGTAGTAATTATGACTTGCTAAATCAACTTGGTATGAATGAGTGCATGAATTATTGAGTTCTTGATATTTGTTAGTTCTGGTGAATTGAACTTAATCAATCTAAGTACAGTATAGTACACAACATTGTCTTAGGTTGGATTTCATTAGAATATGTCGAGAGATAATTATATTAAATAGATTTGATTCATTAGAACAATTTACTCCTGATAGTAGATATATTATTAAGAAAGTTGCTACGTTCTTAGGGAAATTGATAAACAAATATGACATTAATGCAATCTGAATTGACTGTTAATTTTGAAGAAATTCTAAGACACAATTAGGATTAGAAGTAAGTAGTTTTGAGAAGAATGCTTACATGTCTGTAATTTTCTACAAATAATAAGTATTAGGACAAAAAGTATATTGGTAGTGTCATACCAAGTGGTAGAGTTAGTCTATATGTTAATCATTATATTATTAATAGTGTATGTAGCATTTGTGTTAGAAAAAAGCTATGTAGTGTAACTAGTAAATTAGCTATTTATTTTATTCATCATTTGATAAATTGGGTTGTTAGTTAATAGGAAGAGTAATTAGTACTAGTGTTTAAATCCTTTTCCTACTGGAGTCGACCTTATACTTATCTATGCTATAAAACGATAGGTACACTTACTTGTTGAACTGAGTTAAGGATAAAATATAGGAATTTAAATTGTAATACTAGATAGCTTTAATAAGAGGTGATCAGGGAACTAGGTGTTAAGCACTAAATTACTTGAGTTTTTCCTTAAGCTAAGCTAACGACAATTAAACTAAAAGTGAGTGAAAACTAAATAACAAAGTAAACACTAAACCAAATATCCTAGCTACACTACGAGGGTCTCGGGTCTAAGAGATAAAAAAGGATTAAATTGGGATTCGTAAATCTATTCTCATTTAAATCAATGTGATGCCTTAAAACGACATTCAAAATTAACTAAATAGGAATCAATTAAACTCACTAGAACTCGCCTACCTCTTATAGTATAAATCCACTTGTCAAGGCAATTTATCTATAATTATTGGGAAAATAATAATATGCTTACACCAAAATTATTATTCTAGTTATAAATATGGTTTGAGCATGTCCCCATGACCTGAACCATATTTCCAATCACATTAAGCGCTTGAGTTCATGAATTTAATTAAAACCCGTATATCCCTATGAAGAGTTTTTTCAAAAATTTGAGCTATATCCAACTCAAGTTATCAGAACCTTCTCGAATATCCTATAACTTTATCTAGCCAAAAAGTAATGGCTAAACACTAAAGAACTAGATAATGAACACAATAAAAAAATACCCACATGCTCAATATCAGTATCAGAATAAATCATAAAACACTTTAACTAATTAAATCCATCAATACAAAACCCAAATAAATTAAGTGCAATATTTCATCACAAAACCCAAATGATTCAAGACATAAAACCATTGAAAATGATAAGAAAAAGAAAACCTCTCAATTAGTATAATCAAATTCGAAACTTGATACAAAAATTAGCATATCTTAAGATATTTAGGTACTCGAGAAATCCTTTAGTCAGCTAGAATAAAAGGAATTAGTTTCTTAAAATTAAACAAAGCATATTGAAACTAATAAAGTAAAACAAATATAAATTTTCTGTTCTTAACTATACTAGTATAAATAAGAAACTCTAGCTATTGTTGAATGCTCTTTCAAAACCACTATGTTCTACGCTACTGTTTTCTTTTCATCTACACTACTCCCCCCTTTTTTTTGTATTCAACTGCGCTATTATAAATCCCCTGCCGCTCCATAACTGAAAAGAAACCAAACCCTTTGTTGCATGGGCCTAACAAATACATAATCCAAATGAAGCTTATAGGTTTTTTTTTTTGAATAATTGATGGAAGTTATTGATCTGATGTGTAACCAATAGTGCTGTAGACACTCAATTTTTATCCCTTTTTATTTTTTCAATAAGGTGAATGGTCCTAAATTAGGAAAAATGTAAGAAAAAAAAACCCAAAAATAAAAAAGAAATTTAGAAAAATAAAAAAATATAAAATTTAGATAAACACAAAAAGAAAAACTATAATATTTAGATCTTTTAGATAGTTTAGTAGAATATATTTTTTAATTTAGATAAGATAAAGAAAGAGTCATTGAATCTAGTCCATATGTGTAATTATGGACAAAGCATAGGCCAATGGCCTAACAGTAAAGCACTTAGACATTTGCAATGGGTTTAGTTAGAGGTTTTGGGTTAAATCCTATCAAAGGTATGGAAAGCCATTTTATTTTTTTTCAGAGGACATAATGCCACATTAGGCACTGCTATGTGTGAGTAATCCATTGTGCCACCTGTTTTAACACGTGGCACCTTCGGATTAGCCAACATTGATGTGGTGCTACGTGACATACTACGTCAACACCTGCGTGCCACGTATCACTATGGGACATGTGGCATACAGTCACCTTTCTCTCCCTTTCCTAACTTTTTCCCTTAATTTCCTTTACTTTCCCGAGCAAAACAGTTGCACTCCATTCACTTTGCCTTGATTTCATTTGTAAATTTCACACACAAGCACATAATATCTTGGTTCAATCTCATATTTCACATGGCCTTTTCTGCATTTAACTTGAAAACATAGCCAAGTTCGTTTGTTTCAGTCATTGAATTGGTCAAGAAAGTCCAGGAAAACACAAGTTTTGGAGCTGGATATTCATGGCCAATTCATCCATTAAAGCTATTTACCAAGTTTATCCAAGCTCAAAGCAATATAAGTAGCATCCTAAGAATACATACCAATGAGGAATGAGCTCTCAAATTCATTTAAATCACATTCGATCCCACTTTCTCTCTTTACCTACGACTACTCTCTTTCTTCAGTTCTCTCTCTTAAGCTTCCATTGATTTGCATCACCACCATGGCTAGGTCCCTCAAGTCACCAGCAACTAAGCCCAACCCATTTCAATCGCCGCTGTAACCCTTAACCTCATCTCTAAACCGCTACTCTCCAAACCTTTAAGCTCACCGCCACCACCGCGCGAACTACCACTTTAGTCGCACTTGGGAACAAGCCTACCATACCACGACACCCATAACACTTCAAAACACACAACCTAACCACCAATTGAGCTCTAACAACCATCACACAACCTAACCAAGGCCATCGCCACCCTCCTAATTTTGACCACCACCAAAACACCTCCTAAACACTGCAGCAGCAATCCTAAAGCCCTAAGTCCAATAAACTACACACAAATCCATCCTCACCTACAAAAAATTCCCCCTAAATAGGCTTGGTTTGCCCCCTACCGATGCTATCGCTTCTTCAACATAATTAGGTCATTTGACCCAAACCCAAGCGCCTAACCTGCACACCTAATTCATCTTTCAATCTAGCTTTGGTTCTTTTATCTATTTATTTATTTACTTTTTTTCTCTCTCTTTTCTTTTTCATTTACTTGTTTGATTCATGTAATTGTAATTGTAATAAAAGAAAGAAGGAAAAATAAATAAATAAATAAAAGAAAAAGAAAGAAAGAAAAGAAAAGAAAGTAAAAAAAAATAAGAAAAGAAAAAAAATGGAAAAGAGGATGAAGTTTAGTTCTTATTTATTTATTTATTTTAGAAAGTAAAAATAAATGAATAATAATAATTAATAAAAATTAATATCAAATAAAAAAAATCATCTTATCACTTAGAAAAATAAAATTTCCAAAAATAATAATAAAACTAAAATAAATCGACTTGTTTTCAAAATTAAGGCACTTTTGAATAAATTCTGATTTATGACCCTTCAAGAAATTTTCTTTAAACTCAAAATGGGTAAAGAGCGTAAACCTAACTTTTTTTTTTTTTTGAAATTAAAATCAATTAGTATACTAAAGTTTTCATGAACAAACTATGGAAGTTTGATCCCGAATAGCAAGTACGTAGGCACCCGTACGTACGGGATGACCTAAAAAATGAAAAAATTTATTTCCCCCATTTAGTTGTTAATTCTTTAAATCCTTATTTTTTGTAAATAGGCATAATTTTAATTATAGCTTGTAAATAAATGTCATTATAAAGGTATATTAAAAGGTAAATTTAAATTCAGAAAAATTAAAAGTGGTATCAGTTTAGGTTTAAAACTTAGCCCCCAAATCTAGATTTTTGGTTTTCAAAAATCATTTTAACAAAAAATTGGTTTTATCAAAAGATCAATAGTTATGTTATAATCAATCCACCTAATTGATTATAACTTAACTCTTTTTCCTGACTTCGATTGGGTGGCGACTCCAAAAACGTTTTCAAATATAAAAAAACCAATTTTCTTTAAACCATAGTTGAGGATTAATATTAAATAGGTAGGGTTTAATATCGATCGATTTAAAAAAGATTAATTTATAAAAACTAAGAGGAGAAAACTAGGCTCGACAACTTGATAACTCTACTATAGACGTCAAGAAGGCTAACCACTTAAAATACTTTCCAAAATTAAAATTGCTTTTCAATACACCCATGTTATTTATTTATTTGTTTGTTTATTTGCTATTAATTTCGTGCATATATTTTCCTTTGATTATCATATTTATTTTTCATCCCGTACATCATGGTACGAGGGGTTTATTTGTTGCATCAAAGGTATAGGGTAAATGCGATCAAACCTAGGCCATCTTAGGACTCTAGGAGGGGGGCCATTGTGTAGGCTATGGGTATAGTAATGTAGGCACCATTCAAGGTTGATTAGGCTACTCCATCAAGCTCATTATAACTAATAAAAGTGCTTTCTAAAACAAGTGAAGTCACAAAGCTTAAGGACCTTTTAGAACATACCCTAACTACATTCATAAACCCTCTTTCCAAAATTGGCAAATTGATATGGTGTGGCAAGACTAAAAAAAAAAAAGGAAAAAAAGAGAAGAACATTAACCGTGAAGTTTCCTAATCTTTTCCCTATAAATACTTTCTTATCTTTAGAATATTGATGTAATTCTTATGTAAATGAGATAGTTTTGATGTAATTTTCTCTTCATCCTTTTTATAGAAAATAGTTAGGTCTTTTCTTACATTGGCCCTTTTCAAATAATTCCATATTCACAAGCCTCTAAAGCCTAAGGAGATACCTAAAAGATGGTTTCAATTTTTCAATCTAGACCAACAAAAATTCATTGAAGATAAGATTAAGCCTGTCCTCTCATTACTCAGTCCAGACTAATATCACTATGGTCTAGGCCTTGGTCCACTTTTGGGATCCTCATAGTCAGTCTTTTCATTTTAGCCCATATCAACTAAGCCCAACCATTGAAGAACACTCTAGTCTCCTCTGTCAAAAATAGAAAATATATCTTAGATATTATGGCTAACCCTGTAAAGATTTTTAAAAAGCTCCTATGCTTCTGAGAATCTAAAATATGCAAAATTTGAGCAGATCCCCACAAGAGAATCATTAAGGTGGACAATCTTTTTACTTAGTTCATGGCTTGATCTAGCTACAACCAAAAACTCTTTTGTGGTAGCTTCGAAGATTGGCAGCAATATAGGATCAATGCCTATATATTAGAAGCATTTGGAACTATTTTATTTCTTAATGGGATATTTCACATATATTACAAGATTGTAAAGCTAACCAACCAATTTTTAGAAAGGAGACCTTATGTCTCAACACTACTAGTAACACAGGTCAGATTGCTCAATTATCTACAAGAAAAGAAGAATGGAGAATTAAAGACTAATATGGCTTTACTTATGGTTTGGTTTATCAGCCATACTCGGAGCCATAAACTTGATTTCTTGCATAGACAAAGCATCTTGAAGATGAATCCCATTAATGCGTTTGCCACTATCATTGAACTCCCCAAAGATATTGCTACCTATTATTGGGTCAGAGCTTTCCAGAAGTTCCATACTGAAGATATCTCCCAAGTTGCTAGATGGATCAAGGTAACTAACCTGAAGAAAAGAAATAAGATTGAAGAGGAGCTAAGACATCACAAGAAAAAGAGGATCTAGACTATAGGGATTATTTGTAATAAATTTGTTAATAATGTAAGGAAAACTTAAAAAATGCAATAAAAATCTTTTTCTTACCACATCGTAGTTCATTTGCCAACTCCTTGCATCTTCATATTGCATTCTTTATTTTTCATTAGTTTTTATTTGAATAACATCATAAGAGTCGTATCCTTAAGTTTCCAAATATTTGATTTCTTTACAAGTCCTTTTCTCTATACCTTCTACTCTAACTCTTTCCAATCTTTTCTCCTATACATCCTTAGGATGTTTTTTCTTGTAGGATTGTAAATACTTGGGCTCCTGATCCCTTAGGAATGTTTTTCTACTTCTTTCTTGCAACTTGTAAATAAGTCTTATCCTCATATTCCACTTTTTCCTTTTCTCTTTCTTAAAAAGAAGAGTATTCTTTCAAAAAAAGAAATTAAAATGAAGAACTTGCTAACAGGTGAGGATTCTTATCTAGAGTAATGGCCAACAGCGAAAATAATGACAAACTTAATGGCACCAACCCCATAGAAGTAAGGTTTCGTTCATTAGAGCAAGCTATGGAAAAAATCATGGATTAGTTGAGTTTCCTTGCTAACAATATTGCTTTACTTAGAGCCACATCAAATGAAGAGCACTCTAAGGCCCGTTGTAGAAAGAATATTGAGGCTCTACCCATGGAAACAGAAGAGAACTATCCAAAGGCTAATCTAACTTTTAAGTCTTTTGAAATAGAAGGCGTCTATCTAAAAGTCAACCCAACTTTTGAGCCTAACACATATTCATTCCTAATCAATAAAAGGCCAATTAACTCTGAGGCTAACCAGGATAGTTTAAAAGAATTAGAAAGAAAGTTGACCCAACAAATCATTGAGAAAATGAGGGTGATCGAAGGCTTTGATAGATTAGAGCAAGTTGAGATCACTGACCTTTCCACATTTGATGTTAATGCTTATCCAAAAAATTTCAAAATTCTAGAGTTTGAAAAGTACGATGGGACCAGATGCCCAAAGCTACACACTAGATTATATGTCCATAAGATGGTTAAATATGTTCAAAATAGTCAACTCATGGTACAAACTTTCTAGGATAGTCTAACAGTGCCTACATTAACTTGGTATGCCCAACTTGATCTTAGCTAGATTAATACTTAAGAGAAGTTGGCTCAAGCATTCTATGAGCAGTACAAGTTCAACATTGAGATAGCTCCTTTGATTTGGGATTTGTGCACAATGAGAAAAAAGAAAAATGAGTTATTTAAGAAATATACCCAAAGATGGAGGGGCATGGTAGCCAGAATCATTCCTCCTCTCTTTGAAAAAGAATTAATATGTCTTTATTGACTCATTGGAAGAACCATATTATGGACACTTATTGGGTAATACAATGGCTAACTTTGTTGACATTATACTTGTCGGGAACCAAATTGAAGAAGCCATAAGAACAGGGAAGCTGATCGGAAAAAGACTAACCTGAATAGATTTAGGAGCATATATAAATACTACAACAAACAAAAAGGGCCAAAAATACCTAAAAGAAAGTTCACTCAGATACTTGCCCCATTATCTCAAGTCTTCAACCAACTAAGAAAAAAAGGCTTATTGCAACAGAAAATCTTAATGCCAAGATACAAGCCGAGGAAATACGACCTAAATGCATAATGTGAATATCATTTGGGTCAACAGGGGCATTCTACTAACAACTGCTAGGAATTGCAGAACATAGTTTAAGACCTAAATGATGTAGGGGCAATCTAATTGGACTCAATTCAAGGATAAGATCAGATTTCATGACATTTGTGAAAGACAAGTGATTCAAATAAAGTGTTTTGTTCTCATTTCTCCTATTTTAAGATATTTCATTAGTTAAAAGGTCTAGAATAAAGAAAGGCAAGATGAATCCCAAACACTAACCCTAAGACACTTTAAGAGTCAAGTGTCATCATTGTAAGGATATTTGACTCATTCCTTAAAGGAAGTCTATCTTGCATTTAATACTTAAATCAAAATGAAGTTAGGCAATCTTTTTAATATCCCAAACACAAGATCCTTTGTTAACCCCGTTAGACCTTTTATTGGGGTATTCTCAAAAATTAAACCTTATGAAGAATCAACCTTGCAATGGGGCAAAAAGGAGGTTAGGAGCATCTATCATAAGAAAAGAGTTAAAACTATTTTGTGCTTACTTTAGTCACATCAATTCAAAAGTAATTGTTACCATTGATAACTAATTTCCTCTAAGATGAAGAAAGGTATCCATTATAAACACTAAAACCACATGCACTTTGAGTTGTAATCCAAAAGAAAGAATAATCATTTTGTCTTAAATGAAAAAGAAAAGAAGAAAGAAAAAAGAGAGAAGCAGGGAAAAAGAGGAAAAATGAGTAACTTTGAAATGAAAAATGAAAAGTGTGCTTGACATGGATAAGGTGAGTAAGTCTAGAGCCTTAAAACCCCAAAGGACATAGGGCACAAAAACCTAATCTTGAATTAAGAGCAACATTACAAAAAAAAAAAAAAGGCCCTAAAAGCACAATCAAAGTAAGAAGCCAGGGTATATACCAAAGTTCCCCCCCTAAAAAAATTATGATCCCTAAAGAAATTGCAATTGATACATGGCTCATGACCGACCCACAATTCTACCCTTCCTTCTGATTAAAGGAGATAACTCATCCTTGGTAAAAGTTACATTTGAAACTCAAGCAAGCATAATTTTAGTTTTACCTATAAGGTTCTTGACTTGTAAACCCGAGTTAAAGAGCAGTTCTTTCATAAAAAGCCATTTTAGTAATATCCATTTTGAAACTAAGGACCAAAAGCCTTTATTACATCATAGTCTGGAAAAGACCTAACGAATTGATTAAAAGGGTATTACTTATAAGATGGACCATAATTTTTGGAATCAAAGTAAAAAGAGAGGAGTTTAAGCTGAGAGTGTAAGGAAGTCCTTCTAGACTAAACCTAACTTTATATCCTCTGATAAGAAGAAATTTGAAGAAGTCATGGAAAGTTATTTGCTCCTAAAGGAAAGAAAAGGTTCTCTTAGACCAAGGCAGCCTGAAAGATCAAGTCGTTATGTCATTGAAAAGCCTATATACTACTGAGAGAATCTAAACTTGTTAACAAGTCGAAAAATTAGGATAAATTCGATTCCCTCTCATTTTAGTCGTTAAGACAAGAATCCTCATTTCTTTTGAAAGTTGTCTTCTCTAAAGTCAACCCTAGTAGTAAGTTTCTATTATTACCCCAACAACAATTGTTTTCAAATGAGTTCACTTCCTATCATCCAAAGTTTAGGGATTTACTTCCACATAAAAATCGCTCCTAAGTTAGCCTTAAAGGCCAAAATTATCTTCTTTAACATGATCGCCCTCATGGCTGATGTCACCCATCTCTCTTTCTATCTAAGGACTTTATCCATAATGTTTACTCCATCTTTCACAATTACTAATCAACAAATCTATCTTTTTCAAGAATTTTTACATAAACTCTTTTTGCTTTGGTCCTATGGATCGTTTAATCTATAGAGCACTATCCATGTAGTAAAACCGTTAGATTACATACTTTCAGATCGCTATCCTAACTTTGAAATCGTCGAATCGCATTCTCTCAAAGTACTATCCTGACCTTGAAACTCTTGGATCGCATGCTCTCAAAGCACTATCTTGACCTTAAAATTATCAAATCACATGTTCTCAGAGTGCTATCCTATCCCAAGGTAAACCCTTGGATCATATGCTCTTAGAGCATTATCCTAAGTTTGAAACCTTTAGATCACATGCTTTTGGAGCACTATCCTAAGCCAAAATCTTAGATCGCATGCTCTCAGAGCACTATCTTGGTTTCTTGTCACTCTTTATAAACTGACCTAGGTTAGTGAGCCTAGAAGGACACAACTAGGCTTCATTTCTTCTTTTCAGCTCTTATGGCACCTCCTTTCTCTTTAACCTTTTCACCAAATCCCCAGCGAATCAAGTCTATGATGGCTAGTTATTTGTTGCGCTTCTTAGGTCAAAGTCACCCTCGGGGCAAAAATAATATCTCTTTTATTTTTGTAGCAAAGTTTTATTCAAACTTGAAAACTTTACCACAAAGAGAGGTAGTTGTAGACATCCAATTTTCACCCCATTTTATTTTTTCAATAAGGTTAAGGGTCCTAAATTAGGAAAAATGCAAAAAAATAAAATAAAATAAAACCCAAAAAATAAGAAATTCAGGAAAATACAAAAATATAAAATTTAGAAAAATATAAAAAAAAACAGAAGATTTAGTTCTTTTAGATAGTTTAGTAGAATATATATTTTAATTTAGATAAAATAAAGAAAGAGTTGTTGGACCTGATCTTAGATTTGAATCTAGCCTAAGCTGACCTAGTTCATATGTGCAATTATGAACAAGACACAGGCCAACAGCCTAACGGTAATGCACTTGGACATTTGCAATGGGTTCAATTGGAGGTTGTAGGTTCGAATCCTATTAAAGGCATGGAAAGCCTTTTTCTTTTTTTCAAAGGACACACTACCATATCAGGCACTACCACATGTGAGCAAGGATAAGTGGCACCCTTGGATTGGTTGAGACTGACGTAATGCTACGTAGTATGCCACATTAGTACCCGTATGCCACGTTAGTACCCGTATGCCATGTTAGTACCCGTCTGCCACGTACTACATATCACTGTGGGATATGTAGCACATAGCTATTGGACGACGCGATTGATGTAGTGCTACGTCAACATCACGTCAGTCACCTTTCTCTCCCTTTCCCTTCTTTTTTCCTTAATTTCCTCCATTTTCCCCAACAAATCAATCACACTCCATTCACTTTGCCTTGATTTTCTCCGTAAATTTCACACATAAGCACACAAGATCTTGCTTCAATCTCGCATTCTACATAGCCTTTTTTCGCATTTAACCTGAAAACATATCCAAGTTCAATCATTTCAATCATTGAATTAGCCGAGAAAGTCAAGGAAAACAAAAGTTTCGAAGTTAGGTATTCATGGTCAATTCATCCATTAAAGCTACTTACCAAGTTTATCTAAGCTCGAAGCAATATAAGTAGCATCCTAAGAATACATACCGATGAGGAATGAGCTCTCAAATTCATTTGAAATCACATTTGAGCTCACTTTCTCTCTCTACCCACAGCTACTCTCTCTCTTTAGTTCTCTCTCTTAAGCTTCCATTGATTTGCATCACCACTACAACTAGGTCCCTCTAACCACTAGTAACCAAGCCCAACCCATTTCGACCACTACCGTAACCCCTAACCTCATCTCCGAACCACTGTTCTCCTAACCCTAAAGTTCACCACCACCATTGTGCAAACCACCACTTTAGCCGTACTTGGCATCAAACCTACCATACCACGACACCTACAACACTTCAAAACATACAACCCAACCACCAATCGAGCTCCAATAACCTTTATGTGGCCTAACCAGGACTACCGCCACCCTCCTAATTTTGAGCACCACCAAAACACCACCTAAATACTGTGGCAGTAATCCTAAACCCCCCAAGTCTAATAAACTACACACAAATCCATCCTCACCCACAAAAAATTCCCCTTAAATAAGCTTAGATTGCCCTTTGCTGATGCTATTGCTTCTTCAACATAATCAGGTCATTTGATTTGAATCCAAGTGCTTGACCCGACTCGATCCGAATTTGCGCCTAGCTCCGACCTGCACCTTAACCTGCACACTTGATTCATCTTTCTATCCAGCTTTGGTTCTTTCATCTATTTATTTATCTGTTTGTTTATTTATTTACTTTTTTTTTTCTCTTTTCTTTTTCATTTACTTGTTTGATTAATGTACTTATAATTGTAATAAAAAAAAAAAGAAGGAAAAAAATAAATAAATAAGTAAAAGAAAAAAAGAAAGAAAAGAAAAGAAAGTAAAAAAAATAAGAAAAGAAAAAAAAGGAAAAGATGATGAAGTTTAATTATTTTTTATTTATTTATTTTAGAAAGTAAAAATAAATAAATAATAATAATGAATAAAAAATAATATAAAATAAAAAAAATCATCTTATCACTTAGAAAAATAAAATTTCCAAAAATAATAATGAAACTAAAATAAATCGACTTATTTTCAAAATTAGGGTACTTTAGAATAAAATCCAATTTATGACTCTTTAAGAAATTTTCTTTAAACTCAAAACAAGTAAAGAATGTAAACCTAACTTTTTTTCGAAATTAAAATTAATCAACATGCTAAATTTTTAATAAACAAACTACAGAAGTTTAATCTTGAATAGTATGTATATAGGCACTTGTACGTACGGGATAACTTAAAAATACAAAAAATTATTTTCCCCATTTAGTAGTTAATTCTTTAAATCCTTATTTTTTGTAAATAGGCATAATTTTAATTATAGCTTGTAAATAAATATTATTGTAAGGATATATTGAAAGGTAAATTTAAATTTAGAAAGATTAAAAGTGGTACTCGTATAGGGTTTTAAAATTAGCTCCTAGATCTAAATCTTTGATTTTCAAAAATCGTTTTAATAAAAAATTGGTTTTATCAAAATATTAGTAGCTAGGTTATAATCAATCCACCCAATTGATTATAATTTTATTATTTTTTCCAATTTTGGTTGAGTGGCAACTCTAAAAATGTTTTCAAATATAAAAAAACTAATTTTTTTTAAATGCTAGTTGATGGTTAATATTAAATAAATAGAATTTAATATTAATCAATGTAAAGAAGATTAATTTATAAAAACCGAAAAGAAAAATCTAGGTTCAACAAGAGCAAATGAGTCTATTGTTCATGACTAGCTGCTCTTATTCCAAACAAGAATGGTAAGGCACATGTAAGGTGTAATTAAAAATTGGTTACAGCATGGATTAAAGATAGCTTCCGTGTATGTGTGTGTGAAATAGACTGACGGCCTCTTTTCCAATCCTACTACTGTAATTTAATATTACATTGCCTCTCCATGTCAGCCACTAACTATGACAAAGGCTGAAATTTTATGGCCTACACGTATGCACATGGCCGGTTGTTGTTCGGTTGCTGCAGCTGTTTGGTTGGAATTTGCTTCGTTGGAGTTAGCTTAGATCAGCTTGGTCTCACGATTTGTTACGAAATGAGTCACGGCCACGGCTGCTGCAATCAAAAGAAGTGTGAGCTACTATTTGAAGCTTAGTGAAGTTCTCATGAGCTGTTGAATTCTTGGCTGTCCGCATGGTGGATCGCAGCTGTCCGCTACTGTCAAAATCTACTCGAATCAAGTTTGCTGTTCATGTTGCTCGCAACATGGTTCACGTGAATGTCCTGCTACTTTCGGTTAAGAGTTGCTGCAAGATGCTTAGTTGGTACTGTAGCTTTAAAATTCAAGAACCACGGCTGCTATAGCGTGGAATTCTTGATTGAAATGAGTGCTGGTTACTGTTCTTTGAAGTGGAAAGCTGCTGCATTGGTCTTATTGCATTGAATATTGGTTGGTGGACTTCAAGTCATGCTTTGTTTCACCCTGATGAATGGAGTGTCTGTTGTTTTGTTCACGTGAAGGAGCTGTTATATGATTGTTGAAGTTGCTGAATGGAGTGGAGTTCTCATTTGTTGTTTGGTTTAGAGTGTGGACTGCTCTTTAGAGAGGCTCAGTGCAGGTTCGGCCAGGAAAAATTACTGGAGTTGCTCTATATAGCTGCTATTAAACAAACCAAAGTACGCAACCTACAATTAAAATTAATGACGATGAAGTTTTTTTTAAGACTCGACTCAATAATTAAAATAGGGTGCAAATCAATTTATAAATTAAATTTCAAAGGCTTATTGTTGTTGTCATCAATTTCAGCTTGGTTTGCCTTGATCATCTCGATTGGAAGCTTGGAATGTGTTTGCAAAGGGCTGCTCAAGTTTGGGACGCAACATCTGTTCAAGTTGGCGCTCAAGTTGTTGTCGACTTTAGATGGAGCTACTACTGGCTTGTTGGTTGTGTAAAGTTGCTACGGGGGCTGCTGTCTTGTGGTGCTCAGTTGGAGGCTGAATTGGCTGCCAACATTTCAGGAGCTCAAACTGCTGTCCACTTGAGATGGAGTTACTGTTAATGTGTTGGAGCACCAATCAAGCACTTGGTTTAGCATGCTCCTTAGTGTGTGGCTATTGGAAGTGCTTGGTTCTCTACTTAGGTGAAGTGTTCTGCTATAGAATTTGGTTCATTCATGTAGAGCTCTTGGATTGGTCATGGAGTTGTTGAGTTACAGACTGATTTGTCCTAAAATGGAGCTCAAGCTCAACTCGAAAAGAAACATCGGAGCTGCTGCAATTTCTTTAGAATGTGAGTGGGGCTGCTAAAGTTGAATGGCTTTCTGTTGTTTAATTACTCTGTAAACGGCTTGGACTACTCGGTAACTCCAATCAGCATATGTTGTGATGTTGGAAATGTATCTCAGTCTTGCGCTTGGAGTTGCTGTTGCTTTGAGATGGGTGTAAGCTGCTTCCTTGAAGAACTTCTCGGCCTTGTAGCTACTGAATACGAGGTACACAACCTGGTTCTTTTAGTCACTCAAGAAGCTACTACTTGGATTTTTCATAGAAAATAGCTTGGTTATTCTGATCTACTATAAGGTATTCAAGAGACTTAATTCAGTTACTATAATTTTGTCACGTGAGCTGCTAGATTCCTCAAAATTTAGCTCTTGTCTGTTGTGTTCAATTGTGGTTGCTCTCTTCTGATCAAATATAAGGTGTTCAAGAGACTTAGTTCAGTTGCTATAATTTTGTCATGTGAGCTGCTAGATTCCTCAAATTTTAGCTCTTGTCTACTATGTTCAATTGTGGTTGCTCTATCTTGTCTGTCCTACTAGTTAGAGACTTTCAAGTGAGCTGCAGCATACATATACATGTGGCATCTATGAGAGATAGCAAACCAAAAAATAGGATTAATCACTCCAAATCAGTAAAATACATTACTTGACTCATGAACAGTAAGCTTTCCAACATGTACATATGATAAGAAAAATAGTAGGCTAGTAGAAACTAATTCCTCTTATCCCCTGAATCTTATATTTTCAATTGGATTAAGCTCCGTTTCCCACTAGAAGAAAATTATGACTTCTAATGGCCAACAAAGACATAAGTCAAGTACTTTGCTTTTGAAATGGAGATAAATGACAAGCCATAAGCTAAAGACTTTCATGTCTACTTGAGCCATTTAAGTTCATGTTTTTTATCTTTTTTCTCGATCTTGACATGCTTGATCCAAAATGCATGTATTTATCAATTCTTAAGAAAAATTCACTATAAAAGCGTAGATTACATGTATAAGTATGTGCTTTAAGTGGAGATAAATATTTTACATATTTATCAACCATTATAAGAGTTGGGTAGAGTTGAAGAGAAAACCATCGGAGTTTGAAGTTGAAGATCATAGTTATGTTAAGATAAGTCCACTCAAAGGACTTAAATGATTTGGCTTGAAAGGAAAGTTGACACTACTATATATTAGTCTGTTTGAAGTACTGGAAAAGATTAGTAATGTATCCTATAAAATAGCCTTATCTCCAAGTTTGTTAGGCTACCATGATGTATTCCATGTTTCAATATTAAGAAAGTTTGTTAAGAACCCGAATGCAATCTTAAAGATAAAGCTAATAAATTGAAGAGGAATTTCCAAATTGTGAAGCAACTCATAAAGATATTGGATAATTGAGTTCAGAAGTTAAGGAATTAAGATATGGAATATGTGAAAATACAATGAAACGAAGGTCCAAATTTGGAGATTACTTGGGAGCCAAGCAGCGGTGATGAAGCAGTATCCATAGCTTTTCTAACTTCCAAGTTAGTAAAAGTAAGTTGACCATCGTTTATGGTTAATTTAATAAAATGTAGATGTATAGAAGTTTTGAGGACAAAAATTTTTTAAAGAGGAGTGGAAATATAAGCCCTAAAATCAAAAGCTCGAAGTCAATATATTTAAGGTAATTGGGTAAGTTGATTAATCAAATCTAAATTTTACAACAAAGCTAGAAATATTAGTAAAAATGATCTCATGAATTTGAATTTAGAAAAATAAGTAATAAAATAATTATATATTATAATATTGAACTATAAACATATTACTCGTTATTTATCGAAAACACGTAAAACAAGTTTCGATAACTAATGACTCAATAAAGATAAATTATATGCACACTAAAAATCATACAATAACATAAATAGTATTTAAGAATATTTACTTATACTATATATGTATTCATGTGTATGTAAAAATATTTGAAATTACTTAAAATATCTAAAATAAGCTAAGAAAACACTAAATAATTAAGCAAAATTCATAAAAATTTATAAAAAAAAAATCAAGAAAAATGTAGTAAAGTGTGGAATTGTCCAAATTTAGATCATGTCATGCTAAGGATTGAGAAGAAGAAATCAACCAATCAAATTAGTACAAATAGAAAGCAAAAAGGAAGAAGATAATGGACATTTGGCACTTGAAAAATTAAAGAGAAAACCTAAACTAGCCTATAAATTAGAAAAGCTTCTTCTGGAATTTATTTAAACATGTTGTGAGTTTAGAAAAATTTGAGAGAGACTAGAAAGAAAGAGTTAAGTATATTTAGAAAAAAAATAGCAAAATTATAGTACAATTAGGGTTTATAAAGAGCACCTACGACCAACAACCACTTGAGTAAGGACGATCGCTATTACTACACCCTACCACCATTGCCCCACCTTGCTAACACACTTGAAGCCACCCTTGGTGGCGAGAACTTGATCGAACAAGTGAGTTTAATTTTCAATCCAATTTTGTTTAATTAATTAAAAATGTCAAATGTCTTTCAAAAATTATGAAATTAAGTATTTTGAGATTTTTATATATGTAAATTTATAGAAATATATCATTTTAATGAATTTATATATGGAAGTATATAGTACTTAAAAAATCCTAAAACTTGAGCTTGTTTTTTATTTAGAAATAAATGGTTTTAATAGTGTAGTTTTAAGCCCAAATTTTTATATAAACTATTTAAAGTATTTATAATAGTGTTATGAAGAGATTTAACTTTTGAAATTTTTAATTAATTTTTAGGCTTTTAAATTATATAAAAAGAGTGATTTTGGGCATAATTTAGTGATTAAATGTATAACTACTGATTTAGTATGTAATTAGGAGTTTTAGTATGTAATTTGCTGATATAGAATGATATTTGTAGTATTTAAACTGTTAGATATAGTGATTATGTGTATTATGTAGTGATATGTGAAATTAGAAATGTAATAAATAAAAAATATTACGTTAAAATTGATAATAATAATAAGAATAATAATGGTTATGAACTGAATATGAGATTTAGGATACTCAAATATAATGTGATTAATTTTACATAACAATTCAAAACAAATTCTTAAGGTTTATGTACAAAATCATAATGAAAAACTAAATTAGAGCCTAGATCGAAAACAGATTCAGAAACTAAATCAAAAATTAGTCTAGAATAGATTGGTAATAAATAATATATATATATATATATATAACTTGAATAATTGAGTAAAATCATAATTTAAAGCCTATAGATCATAAGGGTATAAATACTAAAAGAGTATTTATATTATAAGATACACGGAGATAAGTTTACCTATAGTAAGATAAGTGAGTAAATCAAGGATTTCAAGTAAGTTAGGTTCAATACTTCACTATATTTTGAAGTACTATACTAAAGTACTTACAGGCTTAAGATTGTACATGATTATGCTTGTAAGTAGTCATACGTGCATGTGCTTTTGTGTCTCTAATTACTTGTTGAATATTGATGACATGTGATGGTTTGTTGTGACTTGAGTGATGTGAGATTGTTTGGTTACCTTGAACTGAACTTAATTATAATCAACCTAAATACCCCAATTAGACATGCATTGCAACCCTTTAAGGAATAATTAGGATTCTCTAACTAAATACCGATATTTTCAAAAATGTTAGTGCTAGATAACATCATTGTCTTTTCTTTATCCTTAGTCAAACTAAGTAACAGAAGAGGAGTTTACAGTAAAGATGAGAGCAATGGTTCGAATGATAGTCATGAGGGAAGTGGTGTCTCTATTATATAAACCTAGGTTTAGTTGTGAGATATTTTATAAACAGTGAAACTCCTCAACCTAAATTAGAGTAAGTGAAATTACTTTGATTTCATAACGAATCAAACCATGTTATGTAATAACATTTGCATATTGCATGGCATTTAATTAATTGTTTGAAAACCTTACTTGTGTTTGTTATGTAGTCTTATGTCTCTATTCTAATTTACTAAATTATTGGTTGCTTATACTCTTATAAATTTTCTTGCAGGTACTAATTGAGATGCTATGCCATAACTATCCCGAGGTTAGTCTCTTTTTTAAGTGCCTTATGGGAGAAAGAATCAAGCTGGTTGAATAATTGAGTTTTTTATAGTTTTTCTTATTAACTCTTAGGTTTATGAATGGTCTTGTAATATTTTACCTACCAGACTACCATAGTATGTAAATATTTCCTAGGATCATAAGATAATATAGATATATCTATGTAAATATGACTTAATGTTTCTAGTCATATATATAAATTTTATTATTAATCTTGAATGAATAGTTTAATTTAGAGCGAAGAGCTGTAGATGTCTTATGTAAATTGCATCTACGATAGTGACTATGAAATTAGTTACTATTATAGGCTGGTTTACATAGCGGGATTATCACAACTCTACCACTTTAGCCCATAACAATAAGTCTCATCATAATCTATACCTTCTTATTGAGAATATCTTTTAGCTACTAACCTAGCCTTATTTCTTACTATTTTACTTATTTCATCCAATTTATTCTTAAAGACCCATTCTATGCCACTAATAGATTTACCTTTTGATCTAAGTACTAAATTCCAAACTTGATTTCTTTGAAATTAACTTAACTCCTCCTATATGGCATTAATCCAATTACTATCCTGCAATGCCTCATCAATATTGTTAGGTTCAAGGTTCAAATTTAGAAATCATGGCAAAGTGGTTTTCAATATCCTTGTAGCTGGATTTAGTTCTAACACCACTTTGTACATCTCTAATGATAAGCTCTTGTGGATGTAAGGGCTTAAATCTCCAAGATCTTGAAGCATTTGGATTAGCATTTTGACTTGCAAAACAATCTGTATCTCCTTCTAAGTTCTCTATGGCACCTTTTAAGTTTCTTATGATACCTTCTTCTTTAACTTCTAAATTAAGAAAACTCTTTTTCTTTTCAAAAATAGGATCTTCCTCATAAAAAAACATCATTAGTATCTTCAATAAACTTAACATTAATAAACTCTTCAATAATTTTTGTTGATTTATTCTAAATTCTATATGCTTTATTATTTCATGAATAACCTATTAAAATGCCTTTATCAGCTATTTCATCAAACTTACTAAGGTAAGCAAACTTTTTTACAAAATATTTACAACCAAAAGTTTAAAAATAAGAAACAATAAGTTTTCTTCTTTTATACAACTCATATGTAGTCTTTTTACTTAAAGGTTTAATATAAACTCTATTGATACCTAAAATGTTTAGCTATTCCATTATCATTTAGCATAGTCTTTTTTCTTATTCTTACTTTTCTTGAGCTTCTTAAGCAACACAGGGCACTCATATTTAATGTGACCTAGTTTCTTATGTTTATAACACTAAAGTTTCTTATTTTTTTTTTTCCTTCTTTTCCTTTATGTCTTCTTTCAGCTTATAGGATTTTCCTGCATCATTCTTTCCATGAGATGAGTTGGATCTTTTAATATCCACAATTTTCTTACCTTTCTTTCATAGCACACAATTGAGTCTCCTTACTAATAGATTGAACTACTCTTCATCACTTGAAACATCACTATATGAATCTTCCTCATCAGCCTTAGCTTCTATAACCTTCTTTTTGCTATCAATTTTATCAGCATGTTACAAATCAGGTTCATATGACATCAATTTTTACCTTAGCTCATTAAGTGTAAGCTTTGAGGGATCCTATGCTTCTTTTATAGCTATCTTCTTGACATTCTAAGCTCTTGGTAGGATTCTTAAGTGTTTTTGACTTGATCTTGATCAAAAAATATCTTTCCAAGAGAAGTTAACTCATTAATAATAATAGAAAAACAATTAAAAATACTTTTGATCTTCTTGTTTGGTTGAAATTGAAAGTGCTCATATTTTTGCAAAAGAATGTTAATTCTTATTTCTTATATTGTTTTTGTGCCTTTGTGTGTCTCTATTAACTTATCCTAAACATCTTTAGAAGTACCATAAGCAGACATAAGATTAAATTTCCAAGTCTTTGTACAACTAAAACAATAGAATACAATAGATTTAATGCAATTTTCAGTAAAAGAATATAATATGTTTCTTCTGTAATCTTCTCTTGTTGAACTTGTGTGTCTTAATTTGAAAACTTTCTTATAGTTTAAACTTTTCTACAACTAGTATAGTGTTTGTTGGATTGAACTTTGACTTATTCAAATATCCTTAAAGCTCATTCAAGTTGTTTTCCTTAATATTTGGCTACTTCGAATTTTAAAACTCTTGACATATCTAGATAGCTTCTGACTAATAATTCTTAGTCATTAGTAAGGATAAGCATGAGTCACAGTTGGTTCCACAAAATTCAGCTATCTTCTATAATATCTTCTAACTTCTACTTTTGAAGATTTTTATCCATCTTTCTTAGTAGAACAAGACAATATATTACTCAAATGCACATATCTAATGGAGTTGGGCCTTAACTTGCAAGAAAACAAACAAAATCTCCATAGATTGTTAAGCTTTATGTTAATCTATAGCTCTTTTACTGTAGCTTCTATGTTAGCTTCTAAACTAGTTTCTAAGTCTTATTGTTCTTCTCTTTATGTACAAAATACCTTCTAAGTTTGCTTCTAAGTATCTTTATCTTATTTAACCTTCAAACTTTCATCTGCTTAAGCTTCTAAATAACCTTCTAATTTGATAAAAAAATATTTTTTTTACTTGATTTGATTCCTTCTAAAATTGCTTCTAACTCATATTTTCAACTTATGATTAGCTTCTAATTTTCCCTTTAACTGAAGTTAGCAGCCTATAATAGCTTCTAAGTTTCCTTCTAAATTTTATCTTAAAAGCATTTAACTCAAAAAAGTTGATTAGATAACTTTAATATTTGTTATCATCAAAATATGTTACTTAAGAGAACTTAACATGTAAGTTTAAAGACAAGATAGGAGCTTACATATTGTTATTTGCACTATGGAATGTTTGGATGGCTAGAACATCAATGAAGCATAAAAGGAAGATGTTGACTCATCATGTTAATTAGCAAAATAATCTTTGTAGTGATGTTTTAGTTAAAAGCTTCCCCATATCCTCTTCTCGAGTGAAGTGTCTCAATTGTTTTTTGTGTTTTTAAGATATGCAAATAATAAAAGAGAAGAAGAAGGGCTATGGAGTAAGATAGATGAAGGCAAAAGAACAGGAAACAACAAGCTATGCACTAAGGGACCTATGTTTAGTGAATAAGCAACTAAGGGCATATTACTTAAGGATTGACCAAGTTGAATTGTATTTGCATACAACTACCCATATATCCTCCAAAACATTAAAGAAATGGGATTAAAGGTAGTTGAGGAGGGATTGAAGTGATGTCATTTGATTCAAAGTTTGTTGAAATTGAAGTGGACTTGAACTATACCTTCCTACTTTATTATCAAAGTTTATGGATCATGTTGGAGGAAATATTATGTTGCTAAAAGAATTCAAAGCTTCAAGAAACGACTACATGCAATAATCTCACTTATTTATAGAGAAGCCAACTAAATTACCTAGCTATGTAAGTAAGAATCATTCAATCAAACTTTATTACTACTAATCTCTTTTAATAAGATAGTTTTATTTTAGATCACAAATCAACCCTTATTGCTCGTCATTGATGTGTTTCTTATGTACTCACATCAATCACTTAATAAAAGCTTCTTTTTGGTTTTTTTTTTTTTTGTCTTAAAATAAGTTCATTTATCTTAGAAAAATACTTTTTCTTATGATTAAATTAATATAGGTATATACATTCTACTTGAACTCAACTAACATTCAAGCTCGACATATGCTAGATGAGGCTTGTGAACTAATTGAGACAAACATCATAAGACTTAAGCTTGACTAAATAAGCTACTTGAATAGCTTGAGTTTTGAGCTCAACTTCACTATCATTGTTGAATCTAATTTAAATAAGCATTCAGTTGAATTAAAGTAACCTATGAATAGCTATGGCTCATTAACATCCCTACTTAGAGGCTCCAATGATTTTTGGTTTTTATACTAAGTTGTTATGGGTAAAGGAAATGAATTTAATCACTACTAATAACAAAATGGGTCGTAGGCTCATTAAAGAATCCTTCAATCTCATAAATACTTAGTCTAGACTAACTTTAAAAATAATTTTTCTTATTTGTTTGTTTAAATGTTGTAGAGATACTTATTTATACAAGCTTTTAATCCTACATTCCTCAAATATGATGTAATTATCACTAAATAAAAATGTAATATAAATCTAATGGTAATTCTTAAATACATAATAATACAAATGTAAAATATAAATGGAAATGGATTATCTAAAGTACTTTAGACAAAATTTATAAATTTAGTGGTTAAATTTTTTAAATATCTTATGGTATCATCATAGCGCCATCTTCTTTCTTCTAATTTTAACTATTGATGTTATAGTATTTTACCAAATAACTTTAAAGGCTATAAATCTGATATGAATACTTATTCTCCTATTATAAAAATCCTTCTTTCCTATTATATAAATTTTCCTAATTAGTCCTCACAATTATACAAACTGATTTTCATAGATAGTACAATTTCGTTTCCATCTTCAAATGGTAGAAAACTTGCATAATAGAGAAGAAGATAATGTTCTGCATTTTATGCGTTCTACACCAGCTTGCCCTTTGAAAGAAATACGACGAAAGGAGAGGAAACTCCAATTTGGAAGGAAAAAAAAAAAAAAAAACACGTTATTACGGAAAATGACCTGTTTTCGTGACTAATGGTTTCTCTCGTCTGATCCATCTAGTTACTCTTTTCCCTTTTTCCAATGTATTGCTACCATAAAAAATACAAAATACTAATGCTTTTAGTACAGCATGATAATGTTTTAGGAATGATGACGATTTACATAGTGCTCAAGAGAATCAACTCTCAATTTCATGAAAATTGATTTTTCTTCTCCATAATGATAGTTAGGAATACGACAAAGTAGGAGATTTGCATGAGCACCTGCCTCTTTTATCACCATTGTAATAGAACAAGATATATATATATATATATATATATATATTTAACTACTAACTATTAGACTATTAAAGTAGAATAGTTGGAATTGATTGATCCTATTGGGATATTAAAAACAATTATTATTAATAACCTACTAGGAACTTAGAATCATAAACCATCTTCTTAAAAATGTCCTAATTTTGGATTGGTTGTCCAAGCATAATTTTTCTTCTAATTAAATTAAATATAGGTATATAAACTTAACTTGAACTCAAGTAACATTCAAGTTCAAAATATGCTAGATGAGGCTTGTGAGCTAATTGACATAAATATCATGAGACTCGAGCTTATCTAAATAAGCTACTCAATAACTCATGTTTAAGCATAATTTTACGGTTATTGATGAATCAAATTTAAATATGTATTAAACCAAATTCAAATAACTTATAAATAGATATGTCTCATTGACATCCTCGATTAGAAGTACTATTGATGTTTAGTTTTAATATCGAGTTGATATAGATTTAGACAATAAATCTAATGACCGGTGATAGCAAAATGGGTTGAGTGATCATTAGAGGATCCTCCAATCTCATAAACTATTAGATGCTCCTAAACTACTTTACATTAACTTTAAAGATAATTTTTCTTATTTGTTTGTTTATTAATGTTGTAAAGAAACTTATTTATACAAGTTTTAAATCCTACATTCCTCAAATAGAATATAATTATCAATAAATAAAGACATGATATAAATCTGACAGCATTTCATAAGTACATAAAATACAAAATGTCGGATACGAACACTAATTCTTCTGCTATAAAAATCTTTCTTTGATATTGTATAAATTTTCCTAATTAGTCGTCACAATTACGCAAGATGATATTCTAAGACAGTACAATTTCGTTTCCATCTTCAAATGTCAGAAATCTTTGCGTGATAGAGAAGAAGATACATATTCTGCATCTTATGCATTCTACACCAGCTTACCCTTTAAAAAACAATACTACAAAAGAAGAGGAAACTCCAATTCCCAAAAACACGTCATAAAGGAAATTGACCTCTTTTTGTGACTAATGGATTCTCTCGTCTATTTTTTGCCCCCCTTTTTCCAATGTATTAGTACTATAAAAATCCAAGACACTAATGTTTTTAGTACAGCATGATAATGTTGTAGGAATTATGACGATTAATATGAGCTCAAGAGTATCAACTCTCAATTTTCTTGAAAATTGATTTTTCTTCTCCTTAGGAATACGACAAATCCGGTGATATGTATGGGCTCCTACCTTTTTTATGCCATTGTAATAGGACAATATATATAACTATTAGCTATTGCGATGGCGGGAGAGTCGAACTTAATTCACTTTATTGGAATATCTTAAACATAATTATAGAAAAGAAGTACCAATAATGAGCTACTACGGATTTAGAATCATATACCACCTCTGAAGAGTGTCCTCTCTTCGGATTGGTCGTCCAAGCACGATGACCACTGCTACTTCAGTATGCACTTTTTGGTGCTCTAAAGAACGAATGAGATCGATTCAATCAACCAATAAGTGCCACTCAAACAATGCGCCACGCAAATCTCACCAGTTTTGATTTTGCAGAAGGGAAAGTCAATTAATCAAATGGATGAAAGATTTGTCCAGGTATACAAGGCATTCTCATGACACATCCACTCAATACATTCCTCCCTAAAGGATAATGATATTATATGATTCTCATGCACAACTCATAATTATTTGTATAATTATAGCAGGAAGTACATGTGGTTGCTTGAAAATGTAAATGGAGGATGTAAGTTTTTAGGTGGTTCAAACTAGGGAGAAATTATATTTATAATATATTAAATCTAATTTAATTATCTATGGCCTCACTGATCAATAAATATATATACGTGCTTAGTATGCACAAAGTATTGTAACATTTATCCTTATTTTATTTTACTACAAGCATATATCTTCTATTTATATATGGAAGTACTGTCTTGTTTATTCCCATAATTTTTTTAAACAAAATATATTATGGGACAACCTTCTATTGTACCTATAGGATTTTTTCCTTTGTCTCCTCCAATAAAGATATACTATACTATTATTCATTGTGGTCTTTCAAGATATTATCCTATGTAATAACATCTATGTAACAAAAACATTATATATATATATATATATATATTTATCCTATTCCTAGTAATGCCCCATCAAATGTTAATCTGTCGGTATTTATCTCTTCTATTTAGATGGTATTTGGTTAGTATACTTCCCTTCCGGGGGGGGAGGGTGTCGTCGATAGGGGCCCTAGCCTCCCAGGAAAGTTGCTATCTAAAACGTTGCTTTCTAAAACTTTTAGAAGAGGCAAAAAAATATATTAAATATATAATATTATTAAAACCACAATGATTTTAAGTGACAGCCTTCATTTTTTTTTTTTATAAAATTCCATTAAATATTTTTCAAATTTTATGTCATTCAATGCTATAAAAATAATTTATAGTTATTATAGTAAATTTCATGATAACTTCCTTTATCCCCATTATTCATCTCTATCTCCTCTTTCTCTCTCCCATACTCTTATTATTTCAAAATTTTACGGAAAACTCTCTAATCTCCTCTCTCCCTTCCTCCCTCTCTCTCTCTCTCTCTATACATCAGGAGTTTCGATTAAAGTAAATAGATTACAATGATAGTGTAAAACAACATGAGACTTATTAAAAGTAATAAAACAATAATTAATAAGAAATATTAAAAAATTCAAACAAGAGATATTAAAAAGTTTAATGAACTCTTCTCAATATGAAAATGAATGCATGTGTTCTTAAAATAAATCCAATTCATGTATTTCAAAAAAGGAATTTAGATAGATAATGATAAATTTATGAGATGTTACTAAGGAAATGTATATTAAAATTTAAAATTATCAATAAAAACCAATGTTCACAAAAGTTATGATTTTTTACATAATAAATAATAGTAAATTTTAAAGACATAAATTTAATATTGTTTAGTCTATGTACACATTGCAAGTGCGTCATTTATTAGTATATTTTAAAGAGTGAAACATGATATAAAATAACGTGTAGTTTCGTAGTTAAATGCTTGCTTTGCAAATATGAGGTGTTGGGTTCAAATCATATGTTTGCTATTTTTTTTTTTTTTTTTACAATGTATTTATTGCTAGAATGATATTTATCTTTTTACATGTATTAAACCTTTTTTTTTAACCACCAATGATATTAAATTAATTAATTACAAATCTTATTTAACTAAGCAAATTATGTTAAATTGTTATTTTTTATAAGTAATACCAAAAAAATTTTAAAATTGTTTGTATTATAAGTATTCTGATCTTATCTTGTAAAGTATTGATAAATAATATCAATTATATAACTTGATTTAGTAAATTGTTTTACAATTAATGTTACTAAAATAAATGTGGATTATTAAATAATTGATTACCTAATAATTTATATTCAAAATGATATTTTTTTTCCAACATTACTAATGTAACAATTACATAAAATTATCATGAAAAGAAATAGTATAATATTTATATCTATATCGAGTTTTTTTTTTCTACTTCACTTATAATTTCCAATTCAATTATTTTTGTGATATATTTTTGTTAAAGTATAGTTACACAACTTTTGGATGTTAATATAATTTTTTTTTAATCAATAGTTAATTTTCATTTAATATATATGTATAATAGAAAAGGTAAAAGTTAGTTTTAACTTCTTATAAAGTGTCTAGATCACTCTCAATCATTTTTTAAATGGATTTTTCTATCCTGTTAAGTCTTGCAAAATATTATAGGTCAAATTATTAATAAAATCTTTTTACATATATAAGATGCAATATGATTATAATAATAAGCAAATATTTTCACACTAATAATTTTAATATTGATTTAATTAAAGTAAATCTACCTGACTAGTTATATGATCCTAGGTCAATCTCTATCCCTTCCCTCTATGGATCTATTACTTTGTCTGATTGAAGGGATTATATATTGGTTAGGAACATTTATAATTCCCTTACCCTCTTTGAATTGCTACTCCTCTCCTATGGGAGTTGAATTTTGAACCAATTCCTTATGAAAATATTTATATATCAATTTATTCAAAGTGTTATGCTTTTTCTTTTATTATATAGGATATATTTTTGTAACCCAAGCATCGTAATAGGTACTTTTATAATAATTGGCCTGCATATCAATGAAACAATAAAAATTTTATATTCTGAGTAATAAAAATTCTTCAATACTAGATATTCCCTGCAGTTTTATCTGCAAATCAAATCTCACACCAGGAATTCACCTTTCTACCAAGAAAACCAGCTTTTACTACTTATCACTCGACAAATCCATCGAAACAGACAAAAAATTATTTAGTCATTACAGATTCGAAAATTGACCAAAAAAAAAAAAACTCCTCAATCATGATGTGTTGATAGGCTTTTTTCAGATATGGCCTCCAAATCTCATATCAATCGGCTCAAGATTTGGGAATAAGCTCTATTAAGCTTACTCTAGTGAGAGTTTCACATCATCCCTTATAGATAGGAGATGGTCTTTGCTCTTTCTTTCTCAATCAAGGTAATCTATTCTCTCATCCTCTCCACTGAGTTAGCCAGCAAAAAAATTATGCCGGAGCATACTCTGATGTCCTTTGGGACTATTTTTTGTATTGCAAGTAATTATATAATGGAGTGAAAATTACCGTTTAATATCATGTTTCCTCATTCTTTAAATTTAGTTATTTCAAAATTAAGTTTAACTCTTCTAAAAAAATAAAAATAAAAAGAAATTAAAACAGCTATCTACGCCAGTAAAACTTCGTAGCTTGGTCTTGGAAAATAATGGCGGTGGAACTATTCTCCTTAAGAATAAAAATATTCTCCTGTGCGGTATATTAAAAAGAAGGCATTCCCTTTTATGTTCCCTCATAAAAGATATGCTCTCAAGCGCACTTTATAGGTTTAACAATAAAATAAAATATTTCACATGCAATGATGCATTTTAATCTAACATTTATTTTTCTTTTCTGACATAATTGTTTTCTTGCCGGAAAGTGCCTATGATCATATCATCGAATAAAAAACCCAGTTACAAAGATTTTTTATTAGTCATACTTAAAGAATCAAGACATTATAAACTAGAAAAAACATATGCCTAGCACATGTGGATTTAGTTGCTTGATTAGTTAGGGAAGTCAACTTGTTTGGATATATGTATATATAGCCCAAACATTCAGATTCTTCAATTCCTTTGGACAAAAAGAGGGAACTAACAATTTCAAAGTATTTTCACAATTTAGGTCGCTTTTGCCCCATGGTTTTGCTCTAGATTTCCTCATGAGGGAAATATTCTTCATTTGTCCCCAATACATAGCTCAATCTATCATATTCCTTTTTTCTAAAGACGAAATGGTAAAGAAAAAGAAATTTAAAAAAGAATATAAGTATTAGGTTCAAGTTCCATCGTTCCCATTTCTTTCAATTATCTATATGTTGCCTGTAGCTAGATAATTCAAAATAATTAACAAGAATCAAGCAACGATACATCAAATGAATACAAAGAAGAGATAGAAAAATTGGAACATCAACATCTATATAGGAAATTACATACTAATATGTTACGGTTAAACACGTGAGTGTAAATAGGAGAAATAGGGAGAATATGATAGATCTATATATTAGACAATATATTAGGGTACAAAGATTGATGAGCCATCTCTTATTATTTAATTGGTTATGAAAGTTTCTCTTTTTCTTTTTGGTGGTTTTGGGGTTGGGGACAATGACTTCACGAAAATAATTTCTTTTAGTCACCTTCATAATACACGATTAGGGGAGGGGATTCGAACTGTTCCATCCCTGAGAGATAATAGTATTCATGCTAATTAAGGTAGAAGGCCTCGGGGTTTCATGAAAATAAATTAAAAAATATTTTTCAAATCTAAATAAGTTTTAATGTAACTCTTCCTTTATAGAGTTGTAGCTGGATTTTTTCTATCCATGTCAAGTTCTTTTAGTAATGCGGCTAGATCTTTTGTTTAAGCTAAGATATATCAAGTTACAATTGACATGTTTTCTTAACATAAATTTATCTAGAATGTCAGTTGTATAGATGTTTAATTTTGACATTTTTTTTTTCCCAAAATGCTTATGGCGCTGAAAGCATTTTAGAAAGTACTCCTATTTGATTTTATGCTATTCTGTCATAATAGCTTTTATCTAGGAATGTATTAACGTAATCAATTCGATCATTGTTGTTTACTCTAGAATAATTCATGTACTTCGCCAACTTGTATCAAGTTTATTTGAAAGGGACGTACTGACTAAAATGTTTAACAAAAGCCAAAAGTCTTTGTAAAATCAATTTAGAATATTTTGGACGTTACAATTTATGCTATTCTGGGAAAATATAAATAAACATCAAAACAATGTTACAATACTTGGGGAGAGGATCATTTGACGTCGAACAAAAGTAAGCATTATAATGTGTGGATTTTTCGATCAAACTATCATATTTGTGTCTGGTTCTATTTTAAGAAGTGATTGTTCTACTGATGGGCTTTGTAGTGAGGTTTGGGTTGTACACAAAATTTATTTACTCTAAGCACAAGTATAAGAAGTGAGGAGAGCCGTGCGCCACAAAAGATTTTAGGTTTAGACTAGGGAGAGTCGTGGACCCGACAAAAGTACTACAGTTGCAATAACTAAGGGATATTTCTGCTTGTCATTGTGATAACAAAAAAGCAGCCTCAAGTACTCGTTCTGAAAATTGATTTTGAACACCTCAATTATCCTCCTTTATTTTATTTTTAACCTAGAATAGCTTTCTATTCCCAAAAATAAAAAAATTGATAAATGAAAAGACACAAGATCAATCATAAAATTATTCAAAGAAACAAAAATAAGGAAAATCAATGAGAAAAAAAAAAAAAAGAAAGAAGAAAATTGAGAAAAATGTGAAAATTGGGGAAAATAATCTTCTTTTGAGAGTAAAGGATATTTCTCAAGGTAAAAATCCATTTTTAGATTTATTGATAAGATATTTTAGACTTGAACCTTTTAAGTCCGTACCAATCTCCTTAAAGCATGGGTCATGCCCATAAAGTCCAGATCAATTTCTTTGAAGCCTAGGCTAAGCTTCTCGAAACTTGGCCAACCTCGTCATGCTCTAAGGCAAGCCCCTAACTTTAAGGATAACCTTACTAATACTTAGACTAAGGCCCTAAGAGCTCGACCGATCTCATTAGAAGACATCTACTTGGCTTCAATCTTTATTCAAGTCCATGAAATGTAGGCCTTTAAGCCCATGCCATTTAAGCTTAGTCCATAGGTTCATAAAAGGACAAGATAAGAACAGTTTAGCCAGATAAGGAAGGTCTACAATTGGAATACACCTATTCTCGAGAACCTCTTCACAAGATCTAAAAGTTAAATAGTAGGATCTTAGGATCACTATCTCTTTCTACAAATAACTCATCTATTATGCCTATAAATACTAAGTGAGGATTCCATGCCTATAAATACTAAGTGTGGATTATAGTAAAAGGATTTCAATTTTCACTCTCTTATTCATATTATAAACTTATTTTCTCTCTCCTAAACACTAACTTAAATATTGAAGTGATTGTCCTGAAACCACGTTTTATGGTCCTTTTATTTTATTTTTGCTAGTTTTGTAAGTTGATTCCAATCTCAACTACCCCAAAGAAAATCTAACAATAGTAAGGTCAAAGAAACTTTTGGAGCCAAAATGTTCATTCATGATTTAGTGGTTTTTTCTTATCTCTTAGTAAGAAAGCATTGTTATTTTTTTTAATCATTTTTTTTTTCTAAGCTTACCTAGCTTGCACAATCTTAGAAACATAAAAGTTCTCAATTGTAGTAAAACTTTGTTTTAAATAGTCTTTCATTTAGACTTAGATTGATTATTTAAACGAAAATTAATCTAGTGAAAGCTAGATGGAGAACTAATGGGGGTATAAAATTTCATTAAGTATTAATTGTTTTAAGTGAAAATCAAGCTTTGTGAAACTAGATCGAGAACTAACCGAGGCTTAAAATTCCATTACATTGACTTCATTTTGAAAAACATATCTATATATGTATATTATTACATATGTGTATGAGACCAATTTACTATCCATGGTGCAAAATTCAATTTTTCAAAATCCATTAAGTTGGATCAACCCTAAATTAAATTTAAATCTAAAATCAAGTTAGAGACTTAAAGCTTAAGTAATAGGTAATAGGGTTGAGTAAGTAAGCCTATTGTATAGGGTAACCACAAATATACTACTTGATTTGGTAAGTTTCGAGTAGGTAAAGGTCATGGGTAGATTTTGGGTATAGATATTTTTATAACTTGCTCCCATAAGACACCATAGGATACGAGTATGAGGTCTTCGTACTCCTTGGAACATTTACTCTAAGGCATAAGGGATACGGGTTTTGAGGTATACTTTATCCACTTTATAAAAAATTATTAAATAATGTTAATAAATAAATAACAAAAGAAAATATTATATTTTCAGCCTTTTTTTAAAGGAAAAGAAAAAGAGCCTAAACCCATAAGTGAATAACCCTAAATTGTTAAACCTAATGCCTACCTATCTCATATCATGTTTCTTGTTCTTTACCTCATTCTTTCCCATTTTCCTTTCTAACTTTGCCTTTTCTATCCTTTCACCTTGTTCTTTCCTATTTGTTAAATAGTAAAATTACACAAAGTTGAAATGATGTAGGAAATATTATCATTATTTTTTTTTAATTTCATAGATTTGTTAAGGTTCTATAGGTTTTACATATGAAAAAACCGTAATGTCATATGTGGATTATTTTTCTTGATATTACATAAACTTGAAACTTATAGTAAGAAAGACAAAATTTATATGCTCTATAGAGCAAACCTAATAAGTTTTAAATGGAATAGCTTTCAAGGTAGTTGTAAAGTGTTACCAAATAAGTTCTGATTCTAAAATTTAGGAATTTGTACCTTACAAGATAGAGTACGAATAGAGTCTCATGCCCTAATCATCTTGTACCTACTCATGCCTATTAAGTAAAATACGCATCCAAAACTTTATGAGAGAAAGCCATGACGTGTTGTTTGAGGCATAGACTTACATGTTGAGCTTCAATGGCATCTTTGATTAAGATTAGGAACACTTGGTCTTCTTTTTCCTTCTAGCAACCATTCGAAAAGCACAATTTGGGAAAGAATAAATTAGGCAATATCAAACTGAATTTTTTTATGGAAAGTTGGACTAATTTCAAACTTTTTGTTTTTTTGAGAAAAGAATTGAGCATGCAATCATAGCAAGTAACTGATTAGAAAGATTCTACATATCTTAATTAAATAGAATAAAATCAAGTTAGATACTAAGGCTAGGCAAAAAAACGATGAACTGTGAATTAAATTATGAACCGAACCTAATTGAAAAATCAATTTTTTTGTAAATTGTTTGATTTACGTTTTGGTTTGATTATTTATAAACAATTCATAGTTTAGTTCGGGGAAGTGAAGCAAACCATATCATTTTGAATCAAACCGAAATGTAATTATTTTGTACTTTTTTATATTTTTTTCCACCAATCATCATAGATTTCATCAAATTTTTCATATTTTGTTACTCTTTATCTTAATTTGTGTCAATTGTTAAGATTAAGTTAAGTAAATTCTGTTTTAAATTTCATATTTAAAGGAGATAAAAACATTTAGTAAAAAATTGACACAAACAGTTCAAATCATAAGTCGAATCAAATTAAACCGGTTTTAATTAGATTTGAAAAATTTATGAACCGAATCATATAATTAGGTTCAACTTCCAAGAAAACCGATTCGTTATATTAGGTTTGATTTTGTAAAGGGAGATGAATGTTACCGAACCAAATCGTACTCATCCCTATTAGATACAACTTACGTAAAAAAGGATAATACATATAACAAAATAAGGTAAGCAATAAAAGGGGTATTTGAATCTAATTTTATGAATCTTGAGCTTTAATTCTACATGAAATCAACTCTTCTCCAATAGGGATCTTAATGTTAGGGTCAAACAAGCCAAAAATTTGACAAAACCTAGAGAAATCAAGGATAAAAGATTTTAATTTTCTTTCCTTTACTACAAACTTTCATTTTTTTAAAATATATTTCTCTTTTAATAAATATTTATTTTTCTTAATTGGACCAATTTTTTTATTAAGTGTGTATGAAAGAAAAAAAGTACCTAAAAACATTAAAAATGTAGATTTTTTCTAAAACATTTTGAAATTATTTATATATGGTTAGACTAGAATGATTTAAGATCTTAGGAGTGAAGCCATTATGTAGACTTAACTATGTGGTATAACTAACTTCGAATATTGATTAGGTTAGCTTATTCTTATTTCAATGTAGTAAAGGAACAAGTTTTAGAAAAACATGGAGGCAACACAACTCAATGATTTAAGATCTTAGGAGGGAAGCCATTATGTAGACTTAACTATGTGGTATAACTAACTTCGAATATTGATTGGGCTAGCTCATTCTTATTTCAATGTAGTAAAGGAACTAGTTTTAGAAAAACGTGGAGGCAACACAACTCAATGATCTATTGATGTAATATCCAATAAATAAAAGACAATAGAACTTTAATCATTGACACAGGTTTTGGTGTAGTGACTTGGAGGTCAAGCATCTTCATAGGGAAAGATGAGTGACCTCCTAGGAAGTAGTTACAACAAGAGATAAAACTATAGTGTTTTATGCCAAAGTGAGTAGTACCTTAGTTTAAGAAGTTCCCATTAGGTCCTTATAAGGCGATATCAGAATAGTTAACCAGTTGAAATGGTAAAGTCCTTGCCTTGTGTTGTCCTAGACTTATGTAATGAACTGACGATGATGTTAGTTCCATAAGGAGGGTAAATTATAATATCCCTTAAATAGAAAGTAATGAAAGTCTAATTATCAATACACCTTTTGGTATAGCAGTTTAAAGTTTATTGGAACTCGAAGGTTAAGCATGCTTCTAAGGGTACATTAGGTAACCTCTTAAAAAGTACTTGCACCAAAAGAAAAAATTGTGTGACATGCGATACCAAAGTAGACATTACCTCAATATGGAGAGTTTCGATTAGGTCGTTATAATCGAACCCACCCTTTGCACGTTGCATTAACATACAATTGTAAAAATTAATAAGGGCAAAACTATTATGAAGTTCATGATTCAAAAAAAAAAAAATTAAAGGTTTTCAAAAATTTTATCTAAAATCCATTTTTTTTAATTTTAAAAAATAAAATACAAAAATTTCTTAGAATTTTTTTTTTTAAACAACCATGTTGATTTCTTGTGTTATGATGATATTTAATCCAATAAGCTTTTGAGTTGTAAAGCCTTCACACGTATTACATCATCTAGATTACATTTGCATCATCTTTTTCCTTAGGTTGAGAGCTGAAAGAAATAAAAAATTAAAAAAAAAATTACCCATACTTGTAAATCGTTATAACTCTTAATTATAACCCTTTGATTATTAAAATTTGTAAATAATTGCAATGCTTAGTTATCAAACCTATAAATAATGATCCTTAGATTTTTAATTTTCCTAGTTGTGCAGCTAAATTTTTATTTAAGCTATGATATATTAAGTTATGACTAGTCGTTTAGTTGTTTAATTTCAATGTTTAGTTAAAATGTTTTAGGCATTGAAAGAATTTATGGAAAGTTTTTCCATTTGATTTTGTGATATTATGGCATAATAGCTTTTATTTTGAAAACTCTTGGTGCAATCAAATCTAGTTATTGTTGTTTTTCCTATATCATTTCATTTAACGACTTGCTTCAAGTTCAATTTAAAGAAACTTGCACCAAAATGTTTTATTTCAAAGTTTACTTAAAATGCTTTAGGTGTTGAATTTATGAAAAGGCTTTTTATATGATTTTATGCTATTATTTCATAATGCAATCAAATTTGGTTGTTGTTATTGTTGTTGTTGTTGTTTTTTCTATATCATTTCATTTTGCAACTTACTTCAAGTTTAATTTAAAGGAACTTTCCAACCAAAATGTTTTATAAAAGAGTTAATAGTTTTTATCAAATGAATTTAAAATATTTTGGACACCAGGCTTGTGTTGTTTTATAAAAATCTAAATTGACAGTAAAACAATTTTCCAAAACTTCAAACCAGGATCTTTTGATCATGGAATAAGAAGAAGCATACTATGTTGGATGAGCTTAACCTTTATATATCGAGGTAAAGACAAAGGATAATTAAAATAATATGAGATAAAATTATTTATAGCTCATGTGATTGTATTTATGTAACGCCTTGCCTTCTAGATGTCTATTTAAAATTTTTTTTCTCAAACTCTAGGTACCTAAACATGGTTTGTTACTATTATTCTTGAGTTAAAGATAAGGCAAAACCTATATTTAACTTACTCTTTTTTTCCATAAACAATTACTTCTGAAACATTTCTCATTCAAAATGATAAACAACAACGAAAGCTTTTATATTAGCGAACTGTACTTAGAGTATCATAGTTACATACATCTATACAACATAGTATCTCTTTTGCAAATACATGTTTTTAGACTACTACGACTATACTAAACCTTTGATGAAGTGACACCTACTACTTTCTATCATATAATCAACGATTTCTCTCAAGATCCCTTCTTCAGCTAAAGTTTTGAAGTCTCATTATCACTCTAATACATCTAACTATTCATTCCGTAACCTAAGGATAAGAGAAACTTATCCCCTCAACTATTGCGAGATGAGTGAGAGTAGATAAACACACAATAACAAGCATAATAAAATAGGCATATCATTCAAGTAGTTAGTCCAATTACGTTATCTTATAGTTTTCCAGCTAAACAATACAAAAGCATCGAGAGTGTATCATGCTCATGTACGTGATATGCATCGGTATTGATATCCTAACCCAGCCTTACAACTCATCAAGTTCAGTCGACTCAAACCAGGCATCTAGATAATATATCTAAGAACCTAACAAATATTTCAACCTAGCAATAACTACATAAAGTGGTTAAAAAAATACAACATATAGTTGGCCCAGCAGATATAATGTAGTCTTTATATGCTTGAAAACCCAGCTTTTACAAATCACGTAGTTTACTTGATTACCCAACTTTTCATATAAAACTGACCTAGTAATATCTCAATTTTTGGAAAACTTAACCCATAAGTCTTTTCCATACCATGCCATAAATGCATTAGATTACACGCTAAGCAAATCTAAGTAAACTTATTCATCACTTGTTACTCAGCCTTTACTTTATAATTTTGTCAGCTCTAAGATCTCGATATTGGGTTCACTTAGGTCAATACATTAGGAGATAGAGTTACTCTCTAGATTTTTTTCCAAGAAAACATAGACCCCAACAAATGTCACATATGCATTCATTAGCATCAATTCGTAACCAATTTCAACCAAGCCATCGAATAACACATCAATATACAATTAATGTTCAGCTAAGCCAAAACAACACAAAGCACACAAAGTTAGGAGTAGATATAAATATCCACTTACCTATAACTCAGTTGCTCGCTAACTAAGCTTGCTAACTTATCTTCGTTGGTGAGCCCTCGATATTTGTCTCCATGTAACACTTTATTATACATATAAATTATGAAATATTGTTAATTTACTGATCCATGCTAGAATTAATTTGGTTAGTCATTAGGTTATTACTCTATGCCTTAAGTATTAGAAGTTTAGAATATTGATATGAATTTATTTTATCTCTAATACCTTCTAAGCTATTCCCTAAGTCGAGATACTATAGCAATATTTAATTGGAGAAGCTTCCAAGCTACTCTTTAAACATATGGGTGTTGAAGTTGACCATAAATTCAGCCTCTGAGTCAGTCTCTAAGGTTGATACATCCCTAAGATTCTTCAATTCATATCCTCTAAGCTAAGTTCTGAGTGATTCTATAATAATTTTCTTTAGTTGAAAATCCTCTAAGTTACTATCTGAGCTACATAAGGTCATTCATTATATCAATTTTATCCTCTTACATAGCTTTTGAATTTCCTCATATTACGCCCCTAACTAAATTATCCTTTAAGCTACTCTTTGACTATGTTAACCAAGCTTTTGAATCCCTTATTTTTTCATCCATTCATAAATTTTGCCTTTGACTTATTCTTTAAGATTTTTAGAGTGAGAATAGAACATCAAAATTAATCCCTCAAGAAAAAGTAGTAAATCTTATGCTTGCTTTATCATAGTAGAATTATTTTATCAAAGATATTTCCCCAATTATTATCTTTCAAAAAGTTGGGAATAAAAGAATAGCTTGAAGTATCTGAGTAAATAATTGTATTTGGCTCATATAATGGAGAGAGAGAGAGAGAGGAGTGATAGTAATTGGAAAAAGAAAGAGATTAAATGGGATATTGTAATCTTATAACTTAACGAAAATATAAAGGGAAAAATATTCTATTCTTTATCATTTATAATAATTGCATATTTTTGCTGAATTTCAATAAGATCCTTCAATAAAATTTTCATTAAGATTGTTAAAATAAAGTTAGATATTATTATGAAAGACCTATAAGTAATTTCAATAGATAAAGAGGGCGTAAAGTCTAAACTCCTTGTATTCTCTTAATAATATATATGTATGTATGTATGTATGTATTACACACACACTTAACTTGACCTACTTATAAGCATGCACAAGCTATAGATGGAAAAACGATTGATTGTTGAAGAAATAACTAAAGTTATTTCTACTCTTGAAGCAATAAATGTAAATAATGTTGTAGTAAAGGCATATTATTATACTTCAAAAAGAACTTTCTTACTCCTCTAAAGGAATTGAATTCATTATACAATTTATTATATCCTTTTTATAAGATGCCAGGATAATTCTTAAACTTGAATCAAATTTGGAAACAAATGGAACCAAATAGGAAACTAAAGGAAGTTGCTCTAAGAATTTTAGTCCACAAACTAAAAGCTTTAATTTGTTGTACTCTATATTTCAATCGACCCTTCTTTATTTAAACTAGCTAATCCTCTTTGGTTGATTGTTCCTTGCTTGGATTAGTTAATTACATATGGTTGATCAATCTTCTCCTTCACACTACTTTAGTCAAGTAACTACAATTTGAAATGTGAATTTAAGTCATGTCAACTTCTTCAATCTTGAATATGTCTTTATAAGGAACTTAACTCACTAATAGTTTATATGTATTGTAATTTTTTTGTAACATATATACATGCATATATTTGTATGTACATATTAGTTATTGTTTTAATGATTATAGGGTTAATAAGTACCGGGGGATACATTATAACTGTAAGAGAAAATGATTTGCCTTGGAACTAAGTTATTACTATGTTTTACTATAGTTGGAGTGGGTTTTCAAAAGAAAAAGGTAAAGGAATGGTTTTAAATAGTAGCTACGTAAAGCTACTCTGTGAATATGACTCATTAGAGAGCCCAACACAACTTGGTTGTCACTTGCTATGACTTACAAGCCAAGAAACAAATGTTTACTCGCTACTAATCCCTAGCTACTTACTAAGGAAAGTAAATTAGAGAAATGTTCTCGTAGGGAATATTCATTAACAATAAGATGATGATGATGATGTGCCTTACATAATATGGAGCTTTTATAGCAATCAAGAAATAGGGGAAATTATATAAGGATACATTTAATTCTAACTACCTTCAACATTCTTAAAAGGGCAACAAAGTAAAAGTACAACAAGGATAAAAGTACAATTGTAGAAAAAGGAGAGACATATGTCACAACATGGCTGATGTAGTACATTGGTACAGATTCAATATGGAGATAAGAGGACTTAAGCATGACTGAGCTATGATGGGTCAGCATTTAGGAGGTTAGGATGGTAGGATTTGAGGCATCCTAGTTATAGGTTAAAGAACAAGTCTAAAATAGGAGCTGAGCTATCTTCATGTCTTACTGAGTTGAATGATTAAGACAATCTAGAGGCAAGGGTTTACAAGCTCATATAAGCATGTAAAGTTCTAGTTGTGTAAGGAAAGAGTATATAAGGGTATGGATAGGAGTTGAGACTAGTCCTTAGTAAGCTTTTAAAGTAAGATATACTTGGTTACTCGTTATAAGCCTTAGAGCCTTCTTCTTGTCATTAGGTTAAAGGTTAGCATAGTAGCAAAATTGGTTGGGGTTCCATCATCTTCCTAGGGGTACTAAAGATTTGCCCTCAAATCTCACTTAGATTCTTTCCTTAGAACATATGGCATTAAGTATGTGACATTAAAGGTTGGCGATACTCCAAACCCATCCAATAGTTCAAGCTACAAGCATTCTCATTAATCTTCCACAGTATCTTGAAAGATCCATCAACTTAAAGTGATAGTTTGCTAACCTTTTGTTTGGAAACCTATCATTGCTTAAGTGTATCCATACTAAGTATCCAAGGTTGAAAACTATGACTTTGTGACCTTGGTTTCTGAGCTCATTCTATTTAGCTACATTTTTTTTCAACTGTTCAGCAACCTTTTCTGTATAATATCTAGAATTCTTTGGCACTCTTTACATTTTGTAAGCTCTCTTCTCCAAAACTCGACTTAGTGATCAAGTCCAAAGGTAAGCTCGAATTAATACCATAAACTACCTTAAAGGGCGATTGGCCTATTGAGATATAGATAGATCAATTGTAGGCAAACTCAATAATCAGCAAATATAAGTCTTAGTACTTCAAATTTTTGCCTACAATAACTTGAAGTAAGGCTCCGAATGTTCTCTTCACCACTTTTTTCTGGCCATCTATCTAGGAATGACTTGATGTATTGAACATTAGCTTAGTTCCGAGTTTTCGCTACAACTTCCAAAAGAAGCTGGTAAACTTAGAATCACAATTTGACACTATACTCTTAGGAACTTTGTGTAGTCCTACAATTTCCCATAAAAAGAGATTAACAACAAAAACAGCATCATCAGACTTGTAGCAAGGATGGAGTGACTTATCTTATTGAACCAATCTAACACTACCATGATAGAATCATTTTTTTGGGCTGTCTTAAGTAATCTTAGCATGAATTCTATGCTTAGGTCAATCCAGTGTTGCTTAAGAATGGGGAAGGGTATATATTCCCCATGAGGTTCCTTGTTCCCTGTAGTTTGTCTACATACTTTACAACTTTTAAGAACCTTATAAATATCCCTCATCATTCTAATAGAAATGTTCCTTCAGTAGTTCATGCATCCTCTTTTCACTAAAATGTCTAGCCAAACCTCCTACATGAGTTTCTTGTGTTAACAGTTCTCTTACGAAGATACTTGGGATACATAGTCAACCTTATTTGAATAGAAACCTTTCACTCGAGTAGAACCCATCTATAGTAACTCCTAATCTATAGTTAGTCACAATGGGCTAAAAGAATGTATTAGCATAATATTATTCAAGAAGAGTACGAAATCCTAATATTCATGCTTATAAAGTTATGAAGTACATGTAAACGAGACAAAGCATCAACTACTCTATTGAAACTACCCTTCTTGTATGTAATCACATAAGAGAAGGTTTCCAGGAACTTAACCTACTTAGCATGTTGTCGAGATGATGTTTGCTGACCTTAGAGATACTTTAGGGACTCATGGTCGGTGTAGATGATGAATTTTCGAGGTAGGAGATAGTGTTACCAAACTTAGAGAACTTAGACAAGGGCATATAACTCCTTGTCATAGATAAAATAGTTTAATGTAGCACTAGTAAGCTTTTCACTTAAGCAAGAAATTGGTTTTCAATCTTGCATTAACATAACTCTGATGCATATTCTCAATGCATTACATTCTAGTTCAAAGATCTTGCTAGAGTTAGGTAATACTAACATAAGGGCTGAGGTCAATATGGCCTTGATCTCATCAAAACTTTTCTAAGCCTTACCTGTCCACTTAAACTCAACATTTCGCTTAGTTAACTTAGTAAGGGGTGCTGCAATAAAGCTAAAATTCTAAATGAATCTCTAGTAAAATGAAGTTAAACCATGGAAGTTTCTTACATCTGTAGCATAGGTCGATATAGGCCATTTAAGCACAGCATATACCTTTTGTTCATCAACAAAAATATTTCCATTCAACACAACATATTCAAGGATACTACTTCCTTCTTATAGAATGTACACTTCTTCAGATTTCTGTATAGCCTCTCAATTCAAAAGATATTAAAGATTTCTCTTAAGTATTCAACATGGGATTGTAGGTTGGTACTATATACCAATATATCGCCAAAATATAACACACTTGCTAATGATCTTAGCACATAATTCATAAGTTACATGAATGTACCTGGAGGATTAGTAAGGCCAAATAGCATGACCAACCATTTGTAAGGGCCATTCTTAGTCTTGAAAATTGTTTTCCACTCATCACCGGATCTTATACAGATTTAGTGGTATCTACTATTCAAATTTACCATTGAAAAGTTTGGTGCACTATGGAACTCATCAAGCATGTCATCCAACTAAGGTATAAGATACCTATACTTGATTGTGATTTTGTTAATAGCTCTATTGTCTACACATATGCAATAGGATCCATCCTTCTTTAGAACTAATACAATATGTACGACATAGGGGCTCTTACTTTCTCATACACATCCTCATCAATGAGTTTGTCAAATTATTTCTTCAGTTCAATAGCCTACTATGGATTAAGCTAATAGGCTAACCTATTAGGTCAGGCAAGTTTTAGTTAGAGATCTATATAATACTTGATGCCTTGTATTGGAGGTAATCCCTTCAGTAATTCATCAAGAAACTTATCTTCGAATTCCTCAAGAAACTCTTAGATTTTAATAGGTAATGCTCTGATCTCCTTCAATTCCAATAGTCTCCTTACTAGTGAGAACATAGAAGTTGAACTCAGCTTAGAACAGCATTAGGGACATATTCCGAACAGCTCAAGATATCCATGCTTAAGTTTCTTAGATTTCCTTAGAACTCATAGGTCTTAGGATGACTTTCTTCCTATCCTTCTAAAAGGAGTATGTATTCTTATATGCATCATGGGTTAACCTGAAGTTGAAGAGCTAAGGTTGGCCTAAAAGTAAGCATGAACATGTTGCAAGAGCATCACAAATTACCTCTTCCTTGTTTTATCACTAATTAAGATCGGAACACATACTTGCTTAGTTACATTCAAGCCTCCTTTCTCATGTAGCCAATGGATCTTATAAGGTTGAGGATGTGGAATAATTTCAAAGTATCAACTAATCCTTAGGCAACAACACTAGCAAACTACTTCCATTAATGATCACAGAACATAAGTTATCGTAAATGTGGCAATTGGTATGAAAGAGATTCTCCTTCTACTCATTCTCTTCCATTGCCAATGTACTTACTACTCTCTTAATGACCAAATTGAAGTATTGACCTCGCTTAAGTTGTATAATAACTTTGAGGTCTTCTCAAAATCATCCAGCCATTCATCCTTTACATTCTCCACTCACTTACACACTCCACTTTGAAGTTAGACTCTTCTCCTATAATAGTCATCACACGCCGATTCAGATATTGGTTAGTAACATGCTTAGAACCAATGCACTTAAAACACTTGATCTCTCGGGTCTTACGACTCAAGCTTTGTCTAATGTCTTTCTAAAGCTCAAGCTCAATAGCCTTAGCTTTCCCTCTATTCTCATCAAATTAGTCTATACCTTGGCTATAATCAAACCAGTTGAAGCCAAGTCGATGAGAAGTATTAGGTTAGCCTTATCCAATAGGTCAAGATGCAATTATTCGAGCAGGTTGGCTATGTCTCTATCGTTCGACTTTATGTGAGCTTAATGGCTTCTTCTAAGGAACCTACCCTTTGTACTTCTATTATGTTACAAACTTCATATTTTAAACCATAAATGATCCTTGAAATAGTTTTAACTTTGGCTCATCAACATTGTACCTCATCATTAGTATTTATAACTCCCTCATGTACTCATTGACATGCTGAGCTCCTTGCTTTAGGTCTTGGACCTTTCTAAAAGGTGTCTTGCTCATAATACTCTAAAATGAACCTACCTCTCATCAATCGCTTCAACTTAACCTAAGTTCTTATTTTACGTTGACCATCTCTCTAGTAAGCTATATGTAACCTCTTCCACAACATGGCTGCATAACTTATGAGCTTATGAGCGGCCAATCTTACTCTTAACATATCTTCATAGTCACAAAACTTAAATACCTTCTTGACTTTTCCTTCCCAATCAAAATAATCATCGACACTACCAATATTGCAGAAGCTTGGTATTTGGACCTTAATGTTGTCCATCCCTTGATGAGCTCATGCACCTCTCTCTTCAAATTCATAAAAATTAAAATCCTCCTTTTCCTATTCATTTACTTATTCATCAATAACATCATCTACTCAATTTCCATCAAGCTATTCCTCTAGCTTAAGCACGTCAAGTTGATAAGCCATCTACTAAAACATTATCTTAGATTCCTACTCATTACACCCTCTACTTATCTCTCTCAACTTAGCCATATTCAATAACTCCTTAATGGGTTGGACATCTATAAATCTTTGAACAGTTACAACTAGGTTAGCTACAATAGCTATCAGAGTTTATATTTGCTCATCTATAAACCGGAGGGTTTGTTAGTCATGGTGACCATAACCTAGTGCATCACTCTTAACATTGCCTATTCTACCTTATATGCTTGGGTTCAACATCATTGTCATCATAAACCTAGTTAAAAATATTAACATGTACCCATTTTCAAATACAACACTATAGCGTCTACAATAATTGCAACTCAGTTAGAGCACAACAAGCCTAGAAATACTACAATCTAATACTACTTTGTAGTGTTGACTCAAAACATTGTATAATGAACACACAAATACAAACATTGTATTGACTCAAATTTACACTAAATTACTTAAACACATAGAGGGCATACAAAAACCCTCTTAGTTTGAACCTCAAGTTCTGATACTAAGATTATATATTATGCACAGGAGTTAAGTTATCATTAGGTCTTACCATGGTTAGGGAGGGTCTCTTCGAGATATCAAAGAAAAAGGGTAATGGAATGGTTTCAAGCAATAATTATGTAAAGCCACTCTACTAATATGACTTATCAAATATCCTAACACAACTTAATTCTCACTTGATATGACTCACAAACTAAGAAACTAAGGTCTACTCGCCATTAATCCCTAACTACTAACAGAATTAGATAAGAGTGTGAGGAAGGTAACTTAGAGAAATGTTCTCGCAAGAAATAAGAAATATTTATTAACAATAAGATGGTGATGATGATGTGGCTTACATCAATATGGAACTTTTATAATAAGCTTTTAGGGAAATCAAGAAAAATAGGAAATTACATAAGGGCAAAGTAATTTTAACTTCCTTAAACACAAGAAAGGGAAAATACAAAGGGGATAACAATACAATTGTAGAAAAAGGAGATACATGTCATGGCATGGCTAGCATATGTTACGATTCGTGATTTGGATGGTAAGTAGGGGTGTTCAACTTAAGTATAATGTAGGTGAGTAGTATTAGTAAGTAGTTTGTTCGTAAGGTAGGATAATCTTTAAAGGTGAATTTGGCCTCCCATGAGTAAACTAGTTAGGAGTTAATGCTGCTCTCTTGATGATGGTCATAGCAAGCTAAAACTAATTGAGATAGTTGAGTCTCCTAAACATATGGGGACCTATGATAATGCCAGAAGACACTTTTAAAGATAGAAGGAGTTGGAATAGTCTTGGGTTATTATGAAGGAAAAAGCTGGCTCACTATCTAAAATACAAGTAAATATGAAAAGATAAAGAATGGTTAAGTGTCATACGAGCACTTCAAGAAAGGTAAACCTTTTGTCCTGTAACACGTAATATATAGGTATAGATTTAATATGGAGATAAGGGGACTCAAGCATGGTTGAGCTTTGGTGGGTTAACATCTGGCAAGTCAAGATGACAAGAGTTGAGCCATCTTGGCTTGTAGGTAGGAGAACAAGTTTAAAATAAGAGCTGAGCTATCTTCATATCTTGCCAAGCCAGATGACTGATAAGGACAATCTAAAAGCAAGGGTTCAGACACTTTAACAAGCGTGTAAAGTTCTAGTCATCTAGGGAAAGAGCACGATATGGGCTCAGATAGGAGCTAAGACTTGTCCTTGGTAGACTTTTGAAATTGGATGCGCTTAGCTAATCCTTGCAATCCTTAAAGTTTTCCTCTTATCGTTATTTAGAGGTTGGCATAGTAGTAGAATCAGTCAAGGTTCCATTAGAAAAGGTGGAGTCTCTTCACTAAGTATTCATTACCTATTATGAGTAAGGGCAAAGGTGGCAAATTGTGTGTGAAAGCAATTAGCCACTTAGCCAAATGGGTTGACTAGAGTTGTTAGTCGACTACATTTGAAAAGTAGCTAACCACTTTGTGTTTTATAGAGATTTTGTTAATCAATTTTAGCTTATGACCAACTAATTTGGGTAATGTAAGGATTTAGAGTTAATTAGAACATGATCTTTTAGCATGATTAAGGTGCTAATTAATTTTTTTATAAATAATGATAGAATTTACATGAAAGTTAAATTAATTGCAAGATAGGGAGTCAATGCCAAATACACGAGTTACCATCATTTATTATTAACGCCTATAGGACTAATTATTTGATTATTCATTATTCTTGTTTATGCTTATATCATGGGCATAATTAATTGAATAGGCATGTCATAGACTATGTGTTCCTTAGCTAATGAAGGCCAATTATTTGAAATGAAGTGATCAATAGATTAGGCACTAAATCATCACATATGGATAGGTGGCTCACTAATATGATAACTACTTTCATTCAATTTAGGCTTTCAATAGAGAAGTTGTAGCTGGACTACATTAGTGTTATGGGGCTCTACTACGAACGATGTAGACTAATTGAATGATAACTAATATGAGTGATGAATTCAGTTTTAGATGATTTTACTTTTTGAGTGTAAGTATATGAGGATATAGTTTGTGACTTATGAACTCTAAGGATCTACAATCCATCCCTATAATGTAAATTTATTTATGTTTGTTGCCTGGTATATAAAACAAAATAATTAACTAGGTTGTTTATGTTGATTCCTGTTGAATATTAATTGTTCATTAGTAAATCTATTTATGCGTGCATGGTATGTCAAGTGTGTATGTATAATAGTTTTCTTTCTACTAGACTTTGCAACTCACTTAGATTTAGGATGTGTAATTTGAGGTATAGGTCATTCACATGGTACTAACATTTATAGTATAGCCTCAAGCTTAGGAAGAGAAATGATGCTAATGTAAGACCTACAATCAGTTACCCAAAGTTTGACTCGTAAAATTTAGGACGATCGGTTAAAGGATCCAATCGAGCCTAAATTATCAAATAAAGTTAGAAATATTAGTAAAGGTGATTCCGTAAGTTCAAATTTAAGAAAATAAGCAATAAAATAAAAGAATATAAAATTTTCAAATTTTAAGTATATAACTCGTTATTTATTAAAAATGTGGAAAATATATTCCGATAACTAACGAATTGCTAGAGATAAATTATATGTATACTAAAAATCATAGAATGACCTAAATAATATTTAGAAATATTTATTTATACTATATATGAATTTACATGTAGGTAGAAATACATGTAGGTAGAAATACATGTACTTATTTAAAATACGCGAAATGTATTAAAATAATGATAAATAATTAAATAAAATTCATAATTAATTAAGAAAAAATCAAGAAAAATTAGGAAAAATCCAGAATTAAGGTGTGGCAATCTAGAGTTGAAAAAACAAAATCAACCAATTAAAATGTAACAAATAGAAAGTGAAAAAAAGAAGAGATAAGGCAATTGTCTTGTCTAATTAATTTACAATAATTCTCTAACACCTCTATAAATTGCAAGAAAATTTCAGAAACTCATTTGGTCAATTTGGAGAGTGAGAAAAATAGAGATGACCAAAATAGTGAGTGTTTAGATTAATTACAAAAAAATTACTCAAATTTGTGCAATTTGAGCCTTAAAGGGGAACCAACATCAGATAAGCACTTGGGAGTAGATGACCACCACCACCACATAGTAGTGGCAGCATTAGACTAGATGATAAGGTCATGGTGGTCGACGGTGGCCGATGCTACCCATATAGGTGAGTCCGATTTTTAACTCAATTTTGTTTAATTTTGTAAAAATATTAAATATTCTTATAAAATTATGAAACTTGTTATTCTGAAATATTTTTGTATGTAGTTTTTAGGAAAAATATTATTTTGATGAAAATATATCTTATAATACATGATCCTTAAAAAATCATGCAAAACCGAGCATGTTTCGGTTTAGAAATAAATAACCTTAGGGGTGTAGTTTTGAGCCCAAAATTTTTGTGTAGACTACTTAGGTAATATAGAATAGTGCTATAAAGCCCGTTTTCAAAAATTAATTTTTGAAATTTTTAGATAATTTTTAGGCCTTAAAATGATGCATAAAATGGGTAATTTAAAGTTAATTAAGTAATTAAATGGGTAATTACTAATTTAATGCACAAGTATATGTTTTAGGATGTTGAAATCTGATGGAGTATGCTATTTATAGCATTTGGAGTGTTAGATATAATTATTAGCATATTATGTTGTAAACATGTAATAGGTAAATAATGAGAAATTTTGAGTTAATTTTGTAATTTAGGGTAATTAGGTTCAAAATCTGATTTGGGATGAATTTAGATATTTGGAATGTTATTGGATGTTGGGAGATGATATTTGAAGTGATGGGAATATTAGATGTGTATATTAGATGTGTATATTTTGTACATATTAGGTGATAATGTGTAATATGTAATTATGAGAAATTAATAATTAGGAAAATATTGGTTAGAATTGATATTATGATAATAATAGGAATATACAATAAATTTGATAGGAAACTTAAATTAGGATAATTATATGAAAAATGTAAGATTTTCTCATAACGGGGATAAATTCAGTAATTAAATTAGGATTCGGGTCTACCGCACGGACTAGAACACTAATTAAAGACTAAAAATGATATTTAGGATATCCAAAGATAATACTATTAATTTCACATTATGGGTTGAAATGATTTCTTAGGGTATATATATAAATCTCTAACAAAAAATTGAGTTAAAAACCTAATTTAAAAATCGATACGAAAACTGAAACAAAACTTAACACAATTCAAGAAGAATTGTAAAAGACTTAAGATTTAGATAATTAGGTATATTAAACCTTAAACAAAAGATAACAATAAACGTTATAGGATAAAACTAATCTATTATAGTTATATAAAAAACTGAAATTGCATTTGTGTTATAGGGATGATCAGCGATAGCCTGAGCAAGTCAAATCTCGAATGAGTGAGCGAGGAGTTCAGGTAAGTTGGGATTAATATAATGTTGTATTTTGGAGGCTTGACTTGATTGTGCTTGTTTTGAGCTGATAATATAATTTTTTATTTGCTACTTGGCTTGTATTATATGATTTATATAAAATTATTGATCACCCTAAACTAGGCCTAATCAAATATACGACCTATAATCATAAATCAAGCCTACATAGCAACCTATTAGGGGAAACCTAAGATTCTCCAACCAAATACCGACCCTTTCGAAAGGGATAGCGCTGGATAATATAATGGGTCACTTCTTCATCCTTAATCAAACTAAGTGATAGGTAAAGAGGTCGTGGCAAAAGTGAAGTCAATGGTTCGAAGGTAGTCGCTGGATAAGCGATGTCTCCATTGCATAAGCTTGAGTTTAGTTGTAAGCTGTTGCATTAACGGTAATTCCTCAATTCGGATTAGAGCGGGCGTAATTTTTCTAATCTTACGACGGGTCGGACAACGTCATATGATAACATTTGCTTAAACATGCATTATACCTAATAAGTTGGTTAATAACCTTATTTGTGTTTGTGTTTATGGTTGTGGTATAGTTTTAAGTCCTCCATCATAACTTACTAAGCTATGGTTGCTCACATCCCTGTAGAGATCATTGTAGGTGCTGGCTAAGAAGCAGCTTACAACTACTCTAAAGTTAGCAACTGTTGGATTTTGGGGAGTGATGAAAAACATTTGAAAAACAGATATATATTTTTAAGGTCTAAGCTCTAATTTTAGAATTTTTTTTTCTGATTAATGTATTAATTATAAAATAGATTACAGTGAAACGTTGTAAACGTTAATTATAATAACTGAATTCTAGTGTATATAAATATTTTATTACTTTCTTAGGTAAATGATTTATTTAAATTACAAACTATTTACTTCAAAACGGGTTAATCGTGGACGCCTTATGTAAATCAAGTCTAAGATAACGACTATATGGACAGCTTTTATCTTAGAATGGTTTGTACGGCAAGACTGTTACGACTCGACCGCTTCAGAACATGACAACTAATACACTATATGACCTCGAGTTTATAAAAGAATTTAGTTTAAAGTTTTAAGAATAATTAGTTTTTAATTATTTTGTAGAATTGTTTGGTGAATTACAAGCTATAGGAACATCTATTGGAATATGCAAAAAACTAATTATGTTGTTTGGTCTTGCGAACTAATAATAATTTTGTCCCTTTCCTTTATTATAATTCAATCTAGCAATTTATTGACATTAATTTTTATAATGTGGTTGATAAGCAATCAATTAGAATCATGCATTTTTTTTTTCTTTTCTTTTTCTTTTTTACTATAAAGTTTCAATAGTAGGTTGCATGCCTCACTAGATTATAGCCTTTTCGATTACCCTAAGGCTAAGGGATGGTTAGAAAACACTTTTTCATTTTTCAATCAATTTTCTATTTTTGCTTTTCAATTTTTTAAATTTGTTAACATTTTATTTATTTTTTCTATTTTTGATTTTTGATTATCTATAATTTTATTACATTTTTTGCTACTTTTATTTTTTTTTTATGTTGTAGATTTTTCATAATTTTTTATAATTTTATTTACTTTTTTTTTTCCTTTTTTCTATTTTTATCATAATAATAAGGCTATGTCGGTGCTTCACATGTGTCCACTATGTGTTAGATAAACTAAGTGGTATTATAGCATCAACTTGATAAATTCTTTATTTGAACTAGTTTACTAGAGTTTTTTTATTTTAACTAGTTAAAAGTTTAATTTCTTATTTAAATTTACTCTCAAATATTGATTCCCTTTATGTAATATTCTTCCATGAGTTTAGGAGAAAATATAAGACCTATTATATATTTTGTGGACTATAGTAACAAATTCTAAGTCTTGCAAATTGAAAGTGGCATACTCTATTTGAATTTACCAAAAATAACTTTGTTACAATTTTCCCTTGTGAGTTAAAAAGAAAATATAAGATTTATTTTATATTTTGTGGACAGAATAACAAGTTCCGAGTCTTGCATTTTCCTAATACGTGAAGGAATATCTGATGAACTAATTCTGTTTTGACCAAAAAAAACCTAATTATGTTGTTTGGTCGGAGGGCGTAACAATAATTTTGCCCCTTTCCTTTAGTCATAATTTAATCCATTAGTTTACTACATTAATTTTTATAATGTGGCTGATGAGTTTAGATATAGCTTGCATAGACTGATCTCCTATTTTCAACTGAATTCATGTTAGAGACAAAGAGGAAGTCATGGCTATCTCTCTATATGCAAAACGCAATTCTAGTGCAGAACCGTGAATGTCAACGCCATCTTCCCCTTCAGAGACATTAGGGAACATGTGAAGATTTTCCAGGTGGATCTCCACCTATGCCATGGTGGGTCCACTTTGTTTCAACCATAACATGCCTCTTTACTGATATTTCTGAAACTTATTATTCTTTTAAATTGGTTTTAACAACATAATATTTTTCTGAATGCTATCCGAATAAAGTCTAATCTATCATTAATTTTTCTTTCTAAATGAAAACTATTTCCAATACAATACCAATCTCCCTTGCTCCATAAATCACTCAACATTGTTTGGTCATCGATCCCATGACCATTCCTCATACCTGTGACAACGATTAGCTACGTACTGCCAATTAATACCATTGTTTTCAATTACATCCTTCACAATGCTTTAATCAAACTCCGAATTCAACAAAAGAATAACAAGTCCCTTTTTTCACTTAGGTAAATGATTTTCTCTAGCATTGACTTGATATTCAATAATTTGGACTTAAAATTATTACAATTGTTCATTATTCTTTGTGGCATCCATGCCAGGGACATCAAATGTTGGAGATCTGCTTAGGAAGCTCGGGCATCTGGCAATATGGGAATACATGGACATACTGACTTGTGGAAATTATTAGCCACCACTTCACCTCCAAACATCTTAGACCATATTTAAATAAAAAAGATACACTCTATATTTGGATAAGATATGATATATTCAAATCTGATCCATTAACTCTATAAGTAAGGGATCTTACCTTTCAATTAGGGTAAGCCCTTTAGCTTTCTTTTTCTCTACAATCCCATAGCTTACTAACTTAAATATTCAAATAGTCACGTAAGACAATTCTCCAACGCCTTTAATGGTATTTTATAAGTATAAGTTTACTTTAAACCCCAATTCAAGGACCGCTACCAGTAGAATTTCCACAACAATAGGATATATCTTTACCTCTTCAAACATGCAACATCCTTATCGATTCCATTATAGTTGGATTAGTCAGGATCCCATGATCCCCTTTCGATTTACAATCAATTTATTTCTGCCTTCCTTTCAGCCAAAGGTCGTGCAATAATGGAAGCCTGCAAGGTACCGCACCATATCCATCTTCTATCTTGGTCTCATCAAATTACCCATGCGATTTGGATCGTTGTAGGCTAGCCGATTTCCAACTTGGTCTGTAACAACTAATAGAGGCCGAATATTATACGGCTCGTAATGTAATGCCTCAGTCAAAAGATAGTTCATAGCAAAACCAACAGGTAACTAGTGAATATTCTTGTCGGCTTAATCTAAAACTTCCTAGCTACCATTGAATTGATATTTACATTGTCGAGTTTACAAACCAAATCACTTTTCATCCACAATCCATATACAACTCACAATCATCTTTCTCCATTTTCAAGCATTGAGGGGCTTCGTATATCTGTTGTCCAACAAACATATCATATTAATATATTGGAAAGAAACAAGCAATTATTTTGGCAACCATCCCTTAAAAAATTAATTCCTAAAATAGGCTGCCCGATTGGAAGTTTCCTAGAATAGGAAGTACGTATGGAAGCCCAAAGAAGTGTGTTTGTGGTGTAATCAGCACACTTAAAACGATCCATAATATTGCAAAAGGGAAAAAATATGGGAAATTCAGTGAAGTTTATACACGTGTACATAACATATATGGAATTAAAAAGTGTCCTTGTTTCATATTGAGTTTTCTGTCCATAAATGTTATGTGACGGATACTATTTAACCTTATTTATTAACTGCTACAAGGGATAATAACAGTTACTCCTAGAAAACGTTAAGATGATGTCCACCTCCATGTTTTTATTAAAAGTATATAGTTAGACCCTTGCATAATATTAACATTGCAAATTTTATTTAGTAATTGTGTCATTAGAGCATAAATGTAATATTTTTATGCTTCACTGCAATTATAATTCTATTTCTATAGTAACCGATTATTACACCATATGACCTGTCTTAACAATCAAATTTAATTATAGTTAAAAAAAAAAAAAAACTCAAGTTGGATAACAAAATAGAAAAAAATAGTAATAACTATTATTACAAAAGACTGCATTTGAGCAAAATCTACACTTTCATATATTTGGTAGTGTGTCAATGGGTTCTTCAAAATTTGGAGTATCCTTATAGTTTGACTACATTTAGTTTTTAGATTGTACTATTTTTTTTCGGGTGAAATTTGAAATTCATTATTACATACTTCATTTAAAAATAATAAACTTTGATGCCACCTAATTTCTAATGTCAATTCGTCTTCTATATTACTTCTTCCTAGCATTTAATAACAGCAACGGTAGCACCAACAATGATGCAATTGGAATAACCATTGAAAAATGCTATCAGATTATGATCCAAGTACATTGAAAGTGGTTTGAAGTAAACGAAAATCACGATTAATGTAATTTGACTTAAAACACCAAACATAGTTAGAAGTGGTTTAGATCACTAGGATAAAGTTAACCGAATCATAAAATATCCCAACTTTAATGAACTTACAGATACTATTTTCAATTTTGTAGATATCATATCATTTATTTTTTCTTCTCTTATTATTTTCTTCATGGATAAGTTGATATTTATACAACGATGAGTATGATGAAAGAAGGATGTTATATTTTTCCCCACTTAAAGTAAGAAAATTGAGGAAATATGAAAGTTTTAGACGGACTAATATTCAGTCTACTTTTTACTTGCGAGGGACGTCTCTCCATATAATATATATATAGATATATTTTATAAGTTTTAACTGGAAGAGGTGGTGGTGGTCCATCAAGTATACTGCTCAATTGCCTTGCAATTGAAGCAACCTTTGTAATTCTTCTCTCTCCTATCTTCACACACTCTCTCTCTCTCTCTGCCTGCAGCATTCATGGCAACAGAATAATGACCAGCACTCCAGCTCCATACCATGTGAGTTCTCATCATCTTTTTTCCACATATTTTTCCGCATTACAAAACCCCCTCTCTTCTCTCTCTAAATATATTATCTATATTTACTAAACCTCCTAAGTCCTATCTCCCACACTGAAATAATGATGCCACCCATATAATATAATTAATTAAACTTTGTCTAAACAATAATCTTATTTCTTTAAAAAAAAATTATTATTAATTTTACCATTTGCCCAAGCTAGAGCATGATATTTTTCCCTTTCTAGGACTAACGGTTGAATAAAATATTTTAATTTCAAAAATGAATATTATAAAAGATCTAAATAAGTGTATTGATTTAATTACATATGTTATGGTCCATTTCTCACAACTGGAACCCTTTTTTTATTTATTTATTTTTTTAATTATTATTTTTTTCCTGCTTTAGCGGTCAAGGGGAGCTCCCAAACAAAGGTCCTATACTGTGACTAGCCCTTTGAAGCTTTTATAAAAGATTATATACAAACTAGCAAGACACCTCCCCTTTCTCTTTCTCACTAACCGCCTAACATGCACTGCTTAATTTAGCAAAGGCCTAAAGGGGTTATGATATCTTCTTATGCATGTTTTCTCTCTCAAGCAAAACCCTTTTCCCCCCTCTCTCTCTCTCTTTCTCTCACAAGCATCATCAGTTAAAGTAGAGAGGAAATTCTGGTGAGTGTATGTGTTTATTTTTGTTGCTTTCATGGTTAAAAGCATCTAGATTTATATTTCACTCCACTTCACAATTCTTTTCCTCCTTTCCTCTTTGCTCTATTCACCTGCACACCCCTTTCTCTCGATTATCCGAGTTTTATTAATTTCATAGAAATAGATAGTAATTTCAATCATGTTAATTAATATTTTTGTGTATTGGGTTCAGTTAGCCGTCATTTTAAGGCGAAACAGTGCTTTACCCGTAAATGACTGTGTACAGATGTATCAACCTCGAAAACCGTGCGGAAGTGCATAAGGGGAAGATCTCAATCATTTAATGCTTGAAAAGAAGATTTTATTATTCCTTGGGTGCTGAATCAAGATCATGAGCAGTGGCAGTACATGCTGGATATTTGTTGAGGATACCACTTCAAGTAAGCTGTTTAAGGAAACAAGGTCATAGTACTTGAAGAATTTCCAAGGTTGGAAAGGGAAAAAGGAATATGAACAAGAGTGGTGGCGGTGCTACTACAGGTAACTTGGGGGTTTCGATCGGTGGTTCTGATCTGATCGATGCGAAACTCGAAGAGCACCAGGTGGTGGCGTGTGGATCTAAACACTGTCCTGGTTGTGGACACAAGCTAGAAGGAAAACCGGTAAAGATTTGATTAATATACTTGTAGAAGCATGAATCATATTATTCTTTGCTTCAACAACACGACTTAAACAAAAAAGATGCTCAGAATAAACATATAAATTATATATATGCTTTAGTTCATAGTAATACAACTAAGTTTCTTGGGTCTGAAAATTCATTAAATTTTTGTTCTTCTTTTGGGAAAGTAAATTCCTTAAAGTTCTGAGGAGAATAAAATTTAAATATGTTTTGAAATTTGGGTTGTGTTTCATTTTAGCTTGAAACTGAATAAAAATCAAATGGGTTATCGCAGGATTGGTTAGGTTTACCAGCAGGAGTCAAATTTGACCCGACAGACCAAGAGCTCATTGAACACCTCGAAGCAAAGGCAGAAGCTAAAGACATGAAATCTCACCCCTTGATTGATGAGTTTATTCCTACTATTGAAGGTGAAGATGGCATTTGTTACACTCATCCTGAGAAACTTCCAGGTCTCTCTCTCTCTCTCTCTCTCTCTCTCTCTCTCTCTCTCTCTCTCTCTACTATTTATTAAACAAATTTTTTTTCTTTTTTTTCCTGAGAAAAGAAGGGAACAAAAAGAAAAATAAAAAATTGAAGAACTTAACTATTCTGCATATTTTCCCACCAATAATAAATCAACGTACATGACTTATGAGATACACAAGTTTAATTTACATTGTTCATGTTTGTTATGACTAGGGAAGAATTAAAATCTCATTTTCCTATGTAGTTACACCTAAGTAAACCTACCTTTGATTAATGTTTGTTTACTTTTCTTTTTACTGTTAATTTACAAATTAATATATGCTTTTAAAATTTTTGGACTACTAGGGGTGACAAGAGATGGATTGAGCAGGCATTTCTTCCACAGACCATCTAAAGCATACACCACTGGCACAAGAAAGAGGAGAAAAATACAGAATGAATGTGACCTCCAAGGAACGGGAGAAACAAGATGGCATAAAACAGGCAAGACAAGGCCTGTTATGCTAAATGGCAAACAAAAAGGGTGCAAGAAGATCTTAGTCCTTTACACAAATTTTGGCAAGAATAGAAAGCCGGAAAAGACCAATTGGGTCATGCACCAATACCATCTTGGGCAGAATGAGGAAGAAAAAGAAGGTGAGCTTGTCGTGTCGAAAATTTTTTACCAAACGCAACCTAGGCAGTGCAATTGGTCTGATCGTGGCGGTAGTAGTGCTACTGGGGAAGGAAGTAGCGATACGAATAGTAGACGAGGTGGCAGTGGCGGAGGTAGTTGTTCTTCTAAGGAAGTGATGATTCCTCAGCCTCAAAGAGAGGATATTTCAGGAGCTGGAGTTATTGGTGTTATGTCAGGTTTTAGTCCTTCGGCTGATATTCATCAACAATTAAAATCTGAACATTTCGGCTTTGTCCCATTTAGAAAAGGATTTGATGAGGTACTTTCATTTGTCTTTTGTTGTTGATCCAATCAAACTAAACCTCAAAAAATCTAGATAAATTGCAATAATATTTGATAAGCATCAACCTCAACTTTAAATGCATATATTAATGAAGATGTGTATTGTATGCTCAATTATTTATTTATTTATTTATTCATTTTAATTTTCTATTGCTAAATGTAAATGAACATGGTCAATCACATTTATTTTCTTCAAAAGGAAAACGGAAATTGCTTTGAATGCGGTCTTTAACTTTTATGGAATTAGACAGAAAGAATAAGACATTGCTTTTCTCATTCACTTTGCTTATTATTCATGTTATGTTAGTCCCACATTTGATAGCAATTGAGAACTATATTTGACATGGTATCATCATCTAGTATTTAATGTAAGTTTCAGAATGAAACTGAAACGATTCGATAAGTTTAGCGAAATTCAAGGGAATGATCCTCATAAATCGACTCTTAGTTGTCTTTAAAATTAATTGTTTCGGGTTTATTTGATTTTGCGAAGCACACATTCAAATTTCATGTGTGTTTCGGCAAAGGAAAGCCAAAAGAAAAATAAAGAGGTAGCAAAAAATTAGACTGATATCAAGGGACCGTTTTAATTTCTTTTTCAGGTGGGGATAGGAGAAGCTTCATCAACAAGGGAAGTCCCAACCTCAGCCATCACGTGTGAAGAGTATCATCCTAGGGCACATCACGTGACAACTCATGACCAACATCAGCAACACCAGCCACCGCCACCACCACCACACCACCACGGACCTCAGATGGCCATGGCGGCCTTCCACATAAATAGGCCTTCACATTCGATCTCGACCATCATTGCTCCACCTCCACTCCACCACAGTTCGGTCATTCTTGATGAGGACTCATATCATGTCTCAAGAATGATGCTCCAAAATGAATTTCAGGTACTCATTATTCATTAAAACCTTTTTTTCTTTATTTTTTTTTTTTTTTTCCCTTCCACGCACTTTATGCTAGCTAGGCTTATGCAATTTTTTTTTTTTTTTTTTAATATGTACCATCCTTGTGTCGTGGTCATGCCATACATGTTCAATGCGTTACTTTGCCACCTTTTCCTTTTATATTTTCCCATTTTTCCTTTCTTTTGAGGTGAAATAGTTTTGCTTGGCTTATAACAAGAAGTTCCCAACTATTTTGCTTTAAATAAAAATCGATTTTCATGCTTATAATAATGTTTGAATCGGGTCCAGAAATCATATAACTTACGTAAATAAACGTTAGACTAATTTTTAAATTTAGAGAAAATGCTTGTAAACTTTAGGTGTAGTAAGAAGATTGCGGAATACTTATGAGAAACTTTGAATAAATTGTTTCTGAAAGTAATTCAAAATATTATCTGAATGCTAAACTTAATAATTGAGTTTGCTCCATATGATTTATTAGGAATACATTTTCTTTTTAAGTTCTTAAAATGGGATAGATAGGAAATGAAAACTAAATTAGTGTTAAACCGTTGGGAGTAATACAACACATGAAATGCTTAGATGTGGATAGGGGCAAACAAGAAATCGACAATGGGGGCTTTGAGACTATCTCATGGTAATTCTTCATAACATATTGGGTTTTATGTGAAAATTTCACTTGTTTTCACCTTACATTGGACAATTTATATGACATATCACTCTTAATAAATCTCTTGCCAAATTATAGTGGGTTTATTGAAATTTTAGTTTCAACAGGAAGTTAATGCACATATATATTGTCTAGAGAGGGAAAAAAATCAAAAGTATAATAGTCTACATTGCACCATCCTTTAACATTAAAGATGATGTCTGGTGAAAAATTACCTTTAGCACGAAAAATTGTCTCGTGACATGGTTCAAATTCAATCAATTGGAAGTTTGAACTCCAAAGTAAGCATTTCTCCATATAATAAAATCAAGAATGAATTAATTAAGAAACTATTTGGTCTTGTTATTGGAGAATTATACATGTTATCATGCTGAGAATAAAAAGGTGCATTCTAATACTCGAAAGTTAGGTATAATAAGATATGGGTAAGATTTAATCTCGATGCTTTGGGGTACGAATAATTTATTCATATAAATAGCTTGAGGTACTAAATGCACGGTAGATACATACCAAGTTGGGGAGCATGCATGCTTTAGGAAAATGTATACATTTCAATGCGTACTTGTATGTATAGTACCAAACAAAATGATTCATCCGTTGGATCGATTATTGAATCTTCGTACCGACAGAAAACCAATAGTTAACCTGTTCAGCACACCACTAGACTCAGTTAATCTTGTTTTTCCTTTCGTTGTTTTTTTTTTTAACACCCTCCATCAATTAGTCACACTGGATATATAAAATGAGTCCTGTTATTTGATCCTCTTGAAACACCTATCACAAGCTTTAAATGTAAATCTACGGTCTTTCCGATAAAAAAATAAGTATATAGAATGGAGAAAAGTTGCTCATTTAGTTTCTTAAAAAAGCTATAAAACTACTCATTAACATTTTTCATATGAAATTTTGTAAAGAACATATCTGTGCGTTTGTGTGTAGATATATACACATATGCATTTATGTATATATGCTGCCTTTTCACTCTTTTGAGTTAGAAAATGCATATGCATATTGATTGATTAAGCATATACGATCAACTCTTTTGAGTTAGAAAATGCATATTAATTGATTAAGCACGTACGATCAACTAATAATTATTGGTGACATCTTGATGTAAAATTATGTAGAGTATAAATATATATGCTGCCCTTTTCCTTCTGGAGTTAGTAATGTATGTTAATGTATAAAAGACATATGGTCAACTATTAATTATTGAAGACACATACACTTGCATATTATTTTTTTTTTCTTTTTACTAATATAAAATTAAATAAATACGAGGGGCAGCAGCACCAGCACCAGCACCAGCAACAACAAGCGCCGCAACAACATCATAATAAGATGGGAGGAGTGGGAGGAAGGTCTGCTTCTGGTTTGGAGGAACTCATAATGGGTTGCACTCCTTCATCATCCACTGACATCAAAGAAGTGAGTGCTTACCTTTTTGACCCAGAATTCCATGTCTCACATTACTTATAATCATAATACCTAGTTATAAGGAACATCATCAAAACTAAAAGACCAATGCGAACTAGAAAAGGCATTGGAGTCAAAAAGACACCTCTGACGTGGAAATTAAAATAATATTTACATATACCTATGTGTATATATGTGTATTTTCTGCTCTCTTTAGGTAGGTATTCTAAAGAATTTTCTTTTTTTTCCCACCTTAATATATATTACTTCTGTGTTGATTGCCTTTTATGCCAAAAAAAAAAAAAAAATACATGGTAGGAATAAATTATGTGGAGTGTAATCCATATATTACAAAAACTTTGCTAGGGTTTTCTAGTTATATATTAGTTTTAAATTAAGGAGGAAATTTATGATTCTAGAATGCTCATTAAACGTTTGCAAGGTAGTTAATAAATTGATATCTATGTTATTTCTTTTCACTGTGACAATGCTTACATAAAGATAGGTATTAATAAAATCTAAGTACTTTGAAAATGCGAATAATTTCGTAACAAAGCATTAGAGCACTTTTCGAAAAAAATAAAATAAAAAATTCCATCTGTACCTTGCATTTCAATATGTACATAAGAAGGCCCCATATATATAGTCAAATTTCCAAATCAATGCGACACATTAGTCATTTTTAATTTCGTAGGTGATTTACGGCCCAACATGCTTTATGCTTTATGTGAAGATACCGTGTAAACCCCTTTTGTTTTTAGGCAATAATTTTTGTGTTTAAAAGAAGAAATTCTACTTGGATTTAGTTATTATTTTAATGTAAAGAGAAAATCCCAGAAGCCCTTTGTCTTTTGCCCTCTTCTTTCCTTTCCTTCCTTTTATCGCCGGAGGTTTGACGGAACATCTCACGGTTTGAACAATGCTGGTAAATGAACTGTTATTCCGGTCGTAATTTCTATGTTTGTACTTTATATATATATATATATATATTAATATAAATATATGGCAATCCAAGAACTGGTCTTTTCTTTCCTTTTTCTTTTATTTCCCGTGAAGTGGACATCTTATATCCCAATGTACTTGCTCACAAAATATAACATGAAAATCTTATATAGTTATATGTTTCAACATTCAATGTATGCTTAAGTAGTACTCGAAATAGCAGAGAATGCATATTTTCTTATTCGATATAATTCACAAAGTTCCCATCATGAGGTTGAACAGGTGGTTGAGGGATCGATCTTGTGTCTTGATGGGAAAAATTTATATAAATCAAGTCATCTATATATCACATATTTTAAGTGTTGAGATGCATGAAACCCACATAAAAATGATAGGAGATTGCACATGAATAAATGGGCAAAACAAATGAATCATATACAAAAAGAATCAATAGTCTTAGTGAGATGAAGATTATTCAAGAAGCACACTTCTTCTTAGCTTGAGGATTGTATGGCATGTAGATGGGTCCCGACGTCCTTATAGGAGCATAGCAAGTTGGGATGAGTCTCCACCAAATAGGGGGAAAAAAAAAAAGAGAAAAAGAAAAGAAAAATCTAGAAAGGTACATAAATAAATATATATACATGTATATATTAGAATAATACGTACGTTTCAAAATTGTTAAGGAGATGGGGGGAAAAACCCATTAAAGCAGCAAACGGAGGTTTCATGTTTTGTTGAGTATAATAATTTGTATCTAATACGACTTAACGATTGGACCAGACAAGCTTCTTTCCTGTAATTATTACACTTTATTGTCTATAATCAACAGCAACAGACAACGTCATTGTGCTAAGGACAGAAAAAAGGCAGCTTCATAGTCCCTTGTTCTTCAGTGAAAAGTTTCTCGTACAACACACCCGACTCTTAAAAATGTTCACATGCTTCCACTGCTCTTTTCCAAGCATCACCAATCACGTTATTCAAAAGTACCATTCCGTGGCCATTTTGCTCTTTTTGCTTGGGTTTTATACATATTAGACGTTTCCTTATATTTCACAATTTATAGCATAAATTAGTTAAAAAAAGGCTGGAAATTTAAAGACTTTTACCCTAATTTGGCTTCTAACACAGTTTCTCGTTTCTGAGTTTATCACATTTTAAATCAACTAACATGGTTTTATTATATTACATGCAATTTCCTAGTACTTAATATACTTAGACTTATGTGCTAATTTAAACCAGCTTAGAACCGTTGATTCATAGGTTAACTAAAGAGTAAATTAAGTCTAGCCCTTAAGGGGATGAGCTGAAGCTGATTCAATTGAATCGGCAATTCAAAAGTTTATTTTATGATCTTAAATCGTGAATATTTTTTTTGGGATTTCCCTCCATTATTATAAATAATTTTTTTTTGTTCTTCTAAATTTCCATCAATTATTATAAATAATTTGTAGTCTATTCTTTTTTTTTTTTTATTGCAACTAAATCTAAAACTTTAAGTCAACATATTAACTATCGCTCTTATAAATCAAATTTCCTTAAATACGTAATATATGTTAATATTATATATAGCATAATATATAGTATATATATAATATATTATATATAATACACACTTATTTACATTATATGATATTTATATATAGTATATTATATATTATATATAGTATATACATAGTATATTTGCATTATATATATGGTATATATGTATATTATATTATATATATACTTTTTTTTTTTAAATTTCGGGATTGGCCCAACTCCAAACCAGTGGATTGAACTATCAGTTTAAGACTCAACCAACCTTAAGACCCAGCGATTCAATGTACAGGCTAAGTCTGCCCATAATTGAGCCGACCTGGTTCACGATTTGAAACCAGCGATTGTATAAGTCTAAGTCTAAGTGTTCCCAATATTTTATGTCAAAAGCATAACGGATAAGCTATATATATCAATAGTTGNAGTATATACATAGATATTTGCATTATATATATGGTATATATGTATATTATATTATATATATACTTTTTTTTTTTAAATTTCGGGATTGGCCCAACTCCAAACCAGTGGATTGAACTATCAGTTTAAGACTCAACCAACCTTAAGACCCAGCGATTCAATGTACAGGCTAAGTCTGCCCATAATTGAGCCGACCTGGTTCACGATTTGAAACCAGCGATTGTATAAGTCTAAGTCTAAGTGTTCCCAATATTTTATGTCAAAAGCATAACGGATAAGCTATATATATCAATAGTTGTTAAAAAGCTAACATACAAACTATACAAATCCTTAAAACTTACAAAATCTATTTCTTTCCCTTCGAGGACTCAACATTTTAGTGGGATATTTATGGAGTAAGCTTTTCAAATATTAGGTTAATTATCTTCTTCTGAGGACCCTTCTTCTTCTTTTTTTTTTCTTTTACATTTTATTGTACATATGAATATGAAAGCATGCTACAAATCATTGTCTTAGTTTTAACTTTCAAGATAAATAATAAGTTGTGTCTAAGGATGAATTTAGAACCAGGTAGTCAAAAGAGAAAGGGAAGGGGGGTGGTTAAAAATCATGTTATAATTTGTTTTATGAAAATACACAGATGATATGTACATTCCTCTACAATTAATTTTTATTCGAGCTTAAGGGGTGGCGACCCTTTCAACCCCCAAACAAGATCATCCTTGGATGGAACTCATTATGTGTGCATGGAAAAGCCAAAGCCCTTATGATAGTCGAGGCCATAGAAATTCACCAAAAAAATGGTGCAAATATGGCATGTTTTCTGACACTAGCGGTTTTATGTCCTGTTACATGTCGTTAGTATATAACATGTTCAATAGTTTGTTTTCAATACTACATTCATAAAAGTTTTTCTTACTGTTTTAGTAACTTGAAAAAGCTGCAAGTGATCACTTTTTTTGGTGTTGTAAAAAATAATTTTCAAGTGCTTTTGCAGATAAGTTGACTAAATTGTAAAGAATAGATGCTAAAAATGCAGAGTGATAATTCACACATTCATGTTCTAACTAGCTTGTTAATAATTGAAGTGTAAAAACGCTTTAAAAAGATTTATAATATTGCACATAAGTTTAGCCTCCTTTAATTTTTTTGGTTGATTTATATATATTTTTTATTACCATATTTACTTAAATGCTATAAATGCAGTAAGATAACGCATTAATTAAATGAGATATCTTGCTAAAAATCAATAGGATTGACCAATTAATTGCATGCACCATATCAACCTAATTTGATCTGCTTGAAATTTCTCTTCTTTAGCAGGAATCATCTATCCCAAACCCACAAGAGACCGATTGGTTGAAGTATTCATCCTTCTGGCCCGACCCAGATAATCCGGATCATCATGGATAGGATCCAAATGCTAAGATTGCAAATTTTGGTGGTTCATTTTCACCACACCACAATACAGTTGGGACGTCAAATTGAATGACACAAACTCTGAAGCCTAAAAAACAAGCCCTCTTTTCAAGCAAAGACAAGATCTAATGCAAAACAAAGTATGTAATTTTTTTCTTGGTTTCTACATATATAGTACACACATAGATACAATTTTTAATGATTATTTATATATAAATGAAACCTAGCAAGCTTTTAGGGTTTGAGACTTGAGAGATGAGACGTTGATGCTCTTTCTCTTTTCTTTATCTCTCTCTCTCTCTCTCTCAAACGGAACTAACTGTTTAAACTGTCCGTGCTGGAAAGCAAGGGCTAGCCAAAAAAAGAACAAAAGAAAAGAAAAAGAAAACCAAAGAAAAAAAAAAAAAAAGAGAGAATATGAAGCTGCCAAGAAAAAGCGGCTCTCTACTGACAGCAGAAGGAGAACCCGAAGACCCAATAAAGCAAAATATCTACACTAGCCATCAAAATCATCACCACTATCATTACCGTATCATCTTTATGCCTATTATTCTTAATTTTTTATTTTATTTTATTTTTTCCCCTTCCGGAGAAGATTGTATAATTAATTTGTTTCCATTGTTCTTTTCTTTTCTCTATTTTCTTTTTCCCCTTTAGAAATATACAACATGGATAGAGACAGTTTGTACAAAGGAAAGTACAAAATAACCTTGTTGAAATTGATGCAGTTGTGTTTGCTGGACTCTCTTAGTAAATGTGAACTAAGGGTCCAGACTGCTCGCTACATCATTGTCGAAAACTAATGAAGCATGTTGAAAGGTTTATGTTTTATTGGCGTTAAATTTTACATTGTTTTGCTGGTACATATCATCTGCTCATTTGTTATTTTTGCCACGTTCACTAAAATGAGCAATTAATTGATTATTTTTTTTTATTTCTTGAGAATGGTACTTTTGAAAAATTTTAAATGTAAAAAAATCACTTAAAATTTGACAAGTAATAAATATGCCTTATGCAATTAAAGAAAATGCAAGTGGAACACATTTTTTCTTGCGTTTAGATTTAAAATTTGTTGATAAAAAATTTAAGCATCAATACTTACTATGTCAATATAGATCCATAATTAGTTGGTCAGAAAATTGAAACCAATAGATATCCTATAATAATTTAATAATTATAATTTTATACTCTTTTGTTGCTTGTTAGTAACTATGTTGAGTAAGACGAATCAAGTGAAACAATTAAACTAGAAGTAAAATCACAGTCTAAAGATCAATTCAAACTCATCACAGAAATATTCCTTTATCATTTTTTTTCTTTAAATTTCTCAATTGGACAATTCGGTCGTTGCAATTACCAGTTGAATGTCTAATACTCTAGGCTGTGTAACTAATTATATATTATTTAATATACAACAAATACATAGTTGCTTTACATTTCGACATTATTCTTATTGTCATCAAAATCTGGGTGGATTCGCTTTTATAGAGATAGGAGGATAACTTATATGATTTCAAACTTTAGAACAAATTTCGATTATCATTTTCACAACTAAGCTAGAAAAACATATTTGCTAGTTGTTAACCACCTAAACTGCTATACATGGCCACAAATCCTATATGTAGTAATTGAATATTAACTGTTAGAAAAGAATAAGAAGATAAGAAGAAACAAAATTTCAATTTATTCTGCACAAATGAGCGATTGATATGAAATCATCTCAAATGATGGAAACAGTTTCTTACTAGCCTTTATATTTAGCGATTATTGTGACTACTAGAATTTGATGTCATCTTATTAGATATCATCTATACAAACTTCATCCATTGAGCTTCATGCACATTATCAATGAAAATAATCTTATTTTTCATGAAAAGAGAGCTTGAGATTTTACTTGCATACACTAAACATACAAACAACATATATATACACACATAAATACATCTACATAAACAGTAATTATGTTATCAAATTTTAATGAATACGCAATTTTATATTTTCTGTTGTTTTTCGAAGCCCCCTGAAGGACATGATGTTTTGGCGGAGAAATTTGCTTGTGAATTTGTCCGTGATCACTTGTCCGAGGATCTCCATTTATCTAATTAAGTACTGTACAATATTCCATGTACTTGCTGTGTTCGTACAAGTGTTTGGAGGAGAACTGTAGAAAGGTTGTTATTGCTTGGGGGAGAGAGAGAGAGAGAGAGAGAGAGAGAGTCACGTGCATGGTATCTTTAGACATCTTTTTATGAGACGTGCATGAAATAAAGATAAAATGAATAACAATAGGGAAAAGGAGGCACCTTCGTTCCTAGTATTTCCAAGGGAATAAAGAAGGAAGGGAACGACAAATGTAAAGACAAGAATAACCTTTAGCTCCTGAAATGACCCTTATAGCCCCCCGCTTTTTTCAGGAATATCATCCCCTTTTATTTCATTATATATATATATATATAGTATATATTATTACATTAACACACTTGGGTTAAGAATGCTATATATGCATATATATATATATATGTTATATATACTGAAAGAAGTATGAACAAGTAATGAACTATTCCTTCTTTTGGGAAATGACAAAGTAATTGAGCTGCCTCACCTCGTTCATGAAATGTTTTCGAATAGCACTTGTCGTTCTTTTTTTTTTTTTTTCAGTGGATTCTTTATATTTTTTAATGTTTTATTTATTTTTCTAATAGAAATTGACAGTAACAGTACATCATCCAGTTTTCTTATATGTTCTTTTGTTCTATCCTTTTATTATAATTTTTGTGTATTGTTGATAGTTGTGAATTCCCTTTGTACATACATATTCTTTGTCTATGGGGAGTTGCTCCTTGTTAATTTTGAAGGTTGTATCCATCCTTTCAAAATTTTATAAAGCTTCTATATTAGCTCCCAAAGTTTTCAATTTCCCCACAAATTATTTTTATGTTTTGTTTGACATCCCACCTTCTAAACGTTTATTTAAAACCGTTTTTCTTTCTCCAACTTTTGGTTTCTAAAAAACAATTCACTAAGTCATTCGTAAGTTAGAAATAAGACAAAACTTGTAACTAACCTATCATTTAACATTATAAAACACTTGATCTCAAATCTCTTCTTTATTCATATAACAAAATCATAATGGAAGACTTTATATATGTAAGTCAAACTCAAAATATCACAACTATATGCCTCCTGTGTTATACATTATACCATCACAAAATATACATATTGCAATTACAAATTTTATATAAAGCCCATCTATAACACGTTGATTTCTTTTGAAGCACTACTTCTAAAGCTTGAATTAGATCCTACACTACTCATTCCTTCTCAAGAGAAACTAACCCCACTAAATACTCTAAGGTCTTCTCACCTCAGTGGTGTGATGTCCTATGTAAACTTTCTTCATAACCTAAAGATAAGATAACTTATCCTTTTAACTTACTATAACTAAGTGAAAGTGGATAACTAATAAAAATACAATATCATATCACAATCACATACGCAAGTTACCACTTCAATCATAATATTATATAATCTAACCAAGCAAGTAAATGCAACAAATGTATGTGATGCTCATGCATGTGACATGCATTAGCACCAATATCCTAACGTACCTTAGCTCTAGCACTCATTTGGTTAGTCGACACTTTCGAGCATCTAGAAAACTTATCTAAGAATCTTACAAGAATCTCACTTAGCAAAAGATAATGTAATTTTATATGCTTGAAAATCTAGCTTTTATAACCTAGTTATTTGTTTAATAAAACCAAGCTTTCTAAAATCAAGTCATTTAGAAAACTTAGCTTTTCAAATATAACCTTATCTAGCAAAATCTTAGTTCTTTTTAGAACACTTGACCTATAGGTCCTTTTCTACTATGTAATGAATGCATCAACCACATACCAAGCAAATATCAAACAAATGCCAAGCAAGTTTACTTATTTACTTATTAACTCAGCCTTTACTTTATTTCATTTCTACTTTCATCTTTTAAAACCTCATTGTTAGGTTCGTTTAAGTGAATATCATAAGAGGTAGAGTTAATATCTAGCTTCTTCATCAAGTATTACAAATCTTATCAACAAACCATAACTAATCAATAGCACAATTGCAACCATCAAAATCAATAACCAAGCATCATCCCTTCGATAGCACATGTACAAAAAAGATTTAGAATCATCTCATAACTTATCAATACATTGTTAGACTCATATAAGCTCAACCAAACACAATCATAGTCAAGTAGTTAGAAGGTCAAATGAGTAGATATAATATAGTCTAACACATAAGGAATGCACTTACTTGGGTCGACTTAGCAATTCCTAAACTCGACGTTTCTTCTTGAGGCTTCTTCTCACCTACTTCACTAAGGCCCAAGTCAATCATATGTTGTATATAAACTAAATTAAGAACTTATTTATGTTTAGGGTTTAAAGTCTTTCTCTAAAATAGCCTTAGTTCTAGACAACTTTTGACTTAATTTCTCAATCATCCCCTTTATATAGAATTCTCTCAATATACCCTCTACCTTGACTTCTAACCAGCTCATTACTCTATAAGTGTTACAAGGTCCATCTTGCTCCCTACTTCATAGCAGTTTCAAAATGACAGACTTTATCAAAATACTTTCTTAATGTCCAATTTATAATTGTATCTCTTGTTGATATCCTTAATTAGCCATATAGCTCATTATATATGTAGACTATAGGAAGTTACATTTAAAATACGTAAATAGCTCAACTTTTGAGTCACCCTTCCAACCAACTAAAGTTCTAACTTAGCTTCTGACTCCCCTATTTACCTTTCTAAATCACCAAATCGCTCCACTTTAACACCAACTCCACCACTTCCATACTTGAGAAGAACAATTCATCACTCAAAACCCAATTATAGCCATTATATCATACATACATGTAGGGTTCCTAAGGAAAACAACATCGATAAGCTCAAAAAACACATTGATTAAGGTTGTACCAAAATTACTGAAAATGTAACTTCTCAATTTTCTCAAAACTCTTACCATAGTGTTAGAATAAACCTCTTTGGGGACTTATACACAAAAATTGGGATTGAAACTACATCATTCCTATTAAAAATACGAGACAAAATTCATTTTTAAGTATGACTTCTTAAGGAATCTATATAACTATTTGAATTTTGAAGATTCAGTTGAATTTTGAAGATTCAGTTTCATTTTGAATTCTACATGCAAAAATACTAGGGATTATCAAGTTTCATAATTTTTAGATAACTTTTGTTATTTTTAGAATTTAATTAAAAATAGGAGCAAAATGGAGTACTCCTTAGCATTTGGGTTTATAGTTGTCATCGACGACTAAGTGGTTCTCAATTGATCCAAGTGAGTCATTTCCCATTGGGTTATGGTCAAGTTTAGCTTTCAAGTTGTACGGTTACAAGCATTCTTCAATAACTTTAAATTTACACCAATTTTTCTATTATTTGGTTCTACCTTATTTCTCACTTCTCAAGTGCTCTAATTTTTTTTTCCAAAGTACATTCTCTCTATACAATGAGTCAAAAGGTCCGAGAATGTAGTTTGCATAGGTTTTTATAGCTAAAGGAAATTTTTTTAGTAGATTACATATGTCAATCTCCATATTTTGCATGTTTGATCTTAATTCCTTCACAAGGCACCTAGCTTAGACTAATCTTACTCTCATGTCATGCCCTTCATCCATAAGAATTAGCTTTCCAAGTATCCTTGCTAATTAATCACTTATTTTATTTAATTTAATTGATACTAGGAATTATTTATGATAATTTCATAGTTTTGAGATATATCTATGTACATTTGATACTTATATAATTATTTCACTTCTAATTTACTTCAAATTATTATTTTTTATAGGTTGAGTACTCTATGTCTAGGGTCTCGCAAAGTATAAAAACTCAAATTTTGAGTTTCCAATGTAAATAAACAATATTGATAAGACTATGCTTTTACAAAATTAAACACTTTCTCTACCTCAATTTACAAAATAAACATCACTAGAATTCTTCTTTTAACTTTTTTACTTTATATTAAAAATTTACTCAATTCGTATAACATTATTCAGAGACCCTAAATCCACCAATTTCGAGCAACTATGGTCTTGTTACAAAATGGTACCCGTTACTCATGCTATCTGCAACAAGTTTATTTCCTTACTTCCCAAGCCATTCTTTCTAAGTTCCATATCTATTAAGAATATATCTCCAATCCAAGTCCATGATAATTGGTCAAAGACCAATGTTTCACATATTGACGCATCAAAATTTTTCTTTTTTCAATTAAAGATCAAAAAAGAGTAAGAAAAGTAAAGTGAACAGGGAAATTAGGAAAAAAAGAACAGAGTTGACTGCTATTAAAAATTGTACTATAGTGACCAAAAACAAACATTGTTTCAAATGTGAAAAAGAAGGACCAAATTTATGGTATTAATAATGGATTAAAACATTAAGAACCTATGAATATGTTACGAAGAATGCTTGGTACTATCTGATAAGAGGAATGATGATGAGTTATGGTCGACGTCTTTTAAAATTTGTAAATTAACCTATTTGCATAGTCTTCTTGATACTACTATCAAGCTATATGATCTCAATCTTCTTAGTTAGCTCCCCTAACTTCCATTGATTCCTCAATCCAATCTCTATAGTGAACACCTTCATTTGCAACAAGGCTTAGAGGTAATGAGGCCTTACCAATTACTAGTCTCTTCTGCATTCTCCTATACCTATAAGGGTATGGAATTTCATCCTTAAATATTTTGTGGATGTAACTAAACCCACAAAGTTTTGGATTGGTAAAAAGATTACCAAGTATCCACTATAAGAAAGTCAACCAGCATCTTAGCGATGTGCTTAATATTGATTAGCTCTAAAGGAAGGTTGATAATGCCCTTAACCTTTAAGGCTTGATTGCTGAAGCTACAAAGGAAATGATCATAAGGCAAGAGTTATGTGACAACGTCTTTATTTGCTTGAAGCCCTATTAAAGATGATATCCATGAAATACCTTATGTCCACTAACATGTTGCGAACATCATAATCAATAGTGCAAGCATGGATTACCATATCATCATCATTGGGAGTGTTAACTCCTTCCATATCTTCAATCAAGAATGGACTAATGGTATCCTCTCTTAGCTTCTTTTTAGGTTCATAATATGCTAATACTTTCTCGAATAGGCATAGGTCTTCCTCTAAGAGCTAGATTGTTTTCCTGCTACTAGGCTACCCATACTTGTATAAATCGTCTAGTGACATGAGGAGCCGATAGCGGTCCTCTACTCCTTAGATAATGGCATGAAGTACTATGTTCATATCAAGATTTGGGATCTCAACCATAAAGTAGAGAATTGAGCAACATAATATGCCTAAATGTTTCATCTTGACAATTTGGTTAAGATTAAGAGCTGAACTGTCCATCTCAAGTTGTTTACTCATGAAAGAGTGCTAGTAGAAGGCCTTGCTCAACACCTTAAAATTCAAGATGGAGTTAGGTTTTGGGCCTTTGTAACATACTTGAGCAACTTCCTTTCAACCTATCCAAAAAAGCCTTACACATGCTAGCATCTAAGATGCTAAGAAAACTCATTTAGGAGTAGTAGTAGTTGAGTTGCTTTACTAAGTTGATGGTTCCATTGTAAAAATCAAACTATGGGATCCTAATGCATTAGTAAGGACTTATCTTTGATCTCTTGTATGAAGGGAGACTGTGCAATGGTAAAGGCATCCTAAGGATCATCTGCTTACTCGCTTTTGATGAGATCAATGATCTCATTGACAAGTATATCCTAATGTGTTCACTTTTATTGAGCATTAAAGTAATAAGCCTAAATGCTATAGTTACCCTTACTTCTTAAGACAATGGGATAAGATTGCTACGAGTCGCTATTATTGCCATGCCTTGCTAGAGGTAATGGGTTAATATGATATCTACTTGTCCATGGAGCTTAGCAATATCTGCCTTGAGGCATTGGTTAACTTTAAGGATTTTGTTCATAAGTTCCTCCGATTAAGTGCAACACTCATCAGCATTTAATACCCTCACATTTAGAGGCTTTAGTGGTTAGTTTGTTGAAGGTACAAGGTCATGAGTTGTGTGTTAGCCATGGATACATGTTTAAGTGGTAGAAAGTGGGCAGCAAATGTTGTTGCTAATTTCTCAACTATGCTAGGCTTAGACCCAATGTGTAGGTATTAGTGCTTTAATGTAAGGGATCTACGGAAATGGAAAAGAGTTTCTAGATGCCAAAGGTATCTCCAAGGGGAAGGTTGAGGATGAAATCACAACAATAAGTAAAGAGTATGTAAGGTTTTAAATAATTAACCTAGTATGCTCAAGGGGTATTTATAAGTTGGGGGTTGAGTACGGGATGGAAATAGCAAGTAAGAAACCTTCCCATAATTCCATTGATTTCCTTGATTCTCATAGAGCTCCCATTATCATGGTGTAAATCATAGATAATGAATTATGGGATTGAAGGCAATTGTTAAAAAAAATAGATGAGGAATTATGGAATTGAAGGAAATTGTTACAAAAATTGCCAAGTTTCCCTTCTTTTCGTATTTACTATCTTTAGTGGCTTGGACTTAGGCTCAGAGGCCTAGTATGCAAAATGGACTGTCTACAATACCTATTTGTAGAGTAAGCTTCATGGAAATCAAGTTTTCTTTCCAACTGACTCCCGATCTTTTGACTTACATTTATAACTACATCATAATTTAATTAATAACATTATAAACAAATGTTGTTTAGCTATATTGTTCATCGATGTGCTAACTAATCCAATTGATTTGTCTTTATGGCGATTTGCACCTTTTCTTTTCCTCCAAACCCAATTTTTTATAAACAATTCCGTAATGTAACTATAACGTCATTTACAAAAGAAGAAAAATTTCCTAACTCAAACATTAACTAACAAATTTTTTTTTTTTTTCGATCTACTTTACTTATTAAGGCTTACCACGGAAGGGAAAACAAGCAAAAAACAATTTTTCTTAACAAAGGTTAAGCAATGAAATTTTTCCATTTAAGCTCATGAGCAATCTACATAGCTAGACTACTAACTTACAAAAGTTTTCTGATTAGTTGTACTTTTTTTAATTTCAAATTTAGTAAAAAAAAACTCTATAACTTTTAATTAATAATTTTCAAGATCAATATATCATTCATAAATGCAATAATAGTTAATACAATAAAATTGCTAAATTTAATTTATTGTTACTTAAAAGTCATAGAGAACTTGTAATACATATAACGTTATAGAACCATCTAGTGAAGTAGATAATACACAACATATTGTAGATACTAAAATGCAACCAAGCAAATGATTTATTCCTATGAAATTCATATTAATATACTAAAATACAACTAAAATAACACTATACTAATTGCCATTAACTAAAAAATGATTTATACCTATTATATACGTCACAAATCTTACAACTTTTGTTATGATGTAGAGTTCATAATGGATAAATATAATTTGAAAATACTCGTTATGAGTAGAATAGTTACAAGTTTGTATAAGATTTGATCTAATTTGTTATTGTAAGTTATAGATTGCGCAAATAAGAGATAACAAGTAAAAGGAAATAGAGAACTTAGCACATAAAATAAGAGCGTAATATAGAGTATAAAAGGCCAAAACTCTAATGATTATTATAGGAAGTTACTTAAGAGTCAAGAGAAGACAAAATAAGAAACTACGATAAACTTAAATACATGCTGAGTCAACTACCTATGCATTATTGTCGGGTATGATCTGTCGACAATCCACTAGTGCTCCTTAATTAGTGGATATCCCTTCCTTCATTCACATTTTGGCTTTACCCATTTCTTCATCTGTCATTCCAAATCATGAGTCTCATAAAAATTTAATAAGAAATCAAGATGTACATAAACTTAAAATCAACCTGAATTTAGCCCCTTTTCTATAATCTTTCCAACCACTCACCTCCAACCCATTTAGTACACTATGCTAATGTGAAGCCCATAATTAAGGCATCATTTGTTTATTTTGAAACTTGTGCTTAGCTATGAACTATAATACCAACAAAAACTTTTCCAGTAATACTAACCAACATACATGTTGAGTCATGAAAGTACTTCTTAACCTTTAAGCTATACCTTCCTCCAGACTCATTACTATGTCACTTTTGGAACTTTTAGGCTTTATGAAATGTGTTTACTATGGGGACTTTCTACAAATCTTAAGCTCATTATCAAGTCATTAATAATCTTTAGACCTTTTAGGCTTTATGTCCTTTAGACTATATTTAACATATAGACTTTCTATAAATCTTTAGTGAAGTAAAACAAATGCTTTGCTATTGTAAGAAATGCATTATTTCTTCATAGCTAACAATACTAACAAATTGACCATGGTTCAATGGTTACTTGTATTAGAAATAAGCAATGGACTAAATTCCTCTCATATTAATAGATTTGCATGGGATATCACAATCGAAGCTCTTTATACAACATATAATACCTCAAGTTCAATGTTTTATACACTTGTTAATGGTTCAAGTGGGAAAGTCCATTGTTTATAGCTTGCTTGCTTCTCTATTTGGTTTCATCTCTTCTTTTTGTGCCTCAAGAAAGGAACTTGGGTCAAATCCATCTTTAGGAGGTCCATAGTAAGAAAACTACTACTAACAACGCCTACCTAACATGTTATTGAATCTAAACTTCATATAAAGTAACTCTATATATGCCTATAGGAATGGAACAAATCTCCATTGAAAAATATATCTTTGGGATCTCCAACATTAGTCAAGGCTTACAATAGTCCCTTATCCTCTAACTTTACTATCACTACATCAACAACTTCTTTATGCTTACTATCTGCATCTTATAACAGTTCTTCCTCACATGGTCCTTTTACTTATAGTTAAAGCAAATTATGCAATGACTACTTGACTTCTATCTAGGATTGTTGTTAATGTCATATGTCCATTATATCTCTAACAATTAGATCATCTCAAGATACACTATGTCTAAATTGCATCTATGGTTAAATAGATCCTTTAAACAAGTTGTTTCCAAGATGCATGTACTAACGACATAAGTGAACAAAAAATTATCATAAATCTATTTATCATCTTTGCCAATATCTCCATCAAAACACTCGTAATTAAATTTTTTATTTTTATCCACCTATTTCACAAGCCTATATACGCCAAAATCAAATTGCCTCAAAAAATTGTATACTTGTCAAATTCCTTGATGTATATCCTATTATATTATGTAGTGTGTAAATGATAAACCCTATTAAAAGCTCCTCACATTGCTATGATGCTCCTAGGTATATGACACAACTTAGATTTTGCAACACCACCACTAACCTTTAGCTGATCTCGCTTTAACCTCTAGGTAACTTGGCTTCAACTTTACTTTAGTTGTTTGTAGTAATTCATATAACTTCAATACCGAGTTGTTTAGGCTTTGATTTAGGTTTATCTTTACATACTACGTAACTTGCCAATATATTATATGTAAAAGAAATGGGAAATAATATGACATATATATTACATGGAACTCTCAAAACAATGAAGGTAAAAAAAACTCGAGTAAGATTGCCAATATATTTATTAGAATAACATTATACATATACACAAATATACATATATACATGTATAAACACAAGGTTCTCACCAATTACTCAAACTAATACTCGCAATCAAGTCATTTGGGATTTATGTTGCTCTCTATTACTTATATAATGCACATAGTAACATATACTTAGAATTACAAACGAAAGGGCCAACCCCTAACACTCAAAAGTTACTAGTGCAAGGGTGGTCACCGTTGATGATCAATCATGGACATGATAGAGAAATATGTGAGAGGAGAAACAGGCAACCTTGATATCATGTAACGTACATGTGATATATGATTGCAATGAGTAGATTCAATATTTGTTGTTGATCGTCTCTGTTATGGGATTTTAGCAAAGCTTCTACTTTAATGTATTGAAAATGAGAGAATTAGTTCCCCGATGGTTTTTGAATTAGAATTATTATAGCTAATGGGTAGTTAACTAATTAAAAAGGCTAGTTACTATATATTAATCAATTACATGTGCAATATGTACATTATTTTATTAAGATGTCATGGGGTAAGATAGTGCGCGGATAATAGCTAAAAAGGGAATATGGGGAAGTGTCTCTTTCCATATGCAATATAATATCAAAATAAAGGACATGTCTTACTTAACCTGAAAAAGGTAATATTCAAATTCTTTTTATCTATGGAAGATTTTAGACAGCCTTAAGGTAGGGTGAGGGTAAGGTGGGGGGTATTCACAATCTATTAAGGCTTTTTTTTTTATGTACATATGGGTCTACTTTGATTTTGCTCGATAAAGAACTTAGGTAGCTAACAAGAATTACACATATAATGCAAGAAGGAATATAGCAACATGACCAAACACTCACTTTCTGAGATTCTTACATAGGAGCTAAGATTGCTTTTCCAATGAAAGTGCCATCACTTGTCACAAGCTTGTATGGACATTCATGCAACAATAACACAAAAGTTACTTCCAATTTATAGGTTATTGCTTTCGACTTTTGAGATAAATAGCTCTTGCATTTATTCGAAATGTGGAATCCTATGACAATATATGATTATATTTTTCATTAGCTCAAGTATCTACTCTAATGTCACATTTAGAACATAATAATGATTCGAAATAAAATAAATTAAAATGAAATGAAATAAAAATCAAAATGAGAAATCATTTTCTGTGTAAGTAAATACCCACAAAATAGAATGGAATGAAATAATATTAAATGTGCAAATATATCATCAATCAAAAATATCTTAAATTATTACATGTCATAATTTGTTTGAAGGTTAAAAAAATAATAATTTTAATTAATCCTATTTAATGAATGAATAATGGAATTATGATTCCACTTTGGTAAAGATGAAATTAAAATCTCCATTGAAGTGTACTTCTAAATGTAGGAAGAGAAAATGGAACTTGAAATCATGATTCTATAATGGTTCATTTTCATGTATCAATTGTGACATAAAAGGCTATGGTTTTAGTAATTAAGTGGCATGAACATTAGTCTGCCAATAAAGATTAACTAAGTTTGATTCCCCTTTTTCCCATAGTTGTGCAATAGTAATTAGAAAAAAAATGATATAAAGGAATATGTGTCATGAGAAATAAGCATAAAAGATTAAACATCACCCTAAAATCTATTCTTTTCACATTTTCTCCTTGTTTTTGCTATAATCATATCTCAAAAAGGAAAAAAAATGACATGAGGAAATATGTGTTTCCTATCTGTGATGTTATCTAGAGATTAAAAAAGATAATGCTGTTATAAAATAATTATTCTAGAGTCAGAATAGGAATTGACATGCTAGTTCTGATCAGATTTCTTCTTTTTTCTAAATACTTACCGAAATAACAAATTACAAGATCAAATGTGAAACCGTCCAAAAGTGGAATTTTCGTGTCCAAAATCGGCTGGTTCATCGTGCGGGCGACTCGGAACTAGTGGGTTGGAGGAGCAACCGACCGTTAGCTATTTCTAAGGGAATAGAGTTATAATATCTAAATAGTTACTAACTCTTTTAGAGATTAGAATGTATCGAGCTTGAAAATTCATTCTTTTTTTCTTAATTTTTAATTTATATTTAAAAAAAAAAACTAAAGAAATGTATTTTTATCAAAAAGCTCTTAAAAAGTATTATGGAGTCACCAACCAAAGTTGGTGAAAAATAAGATCAAATGGGTAAAATGACCTTAACCTAAATATTAGTTCTCATTTTCATTTCATAAAGAAATCGAAAACCAAAATTTGCGAGGTCCAATGACTTAGAAGTTGAAGTTGTAAAAAATACGAAATAAGATTCTTCTAAACTAAAGCGGATTGTTTTCTTTTCTTTTTTTTTCTAGAAATTTGACTAATCTAGAGAAAAAAAAAAGTTAATTAGTTACATAGAAGATAGAAAAAATATTTATTCTATGACAATTTGAAAATTCAAAAGAAAAGAAACTTTTATTTTTTTATTGCCGCTCTAGGGGATGCCCATGTAACCATTCAGGATTAGACCTTTGTAGTCCCTTTCCATCTGTAAAAGCTTTTCAATTTGTCAGTTCATCTTAACTTACGAAATTCAGTTATTTTTTTTGTTTTCACTCCCTTTATTCTTCTTGAAACCTCCTAAAAATACCAATTTGAATGCTATGTTAAACAAAAATCCTACAGATAATCCTACTTTTGGAAAACCTTAATTCATTGAGTCTTTTATCCATTAAAAAAACCTAGGTTTTATGAAAACCCTAATTTTATAAAATAAACCTTGAATTTGAAAGACATTGTCATGCAATTGTCATCTGTCAATACTTATGTAATGATAGTTAACTATGTGATTACGCAATTTATGCAATCAGTCATACCAAACATGTAATGAATTATATCAATCATGCAACTAATATTAACCATGAAAATTTTAATATTAAGCTTAAATCAAAACGTGAAACTAATCATTTGGAATATGCAATTTAATCATGCAAATATAGGATTAAATATTAAATTAAAACAAAATTGTTCTGATTAAGCGTGCAATCAACTAATGTATATAATAATTACCCTTGCAGACCTCTAATCATGCAACTAACTATTGTCTTATAGCTCTTTTTATTTTTTATTAATGGAAAATATATAACAAGAAAAAAAAAAAAAAGTAAAAAATGAACTTTTGTTTTTTCCGGAGCTTGATGCTTCAGAACAAGATTAATTTATGAAATTTGTTGTTACTTTTATAGATACTAATATACATGCACACATATGGGTTGTGATAGACTTGGCTGGTTTGTTTTCACAATTTTGATAAGTTTTTATGATAAATGATATTTGGGAATATATGTTCGTTTGTTTTGTGGAAACTTATGATATTCTTGGTATATATGTGTTTATGGTTTCATTGAGATGTTTAATGTGGCGCTTACTCATCATATCTTAGTTGGTCCTTGTTTTCCAACTTAATCCGGTGGGTGGGAGTCTCAGCCCTGTTTTGATGATTATAAAAGAAGGGAGAAAAAAGAAAATTGGGAAAAGTTCAAATAACTTTTAGAAAGTAATAACGATGTTCAAATAATCTTAATTTGAGGGCAGTGCAACGTGTATGTGTTAAATAAGAGAGCATAAATAATTTGATAATTAATCCGATATGCCTGTATATGTTAAAATCTGATGCGTAAGCAATTGCTTCAACCCCGACAGATTTTTATTCAAAATCAATTCTGAAGCTTTGAATAGATCAATATATTTTTGTAAGACATATGATACCACACAACAAAAAATTTTCAATTAAAGAGTAGTTTTTCAAGAACTATTTTACACAGGAAAGTTATTTGATTCAAAGTGTCGTGTTTCTATCAACAAATGGAGAGAATCCCCAACATGTTTTGATGAAGAAATTATATGTTTCGTATTTATAGATGACGGTACTTATTGTGTGGTTTATTAGTAGTATGAAGTTGTTTGGACTTAAGTTTTGCTATATAAGAAATAAGTTTTGACATACTGGAACAAGGTTCTAAAGAACCAAAAATACATTATGTAGAACCCAAGAGAAGTTTTAATGTACGGAAGTTTTGACTCTCCATCTAAGAAAAAACGAGAAAACAAGTTCTAAAAAGAAGAGTGTTGGAAAGAAGTTCTTGTACCTGTTAGCAAATGTAATGTCTTGACACGTGTCCTATCATTTATTAACATATTAGGCATAACCTTTTATTAAAATCTTTAAAATTACCTATTAAAAACTTCAAATGATTTAAATAAAGTTTAACTCTTTAAATAATTTAGGATTATTTTTTAGTAAATTTTGCAAATTTATGAACAAGTATTTTTGAATCCTATTATGAAATACTAACTGTCCAAATTCAAATATTATATTATTTATCATTACAAGTAAAATTCTATTTGTCTCTCCTTACCTGGAATTCTTGATTAACCTATCCAAACCTACAACCCTGTGAAATCTACTCAAACCAGCACTTGAAAAAAAAAAAAAAAACACTAATATTAGTTGAGCCGAAACCCAGTACAAAATATACAAACATATGCACATGAACATACAATTTTCCAATCACATACATGAGTGTAGAATACAAAAATGCAACGACTATCAATTTAATTATTTTTATTTTAGTCCATCAAGTCACATAAGGGTACTCATGACTCTACATACATAAATATACATTATACAATATAGTATCAGTATTGCCCCTCTTCTCCTACCCAAACACCTTAGAATCCAAGAATCAATCTTAATCTACCTAAATCATTTTCAAGTGAGACTCCACTTGAGACAGCATCATGCAAGGATCATTGAGGCACCACTCCAAAATCGCCAATCCTCTCAATCCCTTAATCCCAGCCAAGCACACACAACATATTTGCATTTGAGGTCCAATAGCTAATTAAGTTTGGTTAAACAACTAGCCTAGCAAACACAACAATAAGCAAGTATGTTGTACTTGATTTCATAACAATGTACTCATATTCAATTCTTGAGTCAATTTCTATTTCCTTTCCTAAAGTATCATATAAGGATAACTTATTTTTGGCAACCTATTTTTATATCGAAATTCTATTATCTTATTCTCAACTACCAATCTTTACCTTAATCCTAATGATATAAATTTCGATTTGCTTTAAAAGTCCTTAATTAACTTTTAATGTATTAACGTAATTAGATTTATTAGTGAAATAATATTTAAGGAATAGAAAAGGAAAAGGAATTTAATTAATTAAAAGAAAATAATAAGATGCAATTTGAAAGAATAACATATGTCGTAGAACCCATATACTCTCGTATACACCAAGTTGCACAAATATGACACAACATATATAATACATAGTGTATGTACCTGATACACACCATGTACGCTCCAACACATGCCTCAAACATCCAACGTATATTCCCAAAACTCACACGCTTACCACCTTATAAGGCGTATGTGTCTACCCATTGTCATATGTTGTGTAAAGCACATAACATATAACATTCAACTTCCCATACCTGTTATTTATTAGATAAAGTTTGATAGGGATCAACTTTTTGAACTGATTGCATGCAGTTGAGCTAGAGGATTGTAAAGACTCACATAAAGGATACTAGCTTAAACCCCCATTTAAGATAAGGATTCCTAATCCAATCTCCATCTTTGATACTACTGCCGACCTAGATACTGAGCTCTCATAAGTTCCAATACAGTGCTCGAGCCAATTTACCAAGCCAACCAACATCTAACCAATGTCCGAGCCAAGCTCTTAAGCCGACCAGCATCTAACCTTAGTCCAAGCTAAGCTTCTAAGTTGACCAGAGTCAAACCTCTATCCAAACAAAGCTATGAGATGCCCAACCCCAAAGATGTTTGAACATCCTTAAGTGATTGAGCTTTGACTTGAACTAAATCAAGTCTACTCTAACTGTTGACTTTTTCCTTTACTTCATCCAAATTGTATTATATTTCAAACTGCTAACCACCATATGATACATGTCTTCTAGTACAACAGTCTAGAAGGATTCCTTATTTTTTTTGTATAAAATATTATTTATCTTTTTAACCCTTTTTAGGATATTTGATGTAGTCTATTTGTAAATTACCCTTTTGTCTTTTCATGTATGTATTGTAACCTTAGTGGGGTGAGTATTGGAGGTGTGGAAAGGAGTAATGGCAAGTGACACTATAGTTCAGACTAATAAGTTATATCCGACAAATTGTAAGTCAAGTAGGATCAATCAATGCATCATATCCGATTGTTAACTGTTAGAATTTGCTAATCTTCCTTTTGTTTTCTTTTGTTTCCTTTTTGTTGTGGTGCTTCCTTATATGTACGACCCTAGAAACGCATCAACCTCACTAGTATCAAAGCCCGATTCCTAAAGGAAGTATGTAAAGTTGCAGTGAAGTTTTTGTTCAAGTTTCTTGTTAGTGGTTGTTGTGTTCCTTCCATAGCTGTTGTAGTATGTTCGAGTATAGTAAGTTTAAAATTGTGAGTTGCGAAGTGAAGGTTTGTGGATTGGTAAGTGTTCCTATTGTTACTCTATTTTTCATTGCGAAAATAGAGCAAGTTCATTTTTATGGTATTTGTGTATGTATTGAGTGTTGAAGTTGTTAAAGTACATTAGTAAGGTTATGGGTAGTAAGAAGAAGTGTTTGTTGTGTGTTGTTTTGTCAATCTGTCAAAGAAGTATCACATTATGTCAGATTCAAGTATTCAAGGAGTTATTAGTGACCAAGTTAGTAGTGCTCATAATGTTTGTAGTCAAAATGGAAGTAATACCCATAGGTTTGTCAATGATGAACTTGACCAACTCACTAATCTTGTTAGGATTTGGTAACTGTAATGCAAGCTAATAGGTAATAACTATAGGGTGTCCCCCATTGTAACCCACATGAGAATGTTCCTAAACGACAATATAGCTAAGGTAGCAGAGCTAATCGCCCGGTTTAACCCTATCAAGCTGGAGGATTTGCTTTAACATGAGTATACATATGATCAGGCTTATGAATATTGACATGATATTAACTTAACCTATCACAACTAGATAGATAACTAAACTCATCTTCAACTAACAGGCTGAAACAGACCTTTACCATCACAATACAACTGACATGACCTACCATGGCATCAAGAGAAAGAAATATTTATTAGCTCCCATATAAGCATATGATGGATTGCTAACTTCTAGACCCCTCACTCACACCTATCTTTGAGGCCTATAGTCTCTCACGAGGAGGATACTCTTATGTAAGCCTATCAAAGACGAGCTCTTATATATGGAGGAGTTATGGGTGAACTCCTTAAGGTACCAACTTAAACGCACCGTGCTCTACCCTGTTCCCTACATTATCAATAGCTTACCGACTACCAATGCTAACCAGCCATATACTAAGGCCAAGGAGACTGTACACCAAGCCTTACTCTTCCTATCTACAAACATGACAAGTGAGGCCAACATATTGAGTGCTAAAGTCGAGTCCCCTACATGCTAAGCTCTACTTACTCATCCTATTGAGCAACTATGTCCTTTATTCGTCTTGGCAACCCTAAGTATCATTTGTCAACAATGTCCCCAACAATAGTATAGCTCAACCATAGTGTCTTAAGACACCAAAACATAGACCCAATCGGGGCATGCCACCTATTGTTCCTTTTTCTGACATTATACTATATTACTTTATTATATTTTTCTATTTCACCCTTTTGGTAATGTACTATGATAGTATTTTTATATTACCCTTTATTGCAATTACTTAGGTTTCCTTATTGCCCTAGAGACTTACTATAAATAATCCATTTTCCTTGTAGCCAAAATCACATATACTTTACACTTAATAAATATTCTTGTTCTTATGAGATATCCCTCTCTAAGTATATTTTCGTTTACACTCTTATCTAATATTACCAAGTAACTCAAGATTAGTGACAAGTGGATCTTATCATTAGCTTGTGAGTCATATCAATCAAAGTTTTAAGTCGTATCGTATTCGTTAGTTCATCATATCCTCTTAGTAGCTTCACAAAATTCATTGTATTTAATATCTTTTTCCATTCCATCTTCTTCAATATCTCGAAGGATCCACACGGTTACTACTCCCTACGATAAGCCCTAATGATTACTAAGCTCCTAAGCATATCATATAATCCTAGTATTAAAGCCTAAGATTGAAACTGAAAGCTTAATGTTAAAGTAGTTATTCTTTTTCTAATGTATGAGTGTTCTATTATACTTTGTTTTCATGTGGAAAACAGAGCAAGTCCTTAAGTCACTGTGTAAGTTAGTGATGCTCATGGTTGTGGTCACGTTACTCCATAAACTCCATGATCTATTGGGGAGCAAATACGAGAACTCCCTGCTATTGTGGCTAATCTGGCAATTAATGTATAAAGACCTATAGAGACTAGGTTATAAGAGAGAGTTATTATTCAACAAAGCCGGGAAGTGAGAGATAGGCTGAGAAGACAAATGGGTAGGAATCGAGCACTTGAAACTATTAATATAAATCTAGCTCCACCCCAACATACCGATAGAGTTGTGAGAAGGAGACTTAAGTTGAATGAGGTTGAGGAGTATGAGGAGGAAGAGTAATATAAAGGACTTGAAGAACATGAGCTTAAAGCTCCTAGAGGAGTTATACATCTTAAGGTGCGGATTCCGAGCTTCAATGAGTTTAGTAGTGCTGATGACTATCTAAATTAGGGAGAGAAGATTGAAAAGACATTTGACTTCTACAATTACAAGGACGTCATTTATATTCGAGTGGCTGCTTTAGAATATTTTGGATATGCAACAATGTGGTGGAAAAAACTACAGGATGTCTATCAAAGAGCTCAATGTGAAATCCGAACATAGAATGAGATTAAGGGAATTCTAAGGAATAGATTTGTTCCAGAACATTATGAGCAGGACATTTTCCGACATCTCTAAAACTAAAACAAGGTAACCATTTAGTAGATGAGTACATCCAAGAGTTTCAATTGTTGATGATCAACTATGATGTTGAAGAACCCATAGCTAGGTTCATTTATGGTTAAGGATTGAGATTGGTAATATAGTGGAGGTGCAAAGGCTAGGAATTCTAGATGAAACCATTCCAGTAACCCAAAGAGTAGAAAAGTTACAAACCATAACCAAGAACAAACAAGGCCGGTCGCTGGATGGGTCCTAACTTGCATAAAGCTCGAAAAAGGATCAATGGGGAAAAGTGTGAAAGAGCACAAACGAAGAATGAAACAGTAAGCAAAACCCATAAATAACTTTAGAGGATATGATACACCAATAGAAATTTCGAGGACTCATGAATTAATTCGATATGATGCATGAATTAGTCCGGTAAGATTACTCATCACTTAATCTTACTTAAGGGAAAGGATAAGAGTGATGCCAAGAGTAAACAAACAATATTTACGCAAGGAAAAAGTACTCAAAGAGTGTGTATTAAGAATGATCTGCCCTTCTCACAGTTACAAGTAAAAGAGTATTTATACCTATAAGTTAGTGCAACTTGCTTAAAAAGGAAAAGACAAAAAGGGTATTTCCTAAGGAAGTAATATACAAGATACAAAAGGGTAAAAATGAATATACAAGAAAGATAATTATTAGTGCAATGGATTCTACACATGATATTGTATACGTGGCGATACTACATTGGCGAGGTTGTTAAAAGATGCGGAAAAAAGAAAAGCACAGACAGATGGACTCATCCAAACAGGGATGACTTAGTTAGTCTAGACTCTCTCTCTCTTGACTTCTTAGAAAGGAAGATGTCGAGTAATTGGTCGACTCAGCAGTAGAGAGTAATCATCAACTTGACATACAGCAGACAAATGGGCGGTCATAGGTACGGCATGAAGGGTGACTCGATAAGGAAGTACTTGGCTTCAGTAGGGGTTGGTTAGAATAGAAAGATTCGTTGTGCTAGCCCCTCTAGTCCTTAGGCTCGGTTGTCGGTCAGGGGTCCGGTAGTTTGATTCTCATCATTCCCTCTAGATTGTTTTGGATTTGGGATCAAATTCGAATGGTGTTCATTTAGTTTTTTGTCAGTATGATATGGATTGAGGTTGGCAATGTTGAAGGCGTCAAAAACCCCATAGTCCTCAAGTAACTCCAACCTCTATGCATTGTCATTAATTTTTTAGAGGATTCTGAAAGGTCTTTTCATTATTGCAGATAATTTGTTCTTCCTCTTATTCGGGAACCATTCCTTGTTGAGGTACAGCCATACCAAGTCTCTTGGTTAAAACTATTTGGTCGACCTACCTTTGGTCTTTTCTTGCATTCTTCTAGCAGCTTGGTCAATGTACCGAGTGACCTTATCATAGATGTGCTGAAGGGGTTGTGCTTTGGTTGTTACGTCAAGGTCCTCTTGCGCAAGTGTTGGTACAAAAGCGTAGTTAAGGGGTAACTTGGGATTGAATCCATAGATCACCTCGAAGGGAGTCTACTTAGTGATATCGTGTACTATTCGATTATAGGCGAACTCGACCACTGGCAAGTAGACATCCCAATCAATCAATTTCTTACCTACTACCACTCGGAGCAGTGATCTTAAAGTAAGATTAACCACTTCTATTTGGCCATCAATTTAGGGGTGACATAAGGTACTGAAGAGTAATTTGGTTCTTAACTAACGCCATAAGGTTCTCCAAAAATGGCTCAAGAACTTCGGATCTTTGTTGGAGACTACACTTCTTGACATATCGTGTATTCACACAACCTCCTGTAAGAAAAGAAAAGCAATAGCCAAAGCGTCATTAGTCTTGGTACAAGGCACGAAGTGTGTCATCTTACTTAATCGATCTACGATAGCCATTACAAAATCTTTGCTTTAGGCAGTTCACGACAATCTGAGAACAAAGTCCATGCACAATTCAGTCCATGGCCTCGTCGGAATAGGTAAGGGCATTGTTTTCCCTTACTTGGCTCGATACTTTGTTATTTTGCACACAATACAACTTTCAACAACTCGGTGGACATCTTTCCTCATTCTCGACCAAAAGAATCAGCCATTTATTAGTTCACAAGTCCTCCTTTCCCTAAAATGTTCAGAGAGACCTCCACTATAGGCTTCCCTAACTAGTAGCTCCCGTGGTGAACAAGTCGTCATGCATAATTTTCCACCTCAGAACTAGTAGCCATCCTCCATATGATACTTATTCACTGCCCTCTCATCGACATATTGTGAAATTATGGGTCCAAAGTACTGATCCTTGGAGTACTGTTCTTTGATACTTGCAAACGCAAACAACCTGGTCTGTAATTCGGGTAAAAGCGCATGTCTTCTTGAAAGAGCATCAGCAACTATGTTGCTCTTTCCCTGCTTATACTTTATTACAAAATTGAATCCTTCAAGGAATTCAACCTATCTTGCCTGCTACTTCAACAACTTGGTCTGACTTCAGGGGTACCTTAGCAATTCATGGTCGGTATATATGACAAATTCTCTTAGTAGCAAATAATGTTGCCATACGTGCATTGCTAGGATTAGTGCCAAAAGTTCCTTATCATACACGGAGTAGTTCAACTGCAGTCCTTGGAGCTTCTCATTATGGAAGGTAATTGGTCAACCTTCCTACATTAGGACAGCGCTTATTCCAATGCCCGATGCATTGTATTCTAGCTAAAAAATTTTGTCAAAGTCAAGTAATACTAACATTGGGGTGATTGTCAACCTTTCTTTTACCTCGGAAAAGCTCCTCTCCTCCCTTTCTCCCCATTGGAAGTCGGTGTTTTTTTTTTCGTTAGTTCAATAAGTGACACAATGAGAGTACTGAAATTCCTAATGAATCTTCTATAAAAGGAAGCTAGTCCGTGGAAACTTCTCACATCAGCACAAGTAGTAAGAGTCAGTTAATCGACAATTGCTTAGATCTTCTCATCATCGACTCGTAAGCCTCCTCCATTAACTACATAGCTCAAGAATACCACTTCCTCCTGGCAAAAGAAACATTTTTTTAGATTGCCGAATAATCTCTCGACACAAAGGATATCAAAGATCACTCTGAGGTGTTCACAGTAACTCGGCATGTCGGTAATGTAGACCAGAATGTTGTCAAAGTAGACCAAGATGTTGTCAAAGTACACCGTGACACACTTCCCGATGAGATGTTTCAACACGTGGTTCATTAATCTCATGAAAGTGCTCGAGGCATTTGATAAGCCAAAGGGCATGACCATCTACTCGTAAAATCCATGTCGAGTCTTAAATACAATCTTCCATTCGTCACCTAGTCTCATGTAAATTTGATGTTAGCTAGATTTAAGATCAATCTTACTAAAAATCTTAGCTCCAGTCAGTTCATCCAACATGTCTTCTAGCCTCAGGATCAAATACCTATATTTGATCATGATTTTGTTCACGACTTGACTCTCTACACACATCTGCAAGTTCCATCCTTCTTCGACACTAGAAGTGCAAGCATAGCACAAGTGTTGAGACTCTCTCTTATATAGCCCCTTTACAACAATTCATTGACTTGACGTTGGAGCTTAGAAGCCTACTCAGGATTCATCCGATAAACTGGCTTATTCGACACTACAGTATTGGGTACTAAGTCAATACAGTGCTCTATTCCTCAAGTTAGGGACAACCCCTCAAGTAACTGCTCTAGGAACAGCTTAGTATATTCACCTAACAACTCCTTAACCTCCTAGGGTAACTCACCACGCTCCTTCATTTTCAGTAGTTGCTTAACTAACATGAGAGTCGGCTCATTAGCATTGATGGCCTCTCGTAGCTCGACTCTACTCATCACTAAAGCCTTCTTCAATTCACAAGTAAGTTTCATCTGCAACTTATTAACTTCTCTCAATGGCGTCAGATTCAGCTTAATCTTCCAATCATCCTTCTCGAACACATATATGTTCCTGTAGCCGTCATGCATAACTCTCCTATCAAATAACCATGGCTTACCCAACAACAGATGAGAAGCACACATAAGCAGTACGTCGTGGAAAATCTGGTTAGAGTAATTCCTTATAGCGATTGGCAATAGTATTTGCTAAGTGACATGTAATGCTCCTTTCTCACTCAACCAGTGTAACTTGTACAACCTTAGATGTGAAACAATCAATAACTTCAGTTTTGAAACAAGATCAACTTATGCCATATTGGAGCGGCTTCCACTATCTACAATGAGGGCACACATTTGATCATTCGCCTTACAGGTGGTATGGAACAAATTCTATCTCTACTCCTCCTTTCATAAGGGTTTTATGTTCATAGTACGTCGAACAACCATAAGTAACTGATCTAAGTCCTCAGGAAACACGTCCTCCTCAATCAGCTCTTTCTCAGCAAGAACCTCCTCCTCCTCGGGTTCCTCATCCGTACTCTCTACTTCAAGCTTCGCGATGTTTCCCTTGATGACCATCATCCATCAATTCGAGCACTGAGTAGCTATGTGCCTGAACCCTTAGCACTTGTAGCACTTGAAGCACTTAATCTGACTAGTCTTCCTGCTAGACCCTTACCCCTTCTCATACATTTGAGTCAATACTTCACCATCAAGTTGGTTTTTCTACCCGGCTCTTACATCAATCTTTTTGCTCAACTTTGTACTCGACTGAGCTCGATGACTTGCCTGTCCGAGTCGGCTAATCAGCATCCTTATCAGTACTAGGCTTCTTCTTTGCCTCTCTACTTGCTGGGTAATCCTAACAGCTTCATCTATTATGTCGAATCATTGGAGCTCCACAATGTCTCAAATATCTCCTCTCAACCCAATAACGAACCTTGAGACTGTTTGAGCTAGTGGTTCCTCTACTTCGCAACGCATCATAAGTATTTGAAACTCTTAAATATACTCAAAAACAATTCGACCTCCTTATCTCAGCTCTTGAAGCTAAGTGAAAGTATCTTTTAAGTATGATTCTGGTACGAATTTGTTTCTGAGTACTCTCTTCATCTCGAGCTAAGTGTTAATCTCTCAGTAGCCCTCTCATCTTCTCATGGCTTGAAAATTCTTCTACCACATGGCGGCATATCCAGTGAACTCAATAGCAGTAATTCTCACTTTCTCATAATCCTCGTATTAATAATAATTAAACACACTCTCCACCTTCTCTTCCCAATCCAAATACTCATCAGTATTCCCAAATCCATTGAAACTCAAAATTCGAAGCTTCACATAGTTGGATACTTTGGGGATTCATACACGCTCCTCTTCAAAATACTCTTCTTCTTCTTCGTCAAGCTCTCTCAAGTCTATCCTTCACCATTCTTATCCGCCAACTCCTCTACTTTGAATGGGGTCAAGCTAAGTTTTGACCTCTAACAGGTTGAGTAGCTTGTGGAGTGTTTTATGTGACCTTAGTGGGTCAGCAAAATAGTACATGAATAGCTCGAGTCAAATCTACTAAGAGATTAATTACCTCATCAAGCCTCTCGTAAGTGCTTCTAGGAGTTCTCTGAGATTGTCGTCCATGGTGGACAACTCCATTGTCATCACCAGTACCAACATTCATATTTAGGTCTGTCGTTTTTCCTCACAGATTTAAACTCAAACAAACACTTCAAAAAATGAATAGCTAATAACACAGTAGTCAAATGAAAACAGTAACTTGCTCTGTTTCATATACGCAAAACAGAGTATAACAGAACTTCAAGAAGAACTACTATAGTTCATACAAAACCTCTACTCTGATATCAAGATGTTGCGAACCGTGACCAAGAACAGACAAAGCCGATTGCTGGATGAGTCTAAGCATGCAAAAAGCTCGAAAGAGGATCAATGGGGAAAAGTGTGAAAGAGCAAAAACAAAGAATGAAACAGTAAGTAAAACTCATGAACAGCTCTAGAGGATATGACGCACCAATGGACCTTCCAAGAACTCATGGCTCAATTTGATATGATGCACAAATTGGTCTGGTGAAGTTACTCGCCACCTAACCTTGCTTAAAGGAAAAGATAAAAGTGTTACCAAGAGTAAACAAATAGTGTTTACGCAAGGAAAAAGTACTCAAAGAGTGTGTATTAAGAATAATCTACCCTTCTCACAGTTACAAGCACAAAGGTATTTATACTCATAAATTAGGATAACCTACTTAAAAAGGAAAAGACAAAAAGGGTATTTCCTAAGGAAGTAATGTACGAGATACAAGATGATGAAAATGAATATACAAGAAAAACAATCATTAGTGCAATGGATTCTACACATGATATTGTACACATGGCAATGCTACATTGGCGAGGTTATTAGAAGATGCAAATAAAAGATATGGACAGGTGGACTCGTCTAAGCAAGGATAGCTTAGTCAGTCTAGACTCTCTCTCTCTCTCGACTTCTTGGTAAGGAAGATGTCGAATAATTGGTTGGCTCAGCAGTAGAGAGAGTAATCATCAACTCAATATACTGTAGACAAATGGGCGGTCATACAACACAGTATAAAGGGTGACTCGGTAAGGAAATACTCAACCTCGATAAGAGTTAGTTGGAATAAAAGGATTCATCATGCCAATCCCTCTAGTCCTCAAGCTTAGCTATGGGTCAGGGGTCCGGTAGCCTAATTCCCATTAAGAACGACATATGAGAAGTTAGCTCTACCGAACATCAAGCAGCCAACCTAGCTTGCCTAGCCAAATTAGATATGATCAAGTTCAATATAATTCTGAAGTAGACTGCCGAGGTCAAATGGCGAGCAGACCTAATGATGGCTGAGGCAAGAGTAACGCCGAAGAACCCGAGGTCAAAAAGGACTAAGTTTAAAGCTTAGGAAAGAAGACCTAAGAGATTAAATGCTTTAAATGCCTTGGTTTTGGATATGTGGCTAGTCAATGCTCAAATCAATGCGTCATGACCATTAAGGGACATAAACCCCAGTTTAGAGTGGAAAATACTAGCAAAAGTGAGGAGGAAGTGGATGTTAATCACCTATTGAGCAAATTTCAAGAAAACTCAAATGCCATGACCCTACCTAAAATGAGAGCTAAGTACTGTATGGTCGTATGACAGTCCCTTAATACCTTTGTGTTTGTTGAGAATGAGCAAAGGGATAACCTCTTCTACATGAATTGCCAAGTGAATAGAAAACTATGCACTTTGATAATTGATGGAGGAAGTTGTACCAACGTAATAGCTCAAGGAGTGGTAAAGGCCTTGCAATTGCCGACTTACCCTCACCCTAAGCCATACAAGATTCATTAGCTAAATGAGAAGGGAAGTCTACTCGTCGTCGAGCAGGTTAAAGTACCAATTACTATTGGTGACAAACATAAGGACGAGGTGTTATGCCACATCTTACTATGTATGCTTAATACATTATACTTGGTTAACCTTAGCTATTTGATTTAAGAGTATTGCATGATGGATATAAGAAAACTTACATGTTTTAGAAGGATGGGAAAAAGGTTATACTAACCCCAATGAGCCTTAAGGAAGTGCAGGAGTCACAAGAGAAGATTATCTAATCATTGCAATAGAAGTCCTTAGTGATTTTTCAAGCCCAATTTTCTAGAGATGTCAGGACGGAAAAGTATGTGCTCTTATTAGTCAAGAAACTTAAAGAGTTGAGAGAAGCTGGAGCCTTACTTGCTAAGGTGTAGACATTACTTCAAGAGTATACCAACTAGTTTCTTGCCGAGAGGAATACCACCTATTAGACGTATAAAGTATTACCTTGACCTCCAACTTAAAGCTACTTTACCTAACTGACTTACCTATAGGCACAACCTTAAGTAAGCTACCGAGTGGAAGAAACAAGTTGATGAGTTGATTGATTGCAGATATGTTCAAGAAAGCATGAGCCCTTGTGCCATACCAGCTATCCTGGTGCCAAAAAAGGGGGCCTCATGGAGAATACCTCATGGAGATGTACGTTGATAGTAGAGCAATCAATAAAATCACTATTAAGTATAGATGTCCAATCCCACGATTAGATGATATGCTTGATGAGTTACATGGTACCCAAGTCTTTTCTAAGATTGATCTAAAGAGTGGCTACTACCAGATCAGAATGAGACCTAGAGACTTTTAAAACAAAGGAGGTTTATTCGAATGGATGGTGATGCCTGGTCTAACAAACACATCGAGCACTTTTATGTAACCCATGGATCATGTCTTGAGATCATTGATTGGCAAATGAGTTGTTGTGTACTTCGATGATATTTTGGTATATAGTGCTGACCTCATTTCTCATGTCGTGCACTTGAGATCAGTGTTTGATATCCTCCGTACCAAGCAGTTTTTCAATAATTTATAGAAGTACATATTCTGCCAATGTAAGGTTATGTTCCTTGATTATGTTGTTTCTAAAGGAGGTATCAAAGTTGATGATGAGAAAGTCCGAGCTATTCTCGAGTGGTCAATACTGACTAGTGTTGCCAAAGTAAGGAGTTTTTATGGTCTAGCTTTGTTTTATCGAAGATTCATTCGAAACTTTAGTTCTACAGCTGCCTCAATGATCGAGTTGACCAAGAAAAACTTTAAATTCAAAGTAGCTAAGAAAGCTTAGAGAAGCTTTAATGAGATTAAGTCCAAGTTGACTTCTGCCCCAATACTCATCTTGCCCGACTTTGAAAAAGTTTTTGAACTAGAATCTGACACATTTAGAGTTGGCATTGTAGCTATCTTATGTAAGAGGACCGACCAATTGCATACTTCAATAGGAAACTCAAAGGAGCCACACTGAATTACTCGGCGTATGATAAGAAGTTCTATGCCCTTATCCAAGCACTTCAAAACCGGCAACACTACTTATTGTCGAGAGAGTTTGTCATATACATGGACCATGAATCTCTCAAACATCTTAAAGAACAATAAAAACTTTCTCGACACCTTGCTAAGTGGGTCGGATACTTGGAAAATTTTTGCTATGTTATCGAATACAAGAAGAGGAGTACCAATACTATAGCCAACACACTTTCTCGTCAGCGTATTCTTATTATAACATTATAAGCTAAGATACATGGATTTGACACCCTACCTGATCAGTATGGGCATGATCCGTATTTTAGACCCTTAGTGGCCAAATGCAACATAAGAGGAGTAATGGATGGATTCTATTTGAGCCAAGGGTTTCTGATGAAGCGTAAGCAAATTTGTGTACCAAGTGGGCCTGCTAAGTAATTACTTATTCGAAAAGCCTATGCTGGAGGGTTAACTGGCCACTTTGGTGAGAAGAGAACGGACGAATTGCTGAAAAAACATTTATATTAACCAAGGATGATGAAGGATGTGCGCAAGGTACTTAAGCACTGCAAGGTGTGTAAATTAGCTAAGGAAAGGAATGAGCCATATGGAGAGTATACACCATTACCTATGCTCGAACGGCCATGGACCAATCTGAGCATGGATTTCATGCTTGACTTACCTTAAACACCGTAGAGACATGATTTTATTATGGTGGTGGTCGATCGATTAAGCAAGATGAGTCACTTCATCCCTTATCACAAAACCAATGATGCTTTATTTGTTGCTAACCTATTCTTATAGGAGATCGTATGGCTGTATGGAGTACCAAGGAGTATTGTGTTCGATCATGATTCGAAGTTCATAAGCTTCTTCTAGAGAATTTTATGGAAGAAGCTCATCACTAAACTCATGTTCAATACTTCTTGCCACCTGTAGACTAACAGCTTGAAAGAAGTTGTGAATAGAATAGTGGGAAGCCTCCTTCGAGCTACTGTTGAAAAGAATTTACATGATTAGGATCTATGCCTACTCATCATTAAGTTTTCTTACAACTGCTCTACTCATAGCTTGATAGGAAAGTTACCTTTTAAGGTCATCTATGAACTTAACTCAAACTTACCCTTGGACATGGTTATTAGCCCAACCACCTAAGGCAAAAGTCAATAAGGCCTGCAACGCGCCACGAAGTTTCAGAAGATACATTAGAAGGTTGCCGAGTAACTAACCAAGATTGTAGCCTAACAGAGAAAACAAGGGAACCGAAGAAGACAACAAGTCACTTACAACCTAGGAGATCTTGTTTGGATCCACCTCAGTAAGGAGCAATTTCCAATAAAGAGGACAAACAAGTTATCTCCTAGGTTAAATGGACCTTTAAGATCCTTCAACATATTAATGATAATGCCTACAAGCTTAAGGTACCCAAAGGATACGGAGTATCTCCTACTTTCAATGTCGCCAACCTAACACCTTATGTGCCTGAAGAAGAAGAAGACCAAGATTTGAGGGCAAATCTTCAATAACCTTAAGGAACTAATGGATTGCCGACTTCTGGACTCCTCACTCACATTCATCTCCGAAGCCTACAATCTCTCGCAAGGAGGATATTCTCACGTTATCCTACTAAAGACAAGCTCTTATATGTGGAAGAGTTATGGGTGAACTCCTCAAGGACCCAACTCGAACACATCCTACTCTACCGTAACCCCTACCTTGTCAACAACTTGCCGATTGCAGATGCCAACCAACCATGTACCTAAGCTAAGGAGACTATACATTGAGCCTACTCTTCCTATCTACAGACATGACAAGTGCCAAGGTTAACATGTTGAGCATCGAAGCTCAGTCCCCTACATACTAAGCTCTACTTACTTAGCCTACCAAACAACCGTGACCTTTATTCATTATCATTCATCAACAACATCCCCAACATTAGTACAACTCAACCATAGCATCTCAAGACTCTAAAACATGGACCCAATTAGGGCATGCCACCTATCATTCCTTTTTCTGACATTGTACTATATTGCTTTATTCTATTTGTCCCTTTTACCCTTTTGGTAATGTACTATGATAGTATTTTTGTATTATCATTTATTGTAATTGCTTAGGTTTCCATGTTGCCCTAGGAACTTACTATAAATAGTCTATTTTCCTTGTAGCTAAAATCACATATACCTTACACTTAATTAATATTCTTGTTTTTGTAAGATATCCCTCTCCGAGTACATTTTCTCCTACACTCTTATCTAATCTTACTAAGTAACTCAAGATTAGTAGTAAGTAAACCTTAGCATCATGTGGACCTTAGCATTAGCTTGTGAGTCATAACATCATATCCTCCAAGTAGTTTCACTGAAGCTACTGTGTTTAACATCTTTTCCATTGCATCTTCTTCAATATCTCCAAGGACCCATGTTGTTATTGCTCCCTATGATAAGCCTTAGTGATTACTAAGCTTATAGGCACATTAGGATACTTATGTTGAGTATCCATAAGTCTTTTAATGAAACCTTTTTTAATTAGTTTTTATGTCCCATATTCTAGTTATCTATTTTATTATTTGCATTAGTTTGTGATTAACTGTGTATACATAATACTGTTTTATATCATAATAGATTCAATGCATTCTCGTTTGCTAATGTATCAAAATTTTTCTATTTTTAAAAGTAAGGCCGTCATGGTTACGAAAATTTTCATCTACTTTTCAGATCAACACTTTGTCTTGTTCATTTTAGATTGTTAACATCCTCATGCCTTTTATACCAATATACTTTTTATTATCATCGTAATAATTGTTTTGGTCAACCATGAAGGTGCCTTAATTGACTTAAGGGGATATCTTAGTTAGTTTTTTAAGTCTTTTCGATCATTATATTACTAAGGGTTAAGAGCCACAAATGTAATTTTGAATGAGGATTAGCATTTACTCAATTGCATTTTAGGTGTACGTAGATATAAATTTATTGGTGGCTTCTCAAATCTTTCCATATATCACTACTACAGATGAAATCCTTTTTCACTCATTATTATTGATATTTAAAGTTATTTTATGCCTAAACTCAGCTTTTCAACTATTACACTAAGTTTATGGGGGATAATCTTAATAAAGTTTTATCATCATCCTCCATCATATCACTCCTACAACTCTGCAAATCAAATATTTAACTAACTCCAGGAAGGAAGAAATCAATAAATAGCAACAAAAAGAAACTTATGTTTAAGCTAGATAAATAAATAGATGTTAAATATATATATATATAAGCAAAATGTAGCAAATAAAACCAACCAAAAATAAAGGAAAGGCATAGAAATCAAATCATACATATGTAAGGTAAAATAGCTAAAATAACTATCTTCTTTGACACCAATCGAACCTTCTTCTATCCACTCTCTTCATATCTTACCATCCTATAGATTAATGGCTTATTGCTATAATTTTTTTTTTTTTTTACTTATAACCTAAACTCTTCAATTATCACTAAGTCTAAGCTATTCTACAATTCATCAATCTTAATTTTTCTACGATCCATAAACCTAAACACATAATAGTGCATATAAAAGTGTTTGAACTTATGATTTCAGGCATTTTATGTGATAAACAGTTAATTTAAGGTTTAAGTATGGGTGTTAATTAGGTTCATGTAAGCTAATTATAGAATTTAAATCAATTCATAAGTGAATCTTAAGTTTGTTTCAATTTCTAAGCCAAATTTTGAGCTAGATTTTGAGTCATTGCTAAGTTAGGATTTTAAACAAAGAACCTTCTAACTTAGGTTATAAGCTTAACTAATGTAAGAATTCTTAGATAGGGCACTCTCTAATATAGCTTCTAAGTATTTAGAATCTCTTATCTCCAATATAAGAACCTTTTGACCTACTTTCATAGTTACATTTCGAGTTAAATTTGCTAGCAAATAGCTCATCAGTACACCTCATTTCCCTTTTAATTTCAACATTATAGCAATTAAACATATCAATTTAACTTTTCAACCTCATCCTCCAAATCAAGAATCAATCCAACTCCATCTTCAAGCCCCCTAATGAATGACTAACTAAAATCACTTTCCATACTTACAAAATGCCATGATCCATCATGATACCTATTAACTAGCAACTAATTAATATGCAATCTTCAATTCAACTTAATTTGAACCTAATTACACTATTTCAACATAGCTTAATACTTAAATGTATGAATTTAGTGGAAAATACATGGTTTCGACCTTAAATTCCAACAAAATCAGCTTTTAAACATAATTTTCATCATAGATTAGAAATTCCCCTCCCCTAAAGTCAAATTACAATAGATAAGTAAGGTTCTTTAAAAATTTGTAAAGAAAATTACCTTCTAACACCCTGTTTTGCATAAAATCATAATTTATAAAAAATTCAGCTTCACAATTTTGAAAAATCAATTACATACCTCAAAAATATATCCTTGTAAGATCTTGTCCACGAAAATATAAGCCAAAACTACATCATTTGAGTTTTCAGAAATTGATGGAGGGGGTTTTTTTCTTAAGGTACCCATATTTGCACTTAAATTACAAAATATAGGTTGTTTTTTAAATTCCTCATGCAAATAGACTTAGAAGAACCGAATTTCATAATATTTTAATATTATTTAGTATTTTTAGAAATTTCAAGAAAATCACATGAAAATTCACAAGTTACTAGAATTAGAGCTTCCGGCTACCGTAGAACAGTAGATGTTTGTCGGCTGAGCTAGTTGAGATCTTTCTTATGGGGTAGCGTTCTTGTCTTGCTTCTAGTTAGCTCCTAAGTGTGCAAACTTGGACAACTAGTTTTAATCCCTATTTTCCTTTTAATTTTCTCCAATTACATGACTTTCATCTAGACACTCTATCTCTTTAAGAGCCAAAAGGGTCAATACTGGGATGTTTAGATGGGTATCTATAGCCTGTGGTAGTGGTTTTGGGGTTGACAAGTGGCAACTCTCCCAAATTTTATAATTTGCATATATAAATATATCATACCAATTGCTTAATCCCACAAGTTTCATTTGCATATTGTTATCTACAAATTCCTATCTATCGCTTCACCTATATTGGTTTTATATAATTTATTTATTTGTTAATTTATTTAGTGATATTTAATGTATCATGTATGAGATTTTTTTTATAGCTAAATATTTTTTTGCTAAAGGTTATTTGGCTAACAAACTATAAAATGCGCATTATTGATAAATAACAAATAATTCTATTATGACTAGCTTTTTAAGTATATGACAATGTTATTAACATATTTCTAAAATCTAACTTCACGAAATCACATTGTCTAATGTCTATGGTCTTTTGGAAAAAATCTAGCTTATTCAAACAACTTGCAAGAACATGGTAATTTAACTGCTTGGGACCTAGTCACTAAGGTACAGGACATACACATGTGTGTGTCTATATATATATATATATATATATATATATGTATTATATTTGTTACCTAAACACATTTCTAGATACTATTTCATATCCTTTATGAATTTTTTAATGTCCAAGCACTTATTTAATTTTTGAAATCCAAATTCACATGCTATCAACAAATAAATTCACCTATTTATATTGTATTATTATTCTATTGCCAAAATCCACGTCATGGAGTCATTTCACCTGTTTTCTATAATCTTATTGCAAATTATAAGCTTATTCGAACTACTTTTGCAAGCATCCTAAGTTAGGTGCTCGAATCCTAGTTGCTACAATTACAAGGCCTCACAAAGCACATGCAACACATTCGCATTTAAGGTCTGATAGTTAATTAAGTCCAATTGAACAATTGGCCTAACAAACACAACAACAATCAAGTATTATGTGCTTAATTCCAAAACAACATACTCATACTCAATTCTTGAGTCAACTTTTATTCATTTCCTAAAGTATCATATAAAGATAACTTATTTTTAGCAACTTTTTTTTCATATCAAAATTCTATTATCCTATTCTCAACTATCTTTCTTTACCTTAATAAACTAAGGTCTACTTTAAAAGTCCTTAATTAATTTTTAATGTATTAAAATAATTAGAATTATTCGTTAAATATTTTTTAAGTAAAAGAAAAGGAAAAGGAATTTAATCAATTAAAAGAAAATAATAAGATGCAATCAATTAAAAGAAAGTAATAAGATGTAGTTTGGAAGAATAACAGACATTATGGAACCCATATACACGCCATGTACACCAAGTTGCACACACATGATACAACACATATAGTATACGGCGTGTACACTTGATACATGCCATGTTCACTCCAATGCATGCCTCAAACATATGGTATGTGTTCCCAAAAACTCAAACACTCACCACCCTTATACAACATGTATCTACCCATCCTTACATGCCATGTAAAGCACACAACATACAACACTCAACTTCTCATCCACTATGTCACAACTACATAACCCCCACATCAAAATTCATTTTCCTAAATTTAGTATTCATCAAATCTTGATTTATAACTCGTAAACTTCAAGGATCTCTTGATTAACAACAATTTCAACCTAATTCCTTTTATTAAGTTCTATCAATACACATTAGATTTTCAAGAAAGATTATCTTACTTATAAAACCATTAAACCACAACACCTCCCTAACACCAAATCCTTGCTTAATCTACAAAAACACCATATATCTTGATTTCTTAATTGCAAAAGCAAGAAATACGAACCTTAATGGAGCTTCTTGCATAACTTACTGGTAACCCTTGAGAAAGATGTTTTCTTGAGATTTCTTCTCAAATTAATCCTAATCCATTCATAACATTTGAGTTTGACATTTGCCAAACCACACTATCCTTGATCTAAAATTTTCTCTTACGAACCTTCAACAAATTATTGATGTTAGATCCAGCTTTACAGCATTTCTTTGATTAAACAAAGGTTTGTTACACCAATGAATCTCCACTTTCTATGAAGAAACTGTTGAGAGAGGTAGTGCTCACTTTAACAGAGATCAAAATGACCTAAGGTTGCCACTCAAAACCCTTAAATAATTCCCTAGTATTTTACCAAAATACCCTTTTCTCAATTTCCTTATTATTTTTAATACTTTGACATATTAATCCACTTTCTTTTTATTTTATTTTTCTAGGGTTATGCTACAAAAGATAAAGGGCAACAAATAAAAGTTTCATACGAAAGAAGAAGAATTGAAAATTTTGAAATCCTAATCAAAAGTAGAGGTCAAAAGTAAAGGCAAAGAAGAAGTAGAAATAAAGATAAAGGCAAAAATTCTACTTAAGTAAAAGTTTTAACTAAACTAAAAGAAGAAAATTTCAAAGAGTTAAAAGTAATAAGATTTTAAAAGAACTACAAGCGATAAGATTTTAAAAGAACTAACATTAATGCTGGACCTAATTGCATGAGCTAAGTATATTTAGATAATATATCTAACTAAATCATCATATCAAAATACTTTGAGAGAAACTTATAAAGATCTTGCTAAATGGTTTTTCACTTTATCAAATCCAAAAGTTTCAAAAGAATACAAGGAAATAGCACTAGAGTGTCAAATTTTAGTACCTAGGAAAAATAAAGAAATAATAAGTAATTCATATTTACTTTTATAAGGACGGTTTAGTAAGAGAACAAAATTAAGAGGGGGCATTCTAAGAATTCCAAGAACTTACTCCCCTATAGTTAACCTAGTTATATAATCCACCATCCTTTCATTCTTCATGTTATACAAAAGCTCTCACAAGTAATTTCTATCCCTAATCTAACTAAGCAACCCTACATATAACCCTAAGGTAAGATGCACTAATCATGCATTTCTTTACGATTTCCATCAATGCTAAAGGTTTCTAATGTCATTCTTAGATTTATAGTATTGTGTGCTATTATTAGATCAGGTAGAAAAGAGGATCTTACAATGAGAAAAAAGGGTTCAAGATAAGTAAAGCATTGAATTTAAAGTAATTTCGATCCTTGGTGAGTTCCTAATCAGATTCATATTGTAAGGTTGATTGTGTTGGCATTTGTGCAAGATCCTATAAGAAATTAAAGTATCCTAAAACTTACTGGTTCTTTTATTAATTGTTAGTAAATGTAAAGTAAGGGAATAGGTTAAGAAGATTATGGTTTTGGATGATTAGATTGATTTTGAAAAGTGAAGGATAGGATAAATTGGTCTTTTGAGATATTAAAGTTCATTCTTAGTCTATACTCGGTAAAGGTGGGCATGGTATGGTTTGTCCCCCTTATTGAACTGAATCTAAAAGTTAACGATTCATTTTTTTTTTTTTAATTGAACCCTTGAATCACTATTTGTTTAATAAATATTTCAAATCTAAAATAAGGGTTTGGTTCACAATTTGAATCTTTTTTTAATAAAACATTACAAATTTAGCGATTGGAAATGGAAATTGGAAAGCAAGTTCAAGATCCTTGTTGTTTTTAATAAAATGTTATATTCAATTTGCAAAGTGCTTCCTTACAATAGGTTTGGCTGAGGAAGTGAAATTCTTGCCCCCCATTATAGCTAACAGATCCTTATTCTTCTTGTAAAACCTTGATGATCCTTATTAATAGCATAAATGTCATGCAAGCCAAGGAAGGAAAAAAAATAAATTATAAAAAAAAAAAACAACAACATATGGAATATGGATACACTTTTTAGTTATTGAAAGCAAAAATTTTCCTAGCATTGAATTTATAAGAACAAAATGCAATTAAATTTATCTTAGGCCCATTTATTGCACTAAAAAAGGTGGATAAGTCCATCATTTCATCCCAGGACATGCATTAAGAGACACCAAAGCCAATTCCATTCCATGCTATATTTCTTTTTCTTTTTTAAGGCTAATTGATATGGTTCGGTTCAAACCATACAATTCGATTTGGTCTTCTAAACCAAAACGCGAATTGTTTCACCAATAGCGAACCAAACCGGTAACTGAAGTACATGTAAAAAAGTGAATTTTTTATTTGATTCACTGTTTGGTTTACGATTCACAGTTAATTTGCCTACCCCTAGTAGAAGAAGTTGTACAAGGCTAAAATTTGATCGTACTATAGGTTTCTCCTAGATATGTTGAACAGCAAGGCCAATAACTCACCCTACTATAAGAATAGGCATTAGCATAGCCATGCTACCCAGCACAACTAGTCTTTATTAATTCCAACGAAGACAATTCAATCTTTCCTAATTCCAATGAAAATAGTTCTTTGACTCTATTTCTTTCATTATATTTTCACAAAATGCCTACCCTTTTCTGGTAAAGTAAATCTTTAATGAGTAAGCGTAGGGTTCTAAATAATGGTTAGGAAAAGTTTCCATCCTTATTCTAGTTGTCTTCAATTTTTTAACCCTTAATAACCTAGTTAAAGAACCTATAGGAGAATTTATATAAGCACTAAGACTAGTATTTCCTTCATTATACAAGTTTTACTTCTTTTGATAATTTTACTTCAATTGAACCAGATTCTCTAAGTATGCAACACTTTTTTGTTGGTTGTGGTTGTTAGTCTAGTTATATTGAAATAGATTAATGTAATATGGGGCATTTAATTGTTGTGTGTTTATGCTTGGCCCGACCTAAGGGCTCATGGTGGCAAAATCCTGAGGAGCATCTCAATGATCAATGGGTAGCGATGTCCCTAGCGGAGTTGTCCATTGAAATGATTTGAGGTAGATTAGGACATTCTAAAGTTGGAGGTAGCAATTTCTACACGCGAAATTATGAGTACTATTATATATAAGCAATTGTGTGAGCATGGTCAAGACTACCCTCGTGTGTTATTTGAAGGACTTAATTAAAGTTGATAATCTATTGGGTGTTTATTTATTTATTGCATTTCTTACATGTGTTATTGTATTGCTTGTTTATACGTATGTACTTACATGTTGGTGTTGTGTACTAAGTTTCAACTCACTCATTTTTTTTTTTTTAATGCTGAAACTTTAGTTGAATTGATTGATTATAATGATTTTTGGAGACTCTTGGTAATACCAATGGGATAGAAAGAGCGACAATTATGTATACCACTTAGAGAATGTTATATAAGTTTAGATAATTAGAATTTTATTATTTTTGTTATTACATACTATTAAATAATTAATTATCTTATTTGGATGTTATCCTAGTTTATTTTGGAGAACTAATTGTATAAGATTATTAAAGACTTTATAAGAACTTTAGAGATTTTAGAAAATTTTTTACGCTTAACGTGTCTATAGATATTAAGGACACGTGATAGGTTGTGATGCCTTAAGTTTAGGATGTTACAACTAAAGTTTTATTAGAACTTAAGTATATGATTTATAGGAGAACTTAGGAAAATGATTTGTAAGACTGTGAGATGGTGAGAATAAGTAGATAAGGGTTAAGTGTTACCCCTTTGGCTCAATAATATTAGTTTTTTTTTTTTTTTTTTGTATGAATTGTTGGTAATTTATCTTATGGTTATTATTAGATATTTTGAATTACATTGGAGACTCTTTCTTACATTTTTCTTTCCTTTTTTTTTTTTTTGTTATTGTACTCATGCTATGTAGAGGATAGATGTATCAAAAGCCTTAGTAATTGTAATAGGCTAAAATCACCTTGAAAAAGGTAAATAGATCATATCATTAAGAGCATATTCAAATAGTATGGCAATTTAATTCCCTTACTCTATAAGAGCTAATAATACATTAAAAACCAATAGACTTACAAACTTAAGACCATGCCTATAGATACCTACAACACCTCTAGTACTTAATGATTGATAAAATAGGAATTATAATAATGACAAAATAATAAATTTAGAATAAAAATATTTATAACAATCAAGAAACTAATGAGTAATTGTAATGAAGTTTTTACCATGGTTGACCATAAAAATAATAAAGGTTATAATTATGAATAATGAAAATAATGTAATAAACATATACTCATCATAACCTCCCATAAAGTGTCATTAATTAAGTAGCACACAGAATTAACACTTGATAAATAAGAAAGAGGAAACAAGTAATAATTATGATAAGATAATAGGGTACAAAATCAATATACTAAAAAGAGAAATAGATAAATCTAAACCATATAACAAGAAAGGTTGACCATAACATACTCATTAATTTATTTAAGATCATTAAAATAAAACAGCAACAAAATAGCCATTCATATTTCAAGTTTCAAAATACAAGTCCATCTATACTAAGTTCACCAATAGACAGCAACGCTTCCATACTAAAAAAGTGACCTTAATTGAACATTAAAATAGTATTAATATTAATCATTGAACACTCAACAAATGAATACTATCTAACTATATTCTTATAGTGAAAGGAAACACAATAATAAAGTAATAGCTAATTGCTAAACCCGTTATAACCTAATAATATCATCACTATCCTTCCATCAGGAGACTATGGTTCAAATCTCCCTCCCCCATAGTTAGCAAAAAAAAAAAAAAAGTAATAGCTAATTAACAATAGTGATAGCAAAAATAACCATAATAATAGTGCTAGCAGCAAGAATAAAAACAACAACAACCACCATAAAAATAACAATAATAATAGAGAGGTTTTACTATATAAATTGTTCCACTAAAACTTCCAAAGAAAGAAGTAGCGCAATACTAGAAGCATAAAAACCAAAATAAAAATAAAAAAGTAGGAGGGTATAAAACTGTTATCCTCATAATCGATAATAAGTGAAAAGATACAATGAACTATAATACTTAATTCAAAGGAAAATGATGAGAACTGAATATTCGTTATGCATTTTAGTACGCATGTATATGAGATGGGATAGTGAGTCCATATTTCCTTCTTATTCTGATTCATGTGATATTGTGTCTATCGAGTCTTGTAGCTTATCCTATCTCATCCGATTACATTGTGTTGAGTCAACCTGAGGTGTCAATTATATTCCGAGCTTGTCTAATTCAGTACTGGTTAGATTCACCAACCCTATTCATATGAGTGATTGAGCTAGATGACATAGAGTATTAGTTTCATAATACCCAAAAAAAAAAAAAAAAGTAAAGAAACATAATCATAAAAGAAATATATTGAAGAACAAACAAGTTGGTTAACATATAGCCCAACCAATAAGTAAAGGATAATTAATTACATATGAAACAAATTTTTAAACAACCAAACACATTTTTTCAATAACAGTTATAACAATCCTGCACAAAGAAAAAGTAAATATTATAAAGTAAGTAAATAAATAAGATAATATATCAAATTATTGGATACTAAATTGTCATATTAAGAAACTAAACCATAATGATATGACTTAAATAATTAAACAATGACAATAGGTATAACCATTTTCTCCTACTGGAATAGTTGAATAGTAAAATGCCATATGAGAAGCAAAGAACAACTCTAGTATCATATCAAAGAGTGTGGTAATAACTGTAAACGAGAAGATCACAATGGGGAAGCTATTGAAAAGTAAGCAAATTTAGAATTTAGGAGTAAATAAAAAGAAGATCATATTTTAAGCAATGTATTTGGAGAAAAAATTGCAAATAAATTGAGGAAAATCTAATGACCATATTTGAAGACTTAAAGTCCAAATAGAGAAGGATTTTGGAGATCTTGGTATCAAAGAAAGGATTTGCAAATACAGGTATAAACACCCCATTTTTTCCCCTCTTTAATTTTAAAATTTTTAAAGTAAGGTAAGAGGTCGTAATTTAGGGAAAAAATCACAAAAAATAAAAAAATTAGAAAATCACAAAAAAATAAAAAAACTTGGAAAAATCACAAAAAGTAGAAAATTTAGGAAAATAAAAAATATATATAATAATAGAAAAATAAAATAATAATAAGAAAAAGAAGAAGAAATAATAATAAAATTTTAGATAGTTTAATATAATAGGATTTTTTAATTTAGTTTTAGACCTTAATAATAATAAGAGAAGAAAGATTTTTGGGCCTAAGCTTATATTTAAATTAAGCTTAGGTCGGCCAAGTCTATGTATGCAATTTAATTGCAAATATGGATAAAACATAAGTTAATGGCTAAACCACACCACAACCAACCCAATCCCACCCCCACCCCCCCAAATAATACCCCACATGACACGTATCATGCAACACATCAACTTCTGCTAAGTGATCGATCACGTATCTCATCAAGACATGTTGTACAACGTTACTGGGTCACACAACTGACATGCTCTCTTTCCTTCCCATTCTTTCCTTTTGCCCAACAATATTGGTTTGCATCCACTCCCCACCCCTTCACTTTGGCCTCATTTTTCACACAATTTCCATACATGAATGCGCTAATTAATGGATGATTCATGTCCTCCAGATAACCTACTTCAATTAGAGTCTAAGAAGTCGTTTAGATTCAAGCGATAAGACGATCAAAATTGAAAGAAAAGAATGGAAAAAATTAGACTCACGCATTTAAGCACTAAGGTTGACCACTCTTGATTCTAGCTCCTTATTGAAAGTCAAAGCTTCTACAAGATATCTAAGGTTAGTTGAACACCTATAGATCACCATTTATACCTAAATTGTAGCAATTTTCATTTATTCGAAGGCCAAATCATTCAAAAACCAATTTAATTCAATTCTTTGAATTAATGGGTTTTTTATCCTTTCCTTGGCTTCTTAAGCTCATATCAGAATAAAAGGGGAATAAGAATCAGAATTCAGAATTCACAATCTCTCCGAACCCCCTAAAGAATCCTGAAGCTCTCAAACTCTCTCTTTCTCTCTCTCTCTCTCTTCGACCACTTTCAAGCTACGCTACCACCGCAATCGAACCCTCTTAAACCCTAACTTCCCAATGCAACCAAACCCACCACTACCATAACCTCCAAAGCCCCTATTAAACCAAGCCTGATCCGTCACCACCAAACCCTAACCACCATGCTTCCCCACCACTCTAACCGCCACTTCAAACTAAACTAACCACACTATGTGCCTCTCCACTCCTCAAAACCACCAACCCAACTCTCTAAGCATACCCAGCAACTAACATCGTGATCAAACTGATGCCTTCACCACCTCCCCAACTTCAAAAACAACCCAAACATTGACCAAACACTATAGTGCTTTGCCTCCCCCCCCCCCCCTAAAGCCCAAACAAAACCCCAGAAAACCCCCTTCACCCCTATGAAAAAGCCCCTAAATTGAGTTAGAATGATGCTTCACACAACTGTTGTTCCTTCTTTTCGACGACCTGACCTGCGACCCGTTAAAGCTCCAAGTCCAACCTAACCCAACCTGGAAGACCACCCTAGGTCCGACCTTAGTGCAAGTTTTGGTCCAACCAGCTTCTTTTTTTCGTTTTGTGCTTCAAATTTGTGTATTTTATTTATTTACTCATTCTTGCAATTGCAATGTAATTGTAAAAAAAATTAAAAAGAAAAAAATAGAGAAAGGAAAAAAAAAAAAGAAAAAAGAAGAGGAGGAAGTCTAGTTTTTATTTATTGGTTTTTTATGTTTTATTAAGAAAATGAAAAATAATAAAATAAAGAAAATAAAAAGAATAAAAACCATTATACCACTTAGAAAATCAATTTTCCAAATAAATAAAAATAAAATGATCCATTTTTCCAAATTAAGACCTTTTTAGAACTTTTCAAAATAAAACAAGTTAAGATTATTTAGAATTTTCCTTAAATATATCTAAATTGAATTAAAATGTAAACTCAGCATTTTTTTTAATTTAAAATGAATCCAACAAACTAAAGTTTTAGAAAAGAATTACATATATCTGATCTTAATTAGCAAGTACGTAAATGATACCTTCAAGGCAATGTAAAAAAAAGAAAAAACTTAATTTTTCTATTTTAACTTAAATTGTTCAATTTAGTAAAATAAATTTAATATTGATTAAATTGTTATTCTAAAAGGTTGTTTTCAAAAATTAACCCTAAATTCAAAAAATTGGTAATACCCATAAGGGTTTTAAAAACTAGCCCTCGAACTCAAGCTCTAGTTTTTTAAAACCTCTTTTCTAAAAATCGGTTTTTCCTTACGCAAACCAATATCTAGATTAAAACCAAATCTACCCATTTGGTTTTGACTTAAACCATTTCTCGACTCTGGTCAAGTGGTAACTCCCAAGTATTTATAAAATTCTTTTAAAAAATCTTTAGTTCTCCTTAAACCTTAGTTAATGATCAATATTAAATAAGTAAGGTTTAATATTGATTAAGTTAAAGAAAATTTATAAAAACAAAAAAAAAATCAGGCTCGACAGCTTGGCGACTCCATTAAGGATGTCAAGAAGGCTAGCTACCTAAATTTTTGAATTTAGAATTAATTTTTGAAACCACCTTACTAAATGTAATTTATTTACTTATTTGTTTGTCTATTATTGTTTTGCATTTTTTTATGTACTAATTTTTTATTTTGTGGGGTTAACTTTATCTTTTAATATTTTTTTTTTTTTGGGGAAGAGATAGGGTGGAGGAATTTATTTTATACATCATGAATGCATGGTAAATATGGTCAAACCTAAACCGTATTAAGACCCTAGGGCAAGTGGGCCATTGTGTAGATTTTGAGTGCTATGGTATAACCACCCTTCGGGGTTGATTAGGCTATCCCCCACTTAAGCTTAATGTGATCAATGAAGGTGTTTTTAAAACAAGTGAGGTCACAAAAGCTTAAGAACCTTTAGAACCTACCCTTTGTGCATATACCACATTCAAGAACCGACAAATAATCAAACAAGATGAAAAAGAAAAAAGAAAAAAAGAAATGAAAGCTCGGAGTTTCTTTTCCCTTATAATTTTATCAATTGTAAACATAGATTTGATGTAACTAGGTTGCAATTTTTGTTTTATAAACTTTATTGTAAATAGTATTTTTCAAGTCTTGTAACAACATTTTCTTTATAAATTATTCCAGAAATTGGCCTGCTCATCCAACTTCGACCACTTTAGAGAAAAGTTCCTTAGCAAGCTTATCAATCCCAAGGCCACTCTAAACCAATGGTTTTAGCACTTCAACCTAAGAGAACAGGAGATCATCACCAACTAAATTAAGCCCATTCTATCACTTTACAAGGTAAAAATCGAGATAAATTTAATTAGGGCCTTGACTAATTTCTAAGAACCTAAAGAAGTAGATTTTTGAGTTAGACCTCACCTAATTAGTCCAACAATTGAAGAGTATACGTAATTACTTCAAGCCCTTCACTTAGAAGACATATATACTCTAAACTTAGAAGTTGATCTAGTAAATGCATTTTCAAGATTCTTGGGGATTAAAAAGGCTAAAGCAAACAAGGCCCTAAAAACTGCAACGAGAATTGCATCAAATTGGAAGACTTAAAAGTCTGGTTCACAACTGAGCCCAATTCTAACAAGTGGGCATCTTTTGTGGTGATCTCAAAGACCAGAGACAAAATAGAACTAAGGCTTTGATCCTGGCTACATTTGGCACTATCCTATTCTTAAATGGAAAGTTCCTCATCCACTTTTGGGTAGTAGAGTTAATGAGCCAATTTTTTGAAGGCAAGTCATATATCCTGGGCCTCCTCATAGAATAAATTAAAAGCCTAAACATTTTGAAAAAGAAAAATGATGGTGCACTAATGACTAACATAATGTTACTAATGGTCTAGTTTGTGACCCACATGAAGTGTTTTAGGCTTGACTTGATTCAAGGAGAATCCATCCACAGGATTGATTTAATCGATTCATTCATAACAAGGTCCATCTATTAGAAGAGAAGTCCATCTACTATTGGGTTGAAGTCCTACAAGATTTCCAAGTTGCTAATATCTTATGAACAGCTAGGTGGAGCAACTTCAAAAGGGTAATCTTAGTTTGTAAAGGTTATCAAGTAATCCCCTAATTAAGATGATGTGGTGTACGGGCTATTTCCTAGACAACATGATCAAGTAGTTCAGAGGGATTCAAGACATAGTTTATAGGCCTCCACTGGATATCACAACCCTAGATTATGAAGTTCTTCATCTACCAATGCCACAAAAGATATCCAAACTCCAAGTGATCAAGCAATTGTGGGAAACAAGAATTGTCAGCCCTAACATTAATCTGGGAGAATGGATGGGAGAAGTGGACAAGCATAAGGTCACCAAAGAATATCTATACAATCAAGTCCATAAGATAAGGGAGATCTAATATTGAGCACCAGAGGTCATACAACCCCCACCAGTAGAACCAAACTCTAAAATCAAAACCTATATGGATCAAGTACAAGCCTATGTAGAAGTTATCCATAAAGGGCATGACATATGGCAAAACCTCTTTCAAGAATCCAGACGGCATTCCTAGGCCATAGAACACCAATTGAAGATGACCCAAAGAAGGCTTAAAGAACATAAAGAAACAAATGAGCCTAGCCCAAGAAAGAGGAAAGAAGCACCAGGAAGACCCTATAATCAATAAAGAAGAGAAATAGCTAAGTGCCAAATAGAAGATAGGAGGATTTAGGAATGCAGTACTTTTGAGCAATGTATTTTTCTTTTAAAATAATGTAAAGGAAACTCTAAAAGCTGCAATGAATAAAGTTACCATCTTGTTGATTAATTGTCAATTCTACATTTTTGCATCTATATGCCATACATCTTTGCATTTTACTTATACATTTATTTGTCTCATTTCTTTAAAGTATACATATGCTAACTTGTTGAAAAAGTGATCTTAAACCAAGTCGCAAAGATAACTCCCAAGCGTCAAACCTTTCAAAGAAATCTTATCTAAACTGACTCTTAGACTAGGATGGCTAACCAAGGAAATGACAACATCAACACTAAGAATGACAAAATGGTGTCAACCTTAAAGTCATTGATCCTACTAAGCTAAGTTCTACTCCTTGGAACAAATAGTAGGGAAAAGTTGAAACCAATTGAGCTTCCTTGCCAACAGCATTGCTTTGTTCGGATCCACGGCACCATCAAATGAAGAAAGCACTAAGACCTGTTATCAAGAGAATGCTAAAGTTCCACCCCTTGAAGCAGAAGTAGCCTATCCTAAAGTTAACCAGGCCTTTAAATCTTTTGAGATAAAAGGGATTTATCCAAAGGTTAACCCGACCTTTGAAGCCAACACTTACTCATTCTCGATCAGCATGAAGCCAGAAGCTGACCAAGATAGATTAAAAGAATTAGAGAGGTAATTGACCCAACAAATTATCGAAAAAATGAAAATGCTCAAAGGTTATGATGCATTCAAGCAAGCCAGTATTACAAACTTCTCTACTTATGACTAGAAATTTCCTTGAAAAGTTCAAGGTACCCGATTTTGAGAAACACAATGGGACTTACTACCCTAAACTACAAACCAAGTTGTATGTACAAAAGATGGGCAAGTATGTGCAATATGACCAACTGATGCTACAAACTTTTAAGATAGCTTAACGAGACCTACTTTAAGCCAGTATGCCCAATTGGATCTAAATCAGGTAAATACATAAGAGAAGTTAGCTAGGGCGTTCTATAAACAATACAAATTTAATGTTGAAGTGGCACCAACCATGATGGACTTGGTTACCTACGAAAGAGGCATAATGAATCATTTAAAGAGTATGCCTAGAGATGGAGATCTCTATCTACAAGGGTATCTAACCCCATGACCAAGAAAGAGTTGACTTTAGCCTTTATTAACAACCTTGAAAGGCCCTACTTCTCCCACCTAATCAGGTAGGCCTCCTCCAGCTTCATAGAGGTAGTAGCTGCAAGATGCCAAATTGAAAGTGTTGTCTCTTCCAGTGAACTGCAAGAGTCATCAAATAAAAGATCACCTTCTGCAAAGCCCATTGCCAATAAGCCTAAAGAAGCTACTATCAGCACAATGAATTCCAACACTAGGCCTAATAATCGAGTCTCCTTCAAAACGAATCATCTACCAGTTCAACAACAATTCCGAAGCTAGCCTTAAGTCAATAGGGCCCCAAGATAGTTCACCAAGATACCAATTCCTCTCAACCAAGTTCTTGAAAAGCTAAGGAAAGATAATTTAATCCATTTTGAGCTTCCTAACAAAATATACAGGCTAAGGGTTTTTTATCCTAATGCAAAATGTCAATATTATTTAAGGCAAGTAAGTCATTCGACCAACTCATGCAGGAGATTAAAAAATAAGATTCAAAACCTAATTGATGAAGGCTCAATCCAGCTTAACCTTATGGAAGCCCCAATCCCGAACGTTAACAATAATCCTTTGCCTAACCATAGCCCTATCATCAACATGATCTTCAATGATTTAGATTTTGCCATCAATATGATTGGCTCCAACTGGAAACCCAAGGTCTATGAGTCCTACAAATTGGAGGAGAAACAAGCTTCAATGGCAATGAGGTATACCTTCCATGTACTAATAGCCCTAGAGAATTATAAAGTTACCCCATTTAACTATCAAGCAGTTAATCAGGGGCAATCAAGTTTACTCATAGGAGGGATTACCCACTCCAGTAAGGTTTATGACCCAAGAGAAGACCTTAAAAAGAAAAGTCTACTGGAGGTATCAAGCAATAAACAAGCTGAATATGAGGAAGGATCATCTACCTTCACCCAGATGATCAAATCAAGTGAGTATAAAATAATGGATCAGCTCACTAAGACTCTAGTACAAATATCTTTGATGGGTTTATTGACGTCATTGAAACCACATTAAGAAGCTTTATTTTGAACTCTAAGGGAAGTTAAGGTCCCTTGTGAAATATCAGCTGAAAAGATAGGATTAGTTACCAACATTATCCTCACCATGGGTTAGATTTCTTTTTCCACTAAAGAATTAGGTGAAGGTAATGAGCACACTAAGCCCCTCTTCATAGTGGTGAGAGTCAACAATATAATCATAGCCAGAGTTTTCATCAACAACAGATCGTCATTAAATGTTTGTCCTCTTGCCACCCTAAACCTATTGGGTATTGATGTGACAGCAATTAAGCTAAGTTCTACAATAGTCAGGGCTTTTGACTGGTCCAAGAGAGAGATCATAGGGGAGATTAAGTTGCCATTTGACATCAGCCCATAAACTTCCAATGTTCAATTCCACGTCTTAGACATCCCGAGATCCTTCAACCTTTTACTAGGAAGACCTTGGATTCATGCAACAAGGGCTATACCTTCAAGTTTACATTAGAAGGTCAAGTTCATCTCAAATGGCTAGGCCATAACAATTCTAGGTAACTAAGATTACAAAATATATAAAGAAATAGCCATATACTACATTAACATTGAGGAGCAGGAGGATTTTGGACTTTAGATGTTTGAGGAAGTGTGTATGATTACCAATCCAAAAGAAAGGAAGGATGAGAGGCCGAAATTCAAAGAGGGGCAAACTGGTACTTATGGGCTTAGCTACATTCTAACTCTAATGGAAGAGTTGTAGAACAAACAAGCAAGGGATAAAAGAGGTGACAGTTCGTATCATGTCTTGATAATAGGCACTAATAAAGACATTCATATGGATTGACATTCAGACCCCAAATCTACCAAAGAGGACACTCTCAGCAAGAATGAATTAGCGAGCCCATCTTGCAAGCTCTGACACCTGAATAATTGGTTCTCCATCCCTATGAATGGCGATAAGTTTGCTTTAGGATAAAGGATGAATCACGGTTTAGTATTTTCTTAAGTTTAGTAATAATTATCATTGTTCTATTGTGCCTAAGAGAACTTTCTAATAAAAAGATCAGTTTCCATTTTCTTCATTATACTTCACTCCTTCTTGACTTACTCTCTTTCATTTACACACTTTTGGCTTAGATCTAATCCTCTAAATAAAAGGCAAAGATATCTCATACAGATAGGTAATGAAAATATTGATATCATTTCTGATCCTACTAGGTTAGTTGCCAAGGGTGATGTCAATGACCATAGTGACATATAAGAGAGGTAGCAAAGACATGACATGGGTAGAATTTCCATTAATGAGCCAATTGAGACAATTAATGTTGGGACTAATGATAACCCCAAGAATTTGAAGATTAGAGGAAGCTTGAAAGAAAAGCAAAAGGTAGAAATAACCACGTTACTATTTGAATATCAAGATGTTTTTGCATGGTCTTATAAAAATATGTCTTGGTTAGAACCACTAATTGTAGTCCACCGCTTACCTACATGAGAAGATGTCAAACCTAAGAAGGAGAAGCTAAAGAGACTTCGACCAGATATCTTGTTGAAAATTAAAGAAAAAATAAAAAAGTTACTGGAGGTCAATGTCATTGAAGTGTCTAATTATCCTTAATAGGTGGCCAACATTGTGCCAATGATGAAGAAAAACGGAAAAGTTAGAGTGTACATAAATTTTGAGACCTTAATTAAGCAATACCTAAAGATAACCTCCCTTTGCCCCATATTGACGTCTTAGTAGATAATACAGTTGAAAACCGTCTCTTCTCCTTTATGAATGGATTCTCCGGATATAATCAGATCCGAATGTCTGAAAAAGATGAGGTCAAGACAACTTTCATTACAACTTGGGGCACGTTTTGCTACAAAGTAATGCCTTTCTGACTCAAAAATGCTGAGGTAACTTACTAGAGAGCAATGGTTGCAATCTTTCATGACATGATGCACAAAAAAGTTGAAGTATATATTGATGATATGATTGCAAAATCCAAAGAAGAAGAAAATCACACGGATAACCTGAAAAGTTGTTTAATAGGTTGAGAAAGTTTCAATTGAAGCTAAACCTAGAGAAGTATGCCTTCGAAGTAATTTCATGGAAATTATTGGATTTCATAATCAGCCCAAGAAGCATTAAAGCAATAGCCAAAGTGGATCCTAATAAAGTCAAAGCGGATCCTAATATACTCAAAGCAATAGTCAACTTACCCTCTTCACCCAAACTTAAAGAGGTCAGAGGCTTATTGAGCCGTTTGAACTATATAGCTCGATTCATATCTCAACTTACAGATAAATGCCATCCCTTGTCTAAATTGTTGAAGAAGAATGCCAAGATAAATTGGGACAAAGAATGCAAGGAAGCTTTCATAACAATTAAGGAGTACCTCATAAACCCTCTAATTCTTGTAACTCTTAAACTTAGGAAGCCGCTATTTCTATACCTAACCATATTACTAGAATCCATAGGGTACATGCTTGGTTAGAAAAAGGAGGAAGGAAAGGAGCGAGCTGTATATTACTTGAGTAAGAAATTTATAGAAGGGGAACAAAAATGTTCTAAAATTAAAAGAACTTGTTACCTTTTGGTTTGGGTAATGCATCAACTTAGACAATACATGCTCTATTACCAAGTTGAATTACTGACTCAATATGATCCCCTGAAGTATGTAGCAGAAAAGCTGACCCTAATTGGTAAGATCTCAAAGTGGCAAATGTTACTGTTAGAGTTCAACATCATGTACATAAACCATAATTCAATCAAGGGGTAAGCCCTAACAAATCAGCTAGTAGATAATCCCTCTAAAGATACCCCCTAAGACGAAGACATCTTAGTAGTCGAAAGTGGTTCTAATGAAGAGAAAGATGAGAAGCTACCAAAATGGAAGATGTTTTTTGATGAAGCTACCAATGTGTCTGGGTGTGGAATTGGGGCAATATTGATATCCCTTGAAAGTACACAATTCCCTATAGCTATGAGACTTGTTTTCCCATAAACCAACAACATTGCCAAATATGAGGCATGCATTATGGGACTCAAAATGGCATTGGATAAGAATATTCAGGAGTTAGAGGTATATGGGGATTTTTCACTCATTATTGGTCAAACTCGAGGAGAATATAAAACAAAGGATCCTAAATTGGTATCCTATCACCAGCACTTGACTAAATTAATAGAGAAATTTGAAGAGATCATGTTCACTCATAGACTAAGAACTCAAAATCAATTTGCTGATGCAATAGCTACTCTAGCATCCATGATCCAAATATCTGATGGGGTCAAATTTCAGCCGCCCATAATTGAAGTTAAGGAGAAACTCGCTTTTTGTCTAGTAATTAAAGGTACACATGATGAGAAGTCTTGATACCATGACATCAAAATGTTCTACAATAAGGCATGTACCCCAATGAAGCTAAGAAAAGGGATAGAAAGATAATCAGGAGATTAGCTACCCAATTCTTAGTGAATAAGTCCACCTTGTACCAACGGTCATTTAATGGCACCCTTCTAAGGTATGTCGATGACAAAGAGGCCAAAGTCTTGATGAAGGAAGTATATAAGGGAGTATGCAGCCCCTACATGAACGATTACATGCTCACCAAGAAAATTATGAGATTAGGATACTATTGGTTAACCATGGAAGGCGATTGCATCAAGCACGTCAAGTATTATCACTTATGCCAAGTTTATGCAAACAAAATAAAGGCCTCGCCTAAAGAATTATACACGCTCTCTGTACCATGGCCATTTTTAGTATAGGGTATAGACACAATAGGTGCAGTTATTCCGAAGGCATTCAATGATCATCACTTCATATTGGTCGCTGTCAATTACTTTAATAAGTAGGTTGAGGCCTCATCTTATTCAAGTGTCACTAAAGGGGTAGTGGTTAAGTTCATCAAAAGAGATATCTTAGCTCAATACAGGGCTCCAGAAATAATCATCACTGACAATGTCACAAATCTCAACAGGCATAAGTCAAAGTTATGCCAATAGTTCAAGATCATCCACAAGAACTCTACCCCTTATCGACCCCAGATGAATAGGGCCATCAAAGTAGCCAACAAAAATCTCAAAAGAATAATTGAAAAGATGGCTATTACATACAAGGATTGGCATGAGATGTTACCATCCACACTCATGGCCTATTGACCATCAAAACATCAATAAAGGCAACACCTTACTCTTTAGTATATGGTACGGAAGTGGTATTACCAATAGAAATCAAAATTCCGTCTCTTAGAGTGCTATTAGAAACTTAGTTGGATGAAGCCAAGTAGGTAAAGAAACTCATCAAGCAATTGAATTTAATTAATGAGAAAAGATTAACAACCTTATGTCATAATCAATATTACCAACAAAGAATAGCTTAAGCCTTTAACAAAAGGGTACAACCTTAGAATTTCAAAAAAGGTGATATAGTGTTGAGAAAGGCTTTCCTCAATGCACAAGACTCTAAAGGAAAATTCGCTCCCAATTATAGAGGTCCTTATATTATGAAGCGAGTGTTACCAAGAGGGGCCTTAATTTTACTATAAATGGATGGCCTAGAGTTGAGAGATCCTGTAAATGTTGATGTAGTAAAATTGTGTTACCCATGAAAATCAATGGAAATTCTTACTCAGAACACAAAAATGTTAGTGATCTTAAATGTTACCGTGGTTTAATTTTCATCTTCTACAAGCAAAGTTGGTATCCCTGGCAGTTTTATGCATCGAAATCACCTCCATCACTTTGCCTGCTCCATCAAAAGGTCCTATTCTCTTACTCCATTCAAATGAAACCCATACACTAAAAACACAAGAAAAGATGAAAGTGAGATATAGAACATTGATAATTAACAAAACTCTTTTAAATACTTTGTTATGGGTTGATCCTCCTCGAAGGGGAGATTTATTGTCTATTTTTCAAGGAAAGGCAAGACCTAAACGAGCAAACATCTTACGGTAGATATTTACTGATCAGGAATAAAGGATTCAACTCAAGGAACTTAAAAGGCTATTCATTGATGAGTAGAAACATTGGATGGCCTTCTATATTGGGTTGATTTCCATGATTTCTCAAAAAGCCAATGGGGTTTCAAGCACTTCATGTCAAAATTGGTTAGGTTGATGATAGAAATTTAGAGCTGAATCCATTTCGAAATATGAATTAGCTGGTTTTGATAAGACTCTTCAAAGAAAGGTTTGAAGGTTTGAGTGCTATTGACAAAACCAAGTAAGTACTTCTATACAATGTTAGCATATTGGTTTCAAACATTGCATTTGCATTTACCTTTAGGCTCCTATGATGGCAACCAACATTTGGGATGATTTCCCCCCTTTCTAACCACCTTTTGGTAATCTAACTAGTTCATAAGGCTTTATCCTAACTCCTTTAAGGTTCTTAGCTAGCCCACAGGGTGCTTACCTTTTGTTTCATCTTTAAAGTCCTAGCTAACTTCTAAAAGCGCTATCCTAAGTCATATTTCCTTTAGGATCTTAACCATTCATCAATCTCTCTTTAAGGTCTCAGCCAGCTCAAAGAGCACTTCACCCGTTTGCCTACATTAGTCAGCTCATAGGGACATGACTAGGTTCTCATTTAAGGTTTTAGCCAACTTAAGGAGTGCTTCACCCATTCACTTAGGTTAATCAACTCCAAGGAGCACAACTAGGTTCTCATTTGGGGTCTTAACCAGCTCAAGGAACGCTTCACCCATTTACCTAGGTTATTCAATTCATAAGGGCATAACCAGGTTCTCATTTAAGGTTTTAACAAGCCGAATGAGCACTTCGCCCTTTCATCTTAGGTTAGTCAGCTCAGAAGAACATAACCCAACTCTTATTTAGGGTCTTACCCAGCTTCACCAATTCGCCTAAGTTAGTTAACTCACAAGAGCACGACTAGGTTTCAATTTAGAGTCTTAGCCAGTTCAAGGAGCTCTTCGCCCATACACCCAAGTTATTTAGCTCATAGGGGCACAACCAAGTTCTCATTTAGGGTCTTAGCCAACTTAAAGAGCGCTTAACCCATTCAACCATTCGCCTAGGTTAGTTAGCTCATAGAGACACGATCGAGTTCTCATTTAAGATTTTAGCTAGCTTAAGGAGTACTTCACTCATTCACCTAAGATAGTTAACTTAGAAGAGCACTTCCAGGTTGTTTTCTCAAATCGATTCTAATTTAAGGTTGTTAGTCCACCAGAGATACTCCTACCTAGGTTAATCAACTTAGAATAGCACAACCAAGTTCTCATTTAGGGTCTTAACTACCTTAAGGATCGCTTCGTCCATTCACCTAGGTTAGTTAGCTCAAAAGAGCATGACCAAGTTTTAATTTAAGGTTTTAGCTAACTCAAGGAACGCTTTACCTATTCACCTAGGATGGTCAGCTTAGAAGAGCATTTCTAAGTTTTCCTCGAATCGATTCCAATTCATGATTGCTAGTCTACTAAAGACACTTTGCTAATCTATTAAAGACACTAGTCAACTTAAAGGAGTATGACCAGGTTTCAATTTGGGATCTTACCTAGCTTAAGGAACACTTCACACGTTCACCTAAGTTAGTTAACTCATAGGGTCATGACTAAGTTTTCAAATTCTTTTAGGGTTCTTATTAGCCCATAGAGACACTACGCTCTTTTAATTTCTTTTGTATCTTGGCCAACTTTTTAGAGTGCCTCCTCTCTCTTTTACCTTCTACCATTCACCAAATCCTTAGTGGACCAAGTCTAGGACAGCTAGCTTATTGTAGCACTTCTTAAGACAAATTTATCCTCGAAGACAAAATAGTGTCTATTTTTTTTTTTTTTTTTGTGATAAAGTTTTACTCAAACTTCCCCAGCAAAAATAATATTTCTTTTGTCTTTATGGCAAAGTTTTACCTAAACTTTCCTACAAAAAGGGGCAACTGAAGACCACCCATTCACCTAAACCCCACCCCACCCCCCTCTCTTAATTTTAAAATTTTTAGTAAGGGGTCCTAATTTAAGAAAAAAAGTACAAAAACTAAAATAAAAAATAGAAAGTTTGGAAAAATCACAAAAATTAGAAAATTTAGAAAAAATTTGGAAAATAAAAGATAATAATAAAATTTTAGATAATTTAATAGAATAGGATATTTTAATTTAGCTTTAGGCCTTAATGATAATAAGAGAAGAGAGATTTTTAAGTCTAAGCTTAGATTTAAATCAAGCCAGGTCGACTAAGTCCATGTATGCAATTTAAGTACAAACATAGACATTACAAACATGGATAAGGCGTTGGCCAACGGCTTAAAGATTCCACACTTTGACTTGTATTTGGGTTTAACTTAAATATCTTAGGTTTAAATGTCATTAAGGGTATAAAGTACCTTTTATTTTTCTCCATGAAGCACAACGCCATATGTTAGGATAGCATAGGGCTACGTATCCACTATGGACATGTGACACTACTTTATTCGGCCACAATTGATGTGGTGCCATGTCAACACCCAACCTTCCTACCCCCACATGATATGTGTCTTGATATGTGGCACACGACACATCAACCCCTACCATGTTATCGGTTATATATCTCGTTAAGACAAGTGGCACGATGTTACTGGATCACGTGGCTAACATGGTGCTACGTTAGCACTCTTTCTCTCTCTTTCCTTTTCTAAGCAAAACTGTTCCATACCCCCCACTTTAGCCTCATTTTTTGTGCAATTTCCATGCATAAATGCATCAATTAATGGATGATTTCTATTCTCCATGTAGCTTACTTCGATTGGAGTCCAAGAAGTCATCCAGATTTAAGCAATAAGATGATCAAAATAAAAAGAAAAGAATCAAAAAAATCATATTCATATAATTAAGCACCAAGGTTGACCAAGCTTGATTCTAGCTCCTTGTTGAAAATTGAAACTTCTACTATATATTTAGGGTAAGTTGAACACCTATAGATCACCATTTACACCCAAATTGTGCCTCTCCACTCCTCAAAACCACCAACCCAACTCTCCGACCATACCTAATAGCTACCACCGTAGCTAAACCAACACCTCTACTACCTCCGCAACTTTAAAAACCACCCAAATGCCATGGCACTTTGCCTACCGCCTACCACCCCCAACCCCCAAAAGCTAATATGAAACTCACAAAATTGCCTTCACCCCTATGAAAAAACCCTTAAATTGAGCTAGAATGACCCTTTACCCAACTACTATTCCTTCTTCTCAATGACTCGACCTGTAACTCATTGGAGCTCCATGTCTGACTTAGAAAACCGCCCTAAGTTTGACCTACGCATAAGTTTTGATCCAACCTACTTCTTTTTTTCATTTTTTGTTTCGAATTTGTGTATTTTTTTATTTATTTAATTTATTTATTCATTCTTGTAATTGCAATATAATTGTAAAAAAATTTTAAAAAAAAAAGAAAAAAGAAAAGGAAGACGTCCAGTTTTTAGTTATTGGTTTTTTATGTTTTATTAAGAAAATGGAAAAAAATAAATAAAGAAAATAAAAAGAATAAAAAATAAAAACTATTTTATCACTTAGAAAATCAATTTTCCAAATAAATAAAAATAAAATGATCTATTTTCCAAATTAAGACCTTTTTAGAACTTTTCAAAATAAAACAAGTTAAGACTTTAGAATTTTCCTTAAACAAACCCGAACTAAATTAAAGCGTATACTTAGCATTTTTTTTTAAATTAAAATAAATCCATCAAACTAAAGTTTTATAATAAAAAGAAAAAAGAAAGAAAAACTACGTACGTATGATCCCTATTAATGGGTACATAAGCATCTTTGGGGTAATGTAAAAAACAAAAAATTTTAATTTTTCCATTTTAGCTTAAATTATTCAATTTAGTAAGATAAATTTAATATTGATTAAATTGTTGTTCTAAAAGGTTATCTTCAAAAATTAACCCTAAAGCTGGCCCTCGAACTCAATTTCTAGTTTTTCAAAACCCTTTTACTAAAAATCAATTTTTCCTCACGTGAACCAATGTCTAGATAAAAACTAAATCTACCAATTTGGTTTTGACCTAAACCATTTCCTAACCCCAGTCAGGTGGCGATTCCCAAGTATTTATAAAATTCTTTTAAAAAATCTTTAGTTTTCCTTAAATCTTAGTTGAAGATCAATATTAAACGAGTATGGTTTAATATTGATTGAGTTAAAGAAAACTTATAAAAACTGAGAAAAATCAAACTTGACAATATGGAATGGAGAAAAAGAAGGAAATTTAGGGATAGAAGTTGAAAAGACACAAATCTAAAAATATTACTTTAAGTAGATATTATATATAACACAGTGGTATTAAAGAAGCAATTCAAGTTTGAATCCTTTAGGTTGATACAAATAAAGTGATCAATGTGGCAAATATAAAAGGAGAATAGATATAGGTAAGATGATTAAAACTTTATGGTTCAATATAATTGGAATAACACAATGGAAAACAAGGTAAAAGGAGAAGTCTTAAGTAGTTTGAGGCTTATAAATATTAATAGGAGACTATATGTTTAATTGAGATTTATTTAATTGGGAGATTAATAGCAGACCTAAAGAGATCTAACAATGGGACAAGTGCTCAAAGATGAAAGGAAAAAATCTCAAGAGAGGAAGTGATTAGGTGTATTAAGGCCTAAAAGAGTAACATCTAGTAAAGGAAAATTTTATGGAAGTATTACGTAAGGAACATGTAATTAATCCAAGAAAACCTAAGTAATTTAGTAGAATGTGATAATTTTAAGTAACTATTGGAAATAAAGAGTTTGTTATAGGAGCTAAGAGGAAATCAACTATAAATGTGTAACTCAAGAAAAGGAAGAGTAGCATGGGTTGAGAATATCGATGAAATGGAATAAATAATAATGGAAGAAGTAAAAGCTACGAGATTTAGAACATATAAGATTTAATCTTAAGGATAAGTAAAAAGTTCAATGAGGTAATAAAGTGAGTTAGAAGATAAGATAAGAAGGAAATATCCAGACTCATTCTAAGTAATAAATAAAATTTCAAGGACGAAAGTTTCTTTAAGGGAAGGTTGAATGTAATATTCAAGAAAAATAAAGAAATAATGAATAAATCATGTTTATTTTCATAATGATGGTTTATTAAGAGAATAAAATAAAGAGAAGGCGTTCTAAGATTTCCAAGAATTTAGTACCCTACAGTTGACTTAGATATATAACCCCCCATCGTATCATTCTTCATATTATACAAAAGCTCTCATAAGCAGTTTATATCCTTAATCCAACTGAGTAACCCTACGAAAAACCCTAAGGTAAGATGCGCTAATTACATCTTATATTACATATTCTCATAACGTATTCATTTTAACTACATTTGTATTATTATTTAAACTCATAGGTTAACTTATCCTTCTTTTTTGTGCCAACTTTAGGAGAGAGAGGATTCAAACTTTGATATATCTCAATGAGAGACCAGTAGCAATATCATTAGATTACAATAGCATTAGCTCATATATTAATTTTATGTAGTCGATATTTCTAATTATAATATGATTTATAATTTGAAAATTTTATGGCTACTAAGCTTATTAATAGGACACATGTTATTAACTTTAATATTAAACCTTTTAAATTTTTTAGCTGAGAATGCCAAGAGATGTACACCGAGTGGTCGAAAGCTGTGCTATATGCAAAAAAGCTAAGTGCTAAGCCAAACAAAGGAAAGCATTGCCTTTACCTATCCCAATGAGGCTGTATACTGAATTAAGCATGGACTTTGTTCTTGGACTACTGAGGACTACCTATGGAAAAGATTCTGTAATGGTCATTGTAGATCAGTTCAGTAAGATGGCATACATCGTGCCCTACACCAAAACTAACAACGCTTTAGCTATTGCTTATCTTTTCTTACAAGAGCTTGTGCAGATATACGGTGTGTCGAGAAATGTAGTCTCCAACAGAGACTCAAAGTTCTTAAGCTATTTCTAGAGAACCTTATGGTGTCGAGTGAGAACCAAATTACTCTTCAGTACCTCATGTCACCCCCAAACCAACTGCCAAATAAAGGTAGTTAATCGTATTTTGGGCTCACTACTCCGAGTTGCAATAAGTAAGAACTTAGCTGATTGGGACATCTGCCTACCAGTGGTCGAGTTTACTTATAATCAAACCATACATGATACCACCAAGCAGACCCCCTTTAAAATGGTCTATAGATTCAATCTCGAGTTACCCTTCGATTGTGCCCTTGTACCCATACCCACACAAAAGGACCTCAACGCCTTGGCCGGAGTACAATCTCTTCAACACATCTATGATAAGGTCACTCGGCACATCGATCAGGTTGCCAAAAGAATGCATGAAAAGACTAAGTCTCCCAAACACTTGGTATGGCTACACCTCAGTAAGGAGCGATTCTCGAATAAAAGGAAGAACAAGTTATCTACAAGAGTGAAAGGACTCTTCAGAATCCTCAAAAAAATCAATGACAATACTTACAAGTTGGAGCTACTTAAGGATTATAGGGTTTCTAACACTTTCAATATTGCCAACCTCAGTCCATATCACCCTGACGGAAGACTGAGCGAATACCATTCGAATTTGATCCTAAATCTAAAACAATACAGAGGAAATGATGGGAATCAAGTTACAAGACCCTTGGCCCATAACCGAGCTCGAGGACTATAACAACTACCCATAGTGGCTACTTAACTCTCACCTTTCGTTGGCAAAAAATAAAAGAAAAAGAAAAGAAAACCCACCTTTTATTATTACTTATCATTAAATATTATTACTATCTCTATTTCATTGTAACAAATATCTAAAAAAGGACTGGAAAAACATCTTTGGCAGAAAAAAAAAAAAAAAAAAACCTCTAGGACAAAAACCCAATAACTTGAAAAGCAAATCTTTCATCCCAATAGTTTTGCATATCTACCCAAATCCATACGTATTTAGCAGGTAGCACGGCGAATTACATGTAGAAATAGGTGATATTTTATTCATATTTTGAAAATTATAAAAAAATGATATTTATACACAATTTTATTTTCTACATCACGGATTCCAATATTCGTGGAAATATACTCACAAAAGGTTGCAAATACTCAATGATTGTGTTGTATGTGAGAGACCAGCTACTAAATTTTTATTCTCAGTCGTTCCTTCTTGTCAAACGTGTAAGGGACAACAACATCACATGACGACATGTATTTTTCAATTTTAATGTATAAGATATATATATTTGGCACAAATTAGATGGCTGAAGAAGTTTTGTCCCGAATTTAAGGAAAAGAAAATTCATTACTTATTATATATAATGTGTTTTATACATATAAAGTATAAATATTAATAAAATATTGATATAAATAATAATAGAATAGATGGTTTTTAAATCAATCACCATTTATAATTTACACATATCATATATAATAACATTTTATTAATATTTATATACTATATATATATATATATATAACTAATTACGCATATTATTTATTGAATTGCTTGACATGTAATTGATGGTAAGGCAAAAACCACCTATATCATATTCTTGGCATTTGGCAAGTGAAATTAGAGTCATGACCTTCTCTTCCATCCAAGCCATCGTAATATAAATGAGATAGTTTTCCATTGTCCAACTTCGAGGTCAGTTGGTGAGCAATGAATCCGTGGTAGCGTTTTTCATATGCTGCTATGCATATGTCCATCACCCTTTTCGACATGTGGTCTTCTTGATAATATAGTTGTGCAATCACTTCTTCAAAAGGCATCCACTAATTAGAAATAATTAAATATCAGTAAACATATAACATATATAAATAAAAATGATAATTTAAAGATAAAGTAAATAACCTTATCATATCCTTTACTCTACAATATCCTATTTAACCAGTATAAGTATAAGTTTTTGGTGATTATTAAAGGTTATAAAATGAGTTTTAGATATAAATATCAAAAATGTACTTCTATAGGTAAGAAACAGGTACAACATCTTTGTGCCTTATATCATTCTAAAACCTGCATTCTAAGGTATATATGATACAGGCTTCACAATACCTCGTACCAATGTTATAAAAATTATTAAATAATAATAATAAATCTATAATAATATTATATTTACACATTAGAAATTTTGAATTCTATTGACAAAAAAAAAAATATAAGTTATAGTCCAAGCCATCATCCATTAGAAATCTTAAACCTAAAACATTTTATTTTTCATCTATCTCTTCTCTCAATATTGCGTTTCTTTTTTTCTTTTTTTAACATTTCTTGTCCCATTTATTCTTCGTTACTAATACTACCTTTACCTTTATTTTCTGCCTCTCTTACACGTGTCTTTCTACTAGCTAGCTTTGTTGTCACTATAAAAAAGATACTTAGCAACTTCCCATAAATATCAAAACTTTATTCTTTACTTGCATATTTTCATTCATTTCTTCATAAATTAAAACTTTAAACCTTATTTAAGTGTTTTCAATTCAAATTCTTTCGAATTTTAGGAGATCTCATACTCTGTACATTATAGATTTTATAGGATACTAGATGTAGGAAGGTTTTAAGGACTCATAAGGTAAATTCCAATTTAAAAATTTGGAAACATTTATCTATAAGATAAAGTATAATTAGTTATTCATACTTGTGCACCTTACACCCACTCAATCCTAAAGGATATATATCAATACTTATACTGAATTTCAGAAAATCTACTTATATGAAAAAAGATTTAATTGTACTAATATACTATTTGTATGACACCAATTACAAAATGTAGCATGGTCCATTTTAGTTGGTTTCCGACTTCTAAGAGAAAAAAACAAAAAAAAAAACTCTATTGAATCAAGTGTCATTACTCTTATATTAAAAAGAAATAATGTCAAAATCATTGCATAAAATTTAACAACTTTTAATAGATTTTGTACTTAAAGTTTGAAATTAATTAATATTAATATTAATATCAATCAAGCATTTGCTTCTCTAAAATTATACACGAATCATTTTTTTCCCCTTGGCCATAACAAATAAAGTTAATCAAATATAATTTTTTCTTTATCGAACTTATTAGCTCCATCATTTTTCGAAAAGATGCCATAAAAATGATTTATTAATCAAAGAGTAAAGTAGATGATCAATTATTGTGAATTTTAACAGGTAAAAATAATTTTATATGATGTGTAACAATTTCAATTTTCAGAGCTAAAGTATCTCAAAATTCAATTTGTGATTTTGGCATTTTGGCCGTTAATTATTACGATCAACAATTTTACATATAAATGAAACGCATAAACTTTAGGACATTGACAAAACTACCTTTGCAGCTTGAATCTCACCGTCATCAATCACAATCTTTTCTGACACTGGCTTAAGCATGCACACAAATAGCAGATCTGACTTATCGAACGCCACCTGGTGTACATGTCTGCCAAAGTAACAACAAGAAAGGAAAAAAAATGATATCATATAATTGTTAAATCTGTGACGGCAGTTATAAAACTAAGATCCGTTTGCCTGGATTGAATTTAAATTCCTTAGCTTATAATATAATTGAAAAAAAAAATTATTCAATTAAAATATAAACCCTTGGATTCTAAAATTTTAGATTTTTCTAAATTTATAATAAATATTGAAATTATCTTAATTCTTGAAACAGTTTATGATATTATTAATGACATCATAATTTTTTTTTTTTTGTTTTAATGATCTCAACCACTAACCACTAATTACGTATAACAGCATACTATTCACTAAACAACTCCATGAAGGCCCAGCAATCTTGCTCTTCTTAACCTATCTTTTCAATACTAATTGTTCATCCTTTTTAATCCTTCTCTCCAAGTAGCCCCGGCTTTCTTGCAAGTCTAATTTTCACCCAAGTAACCATCTCTATATAGAGAATTGCTGTAAATGCGCCGCGAATTCCTTTTCTTATGAAGAGCCTTGCATGTGGTTTGCACGTCGCAGGCAACACTCAACTCATATGTATACGTGTTATTTTGACACTTCGGAGAATTCCCTTTTCTGTCTTTTTTGGTTTTCTCAAGTTTAGTTAATGGGTATCAACTCATATGTATACGTGTTATTTTGACACTTCGGAGAATTCCCTTTTCTGTCCTTTTTGGTTTTCTCAAGTTTAGTTAATGGGTACATGGGAGTGTATGTGGATATTGTTGGTTAAATTACTTCATTGTGGGTAAATTTGTTAGAGGTGTGTTTTACATCCTAATTCAAATGGCTAATGTAGGAGGGAAGCAGAGCAGAGTGAAGTACAATAAGTTTACCATTGGTGTGCGTGAGTTAGTTTTTTAGAACGCTAAGTAGAATAAGAGTGTATAGGCACGAAACTACACAATTTGAAAATTTAACATCCATAACAAAGTTAAAATTTAAAGCAAGTTATAGTAGATCGATGATAGATGGAGTTAATTGACCACTTTGGTTGGTCAACTAGTGTTATGGCGATAACCGACTACATAGCCAATGCTGGTAAATCTGTGGTCCTCGGCTGGATGTATTTTGTTTCTTATTTTTGTTATTTCGAGTTATTTGCCATAGGGTTAATTTGGATTGTAGTAGGAACTTAAAGAGGAGAGAAAATCCATTTGTACCTAAACATTTTTTATGACAATGAATTTCACTCATCCAATCCCCATAGTTTCCAACTCAGATCACTTTCAGCTTTGCATGTTAAATTATTTGTCTTGCTTTCTCTATTCTTTTATCTTTTCAAACAACCCTTGGTGGATCATTATTTTGATTTATCAGTTTCTTATAAACAAGATTCCATTGAATTATATAAATATATATATATATATATATCTAAATATATATGAAAAATCGTTCTTATTATGATAATGTGTGATTATTGATTTCAATTTGGTAAAATCGACATCTGAAATTGCATGGCATATGCACCTGAAAGCAACCATTTCCTGGAAAATAGTGTCAACCTGCATCACATGTAGTAAGAAAGCTATTAATATTCCAGAAAATTAATGAACAAAATAAAGTAAGGTTTTGCCAAAAGTAAAGCAAGCAAAAACATAAGAATCCATGTTGACATGGGGCCATAGTGTTTTCAGGTCTTACCCCTGTTTCTTCCTTCACTTCTCTCACTGCTCCCGAAAATAAATCTTCAGACTAGAGTTTAGTTGGCAAGAAATTAGTCTTTTGATAAAAGCAATATAGATTTGATAAAAGTATACACCATTACCTTGTTGATATAGCCTGTGGGAAGCTTCCAAACCCCTGAACAATTGCAGGGACATTTTTCTTTTACCACAAGAACCTGGTGAAATGCAAGTGAAAATCGTGCATATTAAACACTAGGTACAAGGAGAAAATAAAATAAAATAAAGGAGAAAGGAAGGGGGTTTGTGCTAAAGTTCCTAATAAAACATATACCTCTCTCTTGTCGTTGATGACAAAGCCAGCTATACCTATTTGGTGTGAAGGGCCATCAGGGAGAAGGCAGGGTTCATCAGGAATCCAGTAGGTTAGCATGACATATCCTGGTTCAGCATGATGATAAATAAACCCCTCCTGTGTAACATTGAAAATTTTTCGAAGTTCAGCATGATGAGAAATGGACGGTACAGCATGTGATGTATACGGAGAACATATGTTTTGCCGCAAGTTGTAGTAAAGGATGAATTTTGCAAACACGTGGTGCATACAATGAATTTATCTTTCCCAATAAATACGAATAAAGGATATACTTATGACAAAACCAACACATGTTGTAAGTAAAATTTATTTTCATTTTGCACCACTCAAAACCTATACCCCTTATTTACACTTGAAAGTAAACATACAGAGTGTCCTCAACCATACACCCCTTTGAAGAGCATGTATGTAGTAGTGTTTGCTTGACATTTTCGTATTTGTTGCAGGTTTTAGCTATTACCTGAATTGCTATTGGGGCAAGTTCAGCTTGGTTTTCAAATATCTTCAGCCACACTCCCCTTTTCCCCTGTGAAAACAAAAAATAAGCCAATCATATGTATTGCATTACTATGCCCTAAAAGGATTATCCCATGGGACATGTGTGGTATGAGCAAATTATTGATTCATTTAACCTTAAGCTTCCAGATTGATAGAGAAGCATTGAGGGCAGAAGCAAAAGCATTTGCACTTGATGGTAAGCTCAACGGATCGATGACAACGCCACTATACTCATCATCCCAAGCATCAAGAATTTCCAATGCCAAACTAGGTGCCGAAAAATCAGGAGATAAGACATTTGCACTGGTTTTCCTTATTGCGCCGTTAGCCCAAGCACATGATGCAGGAAATGAACTGATTTTCTCGCTTCTGGTTCTAGGAATAAACGTGGTTTTCCGTGGTTCTGCAATAGAAATCAGGAAAATGCCTGGTTTTATCCATTTGATCTTTTGCAATCGAATAAAAAAAAAAAAAAAGACGATAGTCAAGTTTCTTGTTACCTTTTGGCACAGACCAAATTTGTCCACCTGTTTGGGGAATTCTATGCTGTGTCGAGAAATTCCAGGCATGAATTCCTGGAAAACACAAACCATTCACTAAACTTGACAACATTTCTACGAGAATCCTGTTGTCCACCGCTCCTCGCGACGTTCCTGTATTTATATGTAGCTCTTACATCACAGGGAATAGCATCAAAAAGAACTAGTTGGGGATAATTGAAGAGTTCTTAGACATACTTGATCGGATCATCCACACAAAATCCGGAAAGTAGTAGCATAGCAGAATAATCAGACTATATTCTTCAAGTATATTATTAGGGACTACTATAGCCACTAACGCCACACATTCATATTCTATTCCAAAATGCGCATTCCCCTGATGGCAGCACAGACTCCACAATCTCTGCTATAAAAGAATGTTTGCACAAACTCATTTTTCAATTTTTTTCTTGATCGATTGTAATCGATCGTTTCAGAACTTATTCCTTTAGAATCCTTCTTGAGGATGATATCTTCATACATGATTACATCACTTAAGAGGCTATTCTTATTCCTCTCCATCTTCCTCTCACTTATATTCTGTACCTAGGAATGATTCTCCTTTTCTATCTACCTTCAATTATAATTGTCTGAAGTACAAAACGCGTTCCATCTTCAACCGCCAAATTTTATTTTAGTATCTAATTTAATGCTAAATCCTTTGGAAGTACAAAAGGAAACTGATTTAGCCTCTAATAGTTTAATTTTTAGCATTTGAATCAATCAGTGTTTCGATGGCAACAATTTCCTCGAATAAAAAAAAAAAAGGAATAAATTCTTGTATGCGTACCATCCAGCATCCATGTAAGTTGCTAGGACTCATTGAGTTATGTGCTAAACTGGATGCCAAGATGCTTTAGAAAAGGAATAACTATTTCAAAACCTTGCGGATATTATAGAATTTGATATATTCAATTAACACCTGCATCAAATACTGATTAAGGAAAGGGTAATCTACATTACTATCCAAAAGCTACTAAAATTATGCCTCATATCTTTTAAAATCAACTCCTACTCTCTCTGGATATGAATCTCAAAAAACCTAGTTTGATCGTGCTTTTCACATTTATAATTAAATAAAGAATAAAACTATTTAATGGTTCAAATTGAGAATGAACATTATTAAACTAGTATAAATAGAGCAAAAGGTGATTGGAATAGTGCAAATAAAGGATGAAAGTTATTAAATGGTGCAATTAGAGATGAACATTTAGTGTGCTACGTAACCATAGTCGAATGGCATCACACTAAAGTTGTGCTTAAACAACTATAAAGTTTATCTCTGTTTAATCCACTGAAAGTTTAATCTCATATTTGAATATGATCTCAAAACATTCATTTCATTTTCTTATATTTAACTTTCCTATATTATTTTCATCGACTATGATTGCAGAAAACAAATTCTTCAACCAAGTACTTAGCCAAAGCTATTCACAAGTTATATATGCTATTACTTTATATTCAGATTTCACACTTAAATCATTTTTTTTTTTTATGACAGAGAGATACGATTATATTATAATTGACTATTTATGAGTACACAAACTATCCTACAAAATTTATATATCAAGTAAGAATAGCTTATACTATATAGATAATCCAAAAAATGCCTATAATAAAATTTAAATCCAAAATCTCATACAAATTGTGATAAGTTTGTTATAAACCTTAATCATTAAACTAACTCCGTTAGGGGATAGGTTTCACAATTAATCTTATTTTCATTTGCTTCTTTTTCTTCGATGAAACATGACTGTCACCAATAAGTACACTATCACGTGGCAGATCTCAGTTTGTTGGTGCGTTAGGTGAACGTCCATCCTACAATAAGCACGAGCCACTGATTAAAAATAATGAGAATGACTTATTGTTTCGGAATTGTTAGTTAAATTTGAATCTGACTTACATGTCCTCCATCTATGTCCTCAAATTATGACAACTTGGGCAAACTAAAGAGAATTTCCATGGTCTTCTTCATTTATGTCATTTGTACTTACACTTCATAGAATTTTCTGTCACCTGTCAATCAGAGCTCTTAAATAGAATTTCTCAACTATAAGATCATTTCTGAGATATTATGGAATGCAAGCCTACTTAATGGATTGACTCACCAGACTGACTACAAAACATATAAAAGAGAATGTCCCAGTTAAACAACTAGTTTTTTTACCATTAACTTTCACTACCTCTTTTCTTTACCAGCTTTTGTAGCCTAATTTCTTATTCAAAGTCCATCCTCTTCTTGAAATTCTTATCCCAAAACCTCAAGATTGACCTAACGTTGATTCTTTACCGTAAATGCAATATTTTACTGCATTTTATTAAAGTTTTGAATCTCCTCCGAAGCGCTATCGAATTTTCTTGATTATCATACAAGAGTGTTCATTTCTTTCTCTCTCTTCATATGCTTCTTGAGGTAGGAAATTGAAAAACATTCTTCTTTTTGCAAAATCTTTCTTTACCATTTTTTCTCTACTATGTAATTTCCTCCTATGGTGTTCTCTTGTATTTAATCTCTTGATTATTCTCTGTCATTACTTCATCCCCGTCAGGTAGAGTGACCTGTATAGGGCAAAAGGAGAGATCTATAGGTATCAAAGTCAATTTTACTATGATTACTTTGATATTTAAATTAGAATTTAGTGAATAATCAGGATAATTATAAAGAGAGAAAATGTATATATAAAATAATAAGATTACGACTCTTAATCTTTTATCAACATCATATCTATAAGAGAATGACTAAGCAAGATAAAAAAGAAAAAGTTGATAAATGCTTGGGATCACCTTTGACTCTAGATTTGGTGGAGAATAAATGAGAGAATTATGAGATTATTGACTTGCTTTTTTCTGTCAAGTTCTTTCCCCCTAACTTCATTTGACTTATGAGTTAGGTTGGCAACTTGAACTTAAAAGATCTATATTATGTTATGGACAATTTATTAACAGTCAAATTATCTTTAACTTAAAAGTCTGGGTTTAAAATAGTCTATTAACAATTATCTTATACTCTCATTGATAATTGGTTAATAAGAAGGGTAAGCAAGCTTAGCAAGGCTCCAAGATCCTTGAACGGCCTACTATACTCGTGGATAAGAACTGACGATGAAGGACAATAGCCGAACAAAAGCCGTTATGTTGTCTTGCCAACTTTTGTTCCTAGCTTTCAGAGCTCCCGTGTCATAGGGTTTAGTCGCCTTTGGAATTATTGGAATGGAGTGGCCGAGTAAGCAATCTAAGCTGGGGAATCCTTATGCTTTCTTTCTTTCTTTCTTTTTTAATTTATTTTTTCGGTAGCAGGGAGTCCTTATTCTTCTTACGTGGACGTCGGCTCCGAGGCGAGTGAGGCTAAGAAAGTTCTCGCCAAAAACCGAACTGGTGTATCGAGAGATATTGTGCTCAAGAAGTAAAGTTTATTTTGAACCTTAATGGCATCCATTTTTTCCTCTGAAATTTAAATTTCCAAACAAATATGTGGCAACATATTTATCAATTCAATAAAATTAAAACTACTGATATACCCTTACTATGTTGAAACTTAAAGATTTTGAGAGTCATGATTACCCGACATGAAATTAGTTGTATATTTTGAAATAAAATCTATTTATTTATAGTCGACCCAAAAGTAAATACAAACTCCATGCCATCCTTCTTTTTTTTTTTTTTTTTTGTTGGAAATAGACCCCCACACACCACCCCAACCAAACCAAATAAAAGAACAGAGAGGACGATGGTAACGAACATGCATGAACATTGTTATGGTCCTCTACATGTACTTTTCTGTTTCACAAGGAAAAACCTGCCTCAAGTATAAATTATAAATACGAAACCGACAAAGGAAAAACACGTTCATGCCAAGATTTCACCTTTATTATTCCTATAAGTGATACAACAAGAGAAATTTCCTTTTGCATTTAAAAAATTGTGCAGTTGCAAACTTGCGGGGAACTTTTGATTCACACCCAAAGCAAGTAGTCCTAAGCATTATTTTTATAATTATATACATGAAACTTCAAGCATAAGAAGAGTTATGTACAAGTGAAAGGGAAACCTTCTTTCATGACTAATACAGCTAGGCATAACAACTCTTTCCCCACTTCTCTCCTGTGCCTTTGTTCTCTGTGGACAAAATGATATTGGAAGAAGGGTAACTAATTACATAATAATTTTTCTGTACAAGTTATCGAAGATGGTACCGTGAATGTTTAAAAAGCACGAGCCTCAGCCACTGGTAACTGCTTGGACACTGGTACGCTGCTACCGGAGACTTTCAAAGAAGCAAAGAGGCAGGACAACCTCCAAAATACAAGCTTATGGCTGGTTGCTTTACGAGCAACAGCCAGCTCTTTCCCAGCATCAATATTGCATGTTCCGTGGTATCCTTCAAGATCAGCCTTTGTGATGAGAACAGCATCTCCGGAGGCAAAGCATGAAGAATTGTTGGTTCGATGTTTGCTGTATTCTTGAACAGCCTGCTTGTTGGGACATACAACCAGAAAAAAGTAACCAGTCAAGTCACAAGATTGGACGAAAACCCTCATCTATTCTATACATTGACTACATTATAAACCTACTTGCTCATCATAAAAATATGACCCAGTGATCAATTACCAAATACAAAGAAATTTGTCGAAAGAAACATGCTAAATCATGTATACAAAAAAGTCAAGGTGTTCTTTTACACTTTCTGGTAATACATTATATCCACCCTACCAACTTTTTGCACTTTTTGATACTAGTGTGCTTACTGGTTGTATTACCAAATAATGAATGTGCTTTTGAGAGTTATTTCAATTCAGACGACTTACGCCTAGTATCATCCTGATTCTTCCTACTCGCATGAGACAAAAAAGTACATGATAGACACAAACTCAAAACATGCCAATATACCTTCCATTGAGAGCGGTGTAGCAGCACCCTAGGTCTAATAGCACGCACATAATCCAGGGCATCCGCAGGTGTCATGCTTTTGTGTTTTACCTAAAAAATAGTTTGAGCTGCTAAACAAAGCAATCCTGGTTGATGTGAAAATACACAGCTTGCATCCAGATAATTAACTTACCAAATAACAAAGCACAATTGTAGTACTCCTGCCTCGTCCAGCTTTACAGTGAACATAGGTTGTTCGCCCACAAGACACATTTCCTGCATAAGAATTCAAATTATATGGATGAAGCAAGAGTATATCTAGGTAGAATTTTGGTACCACAGAATCAGAGAGAAGGATGGACAAATTACTCACTGTGGATAAAGTCTACTGCTTGGTTAATATCTATGGAAGAAGGAGCAAATAGATAATCTCTCGTAGGAATCACAAGGTGGTCAATCCCATGTGCCTGACCATAGCCCCCAGAAAGAAAAATTAATTAAAAAAGAAAATCAAGGTTGAAGTGGCTGATAAAATGTATTCCAATAAATCTTACAGTTAAGAGCAAAAGCACTAGCAAAGTCAGCATTATCTAAAAGGGTAGCAAGCATTTGAAGAAACATATGTTTATTATTCAAGCTACTTCTAAGTTTTACAAACGGTATACAAGCATCACATAATAGAAATCATTCTCCGATCTTACACAACAGTGCTGAGCGAGGGTCATAAATTAACTCTAATAATGCCAAGCAAAGCTAACAAAAGCGTAGCAAAGTTTCCCAATCTAGTGCTATTTTGTCAAAAATGACTAAGGTAAGCATTATTCAACTGAAAATGAAGTCGCTAATGTTCCTAAGAACAAAGATAGACTATTTTCAGTTCAGTAATTTATGCAAACCTCTGGAAATAAACAGAGCAGAGACCAAATAAAGAAAATTTAGGATAATTATGTAAATACAAAGAAAAAACCACTAAGCAAAATATGAGAGCAATCAAGTACCTGGTACAATGATGAGGGAACCAAAGTTTCATATGGTTCATTCAGAGTAATCACACCACCAACACCAAGCTGCTTCAATTGTGGAACATGTTTTGGGAACGGTACTGCACCTAATAGAAGACACTGAAGACAGAAAGGATGCACCATATCAGAAAGTCTTTTTTCTTTTTTTTTTTTTTTAAGCACCACCAAATTTTATGTTGGTTATGAATGCTAACATAGCCTTTTACAGATCATTTTACAATCAATGACAAACAAATAAACTCTTAACCTCAATGCTCACAAGCTTCTCCACTAGTACTATTTTGCACAGTTTTACACTTCCCTTTCTCTGAATCATCATAGAACAACATCTGGAGGTTTACTTTGATCATCAAACATAGGTAACTAGTATTACCATTTCTTTTCCATTATAGAATTGCATCTTCACCAGAGTGTCACAAAAATACCAAGTTCAATCACTTCCATGCTGTGCTTTAACCTACTATCTGAAGGACAGAAAGAAACACCGTGCAAATCCAATTCCTTTTGCATGATTAAGAAAACAAGTTGAACTACAATCAACATCAATAAAAGGAATGCTCATCTCATGATTCAACATCCAAATTTCTGAACCCAATTCTAATTCCTTCCACATATTACCATGGGTCCAGTCTGCAAGCATTGAAATTAAGCAATAGCTAGAAGTGGCAAATCCTAAGACAATACAATAATATGGCAAGATTAGTGCACACAAACATAAATACAAAATAAAAGTTCCACAGGATGTTACGAGTGGATATGACATGAATGCTGCATGGATTGATACAATTATAAAATAGACTAGTTATTTATGTATAATTTAAACTGATGCAAATTTGACACAAATGGAAACTAAACATGATCCCTTAACATATTACCCCCTTCAGCTTCAGCCTTCCTCAGAATCCAAACCTGTGGTTTTCCTTCCCTCAAAACCATACCACAAGACTAAATAATCATTTCTTTCACTGCAATTATATATGTATTTTTGACATTACTATGAATTCAAAACAAATTAAAACTCCAAGATAGACACTCCACACCATTGTCACCTATTGCTCCAGCCTTGCGATTCCAAGTCTCAAAATCCAAACCTATTAATCAACAATCCCTCAAAATCGTACTTTTGACTAAACATCAGTTCTTTCACAACAATTCTGGAAACTCAGATCAAGCCAACTACGTGAGAACAAATAAACATATTCGAATCGAATTGAATCGCGCAAAAACATTGCAGTTTCATGTCGATTTCAACCTCGGTTCCACAAGACCAAACATAAGTACAACAATCCAACAATTATCCCTTAACATAAACCAATATTCATCTAAAAAGACAACATTTCTTAAACTGAAAAACATGAAAAGAACAACAACCTGATCAACCTGATCCCACCATCTGAATTCTGGTTGAAATTTATTCCTGAACACATTATATAGAAGGGTGGGATAAAACAAAATCCTTGCACCAGCACCTACTAGGACCCTCTTTGCATAAACGCCACTACTCCTCACTATCTCTTTCTCTCTATCGTCTCTACAAACACCATCATCGTTTTCATCAACACCCAGTTCCTCAATCATCATTTTCTCTCACTCACTGCACCTAGATTGAATCAAGAGTATCAATTTATGGGAAATACGAGGTCCTAAATTAATGGGTTTTTATTCTTTTTACCTATGATACCCCTGAAAAAGAGAGGAATTGAAAAATTGAGTCCTTATTTGCTTATTCCTTTTTGTAAAATCAAATGCTCTGGAATTAGAAGTGAGAATGTGAAAGAGAGGTATAGATTCTCCGAGAGTTGTTTGGTGTTGAGGAATGAGAATCTGGAATTTGGAATGAGGAACTTTTTTCATTGATCAAGTGGGAAGAAGAAAAGGATTGGATTTTGATTTGATTATGCGGAGTGTAGGTGGGTGAAAACGAATAGTCAATGGACAAAGCAAGAAGCATCCTGAACTTGAGACCTTTTAGAGCCGGTCTTGATCATGAGCTGGGCGTGATTGAACCGGCTTAGTTTGCGGCAAACGACCATAAGTGTCAAGTTTAGCAACACGTATAATTTTTAATAAAATTTTTCAATAATTTTTTTTATACTATTTATCATTGCTCCTAATTCAATATTATTATGATAGTGATCGGTTGTAGAAATAAGCTGAAAAAGAAATCTAACTGATAATTTGATCCTTTCCATTTGGCCTAGTTTGCGATTAGGTTTAAGTTTTGAGTTTAATTGGAACCGTAAAATTCAACTCAATAGTTTATTGTAATTTTCTTATGGTTAGGTAAAAATACCGATCAAATCAAACCATCCACAAATTGAATCGAACCAAAACAAAAATATAGTTTTTATTGTAATTTGGTTAAGAAAATTTCCATTCCAAACAAAAATCAAATCTTTAATTTATAATTTGATTTGGAACATAAACCGAATCAATATGTAAAAATGAATCAATTTATAGAACCAAACTATTTTGTAAAAAACATAATAATATTTTACTTGTAAATAAAAAAATTCTTGTATTATAATATAGTATTTAAAAGAATTTTTGCTTTACATTTACGAAAATACATAAATATTGAAATTGTATGATCATAATTTATAGATTATATACATAAGTTATTCAAAATTTATACTATATGTTGCTTTTATACATAAAATTAGCTATTATTGGATATTTACAATTTCTTAGTAAGATGAATATTGACTTTATTTTACTATTCATTGTTATTAAATAAATTGATTATATTCATATGAGATTTTTATGAATACATTTTCTTAAACTATAAAATATAATTCAATCCATAAATTGTATTGAAACAAATTGAAATTTTATGGTTTGACTAAATTTATAATTCAAACCGTATGGTTTAATTCAAAATTATAAAAAACCAAATCATAATTTTATAATTTAGTTTGGTTAAAAGAGAAAACCAAACTTTGTTTACCCCTAATCTTCTCTTCAAACAATGAAATGCCTTTAACCAAAAATTCAAGGTTTTTTTCACTGAGGTTGGTTTATGATTGTTTCCTAATAGGTTCACAATTCTATCATCTTAATGATTTCTTTTTTTTAATCGAAGATCTTCATTATACATTGAACTTATTCTAAACAAAATCATGCAATACCTTATTGTTGATATGCGGCGACTGATCAATGAAACTCGAACTTAAGCTAGTCAATAGAAAAGATGAATTCTTCATGCTATGGAATTTACCCTTTAGATTTGTAACGTGATATAGATTATATTAGAATGTGTTATTACCAAACAAAAATTTCTTATTTAGTTTTATTTATATGAGTGGCAATGAAAAATTAAATCAAGCTATTTTCATAATTTTCTGTTCTGATTTTTTCTTTTTCTTTTTCCTTTTCTATCTTTATACAAATATGTGTAATATGCTTTTAGGGACATGTTAAAAAAATCGACGTCACAGGGAATGAATCTACCTACCTTTAGTACACTGGTAAAACAAGCCCAATAGAATCAACAGTTACCATAACATACTTCGGCCCATAGCACTATCACCAAATGTTAGGCCCACAACCATTTGTACTAAAAAATACAATATTAGATTGTTCATGAGACAAATGCCATTGTAATTTTTCTAACTTCAGTCCATCATAACTTAATTAACGCTGATCTTCCATCTCTTTCTCTTAAGTTAGAACATAATTGATAAAAAACGAAAACAAAAGATGAACTTTGTAATTTCCGTAAATTCAAACATATAAATCAAAGGGGATCTAAGCTTTTCCATAGTTGCTAAAATTATTTTTTCAATATTAAATAGAACTTATATTACACAAGTAAAATAAGGTATATTTTTAGTCGATATTATAATTTAATTTTTTTTTTTTCCACTTACCATGTCCATACTCTACAAGGGATGAAAAAAGAGAATTAAACTTGTTGAGTCCTGACGAATGAACGAGATCACATCACATGGGATCTCAATGTTTAATCTTTATATATGGTGGTTCTATATTAACATTTATATTCTTGGTTTTATGAACTATATCTATCTATCTATATATATATACTTTCTTTTTTTTTTCACCATAACATGTAATATATCTAGCATATATATAAATAGATTAGCATGTGTGTGTGTATGTGTTCTACCCTGCCATTGAGATGCAATCATTTAATTAAGCAATCTTATATGTAAACATAAAAGACATTAAAGTCCTGCTTACTAAAATCTACAAATTTAAATAAAATCTCCCATACCTTCAAAACTTGCATAAATTGGGAAATTTTATGTTGTTTTGACAAGATGAACTAAAAGTCTTAAAAAACTAAACATAACGTATAAGTGCCTCGAAAGTTTTACTAATAAATATTAAACTTATTATTATTTAAGATTATCATCACTTGCATTACTAATTGACATACTGTAACCTAAATAACCATCACAATCCCCATCCTCAAGTTCGTCCATCAAAGTTTGAAATAGGTGAGGTATAATGCTTAGCGAGAAAGCATCACCATACACATCATATGTTGAGTTGCATGCATGTATATATACATGTAGATTTGTAAAAGGATCTATTCTAAACTGTAAACCGATCCAAAACTAGCCTAGAGGGCTATCAAACCGGCTTAGCCCAAGGTGGGTAGGCCTATAGCAATGGGTTAGTGCACTGATTTAGTCAACCCGCCAGTTCAAGTCAGTTTTGCCCCTCCATTATTTAAAAAAAAAAAATCAATCTCACATATTACATATCTTTTTCTACTACTTTTCCCTTTCCCAACACATACTAAATATCATTACAAATTATAGTAATAGTTATGTTATAATTTTGTTCTTCTCATATTAACAATTTATTTTGAGATTCGAATAAGAAATTATCATCCTTTATAAATTACAAGTTCTAACATTTTGCTTAACCTTATTTAATATTTTATATTAAATTAATATCACACTCATGCGGTCTAAATTAATTATTTTGAAATGGAATAAAATTTGCAACTTTTCTCACTTTACTTTATACTATATAAAGTGTTATAATTATTTTGAGAAAAAATAATAAAAAATGAGGGTGAGTGAAAAATTACTTACAATAATTCATAGGAATGTGGGAATAATATTAAAGGAAATTTATAAGAAAAAAGCTTGACTAGTTCAAAGGTTAATGAATCAACCTAAGCTCGTGCCCTCAAGGGCTAAGCCCTATTCAACTTTGCACCCACCCATAAACCGGTGATTTAGGGTTAGTTCCAAGCTAGTTTAGCCCAACACTCAAGTCTATCTACACCTTACCAATGCACATTGATATGAATCAACCCCTCGGACCAATCACACGCAGCCAAGCTAGAAGACTCTAAAGACTCGCTTAAAGGATACTAGCTCTAAGCCATATCCGAGATAGGGATTCCTATCCTAAGCTAGCATCCTACTGACCTTTCTGTCGGATCCTCACATGTGTCCAACATGCTATTGTCCAACAGCGTATTCCTAATCTAAAAGACAACCCAAGACTAGCTGAGCTGAGCTCCCTAACCGATCATTGACATCTAACTTTAATTCAGCTGACTTCCTAACCAAATTAACTAGCCCCTCACTTGATCCAGATCAAGTCGACCCTTGACTACAACACTTCCCTATTTTTGCCTTCCTTATATCATATTCCTAATGTCTAACTACCAAATGATATATGTCTTTTGACACAACATTCCAAAATGATCCTTTCTTTTTTCATATTAAATATTCTTTGTCTTTTTTACCCCTTTTTAGTATATCTTATGTAACCTAATTATAGAATACTCTTTTATCTTTTTATACATGTAAAGTAACTCTAGTGAACAAGTATATAAACCCTTACTTTCTCGTATGCAAACGATGATCTCTTTAACACAAAAATTATTCTTTTGAGTAACCTCAGCGTTCTCGTTATCATTCAACTCTTATATATTCCCTTTAGTAAGGAGTAGTGGCGAGTGACCCTTCAATTCGGACCGGTGCATCATATTTGATGGATTGTAGGCCTAGTAAAATCGAGTGGTGCGTCATATCCATTCGGTAGCTACCTTAGTTTGCTAGCTTTTCTTTCGTTTCCTTTTTAGTTCGTTTCATTGTAATGCTTCTCTATATGTCCAACTCTAGAAACACATCAGCTTCATTGGTATTAGAGCACGATTCTATGAAGGAATGTGTAAAGTTGCAGTGAAGTTTTGGCTCGCTTTACTATTTATGGCTATTGTGTTCCTTCCATAGCTACGTACAATGCATTAGTGTGACAGCAAGAGTGGTTTTATTATTACTTTGTTTTTCATTACGAAAATAGAGCAAGTTTGTTTCTATTTTATTTGAGTAACTATCCGATATTGAAGTTGTTAGCAAGCTATTAATCCATTTAAAAAGTAATATACCATATCTAATTCAAGTGTACAAAGAGTTATTGGTGACTAGAATAATAGTGCTCAACCTCGTCGTAGTCATAATGGTAGTAACACCCCAAGGTCACTTAATGATAAACCTAACAGACTTACAAACCTTGTTGAGAGTCTAGTTACGGCAATGCAAGTTAACAAACAATCTCAAGGTGTACAGCAACAAAACTCACAGGAAGAAACCCTTGTAAGACACTATGGCCAAGGCAATCGGACCAATTGCCTAATTCGACCACCATGAGCTAAAGGAGTAACAGACGGAGCTACTAGATAAAGACTGGAGTTGGAGGAGATTGGGAACGATGATGAGGAGCTGAATGTTCAAGAGTTTGGTGAAGAAGAAGAAGAAGAAGTTAAATAATACTGAGCACAAGGACAAGAACGCTAAGTCCCTCGAGGGCTAAACAATGTGAAGGTGTAAATCCCACCCTTCAGTGGAAGTGGAAATGTAGATGAATACTTGGAGTGGGAAGAGAAGGTCGAAAAGGTATTTGAATGTTATAGGTATGAAGATACTGTCAAAGTCTAACTTGCTGCATTAGAATTTATTGGGTATGCCATCATATGGTGAAAAAATTTGAATACAACCAGAACAAGGGATGGAAGATGAAGTATTAGAACTTGGGATGAGATGAAAAGATTGTTACAAGCCAATTTTATAATTGAGACCTACTTATAAGATACGTTTACAAGATTGTAGGAGCTAAGCTAAAGAAGTTGATCTATTGATGACTACATAAGAAAGTTTCAAATGTTAATGATTCAAGTCGATGTAGAAGAACTAGAGGCCCGTACCATGTCGAGGTTCATTTCTAAGCTCAAGTATGAGATTTACAATGTTGTGGAAGCACAAAGGTTTTATGCGTTGGAAGAGGCCATCAAGATAGCATAGAGGGTCGAAAGGTAAAGGAGAAGTGTTCTAAACCGACCTGAGTCAACACTTTCGCGAGTCCTAGTACCATGTCGACTTGTACATGCAAAGCCAAGTAGGCTACATAGGATCAAGAAGAAGAATGACCAATCCGAAAACAGTCGAGGAAACCAGCAAGGCCAAGCTGATCATCTAGGCTAAGCCAAGAGTAAGCCGACCCAAAGGACATATGAGAAAGGGCAGACCTCCAAATGAAAGACTAGCAAGGTGAAGTGCTTTAAATTCCTAGGCTTTGGACATATGACCGCCGAATGTCCAAATTAACGCATTATGATGCTTCAAGAAGATATGGTAGATAGCATCGATGAGAGTGAGCTTGAGAAGGAAGATGTTGGAAAACCCGAGGCTGAACAAGAGGAGGGGACTTGTGTTTATATCGACTAGGGAGAAGTGATAACCCTAGTCCTGAGGCGAGTACTAAGTTCTCTGCTAAACTCTAAAGAGGATTAGAGGGAGAATTTGTTCCATACCAAGTATACCATCAGAGGCCAATTATGCAAAATTATAGTGGATGGAGAAAGTTGTACTAATGTGGTCGCATATCTATTGCTTAAACAATCTTAGTTGTTCGATCGACGTATTACGCATGATGGGTATAAACACCTATGCCTTCGTTAAGGATGGAAGGAATATTATGTTGCAACCTTTAACCCTATCCCAAGCAAATGAAACTCATAACCAGCTCACCCAAGTAGTAAGAAGAAAGCCTTAGTTATAAGCTGAAGAGAGCTCCGATCTGCTGAGAAGGCTGATTAACCTATGTTCCTGTTGGTTAGGAGATTGTTGGAGATTAGGAAATTAGAGGATGTTCCAAAAGAGATTTAAAGCCTGTTAAATGAGTTTTCCGACCTGTTTTCAAAAGAGTCACCTAGAGGACTGCCACCAGTCCAAGGCATAAAGCACTGTATTGATCTATAGCTAGGCGTTGCCCTATCAAACTAACTAGTATACAAGGTTAACCCTAAGCAAGCTGTCGAGATGAAAAGACAAGTGGACAAACTCATAAAGCGAAGATATTTGAAGGAGAGCATGAGCTCTTGTACTGTTCCAACTTTGCTCGTTCTAAAGAAAGATGGTTCATTGCACACGTGCATCGATAGCCGAGCAATCAACCAAATTACTGTCAAGTACAAATATCCAATACTAAGGCTCTAAATACTAGGGCTCGATGACATGTTAGATGAGTTTCAAGGCGCTAAGATATTTTTAAAGATTGATCTACAAAGTGGCTACCATCAAATTTGTATGAGGTTAGGAGATGAGTGAAAGACTGCCTTCAAAACTAAGCATAGACTCTACGAATGGTTGGTTATGCCATTCGAACTTACTAATGCGCTCAGCACATTCATAAGGTTAATGAACCATGTAATGCAACCCTTAATTGGGAGATGTGTGGTCATATGACATATTGGTATATAGTGCCGACTTGTACGACCATATTCAACATTTTCGTGAAGTATTTGATATTTTGTGAATTGAGAAGTTGTATAGGAATGGGAAGAAGTGCACGTTCTGCTAAAAAGAGGTGATATTCCTAGGGTTTGTAGTATCAGGGGAAGGGATTTGAGCAGATGAGAAAAAGGTTCGAGCTATTCTAAAATGACTGATACTAAAAAATGCTACTGAGGTCTGAAGTTTTCATAGCCTAACTTTATTCTATAAGCGATTTATCAAGAACTTCAGTATGATAGCCGAGTCATTGACCGAGCTGATGAAGAAGAGTGAAGGATTTAGGTGGAACGATTGAGTTAAACAAAGCTTTAGGGAAATCAAGCAGAAGCTTATCTTGGCACCTGTCCTTTCACTGCCAAATTTTGACAAACCCTTCAAATTTAAATGCTATGCATCGAGAGTTAGAATTGGTACTGTCCTAATGTAGGAGCAACAACTCGTTGCTTACCACAGTGAGAAACTAAGTAGCCTAACCCTGAACTATTCTATATATGAAAATGAGTTATACTCCCTTTTCCGAGCCCTCACTGTTTGGCAACACTATCTGCTACCATAAGAGTTTATTATTTACACTGACCATGAATCATCGAAACATCTTGAGAGTCAGAACAAACTCTCAAAAAGACAAGCTAAGTGATTAGAGTTTATGGAGAGGTTCTCGTACATCATTCGGTACAAGAAGGGAAGTCCAAATGTAGTCGTTGATGCTTTATCACGACGGCAAATTTTGTTGACCACTTTGCAAACAACATTATTGGGATTCTCACTCATCACTGAGTAATATGCTGCTAACCCTCACTTTGGTCCCATTGTTGAACAATGCCGAGAAGGGATAGTAGTTGGAGGATATTATCTTAAGGATGGCTACCTATTCAAAGACCTTAAGCTATATATTCCGAATTGCTCCACACATGAGCTATTGATCAGAGAAGCTCATAGTGGAAGATTATCTGATCATTTCGAGGAGACCAAGACAACTAATCTATTGAAAGAAAACTTTTATTGGCCTGGTTTGGCCAAGGATGTCCATAAGGTAGTCAGTAGTTATAAAGTGTACAAGTATGATAAGGGGAAGAGAGAACCCTATAGAAAGTACATGCCAATACCAACACCTACTTTACCTTGTACTAACCTCAACATGGACTTTGTCTTAAGATTGTCTCAAACATCCAGAGAGAAATATTCTATTTTTGTTGTAGTAGACTGCTTTAGCAAAATGGCACACTTCATTCCATGTCATCGGACTAATGATGATATATGTATTGTTGATTTGTTTCTGTAGGAGATCGTCCAACTACATGGAGTACCGAAAACTATTGTCTCATATTGGAATACAAAATTTTTGAGCTACTTCTGGAGAACTCTTTAGAGAAGACTTAAAACTAAAATTGCATTCAATTCTAATAGCCATCTTTAGACTAATGAGTAAACTGAGGTGGTAAACAGGACACTAGGCAATCTACTTAAAGCTATCATGGGAAAGAACTTGTGGGATTAGGATTTATACCTACTAGTTATGGAGTTTGCATACAACCGAATTGTTAATAATACTACTGGGAAGATCCCATTCGAGGTCATCTATGGCCTTAACCCTACCATTCCCTTAGATATGATCGGCACCTCAACAACTACTAAAGAGAGTAAATCCGAAGTGGACCAAGCCCAAGAATTACATGAGCTACACCGGTCTATAACTAGCAAGATCACTAAGTTCAATCAGAGACAGCATGAAATTGGTAGCCGAGGTCAGAAACACCCGGGAGACTTAGTATAAATACATCTCAGTCGATAATGATTCCCACACTTAAGACACAATAGATTATCTCCTAAAGCTAATGGACCGTTTAAGTTCCTAAAGAAAATTAATCGTAATGCTTACCAAATCGAGTTGCCTAATGACTATGGATTTTCTTCCACCTTCAATGTGTCCGATCTGATCTCTTACTAACCTATAAAAGAAGACCTCGCAAGCTCCCTAGAAGAAAGAGTAGAGACCACTCCAAATTTAAGGATAGATCTTTCTAACCCCCAAGCAGATGATAAGAATCAATCTCTCAAACTAATCATACGCAGCCGAGTTAGAGAACTCTAAGGACTCGCTTGGAGGATACTAGCTCTAAGCCATAGCCGAGACAGGGATTCCTACCCTAAGCCGGCTTCTTGCTGATCTATCTATCAGATCTTCACATATATCCAACATGCTCTTACCCAACAACACATTCCTAATCCAAAAGATAACCCAAGACAAATCAAGCCGAGTTCCCTAACCAACCACTGGCATCTAACTTTAATTCAGCTAACTTCTTTACCAGATTGATTGGCCTTTGACCTGATCCAGATTAGGTCAACCCCTGATTACAACGCTTTCTCGTTTCCACTTACTTTAAATCATATTCCTAACGTCCAGCCACCAAGTAATACGTATCTTCTGACATGACATGCCAAAATGATCCTTTCTTTTTTCATACTGAATATTCTTTGTCTCTTTTACCCCTTTTTAGTATGTCTTATGTAACATAGTTATATAATACCCTTTTGTTTTTTCATATATATAAAGTAACCCTAGTAGATGAGTATATAAGCCCCCATTTTCTCATATGCAAACGATGATCTCTTTAACATAGAAATTTTTTTTTTTAAGTAACCTTAGTGTTCTCGTTATCATTTAACTCTTATCTATTTCTTTTACTAAGAAGTAGTGACGAGTAACCCTTCAATTTGGATCGGTACGTCATATTTGACAGATTATAGGTCGAGTAAGATCGAGTGGTGTGTCATATCTACTCAATAGCTACCTAGGTTTGTTAGCTTTTCTTCTATTTCTTTTTCGGTTTGTTTTGTTGTGATACTTCTCCTTGTGTCCAACCTCAAAGATGCATCACATATAGAACGAGCTACATTCCTAATAATGCGAACTTTGTTGAAATTCTTATTTAAATAGAAGGAGTACTAAATAATAAAAGGAGTAACAAAGTAGATATTTGTCATTAAAATTAAGGGTAAGTCTATTAAAATTTTCCCAAAAAGCATCAAGAGCTAGGTCAAAAGACATGACAATTAGAATTAATATTCTTTTCTCTCCCATCCTCTCATCATACGTTATTTTTCCTTCTTAAAGAAACCAAAGACTTGATTAGCTTCCCTTCTCTACAAATAACGTAGGAATTTATCAGTAAATGGATTCATGATCAAATCTTTCAAGCTCTCCTTTCTGAACCCATGTAACATGACCATAGTACAATTCAAAAGTTTTTACGATTAAAGAAGAGGAAGGAGTTGAAAGTGGTAACCAAAACGAAGGTAGGTAGTGGTGAGTGTGAAATCCTCATGTCATATTGGAACAAAAGGAGGAGTTTGATAAAATATATGATCTTCAAACAGTGATTGAAGTGGATTTGTGTTGGTGTACAAAGTTTGAAGCCAAGAGCATTAAAAAAAAAAAACTCACAAGTTTCTTTACCTTTTTGTTAAATTCTTTAAGTATAATTCAATTTAGTATTTAATGTGAAAAAGCATGAATTTTGATGTTAGGATGTTAGTTTTGGAATGTATTTTGAGGTTGGAATGGGATTTGAAGTAATAGTGAAGAGTTTTTAGAATTGAAATTGGAATTCACCAAAGGAGGGAAACAATTGCCAACTGGGATTAAAGCATTGGCAAGCCGATTCAAGATTGAATCGTCGAGTCAGTAAGCTTCATTTAGGAACAAACTTGATGGTATTGATGGGTACTAACTTGCCATTTATCTCTCTTTTGCAAGTTTGTCTTAGTTCTATTCTTGTAACCATCGCAACTGTGCTCCTTCACACCAACTTTATGGTAGTTGTCATATTTTGCCTAAAATTTGCTCATTTTGATCCTAAACCTATTCTTAATAATCTAAAACAAAGATTAAACATAATTAAGCCTAGAACTAAACGTAGAACACTAGATTAAATACTCCATAAAACCAAAACCACCTAAGTGCTAACTGTTACGCCCCGAAGTCGCAAAGTCGCAACATTCCCGCCGTGTAAACCATTCTATGATAGTAACTGGCCTCACAGTGCCTACCATAGAGATAATCTACATAAGGCGTCGACGACTCCTCGCTTTGAAGTAAACAGTTCGATTAATAATTATACTACAATTATGATAATTATCATAAAGTTCTATAAAACATAGATAATTATAAATAAGTCCACAGAGCTTCCCAGGAAGTTTTACACAAACACGACAGTTCACTAGATTACATAATAACTATTAGTCTTTCCTTCCTAATTACATGGTCATTCTAGTCACACATTATATTAAGTAACTTGATCCTCACACCCCTAGCTTCAAACGGACTAACCTCTGGGTAATAATAGGGCGGCATAGTACTTGAAGTGTTCACAAATCAGAACCTGCAAAAGGATCTATAAGGGTATGAGCAACTACAACCCAGTAAGTTGAATTGGAGACTCATGAATGCATACAAGCACAAACAAGGTTATCAACAATTATTTTCATGCAATGCAACAATCAAGTGTTATCGCACAACGTAGTTCGGTCCGTTGTGAAATCAAAGAAATTTCACCCGCTCCAATCCGGGTTGAGGAGTTCCATGTTATGCAGCAGCTCACAACCAAACCCATGCTTGTGCAATGGAGACCTCGCTCCTCCCGCGATTACCTTCGAACCATTGACTTCACCCTCGCCGTGACCTCCTCTCTTATCACTTAGTTCGACTGAGGATGAAGAAGGGACCATTTTGCAATCCTGCGCTATCCCTTTCGAAGGGGTCGATATTTGGTTGGAGAGTCCTATGATCCCCTAACGGGTTGCAATGCATGACATTTTCGGTTATTAGGGTCGACTAAGATTAAATTCCGGTTAGGGTGTTCAACAAGTTTATACCAATTCAATCAGTCACAAAATCATTTACAGTACAAATTCCAGCACAAATTCAGATAAATCAAGCACATGCGCAAACTATTTACAATCACAATCATATACAAGCCTAAGTCTCCGAGTACTACAAAACTAGTACTCTATTACAATAAGCAATAATCGAACTTACTTGAATTTGCTCGATCGCTCGATCCTTTAGTCGCGAGCTGATTTGTTTCTGGGTGTCCTATAATACAAATAGGTCCTTTTAACACTTATATTTTATGGATTCTTATTCTAATTTATAATGTAACTCATTTTCCTCATGTATACCTATAACGTATTAATGATTCGTTGTATCCTATTTCGGGGTTCGGCTCCTAAACTAGATTCTAGTTCTAATTCCTAAGTCATAATTAGGCTCGAATCCCAATGTGACATTAATCACATTATGCTCAGGTATTCAAATATCCTATTGGGTCGTAATTTTAGTATTCTAAACTATTTGGTACACGCTAACCCTAATTGAGGTATCGGATTTATTCCCGATGTGTAAAAATCTTACATTTTGAGATATTTACTTAAAATTAAATATTACTTCAGATTTATTATTTTTCTGATTTCAATTATAATATTATCTAAATAACCTTATTTTTTTTATTTATTAATTTACACTTTTACATATTCCTAATTTCTTATATTCTTTACCTAATTTCTCTAATTAACCATACTTAGTACCTAAAGGCTAGGATTAAGGTTCCACTGCAGAGATTAACTTCCCTAAACATCTAATTAAGATCCAAATCAGTAATTAACATCCTAATCACCTAATTAACCCTAAATCACCCAATTTTACCATCATTTTAGGGCTAAAAATTAACTTAAAATTTTTGAAAATTAATTTTAAAAAAATGGCTTCATAGCACTGTTCTACATCATATGAGAATCCTATAGAAAAAATTTGAGCCCCAAACTACACTCCTAAGCCTATTTATTTTTCAGTTTAATCATGCTCGGTTTTGAACAATTTGTTAAGAACCCTATATTTCCAGACATAATTAAACTAAATCAATATTTTTCCCTAAATCTACATACAATAAAACCTCAGAATAACAAGTTTCATAATTTTATAGGCAAAATAACTAATTTTACAAAATTATACAAAAATCGGGGTGAATAAATGACTAACCGGTTTGAAGCTTTCTGGCCGTCCAAACCCGGTCCAAGGCTGTCGGCCGGTCCAGGCGGTGGTTCTAGTGTAGGGTGGAGGTGGTGGTTTGGTCCCAAGTGATGGTGGGTGGTGATTTTAATTCACCTTGCTAATCTGCACAGTTTTTTTTTTTTTATTTTCTAGATTTTCTCTCGATTTTTTTCAATGTTTCGATTTTTCTCAAATCTCAAACTGGCCAAATGACTTCTGGAAATTTTTTCCTTATTTATAGACAATTGTAGAATTTAATGTGCATTAATTTGATGAGATTTTGCCCCAATTCTTTCATTTTTGGCTTTTTGTTTGTCCAATTCCTATAGGTTATTTTTTTTCTTTTTCTGTTACGACCTGATCTTGTTGCAGCTTATCCTCTTCTGATTTTTTCTGATTTTTCTATAATTATTTTGTATTTTTCTTTAATTATTTACTTAGTTTTCGACCAATTTTAGTAATTACGCGTATTTTTATCTACACGTAAATACATGTGGGGTATACGTGAACATTCCTAAATATTTTTTGGGTCATTCTAGAATTTTTAGTATACATATAATCTATCTCTAATAATTTATTAGTTATTATATTACACTTTTCGCCTTTTCGATAATTAGCAGTTATTATGCTTAAAATTTGAAAATTTTATAGTCTCCTATTTTACTACTTATTTTCTTAAATTTAAGTTTACAGGATCATTTTTACTGGTATTTTGCTAAATAGTTTATAATTTAGGTTCGATCGAATCCTTTAGCCGATCGCCCTAAACCTTGAGTTTTAAGCTCAAACCTATGGTTACTTGGCTTGGCTTGGCTTTAAGGCTTACACTAACTTATAGGAATTAAACCAAGATAAATTTAGTTGATTTCAAGATGGAGATTGAACTTTAATACTTAGTGAAATACAATCATATCTCAATTCTGGATTTGACACCAATTACTTAGAGAATCAAATGTTATTCAAGACTGCTAATTTAGGTATGAGCTTACTTTGTTTGTTCTATGTGCTTGTGTAGTTATAGTTGAAAATTGACTTAAATTATATTCACCTTTAACATTATTTATATTGAGTGTACATAACTGAGCCTAGGGGACCAAGAGTACAAATGACCTTAAGGTAGCATCCCGATTATCATTATATGGCATTGTCTCAAGTGAAGTTATATATCTAGATGATTTAGGTAGATTATAGGTTGATTATTAGACTTCAAGGTGTTAGAGAGTAGCCAACACCATATTAACATGTGTGATCAAGGTTTTGAGTTAGCCCAAGTTATAGGATGATAAAGTTGTGTTATATTTTAGGCATTAAATATAAGATAATACTCAGTTTTTGCTCTTACATACTTGTATCCACATGTGAAATGATTGGTTGTGTAGTCATGCATATGTGCTTATTATAACTCTTATACTAGGTGTTTCACTTACCATTTAGGGACATTGTTTTTAAGGTGTAGTTACTAGTTGAAATTGGCCTTATTGACAAATTAGGAAATGACAAGTCATTAGGATGGGATTCAATAGTAAGTGTGTGGTGATGTAATAGTGAGATCAATATAATATATGGAGATTAGGCTCTAACACTTAATGTGTTTAAATGTACTATCTCCTATGTGGTTCCTATAGATTATTTTAAGTTGATATAAAGATATATACTTGGAATTTGTGATTTAATGTAAGCAAGATTGAAGCAATTACTCCTATTATATCTATTTGTAGACTTGTATAGAGTGAAAATGTGGTATAATTATCATTGTAGATATTTGTAGATAGTTTCTAAGCCTTCATGTGTTAATACTTAGTATTAACATGCAGCAAGCCGTAATATCTTGGGTTCCGAAGCGCTACAACTACTATCACAAACGATGAAGAGGAACAACATATCTGACAGACAAGCTTTAAACCTAACCTACTTTAGGCAAATAACTCAAAGAACAAGGACTAACTGTAAGTAAATAGTAGATTTAGATTTTTTCGTAGACTCAAATGGTTGTCAAATTGCCTTCGAATCTGCCATATTGTTGAACTTGTGTAGGCTTTTATATAATAAGAAGTTACGTCATCAACTCCAAAAATGGATTGTATAGATTAAAAAAGAAAACTATTTAAGTTTATAACGTAGATTAATGAAATATTATTCTACTTCATCTAACAGTTGATGGTAAGAACATTTGTTGTAACAATAAGCGAAGATTTCAATGCCAACTTATAGAGCTGATACATTGGGACATAGGTTATGGAGCTAGGGTTATAAAGGGTAGTTGGGGAATGTAGGAAGGATAGATGATGATTAGTTATCTATAAAGTCTTAATGTATCACAAGAATTTCTTACCCTGCAAAGTTGTTATTTAGTCTAAGCAAACATAGTGATAAGATTGTTTTAAGGAATATAAGAGGATTTGAATTACTATTCATCCTCTATTTATTAAAATGAATGGGCATTAATCGTTTCATATTGGGTTCATTATCACTATCCATCATGAATAGTTAAGTCTACTACATCTATATAGAATTACATCTTATAACACAATTGTCTACCATTAGCTGCTTCTCTTAGGATATCTCTATCCTTATCAGCTACTTCACTTGTCCACATTTAGGTGCATTGAGCTCTATAAGTCACTTATTCTTGAGTGTTAAACCTAAAATGGGCAATGAATATCCCATTCATAACCCTCCTATATGGCCCTAGTATCAACTACAAATAGTAAGACACTTAAGCTATATATAGATTAGGTCTATTATTTCAACTAATCATAGAGGTATATCCAATAGACACGGCATTACTCCAGTTACTTGGTTTATACTCAAAATGTTTCCTTACAATAAAAAATAGTCAATGCTTATGAATAAGTGACTAAAATTACAGTTCCAAATTTAAAAAGTCACTTCAAAACTTTTTCAAATATTCCTATCAACCAGCAAGTATGGGTAATCGATTAAGGTTCCCAATGATCAACCAACATCAGTCGATGCTAAGGTGGTGATTAGCTACCCCTTTGAGCTTCTCTTGAAAATCCCCTCAAATGTAGGATTTAATCATATATGTCCCACTTGAGGTCCTTAATTCGAAAAGTACTCTAAAGTTCTAAAATTCTCCCATTAGCCTCTAATAATTGATAAAAACCACCTCCCATACTAATGATATGAATGGACACAACTAACTTTTCTCATTTATTTGTTAACAAGGTAAGAGAAGGTATTCCATTAATAATTATTAAGTTCTCTTTCGATTACTTCTAAGTAAATTAATCCTAAGAGCCTGAATGGGGTAAGTGCTAGATGGTTGATGATGGTCCTTATGACAAACCAAAAGTTGAGGTGGCTAATTAGATGGATCTCCTTAGCCCAATTTTGTTTTGATTTTGCACTTTTTGGGTATAATTTGCCTAACTTAGGATATAGCACCTTGATTATGATTTTATAGGAATTTTATATATAGATTTTTAAAGCTTTAGCTGAATCTTGTTTTAGTTAATGTTCTAAGGTTTAAATTAAATGTGCTTGATTCTAACTATACGAATTACTTACATCTTACCTATTCAACAAAAAGTTATAATCTTTTATTAATTAAATCAAATTTTAATTATTATTAAATTTCAGTTAGGCTTCTAATTTAGAGTTATCTTTTTCTTACAATTTTTACAATTAACATGTTGAGGTTTATTGGGAGCTTTATTTCTATAAAAGTCTAAGGCAATGGTGCATTATTGTTAATTTGGGTCGTGGGGAATTTATTTCTATTTTATTTTATTTATTTATTCTTTTTTTTTTTCCGTTGTTAAGAAGTTGTCGTTTAGGCTTTGGTCAAAAGCCAAATTTGATTTTAATATATTATAGATTTTAAGAACATTTTGTTGATGAGATTTGAAAAAGACAAAGTCATGATTAAAAAAGAATTAAGTTGAAACCTTACTTGAAGTTTGTCATGGTTGATTTTCAATGCTATGTAATTTCCATTGAATTCTCATTTAGATGTCATCAATTAACTTTTATTTTATTCATTAAGAGTAATATATATTCATAGACATATATATATATATATATACATGTATACTTATGAGGGACTCACTAAGTTTTATAATATACATGCATTGTGACATATATAGAGGACCCATCCATTGTTTAACATAAATGTGGAGATTGAAATAATTCACTCGAACGGTACAATTAAATTTTGGTACATCCGATTTATATAGAATGACTTTTGATACATCCGATTTATATGTCTGTATTCGTCGACCAAATTTTCATTCGTTTTGAAATAAGGGCAACATTGTCTTTTCACCAAAATGGGTAGCCTTATTTGATCATTTAGCTTAGTATTTGGTAACATCGATTGAGCCATAATTTTTGTATACCAACCACATAAAAGAGTGACAGAAAAGATTTTAATATCTGATCAAGACAAACCATCTAAACTCATTCTGTCTATCAGCTATCAGTCAAATCCTTCCACTTCGAGGCCAAGACGTTGACATAGAGGAGGGGGAAAAAAAATTAATCGATACTGACGCAACGTATATTTTAATAAGTGTTATGTAACAGTAAGTATATATATTTATATATTAAAATTTTATTAATTCATATTTTATTGCTTATTAAAATACATTCATGATATACCGTACGATTGAAGCCTTCCTCGACACAGACACTCTCCTTGCCAGAACTTCGAACGTTGTGGAAGGTAACGTAGCTGCATATGCATAGGCTGTGTCCATAACAAGTTAGAAACATGTAAATTGTTAAAGATAAGAAGACGTAGTAGAATGACGTAAATTATTGTTGTCCACATGCGTGAATGAGTGAGGGAAAAGAAACAAAATATAATGGGACCAAAACGTCAGAATGGTACTTATTTTGCTTGGACACTAACAATAGAGAAATGGTTTTCCTGTTCTGATTGCTACTCTACTTGGTCTCATGGCACGGCAAAGGTAAAAGAAGAAATTGAAAAAAAAAAAAAAAAAAAAAGAGGCAATTTTAGATTTGATACCTAAATTTAACTATCTCAATTTTGAGATTTCCAATCTTAAATATCTGGTTAAACTTTTTACGGTCAATGATACCATTCGTCTTAATTCTGTCTAGGCCGTGTGTTTAATTAGCTCTTTTTATTTTTTTTTTTAATTGATTATAGGCTATTACGTTTTCATATTCTGTTTAAGATGTCCGTATGACCTTATAGATAGTAAAAATAAAAATAAAAACCTATTTTTGACATGATATATTACAATTTTGGAGCTATCAGCTTTGCCACTGAGTCAGTGAGGGAAAACACCTTTAGGGCAATTTTGTTATTAAAATAATCACACCATGTAACAATCCATGGATTGTTAAAAAAATAAATAAATAAACAAATAAATAGAGTTAATATATAGAATGTCACCGATCTCGAAAGATATAATTGGATATTGAAATTGAAAATCTTATATTTTAAATAATTAATTAAAAAATAGACTAAAATTTAGGTAACAAATATGATATCATCCATTAAAAGGGGAAAAAAACTTTGTTATTTACCCAATGCACTTGTTACTATACTAAATAAATAATCTTCTTAACCTTTTAGGTATTTACTTCGGTGAAAAGTAATTAAAATATGCCTTCAATGATGACAATCATGAATAATTTTCTTTTACTAAACCTCGAGAAATCGTACCCAATAAAAGTTACGAAAGAAGGGAAAAAGAAAAAGCAATATTAATTGCATGTGACTGGGGCATTATGATTATACATGAAGCGACAATTGCTCTGGGGAAATTTCCATTTTAGATCGATAGGGAGATGAATGAATTACTAACGACATGACAAGTCCACGCTATAGGGGTGCTTTTTTTGTTTGCTCAAAGTATCGTGAGACATCAAACTTGCTCACCTTTCCAGAATTAAATTCTTAATAAGAGAGCAATTAATGTGCCACTACAATACGTAAATTAAAGTTGGAGTAATTATTATAAATTTTTAAAAGAATTAAAATAAATACAATCAAAATCAAAAGACATCAAAATTTAGAATATAAATATTATATTAATTTGTCATTTAGGGAAAAAAAATCATTATATTTGTAGAGGGTTGGAAATTGTAATATTAATCATTATGTTAGGCCTATTATTTATTTAGATTTGACTCTTTGAACTAGATAGTAAAGCCTAAGAAGTCTAAGTTTATATTTAGGATTATTTGAGGAAAATTTGTTTAGTAAACTTAGAATAAAAATCATTAGATCAATCCATCCACATCCAACATTTCTCAATAAGCTCATGTACGTATGAAAAAGGCTATTAGCCTTGAGCCTCATTAGCTAACTTATTCTACATAACCATAAATTAAACAAATTTCATCTCATCTGTTGATCATCAGATAATCAAACAGATACTATGTTATCTAAGAGCCTATAAATATCTAGCCTTTTCTTTCTATTTGCAACTCTTATAGCCCGTTCACTTCACTGAATGAAATAAGGAGGGGAATATAATTGAAATTCCTAAGAAATATAATAAAGGTGTAATATTCATTACCTTTCTTTCTCAAGTAATTCTAAAGTAATAGGTGATGATAATGGTGGTCTGCTATGGTGGCGAAAGCAGTGGTAATGATTGATGGCGGTTGCGAGTAATGGTGGTCGATGGTGGCAACAGCGATGACAATTGATGGTGGTGGCAATGGGTGGGGGGTGTGGTGTGACAACAACAATGGTGGTGGCGGCGGCGAAGGTGGTGGTAGCAGTGACGATGGTGGTGGCAACAGTGGTGGCAACAGTGATGACAACAATGATAATGCATGATGGTAGTGGTAGTAATAGCAGTGCTGACGTTAGTGGCATTGATGGTGGTGGCGCTAATGGTTGGTAATGGCAATGATGGTTAGTAGTAGCGATGACAGCAGTAACAATAGTGGTGGCGACTAGTGATTGTGATAGTAATGGTAGTCGGTGATGGTGATGGCAATGGCGGTGGTGGTCATTGTTAAATGGTATGAGATTATTTTCAAAAAAAAAAAATATAAAATTGTATGAAGAATTGTGATTCTTTAATTGAATTAAGAAATTCCTATTACTCGATTTCAAGTAATAACAATTCTTAAAGAATTGCAATTCAGAAACAAAATTAAGTCAACACTATAATAAATAATAAAGAAAGAATAGAATTTCAATTCTCCTAAAGTGAACAAGACATTAGAGAGAATAGAGAAACAACATTATTTTGCAAGAACTCAGTTTTCTAAGATCAAATAAACAATTTAAGCAAAAAACTGATCTCATTCGCTTAAACTACAAAGTGAATACCCAAAGCCTTCTAAGGCTATTTTATCTGTTACTTGTACATTTGAGATATTAGGATTGTCTGTTTCTTCTCCAAATCTTGTTCCCTCTTAATCATCCATTCAAGTGATATTATCGCTTCGCTTCTTTGAAGTGACTTGTAGCACGGACTCACACAGTACATACATGACTATTCTTATTGGACCTCCACTTTAACAATATGTTATGAATAAATAGACATATGAATTTTTTTTCCCTTTAACTATTATTTATTTACTTGTTGAACATTGAAATGAAAAAAAAAAATATAATATAATAATATCATAAAAAATTATGAAAATACATTATATTAAAGTATCATTTTGTTATAAAAGGCAAGAATTTTCAAAATAATATTAAATTTAACAAATGAAATTATGGAAATACATTAAAGACTCAATAAAAAGGCGTAATATAAAAAAGGAAATTGCCATTATATTATCCTAATGATATAAAAGGTAAGAATTTCCAAACTTATATTAATGATACAATAAAATGAAATATAAAAATGAAAAGAGTTTTTGAAATTAAATGTAAACAGATATTTAAATGTACTAGTTTATTAAGAGAAGAAAAAAACAATTAATGTATGAAAATGTATAAAAGCTTTTTCTTAGTATACTAAAGGATCTATTAATATTTTTCAATTAATAATATGCTTGAACCTATATACATTATTATACTATACGAAACTTATAGTTATGGCTATAGAGGACTAAATTTAATATTGGGCTTCAAGCCCATTGATTAAATGGATTTGACTTCGCAAGCTAAAGTAATAGGACCCGAGGAGCCAAACCTATAATTTATCGGGATGATCAAAAGAGATTTGGTATGGTGAGCTTGAAGTAGGGTTCGTTGAATCAGTCCATTTGATCCAACCTTTCTTAATTTGACTCACATTAAAATAATAAATAAAACCTTTATCTATGACTAAACCTATAAAGATAGTCTACTTAAGATCCATTGATAAAGGACTTCAATTTTAACCATTGTTCATAATTATGATTTGATGGATGTGATCAATTACTCTTTCCTATAAATACCCTATTCATACTCTCATTTGGATAAAAAAAAAAAAAGACCCCATTAACGCCATTACTTTGCCCGAACCTTGTCTCAAAGATCAAACAACTAAATACTTCAAGAACACCACCCCATTCTTTATTAATTGTAGAATTGGATGCCATCGTACTCATCCACTTATCACTATATGTGTTAGAGCCTCATCAAGATTACATACTCCTCTTCCCTGCACTTCTCTCCTGATCACTCCGCGCAGGTCACTTAAGTCATTTCCCTAATCATTTGTATTTGTACCCACACCCCTATAATGGCATTACAAGTTGGTGCCAAAATCCTGTTTCTAGAAAACTAGTCTTGTGGATGGCCTTCATGAAAGATCCTGGAAATATGCGAATCCAGTAAAAATAGTACATACATATATCACTTACAAAAGCTTACAAATTCACATAACATTAAATATTATCATAAGATTTAATGTTACTAATATAACATGCGCTGTCAATTCGAATGTTTAATATTTTATCTCATTAGACTAATTTCTTTTACCTAAAGAAAAAAAAAATGGCTAAACTCTTTATAACCTAGTGTTATATATACTAATTTCCTAATGAGGTAGATTAGGTTTAAATTACCCATTACTTAAGTTGTAATATATAGTGTAATTGGCTAAAGAAAGAAAAAAAGGACTAACAAGGGATGATTTAAATTAATTATGCAACCATTACCTAAGTCTTTAATGCCCAAGTTTCATAATATTCTATCCAAATTTGGATCTTCTAAAATTCCTTTTTTTCCTAAAATCCATAAAGTTACAAATTAATTGTTATTATTATCTAAATTTGGATCTATTTTGTATTGTGTCCTTATGGATATTTTCTGAATTTGTAAAATAAATATTTAACATGTGAATTCAAAAATCTTATGGATCTTTCTGAAAATAAATATTAAGTACAAACGATTGTGGTTACCAAATTTGTGATTCTAACTAAAATAAATAGAAGGTATATACAGTTAAGATGTAGAAGCGTAATGTTCTATTACATGTATATATAGTAATCATAAAAAAAAAAGTAAAATAGTTGATGGAAATTAGAAAATTCAAGATAAATTTTAGTCACAACATAAGTTATAGTATAAACAATATAAATTATTATGCTAAAAAACACTAATATATATATTTATATATATATATATATATATTGGTATCAAAATCATTATGAAATAATGCAACACTAAAATAAATCATCAATCATTAGTTGCTCTACTTCATTGAAATTATTGCCAACTCTCTCATCAACTTCATTATCATCGTTATCATTACAATATCATTATTAGTACAATCCACCCAAATCAATGTCATGAATCTTTAAATCAACTTGAGTCATATTTTCATGACTTTAAAAATCTATATATGTACTAACTTCACAATATTAGTTTCATTTTTTCCTTACCATTTGCACTTCAAAATAAATATCCAATCGGTCCTGATTTAATGAATTAAATTATCTTACTCCTCAACTACTCATTCATCATCGGATAAGACATTTTAAATAGTAAAGCTAATAGGTTAATCAATCTAAATAAAAGAAGTAAATACTATGCCATTTCACCCATGATTTGATAGGTTTATGTTGAACCATAGAGTGTAATTCTTTTTTTTTTTTTTTAAGTACTGATAGTCTATTAGGCACAAATCAAAATAAGATGTAGAATGGTCAAATTCGGTTGATAGAAAGTTATATAATAGCACTTAATTTTTCTGAATCAACAGTTCGATATATGATTTATAATTCACAATTTATGTAGTTTTATCCTATTAGGTATGCTCTATACTTTACGACATGGGCGGAGTAGCAAATAATATATAAACTCGTAGAATAATATGAATTAATAGAATTGAAAACTTGCAAAATTGTATGTCTAAACACACGATTTCACCATGAGTCTATACCTAAATGAGTATGTTCCTATTTAACTTAGAGAAGCCTTACAAATTTGTAAACAAGTAAAATTACAAAAGTTAATTCACAATTTTAACAACTATGAGAATAGTGTAGGTAAAGTATTAGACCTTATTTATACTCTACTCTATAAAAGCTTATTCACAAATTTTAAAACCGGAATCTACCTTATGACAAGTAAGAACTATTGACAAGGCTTTTTTTCATAGCTATTATGTAGGCTTATATTAGTCAGCCCAATACTTATGCTGGAACCAATAATCTAATCCAGGCATAACTTCCACTAACCTATTATAAATAGCAGAGAAGACCCTTAGATAAGGGATCTTCTTTTTGATTCTCTCACTCTTCTTATTACTTTATAATTCTACTCATATTACAAAAAAACTGATTTAGGCATCAAAGTAGTTGTGCTAGATCACCTTCGACACCTCTTATAACTGTATTTTTGTTTTATAAATACTCATGTATTAGAATAAAAATCAACCAATAATAATTGATATTGTCTGCCGGAAATACACAACCCACGACCACAATTTTTTATGATTTTTCAAAAGGCCATAGTGGGACTCTTACGGATTTCACCAACTCTGATTGGTGATGATCTATTCTCTTTATTTTCATTTCCAAATTTGGCTGTTATTACCAATAGAATTTGAATAACCGCCTCGTATGATTGCAACGATGTTGCATGGTGAAGAGACTTTAGAATTCTTTAACATAAAACCAATCAACACTCGTTGTCATTTTCGTAACTGACCCTGTTATATTATCCAACATGGAGATACAAAAATTCTTTAAGCATGTAGTTATTTTATTTGTTTTTGCTCTAGGTGAATCTGTTCATATTTTATTGATTTATGTCAGCACCTTGAATTTGTCTTTTGCTTTGCGTGAAATCTACACATTGATGACTGTCAACACTCTCGGCTGGAATTTGTGGTTTCTTAGGTGGTTACTTCATCTATTAAAACTTGTGCGTACATGGAAATCTAAGAAACCGTTTAAGGTTACCATCGACAAAGCTGCGAAACTCGGCTTAAAGCTGCATCGACTAAATTATGGTGGATAAACAAATCCGCGCAATGATAGCCAAGTCCTCATATACGATGGATCAGCCGAGTTTGCCTTCAATTCCAGGATGTGCAAATAAATTATGAAGGCCATGCGGGAGAGTGCGCATTAACCTCGAGTTTTCTGTTAAAAGGTCCGAGCACCCATTTGAAAAGAAAATCGATATCAGCTATCCAATACATGCTAAGTCGAACAGCAACAAGTGGTGGACTTCTTTTCCGAACTGTAGTACCGAGTAATAGTGTACACTTGTTTGATCTAATCTGCTGTACTCTGAGCTCACCGAGCTAGGTTGTTTGATAGAGCTAATATGAAGTGCCAATTGACGAACAACTTCATACTGAAGTTGGGGACAGGCTCAAGGTTATGTGAAATTGTCAAATCGCTAGAAGTTGGATAAATGATGTAGAATGTATAAATCGCTAGAAGTTAGGTAAATGATGTAGAATGTATGATCGTAGTAGGAATCATTCTCCATCTGGAACGAAAGGTAAATCTTTAATAGCGAATGAGATCAATCTCCTTCTTCAATCGGCAATAACCAGGATGTCATCCTGAAGTAGTAAAGATTCTCTAAGAAATGCTTTGAAGACACCAATAAGAGTTGGTTCATCCCCATCCTCAGTAATTGGGACAGCAGAGCCATTAAGTATAAAGTAAGTGTTGAAGGGATTATGCCAAGCATCCTAAACCACTGCAGTTCAGGACATGATGTTCCAAGTTCATCTGTCCTTGAATTACCAAGTCTATATCAGCTAAAGTCGACTTGAGCTCTTCAATCGAGCTGCTCTCATTCCGTGTCAAAGTTCGCTCTGCAATGGCCAAACTAAAATTGTCGAGCTAAACTAAGGAGTGAATCTAAGCTATTTGAATTTGCTGCTAATGTCGACTTAAGCTCCACATAACTGGAGTTGTCAAGATGAAGCGCTTATCAAGCTTCTGACGTTATTGGCAAGCATGACCAAGTCGAGATGAGATCGAACTCTACTTGTGCCCATAGTTTGTAACTTATGCACCCAATTGAAGGACAATTGCGACCTGAATATATATATATTGAATGGCATCTCGTGGAAGACTGTTTTCTGACCTTAATGAGCCTCTAGTTAAGAAGGACGAAGAAAATGATGATATAGTATGCTCAGCGCCACGTAAGTAGCTGAGAAGTTGCAGCTTAACAGTAGGGCGGTGCAACCCCAAGTGCCAAAAAACAAGTACAAGACCTATGTTAAGCTCTCTAAAGTAGTGCCTGAGAGATTCCAATACATGCCCAACACTTCATGAGTTCCACACATCTAAATAGAGTAGTTATACGTGGCAATTGAGCTCGTCAAACAATATCCGAGCTCCCTTATAACTGAGCTAACCAAAGTGCAAGAACTGAACTCCACTTGATACCAACAATCGATCAAAATAATAGCTCTACACAAAGTTAATACGAGCCAAACTGTTTTGGGCGCCTAACTTCGTATTCCATTGTCGAATTTAATCATCCTACTAAGTTGAACTAGCTCTCTAGTTGCCAAGCTACTCATGTGAACTTTCCTGAGCTGTTGTGATTCCAAAGCTACCAAACTATTGCTGATGGTACCAAGCTATTGATTGTAAGACGATCAACTTTACATATTTGAACACTAACTCTACTGAGCTATCTACTAAGATGCTGACTTACTTCTACAGCCAAGCTGCATGGCAACAACGTGCTGAACTGGTTTCATGGCCCAAACTGTAGCACAGATTATGCCAACCATTTTACATTTCACAAGTGCGTCGAAGCTTATTGCAGAGCTTCAACGGTATTGCAGCACCTCCTTTCTTTTTCCAAATAATCGAGTTTCCCCAAGCGATCTGAGTAGCAGTCGAGCTGCTGCATGTTGGGGTATGCCGAGTTAAATCCTAAGCAATTACTGCAGCATGCCTGAACTCTGAGTTAATTACCGAACAATAGAACCAAGCTGCTAGGAAAGCATGGCACAGCATGAAAAGCCGAGCGCAACAATTCTTATCATGTCAAGATCCAACTATGACCAACAATAATGAAAGACCATGCTAAGCTGCTCTCTAACTCCACAAAAAGTAGTAACAGTTGTAAACATCCTATTTTACCCTTTTATAATTTTAAAATTTTTAAAATATGGTAAAAGGTCCTAATTTACAAAAAAAGCACAAAAAATTTTAAAAAAATTAGAAAAATAGAAACTCTAGAAAAAATCCCAAAAAATAAAAAATTTAGAAAAAAAATTACAAAATAGTAGAAAATTAGAAGAAGAAAAAATTAAATAGTTTAAATAAAATAGGAATTTTAATTTAACTTTAGGGCCTTAAATAATAAAAGAGGAGAGAAATGTTTGGCTTAAGTTTAGATTTAAATCTAACCTAAATCGACTTAGTTTATATATGCAATTTGATTGCACATATAAATAAGCTGCAAGCTAACAGCGTAATAATTCTACACTTTGACTTGCACTTAGGTTTCACTTGAAAATCTTAGGTTCAAATCTTGCAATAGGCATAAAGTGCCTTTCATTTTTCTAAAACCCTACTTGCTGTATGTTAGCTTGTTATTGGGCCACATATATGTTATTGACATGTGGTACCACTTAGGCTATAACCGCAAGCTTACGTGGCGCCATGTGACACCACATTGGCATCCCTTGATACGTATTGTACCTTATGCCTAACACGTAGCACATGATATGTTAGGTCTGCTACATATTCAACACGTGATACGATGTTACTAAGTCACACAGCTAACGTAGTGCTACTTTAGCATTTTTTCCCCCATTTTTTTCTCCTCTTTTTTTTCTTTTCCCTAGAATTGCCACAATTTTCCTTATTGGACAATTTGCTTTTGAGCTTGATTTGAGGCCTTTTCGTTTGAAATTTGATTGAATCAATGAGATAATGATAAAGTCTATGTAGGATACTTTGAATCCAATGTAATAGTTCATCCAGATTGATCCATTTATGCAGTCAAAGTCGAGTCTAAAGATGAAAAAAATTCTTTTGAGCTTCCTTAATTCTAGCTGAAAACAGAAGCTATTGAAACAAAAAAAAAAAAAAAGAAAGAAAGAAAAAAAAAAGAAAAAGAAAACTCTTCATTTTCCATTCATAAAAAAAAAAAAAAAGATCACTCGAATCCCTTCTTTCCAACGTACATAGTGACATTACTCACCCTCAATCTCTCTATTTGGCTCTAACCAAACCCCAACATGTGTTGCAATTTGCAATAGCACGTCCACACCTACTGCATAGCCACGATGCATACATCTATGTACCCTCATTGACAACGAACAACCCCTCTCTCGAATCGTAACATCGCTATCATACCTAGCTAAGCTCCACCCTGTAGCTTTACAATTACAATCACCTTAACGTGGATAGCAACCACCATGACCCATGAAGCAACTAAACTCTTGACCTACATCTCCCAATTTCATCTTCAACCTATCCCCTTCGATCACCATTGTCCATACACAAACAAGGACTCATTGGCACAATTGCTCTTGCCTATTGTCTCTACTCCACCACGCCCAAACACAACTATACCAATAACAACACAAATAGCTCACCCTAACTCTAATAGCATTTGTGACCGTAATAGCCACCAATCCTTGGTACATAATTCACCTAACCACCCAACACTAGCCTCATCACCACTTGCCTACCGTGCAGCAATTAATACCCCACATGATAAACCCCTGATGTGAGCTTCGTAAAATTACATATAGGATTTCCTACTCTTACGTACTAGCTTTTGAGAGTTTATAGTCTTACGTATTAAATTTTGAGTAAACAGTTTAGGGCGTACATGAATGTTAACCAATAAGGATAATATTTCACATGTAGGTCTTAAAATTCAAACAAGGGCATGTTGTGAGATTGAAATATTTATTTATAATAAATTAATAGAATTGTAGATAAAAATAGACAATTTACATTAAAGTACATTATAATATAATTTACCTATGTAAACGTGTAAATTAAACAACAAAAAATAACCAAACATTACAAATAAATTATTTTGGACTTAAAAATTATTAAGTGATCTAAAATAATATATAAACATAATATGTGTTCCTCTGAGTATAATTGTTATATATATTTATACACCTGAAAAATACTCAACTTACCCCAAACTAAGCATAATTCATCAAATAATTACAAAAAATTGTTAAAGTCACCAAACACCTGGATTAATCTTAAGGAAGTTGTGGGAATTGAAATGAATGGCTGTAGACTCATGAAACTCAAATTTAGACACTTAGCATGCATGGTTTAGATGTTTATAAGCAAATTCGGAGAGAGAAAATGCCATATTTCATTTAGGAAATATAGAAATTATCACCTACCCTCTCTAGATGATCAATAGACTCCTTAGGAATTGGGGAAAATTTTAGAATCAATAAGAGCAAAGAAAGAAAAAATTTGGAAAAATTAGAAAGTAATACTGTACGAACCCAGCAAGGTAATGAAACCCAAGTTTGAAGGCAACCTAAGAGTAAACTACTACCACCTCTTGACAATGGAGGCAACACCTGATGGTTTCGATAAGGTAGTGGCTAGCGTAGATGGCCGGAGGTTAATCTTTCCAGCAAGTTTAGTTTCTATCCGATTTTAGTAAAATTAATAAAAATATCAAATTAATTCCAAAAATTATGAAAAATATTAGTTATACATATTTTTGTATATATTTTTAGAGAAAAATATTATATTGAAGAAATTTTGAGTAAATATAGTACTTCTTTAAGAAATCGAGTAAAATCGAGCAAATTTCAAAATTGATTTGAATGACCCAATAGATGTAGTTTCTAAGCCAATTTTTTTTTTTAAATAATACTTATGCTGCATGTGAACATTGTATGAAGAGATTTCGGGCAGAAATGATTTTCATAATTTATAGGGATTTTTTAGCCTTAAAATGAGAAGGAAATTTTCATTTTCTTAAGGATTTAGTGTATGAAGTTTAATTAGACCTTTGATACCAAGTTCGGAGGAGTACTTGGATCATATCTCACTATAAAGATCAATCTGGAATTGTGTGGTTTGAGTTAGAGGGGAAATTTAGACAATTTGGTGGTTATGAGATTAAAACATTAATAGGTAAGTATGGGTATTTGAGGAAATTGGTATTATGGTGTTACTTGGTATGATAATCTGGATATATGAAGATGATGTAACATGTTTGTAATTTGGAATTTGACATTGGATGGATTATTTCGGGTAAACTTGTAAGATGATGTTGTTCAGATAATTCTTCAAAAGGTTATTCTATTAGGAAAACAAGTCATAATTCTAGTTCAAAGACTTAATCAGAAAGTTATGTGATATGAGATATTTAGTTGACATGGTATATGCAGGTTAACTAGAGAATTCTTAAGTTAGTAAGATTGATTTTTGGAGTCTTCTTTATGGAGCTCCTAATTAATAAGGATATCTTTAGATACTTCTTTAGAAAGTCCTTGATTAATGAAATTGTTTTCAGATACTTTCACAAAAAGTTCTAAAATAAAAATTGTGTTAATGCTATTAATATGATACTTGTTTAAAATGTTTCAAGACCTAAAAACCATATTAAGATTAATGTTCAAAACCTTATTTAGAGACTTCATATATAAGTTAAGACTTAATCCAAGACTTGATAAATCTATCTAAACTATATGTAAGACATTAGAAATAGTCATATACTCTCTATCTACAATATTTATATTGACTGTTTTGCGACCTATAAAGGGATTGAGCATAAGAAGCAAGATTAACTCGCATTGACATCGGGTAAGTTAGGAACTATACTTAATGGCATACTGAAGTATTATGTTAAGATACTTAGAGGAGTAAAAGTGCTTTTTTGTGATTGTAATTAGATTGTATGTGCATGTGTTATGTGTATGATTGTGATATTGAGTGGTGATTGGAAGTTGAACTTTAAGTGTTACTTTCTGTATGATATAACAAGTTATGTCTGTATGAACTTGGTTGTTCACCTGATAAATCAGACTAATCTTGAATAGATTAAAGACTTAACCTGATATTCATGATAAACCAATAGGGATAATGATTAGGTTATTAGACTAAATACTGACACTTCGATGAGGATAGCAAAAATGGTCTTTTTCTCACCCTTAATCAAACTAAGTAACAAAAGAGGGGGTCGTGACAAGGTTAGGAACTGTAGTTTAAATGTTGTATAGGGAGAAGAAGTATCTACATTGCACAAGCCTAGATTTAATCTAATAATATCATGTTAAAACTCCTCAAAATCCAAGTTAGAGTAGACTAAATTACTCTAACTTCACAATGGATCGGTTAAACATTACGAGATGTTATATCAATTGTCTGTTGCATTTGCATTAAAATTGATGATTTAATAACCATGCTTGTTAATGCACTCTTATAATTCCATCTCTTCTTACTAAGCTAGTTGAGCTCGCATCCCAATAGATGATTTTGTAGGTACATAGTAGCACCAAAGATGGCTCAATACAATTATCCGCAAGTTAGTTCTAATAGGTTAGGAATTGCGAGGGAGAAGTCTAAAGAATGGAACAAACTCATGTTACATTTGTTTTTTTTTTTTTTTCTTTTGCTTTTATGAGAGAATTACAAGGTCTTCTTGAGAGACCTTATAGTCTTCTCTGGCTTGCTATTATATATATATAAGGTAATTCGACTATGGAGATATAAAGTTTCTTTTTAAGAAAACCGAAACTTTTGATGTACATAAGGTTAAATAATGAATTGAGCTATCTATTAATATAAAAAAAATATATGTTGTAAAGTGTTACTCCACATGTTTATATACTATAGGTACCCATATGATGGCCTCAAAGCTGGTTGAGTCATCGTTCACCTTATGTAAACTATACTTATGTTAACAACTAAGAGGATAGTTTTTAATTTAGGTTAGTTTATATAGCGAGACTGTTGTGACTCCTTGAGTTTGGAGTATGACAACTAACCCCACATCTGACACAACAATCCACTCTCGACATCTCTCTATCTCTCTCACCTCTACTCAACCAACAACCTACACAGCACCCAGTCCACCCACATCTTCGTACAACGTAAACAACATACGCAACTTAACAGCTCAAAACCTGCATTCTAATCACCTCTCCCATGCTAGTACATAACAAACACCAGGCCAATGCCCCTATCTCTCGAGCTCCACTTTAACCAACTATAGCACTAAAGCCCTAATAGCAGTAACAGCATAGCCGTTGTAATGCGACCAATTGCATGACCACTATATACACATGCCTACACCGACTAACACCAATAGCAAATCACAACCCTAACCAACTACTCTAACACCACCACCATGTGCAAACTACTCTCACAACCACTAACGTCAGTTGTTCATCAAACACCGCATAAAACACCACGAAGCATCGCTCCATCTTCGTTAAACCCTTAAAGTCCAATCTAATTCACATGAATCTAGCATTCCCCACAAAAAATTAGTTTGTAACAACTAAGAGACATCATCTACTATTGAAGAACCATCCTTAGTCCTCACATATAATGCACAAGTTTAAGTCAACTAAGTCTGACCTATATCCGCTCTAGCTTGATTCCGAATTGCACCCCTTTGTCCTCAACCTACACATTAATGTATTTGGTTCAATACTTTTATTGTTTCTCATATGGCGTTTTCTTTTCTTTTTCTTTTTCTTTTTTATTTAGTGTAAATTCTAATGTAATTGTAATTGAAAAAAAAAAGAGAAGAAGAAAAAAAAAAGAAAAAAACAAAGAAAAGAAAGAAAGGAGAAAGGAAAAGAAAAAAAAAAAAGAGGGAAGAGCTTAGTTTACTTTTTTTGGTTTTTACGTTAATAAAGATAAAACAAAACAAAATAAATAAAAAGTACAAAAAATCATTTTATTACTTAGAAAAATCAATTTTCCAAACAAGTAAAAATAAATCAGCTCTTTTCATAATTAGGACACTTTTAGAACTTTCCAAAAATAAAAGAAAAATACCTCGATTTAGGACCCTTTTAAGCATTTTTCAAAATAAAATAAGTTGACTAAGAGACATAAACTCAGTCATCTTTCGCAAATTAAAATGAATCAACAAATTAAAGTTTTCATAAAATAAACTACGAACGTCTGATTCCGATTAGCGAGTACGTAGGTGTCTCTAGGGTAACGTAAAATTTGTAAAAGTTTAGTTTTTCATTTTCTATAAATTATAGCTTAACTTATCCAATTTTGTAATATAAACCTAATTTAATTCATTTCTAGTGATTGAATTTCATTTTAAAAAAGGTAATTTTTGAAAGGTGAATCTAAATTGGAAAGTTAGTAAGAATATTTGTATGGGTTTAAAAGAATAGCCTCCAGACCAAAAATCTTTGATTTTCAAACCTTTTTCCAAAAATTGGTTTTTCAAGTGGACCGGTGGCTAAGTTAAATTGGTTCACCCAATTGATTTAACTGAGCTCTCTTTTTCTCGACTTTAGTAGGATGGCTATTCTAAAACGTTTTCTAAAATTAAAAAAAAAAAACAATTTTTTTTTAACTCTTAGTCAAGAATCAATATTAAATGGGTTAGGATTTAATATTAATCAAGTTAAAAAAAATATTTTAAAACCAAGAAAAAATCAGGCTCGATAGAGTGATGACTCTACTAAGGACTTAAAGAGGGTTAGCCATTTAACTTTTCGAATTTAAAATTAATTTTTAAAATCACCTTACTAAGTGTACTTTATTTATTTATTCATTATTATTTTCTGTGTTTATCTATAATTATACTAACATTTTTTTGTAGGGTTAGCTTTATTTATGTTTTTAAATTATGAGGAGGAATTTACTTTATGCATCATAAATGTATGGTAGAAACGGTTGAACCCGGACCGTATTAAGATCCCAAGACAAGGGGGCCATTATGTAGTCTTCGAGAGCTGTGGTGTAACTACCGCTCGAGGTTGGTTATGCTACCTCCACTTAAGTTGTAATATGATCAATAAAGTATTTTCTAAAAAACAAGTAAGGTCATAGAAGCTTAAGGACCGTTAGAACCAACTCAAATTGCATACACTTAAAATTTAAGTTAGTATACTATTCCTAAAAGTTGCAATCTTACTAATATTAAAGTATTTTAGAAATTCAATCATTTTTGTCTTTTCAACAGTAGGCTTGCAACTTAAAGGAGTAATGCACTAACCTAATGTAACGTAGATATGCATGTTTCTACATATATTTTTTTTATTGATTCTTGTCTATGAATTGTTTAGGCCTAAAATGGTAGGTAACCAAGCGAACAATCAGAGAACTAATAGGCTACAAGACCTCCCTAAGATTTGTGAGTAGCTACTAGAGGCTAAAATTGTCTATTTGAAGGAGAAGCTTGAATACTCTAAAACTTACAACAGGCCTTAAAAGCCCTTCTTGGACAAGTCATTAGGGAAACCCATGAAACGTTAGAAGACCTTACAGCTCATCTACGAGACTTAGTTTAAGGTTTTTTTTTTTTCCAATTTATAACTAAGTGGCTTAGAATAAAAGTCAAGTTTCAAATCAAGAATAAATGTTAGGCTCTTTTCCTTTGCTTTCTATAATCTAATTTTCTAAAATAGTAAAAGTTTCTTTCAATTTATCATTCTTCATCCTTCAGTATTCCCTTTCTGTAAATAGGCTTTTAATAGTATTTGTTTGACCATTATTCCTTCTCATTTAAGGAAATATAAATAAATTCCATAGACCTACAAATAAAATCCCAAAATCACTACCCATTTTGTAATTAAATTTTTTGGTTGTTGTAAAATGACGCCCTTTCTTTCTCTCTTACAAAATAAATAAATAGAAATAGAAAAAGTAAAAAAATAAATTTGCTAATAGTTACAAATTCTTCTATAGGCTAACCCAAATATAAACCACTTGACCCATTAAGCCATCCAAACCCAAATAAAGCCACTTAGTCTGTTAAGGAAGCTAATCTAAACACAAGCCCTCAGCCCATTTAGACAACTAACCCTTGGCCCATCAAGGTAGTTGATCTAAACATAAACTATGACCCATCAAGGCAGTTGACCCGAACCAAAACCACGACCCATCAAGGCAGTTGACCCGAACACAAACCATGGCCCATCAAGATAGCTGACCCGAACACAATTCTTGGCCCATCAAAGAAGTTAAACTAAGTTAAAACCCTTAGTCTAGTGAGAAAATCGAACTCGACCAAGTCAAAATACAACCTAAGTTTTGAACTCATATCAAATGAAAAATATTAAACTAGAGCATATGTTAAGAAATTAAATGGTAAAGTCAATCTCATTTAGGGGGGAAATAAATATAGATTCCTCCCTAAAAATTTCGTAACTCATTTTTAAAAAGTTTAGGATGAACTATATCTCACACATTGCCTCTTAAAATACTTTGAAAGTTGAGTAACATCATGGGGAAGATATTTTGGACTCATTTCTTAAAGGAGGTCTATTTTAAATTGGATACGTAGATTAAAATGAAGTTAGGCATTCATTTTCAAATCTCAAACATGATTATCTCTTGTTAACCTCGTTGAACCAATTTGGAGAATTTTTCAAATTTAAACCTTATCAAGAACCATCCCATACTAAGGCAATTTGGAGGTTAGCTATGAGCCTAGAAAATTTGCATGGTCATCCTGAGCAAATAATTTAGGGCATACATGAAAGTAGACTAATTAGGACGATACTCTACCAGTAAATCCTAAGGATTAAATGATGATACATTATACGTCTCAAAGTATAGAAATATAACAAAATAATATTATTATAGCTAAAAAATAGTTAATTTTAATAAATTATATTATATTGTAATTTATTCATCGTAAACACGTAAATTAGATAGTAGAAATTAATCGAATTTTAGAGATAAATCATGTAGACACTAAAATTATAAAGTGGCATGAAATATTTTATAAAAATAGTACGTGTACCTTAAGTGTAATTATTATACATAATTATATACCCGAAAATATTTCAAATACATAAAATTATGCATAACTAACCAAAGATTAATTAGAAAAGTACTAAAAATTAATGAAAATATCCTAAACAACTTAGATTACATGGATCTTAGGAGTGTCAAATTGCTAGACAGATGTTGGTTAAGTAATAAACCTCAAATGACACATGACATACTTAGGACTTAGGGTATTTAAGCCAAAATGAGAAGAGAGAAATTCATTTCCTACCTCACAAGCTTAGGAATTGTCACCCTTTTTCTCCAAGACTTTAATAAGCTTTAGGAAGATTAGGAAAAATATAAAATGGAGTACATCATGAAGAAACAATTATGGGAAAATTTAAAATCAAAACTGTATACATCGAGAAGAATTAGAGAACACATGTTTAGAGAGGTACTGGAAGTGAACCACCACTACCACCACCTAACACACCACCTAGCAATGGTAGCAATGCTAGGTGGTGCCAACCAAAGTGGGGGGGGGGGTGGTGGTGATGGATGGCAACTAGAAGGTGGTGTTTCCGGTGGGCTTTAATTTTCACTTGATTTTCTCATATTTCTTAAAAATATTAAATTACTTCCAAAAATTAAGAAAAAAAATTATTTTAAAGTATTTTTACATATATATATTTTATGGAAATGTTAGTTTATAAAATTTTTAAGTGAATTTAGTACTTACTTAAGAAATCAAGCAATTTTTTAAGCCAATTTGAATGACCCTATTATTGTTGTTTCAAAACCAAAATTTTTTAGAACTTTCTTATTTTGCATGTTTGAATCCTATGAAGAGTTTTTTACCAAAAATATTTTCTATAATTTTTAGTAATTTTTTATCCTCTAAATTTGGTGAAAAATGGGAGTTTTTGTGTAATTAGCTTTAAGGAAATCAAGTTGTACCAGTTTTGGAGTTCATATAAGCTATGTTCTATTGTAGGAAATGATTTGGGGTTGGTTGGATTGAATGGAATTCAATGTATGTACAAATCATCGGTTATGGCTTACATGCATTAAAGTGAGGATATGTGGATTTGGAAGAATGGATGATAAAGTGATTATGGGTATAAAGAATTTATTGTATGATTATGTTTTATCATGTTTACAAACTGGAATAGGATGTCGGCACGAGTCACTAGGAGTAAATGCATAAACTGATTCTGTTCAAAGAGTTCTTTAGATGGTTAAATTAGTAGAAAGGGGGGACTCAATTCCTAGTTCAGATACTTAATCAGAAGGATAAATGGTAAAGGATTGTAATTATAACCCTATTAAGGACTTGTTTAAGAAGCTATTTGATAAAAGAAGCACGATTGTAAAGACTTTAGAGATATGTTCAGATGGTTGATTTGATAAAAGAATAACTTAAATTCTTTGTTCCAATACTTGATTAGAAGATTGGTTGGTGCAATAATCTGGATTATAATCATATGAGAGTCTTGATTAGGATGGTATTTGGTAAAATAAATATGGTTGAAATGACTTTAGAAACTTGCCTAGAAGATTGGTGGGTGGAAGGACTTTAACTTTATATATGTAGGAGTTTCACTTAAGGAGTTATTTAGTAAAAAAAGGGTGATGGTATTGAGTTTTGAGACTTGATTAGAATGTTGATTGATTTAAAAAGTTTAGATAAAATCACTTCAGAAACAACTTTAGAGGGTTGGTTTGTAAAGAGAAGGACTTAATATTTAGTACAGAAGGTTGATCAGAAAGTTGGATACTAAGAGCAAATTAACTGTACCCTATTATAAGCCTGTTTGGGAAGTATTTAGTAATGGAAATGTAATCAGAATAGCTTCAAGACTTGATTTAAGGGTTGGTTAGTGTGAAATGCTTAATGGAAATAACTTTACAGTTTTGTTCAAATGGTTGATTGGAGTAAGGGTGTAACTGAGATAATCTTAGAGACTTGATTAGAAGGTTCTAAGATCAAGATTTGATATTAGGCAAGCTTTTAGAACGTTGTTCGGAGACTTTAGTAGCATGTTAGAACTCAATATAAAGCTTATACCACTCGCTAGAGATAAGTCATAACTATACTTAAATCATTAAAATGAACTTATCTAACTTTATATTTAGTAAAACTAAAATGATTATATTGATTATTTTAAGGAGAACAATGAAAGCGAACAAGATTAACTATTAGGACCATCAAGCGTCACAAGTCCAGGTAAGTGGGATCACTGCTTTGCCGCACTTTAAGGTATTATTTAATGATACTTAGAGACCTTAAGACATGTATTGGTTGATATGGTAAGACAGTTGCTTGTTTATATGTAACATGTATGCTTGAATAATGTTTGCTATTTAGAGTGCTAGATTTTATGTATTGGTTGCTTTATAATGTTGCTTAATTGAATTGTTTGAAATTACTTAATCACTCCAAAAGCAATCTAACACAAACTTAACTTAACTATTAACCAAACTTCTATCACAACCCACTAGGGAAAAACGATTAGGGTTCTCGGGCCAAACACGAACCCTTCGATGAGGATAGCAGAAATGGTCATTTCTCCACCCTTAGTCGAACTAAGTGATAGGAGAAGAGGTTGTAGTAAGATTGGGGATCGTAGTTCAAAGGTAGTCTTGAGCGGAACATATTCCTCCATTACATAAGCTCTGATTTAGTTTTAATCTACGAAGTGCGTAGTGTGAAACTCCTCGAAACTCGAATTAGAGTGGGTACAATTTCTTTGATCTCATAATGACTAGTCAATACCGTACGATGGCATTTGCTTAAACATACATTGCATCTAATTAACCTTACTTGAAACTCCTAGTTTCTTTGTGTCAGATATGTGTTACTATCTCTATCCCACTTACTAAGCAAATCGTCACTCATTCCCTTATAGCTGTCTTACAGGTTTCTCGATAGATACACCTATATTGCTCCAAGTTCCAAAAGTGTAGATAACGGAGTTGAGGAGTGAGATTCAAGATTAGTTCATTAGATTCCTATTTTTTTTAGTAACTTTACTAACCTTTAGTAAAACTAATAAGATCTCTTCAAGTAACCCTCTAGTTTTCAACTATTATCACTAGAACTTTGTTTTGTAAACCGGTGGACTCTTATAAAATCTTATTATGCCGTTTTTCTAAAGTTGTTTATAAAAACTTGTTATCTTTTCAAGCTATTCCTTTTTCAAAATTTATTTTAGTAAGTTACACCACAAGTTGATGCTAAATAGAGATTAAATTAGATGACTCAAAGCTGTGGAGTGGTAAAGGAGTGTAAACTATACCTATATTAGTGGCTAAGGTAGCTAGCTTCTAGCTTAGGTTGTTTTACATGGTAGAGCTGTTACTATTGTTAAGTGATTTTAGGTTAGAACTTCTATCCTACAAGGAAATAAAATAAAACTTTTAATATCGAGGCCAGTCCAGTATGACTACTCTAATGCTTAAGTTAGTTAGTGAATGTTGTAAAAGATTGAGTAGTGGACAGTTATGAACCCTCTTATAGTGTTTCTTCTTCCTATTTATAGATGAATGTTGTGTCTGAAACAACAGTTAATGGAGCGATTATCGGGACACGTGAAGGCCTCTTGATTTGCTACATTCTTGAAACATAGGAATAATAGGCAATTGTATAATATAACCTTTCCAAATGATAACTGTTTGTGCCACTTTCCTTAAATTCAAATTAGATGCGGATTTATGTTACTCAATGTTAGCCGAGAATGGAGTTACTTGGCATCTTAGTAGCCGAGTGGTCGAGTGAATGAAATTCGACTATCAACAACTATAACTCTTTAGTTTAGGGCGTAACATTAGGGTCATTGATTAAGAGAGAAGGATGAAATTGGTTTGTACTTATTTAAGTAACATTAATTCAAAAACAACTTTTATTTTTGATAAGTTATTATTATTATTATTATTATTTTTGAAATGAAGAAGATCCAATTCATGTTCAAACACCTCAAGCTTATATATACCTCACCCAAGCCCATACACTAGAAATCTATGGATTTAGGGCCTTGAATATCTTAAAAGACAAAAATTTAGCAATGGAGATAATCATTCTTAGGGCCAAAAGAAAAGAGTAGAAATAATGGGGAAAAGTAATTAAAAAGAGATAAAAAAGAAAATAAAAAAATAAAAGAAGAAGAAAATAAATGAGAGAAAAGAGGCCGAAAAATTGGGCCCGAGTTTAAGATGAAAACTCCAAAAGATATATTATATCCTAGCAAGAGTAGTAAAACTGAATCAAAAAGCCTAGAATCAAAGCCAAAATAGCTCTAAAAACGCAAAGCCCTGAATCACATTCCAAGCCCACAAACACAAAACCTCCATATCTACTCCAAATTACACTTCAAAATCATAAATCAAAAACTTTCTTACCCATGCTAAATTACACAAGACCTCCCTACCCACAATACCACCCTTATTCAATAAAAGCTCTTCCGATCTTAAAGGATAATTTATCTTTAATAAAAATTATTTTAAAACCGAGATAAGCATACTTCTAGTTTTTCCTAAAGGCTCTTGACTTGTACTCTTAGGATTGAATAAAAGTATTTCTTTCAAAATAAGCCTTCTTATTAATCTTTTTGAAACCCTTTAACCAAAAGCCTAAATTCATAATATTGAACCTAAAAAGACCTAATGGATTGATCAAGGCGCATCACTTGTAAAATGGACTATAATTTTTGGCATTATAATCAAGAGTATAATCTAGACTAAGAGTTGGCAAGAAAGGTTTCTTTGACTAGACTAATTATGAGTTACCTTTTTCTTAGGAAAAAAAAGGTTTAAAATCACAAGGCCTTATGAGAAAGCCTAGCATTAGGGTAAGGAGACATTTTCAAATACTAAGAGGAATATGGGGGGATGATTATTACATTTGTTCCTTAATAAGAATTTATATCCATTAGCAAACTTTAAAAAAGAAGAAGAAGAAGAAGAAAATAAAAAAAGAGAAAAAAGAAAAGATAAAGAGAGATAAAGTAAAGGCTTGTCACTATTTTTTGTCCATTTTCAATTCATGTTGGCTCAATTAACCAAATTTTCAATTTAGGTCATTTGTTTCTTTTTCAATATGGTCACACATTTATGCTTATCACGGTAATCTAAGTCACTAAAGGTCTTAATCCCTTATCCCTCTTTTGTCATTAAATGATTTTCACCAAATTCTTTATCTGTAAATATTTTCAAGTTAGGAAGTTTTTTTTTTTAAATGGGTTATGTTCCTTACTTTGCCTGTCTCTCATTATCTTTTTAGGGTTCTCGCCAGCTTTTAGAGCGCTATCTCGTTTCTCATCATTTTTAAGGTTCTAGCTAGTTTTTAGAGCCCTATCCCATCCTTAATTCATTTTTTAAGGGTTCTAACCAGCTTTTAGAGTGCTATCCCATCTTTTATTTCATTTTTTAGGGTTCTAGCCATCTCCCAAAGCTATCTCATCTTTGATCCATTTTTAAGGTTTTTCCCATCTTTCATCCATTTTTAGGGTTCTAGTCAACTCATGAAGCACTGTTCTAATTCACTGCTTCTCTCAAGATTTAGCAAGCCCATAGGGCACTTCCCCTCTAGTCTCTCCCTCTTAAGATCTTAGCTAGCTCGTATGGTGCTTCCCTTCACCACTTTCTATTTAGGGTTTTAGCAAGCCCATAGGGCGCTTCCCTTATAGTCTCTCCCTCTTAAGATCTTAGCTAGCCTATAGGGCGATTCCCACCAATAATCTTGTTTTAATGTTTTAGCAATTTCTCATAAGGGTTTTAGTAAGCCTATAGGGTGCTTTTCACCACCAATCTTACTTCAGTAATTTAGCAAGCCTATAAGACGCTTCCCTTTATCAATTTCTCTTTTTAAGGTATTAGCTATCTTAAGGAGCGCTTTATCCATTCGTTTAGGTTAGTCAGCTCATAGGGATATGATCGGGCTCAAATTTCATAGAAAGTCTTAGCTAGCTCAAGGAGTGCTTTACCCTTTTACCTAAGATAGTTAGCTCAATAGGGCACTACCAAGTTTCAATCTTTCATTTAAGGTCTTAGCTAGCTCAAGGAGTGCTTTACCCTTTTTCCTAGGATAGTTAGCTTAGAAGGGCACTACTGGGTTTCAATCTCTCATTTAAGGTCTTAACCAACTCAAGGAGTGCTACGCCCTTTTGCCTAAGATAGTTAGCTCAATAGGGCACTACCAGGATTCAATTTCTCATTTAGGGTCTTAGCTAACTCAAGGAGCGCTTTGCTTATTCACCTAAGTTAGTCAGCTTAAAGGAGCATGACCAAGTTTCAATTTAAGGTCTTAGCTAGCTCAAAGAGCACTTTACCTGTTTACTTAGGATAGTTAGCTTAGAGGAGCACTTTTAGGTTTTCTCAAATCGATTCCAGGTTAGGATTACTAATCCACCAAAGATGCTCCTACCTTGGTTAGTCAGCTCAAAGTAGCACGACTAGGTTTTAATTCAGGGTCTTAGCTAGCTTAAGGAGTACTTCACCCATTCACCTAAGATAGTTGGCTTAAAGGAGCACTTCCAGGTTTTTTTTGAATTATTTCTAATTTAGGGCTGTTAGTCCCTTAAAGATACTCCTACCTAAGTTAGTCAACTTAGTAGAGTACAACTAAGTTTTCATTTAGGGTCTTAGCTAACTCAAGGAATGTTTTGCTAATCCACTTAGGATAGTCAGCTCAAAGGAGAACTTTTAAGTTTTCTCAAATTGATTCCAATTTAGGGTTACTAATGATGCAGACTACAACTAAGGACAAACAAAACCGATCGTCGGGATGGGTCCAAGTTTGCCAAAAGCATGAAAAGAGTGATGGGGGAAGGCACGAAAGAGTGAATGAGAGTTAAGCAAAACCCCATGAATAGCTCCAAAGGATATGGTGCACCAATAGAACTTCTGAGAACTCACAACATAACTCGATATGACATAGGAATTAGTTTGGTGAGGTTACTCATTACCTAGCCTTACTTAAAGGTTAGGATAAAAGTGAAGTGAGAGTAAATAATCAGTGTTTACGAAAGGAAAAATGTCAAGTGTATTAATGGTAATCTGTTCATTACAGCTATAAATACAAGGGGTATTTATACTCAATTAGTTAGGGTAATTTGTTTAAAAGGGAAAAGACAAAAAGGTATATACAAAAGGATATTACCCTAAAAAAGTAATGTACAAGGATATAATAGGGTAAAAATGAATATTCAAGAAAAGTAATGATTATTGCAGTAGATCCTTCACGTGGTCTTATATACGTAGCGGTGATACATTGGTGATGCCATTGGAGAATGCAGACAAAAGAGTACAGATAGATTGCTTGTCCAGGTAGGGGTAACTGAAGATTAGTCTAACGTTATTCTCTCGGCCTTTCGGCAAGAGTGAAGTCGAGCAAAGGGTTAGCTTGGGCATGAGTGTGAGAGAGCAAAGATTAGCTATTGTCTCAACATTCAACATTTTGGTATGCAATCTCTGAGAAATAGGCAATCATTCGACTTGGCATATAGAGTGGGTCGGTAGAGAGATACTCTACCTCGGCAAGAGTCGGTTGGAGTAGGAGGATTTGCCTTACCAATCCCTTTAGTCCTTGGGCTCAGCTGCAGGTCAATGGTCCAGTGGCTTGATTCCCATCATTCCCTTCGGATTAATTTGGATTTAGGATCAAATTTGAATGGTATTCAGGAAGCTCTCCATCAGGGTGATATAGACTAAGGTTAGCAATGTTGAAGGTGTTAGATACCCCATAATCTTCGGGCAGCTCCAACCTGTAAGCATTGTCATTGATCTTCTAGAGGATATTGAAGGGTCCTTTAGCTCTTGCAGATAGCTTGTTTCTCCTCTTGCTCAAAAACTGTTTCTTACTGAGGTACAGCCACACCAAGTCTCCCAGATGGAATTATTTAGCCATTCTACACTTGACCTTCTCTCACAGTCTTTTGGCGACTTAGTCAATATGTCAAGTGACTTTATTGTAGATGTGCTGAAGGGACTATGCTCGAGCTCTCTCGTCAGGGTCTTCTCGCTCAGATTTAGGTATAAGGGCGTGATCGATGTAAGCCTCACAACTAACTATTCGAGGTTTCGATCAGTTGAAAGACTCAATCGAACCTAAATTATAAAGTAAAACTAGAAATATTAGTAAAAATGACCCCATAAGTTTGAATTTAAGAAAATAAGCAATAAAATAAAAGATTATAAAAATTTCAAATTTTAAATATATAACTCGTTATTTATCGAAAATGCGTAAAATGCGTAAAATGCATTCTAATAATTAACGAATCGCTAGAGATAAATTATATGTATATTAAAAATCATAAAATAACCTAAATAATATTTAGGAATATTTATTTTTACTATATATGAATTTACATGTAGGTATAAATACGTATAATTACTTAAAATACGCGAAATGTGCTAAAATAATACAAAATATTTAAAGAAAATTCATAATTAATTAAGGAAAAATCATAAAAAATTAGGAATAATCCAGAATTAGGTCGTGGCAGCTGAGAAAAATAAGAAAAAATTCGGCCAATTAAATTAAGACAACATAAAAGCCAAAAATTAAGGGATAAGGCAATTGTCTTGTTCAATTTAATGCACAATAAATTCCCTAAAGCTCTATAAATAGCAAGAAAAATCACAGAGCTCATTTGGGCAGTTTGGAAAGTGAGAAAAATATAGAGAGGCGAAAATTGAAAGAAAAATTCGGGTTAGAAAAAAAATTAGGAAAAATTGTGCAATTAGGGCCTTTAAACGAAACCCCTACCAGACGAGCAGCTGGAAGTGGACAACCACCACCACTACACAGTGGTGGCAGCACCCAGACCGGCCGACAAGGCCACAGCGGCCGAAGCCACCCAAATCGGTAAGTTCAATTTCCAGCCCGATTCTTATGTAATTTTGTAAAAATAGTAAATATTATTAGAAAATAATGAATTTTCTTATTATGAAATATTTTTGTATATAATTTTTAGGAAAAATATTATTTTGATGAAAATATGTCTTGTAATATATGGTCCTTAAGAAATTGTGCAAAACCGAACATATTTTGGTTTAGAAATAAATGACCTTAGGAGTATAGTTTCAAGCCCAAAATTTTTGTGTAGATTATTTAGATGATATAGAATAGTGCTATGAAGCCCGTTTCCAAAAATTAAATTTTAAAATTGTTAGATAATTTTGAGGCCTTAAAATGAGGCATAAAATGGGTAATTTAGGATTAATAAAGTAATTAAATGGTTAATTACTGATTTAGTGAATAAGTATATGTTTTAAGATGTTGAAATCTGATGGAGTATGATACTTGTAGCATTGAGGGTGTTAGATGTAATTATTAGGTTAATTATGTAGTAAATGAGTAATAGAAAAAAATAATAAATTATAAGTTAATTTTGTAAATTAGGATAATTAGGTGTAAAACCTGATCTAGGATGAATTTAGACATTTTGAAATGATAATTAATGTTAGAGATGGTAATTAGGGTGATAGAAATATTAGAAGTGCATTATGTACATAATAAGCAATAATGCATAATATGTAATTTTTGAAAATGTAATAAATAAAAAATATTAGGATAAAAATTGATATTATATAAATAATAGGGATATATAATAAATCTGATAAAAAAACTTAAATTTATGTAATTATATGAAAAATGTAAAAATTTCTCACATCAGGAGTAAATTCGGTATACTAATAAGGATATAAGTGTATCGGGTGAAATAAAATACTGACTAAGGGTAATAATGATATTTAAGAGATCGGGAAGTAATGTGATTAATTTCACATTAAGAGTTGAAACGAATTTCTAGGATTGGAATATAAAACATTACTTAGAAATCAAACTAGAACCTAATTTAGAAATCGATATGGAAACTGAACTCGAACCTGAACCCGAACCTAACCCCAAACCTAGAATAATTATGAAAGACTTAAGACCTAGATAATTAGGCATATTAAGCCTTAAACAAAACCTAACAATAAGCGTTATAGGATAAAATGAACCTATAATAGTTATATGAAAAGCTGAAACCACGTTTGTGTTATAGAGATGATCGGCGATGGCCTAAGCAAATCAGACCTCGAGTAAGGGAGCGAGAAGTCGAGGTAAGTTGGGATTAATACGATGTTGTATTTTGGAGGCTTAAGATTATGCTTGGTTGTGCTTGTTAGATAGTTGGATGTGTGTATGTGTTTGATTATGGGTGATGCTATGATTCTGTTTGTTGCTCTAGCATGTATTGTATGATTTGTATGAAATGATTGATCACCCTAAACTAGACTTAATCAAATATACGACCAGTAATCATAATCGGACATGCATGGCAACCCGTTAGGGGAACTTAGGACTCTTCGGCCAAATACCAACCCCTTCGAAAGGGATAGCGCAGGATTGCATAATGGTCCCTTCTTCATCCTCAGTCGAACTAAGTGACAGGAGATGAGGTCGCAGTAAGGGTGAAGTCAGTGGTTCGAAGGTAGTTGCGAGAGGAGCGAGGTCTCCATTGCACAAGCATGGGTTTGGTCGTGAGCTGTTGCATTAATGGCAACTCCTCAACCCAGATTAGAGCGGGCGTAATTTCTCTAATCTCACGACGGGCCGGACAACATCGTACGATGGCATTTGCTTGCACATGCATTACACCTAATAAGTGATTGAAAACCTTGTTATGTGTATGGTATAGTTTTAAGTCCTCTATCCTAACTTATTGAGCTGTGGTTGCTCATATCCTTATAAACGTCGTGCAGGTGCTAGCTAAGAAGCGGTATATAACTACTCCAAAGCTAGCAACTACTGGATCTTGGAGAGTGAGGAAAAATATTTGAAGAACGAACATATATTCTTAAGGTCTAAGTTTTGTTTTATTTATAATTTTTTTCATTTTTGAATAATGTAATAATTGAATTATAGTATATATATATAAATTTTCTCACTTTCTTAGGTAAATACTTTATCTAAATTACAAACTGTTTACTTCAAAGCGGGTTAGTCATGGACACCTTGTGTAGATCAAGTCTAAGATAGCGGTTGTAAGGCCAACTTCTATCTTAGGATGGTTTACACGGCAGGGCTATTACGACTCTGCCGTTTTAGGGCGTGACAATTGAGGGGCAACTCGGGATTGAAACCATAGACAACCTCAAAGGGGGTTTGCTTGGTGGTGTCATGTATTGTTTGTTTATAAGTGAATTCAACAACTAGTAAGCAAACGTCCCAATCAACTAGGTTCTTGCCCATTATAGCTTGAAGCACCGATCCCAAAGTGCGATTGACTGCCATTGTTTGGCCATTTGTTTGGGGGTGATAGGAAGTACTAAATAGTAGTTTCATCCCCATTCATTGCCACAGAGTTCTCCAAAAATGACTTAAGAACTTCGAGTCTCAATTTAAAACTACATTCTCGGCACACCATGTAACCTAATAATTTCCTATAAGAAAAGAAAAGCAATCGTCGAAGCATCGTTAGCTTTAGAGTAGGGCACAAAGTGTACTATCTTGTTGAATCTATCCACAACAACCAGTATAGAATCTTTGTCTCGGGTTGTTCATAGTAGTCCGAAAGCAATGTCCATGCTTAATTTAGTCCATGGTTTTGTCAAAACAAGCAAAAGCATTACTTTCTTTTGCTCAGCTTGGCATTTAGCCCTCTTACACATGGCATAGCCTTCTACATCTTGGTGCATGTCTCATCTCATTCTCAGCTAGAAGAAATGGCCATTCAACAATTCATAAGTCCGCCTCTCTCTAAAATGCTTAAAGAGTCCTCTATTGTAGGCTTCCCTAATAAGTAACTTTTGTAGAGACCAGGTTAGCACGCATAATTTTTCCTCTCGGAACAAGTACCCATTCTCCACATAGTATTTGTCCACTGTCTTTCTATTGATACATCGCACAAATATGGGTCTGAAGTGTAGATCACTAGAGTATTGCTCTTTAATACTTACAACCCAAACAATTTGGTTTGTAGTTCAATCAGGAGTACATGCCTCCTTGAAAGAGCATCTGCAACTACGTTGCTCTTCCCTTGTTTGTATTTTATTACAAAGTTGAACCCTTTAAGGAATTCGACCTACCTTGCTTGCCGCTTCAACAATTTCCTTTGACTTTGGAGATACCTTAGAGAGTCATGGTCCGTATAGATGACAGATTCTTTCAACAATAGATAATGTTGCCATACTTATAGTGCTCGGATCAGTGCTAAGAGTTCTTTGTCATATACAGAGTAGTTTAGTTAAGGTCCCCGAGCTTCTAATTATGGCAAGCAATTGATCGGCCTTTCTACATTAAGACAAAGCTTATCCCAATGCCTAACGCATCACACTTGAGCTCAAATATTTTATCGAAGTCAAGGAGAATTAGTACATAGGTAGAGGTTAATCTTTCCTTCACCTTGGAAAAACTCCTCTCTTCCTTTTCTCCCCATTGGAAGTTGATATTCTTCTCTATCAATTTAGTAAAGGGTGTTGAAATTCTTGATGAATCTCCTATAGATGGATGCCAGTCTATGGAAACTTCTCGCTTTGGCACAAATAGTAGGGGTTAGCCACTCGACGATTGATTGGATCTTCTCCTCGTTAATACATGAGCCTCCTCCACTTACTACATAGCCCAAGAATACTACTTCCCCCTAGCAAAAGCAACATTTCTTAACATTGCTGAATAATCTCTCGACATGTAGGACATTCAATACTGCTTAGAGATGTTTACAATGACTCAGCATGTCGGCACTGTATACTAAAATATTGTCAAAGTACACCATGAAATACTTTCCTATTAGATGTCTCAACTCATGGTTCATTAGTCTCATGAAAGTGCTTGGGGAATTTGACAAGCCAAATGGCATGACCATCCATTCATAAAGTCCATGCCAAGTTTTGAATGTGGTTTTTCACTCATCTCCTAGCCTCATGCAAATTTTTATAGTAACTAGACTTCAGATCAATTTTGCTGAAAATCTTGACTCTACTTAATTCATCCAGCATGTCTTCTAATCTCGAAATAGGATACATGTATTTGATCGCAATCTTGTTCATAGCTCGGCTATCTACAACATTTGCTAGGTTCCATCCTTTTTCAGCACTAAAAGCACCGGCATAACACAAAGGCTAAGACTTTCCCTGACATAGCCTCTTTTCAACAACTCATTGACTTGACATTAGAGCTCAAAAGCCTGTTTGAAACCCATCCGTTAGGCTGGCTTACTTGGCAGGGCGGTGCCGGGTATTAAGTTAATGCAATGCTTTATACCTCAAAGTAGGAACAACCCCTCAAGTAACTATTTTGGAAACAGATCAGCATATTCATCTAGTAACGCTTTCACTTCCTAGGGTAATTCACCCTGCTCCTTCGTTTCTAACAAGCATCTTACTAACATGAGGGCTGGCTCATTAGCATTGATGCCCTCTTGACGCTCGACTCTACTCATCATTAGTCTTCTTTGGTTTATGAACAAGTTTAGCCTGTAGTTTGTTAACTTCACTCAGTGGCGTCGGGTTTAGTATAATCCTTCAACCATCCTTCTTGAACATATATGTATTCTTGTATCCATTATGGATAACTCTCTTATCAAATAGCCATAGTCGGCCATCAGTACGTGTAAGGCGCACATGGTGGAGAATTTCATTGAAGTAATTTCCAATAGTGATCGGCAGTAGTATTTACCGAGTGACATGTAGAGCTCTCTTCTCACTCAGTCAATGCAACTTCTATGGCCTCAGGTGTGTAATAGTTGGCAATTTCAATCTTATGGTCAAATCGATTAATGCCACATTGGTATAACTCCTATCAATAATTAGTGCACTAACTTGATTATTCACTTTACAAGTAGTATGAAACAAGTTCTCCCTCTACTCCTTCTCTCATGAGGATTCTAAGTTCATTGAGCATCAAACAACTAATACCAATGGATCTAACTAAGTCCTCAACGAATTCGTCCTCCTCAATCAGCTCATGATCATGAGAAACTTCTTTCTTAGTAGGGTTCTCCTCCTCAAGTTCCTCATTAGTACTTTCCACTTTCAGCTTTAGGACGTCTCCCTTGATATCCATAGTTCTTCAATTTGGACACTAAACAACCATATGTCCAAACCTTTAGCACTTGAAATACTTGATCTGGTTCGTCTTCCTACTAAATCCTTACCCTTTCTCATAAGTACAGGTTAGCATGGCACTGTCAGGTTGGCTCTTCTATTCGACTCAGATATCCACCTTTTGGATTAGCTTGGTATTCAACTGAGCTTAGTGACTCTCTTGTTCTAGTTGGCTAGTTGCAGCTTAGTTGGTACTCGACCTCTGCTTTGCCTCTCCACTTGTTGAGCTATTTGAATAGCTTCATCTACTGTGGTGAATCATTAAAGTTCCACAATGTCTCAAATGTCACCTCTCAACCCAGTAATGAACCTAGAGATTGTGTGTGTTAGTGGTTCCTCCACTTCACAGTAGATCATAAGCATTTAAAATTCTTGAACATACCCATTAATAAATTAGCCTCCTTATCTCAGCTCTTGAAGCTAAGTAAAAGTATATGGCGGATAAGTATCCAACACAAACTTGTTTTTGAATTTTTTTTTCATCTCGAGCTAAGTATTAATCTCTTTGTAACCTTCTTATCTCCTCATAGTTAGAAAATTCTTCAATTACATTGCAGCATATCTATAGAACTCAACAACAACAATTCTTACTTTTTCGTAATCTTCATATTGGTAATAGTCAAGCACATACTCCAACTTCTCTTCCCATTCTAAGTATTCATTTGCACTTTCAGATCCATTGAAACTCAAAATTCGAAGCTTCACATGGTTAGAGGCTCTGGGTGCTCACATTCACTCTTCTTCTTCATAATACTCCTCCTCCTCTTTTCCCATGTCTCCCAAATCAATACTTCTCCTTACTTGTCCATCTACTCTTCCACCTCAAACTTATCGAGCTAGGCTTTGACCCCTTGCAGGTTGAGCAACTTGTGGGGTATTATGCACAGCTTCAATAGGTCGATAAGTCAACGCATGAACAACTTGGGTTAAATCCACTAAGAGGTTAGCCATCTCATTAAGTCTCACGTCTGTGCTCTTAAGGGTTTCCTAAGATTGTCGGCTATGATGGACAACTCCACTGTTGTTGTCTCTAACACCAATGTTTACACTTGAGTCTGTCATTTTCTCTACAGATTCAAGCCTCAAACTCTTTAATTAGATGTTTTAGCAAACACTTCCATAAACCTTAAAATTAACAACTAGTAAGCATAGCAATTAAACAAGCACAAAAACTTGCTTTGTTTTACACACTCAAAATAGAGTATAGATAGAATTTCAAAACAAACTACAATTCAAGCAAAACCTCCACTCTGATACCAAGATGATGTGGACTGTAGCCAAGGACAGACAAGGCCAGTTATGGGGATAGGTCCACGTTTACCGAAAGTTTGAAAAGAGTGATGGGGAAGGCATGAAAGAGTGAATGAGAGGTAAGAAAAAACCTACGAACAGCTTCAAAAGATATGACACACTAATGGAACTTCCGAAGACTTATGACACAACTCGATATAACACACAAATTGGTCTGGTGAGGTTACTTGCCACCTAGCCTTACTTAAGAGTTAGGATAAAAGTGAAATGAGAGCAAACAATTAGTATTTATGAGAGGAAAAATGTCAAGTGTATTAATGGTAACCTAATCATTATGGCTACAAATACAAGAGGTATTTATACCCAATTAGTTAGAGCAATTTACTTAAAAGGGAAAAGACAAAAGGGTATCACCTTAAAAAAGTAATGCATAAGAATACAAAAGGGTACAAATGAATATTCAAAAAAAGTAATGATCAGTGTAATAGATCCTTCATGTGATCCTGTACACGTAGCAGTGATACATTAGTGATGCTGTTGGAGGATGTTGATAAAAGAGTACAGGAAAATTGCTTATCTGGACAGGGGTGATTGAAGATTAGCCTAGTGTCATTCTCTCGGCCTCTCGGTAAGAGCGAAGTTAGGCAAGTGGTCGGCTTGAGCATGAGTGTAAGAGAGCGAGGATTGGTTGTTGTCTTGTCATTTTACATTTCAACACACAATCTGCGAGAAATAGGCAATCATTCAACTTAACATGTAGAGTCGGTTGGCAAGGAGACACTTGACCTCGATAGGAGTCGACTAGAGCAGGAAGATTTGCCTTACCAGTCCCTCTAGTCCTCGAGCTTGGCTATGGATCAATAGTCCAATAGCTTGATTCCCATTAGTACTACAAAGCCCGGTAATAAATTAAGCCAAATTTATTTTTCTAAGCTTCGAGCCCCATGGTTAAATGGCCAACGTATACTCCAAACTTGCTAAATAAGTGCCATCGACCTATGACAATAGCTAAGAAGTCGAGTTATCTATTCATATGCTAAGTAATTGTCCATGCCGAGAACTGTTCACAACAGCCAAGCCCTACAAAAGCCAAGCTGCACTTCCCTTGAACAACAAAATAAATATACTTGTTTGAATACTTCTCATATTACAAATCGAGATCATCTCTAAGCTGACTTTACACTAAAGTTTCGAACTTAGACTTAAGTTAGACAACTCTAGATCGAGCTCCTTTTTCAATTGATATGAACCTATAAAAACTCTTGAGTTAGCCAATAAGGAACACATCCACTCATGTATTGGTTTTCATCAATGAAAGATGAGTAAAAATCCTCTATCATTACTTTTGATTCATTCAATCATTTATTTTAAGTTATGTGCTTTACGTTGTCATTTATGCCAAACAATTGTTAATATTCACACTTCATTCATGCATTATATATTATCTATCTGCATAATGCTCCATGATTTGAGTTCCAACAAGCTAGATAATGCAAAATGCTGACTATTTAGCAACTGTAATGAATGATTCAACTCTTAGCAGGCTAATTTCTACAAACAGCTCGATTTTAAGCCCATGTAAGTATAATTCACTAACGAGCAACTCCTTTGTAGCTCTAACCCTATGTACTAAGAGTGACAAGCAAATCAAATAAAGCGGTAATTCCTAAGTCCTATGTTAAATAGACGACTAGAAATGGATATCAGTAAATCTCTAAGCATAGAGAAAAACTTAAATGATGAGATATAAAGCCTTAAACTCTTTTGAATGGCAGGCGAAAAGCTATACGTCTTAAGAAAGGACTACAAGCTGTTTGACAAGCCCTAAGCAATCAATTGGTGACATATGTGATGCTATAAGTCTTAATAAAGGATGATAAGCCATTTGAAAGGAATTAACTCATCAATTGATGACGAACATAATGCTCTAAGTCTAATGAATAGATGTCAAGTTATATGGAAACCCAAAGCCACTAACTAGTAATGGGTAAAATACTCTAAGTCCTACAACTTGCATGGTCCTACACATTAACGGACTAAAGGCCATCTAGCCTACTTTATGGCTCTACCTGATACAAGTCATGTCGAGCTTAAATGATTTGTATGCTATCTTAGCCTTCTTAAGCATACCAGCCTTATCAAGCCTTTGCCTCTTTAGGTGCTCTAACTTGGTGTACCTAGGAGCTCAGTTATCGCTAGGACTTATCGTAGCAAATTTGACTGAAATGGGTCCTCTAAAATATCGAAGAAAATTAGAGGAGAATGATCCACAAATGAACAAGAGTAGTTGACGTGAAGCTGTTTGGAGGATACGACTCACCAACGAATACAACACGACTTGACACCTCACTTGATATGACGTACAAGTTGAAATCAAGGTCCACTCGTCATTAATCCTAAGCTACTCGATAAGATCAAATAAGAGTGTATAAAAAATGGACTTGAAGAGGGTTGTCTCGCAAGAACAAAATATTCAGTATTAAAATGTAAGTTATATCCGCGGATTATAAAAGAAAAGGACTATTTATAGAAACTCCCTAAGGCAGCATTATAAATAAAAAAATTATAAAAATATATATATAAAAAGGGGATTCCTAGTACAAATGAAAAAGGGTAAAAAGGAAAAAAGACCAAAAATGAAAAAGTAGTACAATGTTAAATGAGGTGAACAGGTGACAGTGCAACATTGGTCCCGTACGAGTATTCTCTAAGCACAGTAGGTGAGAGGGGTCAAAATATTGCGGCAATAAAGGGGTAGGGACGAAAGAGATGGTGGCATGTCAAGAGAAAACTATTTGACCGTTTAAGTGAGTCTCTTGTCATTCGGTAGGAAGTTCTCGACAATGGTTGGTCGAATTACTCGGCATAGGGTCCTTGGTAAGGGAATGGTCGGCATCATCACTACCGAGTGTACAAATCATTGTATGACAATTCGGGGAGTTCAAGGAGTTCAGCCACATTTTTTCGACGTAAACTTTCTCGTTATCAGTAGGTTGCTGAGAGAGAATTCGTCGGGTTAGGGATTGGAGTCCTCGAAGCTGTACGCAAGTAATGAGATCATTGGTCAGCAATTCATCACAACCTCTTCAAGCCCTTACCTTTTCAGGTATATCGATATCTACAAATGCTCCGATCAATCCTGACTTTTGCCTCTTCAGGCTAGCCTCTCTAAGCATTAGATTACAAACTTTTTCAAAACTCTCACAAAATCAACTTCCTTAGATACATTCTTTATCGACCTTATCACCAAAGAGAGTGGGGTAGGGGGGTAAGGCTTTTTTTCTTATAACTATTCTATTGGCTTATATTAGTTAGCTTGGTACTTAAGCTTGACCTAATAATCTAATTCGGGCACAACTTTCACTAGCTTGCTATAAATCCTAAAGAAGACCCCTATGTAAAGGGACCCTTTATTTGATTCTCTTACTCTTCTTATTACTTTATAATTTTATTCACATCACAAGAGAGCTGATTTAGGTACCAGAGGGGCCCCTCCAACACTCCTAGTAGCTGTTTTTTTGTTTTGCAAGTACCCACGTACCGAAATAAAAATCAACCAACAACAAGAACTATATTGACACTTATACTTTATAAAACCTCTAGGGTACAAAGTACTTTATAAAATTCATAATATTAAATTTTGAGGAAAAATTTCCAACAACTTACTAATGTTGCCATGAATTTATAAGTAATACAATAATCGATTAATCATATGATGCTATTACAAATTACAATCTACCATAAAAGTCTAGAAAATTAAGAATCTTGTGGGTCCTTTTTACTTAGAATCACATTAGATGCAAACCTTATAATGTTTCTAATAGTGAAACTTTGTTTTTCTATAGAATAGGATCATTCAAAGTCTCAAGACATCAAAATGAAGTATAAATTTGAAGGCAAAAGTAAATGGTATATTCTTTTTTCTACAAAGTTCTAGCAAGACCCAATGGTCATTCCAACTCATGAAATTTTAATTTACACTACAAGAATTAAGCATTGGGTTTATATAAAAATTCATAAAATTTTAAATTAAAACTATTCAAATGTTTTAAATAAAAGAAATTAATCTATTGATTTCATATATTCATTGACCTTTTTACTAGCTATTGTTCTTTGTGTGTGACCCTACTGGTCAATGATACCTATTGTTAACTAAGTAAACAACATGAAGAACAATACTGCTCCCACATGAATAAAATGAAATTTACAAAGATTAGATTACCTTAGACGAAATTATACGGCAAAAAAAATAGAAGCAAAGATAAGGTCTTTCAGAAGTGGATTAGTAACTATTTCACAGTATTTGAGGAGAAATGAGATTGGGAGAGGTTGCAAACTAAGAAAGTAGGAACTAGGAAATGCTTTGAGGTTCCTAATGGACAGATGAGCATGGACTAAATCTTTCTTTTTCAGCAAAAAGTAGAAGTTATATGTTTAGTTAAAAATATGATATCATATGGTACTTAACACTATTATTTAATAATTTTTATAAAGTATAAGTAGGTCAAAACTTATATCCTGTATATCATAGTTTAGATTCTTAGGAGGATAAGAGGTATGGAGATGTTGTTTGTAGATACTATACAATGTGGGAGCAAGTTATGGAAATTTTGAACTGAAAACTTATTTTGTGATATTCATTACCCGTTAAGAACTAATGACCAAGGAGGTTAAAAGATAAATTTGAGATTCCATTGAATTACTTGCTTGCTCATCGTTTTTATTTTGCTATCCCCCGTTCTTGTCGGTCACTTCGGCTACTAATGAAGTGTTTTTCGAAAACTATAATAGGTTTTAGGATGGATTCATATGTTATAACTAATATTGAGCTATAGGATAGGGCCTCCTATCCAACTAACCTAATACCCTATCTTGTACCAGTTCTAAAATTGATGAATAAAACTAATCTAATTGAATCGCTACATGGACCTAGCCTACTCAGTTAAGATAGTCCATTGAGTTTAGATTATTAAGTTGTATCCTACACCTAAACTATCATTCCAATCCGAATTAACACGTGTTACTTTGCTACCCGCAAACGCAAAGCTGGATGAACACAGGATATTACTAATAAGCCGGGTGTCATATGAGATTAGCTAAATGGCAATATCAACAGTAAATCTAGACTGTATCATGATTTTTTTTTTTTTCAAACTTTTATTCACTCCTGAATCAAGTTACAGCTATTAATGTTACATTAACCTTTAATTTGGTCAAAAGAATTTGATTTTTAAATTATTTTAATTATAACACTATAATACTAGATATGTATTTAATATTTGGCAAGTAAAGAATTAGTATCAATATTACTCATTATGTGTTATGTACATATAATATATAAATATCAATAATATTTTAACATTTATATAATGTGTATAAAACACAAACATTAATTGTTTTAAAAGTTATTCATTCCACTGCCACTACCATAAATATGAAAATTTTGTAACCACTTATATGCCATTTCCAAACAAAGGAATTCCATATATCTTTTCCCTCCTACAATGTCCCTTTCCGTTTTTTGCTTTTACAAGCGGTGTGTAAGGAAATGGCCATGAGCTGCCATCCAATAAAGATGGAGGTTGCACGCTCTAGCTTTAATGATTCGAATGGACATCAACCTTCGCAGGTGATGAAAGCTTTACCATTACCTCCTATCGTTTGGACAAGAGACGTTGCATCCACTGCAAGCGTTGCTGCTGTCCTGTAGGGCATTTAAAATAGTATTCCTGGCAACAGACATAGTGGAATCTCCTTTATTTAGTCGTTCGAATTCATCGGTCAACAAGGTAATATTTGGAAGAAATATACGTTGCTTACTATACTCTCTCTCTATATATATATATATATGAAGAAAACTAACTGTTATTTCCAAATGGATTCACATTTACAAAAAGGCATTTACTGTTCAAAATTGGTATCTTATGTTCCATCAATGGATAAATATTTGTTGAATTAGATACCAGTCAAGTATATCATTATCAATCAAATGCATGCACTTATTTTAGAGTAACAAACTTTCATAATTATATAATTTATTGTCCAAATATTTGAATTTGATTAGTAGGAATACACTCGAAATGGGGAGTTCAGATAAGCTGATTTTTATTTCCTAATCAATTATAATTTGAGTATAGTAAAATAAACAACCAAATATTTGATCTTCGTTGTCCAAGTGTTTAACTATAAGAACATCATCGAGATACCAGCTTTGAGAAAGTATGTGAATCCTCCTGGGATTAAACCTTGTTGTCATGAGCTTGATGTCCTCGTCCATCGCAATTTGATATCTAAGCAAACTAGACAACCAAATACCTGTCTTTGTTATCTTAGCTGCCCAGATGTTCAATTATAACAAGTACAGACAGCATTGAGTCACCAATTTGAGATAATAAACGTGAATCCCTTTCTTACATTTTCCACATAAGCAAAGTTACATTTAAATAATGAAAAAGTATAAACCTTTTTTTTTTTTAGAAAAGGAAAAGAGCAACCATCTCCCCGGCTATCGTTACCGACCATCGAAGTTCTAGATCCAAGCAACCCGTTTCTTCACTCGAAAAAACCCAGTTTTCTTTTTTCTTTTTCAAGTTTAGAAGTTATGGTCATCAAATAACAATCTTAGATGGGCTCAATCGAGTTTGATTTTTTGGTTTTCATTTCTCACTTTTCAATTAATATTAAACCTAAACCCATTTAATATTAATTCTTGACTAAAGAAATTAAAAAATTCTAGATTTTTTTTTTTAATTTAGAAAAAATTTTGGATTCATCACCTGACTAAAGTTGGGGAAAAGAAAATAAACCATTATTAATTGGATGGATTAATTACAATTTGACTACCAATCTTTACTTTTAATTTGAATGAAAAACCAGAGTGTTTTGAATTCGAGAGCTAATTTATTAAACTCTAATAGATACCATTATCTATTTACTGAAATTGGATTCATTCTTCAAATTATTATTATTTTTTATAATATTTTTAAGAAAATAAAAACCAAAATAAAAGAAAAACTTAAGTTTTTATAGATTTTATCGTTGTTCCAAAGGTGTCTTTATACCTACTAGCTGGGATCAAACGACCATAATTCTTTTTCGAAAACTTTAGTATATTAGTTGATTTTAAACTTACAAAATCGATCGAGTTTACGTTTCAATTGATTTGGTTCATTTAAATAAAATATAAGAGGATCCTAACTCGTAAGTGATCAAAAGACTTCTAAAACATTATAACCTTCTTATAAAAAGCTTCTTTTTGTTAATTTTTATTTTTAAAAATAATTGTTTATGTAAGGATTTATAAAAAACCTAATCCTAAAAATATCTTAAGCTAATATATATATATATATATATATATATATATATCTATACTATTACTAGTAAACAACTATATGCCTAAATAACTAAAACATAATATATTCAATGTATATATATAAAGAAACTAATACCAAAAGAATTTACTAAATTAATATACGTAACTACTTATAACTAATCAAAGATCTAATAATATAACAATATAATATAATAAAAATAAAATAATAATAAATAATTAAAAAAAAATTGAAAAAGGCCAAACCAAAGCTTGTTTTCCATTGTGCGGTGAAGGATAGTGGCGTTGTGAAGATCGTCGATAGCGCATGCGTGTGATTCGTGACAAGGGCTACGACCGTGATTAGTGCGTGCTGATGGAGTTGTGGCTACTATTGTGTAGTGCAGCAATGATAGTACAGTGGCGTAAGGATGGAGGAGCAGCCGCCATACATAGAACGTGTCTTACTACTAATCAGCATATTCGTGACACTAGAGAAAGCGGCTTGCTGGGTGTCTATAAGTTTGTGTAAATGTGTAGTGTTGCAAGTGGGTGTTTGTATCTGTGTCGTAGATGGTTTGCAACTGTTGTGTGGAGTTGTTTAGTGCTTGGGCGTGGATTGGAGCTTTATCGTCGCTCCACTACTAGGCAAAGCAGATGAAGTTCAGTTCATAAAGAGGATGGTGCTGAGTTGTAGGTTAAGTTGTGCTGCAAATCTTGCGCGGACGTGCTATCATGAAGTCAGGCGAGTGAAGAAGACGATGTTGTGTTTGGTCAGTAGCTTACTATTGTGCTTGGGCGTAGACTGTGGTGCTGTTGGGCTCTGTAGTAGGTAGTGAATGAGTCGTTGGTAGATAGTAGCAATCAATAGTGATACATAATGCATACAGTAGTGTTAAGGACTTAACGTACTGTGGTGTTGCGTTCGTGCTGGTTGACGACAATGGAATTGCTACTACTATTAGAGTGAGCGTGCACTGTGTAAGCTGTAGTGGTTAAGGATGTGGCATGCGGGGTGAAGTCTTTATGCAGCAGCGTGGATGGCGTGTTACGTATCGCTGTTGTAGGCTTGTGTGAATTGGAATTTAAGGCCGTGAGCAGAAGGAATTGGCTTGTGTTTAGACTTGGTTTGTGTGATGGAGTGTGGAATTGTAGCAATTTCGGTATTAGACTGTCGTATACGGTGGCTATCCAAAGAATTTTTGTCCTCGTGGGAGTATGTGTAATTCTTCTTTTTTATGCTGTGTCTCGTATTTATAAAGTCCAGAAAACAAATCTTTAAATCATATCAAATTGAATCTATTATATTGATCCGAATCTAACTTGATAAAAATTAAGTTAGGTTTGAATTATTTATATCAATTCAAATCTAATTTAATAAAAATCAAACGAAATTTAAATTTTTTATAATGATTCAAATCTGATCAAATTAGATTTAAAAGATTTGATTAAATGTAAATCCTGCTTAACCTGCTTTTCATAAAATAAAAGAAAGAAAAATAAAAAAAGCACATTTATATTCAGTGAAATTCGAACTTATGACCTTAAACTAATCAAATACCTATACTCTGATGTTTATTCATTAGACCGTTGACTTATGCCTTAACATTTAATACAATTTAATTGTATTTAAACTATATGACTCTCTAAAATAATTATTTGAACTAAACTAAAACTAAAACGATTAACTCTTAAAACATTTACTAAAAATCTAAAAAAAAAATCTTTTATAATAATTTTTTTTCTTTTTCCATTTTTTTGTATTTTCATCATTTATCAATTTTTATTATTTATTATTTTTATTTTAGAATTATGACCCTATTAAAAAATAAAAATAAAAACTACAAGAATAAAAATAAAAACTACAAGAGCAAAAATTAGGTATCTACAGGCTACACTTACCACCTGATATACAATGAAATACCTAACCACTTTCAATTGATGCTCCAATAATCAATAGATTTCTTTTCTTTTTTTTTTTTTTCCTTTTCAGCTATTTTACCATCAAGCTACAACTCTATCAGTTTTCTTATGTATTATCGTACTTCTGTAGCAATGTTATGATTTATGCTTTAACTTTGCTATTTTTTTCAATTATACTACTGAAGTTTTAATTTGTATAATTATACATCTAATTAAAATATTAATTGTCATCATCTACACCTTAGTTAAATCCAATAAATATCATTTACTATTAATCCAAACAGCACGATTAGCTAATAAGATAGTTGCCCATGGCTTTAAAGAGGTCGCATAACTCCCTTAGGGCCATAAGTGACCCCTCAAGTCTACTGGTTGGTCTTGTGATCTACTATTTTATAAGGGGTGGCTAGCAACCACCTTTGAATTAGAGCAAACTAAGGTGATAGTTAAATCTTCAATTATAAGTATGATTAGACAAATCTAAATTTCAAAGATATAGTCACAAAAAAAAAAATTGAGGTGTAAATTGTGACATTAATCCCATATTTTTTTTTATCTTTTATTATATTTTAAATATTATATTTTGTATTTTTTTATTTTGCTGATGTGGCATTCCTTGTCAGCATCTATATAATATAAAAATTAAAAATATTGGAAACTATCTAATTCATAAATGTTAACAAATTGCTAATACCAAAATAATAATAATAATAATTTCCAATAATTTTGCTTCCTTCCATAGTTCTTCTATCTCATAGTACTCGTTAATATATTCCAAAAATGCTTTGAAATCTTGTAATATTACCTATATCTCTTTCTTGCAAAAGTTCATAATATTCTCATAATTTTGATTTCATTTATAAATAAGGACAAGGTGTTAATAAAAGTTCCGGTGCTTGATGTCTCCTAATTTTGCTTCATCTTATGATTCTACTATGCAAATTTACTCAAGTTCTACAATTCTCATGAATCTCTGAATATCTTATGTTAAAAAAAAAAACGCAATTGTGATCACGACATCATAACATAAATCTTGCACATATCATATAGCAGAATCACCAGGTAATTGTTCTTTCATGTCCATGGTTTTGTTTCCTTACATAATTTTTTTTCTCCCTCATAATATGGTTTTTTAGTTTGACCAAAGACCAATTAGATTACAAGTTTAAACTTATAAATATAATATTTTATTTTATAGTGCAATGCTTTCTTTTTACTGATGAGGAAATACTTTAGTAGAAAGCCATTAAATAAAGGACTTAACTAAATGGATATGAGATTAGCATGCAATGGGTTGAAACGAAAGCCTTTCTATCACAGTTAGTAATCCTAAAAGGTCTCTAAGATCACATAAGCTGAGAGCTCATTTAGTTTTTGATCCACAATTCAATTCCTTCGAGTTCGGTGAACTTATTGATCGGTAGTCTCTATATGAAGAACAAAAATGTGTGCCATTATTTTGTTTAATAGACATGATACAAACATTGAAATCATAAGTAAGAGAGAAATAAAAACACATGAAAACGAAGGAGGGGAAGAGAGACAAAAAAAAAAAAAAAAAGGCGTTTGTAAAAATAGTGAAGTTATAAATCTTTTTACAAGCTACATGTATTTTATGAATTGAAATTCTTATGTAGCGTAAGAGGATTGAGAATAACGGATTTTAAGCAATTGGATTTCTTGTGGAAATGGATTTTTAACTTATTTTTACTTTGAATGATTTCATTGAATTTTCAGGGAATCAAAATTTTATTGAATTTCACTTTATATACCTGCATTTTACTTTTTTGCTACTTTGTAATTGTTTATTTTTTAACTATCAAATTTGACCAAATTTGGAATTTTTTTTTATTTTTTTGTTTATATTATTATTATTTTATTTTTCATTATATCAATTTAGTTAGTAAATATTATTTTATCAAATCAATTACATGGAGCAATTAGAAGCTGATGCGTGTCCTCTAATAAGAATGACAAGAGTAACAAATACAAGAATTAAAAGTGAAAATTTACGCTCAAAATTTTAAAAATAAATTGTAAATATATCCTCTTATTAGAGGTGAGCAAGAATAAGATGGGTAAACTATGAGGCTTTACTCATACCTTACTTTATGAGTACAAGTTTCAAAACTTTACTATTTATATTCTATCCTATGATACCTACAAGCCACGTTGTACTTGTACTCATATCCAATACCCTGTAGAAACTATAAATTGCTCTTTTTATTTTCCTTATAAATTTTAATATGATTATTTTTTTTAAATATAAAACAAACTCGACCCCTTCTCCCCTTTTTTTTCAAAAGCAATTACTCAATTTAGTTGATTTGTCAAATGACGTAAATGAATGAAGTTCATTAAGATTTACTTTCGACCAATTTTTTTCCAATGATTTTTTAATCATTATTATTATAGATGAATTTTTACAGAAGTATTATACGAAATTTTTTGTGTGTAAATAAAATATTTATTTTGTAATAATCACATTGCACAGATATTTAAGGGAATGAATACACTATTTTAAAAAATGCAACCACTAAACATTGTACTTAACACAAAATTTATTAAAATGTGAATATAATATTAATAAGATTATATAATTTAATAATCATGTATGTGATGATACTATATGATCAAACAACTAATCGTGGGATAATGAAAACATAACATGGTAAGCAAAACAAAACATAAATTCAAACTTAAACACTTCTCTTTCTCAAAGAAAGCATATGCATTATTAAAATAATCTTCCTATGCTACAAGAAAATTAGATTTCGCTATAATAATAGTACAAAATCTTTTGTTAAACATTACAAAAAAAAAATTATTCTACTATAGAAAACAAGTAAATGGATGTACTTTATGACTTGTAGGTGATGCTAGAAGTAAAAATTAAAAACTTATATTTCTTTTTTAAATTTTAATTTAACAAATTAAGTAGAAAGAAAACGACAATTAAATAAAGATTAAAAACAATAGATTGAAAGGAATGCACTAACAAACATTTAATTTAGTATCTACGATGGGTTGGCTTTATTTTATTTTAATGAGATGGTATCTTTTATTTGTTATTTTTATTTAATTACTATTATTGGATGGGACCCTAAAACTCATACCCTACATGTTTCAAAATATAGGTTTCAAGATGAGTACATGGTATCTTGATTTCTTACCCACACTTTACATTGTAAAAACATGTTTCAAGAAATTATTATTCAAAACTTACCTTGTGACCTTAATTATCCACCAAAAACCTATCTAGTCGAATAAGATTTAGGTGAGTATCCTATACGATAGGGTTACTCGATCACCCTTACCTCTTATACTTACTTCATATGAACTTAGCCTTTATATTTGAAATAAAGAGTTTTAGGCCCTAAAATCTTTAAAAAAATTGAGGTAGTACTAATCTCCATTTTACAATTTTATAAATAATAAAAATATTGAAATCGAAAAATATGCATAAAATTAACAATAGAGTGGTCATATAGGAGTCAAGATACACTCCTTTTAAAAAAAAAAAAAATTAGAGTTTATATACTCAATTCCAAAGATAGGGCCTAATCACATATAAAGCGAATGAGCATGCTATTTTGTGAAGAAAGACTTACGGATAATATATGACGTGTTAAAACCAATAAAATGTTGATAAACATAAAAATTCAATAGATAATTTTCAAAACAATTATAACCCCTGATTTACATATAATATATGTCAATATTTTATGGTACTTGTTTAGTAATATGCATAACATATACCATATTAATACTATCGAAATCTCTCTCTCTCTCTCTCTTTATTGATAAGTTCCTTAGACCATGTTTATAATGATGATGCATATAATGCTACTTTAGTATCTTAAATAACTCTCATTTCCAAGTAACTCTTTACTTTAGGAATGAATACTTTACTAAAGTTACTTACTATTTTTTTTAATCTTTTGCGGGTTTTATGTTAATATTATTTTTCAAACAACACATAATATATGGTTCAGGCATTTTCAAGTGTGAAATAAAAATTATTTTACTAATATTACGTATAATTGTAATTTATCTTTTATTATGCAAAAAATAAAAAAGTAGCATCAATAATAATTAAAAAAAAAGTTGAAATAAACACAATTCCTCAACATCGAAATAAGCCAAATTGTTTAATTAAAAAAAAGAAAAAAGAAAATAGGAGATTACTTTTCAAAGGGCTAAATGGCCCTATAAATTAACCAAATCATAGCTAGTACCAAGTGCTTCTATAGGTAACTTTAAGAATTTAAACACCAATGGGTACTTTAAGTTTATAAGGTAATATGAGATATTTGGTATGGAAATTTGTGCTAACTATTTTTATAAATGAGAAAAGATTTAGTGATACTAATATATTATATTGATCGATGAGATATGCAAGTACTAATAAAAGTTTAACATGAAAAAATATCATTAATATTATTTAATCATTTTTACTTATAAATATACCTTTATAGAGTTTCTTATAGTAACTTTATCTCTAAGGAACTCTAAAAATGCTTTATATTGCGATATTATTTTCTTTAGAAATTTTCTCACTTAAAAGAATTACACACTTTATTTTTAAATTCTTACACACAAGTTTTTTAATATTTTTTAAAAATTTTTGAGGGCTCATATTATAACTTTTGGATAACCATTTTTGATATTTTTATATTCTTTTTAACGTTACACCATGCAATGTTCATTTTCTCATATTCTTTTTGTTTTTTTTTTTAATAATAGCATAGGAATGTGCCTCCTTTGGAATCAATGCACTTTATTGCGTAGGAACAAGCCGAGTGTTACTTTCTCCTTTGATTGCTGGTGAAGCTCCAAGTAATAATGATGCTCTTATAGTATCATGTCAATATATATATATATATATATATATATTTTCCTTCTTAACAGCTTTTCTAATTTATCTCAAGAACTTTCGAGAAAATTTTTAACAATTTTTATAACTTTTATTGGTTAATAATTATGCAATTAAAAAAAAAAAAATTTGTTGAGGGTATTGTGCAAAGTTCCTTTGCCAGAAACATTGTAAAGTTAAGAAACTCGATTTGTTGATTATGATTTTTATTTTAATAGTTTGAGATGCTTAGCTTAGGATATCGCGCCAATGAACTGCAATTGGCTTGAATTTGTTTACACGCTTCCGTACCCGAACCTTTTCTTTTTACTTACTTCACCCATTCTCACTCCTTTTAACCGGAAGACACTAGAAATGATTGCAAGGGCAAATTTGACCATACAATAATGCAAGCTTGCATCCATTACGCCAAATAATTTTGGGAGTTACTCTCCTCCCCACCCCCCAAAATAATAACAATGATTGATCAACCGCAAGTCAGCATAGCTACGACAAATAATACCATATAAGAATGAAGCCCAAAAATTAATTTCACCTTGAGTTCCTAAAAAAAAAAATAAAGACTGAGAGGGGAAAATATATATATATATGTATAACAATGTGGCATATGCAGTACAAGCACAACCCCACCGTTCTCTGTCTTCAATGTTGCAACCTCATAGGGACAACCTCAAAAGCGCACTCATTGAAATACCTAACTCAGTATCATGCACATCAAAATGGAGAAAAACAGCTGGTTCATTCTTTTTCTCCTCATACACTTGCTACAAACAGAATCAGCTTATGTTGGAGCTGGTGTAGGCATTGGAATAGGTGGAAATGTTGGTGGCGGCGGTGTCGGGATCGGGATCGGTGGTAGTGGAGGCGGTGGAAGCGGCAGTGGTGTTTGGATTGGTGGAGGAGTAAATGCTCCTCCACCAACAGGGTCAACATCAAATGCAAAGCTCAAAGCAGCCTATAATGCACTTCAGGCATGGAAATCAGCAATCACTGAGGACCCATTAGGGATACTAAACACGTGGGTTGGGCCTCAAGTATGTAATTATAGAGGAGTGTTTTGTGCAGAGTCTGAAGACGAAATGGGTTCATCAACAGGCTTGACTGTGGCAGGTATTGATCTAAACCATGCAAACCTCAAAGGCACTCTTGTGAAAGACCTTTCACTACTAGTTGATGTAACACTCATCCATCTGAACAGTAACAGATTTTCAGGCTCAATCCCTGACTCTTTCCAAGACCTTACCTCTTTACAGGAACTAGACCTCAGTAACAACCTTTTCTCAGGAAATTTTCCTAGTGTTGTCCTAGACATACCAAATCTCATCTACCTAGACCTTAGATTCAACAGCTTTTCTGGTCCCATCCCTGATGATGTTTTCAACAAGAAGCTTGATGCCATTGTCCTCAACAACAACAATTTCCTAGGTGAACTACCACAAAGCCTAGGAAACTCACAGGCTTCTGTCATCAACTTAGCTAACAACAAGCTGAGTGGAAACATCCCTGCTAGTTTTGGCATCATGGCTTCAAAAATCAAGGAAATACTGATCCTTAACAACCAATTAACTGGCTGTCTCCCTGAAGGAATTGGGTTGTTCACAGAGATGAAAGTGTTTGATGTGAGTTTCAACACATTGATGGGTCATTTACCTGACACATTGTCTTGCTTAAGTGAGATTGAGGTTCTAAACTTTGGGCATAACAGGTTATCTGGGGACTTGCCAGACACGATGTGCTCCATAAAAAGCTTGTTGAATTTGACAATATCTTACAATTTCTTTTCTGGGTTGAGCCAGGAATGTGCGAAGCTGTATGGTAAGAATGTGGGGTTTGATTTCTCAGGTAATTGCATACCCAATAAGGGCATGCAAAGGCCTGAGCCTGAGTGTTCTGTTACTCCTGGAGCTGGTTTGAGTTGTTTCAGGATTCCTTCCTCTGCGCAAGCACTCGTTTGTGGGGCAGTGGGTGTTTTCACTAAGACTTTGGGTGATGAATCTTCAATCTCAACAGTGCCTTGATAGAGATGCGACTGTTGTTATTCACTAGTAGTTTGTAACAGGTTGGTGATGGCTGTCAGCAATTAATACAAATCATGATTTAGTGTTTCCTCATTTACTTTTGTTCCCGCTTGGACAACTCAACTAGCTATAGTTGTTATGATAGGGATAATGTGTTTTTTTTTTTAAATAAACTTTATTTGTTATTACTATTCCCACCATCCCCAACCCCAAACTTAATTGCTGCAATGATGGGGAAGACTAGCTAGCAATTACTTGATTAATGTGAGTTTCTTTGATAAAAACATCTTCTAAATGGGCTTGGCAAATTAGCCTTTTTTTTTTTCCTTTTTTTTTTAAGCTAACTATAATATAATTTAGAAAAAGAAGAATGGAAAGTAATTCGTATCATGAGATTATTATAGCATGTTAGTGAATATCCTTAAAGTTTAAAAATATGGATTTTTTTATTTTTTTTATATGCGGTTGAGATTATTTATCATTGTTTTTGTGAAATAATTAGTATATAGAAATATAATTTTTTATTAGACATCTTAATATGGGGTAGTTTACAATCATGGTAGCAGCCACGAGAGGGTCATGGATAAGACATGAACCAAGTCAAATTTGAAAAGATTATGAACTTTTGCTATACTTGTACAAATCCAAGTGGATCATGCTTTTCCATCGTCTTTGGAATAGTGCACGTAAAGCATTGAAAATGCCAAAATTACCAAGTCTCGTGACACTTCTGTCATTTTCTTAAAATTTCAAAATAATAATAATAAAAAAAAAAGAGTAACTATCTTGTGATCCTTGTTCAGAAGGATTATTACATCTGTCGAACATAATTTTTTTTTTTTTTTTTTTATATTACATTAGAAAAGAGTAACAAAAGGTAGGTAGGATTGAGACACTTATTTTTAACACCACCTTCTATTAAAGGTGTAATATATATAAAAGATAAATTTATAAGAAAAAAAAAAAAATCCATATATGAAAACGTTTTTTTTTTTTTATATATATTTCAATTTTAATTGAGAATATTATTAAAAATAAATGTATAAAAAAGCACTTATTTATGTTTCGAAAAGTAGAGAATAGTGAAGGAAGGAAAAGTTGAAGAATAATAGCTTCAGAGAAGTGAGATAAGAGCAAAAATTTCAGCTAGTAGTGGCAGAAAGGAGAACACCAGTTTGTTTTTGAAGAATATATATATAATATTTGGATACACAAAAGGCTTTCTATAACTTCTCATTTTGGTGTGACTTCAATATCGTTTTAATTTTTAAAACGTTACCTTTGGATACAAGGATATAAAAAGTAAAATAAAATAAAATGAAAGATTAAATATACATAGTATTAATATATAGTATGCAGGTAGATAAGATATAAATGGAATGCAAATAAAACACTAATAAAACAACCAGACCCATTAAATGCAACTCATATATATTATCTCTGGAGTTCCATTTTTATTTTATTCAAAGGTGATCTATGTGCACTTCATATATCCTAAATTCTTTATATAGATTCATGGGCCAATGTCGTGGAAATTTGTCGCCCATAATAATCATGTGAACAAATTGATAAATTTTGGTTACATGGCTACATGAATTTGGCCAAATAAAAAAAGAAGTAATCATGTGAACATTAACTGGAGAAAATAGAAAAGGGTTAACAATTAAAGTTTGCTTATTATTTTCTGAATTTGTATTTATTAAACTAAACAAGTGGAAACTTTCAAGAGTCTAGTATATCAAATTGTTTTTGCACATGATTGGGGTGAATTCTGCACCAATGAATGGACACAGAGAATGTCAGCACGTTACAGATGTCAAAATGTGTCATGAAATAAAGTACATTGGATTAGGAAGTTTAAAAGAACGTGTAGCTGTTGCATAGCCATTCAAGTCACTCCACTGATCCCCAGAGCTCCCATGAATCCTATAACCTGCATCTTCCAACTCTGCTCTCTTCTCTGACTTGTACAATATTGCTAGTTTGCCTTCATCTGTAGCATTCCTGTTATGATCAAACCCAAAAGCAATTAGCCAATGCTATTTTTCATTTTAAGCCATGCACGTGAGGACATACTAAATTTTGATACACATCACCTACCATGCTAGGAAAACTATCATGGTAAAAACTCATGCATCGCCTTCCGTATTTTATTAGTCCATGCCTACCGCTAAACGGTTGATGTAGCATGTAATATGATGAAATGGATTTTTATAGAGTCCCAACTCCACACAACTTTATCCAAAAAGAGCAAATTTATGCTGTCTAAACATCTCATCTACATTCTTCAGAAACATTTAAGAATCAAGGGTGCAGATTAAATAAGGATGTGTTTCTATTATAAGGATTATTATAACAGGGTAGATGTATATTTGCCTCCCAGATATACGTTGTAGTTGGTCTAAAATAAAGATAAAAGATTAGAACAGGTGGGGCATACAGAAAAAATCATTGATAACAGCATTAACATATGGTGCATCAAATGATATATGTTTGCTCCCATTGTAAATAAAGGGTAAATATTACAATACATTGTGCATACAAGGATGTGTATATTTGCCCAAATACAAATAGAAATTCTACATATTACAAAGCTAATATAATTGTAGTAGAGAATTAACAACATCTTTCACATGCATGAATGAAATGTTACGAGGCTTCTCCTCCATTTACATCACTTAAAACATTCATCTTCAATATATACACTTAAAGACGAATCTACATCCTCTATCAACCAGAATATGATTTCTCACTTCAATGCCATTTTTTTCTCCATTTTAGCGTATGGATTTATACATCAATGGGTACACAGAAAAACTTTGTCCTGAAACTGGTTGAACCGCTCTATGTTGGCATGTTTGAGAGGACAACGGAAAGAATTAGTATAGATCTTTTTCAAAGCGTTAGGTCAGCTGTCCTGGCATTGCTTTTTAAAGGCAAACTTAACACGAGGGGTTTTTGACAGGTTTCAGAAATTTCTAACATCAATCATCTGTAAACCTTACTTATTACAGCATAGAATGCGTACAAAAGGTATAGTACAGGTAATATACTCTAATAAGGTCCATATAACCCAGATCTATCACGGAAAAATCCCATGTTTTCTCAACGGGAGAAAACAAAAATGCAAAGAATTGAAACTATCATGAGAGGAAAAAAGGTGATGATATATAAGATTGGTGTGGAAGAGAAACTACAGCAATTGGTAAGAAAATTTCTCACTAGAAAATGTGACTATTGCAATGGTCAGAATGAGGATTTGGGATTGTTTACCTTAAAATCAGTCTTTCCCAATTGCTGTACCCTGCGTATACAAGATTCTTTGTGGTGACATTTCTCTGATATTCAGAGCGCCCAGTTAGGAGGAAAATTGTGAAATTCAGTTGTTGAAGCGCTTTGTAAAAGCTTAAGCTCGCAGGCAAAGCAGGTGCCTCAGCTAACTCCACCCATTCATCCCAAGATGTTTCATCAAAGGTCTCTGATCTGTGTCCAGACAAAGGCAAAAAAATATCAAGGTTTATGTATTATATACTAGAAAGTTTGCCAAATTTACCTAGTGCACAAACAATATGGCACATGACTGGACCTACCTCTTTTCCTAGCATGGCATTGATCAATGACCAGCAATGACCATAGTCAAAACAACATAATGTTTGAGAGAAGAAAATGACTGATTTTGCAGCTTAAAAAGAAGAACTAGCTGTTTGAAGGAATTGTGAAGATTTTATATCCAAAAATTAGTACTGAGGATTTTGGAAAATGTTCAATTTAATTTTACACCTCACTTGCACCCTAAACTCTTCTAAAATCGAGATTGAATGAGAGTACAACTTTTTTTTTTAGCAAGATATGCAGCATACCATATGTTTAAAATAGAACGAATTATAAGATTCAGAAACTTTTGGAATTAATTAAATATTCAATGAGTTAGATCTAAATTAAATCTGGACCAAAACGCTAACCAAGTGTAATGCATTTCATTTCAAACTAATATAAAAAGCTTATGAAGACGTGCAATTTAAATGTGCCAAAACTAGTGTTACATTGTTCTCTTTTAACTCCAAAAGGTCAAACTCTGGCTAAAGACTCCCAACTGTTTAAATGAATCGGTTAGGGTCAAGAGGGAAAGTATATTTTTGAACTGGATCCATAAGTACACAGTCACAATTGGATGTTTATAATTTTACCCTTTTGATCCTTATATAGGAATGAAGTGCCATTCTAAATTCCATGGGGGGTTTCTGAATGAATATGGCAGGTTTTGAAGTGATGCTGGCAATATCATCTAGTGGAAGATGATGGAGATTTGCAATTCAAACAAATATACAAGAAGAGGTGTAGAGACTTGAGCGAGGTATGACGCATAAGAGGAAGGTTTTGTAAGTCTGCTTTATGCAGATTTATCTAAAAAGATGGAGTATTTTGCCATTGGAGAGCACACGACACCTTCATAAAGGCGACAGGGCTTGGTTTCAGTTGAGTCGTCTAAGTCAGATCCTTCTCTATTGTGATAAATATACTGAAGAATCAAATTCCTCATATTGAATACCAGCATGAATCTCTTGCTGAAGTACCAGTTCATTGAACAATAAGATATTGGATCAAGCACATTAGGATTATCTCCATTCTGACATACACTTTAAAAGGGAAAAACCATAAATTAAGGCATGATTAATTGATCCTATAAACTGAAATTGGCAATTATGTAATTATTAATGATTACATTTTACAAGTTTGAGTACTACTTAAAAGAAATAAAGAAACAACAGATAACTTGTGCTAGTGTTATCAATGAATTTTGTAGCCTTTCATCAACTTTTTCATTAGAATGTCTTCAGAAAATCAAGAGAGGAAACATACATCAATCTCCAAAGCTATGCTAACTAAATACTAAGTTGTATTCTCCTATTATGTAGACCCTTCAATTTTTTTTTCCTTTTTCCATACCATGTTGGATCCTTCATCTCCCTCCATTTTCAAAAAGTCCAATTGGGTATGACAAGGAAAAGTAAAGAGCCTAGGAAACAAATTTGCATTACCAAAGTGAGGTTAACCTTTTGACAGTGACCTAAACTGTTCATAGATATGAGCCACTTAGAATAAAGGAGCATGATCCAATTGCTATGGACTTTAGAGAAATGAAGGGTCTAACCTATCATGATATAACACGACATCGACCTCCTATTTTGTATGTCTAAGAGAAGGTATAAGAATAGACTTTTCGATCCACCATCTCAGCTGTAGTGTATTGCTTGTGTGTGTGTGTGTGTGTGTGTGTGTGTTGTGTAATTAATAAGTTATTAAAAAAAAAAAGGAAGAAGTGATGTGGGGTATGTGTTAATGTTAAGTGCTAATGTTGCAGTAGAGGAGGAAAAGCTATAGTGATTCTAATCACTTAGTAATTATTAATGGGGAATCGAAGGAGAAAAGTTGAGAAATATGTAGTTAGTTATATTTCTTAATTATAAACATGGAAGGTGGAAGGGCAAAAGGGTTCACTTTAATATTTGTAATTAGAGAAAAAGGGGAGACAGAATTGCGGAAACTTTGCTAGAAAATTAGTTTTAATGTGATTGAGCATTTTGCTCAGATAACTCATTATCTCTTTTTAGTCTTTATTTCCAAACCATATTTTTATTGGAAACTTTTTTGCAATTTTACTGGAAATTGTGTGTAATTCATATCAAGTGGCACCGTCTATGGGAAATTCTAATTAAGGATGCAAAGATTTTGTTAGAGAATGACACGAATGGAATCAAGAGTCAAGAGACTAGAGAAACATATGGACAATTTACAAAGAGAAATGTTAAAAGTTCAACATCAATTGGTTTCATTAGAGGGAGATAAGAAAGAATTGATCAGAAATGTTTCTTCAATGCAAAAAATGTTATAAGATTTGTGATAAGCTGGTTAGAATAGTGGATTAATTATAGGTAAGACCTCATTTGCTACTATTGGTGTCGGAAGTGGTGGAGAAGAGATTCAACCGGATGAAGGTAATCGCAAATTCGCTAGAACTACTCGAACCAAAGAGACTGATCGGGTGACACTGGTGAATGTAGTCGAAGTACAAGCAAATAAAATAGATGATGAATATTGCCAAAATGCAGCTCGATTGGTAATTTCTTTATTTGAGGGTTTAGATCTTGCCAATTGGATTGCTTTAACAGAACAATGTTTCAAACTTCAGCATACTCGAGAAGATTAGCATCTATTTGTATGCATGGAGGATGTGCACATTGGATGAAATTGCAGCGACAACGCATTCCAAACCAGGATTGGACGGCTTTTAAGGAAGCATTGATGAATCAATATGGAGATCAATCAATTCATAATCCATTTGTGCGATTATCGCAACTTCAACAAGTGTCAATAGTACGTCACTACATTGATGATTTGAAGCTTTAATTTCACAAACATCACCTCTTTCGGAATTACAATTATTGGGATACTTTCTTGGAGGCTTACAAGAAGACAGTCAAACTAGGATGAACACGTTTGCTCCTTTAGTGCCTTACAATTTGGAACAAGCTATGGAGCTCACTTTGAAGTTGGAACAAGAGTTCAACAGTGGAATATTCCTTTCTCCATTTCCTACAACAGAAAGTAATCAAAACGGATACAAAGCTGAGTATAAGCCTAGTAGAGCCAACTATCAAACACCTTATAGGCAATCTTATACATTGCCAATACAGTCTGGAACGACTATTGCTTCCACTTTGCCTAATGCAAGCCCATGTGCTAGAGACATTACTTCAGCAACAACTGTTTATAAGCCAACTTTTCAGCCAAGACCAGTATCATCTGCCACCTCTAATGCGACAAATTCTGCTATATTTCTATAAACTTCACAACGGAGTAGTACTAAAGGGACACATGGGCAAAAACAAATGTCTTATGTAGAGTTTTTGGATAAAAAGGCTAAAGGAGTGTGTTTCAAGTGTGAACAACCATTTTCTCCTGGCCATAAGCGTCCAAACAAAAGTTTAAGGTAGGTTATCTTGGAAGAAGATCAGGAAGGTGAGTGGGAAGTGGTTCAGGAGCTTTTTGATTCACAGGCAGCGGCAAAAATGGCAGGGCTAGGAGGCGCTGACCTTCAGTTGTCCTTGTTGGCTATGAAAGGCTTCATGGGGCCAAATACTATGAAGATTCGAGCCAATCTTGTTGATACTCCAATTATGATCTTGATTGATAGTGGCGCAAGTTTTGGCTATGCCAAATTTTTCCTAGCCTTTCATTGTTGAGTGTGATGTTGCGGGGTGTGGAATTGAAGCCGTTTTGCAACAAAATGATAGGCTAATAGCTTATTTTAGCAAAGCTTTGGCTGATAGAACTCTAGCAAAATCCACTTATGAGAAAGAGCTAATGGCTCTTGTATTAGCAATTAATCATTGGCGACCATACCTTTTTGGTAGGAAATTTGTGGTGAAGATGAATCAAAGAAGCCTTAAATATTTGTCGAAACAAAGAGTTACCACTCTTGACCAACAAAATTGGCTTTGTAAGCTACTTAGTTATGATTTTGAAGTACAATATCGAAGTAGTCAAGAGAACAGAGCAGCTGATGCTCTCTCGAGAATGTTTGATGACTTGGAGTTGACAGCCACATCCAGGCCCATTTCGCCTGATTTGGATGAAATCAAGGAAGCTGTTCTTCAAGATCCTTTGTTGGCCAGCAAGGTTCAGCTACTAAAAGATGGAAAAACAACTGGTAATGGTTTTCATTGAATTAATGATCAGCTTTTCTATTATGATAGATTGGTCGTACCTTCAGCTTCCAAGTGGGTGTCCATTTTTTGCATGAATTTCATGCAACCCCAATGGGAGGTCATGCTGGTTTTCTGCACACATATAAGAGGATTGCAGCCAATGTATATTGGATTGGTTTAAAAAAGGATGTGGAAAAGTATATAGCCTCTTGTGCCATATGTCAAGGGCAAAAATATCTTACTCTTTCCCCTGTTGGCTTGCTCTCTCCATTGCCGATTCCTAACACCATTTGGGAAGACATATCAATGGATTTTATTACCAAGCTTCCAGGATCAAGGAGATATAATGAAGCAAAGGAACTCCTGCTGAAGAACTTAGTGAGAAAAGAAAGACCAATTGTTAGCTTGGGGTGAAGGGCATAGCCTAATCTTAACGGTATTCAATTGATTAGCGAAGAATTGAAAGATCACCTTTTTCGTCGTTAACCCTAGTTCTTTCATCCTATTTTCCCTCCGGTAGGAAACCTTCCCAACCCATAATGATGTTGCTTTTCCCTCGCACCAAGTCCTTGTGGTGGTTGATCGTTTCTCAAAATATGGTCATTTTTTTGATGTTGAAGCATCCTTACAATGCTTGGGTTGTGGTTGAATTGTTTGTCAAAGAAGTGCTTCGACTTTATGGAATGCCAAAAACAATTGGGAGTGACTATGATCCTCTCTTTGTAAGTGGATTTTGGCTTGAGTTATTTCAATTGTAGGGTATAAAACTTCGTTTTAGCACCTCTTATCATTTGGAAACGGATGGATAAACTAAGGTTTTGAATAGATGCCTCAAATGTTACTTACGTTGTTTTGCCTTAGAACAACCAAAATAATGATCTTCATGGACTCCTTGGGTTAAATTTTATTATAATATATCTTTTCACACTTCTATGAAGATGACTCCTTTTGAGATTGTTTATGAAATGGCTCCTCCTACTTTGTCTTCTTTTATTAATCGTGAGATTGCTAATGATAAGTTGTGTGCTGCCTTATGTCCTAGAGATAAGATATTGCAGCAACTCAAAAGCAATTTACAACATGCATAAGCTCTTACTTGCAAGCAAGCTAATAAACATCGTCGACATGTGGAATATTCTGTAGGGGGTTAGGCTTTTCTGCGTCTTCACCCTAATTTGCATCAGAAAGTGATCGCTAAGGACTACAACAAGCTGTCACCTCGATATTTGGGGCCATTTCAAGTAATTGAGAGGATAGGCAGTGTCGCTTATAAGCTGAAGTTTGCCTAGTGGCTGTCAAGTGCACCCGATCTTTCATGTTTCCATTCTTAAGCATTCTGTTGGCTCATTTCCTGTAGCATCTGAGTTACCATCTGATTTGCTTCTTGATTCTGATTATTTTGATCAGCTACCAGTTGCAATTTTGGGCTGATGTCTCCAATTGCTTAGTGACAAGGAAATTCCACAAGTTTTAGTCCAATGGCAAGGTCAATCCCCTTAAGAAACTACCTGGATGGATAAACTTTCCTTTTGACTACAATTTCCAGATTTTGTCCTTGAGGACAAGGATAATGTTGAGGGGGGAGGTATTGATATAACACAGCATCAACCTCTTATTTTGAATGTCTATAGGAAGAGGTGTAAGACTGGACCTTTAGATCCACCAACTCAGCTATAGCATGTTGCTTTTGAGTGTGTGTATGTGTTTTGTGGTGTAGTGTGTTATGTAATAAATAAATTATAAAAGAAAAAAAAAAAGAGGAAAAAGCTGATGTGGGGTCTGTGTTAATGTTAAGTGCTGATATGGCAGTAGAAGGGGAAAAGCTATGGTGATTCTAATCATTTAGTAATTATTATTGTAGAAGTAGATGGGGAAAAGTTGAGAAATATGTAGTTAATTATATTTCTTAATTACAGATATGGAAGGTGGAAGGGCAAAAGGGTTCATTTTAATATTTGCAGTTAGAGAAAAAGATGGGATAGAATTTTGGAAACTTTGCTGGAAAATTAGTTTTAATGTAGCTAAGCATCTACTCAGGTAACTCACTATCTCTTCTTAGTCTTTGTTTTCAAACCATAATTTTACTGGAAACTTTTCTGCAATTTTGCTGGAAATTGTCTATAATTCATATCATATCATAAATCCGCCATATCCTTTCATCCTCACATTTTAATTCAAGTGAGTGATGCAATAAAATGCTGAAGAAATTAGTGTTGAAATATAGGCATAAGATCAGCACCATTTGCTCTAGCAAACACAGGTAACAGCTCTTGAGCCTTACTTCCACTAAATGGGGTCAGCTTGCCCTTATGAACAGAAGTCCAACAAATTGGTGGCAAAATCGCATACTTGCTCTAAATAGTCAAGGTCTACCAAGGTTTTTGTAACCTAATAGCATAGATATTGATCTCATAAAATAGGATGGATTAGGTTTGCATCTCTTTTCCCCTATTGTGATCACCGAGTTATTATTTAAAAAAAAAAAAAAAATCAAGAAGAGGAGGCCAGGGGCCAAATGTTTAGTCACATAACTCCCAAAGGACTCCTAAAAGTATATACCCTTTAATGATGGTAGGTGATATATGCACGGTTTATAGATCTAGTCATGGGCTACTTCTTGTGAAATATAGTGATTGGTGCTTTAAACATTTGTTAGAGAGAACACTTTGATCTCTTTAAAGCTCACTAGGAGAGAACCTACATTTTTAGAAGCGTATTGAAGATAATAACTCTTGCTTATCTATTATTAGTCTCGATAGAGTCATTTGTACAAGCAGGATATTGGGTAGAATAGGAAAGGTATAAGAAATAATCAAAATAGTAATATCAAGGGGCAGATGGCTATCTATAGACTATGTTGATTACACCTACTTTCTAGAAAATTGCCTTTCTCTATAAGACAGCTTTAACATTACTCCCCTCCTAGGCAATAAGCTTGTCCCCAAGCTCACACCGGACAAGAACTCAACCATTTTCCATCCAATTTTCATCTTCCAACTCTCAATCATTGATTAACTCTAACCAGAAAAGCTGGTTGCAACAGTGTCCTTGGATGAAAGTGTCCTCACAATTAAAACACAATCCTTTGGTTCCACGATCCATCATCTGTTCTTGGGTTGGAGGATGCATTGGTTTGCCATCAAGACTTCCAACATGTGCTTCATTCACCTCTACCATACTTGCTACCAAATGATGTTTATCAATTGAGCTGCAATTTTCTCTCATATGCTCAGGCTAGACTCACCATTGTAACAAGATTTTAGGGATTTTGGAGCTCCGAATCTAATCTAGTGGCCTCATGTAAACCTAAAGTGAAAAAGCGACCTCACCTATTGAAGTTATGCTTCGTGTTTGAGAGATGTGGAACTGCCCTGCATATTCCTCTATTGTGCTGGTCTGACTTAATTATGCCAACTCTCCCAAGGGATAACTCCCATTATTGACACAATGATGATAAAGATTCAATTTTTCCCCTCCATGTTAGGATTGATTTTGGCATTTCAAGATAAGAGAACAAAAGATCACCAAAAAGGAATTGAAAAGCTTAAAGGAAAAGCCTAAAAAGCAAAAACATATTGCTTTTGCTAATAGCGTTGATAATGAAGTCTTTTTTACAATAAGAACCTATTTATAATTTTTTATTAAGGCATAAACTAGTTCTTTAACAATTAATTAGCTTAACTAAAGACTAATGATTGCTCTAACAAACTAACTAATTTGCATAACAATTAACTGATATCTTCTTTTATTATCATTTCTTTTAGTACACCTTTTGATCAGATCATAACAATTGCCACTTCTTGAAAAATTAAACTTGCCCTTAAGGATTCAAATGTTAAGGAAAAGTAATTGACAACTATATGTAAGTTCTACAGAGCAACATATCCAAAGCCAAACTATAACCAAAGTTCTGTTTTACCAAGTGCCCAATGTCTATCATTAGATATCGCGCAGACCATTGGATGTAGCGTTCCAATTTAATTGGACGTCTCTAAAGAGATATAGATGAGTAAATGTAGACATCTTAAAAGAACACATCTCTGGTTCTTCAAATGCTGAAAAGGATACTATTATTATATTGAGACTACTCAACTACAATGAATATAAAATTTGAACTTTTGACTATTTGATCTCAATGCCTCTCGACTTGCACCGTCTAAATGTTCCAATTGTGTATGATAGATCCAGGTAATCTTCTTTATGTTCCACTTAGCATTTGTATCATCCAAGATCACTAATGCCTTGAAAAGCAGGTTCTCCACAACAACATCCTTGATTTCTGTCTCAAACACGATTTCACTATTCCAATGTAATCCCAAAACTTCCACTTGCATCCTACAATTTTTCTACACAAAAATTCAGCATAAAACGATAACTCTTTTAAGTGATGGAATTATCGTTATTAGGTGTGTCGTTCTTTGATATCAACATAATGATATATGGTAGATCTAGCCGATAAGAACGGTACATCTCAAAATTATAAACTACAGTATCAAATTTTAGTGCTTTTTTCTTTTTCTTTTATTTGTTTATTTATTTTTGCATAAATTATGATTCTTTTAGCATTTCACTTTTAACTTTTCGCAATCATCATAGCTTTATTGACAGTTAGGCATTATTTATTAGCCGGGTATTAATCAGGCCCGTGGGTCCAAACCGGTCCAATATTATGACAGTAACGTTGTGTTGTGTGCTAGATTCAGTGGATTGTCTACCAGTCAAAATCACGCCCATAAATATCACATGCCTAGATAAATGTTGTGGCAACAAAGCAAAACCATGTTGCCATAAAAAAGAGAGAGAATTCAACCAACACCAAAATCAGACAACCATGTATCAACAAAACATCGGATGGCATAAGCCATTTATAAGCCCTACGAAAACATTTCAAAAGTCGAGGGAGATTAATCCAGCGAAATTCGACAGTCAATCTAGCGGCGTGAATACTGCAAACCTGCAATCTTGTTTAAATTTGGCATATTTTAAGTTATTTATGAAACTTTTATGTTCCGATTAGCCATAAAATTTTTATAATTTTTTTCTTTTTTCAATAATATTAAAAAGAGATTGATATATAATTTATTTCATTAGTAGACAAATATTTATATTATTAAATTACAACCATATTAATAAAATTTCTACGTTACTCAATAACAAAATAATAGATATATGAAAGAAAAAAAACAACTTTCTATTTATTTAAAGAATATTCACTAACATTTTTTATTTTTATTATTTTACTCAAAATGTGAAAAATAGCATAATTTTCCTAATGCACTGCTTTTTCCAATATAAAAAATATGAGGATGCACAGCACACACAAGTAATCCATGTAATAAAATAAGCCAAAATGAGTAAAAACTTTGACCAATGAACTGGTAATCGAATCCAACGGTCCATATTCAATCTCGGCTTACCCGTAGCCATGAACTGCATAGTACGGCAAATTCGACAACAACGTCTCGTCAACGTCAAACACCCAAGCGTCCTTTCCATCGCCGGCGATCTCAATGCCCTTCGCGAACTCGGACGCAAAGCCTGAAACGACGGCGGAGTCCGACCTGTATCTATCGCCGGTCATGTAATCGTTCACGAAGGTCTGGCATCTCGTGGGGATACTTTTCCAGACGCCGGCGTCGTTTGTCTCGACAGCGTATCTCCAGCTCTCGCAGTAAAGAGTGTCGTCTCGGAGGATTTTCCGGTCACCGGAAAATGGGAATGGTTTGATTATCTGGAGGATTGATTGGGAGAGAGAGAAAGTGAAGAGATTGGAGAGAAAGATGATTATTATGAGGCGCTCCATTGGCTGGTAGGTCGAGAGAGCGAGAGAGGTCGCGAATGCTAAGGAAATAAAAAGTATATGGAAGTGTATGAACGGGACAAAAGTATTCAGGTTGTATAACATGAAAGAATATTATTTTATAATATATATTATTTTTAGTTTTATACAAGATTTGGTGTTATTTTAGTATTCCATTTTCTATGCACATGTTAAATAAACAACGTGCTCCTTCTTTAATATATTTTGATAGAACCAAGAAGGGTACCGGTTGATTAAATTAATTAGTTGACGAAAAAATAGAAAAGCTATGATTACAATAACAATTGGAAATTAGTGCCCCTTTCAACAAAAACATAATATAAGATCTAATAAAAGCTCGATATTCTCATGTAGCGATTATTTTACAGTGAAGCTTTTGTTTAAGCTGAGTGCCTCTTTTGGTTTTAGTTTAATTCCTATGACAGCAATTGGACAATGTGAATGTGCCAACGGTGGGCCGGTGTTGGTTTCGTGGCTAGTAGTGCTTTCTTTTAAGACAAATTGGTGTTCCGAGTTTAAGTTTTTTATCTAGCCGATTGCATATATATTATATTTTATGAAGGGAAGGAAAGGTTATCTTGCTCATATCGGTGGAAGAATTTCATAGATGAATGAATCCTTTAAAATCTAGGGCTCGTATTAAATCATTATATTTTATGCCTTTATTTAAATGGATTTATGTTTTAAAAGTACCGATCTATAATATGATATGTTTACTAATTGTTAACGATAATTTAAACTCATTACTCAATTCGTTCTATCAATGTGTTTTGCATCCAATTGAACTCATTTATTCATTAAAAAATTATAACTAAATCTATAAAATAGTTGTAATTATATAGTGAAAATAACAATTATAAAACTAACATTTACAAATAAAAATGCCATAGCTCAAATATCTAAACTAAAAATTACATCCCAACAAAATTTAATAAAATAAAGTTTGATCAAATAATAAGTTGAACCATGACCTAATATGACATTACTACTAATGGTAATTTCCAAAGTAAGCATATTCTCTATCAGTTTTTCTAAAGAGACAATAAAAAAAATTATATATAAAAAAATTGTATTAATAAAAAATAAATGATGTTGAAATATTTATAAAAAAATAATTTAGTTTATGATCTTCTCCATAAAATCAATACTTATATATAAAAGAGTTTCTACAGGTTCTATCTTTAATAAGTCATGATATTGATTAAAGACTTGACTTTCAATACTAAATACGGATTTTAAAGCTATCATAAATATTAATATACTTAAGATATTATATACTGTTTTTGCAACTTGAAGATATGGAACTTGATTAGTTTTTCAATAAATTAATATATCCAATTCTATCATTGTATGTCACTCCTCACCCAATTCAACCCATCTTCATTAACACAAATTTGCTCATTAAAGAAATAGATCAAACTTACAATTACCTAGCTTTTCTCTTTTATTATCTACTATTTAAATTAGCTCTATTAATTATTTATATGGGCTTTATTCTTTTTCAAAAAAGTAGGTAATTATTATAATAAAAGGTCATAGATAGGTATACATTTACTTAAGTTCAAAAAAAAAAAAATGCCCAGGTAAAATTAAACATATAGGAAACAAAAATATTAATTGAGATTTATTTTCATCCCTAAGGATAAAGGTCAACTTATTTTTGATATTAAAGACAAAGTTGAAGGAAGACTAAAGTATTGAGAAATGAAGTATGGAGCTTAAGCTTGCAGTGCTAAACGTGGAAAAAGACTAAAGCTGAAAGTTCCAAATCCTAGTTCAAAGAAAAAATAAAAATATTAAACACCAATGTACAGTAAATAAGTAAATGCTAGGTGGAGAAAGTATTGAAATATTGGTTGTTTTAACTTTAAACTCTAACTATGGACCTTTTTGTAGAATCTATTTATTAAACAAATCTATAAATAAATCCAAAAGTTAAATCCAAATCCGGATACCAATTTTATCGTTTTTAAATAGATTTGACACATTTGTATTTCATAATGCTTTTCCAGTACATAAATCCATTTATAATCGTTTCATGCCACATCGTGTTCGAGTTTGCAATTTATATCTCAAATTTTCAACGTTGTGTAAAACTTCAATTCTCTTAATTTATAAAGTAAAGGTTAGCACAACCATCAATTAATGCATACCTTTTTCATCAAATCACGTATCTTTAAATTTGATACACATGACAAGGTGGAAGAATTTTTTATTTATTTAGCTAGATCATTTGGGAAATTTCTCAAATTTTGAAGCTAGGTCTAAGATGGATAGTTGAAATTTACCGTTGAGTGCTTTTGATGATCTAATAGTCGATATTCATCCCCCCTTTTCTTGCATGGACATGGGTTTTGAAGCTAGGACTAGTATGGGCCTTCACAACCTAGAGACTTGTAATTTAAGGAAGAAGCCCAACTTTGAATAGATTAAACTAAGTCTTCGTTTGAATCCACATATGCCATTTCAAAGCTGAATGAAACAGTATAAGCTCAGAAAGACCTTTTTTTACTTATTTTTCAAGCGTGAGACAAGCTGAGAGTAGTTCAATTATCTTTATCTCCAATCGTATAACCAAGCAGATGTTATCTGCTATTTCAAAAATTTTAGTAAATATAATTCCTTTTAATTCCACATAGAACTTAATCTCTTTTAGAACCACACAGAAAATATAATAACTCCTCTCTTAATACTTTACAAAACATATCTCCTTTCGATTCGAGTAACCATGCAAGTGGGTTAAACCATTGTAAAATATGTATCCATTTGAGGACATGTTTCCTTTTCCAGCCTGGTCTGTGGACTAACTCATTCCAAGGCGTTTACCAAACAAGCTGAAATTTTGAGGCCCGACCCCAATCCCATACAAATTGGTTGATTAAACAAGTCAATTCACCAAATCTAGATTATAAAACCCATTTATATATTTTATTAGGTTATATAGATTGATCTACCAATCCAATAAATACTTACAAATGTGCGTTCTAATGTATTTTCCTTTTATCATGATAATACAGGATTCCTCATTAGATATATTTGAAAAGAGAAAATGACAAAAAAATAAAAATTAAAAAACCTTCTCAAAATGTTTGAACGGAAAACTTTTAAGAGGAGGCTTTTGGAAGCGGCATTTAAGAAGAGTTTATTAATTAATGATTCTAGATAGATATATAAGTAAGACGAACTATTTGTGAGTTATTCGAATTCAGTTTTACTTGAGTTTGATTTATAAATATAATCTAGTTTGAACTCAAAATGAAACCCGTTTATATAAACGAATCAAACCCAAGCTTATATTTAAAAACGTGAGTCAACTTGCTAACCTATATATTTTATTAAAAAAATATTACTTAAAAAAATATAATATAAAAATAAGAATAATATAGTTCAAAATGATAAAATGTTTATTTTAAAAATGTTGAATTAAATTTGAGATTTAATTCAATATTGAACTTGAATTTGGACTCATTTATACTTATTTATAAACTCATTTATCTAAATGCTCTTAAGTTTGGGCTCATTTATTTAATAAGTCAAACTTAAAAGAGATGATTTTTGGATTTCTTAATAAATTAGACCACAATTCTATAATTTTTAAGTTTTATAAAAACTTAATCTAATTTAAATTCGATAATTTTTAAATCAACTAAATTTAAATCTATCGGAACTCAGCACTCGGTTACGCTTTAATTCTAAAAGCAAATTCAATTAAATGCTTCTTGGAAATAGCAATCCAAAATAAGACTCTGGCTACGCGATATATAAGAAGAGTTCGGTGATAAAATTATATAATATTTCTTCTTTTATTGTGAATATACCTGATTTTCCGTATTTTAAGTACTTTGCCCATCAGGCAATCACGAAAAACAATGATTCCAAACCCCATCCTGCTTTTCGCTTTAGCACGCAGAGAAACATCAACTACAGTGGCGAAAATATATGAAGTGGAGTGGCCTCACCTTGATTCTTTGTGTACTGGGTTCACCGCTTGTATTAATCATTAATAGTCTATTCCGTTATCCTATGTCCGTGTTAGTATCTAGGTAATGATGGATAATTTCTTTCCAAAAACCAATCAAATCATAAAAACTTTCTTCTTCAGAAAAATTCCATGAGAAAAGCATTAAAAAATCTACTATAGTGTCACGGGCAGAGCATGAAGTAAAAAACTTGAAATGGGCCAAAATCAATCATGACATCCCAATGTAAGACGCATAATGTCCGAGCAGCTGCATACCGCCACCAATTATAGAAACGAAACCATCATTGCACTAATCACAAAGAGTTATGGGAGCCCTAGTTATGGGGCACTCCATGCAGAACCCATATAGAAGAGACCCTTATTTGCAGGTCGCCAAACTATATTCCTACTCCACCAAAAATGCACATCACTAGTTGGACCACCTGAGTGGAGTTTTTTCTTCTTTTTTTTTTCTTTTTTCTTTTCATTTCTTTTAGCATCACATATTACAACTATAGGAATGAGAATTTGAATCTCACCCATCTCGATCGGTAGTCAATATTCCCTGCTAATTCCCATTACTTCTTGAGAGTTTTAATAGAACATACAAATAAATAAATAGTTTCTCCAGCCATGATCAAGAACTTAAGTCTCAACCTAGTGTTCTTTTATTTTAAATATTCTTATTCTTTTAACTCCTTAAACTAAATACATATGAAAATTTAATTAGAATACAACTCTAAGGTAAGGCTTTGTTAATCTATCTATATGCAATAGTCTGTGATGAAATTGAGTTGGATATTCTATCAAAAACAAACAACATGGAGTTAAATTCTATTATTTCATATCTGTAAAACTACTTGAGAGGCTCTAAACTTTGAATTACAATACAAGCATCCTCCTTGTGGAAAAGTTTAATCAAAGGAAACCTCAATTTAAAAGCATTTAAAATAATCCTACTTGGGAATGGCAAACAATATCAATATTAGTTAAAAGAAGAACGGGGAAGAGAAATGAAGAAAAGAGATATGTGAGAAATGTTGAATGAATCAATCAATCAATTACTAAAAGTTATAGAGTATTGTTTATATACAATTCATTACCATCTAACTTTATGCTAACTAATCAAACTAACTAACCAATTAATTTGTTTAACTAATCTAAATAATTATGCGTATTAGCACCCCCCCCCCCTCCTCAAGCAAGGGTATAAATATTCTGTATGCCCAGCTTGGACATGGATTCGTGAAATGAAGAAGTTGAAAGTGCTTTTGTAATACAATTAGCAAGTTATTTGGAAGACGTGACTAGTAGTAATGTAATGAGTCCTTGCTACAATTTTTGTCATACCATATGACAATCAAGTTCAATATGTTTAGTTCTTTGATGGAAAACATGATTTTTAGGAATGTAAAAGGTAGATTGATTGTTACAAAATAATGGAGTTGGGTTATTAAACCGAGATCATGAAGAAGATGCAAAAGCCATTGAATTTCACAAGCTATGGTTGCCAAAGTACGATATTTAGCTTCTGAAGAAGAGTAAGGTACTATGGTTTGCTTTTTAGATATGCAAGAAATTAAAGATTGTCATAGAAAGAAGCAAAAACCAGTCATAGACTTATGAGAATCATAACAAGTTGCCTAATCAGAGTCACAAAAAGCTTTGAGTTCAAAATCAATATTTAATGGGAAAAAAAGACCTTATCTAGGAGATGATTTGACATAATGAAGAACATAATGAGTAGCCTTTAAACGTAACTCGATAGGAGAATCAAGAAATTAAAATAATTGTTAAACAGTGAAAGTAATGTCAGGATAAGTGTTTGTTAGATATAAAAGTCATCCAATCAAACGTTGATAATCTGATGAGTTTGGTAACGAAGAAGAACCATCTTGCTTGACCAACTATGTACTAAGTAATAAAGGTGTGTGTAAACTGGTTTGGCGTTTAAGAAACCATTATCCTCAAGCAAATCAAGACAATATTTTTTCTGATATAGATTTATACCAGAAGCTTTATGAATCACTTCCAAACCAAGAAAATATCGTAGCTTACCTAAATCCTTAAATTTGAAAACAGTATGCAAGTGTTGTTTAATATGAGAAATTTAATCCATAGAGTTACTTGCAAGAATAACATCATCAACATATACTAACAAAATTGTGAAACATTCATCATCAATTTTAAAGAAAAGACTATGATTTGGTTGTGATTGAGTAAAACCATATTGTGTAAAAGAATCAGAGAGTTTGGCATACCATTAATGACTAGCCTGTTTTAAATCGTACAAAGACTTAAGAAGACAACAAACTTTAGACAAAGCAACTAATTAAAAACCTTCAAGAATGGATATATACACTTCTTCTTCGAGAACCACATGTAGAAATGAGTTATTGATGTCCAATTGGTGTAAAAACCATTGCTTAGCAGCTACAAGAGCAAGAAGTAATTACACTATTGTCATCTTTACAACTAGGCTAAATGTGTCAAGATAGTCTAGATTGAGCTGTTAAGCATAACTTTTAGTGAGTAACCTTGCTTTATACTGTTTAATAGATCTATCAAATTTATATTTAATTTTGTACACCCATTTACATCCAATAGGTGTTTTATTAGGTAGAAGATCAATAATATCCTAAGTTTGGTTAGCTTCGAGAACAGAAATTTCAGTTGCCATTGCATCACACCATTCTTGTTGTTTAATTACTTCATTATATAAATGAAGCTCCTTAATTTTGTTAACAACAACAACAAAAACACTATGACTGGATGGAAGATGAGAATAAGAAAAAACATTTGCTAAAGAAGGAGGACTGTTATTGTTCTTAATAGCACAATCATAATCGTGTAGACGAGTAAGCAACTTACGAATATGAGATGACTTCTAAGGATACTATTCTATATTATGAGTAGAATCATATGTAACTGGAACAGAATTAGTGTTCATGGATGAATTCGATGAAGAAATAGAACTGGAAACATCCTTATGAATATCATATGTGACTTGTGAAGAAATAGGATGAATAATGTCTTCATTAATGGAGTCACAAATCATGGATTTATAAGGAAAAATAGTTTAATAAAATATAACATCTATGGAGACAAATATTTGATATTTCTACAGATCAAACAACTTGAAACTTTTGACTCCTGGAATAAAGCTAAGAAAAATCATTGAATTGCACGAAAGTCAAATTTGGTTTTAATCTTATCATGTGTAAAAGCATAACATAGGCATCTAAAGACTCGTAATTGATCACATTTAGGTTAAATTTAAAATAAAAGATGATATGGAGTAAGATTATTGAGAGTAGATAAAGGTGTCCTATTAATAAGAAACACTATATCCAAAATGCACTCCCCTTAAAATCTCATAGGCAATCCAGCTTGAATCTTTAAAGCTCGAGCAACTTCAAGAATATGTTGGTGTTTCATTTCAACAACACTATTTTGTTGGAGAGTTTTAACACAAGATTTTTGATGCATAATACCTTGTGCTTCATAAAATTGAGGTACGAGAAATTCTTAACCATTATTTATTCAAATCGTTTTAACCTTCATATCAAACTATGTTCGAACAAAGCTCACAAAATTGGTTAACAAATCTCTTGCTTCTAATTTATATCACATAAGAGATACCCATATTGCTCAAGTAATATCATCCACAAATGTTAAAAAATAGTATTGATTGTTAATAGTTGCTTCTTTCACTAAACCCCATATATCAACATAGGTCAATTCAAAAATTGATGAAGTATAAGAAATACTAGATGGAAAAGATAGTCACTTTTGTTTAGCATAGTGACAAACTTCACAATGATTCACTTCATTATCAGCAACAATTTTGGAGTCAATGTTTGACAGAAACTTCATTCTATCATATGGCACATGACCCATTTGATAATGTTATATATGATTTATTTTATTTGTCCTAATATTGGAATTACAACTTTAAAAAACTTTATCTAGAATCATCATAGAATTTGTAGAAGATGCCTTTTTATTCTCTAACTTTAGCTAATATAACCCATCTACCATTTTAGCATATCCAATGGATGTCCATGTTTGTAAATCCTGAATAATGAATTTTGTTGAATTAAAAACAATATAGCAATCAATTGAAGTTGTCAACCTACTTGCAAAAACTAGATTGAAAGAAAAATGTGGCATTTATAAGACCTCTTATAAAATCAGCTTGTGACTTAATTGAACAATCCCAATATGAGTAACTTGTAGTTAAGCATTGTTCAAAAGTCATACAAAGATATTATTGATTGCTTTATGTGACAAAAAATGAGCCAAAGAATAAGATATATGATCACTTGCTTTGGTATCCAAGATCCATATGTGTTCATTTAATCTTTTAGTTGAAAAACTAAAAGACAAATGTGTACCTCATTTACCTTATTCCTTTTCTACGAAGTTTGCAATCAACATATTTGCTTGTACTTTATGAATATGATTTCTAGGTATAGATATAATCAACTGCATCAATTTGTTGTATTGATCTCTTATGAAAGGAAATTAATTTGTATCATTATTTTAATCCTATTCAATTTGTTCCAATTTGTCTTAATGTATTAAATCCACTTTATTGACTCTCTTTTGTGATTCTTGTTTTACACTCTTGAAGTTCGGAGGATACCCATATTTCTTGTAACAATAATCAACTATATAACCAAGAATTCCACAATAAAAACAAAGTGGTTTCTTGTTGTTTGAATTCCAAATTTTCTTATTTGCATTGTTAGACTACTAATATGAAGATTTAGTTGCTAAAGTAGTAGACACAATAAGATCTTAAGAAATAGTCACACTTAATTACCTTTCTTATTGGATTACAAATGAAAAGACTTTGTTTATAGTTAGCAGAGGATCCATTAGAAGGATCTAAGTCTTCTTAGCATTAAAGTTGTCGTTTAAGCTTTTTAGAAAACAAATTACTTGATCATTCTCATAGTGATTCTTCATAATAGTAATTGCTCTACAATTTCTTTCATTTTCGCAATTTGGAAGAGATCACAAACACTCAATTCATACTATAAAATTTTCAATTAAGTGAAGCAATCAGTTCCTGAAAATGTATCTTGTTTCAAGTTTATATTTCTTCTTGGAGTTTTGAAATCCAAAGAGAATCGGATTAGGAAAAATGATTTTATAAATCCTTCCATACTTCATGTATCATATCTATCCATATAATGCTTTGAGCAATTAATTTTGTAAGAGAATATATGATCCATAAAAGAACCATAGTGTTGCATCTTTCTTATGTTGGGAATAAAGGATCGTCCTTTTTTGGTTGTAAGATACTTCCATCCACAAATTTAAGTTTGTTCTTCAATAATAATGCCATTTTCATGGCTTAACTCCATGATAGTTCGTTTCATTTAATATTAATGATACTAAGGTAAGACAAAGATTTTCATTTGGGTGTAAATAGTAAGGGCTTGATAGAGTTTCTTCTTCCTTAGGCATTTTCAAAGCTTTGATACCATATCAATATTAATTGAAAGAGGAACGAGGAAGGGAAATGAAGAAAAGAGATGTGTGAGAAATGTTAAATGAATTAACTAATTATTGAAAGTTATAGAGTATTGTTTATATAAAAGTCACTATTTTCCAATTGTATGCTAACTAATCAAGCTAACTAACCAACTAGTATATTTAACTAATCTATCTTAACTAATCTAAATAATTATGCGTATTAAACAAGCCAATTTTTGGTTAAATAAATGATAATTATTTAGAGTTACCCTAAGATCTCTTATCCATGAAGAAAGTTTTAATGAAACTAATACATTATATGTTTGAATAATTCTATGGACTAATAGAGAAACCAAAAAGCACCTAACAATTAATAGATGCTTGGGTTAACTACATAAATGGGGATGAATCTCCAATTGGTTTTACTATTTCAAAACTCCTTTTTGAGAATTTTGGTCCTTGTTACTTACAAAAGCAAGAAGAGGATTGCTTAATTAGAGGTAAAAGCAAAAATAACTTTCATGTCAAGTACATATGTGCTCGAATATAAGCCTATCACAAGATGAACATCCTCATGATCTTCCTTAGATTTAGATTTAGAAGTAATAGATATATAGCAGTGGCTTTGCACTAATTTAAAGTATCATAAATCTAATATGACAAATAGTTAAGACCACCATAAGGAATAGTTCTAACATACTTCTTATGGCTCTTCTCGACTGACCAAAATGAATGGACTTTTAAATACCTATATAGTAGCTTCAAACCTGCAACACATTAGAGGAAAAGCATCAATCTTTACAAGTGAGTATAGGATAAGCAAATGTCTTTTAACAGGAAAATAAAGCAAGCGGATCTTTAAGCATTATCATGGAGTTTTCCCATGCCTAATTTGTTGAAGTTAAATACAAACACTTCTTTTCGTATTCATTCAAAATGAAGCGACTGCAAAGAGTGTCATAAGAAATTATCAATGGTAGTGGATCATTAGACATAACTTGTAAACTAGGCAACATGAACATCTTAATAATGGAGTTATGGGGACTCTTTTGAGCGCTAGATTTGTGCATGAAACTAAATATTCGAAACTCAGAAATTCAAATGGATTTAAGGATAGCTACTTCCTTGATTCAATCCTCCCAAGACAATCTATGTACCTACTTTTTTCTAAAAAGCATCATTTGGATGCAAGGATAAGCTCAAGTGCATTAAGACTACTAAGATGTTTTTTGCTCCAATGGAGACAAACTAAATAGCTGATAGCCTAGTACATATGCAAGATCATCAAGAAGAAAGAGTTTTACTAACCTTAAACATTTACATAACTATATAATTACAAAAGATCTTTCCCTTTAAACCAAATGATCCTTAAAATAGATAGCAATATACGACATTAAACTAGAACACAAATGATTTTTCCCTACCAGTTAAAACCATTATATCCAAAAGCTCTAGAGATTGACAAATCTATCTACTTGAAGAAGTTTCTCTAAGGATTTAGTGGATAGTTAAGCTATGCAAAAAAAGTAGTTTTGGTTTGCTAGATGGCTATGTGACCATCCCAATTGGGCAAATTCAATTGAGAATGATCCTTTATAGCAATTAGTAACCTCTTAGATAGGATTATGAAGCTGTTCATCACACTCCAATCACATAGTTATGAATCATCTACCAGACTTTGATTCTTATCTCCTTAGAACTTAAGGATACATAGATACAAACTGATAGAATTGATCATGTTCAAGTGAGGTCATGTCCATGTGTTTGCTTCTAATGATATATATAGAGTGTTTCACGTATTGTTCTCTTTGATGTGGGAAAAGTACAGTGTTGTCATGGAAGGACAAGGATAGCTATATGCAATCTAGATTCTAAGGTTTCTTTTCAACCTCTGATATAATCCAAAAAGGAGAACTCAATAAACGGTTGATATGTGATTGAGAGGAGCCATGAGATACTTAAATAATAGTAATACAATTTTATTTCTTCAAAACAAAACATCTATTTCTTTTTTTTTAGTTGATGTATATTGTGAAATTATATAAAACTACAAATATAATGAATATAAATATTGTATATAAAATATGATAAGTTAATTATATAATATTAGGTTAAATAATATAAGTATATATTAAGAGATATTGATATATGTAGCTAATGTATTGTATATTAAAATATTATATAAATAACATAAGAAACTTAATATTTTATAGTTGCAATTGTAAATAAGAATCATCATATAATATAAATATAAATGATTCAATGCGTACAGAAAATTTATCTCGTAATAATAAATCAAATAACTTTTTACCATGTTATAAAGGTTGGTATAACTTTATGGGAACAATTATCTAACTCAAGTGGACATCAATGGTTGAAAGGAAAATTTTGGGTGCAATTTTTAAAAATCTATTCTCATAAATAGGGTATGAGTATAATAATTGCATACTAAGTACTCACCTTTAGAATCTATATTTTAAGTTATATAGGTTACAAATTTCACCATATCTTATACCTTTTTTTCGATGATTACAATAATACCCCCAGGAGGGGGGTGATGTTAAGTGTGGTGGGATTCAAACTCAGCCATCCCATTAGGGAGAGTAGTATCCAAGCTATTAGGCTACATGGCCATCCATATCTTATACCTATCCTATAAGAAACTATGAACTATTATATTATTATCTAGTTATATATATATATATATATATATCAATTTCATTGCATCATTCTATATTCAATACCTAATAACTTTTTTATTTTGATACTTTCCTTGTTTTACAAAAACAAATTCCGTAGTTAAAGAACTTTTGATTATTGATTGAAGTAAAGTAACAATATATGGCCATTTATGACCAATTAAATAAGAGGAGATATAATGAATACAATTAATGTGCCGTATAATATTATATATATGAAAAAAAATTAATAAAATATAAGTCGTGTTATTAAATAATTATAATAGTAAACTAATATTATCATATAATAACATATAAATGATTCAATACATATAAATAATTTATATTATAATTATAAAATGAAATAATGTTATATCACATTAAATAATAAAACATTAAAATAGCACTAGTAGTATATAGTAGGTGTTGTATGCATATGCCATTGTATATTAACCACTTAACTTTATTTTAACAACTGTAAAAATCCTTGAACCTTTTTTTTCTCTTAAAAAAGATGTAATTTTACCATTTCAACATCCTTAACTTTATATGTGGATGCATTACTTATTGGAAGAAAAGACACATCACATATGTCATATAAGGTTTCCAATTACCACGGCTTACGGGTTAAAGATGTAAAACTGATAAAGTTGGACTTTTTCAAAAGTTTAGTGGTTATTTAGTAAAAAGAAAAATAGAAATTCAGTATTGAGTATGTTATTTTGGAAGTGGATTGGCATGCAATGTAATTTACCCATGTAACATTATATAATAATCAATTATGCAATAATATATCATATATATAATATAATGCGAATATTAAAAAAAAATAGTTAATATAACAAATATGCATAATATTATTATAGAATTCCAATATCAAATCATATAATTAAAATAATAAATATAAAATAATATTGTAATAAATGCAAAAGCAATCTTAGATAATAAAATAATTACATTCATTAAAATAAGTTTATAATAGTAAGTATAAATAATATTATAATATCAAAACAATATTATTTATAAATATAAATAATATATTATGTAATGTAGTAAATTAATATATGTATAGACAATGACTTTTACAAACCAACATAAATTCTTTTCTCTAATCCAAGTGGGGCTACATTTTCTCTCCCTTCCCTTCCACCCATTGTACCCCCCTCCCCTCCCTCCTCTTCACATAAATGAGCAATGTTTGGTTAATTTTTTTCCCTTTTTCAGTGTGTGATTCAGTTCATTCCTATTATTCACAATATTTTTTTTCCATTTTTTGGTTTGCAATTTAGTTTATTCATACTATTTACAACCTATATGTTATCTTGAAAGCACATCGGGAGATGCACTCTAGCAACACCCCATGCCCTCCTCAAACCTCTTTTATAACTTGAGTTAAATAGTGCTTGAATTATCCACCTATTATGTAAGGGGTTAGCTTTGATATCATCTATAATATCACAAATTAAAAGTAGTTAATAACCAACACAGCAAATACTTATAGGTCTTTTTCAACCACTTAACTTAAAAGTTTATAATTAGTATCGATATGTTATTCACTACTTGGCTTTTATAAACCAACACAAATTCTTTGTCACAATCTATGTAGGACCATATTTCATGAGGTATCACAAGTTCTACTTTTAAAATTTTGTACATCTTACCTATCTCGACCCATATCACAACTACTTACATCAACTCTTTGCTCATCTCCACATAAAAGTAATCTAGAAATTAAGGAAAACTTGGCTAGATGTGGAAAAAGGTAGCTTACTAGACCCTGTTGGCATTACCTCTTAACCTCAATAGCCAATTATATCATGTCATCAAGGGTCTCATACGATTGTAACTCTATAACATTCCAAATATCATACATCAGCCCTATGATAAATCTAGCAATTGTTTGTTCCTTCTTTTCATTTAACTCACATTACATCATTAACTTCTCAAACTTATTGACATAGTTATCAACATTAAGGCCTCCATATTGTAGTGTTTGCTCTGTCAAAAAAGTTTCTCGGCAATAGTATTGGCGTACAAAACCTTTCCTTAACAACCTCTTCATTTCTCTTCGAATTCTCCATTCTCAAGCACTATGATTTTTAAATTTTCACCACATAGCTACATACCGAGTAAACTTAAGAGTATAATTATACTACTTCAAAACTATAATTACTAAAGTATATCTGCCTTTGGTAAAAAACACAAATCTCTCAAGTGGTAACAACACCAAAACCATCTTAACCCACAACTCGTTAACATCAGCTTGTCTTAATTTCTAAGCTTGATATCAAGTCACAACATTTGCATCAATCATGTTCCAATAGGATACTTATTCCTAATATTCTTAATCTTCTTAATTTGAAAAATTGAATTCCCTTATGAATTATCTAAAACCACAACATCCATTTTGCTTTCACCAAATGCTATAACCTTTCCTTATTAGCTTCCCTTATCTCTAAAGTTTCCCTAACTAACCATCTCTTATTATTTCCCACTTCTAACCTAATTGATCTTAGCTACCCTTTCTGATGCGAACCATGACTAAGAACATACAATGTCGATCACTGGATGGGTATAAACGTGCAAAAAGCTCGAAAAGGAAGTGATGGGGAAATGTGCGGAAAGGTCTAATGCGAATGAAGAGTAAGAAAAAATCTATAAATAGCTTCAGAGGATGTGACGCACCAATGGAACTTCTGAAGACTTATGATACAACTCAGTATGATGTACAAATTGGTTTAGTGAGGTTGCTAGCCACCTAGCCTTGCTCAAGGGTTAGGATAAAGGTGATGCCGAGAGTAAACAAGTAGTGTTTACACAAGGAAAGGAAAAATACTAAGTGTATTAATGATAATTTGTTTGATATAGCTACAATTATAAGGGTATTTATAACAACTACTTGATGACCCTTTTCTCATTTTCTACCTAAAAATGGTTTAAGGGAATAAGGATAACCTAACCTAGATGCAAAAAAGGGTAGCCTAAACCAACTTTGCTTATGCTGCCTATAAATCTTAATGGCTAACTATATCATGTTATCAAGCATCTCATATAACTGCAACTCTACAACATTTCAAATATCATATTTATAACCCCAAGTGATGGAATGCTAACCTTCGAACCCTTCACCTAAGCCCATCTCCAAGGCCTACAAAGTCTTGTAAGGAGGATTCTATTTGCTCAACTTCATTAAGATGAACTCTAGTATCAAGAAGGCTTGACAGTGAACTCCTTTATTTCCTAGCTCGAGTGCATCCTGATCTGCTTTGTCTTATGCCCAGGTGCTAAGCTCACAAACATATCTGATACGACTAAGCTATTAAGTGCTGACTATCATATTGCCGACCAACCAATTGTTGAGAACCCAATTGCCAACCTACTACATACTAAGGACCTGAATGCTGACCTCCTAGCTTCTTCCTGCTAACTTGTCTCTTCACCCAAATAACTCATTTCTAGTAATTCATTGCCCCATGTACCGAGGGAATGACAACGTGCCACCTGTCTTTACTTTTTCTAATGTTATATTATATTCTCTTTGTTGTGATTGTCCCGTTTGCCCCTTTTGGCAATATACTAAGTTCCTTTACTTTGTATTACTCCTTATGTAATTTCACGTATTTCTTTGTTGTCTTAGGAACTTATTATAAATAGTAACTTGTCATCTGTAGCCATAATCATCTTATTCTTTTCTAGCTAATGAATATTCTTTCTTGTGTCTTATGAGCAACCTTCTCAATTTACAAACTTACACTCTTATCTAACTGTGCTAGTAATTCAAGGTTAAGGGGCCAGTAGACCTTAACTCTTTGCTTATGCATCATATTAAACCAATACTAAGTTATGTGGTGTTCATTGGTGAGTTACATCTGACAAGATGCCTTACGAACCTACTGAAAGGCCAAACCAACCCATTTATACTTTCTTTGATAGTTTAAAGGACCCAATTCTAATCTTATAGTAAGCCCTGGTGATAATACATTATATTTCCTAGTATTAGAGCTTAAGGTTGTGATCAACAGTTGAGTATTTGTAGTGACTGGCTTTTGAAGTAGTTTACAAACTCTGTTGTAGCCTGTTTTCTCTATTGTAGTTTGTTTTCTCTATTGTGAAATAGAACAAGTGTTAAAGTTACTGTTCAATATAATGCTTAATAATATTATGTAGAATCTTTTGTTGGGTTATAAATTTGTTGAAGTCTTATTGTGAGGATGTCGAATCCTAGTGTACAAGGAGAGATAGATGATGTTGAAAGTGATGCTCTTGATTGAGGTCGTATTGAGCAATAAACCCCTTAAACCAAGGACGAACAGATACAAAACCTTATTGCCATTGTCACCAACTTAGTTGTGACTGTACAAAGATTAGTGGAAGCTTAACCTAAAAAAAAGAAATGCTAAATGTAAATGAGGTGTGTAAGACAAGTCGAGAGGGCAAGGTGTGGAAATCTGAGCTCTTAATGCAATGAATGCACCACAAGCGCAACTTATCTGAGCTAAAGGGCACATACAATGATGCAGTGGCTTTAAGCTTATGGTATAGAGGCTTGTGGTGGTGCAAAGGCTTAAAACTCTTGAGTATCCAAATTACTTAGAGAGTTGAAAGGCAAATGCGAAGTTAACCCAATCAAGCTCTAAGTGACTGACCTGGTATGTCGAGTAGACCTGGATACGATCATGCCCCTCATGATTTTGAGGTGGATCATTAAGGTCAAATTTTGAGCAAACTCGATGAGGGTTGAGGTAAAGTTAGAGTTGAAGAACCTAAGGTTAGGAAGGACTAAGGTTAGAGCTTAGGATGGAAAACCTGAGAAATTAAGTATTTCAAGTGCCTTGGCTTCGGACATATTGCTAGTCGGTGTTTAAACAGACGTGTGATGACCATTAAGGGTGAGACCCTACAAATTGAGGTAGAAAGTATGAATGAAAGAGAAGAGGAGATAGATGTTAGGAATTTGTTAGAGGAATTTCAGGAGGACCTAGATGCCCTAATTCGACCTAAATTAGTAGAATACTTCACGGTTGTCCGATAATATCTCAGTACCATTGCTATTGATGAGAATGAGTAAAGGGAGAATCTCTTTTACATAAATTGCCGAGTGAACAGCAACCTGTGTACTTTGATCATAGATGGAGGTAATTGCACCAATGAGATAGCATAAGGAGTAGTGAAGGCTCTGAAGTTGCCGACATGTTCTCATCCTCGACCATACATAATCCATTAGCTTAATGAGAAAGGGGGACTTCCAATTACTGAGTAAGTATGACGGCTGATCACTATTGGTAATAGATACAAGGTCGAGGCGTTGTGTGACATCCTACCTATGTGTGTCTCATACATACTTCTTGGCCAACTATGGCTATTTGATTTGAGAGTACTCCATGATGGATATAAGAATACTTATATGTTCCAAAAGGATGGTAAGAAAGTTATGCTGACCCCTATGAACCTTAAGGAAGTTCAAGAATTCTAAGTAAAGGTTTCCAAATCATTGCAGAAGAAGTCCTTTATGTTTTCCTAAGCATAATTTTCTAAGGAAGTTAAAAAGGAAGAGTTTGTATTCATGTTGGTCAGAAGGTTACTAGAGCTGAAGGAGGATAATGCTCTACTAGATAATGTGCAAGCCTTACTTAGAGAATGCCAACCTATTTTCTAATGAGCTACCACCTATTAGAGGTATTGAATACCATATTAACCTACAGCCGATAGCTCTATCGATTTGACTTACCTATAGGCTCAATCCCAAGTAAGCAGCTGAGCTCAAGAAGCAAGTTGATGAGTTGATAGATTGAAGGTATGTTAGGGAAAGCATGAGTCCTTGTGCCATGCTAACTATACTATTACCTAAGAAGGATGGTTCTTAGTAAATGTGCAATGATAGCTGAACTATCAATAAGATCACCGTCAAGTATAAATATCCAATACCTCAATTAGATGACATGGTGCATAGATCTTTTCAAAGGTAGATCTAAAGAATGGTTATCACCGAATCAAAATGAGGCCAAGAGATGAGTAGAAGATAGCATTTAAGACAAAGGACGGTCTCTTTGAATGGTTGGTAATGCCGTTCAAACTTACGAATGCATCGAGTGCTTTTATACCACTTATGAGTTATGTCTGTAGGTCAGTGATAGGTAAGTGTATTGTAGTTTATTTTAATGATATCCTGGTATATAGCGCTAAACTCTCATCTCATGATGAGCACTTGAGAATTATGTTTGATATTCTCTAAGCTAAACACTTATTCAATGACATGAAGAAGTGTATATTTTGTCAAAGTGAAGTTGTGTTTCTCGAATATGTTGTATCTGGTGGAGGTATTCGAGTTTACGAGGAGAAAGTCCGAGCCATACTTGACTAGCCAACTCCTACTAGTGCTTCAACTGTGAGAAATTTTCATGGTTTAGCTTCATTCTATTGAAGATTCATTTGGAATTTTAGTTCCATAACTGCCTAATTGATTAAGCTAACTAAAAAGAACTTGGAGTTTAGGTGATCAGATAAGGCTTAGAAGAGTTTTAAAGATATCAAAACCGAGTTAAATTCTACCTTAATGTTGTTATGTGATTTTGGGATGAAATCTTACTCCTGTAAAACACAAAGAGCTAAATGGTACCGAGGCTAGTCCAGTGTAGGCACTCTGATGCCTAAGTCAGTAAACATATTCAAGAGAAGATAAGTAATAGTTATAGTTCATAGTTCTTACAGTGCTTTTCCTTTGTATTTATAAGCAAATGTTGAGTGTTTGAAGTAGCAGTTAATCATTGATCATGAGATATGTGGAGACATCATAATTAAGCACATGCTGAAAATATTTAAGTTTTAAGCGGTTATGTAATGAAACTGTGTTAGATGATAACCGTTTGCGCCACTCTTACTAAGTTCAAATTAGACATTAATCTATCTTAGTTGGCATATATCGAGAACTAAGTTACTTAGCATTTCATCAGTTGAATGGCCAAGTGAATTCAAGGGATGAAATTTGACTATTAACATTTGACCCCCAACTCCCATGGTTAAGAACTTGACTGGAGGGAGTAAATAAAGCTCAAGGCTCTGTTGGTGGGGTTAAAGTGTGAAATGCTAAATTTCCCAAATGCCGAGTAATGTAGGGAGTCTTTTGATTTTTGTTTATAACACAACAGATCATATCCTAATTGAAAAGTCATAACTATTCAAATTTCCCGCCTATCTAGAAAACTAAGTGGTAGCACGTACGACAGCTGCCACTCTAGCCATAATTACACTGCAAAGCTAATAACTGTCAAAGCAACGATAACCATTGGATCCCTATATCAAAACACATGTCAAAAATCCGTACTACACCATTGAATTAGCACGTCATTCCTGTTAGAACCGTGTTAGGGTTACAAGGGGAAATTGCTCATATATAAGGAATTTTCAATATTAAAAGAAGATTTCCTTGCTTCATTTTCATTTGTATCCACAAGCTTTCATCTCGTCTTCGTCTTCATCTTTGTCTTCTAAATTCTCGAAAGTTTTGCAACTTTTATCATTTAGCCAGAATTAGGTATGGTTCGAAACATAATTCGTTAACTTGTTCTTTCAGATTCTAAAGCAACTGAGACTGATGGTACCTCTCTTACCTAAAAAAAGAACAAAACGGTGTGTTCCTTAAGTAGCTTGGCCAATACTATAGTAGAGCAGTAGGACAAACTTGCTCGTATTAACTCTCTCGAAGCGAATACCTATCCAAATGACAAAGAAGGAAGATTTGTAGCCAGGTATTTGTATAATAACATAGTTTACTTTAGTGATTCTCTAGATTGAGTGGTAAGTGCTGTTGATAAAGTTCTTGTATCAAAATACAATAAATACTGGCAAGATCTTCCTAAGGTATGAAATTTACAGAAGTTGAGAGAAGAGGAAAGAGTGTACTTTTTAAGGGAGCATGAGTTTCACATTTATCTGTAGGACTTCGACTTTGGACTAAACTTCCTAATTTTTGCTTTTGTCAAGCAATTTTTTAACTATTTCTAAGTTGCACCAAGCATGTTCTTGCTAAACACCTACCGACTTCTCGCAGCTTTCAAGATAGTTTGCAAAGAGGTTGAGGTTAGGGCTACACCTCAATTATTTAGGTACTTCTTTATAATAAGGAGGTAGCTTGATAGTTAGTACTATGTAGTCATTAGGCATGGGCGGAAATTCATAGATAAATTGGAGTCCAAGATCCATAAGTAGCATAATAAGTTTGTGTCAATTACATTGGATGAATAATTAGACTTATGAACTCAAAAAATCTGAGGCCGACAAATGAGCAAGCACCAAGATGACTTTAACTTGGCCAACTACTCTAAGGAAAGCCGCACAAGAGAAAACGGCGAAGCAAGTAGCAACCTAGAAAAAGGCATCCTATCCAACTAACAAGCAATAAGGGAGTAAAAAGCCTAGGGTCCTTAAGGCCACATAAGTTGAAGTCAGTCGAAAGTATTCCTCTGCCTGAAGAGTCGAGAGATTCTGGCTGAGATATTGACATTTGTAATAGGGCTGAAATCACTTATCATGAGGCTGTCGAAGGGTTGTCACTCTAAGTGGATATTGTGTCGGGCATTAACAAAAGAAGTGGGAAGGGGCTTATCGGCCAACCTTCATCTAAGAGACCTAAGACTTTGGATAAAAGGATGAAGCAGGTCATAAGGAACAAAGCTCTCGGCATCAATAGTGTCGAATTTATCCCTAACACTAAGGTTAGAGAGTACTTTGTTCTATGCTGGAGCCATAATATCCTCCACATTGATTCGGCCATAAGCAATGGGATTGCATCCTTAGCTTTGATGGCAAGCATCATTCTTCCCAAGGATAAGGAGATTGTGAAAAAGGATGTCGATAGGGTTGGCAGCTGTAATAAGGTACACATCGTAGCTAAATTGTATGATATAAGTATCAATTAAATCCTTTCACTTATGGTACGTGTTTTATTGTTGACACAATCCTATTTGTATGTAGATCAATAGCCATGTTCTCATGGCATTAGATGAAGTCAATAAGGAGATGAAGAAGGTAATAATATTTTATTGTTGTGTTAGTTGATCTAGCAAATTTATTGTTTTTATTGTTGACTTATTGCAGAAAATAGAGGATGCATACAACTCCTCAAGGGCTTAGACTGTAGCAGCTGAAAGTGTGAGAATCAAGGCTGAGATGGAGGCAAGAAAATATCAGTAGGAGCTAGCTATCGAGAAATTGGCACATTCATTAGTGGCCGATGAAGTTTGGAGCCTTAAAGTAAAGAGCGAGGAGCAATATAAGGAGATTGAAGACTTGAAGGAGGAAAAGGGAAGAGTGCTAGGGGTTAGGCAGAATGCTTAGTTCAATAAGCAATGAAGAGGATAAGCTTAAGGTGCAAATAAAAGAATTAGAGACCAAAAACTTTAGATTATAGAGTCGTATTGCTGAATTAGAGGAGGTAGCGATGAAAGCACCCTCTGTTGAGGAAGCATTAGAAATCGTGACTCCAAGTCGACAGTACAAGAGATTGCTAAGAAAGAAGTTATTAGAGGAGGTCCAAGCGGTAAAAGAAGAAACTTTAAAGTTTCACTGTAAATATGATCTTTCGTGCCTAGATTTTGCTGATGCCAATGATAATGTTAGTAACGATGAAGAAGCTAGCAAAGATATAGGTGCTAAGGTCCATATGCAAGGTAATGACAATAGAGTTTACGCCGAGGGTCCTAGCAATGACGAGGACAAACTATTCAAGGAGATCCCCCCTACATGCACAAAGAGAAATCCACACGTTCCAAAAGCCCCAGCAGTGAGAAAAAAATATACCCCAGTAAGGTCGCATCTTCTGATCAAGGGAATGCCTCTACATAATCTAAGAACAACTCAAAATCTTAGGGTTGCTGCTCTGTTTTATTTTTACAGAGTTATATGAATAAGTTTCGACCGAGTGGTAGAACGTATAATGTTAAATTAATATTGTTCACATTTCCTTGTATGTAATTTAATACTTATAGCACGTTTTCTTTCACAATCTTTGTTTCCTAGCATGTTTTATTTCACACGTCAATTTCACTCAGCATGTTTTGTTTTACACGCCTATTTCCCTCAGCATGTTTTATTTCACACGCGACATTTTAGATGTCTTTTTAAAGACAATGTCCATTAGTCATTTGAGATGTGGATTAGTTGTCTTACTTGAGTCTTGAGATCATCTAGAAGAACTAATACAATCGTTATTTAGCTTTTCGGCTAAATTATAAAGCTCGCTAACCATGATAGGTCTGAGCTTATTAAATATTAATTTGTTCACTATACATTTTGAACTTAATAGCAATTTGTTAATCATGAAATGATCAAGAAGGAAAACAAGTCGGCATTGGAACATAAAATAAGCGTTTGCATTTGAAACAACAACTAGGCAATCGCCTTATAAGAAAAGTAGAAATACTTCATAACATCAAAGGGATTAATTAAAATAAAGCTTCAAGTTCTTGGCATTCCATGTGTAAGGGGTGATTGTTTCATCCAACATTTCTAGTCAATAGGTCCCTTCGCTAACGACTTCCTGGGCCCTAACTAGATCCTCCTAATTTGTGTCAAGTTTCCTTTGCCTATCTTGCACTCTAATTTCCTACAAACTAAATCTCCAAGTAGTAAAACTTTATATTTTACCTTCTAGTTATAATACCTGACTGGCCTTTGTTAGTATGCTACTACTCTTGCTCTTGTAACATCTCTTATTTCTTTGATAGTATCCAAATTAGCCATTAAACCAACCTGGTTGGTCATCACGTTGAAATTTTGTGTGTGTAGATTGGGTAGGTCCAATTTAATCAGCAATACTACTTCTATACCATACACTAATCTGAAGGGTATTTCCTCTGTTGTAGTCTTATGGGTTGCCGACATAAAACAACTAGCAATTCGTCAAACCATTGTCCTTTGGCTTGATTAACTTTCCTCTTCAAGCTGTATAAGATGATCTTGTTAATAGCTTTTGCTTGCCCATTAGTCTGAGAGTGTGCTATAGATGTGTAATTCAAATGGATGCTGTGTTTCTTACAAAATGTACGAAATTTGTCGTTATCAAATTGTGGTCTATTATCTGAGATTATCATAACTGGGACCACAAATCTTAATATAATAAAGTTGAAAACAAAAGCTTCAACCTTTTGTTTGATGATCCTTACTAATGCCTTAGCCTTTGCCCATTTGGTAAAATAGTCTACGGTAACAATGATGAATTGTCACTGGGTTGTAGACCTTGGAAACAGTCTGAGTATGCCTAATCTCTAGTGGGCAAAGGGCTAGGGACTAGTTAGGCAATATAGTTCAACAGAAGGCACATGACTTGCGCTTCATGCTTTTGGCATTTTAGATACTGTCGAATTGATGTTCTCGCATCATCTATCATTGTCGGCTAATAATAGCTAAGTCGTAGGGTACGGATATACAATATTTGTCCTTTTACATGGTTGTTACATAAATCACCATATAGCTTGGTTAATACTCATTTTGCATCTTTTAGAGGAAGACATCAAAGATAAGGTTGGGAAATATCGTGTTTGTACAGCTAATCGTCTATTAGTGTATAATTTGTAGCTTGGTAAATTAACCTTTAAGCCTCTTTCCTGTTATCAGGAAGGACACTATCCTTTAGATAATCTACAATTGGATCCATCCAAGACCTCTCTTTTGGGCAGGGAGCTAGTTTAAAGCTCTAAACTCTTGTTTGAGAGAAACTCGACAAAGAGTTTGTTGTTCGAATCAAGAAGTGCCTTACTAGTAAACTTTGATCGCTTGTCAACTTCGATGTTCCTACTCCTTAGTATCTTGTGAATAAAAAAGGATTGAAATTCCTCCGTAAGCATTTTTCCTATCAACAAGTACTTGCTCATTTCTTTCTCTTTCACTGCATAACTCCATTTGACTTGATTTAGAACAAGTTGTGAATCAGAAAAAACCTCAACTTTCTCGGCACCAACTTTATTTGCTAATTTGAGTCTAGCAATTAAGGCTTTATATTCTGCTTCATTGTTGCTAGTTGGAAATCTAAACTTCGAGGCATAATTGACCTTAACATTATGGGGTCCCTGTAGGATAAGACCCGTACCACTTCCTTCTTTAGTTGAAAAAACATCGACATAAAGATTCCATATCGGCCTCTCAGTAATTTCTATACTATCTTCTTCACCAGTGAACTTAGTTAGAAAATCTACCAACACTTGAGTTTTTAATGCTGTTCTAGGTTTGTATCGTATGCCATAAGCACTTAGCTCCAAAGCATATTTCATCATCCTTCTTGAGGAATCTAGACATTACAATGCTTGCCACAAAGGCTGATTAGTAAGGACTACAATTTGATGAGCCTCAAAATAGGGTTTTAATTTCTTTGCCGAAAGAACCACTACTAACATAAATTTCTCGATTTTGGTATATTGATGTTTTGGTCCTTACAAGACATGACTTACGTAAAAATTGGATGATGTTCCTTGCCTTCAATTTGGACTAATACAGAAGAAAGTGCTCAGCAACTAACTAACAAGTATAAATATAAATTCTCTCTTGGATTTGGTGTCGAGAGTATTGATGTTGATGCGAGAAATTCTTTAAGCTCATCGAATACTCTTTCGCACTCATTCGTTTACTTGAAATCTTTCAGATTCTTTAAAATTGTCAAGAATTCTACACACCTATCTACACTTCTCGATACAAACTTATTAGGGGCGGCTATTCGCCTAGTTAGCTCTTAAACCTCTTTGATAGTTCATGGAGATTTCATGTTTTTTACCGCATCAACCTTTCTTGGATTTGCCTCAATCTTGTGTCAAGTGACCATGTACCCTAAAAACTTTCCAAAAGTAGCACCAAAAATGTATTTCTACGAATTTAGCTTCATATTGTATCTCTTTAAAGTGCTAAATGTCTCCTTAAGATCGATGAGATGCCAATCTTCTATCATGCTTTTTACGACCATGTCGTTGATACATACTTCGACATTTCGAAGGATCTATAGCTTGAAAATCTTGGTGACAAGCCATTGATAAGTTAAATCGGCGTTTTTTTATCTCGAAGGGCATCACCATATAACAATACATTCTAAAGTTAGTGATGAATGACGTGTAAACTTTGTCCTCTTCATCCATTTTAATTTGATTGTAGCTAGAAAACACATCCATGAAAGAAAGTAAAGTATGCCTGGTAGTTTAGTCAACCATCTGATATATTCTTAGTAAGCGAAACCAATCTTTAGGACCGGCCTTATTTAAATCCGTGAAGTCTATGTACATACGTCACTTGACGTTAGACTTCTTAACTAACATGCAATTAGCTAACTAAGTTAGATAAGGCTCTTTCTAAATGAATCTTGCCTTTAAGAGTTTCTAGACTTTTTCTTCTATGGTTGCTTGCCTCTTAGGGGCCAAATGTCTTTTCCTTTGTTGAATCACCTTAACGCTTGGATCGATTTGAAACTTGTAAACCATGACATTTATAAGGATATCTAGCATATTTGAGGGGGACCATGCTAACATATCAGTATTATCTTGCAGAAAGTTGATTAAACTTTAGTAGATGTCTGTCAGTAAGGGTTTCCCTACCTTTATCGTCATCTTAAGATCATCTCCCAGCAAAATCTCTTTTATTTCATGTTTAACATTATCTATGCCAACTGACTTTCCTTCTAAGTAAGTTTCAACTTAAGAAACTTCTTCTCGTCTTAACGTTCTCATGTATAATGATCTTGCCAATTGTTGATCTCCTTTGCATACACCAACTCTAGTAAGAGTGGGAAATTTGACCTTGAGGTAGGTAGTGGAAGGGACAATGCAAAATAAGTATTGATACGGCCATCCCATAATCATATTGTATGGGGACCAACATTTGACAACAAGGAAATCCACTTTATTTTTTGCAACATACTCATAACCTCCAATTTAGATTGGTAGAGAAATTACTTTAGTCACCTAGATGGGTTGATTGTTGAAGGCATACAAATTGTAGTTGTAAGATCTCAGCTGTACCTTAATCTTTGGTCTCATCTAATCAAAAGTATGCTAGAAAATAATGCCTACTGAACTTTAGTGTCAATAAGAATTTTCTTAACCTCAAAGTTGGCAATTCTCACACTAATCACCAGTGTGTTATCGTGTAGCCTTTGAATGCCTTTGAAATCTTCTTCTTTGAAGGAAATTGTATTGTTGATTTTAACCTTCTTGCCATGGACATTAAAAACATAATGAATGGTGTTAATCAAGCTCAAAGAGCTTGATTGGCCTATAACGGAAGGTCCGCCAATAATTGTGTTAATTATATTGTTTGGTGCTTTACTAGTGCTTCCTTCTTCTGCATCTTTCCTTACATGAATTGGGTGAGTGACATTCTTCTATTCTTTTCGTCTCCTTTGAGATGGTCGCTCAATATTCTCAGCATCATGCATGAGAAACTTGCTTAAGTATCCTCATTGAATTGCATCCTCAATTATGTTCTTAAGTTAGATGCACTCATTAGTATTATACCCCTTATTGCGATAGAAATCACAATATTTGTTAGAATTTCATGTTAAAAGATTCCCTTTTATCCTTTTTGGCTACCGCAACATGCTTCTTTGCTTGCATACCTCCATCAATATGTTTGCAATTGGTCGATTGAGTAGTGTATGGATTGAATATGTCGGGATATGTGGTATCTTTTTCTCGATATTAGGACATTGATCATCGTCCATTTTGAGTTGATCTTTCGCACTGCTCTTTTTATCGCCTTTTCTATCTCCTCTATTTTGATCAACTTCTTAATGAGCCTTAATATTTTCTTCCTATCAAATGTAAGACGTAGCTTTGCCTTTGAACTTGGCAAAAGTTCTCGGCTTATTTTTGATGAGAGACTTAAAAAGTTTCCATAGGGCTTGACATCATCAATAACTGTGTTGAGAACAATGCTCTTATCTAGCCTTAGAATCTAGACCATCTCAGCCATAAACTTAGCTAGATAGTCTTTAATAGATTCATTTGATCTTTATTTTATCGTATAAGGATAGAAAAATCCTTGACAGGAAGCTTACTCGTAAGGAATTGTTGGAGAAACACTTTTACCAAATCCTCAAAACATGAAATTGTGTACAGCCTCAGGTGCTTGAACCATGTACTTGTTGCATTCCTTAATGTTGAAGGAAAAGCTTAGCAAGCCACAACATCGCTCAAACTGTGCAACTTAGCCAAGGTATGGTAGTACTCAAGATGATCTTCAAGATCTCTTGTTCCATTATAGGTTTCAAATTGCGGTAACTTAATGTGCATTATTTACATGCAAGGGTCCGGTATGTTGTACCTACTACAGTTGCTTCCTTTTGTTATTTTTCTTAAGTATAGGAGCTAAAGGTCCAATTGTAACTTTAGCTTGCTTTCTCAGTAATTCGGGGCAGTTGACCGAATTGTCCTTGTTCTTAGCATTGTGATCATCGTATTCTTTGTTTTGACTTGAGTGGACATTATCATAGAGGAGATCAAGGATTTCTTCATATTTTTTCTCAATTCTTGGTTTTCTTTAGCCAAGTTGAGGCAAAGTTACTTCAACTTAGCCAATTGTTGTTCATTAGTATGCCTACTTCCCCATTCATGGTGGTAAGATGAAGTATCAACACCTATACTTTTACTTAACCTAGTTCTTGCTATGTAGGTGTGTAATAAAAAATAGATGGCGTTAAATGTAGTTATGTGATTTTGGGATGAAATCTTACTCCTGCAAAACACAGAGAGCTAAATGATACTGGAGCTAGTTTGGTGTAACCACTCTAATGCCTAAGTTAGTTAATGTGTTTAAGAGAAGATAAGTAATAGTTATAGATTATAGATTATAAGAGAGTTCTTATAGTGCTTTTCCTCTATATTTAAAGGCAAATGTCGGGTGTTTGAAGTAATAATTAATCATTGATCATGAGACATGTAAAGACCTCATAATTAAGCACATGCCAAAAATATAAGAGTGATGGGTGGTTATATAATGGAACTATGCGGGACAATAACCGTTCATACTACTCTTACTAAGTTCAAACCAGACATGAATTTGTCTTAGTTGACGTATGTTGAGAACTGAGTTACTCGACATTTCGTTAGTTGAATTGCCGAGTGAATTTAAGGGATGAAATTTGACTATCAATACCTAATACTTACATTGCCAGACTTTAATAAAGTCTTCAAAATAGAATGTGATGCCTTTATAGTTGGAATTAGTGCCATTCTCATGTAAGAATGCCAACTTGTTGTCTACTTCAATGAGAAGCTTGGTGGTGTTGCTTTAAACTATTCCACATATGACAAAGAGTTCTATGCCCTTGTTCAAGCTCTTAAAAAATGGCAGTTACTTACTACCTTGAGAATTCATCATCTATCGGATCATGAGTCCTTGAAGCATTTGCTAAGTTACTAAAAGCTCTTCCAACATCACACCAAATGGGTAGAATTCTTATAAACATTTTGCCATGTCATCAAGTATAATAAGGGAAGTTCTAACAATGTCGCTGACGCTTTGTTACGTTGGCATGCGCTCATTATGACTTTATAAGCTTGGATACTTGGTTTGGTACTATCCTACATTAGTATGAGCAAGACTCGTACATTGGACCCATAATGGTCAAATGCAACTATGGAAGAGTGGTAGATGGATTCTATATGAAATAAGGATTTTTTATAAAGGGTAAACAAGTGTGTATGTTAAATAGCTTAGCTAGAAAACTACTTGTTTAGGAAGCCTATGTTGGAGGCTTAGCTGACCATTTTAGAGAGAAGAGGACACTTGAACTGGTAAAAGAGCATTTATAAAGGTTGTACGTAAAGTTGTAAAAAGATGTAATGTATGTAAGCGAGCCAAAGAAAGAAAAGAACCCTATAAAGAATATACACCTCTGCCTATATTTAATCGGCCTTGGACCAATCAAAGCATGGATTTCATGCTTAACCTACCCTGAATAGCTCGAAAACATAACTCTATCATAGTGATGGTCGATCGGTTCAGCAAAATGAGCTACTTCATTTCTTGGCATAAAACTGATGATGCTTTATATGTTATTAACCTTTTTTTGCAAGAGATCGTGTGACTACATGGGATCCCCAGAAGTGTTGTCTCTAATTGTGACCCAAAGTTCACATGCTTCTTTCAGCAAACTTTATGGAAGAAGTTTAGCACCAAATTGATGTTTAAAACTTCTTGTAATCCTAAGACAGATGGTCAGACTAAAATCATGAACAGAACAATTGGAAGTTTGCTTTGAGCTATAGTTGGGAAGAATTTACATGACTGGGATTTATGTCTACCTATCATCAAGTTTGCGTACAATCACTTGACTTGCAGCTCAACAAGCTAATTACCTTTCTAGATTATCTACGAAATCAACCTAAAGTTACTCGATGATTCGATAAAAATTGGTTATTATTTTAAATATGCCGTTATGGTGAAATCGAAGCAATTGTTTATTGTATAGATTGTGTATAAATATACTATATCTATAAGATATCACGTTCTCGCGAATTATTGCATTAATCTAAGTTGGACATGATTGCTAGCCCATCCCCTAGGAAAGAAAGTCAAATCGACCTACAACACGCCAAGAAATTTCAAAGATTGCATAAGAGACTTGCCGAGCAACTAACCAAAATAGTAGCCCAATGGTGAGAGCAAGGAAACCAAGGGAGAAAGCATGTTGTTTACAATCTTAAAGATCTTGTATGTATTCACCTTAGTAAAGAGCAGTTCCTAAGGAATAGGACGAACAAACTTTTGCCCAGGTTGGATGGTCAATTCAAAGTTTTGAGGAGAATCAATAACAATACCTATAAGTTGGAATTTCCAAAAGGATGTAAGGTATCACTAACACTCAATGTCTCCGATGTGATGCTCTATATTCCAAAAGAAGAAGAAGTTGACCAAGATTTGATAGCAAATCTTCAATAACCTTGGGGACCGTATGGAATGTCAACCTTTGGAGCCTTCACTCGAGCTCGTTTCAATGGCTTACCAAGTCTTGTAAGGAGGAGTCTATTTGGTCAGCTTAGCTAAGACGAACTCCAATATCAAGAAAGCTTGATAATGAACTCCCTAAGTGCCTAACTTAGATGCACCCTAATGTGCTCTATCTTATTTCCAAGTGTTAAGCACACTGACATCCTTGATACGGCTAACCTATTAAGTGCTGAGCATCCTATTGCTAACCAACCAATTACTAAGAGTGCAATTGTCAACCTGTTGTATGCCAAGGACCTAAATGTCGACCTCTTAGCTTCTTCCTGTTGACTTATCTCTTCACTAAACAACTCAGCTCCAGTACTTCATTACCTCATATATAGAGAGAATGACAATGTGCCACCTATCTTTACTTTTTTTGACATTATACTATATTCTCTTTATTGTGATTGTCCTATTTGCCCCTTTTGGCAATGTACTAAGTTCCTTTCCTTTGTATTACCCCTTTTGTAATTTCATGCATTTCTTTGTTGTTCTAAGGACTTATTATAAATATTCCCTTGTCATTTATAACTGGAATCGTATTATCCTTTTCCAGTTAATGAATATTCTCTTTTGTGTTTTACGAGTGATCCTCTCAAGTTACAAACTCACAGTTTTATCTAGTCTTACTAGTAGCTTGAGGTTAATGATGAGTGGACCTTAACTCTCTACTTATGCATCATATCAAGTTGAAACTAAGTCGTTTGGTGTTCATTAGTGAGTTACATCCAATGAGCAACCTCACCAAGCTATTGCAAGGCCAAATGAACCTATTTCTACTTTCTTTGATAGTTTAGAGGACCTAATTCCAATCCTATAGTAGCCCCTTATACTAATTGATCTCTAAGGCACATCACCAAACCCTATTATATAAAACTTTTCCACCATATAGCTATAAACCTAGTAAAAGCAATACCATTATGCTACTTTAAAATAATAAGTACCAAAGTACATGTGTCCCCAACAGCATAAACCTCTTAGGTGGTATAAATGGACTTAAAACACATCTTAACCCACAACCCATAACATCAGCCTATATTAAATGCTAAGTACCCACAACCCATAACATCAGCCTATATTAAATGCTAAGTACCAACATAATTTACTCATATTTTTAATATGACGATCCTATAGGAACAATAGAGTCATTGGGTTAAGAGGTAGTATCATGGGAAGCTTTAGTGATATTTAAACATTCTATTCTATCCTCATTATGATGAAGCTAAATTAAGATAAACTAATTGTTGGGAAAACTTGGCTACAAAAATGAAAGTGAATGAAAATTTAAGTTAGAGGTAAGCGATTGACGTATAATACTATTTTTATTTAATCTTTACTACTTTTTCTTTTTTCTTTCCATTAATTGAATCTATATTTCCCATGCTATTTGTTATTATAGCATTTCCTAAATAATTGCCACTTCACTTTCCTTAAATGTAATAACTAATAATCCTGTCCAATTCCTTAATTATATCCTTCGATGAAGCAAGTGGTAATTCAATGTCAATTAAGTTAAGTACAATTCTTTAAAGAGTCTAGGTTTTTTCTAGCAAAAGATGTTCAATAAGTTAAGAGAAGAACACCATATTATAATATATAATTTTTGAAACTAAAAAAAGAGTGAAGGAAGATTTGGGTGAATCAATTTTTAATATAAATCCATCCATAATCTCACATGTCATACCTCAAATCTTTAATCTCATGCAAGTATCTTAAATAATATTATTCTTTATTCTTAAATAATACCATCGTTGCATATGTCCTCATTTAGATTTACTCTTATCCAATAAGATCATAAAACTATCAGTATAAGAACTTCACTAACTAACAAGAGCAACCCATTCAATGGGGGAAATGGCTATTCCATTTCTCCCTTTCCCCTCCCATCCTCACTAATTGCTATTAGTATTTCATTGTTTAGTTCATTTTCAACTTGAATTAATAATTCCTAATTTTGTTGCAATTTATTAGTTGGATCTACAAATTACAATTTAGAAAAAAAAAAAAAAACAAACAAACAAACCACTTACCTTGTCTTCTTCTTCTTCTCTTCATCACTACTCAACTCTTGCTTAAGCTAAACTAAACTTGCTAACAAAATCTGCTCCAGCCAAAAAGCTTGCCAACGAAACCAACTCTTGCTAGAGTTCTTGCCTTTAACAACGCCATATGTCCTAATATGCTAATGGCAAGCTAATATCTATCATCAAAGCTAGTACACACGAGCTTAGCATGTATTATTTCAACTATGGTTCAAATTGGATTGGTGTGAATAATGGGCAACCGTAGGAGAGGAACATGTAAGCATGTGGACACTACATCTAGATCTGTTCAGCTTATTAATGCAATGAGAATGAAGATGGAAGTTTAAGGAATAGATTAAAAGCTTCAAAGTATGTCTAGATTCATCTAAATCAAATCAAAATGGAATAAAAATAGATATAACCCTAACTCAAGAGATGGACATTTAGCAAGATTTTGATGATTTTTAAGTTTCCATAATGCATTTGGTTAGGAAATCTACAAATAGAGATTTTTTATGCTTCATGGGAATATAAAAATCAAGATGAAACAATTGGAAATGTAATGAAATTTAGACTTTCTCTATTTAGGAGTTAAAATTTATGATACCCACTCCTTTCTAAAAATCATTCTATCTAACTGGAGAGAGAGAGAGAGAGAGGAAGTAGCATAAAAAGTGAATCTAAAACCGATCTTAGGTGCCCAGTTCATCAAGTAATTCCTTGGAATTGTTTGTTCTAAGGAACCTTGACCTATCATTTTCTTTATTTTTAAATTTTTTTCCTTTTTCTTGTTGTTTTTCCCATCCAATTTTTAAGCATTAGTCTTTTAATGCTTCTTAAATTTCTTTCCCTCTCCCCCCAACTCTCTTTCGTATCTTTCTCTGGTCTTTCATCTATAGCAAATTGCAACCTTACAAAGGCCATAATGGCTTAACATTGGTGTGACAATGCATATTGAAAAATAGTTGGCTTTCTTCTTCTTCTTCTTCTTTTGGTGGGTCCTATCCCAGCTAACCTATTGGGTTAAACAATTGATCTACCATGGACTCACCTAACTAGCAAGTCTAACATACAAGTTGGAATGGTATGGCTAATTCTAGTCCTAGGGTAGGTTACAGTTCCGAGCTACCTTATGCTTAGGTGTAACGATATGATAACAAGTGAAAGATCGTTTTAGATAATTCTTTTTAATTAATAACTATTTTGTTTATATGAATTTTGGTTAGGTTTATATTTTGGCCAAGAGATGGCTAAGGAAGAAGATTGAAGAAGAACAAGGAATAAGGGTAATATGGTCTTCTAGAACCCATTATTGGTTTACTCCTTCCTTGTAATTTTGTTCAATTAAACAATCTAACAGCCATTCCCCCTCTTATTCTATTACATAGTAATTACAATTCTATTTCTCCATATTATGTTTAGCGAAATACAAGGCTAAATAGTTTTATCATTTTACTTTTTGAACTTCCCATTTATTTTTTATTTGTAAGCAACGTGAAATACAAATCTCTGAAGAATGAAAACAAAAGAATAACACATCTCCTTACGCATCTAACTGCAAAGCAATCACTACAAGGTTGTCCTTGTTTATTTCATCGATGAAATTGAAACAAAGCCATGAAGTCCATTCATTTTTCTCAATTAGTTGTAATCTATCATATGGGTACTTACTTTGCTCTCTTGATTCATCTTCGAACTTGATACTAAAGCATGCGGGATTGTCCTTTCTTCTTTCTTTCTTTCTTTCATTTTACAAACATGGAGGAAGCATCACACCAAATTTATAATGAAAGCTTCAATCTGTAATCTTGGTAGCAAGCTTCATGTTGATTTTATCTATTCTTCTTTTAGAACTTCTTTGTCTTAATTTTATTCCTCAACATTATTAAGGACAATTTCAATAGATAGTGAGATCCTCAAGCAATAGTAGCAACGATGACAAGTCTTACTAACATGTGATGGTAAATTGATAACTCTAATTTTAAACATATTTTATATGGTGATTTTATGGCATTTCCCGTACATTTTTGGTTTTCTTTAAAGAAAATGATACTTAATTGAGTAAAATGTTGATTTCAGGGTTTAAACGCGTTCTAGGCTCGAAAACGAAGAAAACGAATCAAGTTTCACTCAATTCCGAGTTCAAACGAAGAAGTTATGAAATTTTGAAGTTGTGCAGAAATTTTGCCTTTGTGCAGAAAGTTACACGACCTGGGGACACGGCCGTGTTCCAGGCCGTGTCTGGTGACGAAAATAAAATCCGTGTAATACACATATATAAGGGGATCTTAGGGTTTAAAAGAGGGAGAGACATTACAGAAACAAAGAGAGACAAGAGAAGAAAGGAGACTTAAGGAGAACATCAATCAAGAAGCAAGAACGACATCGATTTCAAGATCAGAGATTGTTCATCAAATCAAGAGGGGTTTCCATGTTTTATTTTATACTATTGATGGAACTCGTTTTTAGATTTATTATGATAGCTTAGAATTCAAGTATTTAGGATTATGGAACCTAGGGTTTCATGTGATTCTTGGATTGAATTATAATTTCAAGAAAGTTTCTATCTCTTCTTAATTCAATTATGTCGTTAATTATTGATTGATAATTCTAGAGTATCAATATATGATATTATGCATGTTGATTGAGAAATTGCATGTGTAATTAGATCTTAACATAATTGAAGAGAATTACATGTATACTTAGAGATAAGATACATGATTCTTTCGGAAAAGTTGATTGTTTGTGTGGGAATTCATTAAACATTAATGCAATTCTAAGTTATATTACTAAGTGAAGAGATTCCGGTAAATAATTTAGGATTAGGGTTAATATGCTTGAGAAAGATATTAGCTTTAATTGTGAATCCCTTCGGTCAAGAATCATAGAAACTAAATTGAATACATTTTAAAAAGGTTACATGTTAAACACTAGGGGAAATAATTCCTAAATACATCATTGCATATTTGAAGTCGTTAATAGTTTATTGCTTTCTAATTTGCGTAATTAAGTCTCATAAGTAGTTTAGTTGTTAATTTCAGTATTTTTAATTCATTCAACTCATCATAATTTTCCGGTTAGATAATAAAGCTAAAGTTAATATTAGTACTCAAAATCTCTGAGGGATCGACTCGGACTCATATCCGACTATATTAAAATTGATAAGTGCGCTTGCCTCGTATCATAAATAATTCATGCTTGACATCGGTCATCATTGGTCTCCTCAACAAAAATAAAGGGCAATCTACCATATTTCGCTCTTAATATACACTTCTCTACTAACACATCTCAAAAGAGTGAATCATGTGATTCTCATTTCTTAATATACACTCCTACTTCTACGTTCATGTGCATGATGTGTATATATGTGTATTATTTTTTTTTTCATTATTTGGACTAAAGGAGCCTTCTTTTATTCTTTAAACATAGTAATTTGTATTCAAGGCTTAAATTGCTTAAATAATTTTTTAATGTGGCTTTTTGGGGAAAAGGAAAATAAAATTGCATTTAAAAATAAAAATCCTAACAATGCCGTCATTACAAAAATAATCCCAAGAATGCCACACTTAAAATTGGTTTTTCAAAATATGAATTTAAAATGAACTAAAATTGCATCTTGAAAAAATATTTAAAAATTAGCTTTTGAAAAACTAGTTTTAAAAGACTTAAATTTAATAATGTTTACCGAAATAGCACGTGACATATATTTAGTATAGTAGCTAATATTTTAGACTTTGAGTCTAACATCTTGGGTTCTTGTATTGCCTCGGGACCTTAGTTGGGCATTAAAACCCGCCACAAAACCCGGCTAACTAGAATTACGCTATGGCTTTCGAATCTACAAACAATTAACTTCAATTATTTTTATCACATGTATATAAAAAAAAAATCCTGAAAAGAAGTGGGAAACATCATCCACTCACATCATCATAACCTGAAATTCACTGATTAAAAGACCATAAGTATCTCAAAAGTGAGACTAGGAGTATCTAATCTCCTCAGTATAATATATAACCATAATCAAAACAAGAAAGGAGTTTGTCTCCTCAAAAGTATCTAATATCTCCTAATTATAAACCACTTCAATAGTAAATGAGTCATCTCGACCCTAGTCATCATAAAAGTATAAATATTCGACACCCTCCTCCTCTTAGATGTCATTCACAAAAGACTCTTCATAAATAAGGTAATTGTCAATCCCTATGCCTAAAAAAGAATAAAAAAATGAGCTGAAGTCTAATACAGATGCATAAGTAGACACAAATGCCAACCCAAATCACTCTCATGCAATTAATGCAAATTACATAAAGGAATAAGTAAGCAATAAATTAATTATCTTTAACATAGGCCAACAACTAACAAAGTGTCACTTGTGATTCCGCCATACCATTATCGTTCCTTACATACATAAGTGGATATAATTATATGTTTTCCTTTAAGTACTTGACGTCCTAGTCTAGAGTCTAAATTCTAGAATTCTAGCTACATTATCCCATATGAAAATCCACTAGGGAAACCTCACGTATGATTAGTAGTTGCTCCTCTAGATATCTACCACTATATTCCCTTAATGCGAGCAATCAAACACAACCAACATCTAATTAACCAAGGCCAACTATAAATTAGTTTGATTCACTTAATAAACCCTAATAAGTAGAAGCAATAAGCAAGCACCTCGTACTTAAGTCATGAAGTTATTAACAATTAGCAACTTATTTAAAAGTGAGTGAATCTAAGTACCTAACCTAAAACAATATGCTTAACCTAGTCCCTACATTCCCAAACAAAAAAAGGAAAAAATACATGGACAAGGTCCTTTCTCGATCAATTTAAACTCCTAACAGGTTTACTAGCTAGTCTCTAAGTTGACATTGAATCCCAACTTCTTAATAATCTCTTAATTATAACTTGTAGCTTCTAAGATAAAGATAATTTACTTTTACCCTTAGGGCAAACAATTGAACGACTTGTAATTTCCTCTTTAACTCTTGCTTCTTGTTCAAAGATTTGAACTTTTGAAAGTGAAAAGACTAGACAAGGAGTTGGTTGAGCTTAGATGAGTAAAAAAAAAAACGTTCTAAAACAAAAGAATTTGAGACAGGATATGGCACCTAGATGCTAAGCTTCCATCACTTACAGTGGCCTAGCGTTCGGACACCTTGCTTTTGTTATGCAGTTTTGCACAACAGAACCCTTCAAGCTCAAAATCATTTCAACCCTTTCCTTATCTAAACTTATACTTCCTCTAATCCTAACTTAAGACACACTAATCCAAGGATTCATTACCTTAAAACTCAACTAAAACCTCAATGTTTAACTCTAAACAATAGATTTTCAATGCAAGAATCAAACTAAGTGATGTGAAGCGTGACTAAGAACAGATAAGATTGGTCGTTAAATGGGTTCAAGCTTATCGAAAGCTTGAAAGAAGGTGATGAGGAATGTGTGAAAGAGTGAAGGAAAGGTAAGAAAAACCCACGAACAGCTCTAAAGGATATGATGTACTAATAGAACTTCCGAGGACTCACAACATAACTTGATATGGCGTATGAATTGGTTCAGTAAAGTTACTTACCACTTAGCCTTGCTTAAAGGTTAGGATGAGAGTAATATGAAAGTAAACAGTTAGTGTTTATGAGAGGAAGAATATTCAACTTTATTGATGATAATCCGATTGATTTCGGCTATAAGTACAAGGGTATTTATACTTGATAAGTTAAGACAACTTGCCTAAAAGGGGAAAAGATAAGAAGGGGTATTTCCCAAAGAAGTAGTGTACAAGAATACAAAAAGATTAAAATGAATATTCGAGAAAAATAATGATTAGTATAGTAGATTCTACATGTGGTCCTATACACATGGCAAAGATGCATTGGTGATGTCGTTACAGGATGTAGACAAAAAAGTACGATCAAGTTGCTTGTTCGAGCAAGGGTGACTGAGGATTAGTTTGGGATCTATCTTTTGTCCTCTGGGTAGAGGTGATGTCGAGCAATTGGTTGGTCCAAACATGAGTGAATGAGCATACAAGGCTTGATTACTATCCCAGCAGTCTACTATTCGACACGAAGCTTCCGAAAGATAGGCAATCATTCGACCTAGCATGTAGAGTAGCTCAACAAAGAGATACTCAACTTTGGTAGAGTTAGCTAGAATATGAGGATCCACCTTACCAATCTCTCCAGTCTTCAGGCTCAACTGTAGGTCCAAGGCCTTGTAGCTTGATTCCCATCACTAAGAGTTATAGTTCCATAAACATACTTGACAATTTGTCAAATACTTGATGAAGTCTAATTGATAGGGCTCTAAATCACCAATAACTGTAAATAGTCTTCAAGCTTTAGATTCAATACTTATCAAACTCTAAGCAAAACTCTACTAGAATCAAGTTTCCAACTAGAAATTAAGTTATTTCAAGAAATCCTTCAAAAACTTACTTTTAATGTTTGGAAAAAGTTGTTAAGCACAATAACTATCTCCTTGAAAACACCCATAAGAAAGTAGAAAACAATAAAAAAACAAGGGGTTTTAAGGAGCTTGCAAACTTAAAATGAATTTCTTTAAGCTTAAACTTAAGTTTCATACCTTAATCACCATTGCTTTCCTCTTAAGGTAGGGTTTAAGGGTGGGGCTTTAGTTGGCTACTATAAGAAGAGAGTATTAGACCTTATATAGTAAAAGAGCTAGGGCTTTAATAAATGGTAGTAGATTTTAAGATAGTGGAGTTAAGAAAGTTTTGAAATGCCCTTGTTGTTAAGAAATATTTTCTTGACATATTATACTTTGACTCCTATAAGGGTCCTTTATTTTGCTCGAAAATAGACAAGCAAAAAAGTTATGCCTAATGCAAAATATATCGTCACTAGTATCCTAACCTAAGTTTACTGGATAAAAGCTACAAACCCCTTAGTTGGACAACACTAAGGAAATAACAATTTTGTGGTATAATTAAATAGAAATTGACTTTTAATAAACCGATTTCTTTACACAAAAATAAAATCAACTTTTCAAAAGCCAATTTCATGTTAAATTTAATGCATATGGCTTTTTAAAAGATGATTTCAATACATCTTAAATTCACATTTTAAAAAATTGATTTTAAGCTGGGTATTGTTGGAATTATTTTTACATTAATAGTATTTTGGGGATTTTTTAGAAAAATATAATATTAGTTTCCTTTTTTCTTGCTTTTTTGATTGTATACAAAAACATTAAATTATATTTACGTTTGGTTGTTTAAAAAAATTATAATAATTATTCAAACATTTATCCATGCATTGCACGCCTTTTTAACTAGTTATAATAATTTTGGAAAGTCAACTCCTTTTCCTAAATATAGGTATCGTCATAAATTGTGGAAATAAAGGAGACAAACTTATGATTAAGATGCTTCAACTTAGGCGAGAAAGGATTCGATTGTACTAATACATAATGTGAATTAATGGGTAACATACAAATACTAATAAAATTTTGATACGTGAATACATAATTAATACTTTTTAAAAAAGTATATTCCTTTATTTTTAAGTGCTTAAATATCATTGATATTTACATGAAATATCATTTATATTTACATGTTACTTATCGATGCACATGGTGTGTTAGTGTCATTGAATATTTTCTCTAACTTCGACGAAAACTATAATATTAGGAACCAAAGACAATAGTCATAAGATGCATATTTGTCCAACCATGCCACAACATAAAACTTTATGCATTGATTTAAAGAAATTTGTGTGTTTATAATCAAAATTAATAAATAGTACACAATCATAAATTAGATAAAAAATATTATTAAAATACCGTTGCTATATTGCATCTTATTTATATTAATATCTCATTTTCAAAATATAACACTAGTACAACAGTTATATCGCTATTAGTGTATTTATACTTATATTATATCTTTAAAATTCGACATTAATATATTTGTACCTATGTCTCATATTGAAAATACGATATAGTTATAGTATACAAAAGTTAATGTAGTACAAATAATAATATTGTATCTAATTTTTTTTATAGAATTTGTAATTTTTTTAAAAACTGATAGATATGTATGGCACCTATTAATTCAAAGTGAAAGTATAAAAATATTAGACTGAAAAGCTATAACATAAAAATCGACTTTGATGATCAGTTTCTGTACAAATTTGGTCAAGGGATATGCAAACATTTTTCTTCTATTGACTCTTACTTAACTAGAAACTCCCTGTATCGAAGAAATTTTTCATACCAACAATCCATAGTCAGAACCAGCAGAGAAGAAGCAAACTTCCCTAGTGAAAATCATAAAATACCAGTAAAGAATCACCTCAAAAACATATTAAGAATTGCTTCTACGAAATTCGGTTGTGAGAATTAGCTGAAAGATAGGAATTTCCATCATCATCATTGGTCCTCTAACTAGGAGCAGATCGGTGAGTATAATCATACTGATCACTAACAACAGCAGTCTTGAACCTCTTCATCATGGCAGAGTTGCTTCATGAAGTTCGTTGAAAAAAGCCGGCAAGCATTCATACTTAAATCAATTGCAGCCGCAAGTGCAATAAAAAGAGCAGCATCAGCCATGCAACTTACGTGCTGCACTCCTATTTGTACCACTGGCTTGCTCACCTTACCTTCAGCTCCAACGGTCGATGCCATCACAAATCCTTTAAAAGGCGATCCTAAACCCTGGACAGAATCTCTAAGTATACTACTGTCAATGCAAAATCGACCTCCCGTTTTGGTACTCATGGTACCTTCAGCAACAAGTAATCCACTAGATTGGCCATTTTCTGGTACAAGCTCAAACTTGTAGCCTAAAGCATCAATACGTCCTCTCTCACGCCAAGCCTCTAGACGCCCCCATGGTTTCCAGCTGTTGACAGAGTATCCATGAGGCCGGAGAATAAGCCAGGCTCCTGGGGTTGATCTAGAGACGCAGTTGGTGCCAGGGGATGGGACAAAGGGAGTGATCATTGAGGCTGCAGCAACAGGTGATCCAGAGAGGTCATAGATCATTATAATCCAACCCTTTCTTTCTCTAAATCGCCGGTCCTTATCGCGGCAGATTTTAATCAAGCCCTTATTATTAGCACAATCCGATTGCTGAGATCTGCTGTATGAATGAAAATAGCTTAGAAAATATTTCAAAGAATCCTACGAATTTAGTTTATCTTAATGGCATTGATTAACGAAAGCCAAAACATAAACCCAACTTTGGTCCAGAAAGCGGGTGAAAAGATCATGGTTTCTACACTTGAGACCAAGGAATGATTACATATCTCAGGAATTTTAAAAGCAAACCTACCAAAAGGACATAATGACAGAGTCCATGAACCTAGAGAACATAGAGGTCCTGGACCAATTTTTACCGGCAAATTACATTGGAGAGTGAGAAAGAAATCTTAACTTACAGAACCTTTTGATTGAAAGATAACAAAAGACATCATAATTCAGATTGCATAGTTACATTAATATATCATTATCTTTTTTCCATGGATAAATAGCTAAAATGCGCATAGTATTGGTTCAGGACATTATAGAAAATATTTTATTATTTTCAACGTTAACTATGTAGTTTATAAAAAATGTTCAATAAGTGAAAGACGAAATGTTTCTTCATTTAAGATCTTAATAAAGTACCGCAATGGAATCCTTTTATATTTTACATGGAATAAAATTATAAGTATGTTCAAGTTATCAAAAGCAAATCATATTTATCCCCTTTTTATGATTTGTTAATTATCTACAATTTTGTTTGTTTAGATAAGTACAAATTGTTCCTTTTTTTTTTTTTTTTTTTAATTTCTTCTTTCAATTCTTTAATTCTTTTTTCGGTTCCATTGTTGAGCAATCCCTACGTCAACCCAACACAGCTTGAGTTGTTTATCGTTATGCCTGGTTCCGTTATATGTTTAACAAAATTTTGATTTAATCATTCATTATATAATTGAAAAAAAAAGAAGAGGCAAAGGTATAACAGATATGCAAAGTGAAAGGCGCAAATCACGGTATCTAACTTAAAAAAAAAAATAGTAATACAAGTATGAACAATGGAAAAATGTATAAACTCATGTTATGTAATTAAAGAAATAATTTAGATATATAAAGTGAAAAAATTATGAAAGTTCAATGTACTAACTAGAAATAACAACACGTGTGTATGAAAAGTTAATAAAAAAAAGAAAAGAAAAAAGTGATGTTATGTACTTATGTAACAAAAATAAATAAATAAATAACTTAAATATGTAAAGTGAAAGTATGTGAAAACTTAGTTATATTTTACAAGATTAACCTTAAGTTTTATTTCCTAAAAAAACACAAACACAATTATATATATATATATATATATATAATATACCTATTTAAAACTTGTATTAAAAGAATTTGCCTAAAATCCTCGGATTTTATTCTTGCTGTAGTCAAATATGGAAACCCAAGCTGTGTTATGCACATGACAATTAGATAGTTGCATCTTTCAAAACAGCAACAAATTAACCAATCATTCACCAAGAAAAAAAAAAAAAAAAAAAAATTAACCAATCAACTCATCTTCGGTCCCTATCATGTGCCACCTATAAAAAGATAATTTCACGTAAAAGAGATGGAATTTTTTATTTCCCCTTTTCGTGGGGGTAAGCTGGGAAAACGGATTTTTATTATCCAGAAAGAGAAAGTGAAGGGAAAATGAGATAAGTTTCTAGCCAATTTGGCAAAATCTGTATCATGTATGAGTTGTTTTGCAAACCAGCTAAGAATGACAATTGACAGCCCACATGCACAATTTTATTTTTATCCACAATATGTTACCTAACTTGTAGTAACTATCCCTACGTAGTTTACACACTAATTAAGATATTTTCCCAATAGCTTATTTCTAGAATAATGCATTATCTCTAACTAGCACACAGCACACCCATAATACCAGTGCCAATAAATTACGAAACAAATCCTGACTTCAGCTTTAATTTTAATTCGATATAAATATTTATTCTTTCGATATTTAGTAACTAGGGAAAGAGTAGAAGCCTAAAATTCTATAAGGATGAATTTTAATAATTACTATAAATTTTAAAAAACGTTAAACCTTATAAAAATGGATTACTTACTTCATGATTAGCTTTATATTAAAAAAAAAAAAACAAAAAAAACCTTCAACTCCTTTAATATATAAACTAGTAAAAGTATACCCGCATTCTATGTCATTAAAAATTAAATAAAGCTGTATACTAAAATATATGATATAACGCATGTACAGTAAAACTGAAGTGCTTCGTCTACTTGTTCCCTCAAAATAACACATGGGAGGAAACTATTAAAAAAAGATAGATATTAGTGGACTTTCATGAGTCATATCGAAGAGAACCTCTTTAATAGAATCCATTCTAAACTAAAACAATAAAGATAAAGGCGTTTGGTCACAAACATAAATTAAAGAAGTAAGAAAATTAACGAAGTAGTTCTAATTAGTTTTGCATGAAGTGTTAAACAAGTATTTTGAAAACATTCATTATCGTCGTCGAGGATAAATGGTATATGCTGAAATTCACTTGAAAGGGAAACTAACCGGATTCGGGCCGAGCTAAACTTGCAGCTAAAAACCGGCTGATGTATATTCTGAATCTGAAAAACAACCGGGCTACACCCCGGTTCACCACCAAATTGAAGCACATAGCGGGGGTCCGGTTCAGACCGTACCACCAAATGAAGTTCCGTACAGCTGGTTTCTTCATTTGATCTGGGTCCAATCTTCACCCATCCATTTTGATACAATGCTGGCCGGGTCTGGGCCTCATTCAGATGCAACCTGACCCGAACCCGACCCAACTGCGTCCCATTGTTAACCCCACAAGTACGCCTCATATGGCCGGCATACACCGACAAGTAGAGAGTAACGGGTGCTTTCTCATCAGAAAGGCGGCGGAGGGAAGTAGAGTCAAGGTGGTATCCGGCGGCGGAAGTGGGAGAGCTCGCCTGGGAAGTGGTGGTGGAAGAAGAAGAGGGGCATAAAGGGATGGGCACGGTTTGGGAAGGGAAGCGTTTTAGGTGAATTTTACAAAAACATGGAGTGGTTGTTGGGTGGAATAACGTAGCGTTTGAATTTGTGGGTTGTGGAAGTTTTAGAGAGAGATTTTCAACGTGTAGTCGAACAAATGGACATGGATCCATGGAGCAATCCTGTTTTAACGTTGTTAACTTGCTGTTATAGATATATTATGCTGGTGCATATACTGTTTGTTTGAGGAGTATAATATTTTGACACTGCGAAGACTGATGAAGAAGTTCGAGGAGAGAGAGAGAGAGAGAGAGAGAGAGAGAGAGAGAGATTATGTGTGGGCTAGGCGACAGTGGAGTGAGAGAGCTTTAATAACATCTACGTAAACTGCCAATTTAGAGTCTATTGGCAACCTTTGACAAAATTTTCTTGCTTGAGATTCTTTCCTTTTTTGTTTCTTTCATCTTTGGTCGAATCGTTTTGGGTTAGAATCTTTCATGTTGTTTCTGTTTTCGGCTGGAAATTTTACGTTTTGTTACTTTAATTTTTTTTACCTATTATACAATCTACGTTTATCTAAATTGAATTAAAGGATGCATCTATTTACATACCAAAATAAGGTGGTATATATTATCCAAATGGTTTGTGGTGGTCATGATGTATATAGTAGGTAACATTCATATCATTTTTTATAAAAAAGAAAAAAAAAACTAATTTCATAGAAATATTATACTCATAGATAAAATAAACAACTAATCTTAAATGTCTGCATCACTATATATCTCATTATATGGAGTTTTTTTTTTTTTTCTATTATTGCATTTGGTTGTTGTAAATGCTATAATTTAGCATGGATTCTACACAAACTACTGTAGTAATTTGCTAAGACTCCCTTATCTATCCCTACTTTCAACTTCCCTATCATTCAATGATACTAGCAAACACAATAATATTAGGGGAAAATGATTTTTGGGCAGAAGTCTTGTACTGAATTACTGCACGAATCATTGAATGCTGTGAAAAGCATTGAAGTGGACTAAATTTAGTTTAAGCAATGAAACACTTGTTAGATATCTATTCCTTCTCCCTTTTAAGTTCGGATTGGAAATTCAGCCGGTGTATCATTGCTCTAATGTTAGGTTGCTATTCTCATACTTGATTATTGTAACAAGTGCTATACTAACATGGATTTGCACGATGTGTAATTGTATATTTAACCTCATTAATTTGAAAAGAGGGATTTGTCACCTCTAGGAGAAGTCATAATTGTCTAACTGTATAAACCATTTTATAATAAGAGAGGATCTTATAGTTGTTATCATAAATATTGTTTACATAATGCACATTTAACTCGACTACTTTTGAAGCAGTTTGTCAGGCATCTGTTACATATAAAACCTATGCTACAACATCTCAAAATGCTTTATAAAAGAAACTTGTAGTGTAGTTCCTTTAATATATCTATATTTATAATAGTATAGTTGCATCAAAGGTTACAGTCTTCAAAAGAAAATTTACAAAAATCCATAAACTTTAGATTATAAATAAAAACCAAAAGCCAAAAACTGTCAAGACACATAAGGAGACCTAAGTCGTTTTCCTAAAAGACACAAAAGTAGCAAAGTATCTAGTGGTCTTCTTAAGCCTCACTCCCCTGCCTATCATGCACTAACTCGGGGATGATTATAACATTGTATCTTTGCTCTCAAATTTGTACGTATAAAATCATTTATAAAAATGTAAGTATAACTAGCTCAATAAGAGGAATAGAGACAAAAGAGCACAACAAACACAAATATGGTTATCAAACATTAATGTAATGCAATGGAACAAGCAAATAGGACATCGTACAATGGTAACTAATCTATTGGTAAAGTTAGAAAAATTTCGCCCATTTTAACTCAGGTTGAGGAGTTTCACAATATTTTACTCAATGCCTCAAATCTAAACCAACTCAAGGTATGTGTAATAAAAACCTAACTCCTCCTATAACTACCTTTGAACTAAGGACCTCAACCTTACGGTAATATCTTCTCTTATTACTTAGTTTGATTAAGGGTGTGAAAGGGACCTATTCTTATTATCCTTTTGAAGGGTTCCATATTTAGTCTGATAATCTTAACCATCTCCTAGTAGGTTGTAATGTCTGTCAAGTTAAGATTTAAGTTAGCTTTCATTAGTTTCAGTTAGAAGTGATCAACCAATTTTACAACAGATTAAAAAATTCAACCTTCATCTAAGCATTCACAATATGAAGTTTAGTCATTGACGAGCAAACATAATTATAAACACACATATAGAATACGCACAATCAACTAAGTTATAATCACAAAAAATGTACTCCAAAACCTCTAAGTACTATGAAATAGTACTCCAACATGCTATAAGGCATCGATGCTAGTTTACTTTTATGTTGATGTTTATTAACCTTGTGTGTTGCTCTTGTTCTCTTCAATTATCCCCTAAAAATTCAATATATCAACTTTAGTTTGTATCAATATTAGGAAATAAGAGTTTATTTTAAGAATTAGGTGCCTTTTATTCAAGCCAAGTATGGTTCTTAACTCATTTATTTAGTAAGATTTATATAAGGTGGGTTGACTACAAGCTTAAAATAGAATTCTGGTTAGGGATTCCTCTAACTTAAGTTCTGATCTAGACAAGTTTTAGAGTTTGGGAGCGACGTTCTGACTTACCTTATGACTTCTAATAAAACTAAAATTTCCACACTAAATTACTCTTTGACTTAGTTTTAGACCATGGCCTCTGATCCCATACTTCATTATTTCACTTCATACCATTGTTCCTCATTTGAATTTAGCAGCAAAAAGGACTTAGTCAACACTTTAATCTCATCATCAAAATTATACCTCAAGCTATATTTACTCCTAATTACATTTATACGATTTCATTTTAACACTTATATGTATACTTTTTAGTGGAAAAACAAGTAATTTGACCTTAAATCTCAACAACCCAACTTGTAAACTTCCTTCTCTCCAAAGATTAGAAGCCGCATTTATTTTATTTCATCAAAGATCACAAAATTACTCAAATTGTAGTAGGTTCATATAGAGTTTTCTAAAGAATACTTAAGGAAATCAACATTAGCTCATTGTTTCGCCTAAAATTAGATTTTATCAAAATTTTAACTTTATAATTTTGAAAAACTAATTACATAGCTTGAAAATACATCCTTTGTGGCATTCACACACAAAAATTTTAGGCTGAAACAACATTGTTTGGGTTTTTAAAAATATAATTGAAAATCGTTGGACTAGACTTTTTCTTATAAAACCCATATATGCACCTAAAATTTGGAAAATCTAGATTGATTTTTGAAATCTACATAAAAAATTACTTAGGAAAATCAAGTTTCATAAGAAATCATTAATTTATTTTAGTAAAATTTTAATAAAAATATGAAAAATCAATCACTCACTAGAATACTAAGCTCTGGTAACTAGTGAGGGAAGGATGTATGTTAACCACCTAGGTGTATGATTTACTAGAGGGTGGTGGATCTAGGTGGTTGTTGGACTAATGAACTTTGATTTACTCAATTTTACACCAATTTTGATAAAATTTCCCTTAATATTTCACCTAATTTCTTGAGCTTCCCATATTTTTCAAGGTTTATATGTGCATGAATTAGCTTGTAAAGAGGTTTTGTGATTTTTCCAGAATAGAAGTATGTGTGATTTGTGAATTTTCTCTCTTTTCCTCTGCAATACCCTTCTAATTACTTAATATAAGGTGTCACTACCTTAAAATGCTTCACCAACATTTGTCTCTTATGTAATTCATGCTTATTCCTTATTTTACCTAATTCCCTTATCATTTTGTATGTTTATTTATTATTTTTTAAAATAAAATTTGGCTTATTTTGTATATATTTGGGTATTTTAAGCAATTACTATTATATATAATAATTACATCCAATGTACATATATGACTTTTACATACTATCTTATGTCATTATATAATTTTATTGTCCATATAATTTATTTCTAAGAGTTTGTTAAAATTGAAGCTCATTCCACGTGATTCCAATAACTATAGAATAATATAATTAAATTAACTAATATTAGCTATATTTCTAGTATTTTATTATATTTTTAAGATTCTTACCTACAAACTCTCTTCGATTAAATCTGCTAATTCATTCGTGAAATCCCAACTCAATTGGGCTACCTTCGCAAATGCTCTAAATTGATTGTTCGAAACCTAACCACAAAAGTGCAGATCTTACAAGTTTAGGCTAAAGAAAAAAAAGAGGGTTTAGTCTTTTAAATTTTCTAAAAGCTGTCTAACATTTTGCTTTACTATTTTCCAAAGAAAAATAATAAATTAACAAAAGAAAGATAAATAAATTACAAAAGATCTTGAAGCAAAATTACTAAAAATAAAAGGATAAATTAAATATTTAAAAGATATAATTAGCCATATTGATTACCCCTTTTGCGTTTGGCCTCTCATAGTGTAAGGCTACTAACCACTACTAAAGGATATATTGTTTGGATGGAGGCCTCTTCATCTTTGGGTTTATAATGGCACTTTTTCAAGCTCTTAAGTCATAACCTACTTCTATGGGTAGCTCATTCACTTATAGGTGGTAGATTTTGACCTACCAATGATAATTACCTAAAAAAAAAGAAAAGAAAAGAAAATTTGTGTTAGACCTCTTAACCTAACTATGAATTAACAATGAAATATTTGTCTTTTCAATTTTTAGTGACATAAGCAATCTATAAGTCATGTATGGATGGCTAAGAGTTGATGACTATAGAAGGAAAATGATGGAAATAATAAGAAATAATGCCTTTCTCTTGGTAAAATGTATAAATAAGAAGTATTAAGGAAGATAATTATCGAATCATCTATACTTTTGAGCCACTTTTGCAAAAATATTCTTAAGGTTTAAGGAAATAAAAGTTTAAATAAAATTTACATTTGTGGTTGGCCATTTTATATTAAGATCTTGCATTTTATTTATGCTTTTCACTAGAAATTTTACATTTTATTAGTTTAATTTTTTGATCCATTATAAAATCTATGTTTGTCAAAATTAAAGGATGCATCTATTTACTTACTAAAATAAGGTGATATTATTAAAACAGTATAATCAAGTGATAATCATGATATATAATAGGTAATCTTCTAAATACAAATGAATAGTAATCTATTATTTACTAACACACCATTCTTTTAAAAAAAAAAAATGAATTCACCAAATAAAAATTATACTCACTAATAAAATAAACAACAATTCCTTAATGGTAAAATATGATAGTAAATACTATTTTGTTAATATCTATATTAAAAGTCACTACATCACTATTTTAAAGTGACTTTTTTTCCTATTACTATATTTCTTCTTTCTTTTTGTTCAAAACTATTATTATATTTCATTATTGTAAATGCTATATTAGTCCATAAACTACAATAATAAATAGCAATGACCTTTTTTTAGGTACATCTCAATAATATTAAAATGAAGTCCTTATAAACAAAGAAACACAAAAAGCAACTATCTTTAGGGATCTTTACGTATCATCTTGGTTCCAATATAAAAGCTTTAAAATCCCTAACCTAAGCACTACTATTATTAGCATCAACATAACTATTCCATAGATTTTTACAGGTGGTATAGATTGAAAAACAAGTTTTTCATATTCTATAGCTTTTTGTAATGCTATAGATTGGACAATCACGTTCTTTTTGTTAGCTTATTATTATTGTTTAAGTATATAATAGTAGTATAAATATAAATATAAATAATCAATAAATAATTGTACAATTTTATAGAAGTTGATAATTTTTTTACTATATTATAATAGTAGTTTTAGTAGTTATAATAATAGTTTTAGTAGTTATATTAGAAAGGAAAATTAGTTACTTACAAAGAAACTAATAAGTTGAGACGTATTTCTATAAAAAGGAAATGCCATTAAGAATAGATTAATAAGTTTCGATTTAAGAAAGTGGTCTTGTACCCTTTAGAGAGTGGTCCTCTCGAGACAATCAAAATCAAATTCTATTTTCATTTTCATCATATTCATTCTTTCATTGATTTGCTAGTGTAATATTTCATACCAATATTCATATTATTAGAAAAGGAATTATGGTGGCTAAAATTTGCTACTTTCTTTTCATCCCATCATTGTTATGGACTCAAGATCAAGATTTTCCATTCTAACTTGTGTTCAAGAAGAGATCAAGAAAGTTATTAGTGATTTTGCACTTTGTTTAAAATTACTCAACTTAATGATCAATAATTCAAGATTCTAAAGTACCTTTTATGATCCATTTCCATATTCCATATTTTGTGTATTTTCTAAATGAGAAGTCAATGCAATTATAGTTAATATACTACAAAATTTCTAATGCTAATTTTTTAGAATGGATGTTTAGCATTGAACTTTTCTTTTATTTTTATCAAGTCAAAGAAAAACATTTCATTCAATTATCCTAATTTACTATGAAAGAACAAGCTTTCTAATGGTACACATGCATGAAATAACTCAAACAATTTTCAACATGGGACAAATTTGTAAAGAAACTTATGATTCGTTCAAACCTTTTAAACATGATAATCTCCTTGATCAATTTTATACCATCGACAAACTACCTGTATGTTTCATTTTTCAATCTCCCTATTTTTCATCCACATTTCACCCTACTTATAAAAATCCTATTTTTCTAATTTTCCATAAAATTTTAAAAACAACAATTCTAGTACCTATATTCATGCCTCGTATGAGCTTTAATCAAGAAAAAAAGTGCACTTGTAGAGGTGAAGTGATTGGAGAAGAAGCAGATATAAAAGAAAAGCGGTTAGTAAAGGTTAAATGTAAAATTGATAAAGATTTCATAGATTTTTATATTCAAGAGGACAATATAGATTATATGGACTTCGTGAAGAGTCTTATAGATAAAAGCGCTAAAATTTCTATTTTATGTGCTTCGGTTAATAAAAGTTATGCACTAAGTCATCAATTAGTCGAAACAGACAACAAAAATCAAATTGTTCAATTTGTTAAGAAGACAACGAACTATGATATTCCTTATGTTATTTTCAAAGGTACTAATCAATCATACTTTCTTCTCGATGCATTAAATGTAAGAAACATATGTATCTTTGTTACAAATTTTGGTAGAGTTTGTATAAAAAAAAAAATTTCACGTTGTTTGGATTAAACAAGCTTTAGGAGAATAACATATAAGACCTCTAGATGTTATAATTAGAGATTTCCAAGATCATACTCTTTCTATTTCAATCTTGAAGACAAAGTTGTTTTGAAAATGTGAGAAAATTGTTACAATTCAAGTATGTAATAGTAGTATAAATATAAATAATCAATAGATAATTGTACAATTTTGTAGAAGTTGGTATTTTCTAGTAGATTATAATAGTAGCTTCAGCAGTTATAATAGCAGTTATATTAGAAGGGAAATTTAGTTATTTACTATAAACTAGTAGATTGAGATTTATAGGATAATGTTAATAAGAATAAATAGATAAGTTTCAATCTAGAAAAGTGATCTTATATCCTTTGGAGAGTAGTTCTCTCAAAACAACCAAAATCAAATTACATTTTCATTTTCATTACATTTATTCTTTTATTGATTTACTAGTGTCATGCTTCATACCAATATTTACATTATTATAATAAAAATTATGGGTACTAACACTTAGTCTTACCTTTGCTAACATATCTACAATATAGTTGCCATCACAGCAAACCATACATGAAATTAATTTATTAAATATCTCTGTTTTCTATCCAATTGATTGCTCCCTATGAATCTACTATAAGGATTATCCTCTTTAATCATATTTCATTTATAACAATTATAGCTTTTGTAATTGCATAAAAATTGGCTTCTAATCATGAGATAATTAGGGACAAGTGTTCTTTTTTTTTCTTTTGGGTAAGGAGTTGCGTATGGTTTATTTTCTCATGCTTATGTTATGCACATAATACAATTAATTACAATTGTTACCTTCTAATGCACATTCCAAATTTCCAATGTTGTTTTCATGCATACAATGAGGTCTTTTTTTTTTTTTTTTAAAAAATGTCAAACAGTTATTTCACTTATTAATGAGACTAAAGAATTTAAACTTTGACTATAATAATCAAATTAAGACCATAGATAAAATAGTTGCAATGAATTAAAAGCATGTAATAAATAGTCTAGAAAAATAAGGAAAGAAGATAATAAATATATATATTATCTTGTCCTAAAAGAAATGATTAGCAATTATTATTTTGAATTTTGATTGTATTCTTCAACATTGCTTTCCTAGAATTTATTTCAATTAATTCTTTTTTTTTCCTCCCTTAACTTTGCATACATAAATAAAGCCACTTTTCAATCTATTATATACCTCAATTTTCTTTTTTCTTATATTATTAAAAAAGAAATAATCTTTATTCATATCTAATTTTAATATTACCCCTTATTGTTTCAAAAATATAGATATCATAATCTACTTAAATTGTTAAAAAAAATTATTCACACACACTCTCTCTTTATATGTACATATATATTTATTTATATATATATAAATACATATATATCTCTCTCTTAAGCAATCAATTATAAATATTAAACTATAGAAGTATATTTTTAGGAGCAAGAGTTATAAGATATTCTACAAATATAATATCACAATTTTCATCATCATTCTTACTTGTGATAAGGATAGAATTTATTTTATATAAAATATTATATTTTCTTTTATTTGAGACTTGTCTTTGCATTGATAATTTGCAACCTATACATTATTTTCACTTATAATTATTTATTTATTTTTCACATAAAATTTATTATTAAAATTAAGTTATGGAAAGAATGGTCACAATTGATTCATTCTTCAAGCAAAAAAAAAAAAAAAATAGAAAATTTTAATCCCTTATAGCTTACAACAATTATAGAAAATAAAGAATTAAAGGAATGACAAACAAAACTAATAAAAGTTAATAAAGAAAGCTAAGATATCCCAACTATTGAGCGTGATCCAGGATTGCGGCATCAAATATGAGATTATTTTGTTGATAAGCGTGATGAGATTTGAAAAGTATACATAATATCTAAACCAATTCTATGTAATTATTCACTTTCTGATAATAAAAGTCATTCAAGGTGTTTTCGATCTTTTTAATTTAACAATTATCCTACACTGTTAGAATATTCACTTACAAGAGATATAGTTTTTGTCTTTATTGTTTTGTGTTTAATGAAGGCTTAGGTAATCAATCAAAAGAATTATATTCGCTAAAAAGGGACTTAGAAATCAGAAGAAGGTTAATGATGCAAGAAATTGTATTATTTTGAGTCATATTGGATCATCTCTAAGCTTTCGTCATAATATTTATGTGAAGTCTTAGGAGACTTTAATAAAACAATCTCAATATATTAAAAAGGTTTTACCCTAAATTTATCATAGATAATCCTTTAAGGCTCAAAACTTCCATTGATGCAATAAGATGGCTTACTTTTCAATGATGTGCATTAAGAGGTAATAATGAGAGCTATGAACCACATAATTGAGAAAATTGCATGGAATTGATTAAGTTGTTAATATGTTATATTAATGTTGCACTTGGTAAAGCTCTTGGTAAAGTTCAATATGTTTCTCCCAAGATATAAAAAGAGATATTACACATAGTGGAAAAAAAAAGTATGTGCAAAAATATGTAAGGAGATTAGTAATGCCAAATATTGTATTATTTTGAATGAAGCTCAAGATGAATCCAGGAAAGAACAAATAACAATTGTTTTAGAGTTTATCTACTCTAAAGGGAATATAAATGAAAGATTTTTCAACCTCATACATGTTAATGACACAATAACCACTAATTTGAAGAATGAGATAAAATCTGTACCATCTCAATATATCTTGAATTTTCATAAAATCCATATTATGATGGAGCGAGTAATATGTATGTTGAATGAAAGGGATTATAAGCACTTATTTTGAGCGAATGTCATTGTGCATACTATGTTTATTGTCTTACTCACCGTTTGAGTTGTTCTATAGTTGCAATAGTAAAAGAGATTAATCTCATCTGCTGATTCTTTTTTAAGTTAAATTACATTATAAAGGTTGTATGCTCCTCTCCTAAGTGAAAAGATTAATTAAGAGATACTTTTATATTTACTTTAATTTATTAGATTACAAATGTCAAGTTAAAAACAAGTATTGGACTTAATCAAGTTAAGATGTTACAACACATTGGAGATACTCAACAGGATTCTCAATTTTCTTCTATTAAGAGTGTATTGAATATGTTTGACACAACTTATAGTGTTCTTGAAAAAGCTACTGAAGAAAAAGATTGTTTTTAATGAGGTGACGTAAATGCTATACTTGACGCTATGATGTGCTTTGACTTTGTGTTCATTTTACATATAATGAAAGACATTATGGGAATCACTCATGGTCCTTGTCAAGTCTTACAACGAAAATCTCAAGATATATGGAATTTAATATCTTTGATATTAACAACAAAAACTTTACTCGAAGAAATAAGACAATCAAGGTAGAATGATCTTATTAAAGAAGTTATAACATTTTATAAGAAGCATGATATTATTATTTTTGAATTAAATTCTCAATTTACTTCTTGTAGGGGTAGAAGATGTCAACGTAACAATCAATCTATAGAAGAACATTAGCTAATTAATGTGTTTTATATTACTATTGACACTTGATGGTAAAAGATCAATTACAGGTCTAATGACAATAAGATGAGTCTTCTTATTCTTAGTCTTAGTTCATCTCTTGATCTAAGTAATAATTTTGAGAAGTTAAACATTGATCGAATGTGTAAGTTAGCATATAAGTTTTACCTAAAGGATTTTAATGAGCTAGAAAAAATTCATCTTAGAATACAATCCCATCATTATGAACTTGACTTTCCTGATAATTTGGAATTCAAGGCTTATCTATGATTTTTTATTTATGTCACAGATTGGTGGAAACCAGGAAAGTATTAATCTATCCTCTAATTGACCATTTGATTCGATTAATTTTGTCTATTCTAGTCTTGACTACAACAGTTGAACACTCTTTTTTTACCATGAATGTTGTAAAGAACAAGTTAAGAAATAAGATGGATGATTATTTTCTCATTGATTATCTTTTGATTTATATAGAAAGAAGTGTTATTGAGAAAATTGATGTAGACTTTATCATAGATGAATTTTATGATATGAAAGAGTGACGAGTTATTGATGCGAATCGACATTGAGACTGAGACTAAGAATAGACAAGGTTGGTTACTGGATGGGTCTAAGCTTGCTGAAAGCTTAAAGGAGTTAACGGGGAATGTTACGAAAGAAAAAACGATAAATGAGAAAGTAAGCAAAGTCCACGAACAACTTCGATGGATGTGACACACTAATGGAACTTCTGATAACTCACGACATAGCTCGATATAACGCATAAGTTAGTCCGGTAAGTTACTCACCACCTAACTTTGTTTAAGGGATATGATAAGAGTAAAGTAAGAGTAAACAAGCACAGTGTTTACACAAAGGAAGATTATCCAATAAATTAAGGGTAATATGTTCTTTACAGCTACAGCTACAAATACAAGAGATACTTATACCCATAAGTTAGAGCAATTTACCCAAAATGAAAAAGACAAAAAAGGCATTTCTTAAGGAAGTAATGTATAAGATACAATGAGTAAAAATGAATATTTAAAAAAAAACAATCATTGGTCTGATGGATTCTACACATGATTCTATATACATGGCAATACTGTATTGGTGATGCCATTGGAAGATGCGAACAAAAAAAATATGACTAGTTTGCTTATTCAAGTAGGGATGGCTTAGTCAATTCAAACTCTCTCTTTTGGCATCTCAGAATAATGGATGCTAATTAAGTGATTGGCTAGGCGTAAGTGAGAATGAGGGTCGGCTGTCGTCTCAGCCGTCCACTTCTCAGCATACTATCTATGAAAAATAGGCAGTCATTCAACTCAGTATGCAAAACGGGTCAGCAAGGAGATACTCAGCATCGGCAAAAATTGATTGGAGTAGAAGAATCCATCTTATCAGGCTTTATAGTTCTTGGGCTTGACTATGCATCAAAAGCCCAATAGCTTAATTCCTATCAAGTTATACTTCGATGATTTTTTTTTATTTGACATTTTAATATCGTACCCTTTTTGTATAATAATCACATTAAAGCAATATCGATGATGGTCCCATTACTTTTAAATCTTACACGAACCTTTAGAGATAATTGCAATTCTCTTTGAGAATCCTATAATGATAAAACCATTCTTGTCTTGGTAGATACCTCCAATTGTAGCTACATTATTTTCACTATCTAGCAAGCGGTTGCTAACTATAAAGGATGAATATTTGTTGTCTCCAATCTATTGTCTTAAGCATATTCCAACTAATCACATACATACCCCATTACAAGAAATTAATATATGATTATAAAATATTCTAACATGTTCATCGGGAAATGTTTCATTAGTTACTATCACGTTCTAATAACTTTTTTATTTAAATACTTATTCCATTGTAGAAATTGCAATTTCTTCTACTAAATAAATATACCGTTTCATTTAGTTGTTGATTTTAGGATTAATTACAAATATATACCCTATTTATAATATCTTTGTAAATAGGTGACCTGAGTTATTTATTTTTTTTTATAAAAATACAAACTGAATTTTATAGTTTTTTGTTAATAACACTTAAGAACATGTGTTGCACTTTTATTAGTTGATTCAATAATTAAATATAGAAATAAATATAATTAAAAATTAACCAAAATGCATTAAATAAATATCAAAAGAAAAAATTCAAAAAAAAAAAAAACAAAAAGAGAGAAATAGCTGCCACTTCACTTGCTAGCTACCTCAAGGCTAAGGGCGACTGGTAAGTGGCCTTTCAGCCACTACAGTCGCAACCTACGTTTGTATGGGTCATGTGACCCGTAAAATGGTGGTAGGCGATCGACAACCATTCTAAAATGAAAAAAAAAAAAAGCCAAGGAAAAAGAGCGTAAAAACTTAACTAAGTTAAAGTTAGGTCATGTGACTAGACTTCGAGGCATTAGGTTTTTGCTTCAAATTTTTTTTATTTTTTTTTTGTTTTCTTGGTTGTAGGGGGTCACCCACCACCTAAGGGGGGTTGCAGTTGTATAACCTACACAAATATGGATTGTGAGCCATGGTTTACAAGCTACCCTAAGGCGAGGGGGTGGCCGACATGTGAAGTGGTAGCCACTTCCTTTTATTTATTTATTTTATTTTTCAACTTTTTTATATTTACTTAATGTATTTTTAATAATTTTAATTATATTTATTTCTATAATTTATTTAATTATTCAATCAGCCAGTAAAGGTGTACCATATGTCCCCAAAGTGTCATTAACAAAAAAATTATAAATATAGGTTATTTCTTTGTCAAAAAAATAACTTAGGTTACACAAAACTATTATATTATAAATCATATATCTATAATTAATATTGATTTTAATGGCTATCTTTGTTGGACTTTCGCCTCTTAGGTCCCAATATGATATGTTTAATATTTTCGTTTTATTTTGAGTCCAAATAAATATTTTCATGTGTAAAGTAAAAAAGTCACTATGATCAATGCCAAAGTTAATAATAAACCCATCTAAATAGACAAAACATGTTGAGTATCAAATGTATATATTCGCAAGTAGCATATGAAGAGCTTACTGTTTGATCCAAAAATTTTATTATTAAAAAAAGAGAAAACATTTGGACAATGCTGCTCGAAGAAAGAAGAAATAAAAAGGCAATGAGACGAAATTTTTGGTTCCTTCAAAATTTTGATCAATTGGGCTAAGATCATTCTGACCGCTGATTATCCAGAAACAAAATGTTGAGTTTTTTCAGTTTATCATCATCAAAAAATAAAGAAAAAAAGTTCTACTTTTTCAAATTTGAAATGATTAAGTAAAAAAAACACTTTCATTCAACATTCAAATTATATTTTACGCATAACTACCACATCATTGACTTCTTTTTTTCTTTTTTTTTTTTTTTAGAAGAATGTTTGATAATTTTATGTGCTCCGTAAAACTCCCTTTTCTCTCAAATAATTTGATAATGACTCTTTTTTTTTTCTTTATTCCCAACTATTATATTACAATTTTAAAAGGGGAAAATTATATAAGATTTATTTTACTAGGAGATCAGTATTTATGTCATTAAGATATAATTGTCCTATTAACATTGATAATGACTTTAAGTGATTCTAAATGTATCAAAAGTAGTAGAAGCAAGCATTCATCAAGCGAATATCATTGGGGGGTGCAGTGTGAGACGCATGCTTCTCGTGATCAAAGATGACTTGTGTAAGTAGATATGACACTTCAAAGGTAATTAATTAAGTAAAGGGGGATCAAGGAAGAGGGACACTTGATCTCAACGAACGTAGGCAATGATGTGATAACTATAGGATCTTTGACTTTGCAGTTCTTATATCTTTTGAGGAGTAAAGTAAATTCAAGAAGCCCCTTTTTTTTTTTAAATTACGATCTTGAAGCTAACATCTAAGACCATGATGCTTGATAGCTTATCTTTGACCCTACAAAAGTAAACAGTTAGGTAGTATTGATAAAACATTTGATAATCCAAAACCACCCTCAGATAGCTTAAACGAATGAAATCAATCCATGCTTTCTAGAGTTATTCATAAGCTTTATGTCTTAGCCTAATAGCTCATGAAGGTAACTATTAAGTGCCTGAGCTTAAACTCATGTAAATGGTTGAACTGATCTTAAACCGTCATTTTATGGGATGATTCCACGATGAATCGTGATCGACTCGTGTACTAATGGTTTTGGGTTGGTTCATGGCCCTTTTCCACCAAAACATATACTCCAAATGAGCAAAATTTAAAATATAAAGAAGTATCTTACAATACAAAGAAGTTTTGGTGTATTTTACGATTGTCCAGAAGGTATTTATATATCTACTAATCGGAATTAGACCATCGTAATTCGATTTGGATTTTTAGAAAACCTTTAGTCTGTTGGTCAATTTTACATTTTGCAAAAAAAATCTAAGTGTACGTAACTATCTAATTTATTTTTTTATAAGAATAATAATTTCACTTAATCATAATTTGGAAAACCCTATGGTTAGATCACTACTTTTGAGAAGACCATACCATTTAGATATTTTGAATAATTGGGAAAAATGATTTTTACACATGATAAAACTTTTTTGGAAAGGATGAAAAGAAAACTTATTATTTCTCTTCTTACCATAGCTATTCATATCCATGACCAGGAGTAGAACCAGCAACTGAGCTTAGTCTTTCATTAGATCGATTCCAATCGCTGAAGCAATCATCCTCCCATTTGATGTCTCGCATGGCTCTTGCCGTCTGCAAGCTGCCTTATACCAGTCTTTTGTGCAAGCACTTACTTTAACATTAACAACAAATAGAGAAGCTCGCCGTTTGTCGAGGATGAGGCCTACTGTACTAAATATTTGCTCAACGATGACCGTTGAAGCCAAAGTAGCGAGTACTTCATAGGCAATGTAAGATAGGAGTGAGTAGTCTCTTGTGTGCCTCTGCCACCACTCTAAAATATTGAAGTACTTAATGGAGATATTTTTGAAAAACTTAAAATTCATATTAGTGTAGTGCTATATCTCAAACATTAGACCACTAGATTGTTGCCTCTTTAATTTTTGGGCTAGTAATCGCTTACCCATAAATGAATAATATCGCTCCTTGGTGGGTAATGAAAGAGAGACTAATGATTGGCCTCTATACTAACTTTGGTAATGGTTAAGCATCTCATCTATGTCAATCGTCATTGTTGATACTTCCTACTGTGATTTCAAGCTATATACGTCTTGAAAATCCGTTAAATCTTCAATGTAACCGTAATAAGTTTTCAAATACATTAGTAATAATTCCACTTACAATAAAGATCTAGAATAGTTGCTACAAGATAAATACGAGAAATGTCTTTATAATAAGATAACCACTTTAACATCATATCATATACGCATGTACGTAGATTCGGGTCCTCATGAGCTTGAAGTAGTATGCTAAGTATACTGAAGTATACCAATGGCTAACATAACAAACAAGTATATACTGGGCCTATAAACCTACGAGAAAGTCTTAGTTGTATCATGAAAAATTTTCAGCAACTGGATACATATATCTTAGTTACTAGAGAGAATGGCAACTTCCTACATGTTGTACATTATGAAATCATAAGTAGTTTATTGTAACAAACTGTACTATGTAATAACTCGTAAGTTGAAATCCAGCGGTATTGCACATCCATCTTAAATTTTTAGGGCCTCTTTCCAAGCTTCATATAGAAGTTCCTCTACTATTTATGAAGGGACAGTCTTTCTATTATTGTTTTGACAATGTTCTTAATTAAAACTATACTGTCTTATAAAGCTGTAATGCAATTCTTGATACATAAGTTAAGAATATAACATACACAATGTATGTGGAAAAAAACCTCCACCAATGCTGGTTGATTAAAATTTCACAGATCAAATATTAAGGCTATATTGGTACCTACATTATCAAAATCAATAGAAAAAATTTTTCTCACTAATCCATACTCATTTAGGATTTTTGTAATAATTTTATAGATTTTTGCACTATGTGACACTCATTATTTACCCTTAAAGCTAATAGTCATTTATTACGGAAAGGATCTGTCTATATGTCTGCATATATGGGCTTATGTGTATCAAGTGAAGCAAACTTACCTGCGAGCTCTCTCTTATCTTTGTGGTAGAGCTCTTACTTAGCTCGGGTTAACGTGCTGTGGCTAAGCTGTTGTGAGTTAAAGTTACACATCTCCCTCTTGTATCGGCTTTACTACTTTGATACACCCGCGTTGAATGATAGGTGCATGTTTGCCAAGTATTATGCCAGGTTATATTTGTACCTATACCTCTCTTGATCATACTTCATTAGCAGTTGACTAGATGAACCATTGCCTATTCCGACCTCCTCGAGATACTCTAACCTCAAGTGCCTGTTAAGGGTACCATATTCTTCTCCCACTTTCCAAAAGTAACTCGTGTTGTAGCAGTTGCAGAATGCCCTCAAGTTCCCCCCCCCCCCCCCCCTTTCATCTATATCTTTATGAAAATACATAGTAAAAATATTAGACTTACTGGGTTTAAGGGCCTTACTTGAGCTTGAAGGTCTCGAACTACTGGGCCCATGATGTCCCAAATGTTACTCCTCTGTTTTACGAATAATTTATATTTCATCCTCAAATATGCTTGTGAGTTAACTCATCCGTAGGGGTTCAAATTCATTGGGTTGTGCAAGGACACTCATGTAGGGAGGTTTGAATTTAGAAGAACGTTTAGGGATACTTATGTGTAGAGTTTCAAATCCAGGAGGTAGTGTGCCTTGGTAACTCATACGTTGAGGTTTAATATCAAACCAGGAGGTGGTGTGCCATGATTACTCATGTGATGAGGTCCTAGATCGAAGCCAGGAGGTAGTGTAACTTGTTCTTCGACGTTCTCAATCATATCGTATGCCCTCTACTTATTCAGGTCGTACTCATAATCCGAGTACAATTGAACGTTGTCGAATTGTCATGGCTCACATGATGTATCAGTTCTAGTGCTCTTGCCCTTACCCTTACCTTTTCCGTTAGATGAGGAATCATGAACATCGTCGAACTGTCATAGCTCAAATGATATACCAGTTCCTACGCTCGTCCTTACCCTTACCTTTCTCACTAGATGAGGAACCATGCTTCTTATCGGAGAAAGTATAATGCAAGAATTTTTCCATAAATGTTAAATTTTTTCCCTTATTTATTACAACAAAGTTTTATGAATGAATTATATGAATAATATGTAAGACAACACAAAATGGAATAAAGAATTATATCCAGATCTTGGTGGTAATTAAAAGAAACATTTCTCTCATAACGTTTCACAATTAAAAAATATGAAGGCAAAATAGTTGGAGTTGAAGCGTTTTAATAAATTTGTGATGAAATAATAATTGTTACACATTTGCACCCTTCAATTTATAGGGAACGAAGAAGGTTTGAATGCGTTGTTTAAATTTTCAAATTTCGTATTTGAATCATTCTAGTAGCTACAATTTTTTAATTCTACAATAGATTTTCCATTGAAAGAGAAAGTAGATGGAGCAAGGGGAATAAAGGGAGTAGAGGGTGGGAGGGGGGGTGGGGTTGGTCCTCGATTTCAACGTCAACTGTTGTTTATTTTATTTTATTTTTGCAGTGGATCTTGAACCTCCAGTGCCTAGCCTCTTCCAAGTCGGATAATTCGAAACCGATTCTTGCACGGATCTACCTTAACTTACTAAAATACCCTATCTAGATTCCATCAATTCAAAACTTCTTAAATCAACCCAAAATACGACTTAGTTATTTGAATGTTATAAGCAATCCAAATTGTCAATCTAAATTATTATTTGGCTTAGTCCATAATAAAATATTTGTATTTCAGTCACCATGGCCTTTTTTTTTTTTAATCTAAGGATTTCTGGCATTTGATAAGTGCTTGAAGTACTGAAAGTTACTGCTTGATGTATTATGCATTATGAAGCTAATGAATTGCTTCCTAATGGGCTTGCATAATATACAACCTTGTAATGAATTTTATGCATATGTTTAGCACTTACACTACATGTTACTGAGTACGTTATCTGACACATTTTAAATGTTTGCATTGCTCTAATATGTTTCCCAAAATGATTGAATTTATGCAAAATTGATTATACTAATTCAAATTGAAGACAAATTTCATATTTGAAATATATTTTTTAAATTAAAACTTAGTAGTTATTATATATTTACACTAGAATGTTTTTTAAATGGATAAGTGTGTTCAATCTCGATAGAAAGTATGTTTATTAAATGGTTTAATTACTTATTTAGGTTTTTATACATGATTATAAAGTAAGTTTTTTTTTTTTTTTAAGGTTTTGATACATGAACTCGTTTGGACCCAAGTACAAAATATCTCCACTAACAAGAACCGCCACCCTTAACATTATGTTAAAAATTAACTATAAATGTTAAAGTTATATATTCTAGAAATGGCCACATAAGATTAACATATATGGCTTCTATCCATTTGATTTTGGATGTATTATATTAGTGATACATGTACAAAATCGGATCAAGAGCTTACTAGCGGGATCTAATGGCTTCGATAGAAACTCTAAAAACTCTAAAAACCGGTTATTCTGTCATATATACCGCAATATTATTCATCAACTTCGGCTGAAGGATATTCAGCCGCAGCTCTTACATGAATTCAACCGTGGCTAATTATAGTAGCGACCGTCCAAGATATGTTTTACAAGAATTCGACGGCGGCCGTAGGAATGCCTTCCCATCTACCAACTTTGTGATATCTTCAACATCCAAGCGTTCGTCATTTCTTTATTATGCAATTGAACTCAAGCTTCAATCAACCATGGCTTTACTATTTTCTGGAGAAAACAAACATGAAGTCTCTGTCGACTTAGGCTAATTATTGTCAATTGCCCATGCCAAATACCGGAGATTAATTCATTTGCCAAGTTTTCACCGCTATGTCAAGGCAACAACAAAAACTATTGATGTTGTTCGCTAGTTTGGATATTTTTATTAGGGTTAATAATTTGTATTATCTTATCATATCTTATTTTTGTGTCTAAACAGGAAAAAAAGATTCAATAGGTATTATCAATAAAATATAAACACAAATTATAATAAAAGAAATAATTTTAAAATCAATTACTAAGCATAATTTGCACACGTTATATATATCAATATTTTATTAGTATTTACATATCATATGTATATAATATATGTTGTGTATTACCAATTGATTTGTTTCTCTTAAATGAGTTTTTATTTGAAAAACCTAAATCCATAATACGACTTATTTATTAATCGTATATAAAAACCTATATAAACCTAAACTCATGACCTAGCATATTTCATGTCTAGGTTAAAACCATTTATATTAGGATTGACAATTCATTTTACCATATCGTATCTCATTTATCTTAATTTTAATATCGTTTATCTATTGAAAAGTTATAATTAAATCTACAAAATGTTTATAGATGCAAAGGGAAAAGAGCGATGATAATATTTAAATACAAAAAAAAAATAACATAATATCTTTATACTTAATATAAAATTATGACAAAACAAAAGTTTTAGTGAAGCAAAATCCTAACAAATATAGAAAATCCAAAAATTTAAATTATTTAACACTACTAAATTAAATGGAATCGCATATTAAAAAGATATTAATATTACTATCGATGCTGATTTCTAAATTTATTATATTATTTGTTCGACTTTTAAGAGAGAGGGTTACAAAATTTATACTTGAGTTCATAATTTTTTATCCATTCAAACTACTATACAACAAGAAATATTTATAACATTATTAAATTTAAGTAACATAATATCACTAAATTAAATAGAATCATGTCTTAAATGGGCATTAGTATTACTATCGATATTAATTTGGAAATTTATCATATTATTCATTAGAATTTCAAGGGATGCAATCAAAGAATCTATACATAAGTTCATAATTTTTTACTCTTTTAAACCACAATACAATAAGAAAAATATATAACTAAAAGTATCTTATACTTTTAATTGAAATCTCTAATTTAGAAAGAAATGATTTACACATAAAGTGCAAATACGGAAAATATATAGCATTTCTCATATTTAGGTTTGGGAGTTTAACCCAAACTTGAACATTAATTTAACGATATTTAAACAGGTATAACCCATTTGTGTCTCGTACCAAAATTTTTCATATACTAATTCATTTAAATCATGCCATATCATGTTTAGATTTATTGTGTTTGGGTCCTAAATTACTAGCACTAATTTTAATATCAACCAAATCTTGTTTTGATAATAGAATTAAGTTAGCGTAATTTATAAGATTTGATTGAGCTACTTATTTCCTTTCTTATAGGATGCTATCTAGTTTCTATTTAACGGTACCTCTTAGTTTACTAGGGGATTATTATATTTCTTATTTTAGTTTTATGCTACCTAAATTTTTAAGAGCCTGCAAATAGGCATTTTCCTTGTATTCAAAGAGATTTAGAAAACTTTTTTACAATATTCAATTTCCTTGAGAAATTAAATTATTTTCTTTATTGATACTTTCATAGAATTTTTGAACTTGTTAGAAACTTTTGTTTTTATTGCACTCTTTGCCATGCCCAGGTTCTTGATTAGCATAATTCAAAGGCTCATTGATCTCTATGAAGGTTCTTAAATTACTCAATTGATAAGTTGAAGTGAATATATCAATTATATGAAGCTTATTGAATTTACTTAATTAATGGATCAAAGTCAATCTATTGATGCATATCAACATTCATGGCACTCTAAACCTTAGGGCCACGTTAACTAATACATAGGGTTCTGTTAGATTTTGCATCAGATTAAGGTCCATTTTATCATGATTTTAGCATTTTGGGATTCCAACATATTGCATCTATTAGTACCACTTAGTATCATAATATAATTAAATTATGTTTAAATCCTATATTGTGGGTATAGGGTGCTATTATGAAGGTCATGTGCATGTTGCATGCCATGTTGTGCTTCACGTGACTAAGGAGAATGACTTGAGTTACACCTGTAGGATGATTGAGTAAGGAATGGTAAGAATAAGGAGCATGCAATCTTAAAGGCTCTAACATAAGTTATGACAAATGAAGGAGTTTGATAGGATCAACCTCTACAACAAATGAAGAATGGAATGGCATTTTTTATATGATCAAGTGTTTGATTGTTCAAGGCAAGAATCCAGTAGAGTAATGGTATTTGTGCTAAAATTCTCTCTTATACAAATGAGAGAAGGAATTGAGTATTTATAATAATTGACTATTGATCTCATATATTAGATTGAGATGATAATCAATGGCTAATATTGACCATTTCTTTTTATGGACCTTATTGGACTCCTTTCATGGATTTAAGCTTAATAAGGCCTCATTTTTAGTGCAACCTAAATTAAGAAAAGTTGGATGGGTAGGCCCTACTCCAAGCTCACAATGCCAAACTTCCCTTGACTCTCTAGGCCTATCACCCTAGTCCAAAGAGCCATACCTAGCTTAATATTAGGCTTAATGTCCATAATTAGTTTTAGCCCTCTAGAATTATTGTATATCTTCTCGTTGTTTATAATTTAATGATGATTCATTTATAGCTTGTAACGCCCCAAAACCTAAGATGCCACAACTCCGCTACGTGTTCCTAATTTCTACTGACATGTCAAGCATTTAGGAACTTGCAACTTATTTAAAATCTATAAAAGAATAACATGAAATCTGTCAATTCATAAAATAACAATCTTGAATTTAAATAAGAGTGAAATAATGTCTACTCAAACTCCATTAAACACGAAAGGACTTTAGATCATAAATTGGAGTTTCATAGCACCAATAACAATTAACCTACCCAACCTAACAATAGGAGTCACAGGCGACTCTATAACCAGATAAGTCTCATTAAGCAAATCTAAAGAAAATAATTACAATCTTAAGTCCACCTTTGCAGTTAAACTATGATGCTTTAGCTCCATCATCAAAGTAGTAATAATCCCTCTGCTCATCATAGTATAAATAGTCAAATCCATAATCTTCTACATAAACCCCATCATCTACTTCGTAACCTATCCCTACAACTGAAAAGTAATAATCCCTATAAGGTGAGCTAAAGCCCAATATAGGATACCATTCACATGTGCATGTAACATAAGAATCAGTTAAACACATATACAAATACTACTACTGAATGCAATAGGCAATAGATTTAATGTTTCGTTTAGGCTCACAACCATTACAATCTCAACGTTTTGAGACTTGGGGTTGCTCATGACCCCTAACAAGCAATATATATAGATACTATATAAGTATTGGTGTTGGGTACTCCCCAACACTCGAATGTCATAAACTAACCTAAATCTACTTGGGTCCTTTCAATGTAGGACTCCATCGGGGATAGCGTCATGCAAAGATCGTCAAGTGCCTTACTAACACCATTGGACCCGACCAATGAGTGGTTGAAGATAAGCATAAGTAGTACTATCAATTAGGTCCGATTTTCAATTAAGTCCAGTTTACATATATACTTGCCTAACACACACATTCAATAAACATATATCCTGTACTTGCAATTCTTACCCTAAGTTAATCCAACACCACGTGTTCTCCTGTACCTGTTCAAGATATAAATGCTAGCTTAGAATTTAATAGTTTCACGACTTGATACTTCTTCCTCCTTAACTCTACCCTTAACTCCATACTCTAAGCTTCCAAACCGTATTCCATATATCTTCCCAACATCCTCCTAACATAAACATACACGATATTGACATTCACATAAGTCCCAGCATGTTATCCCATAGCACACCCATAATGCACATCACCGCTCCAATCCAGGTGTACACATACATACTACTTGAAACCATAACTTTCACACACATATACATACACAGAACTTCCACAACATACATATACCCATACAAGACACGATACATGCACACTACAAATCTCAACATCACTTTGCAACACCATCAAGACATAATTACATCATCACCACCACTACACTAACAGTATCAACACCTCCATTCCCAAAACTTAAAGGAACCTTAAAAGCATAAATTGAAAAAGGTAAAATGAAGATAGAAGGATAACTTACTTGATTAAAGAGCAAAAATTGATTCTTGTTGAATTCCTCTTTCAAGAACATGAATCTTGATTCAGGAATTGGGCTTGAGATGAGTTATATAAATTCCTTGAAAAGTATCGTAAGTTTCAGTGAAAGAGAGTTATGGTCACTATAACGTACATTTAGATGATTAGTGGAAAGTATAACTCCTTTTTTTTTTCTAGACTAAAATGTCCCTAACATTAATGTGTAATCACATGCCATACTGATACTTGGATCTTTTCCCATGACTGTTTTGCCCCTAATACTTGATATCAATTTACATGCTATATCAATGCTCTGATATAAAAATAACTTATTTCTTTAATTCCCTCAAATTAATTTATTCATTATTTTTATTTTTAACTTCGGTTTTATAGTTTTTTCCCCTTCAACAAAACTTTCGTCCTCAAAAGTTTACATACCTAAGTCCTTAAATAGTTTTGGATATTTGCTCTCAAGCTCCTAGATTGCTTCTCTTTCTGACTGGTTAGGCCATTGAACTTTGACGTAAGGAATAGTCCTTCTCCATAGTTGTTGTACTTTAGTATTCATTATCCTTACTGGTCGTTCCACCACCAACATGTCTGGCTGCAACTCTACAAACTCCAAATCTACTACTTGCACATACAACTCTTCCATATGATACGAACTAGGTTTCTTATATTTTCTCAACATGGATACATAAAAAACATTATGCACACCCTCCAACCATAGTGAAAGCTCTAACGTATAGAACACCTTGCCAATCTTTTCTATGATTTTGTAAGGGCCTATATACCTCGGTTTAAACTTACCCCTTAAGTCGAATCTGACCACACCCATGACCAGGGAAACTCTCAACAATACCTCTTCACCCACTTGAAACTCTAGAGGGTGATTTACTTATTAGCGTAACTCTGTTGCCTCCTTTGGATAGATTGCATCCTCTGACGAATCAGCATAACCTTATCTACTACTTCTTATACCAAGTTTGGTCCCACTAGTTGTCTCTCACCTACTTCGTCCCAATGAATAGGCGATCTACACTTCCAACCATAAAAGTGCTTCAAACGAAGCCATTTGAATGGTGGCTTAATAGCTATTATTATAAGCGAACTCTACTAAAGCTAAATGCTCATCCCAATGTCCATTGAAGTCAAGCGCACATACTCTCAACAAGTCTTCTAGAATTTGAATGGTGCACTCTGATTGGCCATTTGTTTATGGATGGAAAGCAATACTAAACTGTAGTTTAGTACCTAAGGCCATCTATAGGCTTCTTTAGAAGTGACTGACAAACCGGATGTCCTTATCAGAAGTGATAGACGCTGATAGCCCATGCATTCTCACTATTTCTTAAATGTATAACTTAGCAAGCTTTCCCAATTGATACTTGTTGTTTATGGGGATAAAATGTGCAAACTTGGTCAACTTATCTACTACAACCCATACATCATTATGTTTCACCAAAGTTTTAGATAGGGTAATGACGAAGTCCATGGTCACATGCTTCTACTTCCATTCCGGTACTAGTAAAGGTTGTAACTTACTAGCCCACCTCTGATGCTTGATTCTAATTAGTTGGCAAGTTTAACATTTAGATACACACTCTGCTATTTTTCTCTTCATATTATTCCACTAATAATGATCTTTCAAATCTTTATACATTTTTGTATCCCCTAGATGAACGAAATAGGCGAAGTAATGTGCTTCTTTCAAAGTCTCACTTCTCAGCCTTGGCTACACTAGTATACACAATCTGCCTTTAAACTTCACAACTCCTTCAACATTTACTGTAAAGTCTGGAGCTTTCCTTGCTCCTATCTTATCTTTGATCTCTTGAATCCCTTGATCTTCTAACTATGCAACTTTAATTTGATCTATCAAGGTGGGTTGTATCCTCAAACTTGCCTAATTTGGCTCCAGCCTCTCTAATTAACACCTCTAACTCAAGTTAACACATTTGCTTTAGTAATGGCCTCTGAGTAGTGATCAAGCTAGCTAGATTTCCCTATCTTTTCCTATTCAGGGCATCAGCTACTACATTGGCTTTACTTAGGTGGTACTGAATATCTAAGTCATAGTCTTTTATTAGCTCTAGCCAATGCCTCTGCCTCATAGTTAAGTCTTTTTGAGTGAAGAAATACTTGAGGATCTTGTGATCTGTATACACCTTACACTTCTCTCCCATTAGGTAGTGTCTCTAAAGTTTTAATAGGTATACCACAGTTGCAAATTCTAGGTCATGAATTAGGTAATTTTTCTCATATGGCTTAAGTTGGTGAGACGGATATGCTATCACTTTACTATTCTGCATAAGAACACACCCTAAGCCTTGTATGGAGGCATAACTGTAAATAACAAACTCTTCCCCACTATAGGTTAAGGTCAATATCGGGGCTGTCACTAATCTATCCTTCAATTGCTGGAAGCTTACTTCACAATTGTCATCCCATATGAACTTTACCCCTTTTTGAGTCAACTAGATCAAAGGCGCTGCAATGTTAGAAAAGCCCTCTACAAACTTCTGATAATATACAGCTAACCCCAAAAAACTTCTAACCTCTAACATAGTAGTAGGTTTAGCCCACTCAACAATTGCCTTTATTTTCTCTAGGTTTAAAGCCATACTATCTTGATTTACTATGTGATCCAAGAAAGCTACCTGCTCTAACCAGAAGTCGCACTTGCTAAACTTAACGTAAAGCCTTTCTTCTCTCAACTTCCCTAATATAATCCTCATGTGCTCTTCATGTGCTTCTCTATTCTTAGAGTAAATTAGGATGTCGTCAATAAAAACAACATAAACTTATCAAGGTACTCCCTAAATACTCAATTCATGAGGTCCATAAATGTCGTTGGAGCATTTGTTAAACTGAAAGGCATTACTAGAAATTCATATAACCTATATCTAGATCTAAAAGCTACCTTCTCTACATCCTTAGCCCTGACTTTCAAATGATAATACCTTGAACACAAGTCTATTTTAGAAAAGACTTGTATACCTTGCAACTGATAAAAAAGGTCATCAATCCTCGGAAGGGGATACTTATTTTTTATTGCGATCTGATTCAACTCCTAATAATCAATGCACATCCGTAAACTTCCATCCTTCCTTTTCACAAACAGTATCGGAGCCCCCTAAGGTGATAAGCTAAGCTTAATGAAGCCTTTATCTTGTAGCTCTTGCAACTGCTTCTTCAGCTCTATTAACTCGGTAGGCACTATCCGATAAGGTGGTTTCGAAATAGGTTTTGTCCTTGGAACTAGATTGATTTTGAATTTAACTTCCTTATTAGGCAAAATACCTGGTAAGTCTTTAGGGAACACATCTGGATACTCTTGTACTACTGGTGTCAAATATAACTTCGACTCGAGTTTGCTCACTTCTACTACTAAGGTCGCTATAGTAGGCCTTTCCCATAACACATATGAAATATACCGAGTTGGCTTTTAAGTTTTTAGCCTATAACTTAAAGGTACTCATCCTGGTGGTTGAAAGAACAATACTCAATTATAACAATCGAGTGTAGCATGGTGCTTTGACAACCAATCCATCCCTAGAATGACTTTAAAATCTGATAACTCCAACACCAACAAGTTTGTCACTAAAACCCTTCCCTTAACCATTATCTCCACATCCTTACAAATTTGATTTAAAATTGTTCCACTCCCCAACAGGGCATTCACAGCTAAACAATTATCTAAGATAGAAATATACAAACCGTATACATGTACAAAAGACTCAACCACACAAGAGTGGAAAGCACTAGTATCAAAAAGTGCATAAACACTATGGGATAGGACAAAGAGCGTACTTGCTAGGGTATCTATGTCATAGGTGGTGTCTTGGTGCTACAGCATAAAGACTCGGGCTAGAGCTCTCTGCCGTGAGCCAGCCTATAGAGGACAAGTCACCTTGGGAACTACTTAGGGTCTCACAATTGGTATTCCTTAGGCTGTTTGGCTCCCTGTATCTCTACAATTTACTAAACGATGTCTTCTATGTCTACAACTATAACAAAACCCCCGGTGTAGAATGATAGACTCTCTACAATCCTTACTTACATGTCTCGTCTTCCCATACAAATAGGACACTCTCTCTGCCTACTTACAAGCTAATACCTCATGAGGCCCAAAACATTGTGTACACTTTATAGCTGGTGCAGTTGCTTTCGTTTGAACCGGTGTTGGCAGTGCTACAAGTTTAGGCTGCACTACCATTGGCTTATCTCCACCTTCTCTAATAACCACTCTTGGAACTAGCCTCATTGCTCTATTTGAGCCTGGTTGCCTTTTCCCTAAGGCTACCCTTGTCTTGTGAGCTAACTAATCCTACTTCCTCTTTGTAAGTTACTTTAAACACTTAACCTTATCAACTACTGTTGCATAAGCTGTAAGCTAAATGGCTACAACCTTCTCCTATAGCTCAGGCTCTAACCCATGAATAAACCTATTAATCCTTAACTGCTCATCCCTTCTAGAAGCTTTACAAATAAAACGAGCCAACCGATTTAATTCGACCTCATAAGCCACTATAGTCTTACTCTCCTGCTAGAGAGTTTAGTATGCTAGCTACATCTGTTCTCTCACATTAGAGGGAATGAAATGCTCGAAAAATCTACCCTTGAACCTTTCCCAAGTCTAAGCCCCAAACTTGGGCTCTGCGTGCGGAGCACCATCCCACCATTTCAATGCATCTCCCCTCAGCATAAAAGATGTATAGTCCACTTTCTTATTATGTGGAACCTTAGCCATGGCAAAAGCTTTCTATGTCTGCTTAATCCACTCCTTAACAACAATAGTGTCATCAGGCTTAGGGTCAAACTCCTTAGCCACTTTCAAAAAATAGTCTATCTCAAGTTGCCAGATTGCTTGCCTCTCTTAACGCTAAGCATCGGCATTAGCCTGGATCATCTGCATATCTTGTTTAATTTGCTCTTGCTACTGGACCATGGCACCCACCGGATTATTCATAGCATTTAGTAACTATGCTACATCGACCTTTATAAGCCTGTACCCCCATTAGTCTTGCCGCCTCCGTGCATTAGGTAATCTATAACCCCTCCAAATACCTTGGTCACCTTACAGATTTTGACCACCCTATACATTTTGAACACCCTGAGCATCTTGCCCTTTAGCTAAGTAGTCTTAAGGTCGAGAAGAACTTGAACCTACTCTCTTAGGCAACATTTTAAGGATGGAACAAAGGAAAACAACCAAAAGAAAGTTAGGAGATGGTAAACAAAAGAAATAATGAATGACAAGGCAATAGGGAACACTAAGAGGACACAAGGCAAGTTGAAGACAAAATTTAAACACTTAACAATTCATTCCCAGATTCAAGCCTAATCCTTTAGCTACCTGAGCTACATTTTCTTCTTCTTCTTCTTTCTTTCTCCTTTTCCTTTTTTCTTTTCTTTGTTTACTACATTTCCTCTAGTCACAGCCGTGATAGAGGGGGAGATCACTCCCAAATATTCAATTATGGTCGTGAATACAAGTGAAAATTTCACTCCAGCAATAATCACTCTTGTGATCACGGTTGTGATGGAGAGGGTGACCACCGTTGTTTGCTCAATTCTCTCTTATCACACCCATGATGAAGGGGGTGACAAGTTTTGATCACTCAAATCTTATCCACCTACGAGTTATTATTCCAATTTCCTTAAAGATCCTCAACTTAGGCTTTGATACCATTAAAAGCTGTAACGCCCCAAAACTCAGGACGCCACAACCTCGCTACGTGTTCCTAATTTCTACTGACACGTCAAGCGTCTAGGAACTTGCAACTTGTCTAAAAGCTATAAAAGAATAACATGAAATCTACCAATTCATAAAATAACAACTTCAAATTTAAATAAGAGTGAAATGACGTCTACTTAAACTTCATAAAACACGAAATGACTCTAGATTATAAACTGGAGTTTCATAGCACCAACAACAAATAACCTTCCCAACCTAGCAACAGGAGTCATAGACGACTCCAGAATCACATAAGTCTCAATAAGTAATTCTAAAGAAAATAATTACAATCTTAAGTCTACCCTTACAGTTAAACTATCATGCCCCAGCTCCATCATCAAAGTAGTAATAATCCCCTTACTCATCATAATATAGATAGTCAAATCCATAATCCTCTGCATAAACCCCATCATTTATCTCGTAACTTATCCCTACAACTGAAAAGTAATAATCCCCATAGGGTGAGCTAAAGCCTAATACAGGAAACCATTCACATACGCATGTAACACAAGTTTCAATCAAACATACACACAAATACTACTACTAAATGAAACAGGCAATAGATTTAATGTTTCATTTAAGCCCATAACCATCATAATCTTAATGTCTTAAGACTTGAGGTTACTTATGACTCCTAACAAGCAATATATATAGATACTACATAAGTATTGGTGTTGGATACTCCCCAACATCTGAGTGCCATAAACTAACCTAAATTTACCTAGGTCCTTTCAGTATGAGACTTCACTAGGGACAGCATTGCGCAAAGATCACCAGGTGCCTTACTAACACTATTGAACTCAACCAGTGTATAGTTAAAGCCAAACACAAGCAGCACTATCAATTAGGTCCAATTTTCAATTAAGTCTGGTTTACACATATACTAGCCTAACACATATATTCAACAAATACGTATCCTGTATCTGAAGTTCCTTTCCCAAGTTGATCCAACACCATGCGTTCTCCTGTACCTTTCTAAGATATAAAAGCTAGCTTATAATTTAATAGTTTCATGACTCAATACTTCTTCCTCCTTAACTCTACCCTCGACTTCATACTCTTAGCTTCCAAACTGTATTCTATATATCTTCCCAACATCCTCCTAACATAAACACACGTGATATTGACATTCACATAAGTCCCAGCATGTTGTCCCATACGCATACCCACAATGCACATCACCACTCTAATCCATGCGTGCATACACATACTACTCGAAACCATAACTTTCACACATATACATACACATAAATTCCATAACATACACATACCCATACAAGACATGATACATGCACACTACACATCCTAACATCACTTCGCAACACCATCAAGACATAATTACATCATCACCACCACCACCACACTAACAATATCAACACCTCCATTCCCAAAACTTAAAAGAACCCTAAAAGCATAAATTGAAAAAGGTAGAATGAAGATAAAAGGATAACTTACTTGATTAAGGAAGAAAGATTTATTCTTGTTAAATTCCTTTTTTAAGAACATGAATCTTGATTTGAGAATTAGGGTTAAGATGAGTTTTGTAAATTCCTTGGAAAGTATCGTAAGTTTCTATAAGAGGGAGTTATGGTAACTATAATGTACATTTATTTGATTAGTGGGAAGTGTAACTCTTCCTTTTTTTTTTCAAACTAAAATGCTCTTGGCATTAATGTATAATCACATGTTATACCGATGCTTGGATCTTTTCCCATAAATGTTTTGTTCTTAATACTTGATATCAATTTACATGCTATACCAATGCTTAGATATAAAAATCACTTATTTCTTTAATTCTCTTAAATTAATTATTCATTATTTTTATTTTTAACTTAGGTTTTACATAGCTTCATAAGGCATATTCATTATATTCTTGTTCTTTTTTTTTTCCTCTTTTTAACTAGTCAAAGAGTCCGCGCAGCAAACGAATAAAAGCTTGAATAATGATTATAATTTTCTTTTTGATAAAAATTAAATGTAATTTAATGTTTTATTTATTATTAAAAAGCACGTTAAAAAATTATTCAAACAATATAAGGTTCCAAAAATAAAAGACTTATTGTATATAATCTATTGATTATTCAGAGGGAAAAAACCTTAATTACTCTCTCTCTCTCTCTCTAACATGTTTTTATCACCAAATGATATATAATATATAATTTTCATATAAAAAATGACTTAAAATGAATAATTGAACAATAATTTGCTAAAATAGAATATAAAATATAAGGCTTTCGAGATTATATTAAATAGGGAAAAATATAAACAATCCCCTCAAATTTAACTTGAGTTCGAATTTACCTCTTAAATTTTGAAAGTGTGCTTTGAGACTCTCTAAACTTTGATAAGCTAACAAATAACTTTCACAAATTTTGATTTTAGTACTGAGGTATCTCTTAAATTTATCAAAATGTACTTGAAGCCTCCTTAAACTCATTTATAATGCTAACTTATTAAAATTTGAAGGGTTTTAAAGTACACTTTAAAAGTTTAAAAAGTTAATTTGCATTTAAATCAAACTTCAAAAGGTTATTCAAAATTTTCCTTATTAAATACGATAAAAAAATTTATAAAAATGCATTAATTATAACATAAAGATGAGATGAAAATGAAAAATTTTCAAAACTATATATTATAATATGAATGATAAAAAATTGTGAAAATGTGTTAATGATACCATGAAAAGATGAGATATAAAAATGAAAAGAACTTCTAAAAATATGTATATTATAATATGATATGATATTATAAGATAATTACAAAAATGTATTAATCATATCATAAAAAGCTAAAATATAGAAAATAAAATAGTATCTAAAATTATATATCAAGATAAGATTACTTTGGACATGTATTATCTTTTACTGCTTTTCCACTCACAGAAACTCTAAACTATTTCTCTATTCATCTTTTTTTTTTTTTTTATCCCTTCTCTTTTTCGTCTCCGAACAACTGTACAGGAGCTCCGTAATGTCACTTTCTAGGTAATTATAGGTATAAACTATTAATTATAGAGTGTTTCATAACTAAACCCTATCTCAATAAAAATAGGAAAAATACAAAAAAAAATAAAAATTTACCCCACTTATAAGATTTAGCAAAAAGAAGTAAAAAGAAGGAATTGGAAAGGCTAAAAAGAAGCTCCTATACCAATTCTCCTAAAATAAAGGCGGAGTAAGAATGGCGTATAAAGAGATAAAAGACATTCGCCAATCATCATCTGATCCGCCACCTTTTATTTCTGTTTACGTTTCATGTCCTTTTAATCTCAATTTCTCGAATTGTTCATTTGTATTTTCTTGAGGAGAACCAGAGAGAAACTTCCGAGTAAACGTAAACAGGATGTCGTGGCAATCTTACGTTGATGACCACCTTATGTGCGACATCGATGGCACAGGCCAGCACCTCACCGCCGCCGCCATCGTTGGCCACGATGGCACTGTTTGGGCTCAGAGCGCCACCTTTCCTCAGGCACCCCCCTCTCTCTCTCTCTCTCTCTCTCTGTGATTCATCTGGAAAATTTCTTGAGTGTTCATGGATTCATTTTGTGGTTATATAAAATGATGTCGATTTGTTTATCACATGATCTATTGCAATATTACAAAACAAATTCAATTTTTTAGTGGATAATATCAATTGTACATGGATTGCAATGTGAATCCAAATTTACCTGAAATAAAATCCAAAAAAATAAAGAAACAAACAACGCAATGAACGGGTTATATTTCGACATGAGTTTTCGATAATTAATAACTTAGGAAAGTTGATCTTATGATCCTATTTATATTTTTGTCACTGAAGTATTTATTTTTTATAAATAAAATTGGCCGTTGGATTTTTCTTCGACTCGTATTATGCAACCATGAGTATAGGGAGATTTTTTGGTTCCATAATTTATTTTAATAAGATAGATCTCGCTCTCTATCTTATTATTCATTTTTATTTTTTAAAAATAAAATTATTGAATTCATAATTTGTTTAATAGTTTAGATTTTAAAAAGTGAAAATAAAAAATGAGATGAAGGACGAGATTAATCCCATAAACTATAAAATCAGATTATAGAGAAAAATGCAAGGATATAATGCAACATTTAATGTCTTGCACTTTTGTGTGAAGGTAAGTATATATCTTGCAATATGATTAGCTTCTGTCCTAGCACAAGAGAAAACTTTTGAGATATATTAACAAAAAGTTTTACTATATGGAGATTAGTTTTATCGTATCCATAAGATCTCTCTTTGTTTACTTAAATATAGGTTATTTTATTGCATTACTATGACATTGGCTAAGATAATCTGCTATATGAGGCTAGTAAGTTAACTTCTCTCTATCCCTTTTTTATTTAATTAATTGCCAAGATGAGATTAATACGTTATCTATGTAATAGGTTAGCCTATTTTAATATGATAGACATTAATGGTTTAAATTCACTAGCGTTACGATAGCGTATTTTTTATTAGCATTATCATAGAAATCTCTATTAAATATATATCATAAATATTACTAAATTTCAAACAAATGAAAAAATGTCCACCATATGTGGCAAATACATGCATGTATAAAAACTTAGACATTAGTTTCATCTCAATAGTGTTTAGTTAATAGAATCAAATAATATAAGGAGAATTAGAGAGTACGATATAAGGAAAATGAGATAGTAAAATCCTTTTATACCGAATTTAGTGTGTGTAGTTTTGGATGCAGATTTTTATAATTGAAAAAATGAAAAAAGTTAAAATAAATTGATTATTAATATTGTAAGTTATAATAATGTTTAATATTGTGATTTGGAAACATGATATAGGATTATATTTTAAATTTTAAAAATATATTGATTCCGTACTGTAAAATGGATTTTTCTATTATCAAATATAGGTCACAATTTAGTTAGTTTCAATCCAGTATTCAAGGCCTTTTTGTTCAGTTACACTTAGGCTAATATGCAAGTTAAACAATGGATTAATGAATTTGTTCAGTGTTGTACAACAAAATATTTCAATTGATGCCACCAATGCCAAGCCATAAATATATATATATAAATTTTCTTGTGATTATCATCTTTTATTATGTGATGTGTGTGTGGATATATATATATATATGTGTGTGTGTGTATGTACATGTACGTATAATATCAAATGTTGATTTTTCTTTTCCTATATGTTGTTTTCAGTGTTGACATTATACGTCTTTTCTCTGTAAGAGAATTTATGACAATGATGTCACAAGATTAATCGTTTCAATTAAGATTTTGATTGCTATTTTTATATGATTGTTTTGATTAGCTATATGTATCGTAACCCTCACAATTACATTGACACATTATTTATTTATTCATTTTTTTTCCCCCTTGCAATCTTTCAGCTTAAGCAGCCTGAAATCACCGATATAATGAAAGATTTTGATGAACCGGGCCACCTTGCGCCTACTGGTTTACACCTAGGAGGCACAAAGTACATGGTTATTCAAGGAGAACCTGGAGCTGTGATTCGTGGAAAAAAGGTTATATACATCGCTCTTTCACTTGATCCATTTTTAATTTTCCCAAACATCGTAACAAATACTCAAAAAAAAAAAAAGGGAATTGTTCTGTCCTATGGACTCAACAATAGAGAAAAGAATGTTGGCACACGAATTTTACATGGAAATTAAATGCAATTGCTATTTGTAACGAGTTCACTAACTCTCCCGTAATACTATTTCTATAATTGAGTCCTTAGGATTCCTGGAAACTTTCTTGCACTCAATGGTACACCGTTATAGCATATACATGGAATTAGAAATCCCATGACCTAATGCACAATATGGAAAAGTAAATTGAACTTGGAAGAGATTGCAAAGTACTAACAAGTCTCCACACAACATAATGTAATAAACTAAGGCTTGGTACAGTGGGCCAACCATTATTTGGTCGACTAAACTAGACTACGTTTGGACTTCGCCATCGCTGACTTCCTTGTCTAAGCTCTAAATCTAGGTTACATGAAAATTTAAGTCATATTCTGACGACACTTTCCATCTTTTAATTTTCAAAGACTCAACAAGCATATAGGACTGAGTCCCACAAAATTATAGCTACACCATGTAGTCATGTCAACATTCTGCCTTGGTGCTATCCTGTGTATCGAACTAACCTTCTAGTGCCTAAGTTACTATGTACTGCCTAGAATTCGCATGCTACATACCTCCAAAACTTTCACCTTGGAACTCTCTACAACACTTGAGCGGTAAAGTAAGGCGAACCTTTTTATCTCATTGTAAATATATGCTCTTATGTTGTCAGATTGGAGTGTTCATCGCCAGTAAGATTTTACAAATTTTCCTGTATGTTAGTCTAGGAACATAAGTAATGCATAAAGAATTATTTTTTAAGGAAATGACTACTTTCACAATTAATCACAAGGTCCAACTTTACTTTGATGAGACTAGCCTTCAATATATCGAACAAGATTTGTAACGTACTCTTGTGAAGCATTATCGATTTACGGCCTTAGAGCTAAAAGATGAAATTAAGTATTAGCGATGTGAGATAAAAAGGTGCTATCCTAATATGGCCATCAAGGTATTTTCAAAGAGACTAGATATCGGTTTTGCTTACTGTTCAAGAACACAATAACGAGAGATAAACAAGAATATAGGAGAGATAGTCAATAAACGAGTTTATATAGGCAAGACTAATGAATCTCTCAAAGCACTATTTCTGTATTTGAGTTCCGAAGTTTTCTTACGACTCTTTGCACTTACAAACACATTATATATATATATATATATATATATATATAATTATGAGTAGATATGTTATCACGAAATAAATGTTATAATCTATGTTATTGGAAATGCACAACAAGCGTGATGAATCTTGCATCTGTACCATTTAATGGTGTGAAGACTCTGTAGATAAAAGGATTGATCAAGGAGGGCCGCACCTTAGAGCGTAGATGTGCTGTTTAGTACTTTTCTTCTTCTGAGTCATGACATAGGTTTGTTAATGCTTTTCTTAGTATCCCTTTATGGATTTGGATCGATAATTATCTAAACTAGCTCCCAACTTGAAATTTATGATTTCTCTTGTCTTTGCCACGTATGGGAGCTTTTAGAGAGAGAATCGAACCCCTCCAATTAGTGAGGAGTCATAAACAGGAACGGTCACGGTGTAGGCAAAACTCGATCTCTTCGGTACACAAATAAAACTTCTTGGGGAAACGGTTTTAGCACAGAAATATTGTCAGAGTCATGATGCCTACGATATACCATGCTGCACCCATATTCCATTTTTCTAGAAAAATCTTGTATTTTAGATTTCGATTGAGAATTTTAAGAATGTTCCTTTTTAATGAAAAGTAATTGTTACATGTCTATTAAGATTTATTATAATGTCCTTTCCAAAATTTTAAAGGTCCTTCTTTTTTTTTTTTATCATTTCAATTTTTCCATAAATTTCACTTAAATTTTTGCTATAGAAGTATTATAATGTTTCATAGTGGATTGATAAAATACCACAAACTTTGTGGAAAAATTATCAAACAAAAGGATAGTGATAATGTATAAATTCAACTTAACCTACCAAGGATGATCCTTAACGGTTTAGTTGTTTGTTGGATAGGGCTCTGGTGGTGCCACAATTAAGAAGACTAGTCAAGCTCTAGTTTTCGGGATATATGAGGAGCCGGTGACTCCAGGACAGTGCAATATGGTTGTTGAGAGGCTGGGCGATTACCTTATTGATCAGGGGTTATAGATGTAATGGTTCTTTGGACTTGATACTTATCAAATTCATACGTGCTTTCCACCAACGCCACCCCTAGCCTACCTTACCAAAATTCACCCTTGAATTTGTATCTTCGTTATTGGAATTTTGAAATTTAACGAAGTTGTTTTTGGTAAATTACTCTACGAGACCTAAGCTTTGCTCAATTTATATTATGTGTTGGAGTTCATGCTTGGTCTCTTGATAATATTAAGACCGCATTTACTTTTATATAACAATTTTTAAAGGGGGAAACCAAAACTAATTAATCCCATTGAAAAACCAAAGGATAATCTTGACGTAATAGGCCCGCTATGTGCATCGTGGAGTAGTGGACAATTCCACTAAGGTCCTTAAAAGACTCTAATAACAAACATAAGGCTTTGCGTTCACATGAGCTATCCAGTAGAGTTTGGTAACTCTTACAGAATCTTGAAATTATAATGTCAATGCTTGAATGGTGGCTACTTAGTTAACCTTGATATGAACATAAGGCGTTGAAGAACACTAAGCTAAACTCAAGAGAGGGGGTGAATTAAGTTTTAAGGATAAATTGCAATGCTTTTTCGATATAAATAACTAAATGAAATAATAAGAGTAATAATAAAACAATAATAAGTGTGGAAATTAGAAGAGATAAGGATAAAGAAGATCAAGCCTGGATATAACGTAGAGTTCGAATCGCTCCCTAGTTTCCACGGACATACAATGCCTTCAATCGAGAACTTCACATCACTTTATTGATTTCTCAATTTAAGCTCCAAGAGCTACATAAATACAAACTTGATTACAAAAGTTTTATACTCACAATTCTCAATACAAATCACAATCTCAACTCACAACACAAAACTCAATCTCAAGAATTATTGATGTAATGCTTTTAACTTTCAATACTTTGCAACTAATAGCTCATAAGCATTACACTTCAAATCTCTTTAAATATTAGCAATTTATGGTATAAGAGACAATGAGAATTATAGACAACAAGAATACAAGAGAATGTCGAAATATTGCAACAAAAGATCAGTTCACTTCTGCCCTTGGTCAGGTTATTGAGTATTTATATCATCCCATTCAATTCTTCCCATTACAGTATATTAAATGCTCTACCGACTAGTTGTATCAGACTCACCACCATGTTGGTACTTTTAACAACTGGCACTGGCACGCTGATAAAAATTACTTTACCAGCAAGCCGATAAAAATTACTTTACCAGCAAGCCGATAAAAATTACTTTACCGGCAAGCTGGTTCTTCTAAGTCAGTGTGCTTTTTTTTGTGTTTTTTAGGGCTTTATACCGTCAGCATGGTTCTTCCTTAAGCCGTTAACCCGGTAGATTAAATATCACTTGAAAATTTTTTTAATACACAACAAACAATTATTCTTTATAATCTAATTTCAAAATCATTTGATCACCACTCAAAAGATTAAATTTCTTGTAGAGATAATTGATATATTTAATCATTAAGCAAATTAATTGATCTTATTCAATTACCTCAATATAATCAAATAATACTTAGTTTAATTATCTACTTGTTTTGTTCTCTTAAAAAACAATATGTTTAGTTACATACTTTTTGTTTTGTTTTCATCAAAATCAAACAATGAACCCTAGGTTCAATAATCTCCCTCTTTTTTATGAAAACAAAACTCTTATACTTTAAATACTCCCCCTCAATCTAATCTTCCTTCTCAATTTAGCACTCGATTTTAAGATATTTGACAATTGAATAAGATTAAGTGAGTGCTTGTAAAATGAGAGTATATTGATGTGTTAAGGAACCAAGTCTCATTGCTTAATAACTTCATATAAAGAATATATCAAACTTTTAAAGATTCAAGATATGCCAAAGTTGTAAAATCAATATCATCTTTTAAGTAACTATTATCAATTCGATGTAATACACATTTTGACATTCTAACAACTTGAATATTTCTCCCCCTTTAGACTCATCAAAAAGAGGAGGATCTAAGTGATGAAGAGAGAAGAGGATTCAAGTAAAAAATTTGGCATAATCCTTAATTAAGTCTTAGGATATACCCTTACAAAAGTGAAATTAAAGAGGCTAAAAAACATGCCAAAATAAAATTTCCATAATGAATTCATCAAAGTTAGCCCATGCTACATCAAATGTTAAAAAATACAAGCCAACTATGGGGAGTGTAATAACTCCATGAGATACATGAACCATAAGTAGTAAACAATATAGATAAGCAACATAAGCGATAAAGGCCAAGATAATAGTCAAGGTAAGACAATAGAAGATAACAATATTAATGGCTAATGACTAAATTGATAACATGAGAAAAACATAACAAAAAGTATATACAAATAGATTGGAAGTTAGCAATTCATGTAACTTGTAGATCATCATCTTTAAGCTGGAGGAGAAATGAGGCAAGATGAGTAATGATAGTTCATCTAAAAGTGGCTATAGTTCATCAAGGGGGCATCTTAATGGTAGATGGGGGATTAGTAAAGAGAGAAAGTCGTGTAAAGGAGAAGAGGAGAGTGTGATTAGAATAAGTGAATGGATTAATGAGAGATTGTATAGATTTAGAGATGATTAATGAAGAAAAATTATGATTTTGAGAGTTTGGAGATGGAAAATTGAAGAGAGAGAAGGATTCTAAGGTTTGGTGGAAGAGAAAGAAGGGTTTTAGGAAGAAGATGGAAAGAGAGAGAAAGGAACGGTGTTATTTGTAGTTGGAAACAAAGGTACTGGCAAGCTGGTAGTATGGGGAGCTAGTATACTAGTTATGGGAATAAAATTATTGCAGATTTGTAATAGGAAATAGTATACCGGCATGCCAGTGGTTAAGGGTACTGACATGCCGGTGGTTAAGGGTACCGACATGAAAATCTAGAGCAGTATATCAACTTACCGGTTATCTACAATAGCCAATTATTTGCAATTTTCTAAAAAAAACAGTAGAGACCACTTGTTTGAGCAAAGTTGCTAATCTAATTTATTTTGTAGAGATTTAGTGAACATCTTAACACTTCAAACAAGTTTATTTGAGTTCGTTAAGGCTTAAAAAACTTAATTTTTAACTAGATAGGTAAGATTTATCTGAATCAAATCCATAGAGCTAAGTAATTCATGATAAATTGAAAGTGTCCATGTATGAGCAAATTATGTGCATAAGTATTGAGTTTTTGCACACCAACAATTCAAGCAAAATTCAAATACACGTTTGAGCATGGTAGGCACAAAATATAGCTTTAAAGCTCTACAAATTATGAAATGACTACTTGACTTCTTTAATCATGCAAGTAGGGATCCTTTCTCAATGTTCAAGAGAAGTTCATGCTTTAAACATGTTAAAAGATATTTAGAGGCATAAAAGATACATGATTAAGCTAAGCAACCTCCATATAAGCAAAAAATTCTCCATTTGTAGTTAGAACCTAAAAAGAGTCTAGAGAGATCAAATATGCACAAAATTCAAATTAAGCTAGTTTGACCACTCAAACATAATTTAGGAATGAAAATAGATATATAAGCACCAGTTTGGGCATGAAAACCAATGCATGCTAATTTTGTGCATATATAAACTTGGATAAGCATGAATGACTTCAAGTATGCCCAAAACATGTTAAATATGATATTTAATGCATGAAATCTATATGAGCATGTTTCTTAAGTCTAGTTGAGTGTGAAAAGTTTGTATCTTAGCAAGATTTAACGAAATTAAGCCATTAGTTGTTAAAAAGTTTATTATTAAGCCATGTAAATGTATGAATGACTAAATTCAAATAATGAGGTTTAGTTATCACAAGACAATACTTCAAGCAAGTTTCAACATCATATTCAAGCTTGTTAGAAGGAAACTATCGCAAGAAGGATTTGGAAGTCCTAAAATCACCACTTGAAATCATCAAAATCAACAATTGAATATAAATTGAGCTTAATGTCACACATACATACTAAATCAAGTTCATAATAATTTAGCATTCTAAACAAGTTTCAATGGTGTCAATAGATATAAAGTTAGCATGATTACAACATATAGCATGCAAATGGACAACATGATCACATGACTTCTCAAACAACAATAAGAGCCTAATTTGAGTTTAAAGGAGTCAAATTTGCACAAAAACAAAAGTAGGCCAGATTAATCATTAAACCACAATCTATGGACAAAATTAAATATACGGGAATTGGATTTGAACACGGAAATCGAAACATAGCAAAATTGTGCGCATATGATTCTAAATATTCACGAGAAACTTCAAATGTGCACAAAAGGTATGGTGAGAGTTTAAGCATGGCTTGCAAAGCTAGTAATTGAAAAAACACTAGTTAAGTCCCTAAATACTTATGTAACCTCAAATGTGATTGAGGATATATCAATTATGCATAGTTTCATAATCAAATCAAGCTAACCATTCAAGCATGAAATATTAGCATATTTAAACATGTAAGAGCTAAAATTTGACATTAAAATCAAGAGATGGTAGATATGTGCACAAGGAAGCCTAAGCAAAGGTAGAAAACTTCAAGTGTACACAAAATATGCTAGTTATTATATGGAGACTACTTGAATGAGTTTCTTGAATCAAATACTATGTTAAATACATTTTGAGTTTTCTTTGAGTATTCTCCATTTAAGTTTTTTGAGTTGCTTCCATTTGAAATTCCTATAAAAAAAAGTGATTGCTTCTTTGGTGCTCATATGAGTTTAGGTCTTTTATGGTTAGTTGTAATAATATATCCTTGTTCTTTTGAAACCTAAACCATTTTACTTTTATGATTCAAATTGGTATTACAACGTATTGCACACATATGACCATATCTACCATAATAATTACAAGTCTTAGTTGTTGCTTTTATAAAGTGACTTTTATAAGACTTGTAATATATTCCCTACTATAGCCAATTCTGGTTTTGTTCAATTCTTGCCTTTGAGAGATAAGGAGCTTATTTAAATTCCTTTCTCCATTCACGAACTTGGCTATAGTTTGTTTTGAATCATCTAGGCTAGACTTCAAGATAGCATTTTCAATTTGAAGTTCTCCTAACCTATTAACCATATTATCCTCATTTTTCATGCTATCAACTTTTATTTCAAGAGAATTGTACTTTTCTTTCAATTGATCATTTTCCTTAGCCAACTCCTCATTCTTAAGATTCAATGCTTCTTTGTTTCTATTTAATTTATCAACTTCTAATCTTAAGTGCTCATTATTCTCCTCTAAACTTTTTTTGACATCATTCACTTTATTATATTCATTTCTAAATAAATCAAATTTACTTCCTATTTCAATCATCATTTGTTTCATCATCTTGTTTTTTCTTTTTAGCCTTAATAAATTCTTTAAGTAACTCATCATACATATTTTTGAGCTCATCAAATGAAAAATCACTAAAAGTAAAACATACCTGATAACTCTGATTTTAAACATATTTTATATGGTGATTTTATAGCATTTCCCTCACATTTTTGGTATTCTTTAAAGAAATTGATACTTAATTGAGTAAAATGTTGATTTCAGGGTTTAAACGCATTCTAGGCTCAAAAACGAAGAAAAGGAATCAAGTTTCACTCAATTCCAAGTTCAAACGAAAAAGTTTTGAAGTTGTGCAGAAAATTTTGTCTTAGTGCAGAAAGTTACACGACCTAGGAATACGGCCATATCCCAGGCCGTGTCTGGTGACGAAAATAGAATCCGTGTAATACACATATAAAAGGATATCTTAGGGTTTAAAAGAGAGAGAGACGTTACAGAAACGGAAAGACACAAGAGAAGAGAAGAGAAGAGACTTGAGGAGAACATCAATCAAGAAGCAAGAACAACATCGATTTTAAGATTAGAGAGATTGTTCATCAAATCAAGAAGGGTTTTCATGCTTTATTTTACGTTTCTGATGAAACTCATTTTTAGATTCGTTATGATAGTTTATAATTCGAGTATTTAGGATTATGGAACCTAGGGTTTCATGTAACCCTTGGATTGAATTATAATTTCAATAAAGTTTCTATCTTTTCTTGATTCAATTATGTTGTTTAATTGTGGATTGATAATTCTAGAGTGTCAATATATGATATTATGCATGTTGATTGAGAAATTGCATGTGTAATTAGATCTAAGCATAATTGAAGAGAACTACATGTATACTTAGAGATAAGATACATGTTTCTTTCGGAAAGTTAATTATTTGTGTGGGAATTCATTATACATTAATGTAATTCTAAGTTATATTACTAAGTGAAGAGATTTCGGTAAATAATTTAGGATTAGGGTTAATATGCTTGAGAAAGGTATTAGCTTTAATTGTGAATCCCTCCGGTCAAGAATAATAGAAACTAAATTGAATATATTTTAAAAAGGTTACATGTTAAACACTAGGGGAAATAATTCCTAAATACATTATTGCATACTTGAAGTCGTTCGTAGTTTATTGCTTTCTAATTTGCTTAATTAAGTCTCATAATTAGTTTAGTTTATTAATTTCAGTATTTTTAATTCATTCAACTCGATATAATTTTCCGGTTAGATAATAAAGCTAAAGTTAATATTAGTACTCAAAATCTCTGAGGGATCGACTCGGACTCACATCCGCTATATTAAAATTGATAGGTGCGCTTGCCTCGTATCAATACCTCATTGTTCATTGCCATAAAGCACACTTCTTCTTCCGAGTCACTTGAATTACTATCACTCCAAGTTGTCATTATAGCCTTTTTCCTTGCTCCTTTCTTAGCCTTCTTAAGATCCGGGTAATACTGTTGAGTGTGACCCGGTTTTTGGCAATTATAGTACTTGATTGTTTCCTTCTTCTCTTTTCTTGACCAAGATATGTTTTCATCCTTATCTTTTGCCAATTTCCTATTGAACTTCATGAATTTCTTAAAATTTCTCATGATCATTGCCAAATCTCTTTTATCACTACTTAAGCTCTCCTTAGTTGCCTTCAAAGCAATTGTTTTCTTTTTAGATTCTTCTCCTTATTTCTTAACCATCTCCTGAGTTTTAAGAGTTCCAAGGAGTTACTCTTTTGGCATTGTATTAAGTTCATGAGCTTCCTCAATCGTGGTTCTCTTAGCTTCCCAGTCTCATGGCAAAGACCTAAGGATTTTGAAATTTATTTCAAGGTTATTAAGTGTCTTTTCAAGAACACTCAAGGGATTAATGATATTGATAAACCTATTATGTATCTCATCAATTGTTTCATTTAGATCCATCTTAAAATTTTCAAATTGTCCACATAATAAGCTTATTTTTGTAACCCTTACTCTACTAATTCCTTCATATGTACTTTTTAATTCTTCCCAAATTTTCTTAGCACTCTTGCATATACAAATTCTATTAAAGTCATTTTCATCAATAGCACAATGTAAGATATTTATAGCTATTTCATTTAAGTCTAACAACTTTCAATCATTATCGATATAATTATCTTCTTCCTTGCCTTCTATCTTAAATGGTCCTTTATCCACTATTTGCTATAATAATCTATTTTGTGCTTTTAAGAAGATACATATCCTATATTTCTAATAAGGATAGTTATTCCTAGTTAAAAGTAGTGGTTTATTTATAACTTGCCCTTCCATAAAACTTAGTGTATTAAATGCCATGATCTTTACTCTAATATACGATTAAGCAAAAGATTTAGAGACTAGCTTTAATACTAATTGAAGAATACTAGGCTAAACTCAAGAGAGGGGGTGAATTGAGTTTTAAGGATAAATTAAAATTTTTTTCCGATATAAACAACTAAATGCAATAATAAAAGTAATCAAATTAATAATAAAATAATAATAATAAGTGTGGAAATTAAAAGAGATAAGGATAAAGAAGATCAAGCTTGGATATAACATAGAGTTTGGACCGTCTCCTAGTCTCCATGGACACACAATGCCTTCAATCAACGAATTCACACCACTTTATTGATTTTTTAATCTAAGCTCCAAGAGTTACACAAACACAAACTTGATTACAGAAGTTTTACACTCACAATTCTTAATACATATCACAATCTCAACTCACAATATAAAACTCAATCTCAAGAATTATTGATATAATACTTTTAATTCTCAATACTTTATAACTAATAGCTCACAAGCATTATACTTCAAATCTCTCTAAATATTAGCAATTTATGGTACAAGAGACAATGAGAATTATAGACGACAAGAATACAAGAGAATATTGAAATATTGCAGCAAAATATCAATTCACTTTTGTCCTTGGTCGGGTTGTTAAGCATTTATATTATCCCATTTAATTCTTCTCGTTACAGTGCATTAAATGCTCCAATGGTTAGTTGTATCAGACTCAACGGCATGCCGGTACTTTTAACTATCGGCAAGCTAGTAAAAATTACTCTACCAACAAGCCAATTCTTTTAGGTCAGTGTGGTTTTCTTTGTGTTTTTCAGAGCTTTATACCGTCAACTTAGTTATTCCTTGAACAGTCAACTCGGTATACCAAATATCATTTGAAAATTCTTTTAACATACAATAAACAAATATTCTTTGCAATCTAACTTCAAGAGCATTTGATTACTACTCAAAAGATTAAATTTCTTATAGAGATAATTGATATATTTAATCATTAAGCAAATTAATTGATCTTATTCAATTATCTCAATATAATAAAATAATATTTAGTTTAATCATTCACTTGTTTTGTTCTCTTCAAAAACATCATGTTTAGTTATATATTTTTCATTTTGTTCTTATCAAAATCAAATAATGAACCCTAAGTTCAACAGGTGTTAGGTTTAATTAGACCTAAGAAACCTATACAATCTAATTCCATACCTGTTTTATGTCTACCATATCTATAGAACATTCAAAACTTATAAATATTGCTCTATATGTAGTTTTGATCTATCTTTAACCTACATTTCTTCATTACCTATTTCTATGGAGACTTCCACCTAGATTAATATAATTCAAAAGACATTCGGGGTCTTTACATAAATACAATGCCCTGTTTTGAAAATTAAGTGTGTCCAAGTTCAATAGTTTAAGATTATGTACACATATACTATTAGTAAGTTCAAAATACATTAGTTAATACCCAAGCCAAATCTCGTGAAACAAAAGAGGGAATAACTCCTATCCTTCATAAGTCTCCATTTTGCTAAAAAGCCAAACCTACTTTGGGAAATGTTTGAAGAGGGTCATACCATGCTAATGCCTGTACACTAAAAGGAAATCTATAGAGGTGTAAGCACCATCAACAATTTAGTTAGGTAAACTCTCATATTATGCAACACATAACAAGTCAAGCACGTTATTACCCAATATGATATGGAACAATTAATCATATGCAATGTACATACTTACAAAACCTTCTAGATATCTTGCAAAGGTCAGATTTATGCCCTCTGAAGCCAAAGGGTTAGGAAGCTATTCTTGTATGTCAACTTCGAATTTCAAATTTAGTGAATTCATTGGCGAGTCATTGCAGCTATTCAATATTCTCCAAAACTAACTAGATGGGCCATTTCTGTGCTCCAGTTATAGGGTAGCGTCTTCCGGTGTAGCGATAGTTCTTAAAGGTCGGAGTAAGGTTACATGTAGGGAATCACCTCCATGTAGCCTCCCCATTATGTTGCATAATGTTGACGACCTTCATGAAAAGATGTAAAGGATGCCATGCATGTCTAGTTTAATTTACTTAGTTGATCCTTCTTTAGTCTAATTTATTAGATGGCCATTCACATTATAAACAACAAACACTCAACAATTTCAAGTACTATAGCTAAACCATTTCCATATAAGCCTAATATCGAGTGGAGCACTCAACACATCAACATTCACAAGCATGTGAGTCCCTTAAACCCCATATACATATTAATTCTAAGTCAATAATCAATTAATTCCATTGGCTAATACTAACAATCACAACCAGTGTAATAATCACAAAGTATCACTCACTTAGCCATCTTGGTAGTTCAATCAAAGTAATCCTTAGGTAAAAAGCCTTCTTGCTTAATGAATTCAACCATAATATGAAGTTAATATGTTAGCACAAGGTATTGTTAAGAGTGAAACACGTTGTTTAAAGATTGCTCATAATACTACGTATAATTTCAAATTCGTAACTAGGCTCTAAGTACACATGTAGAACTTTTTTGCCTATAACTTAAGCATTTTTTAATGGGATACTGCAAGTAAATAGTCGTTGCAAAGTAATTCAATGAAGTTTTAAGATTTGTGGGTCAAACAAGTTGCAAAAGTCAAGAAAAGTTGTAGTTTTATAGAATAGTTCATGCGAAAATAGATTGTACTTCTAATAGTGTTGTTTAGATTGTTTTAGCTATAACTTAGTTGTTCCGTAACAAAATTCTACAAACAAATAGTCATTATGAAGCTTAATTAATGTGCTTTCAAGTTATATAGGCCTTACACAATTTTAACCTTAGGAAAAAGTGCAGCATGATAAAATAAACTAAGTGTTTTTAGCAGTAGTAGTTGAAGTGTTCTATTTCAACTTTTCACTTGGTTTCTTTTTGAAATTTTCTTACTATTCCTTCTTGTCCTAGGCACTATAAGGGTTTAGTTTACTTTTATTCCTCATCATTTATATTAAGTTGGAGATTTAACAGGGATTTTACATCATCACAACTACCACTTATACATGAATTCTTAAATTTGTAGCAATGACGACGTCCAATATATTGGTTTGGCTTTTATGGTGTTCCTAGTGTCTAAGAATCCCTAAAACTCATCCAAATTTCTACTTGCATGAGGAAATTAATACTATAGGGGGTACGTACAGTAGTACATGATGCTCTATTGGTTCGTAGTTAAGGAATTCACACAGAAAAGTGAAAGAAATTAAACTCTAACCAACATATCCATGCATGTTGTCACTCAACACTAGTTTAGGTAGTGTAGATTACTTGGGATTCAGTATAAACTTTACATATAATGTCTAGAGCATGAAGTTCTTACTTGTAAAAGTGAGTTTTTGTGCAGTTGAGGCAAAGATAGGTGCTGCAATACATCAAAACTAACATCTAAGGGAAGTTCATCCTCTTGATATTCAAGAAAATGAAATGGATTGAGAAAAAATTCCTTACCAAAGCTTAGAGTGACTTGACTTTAGCAAGAATGGGAGGTAAGGACAACTACATGAAAATTGATATTTATTCATAGAATTTGAAATTTTTCATTGGTTCGTGTTGTTATTACACTATAGTTCTATAATAAAATGTTAACTTTTTGTTTATATTCTTATCATCTCAAAGGAAATTGTGTTATTTACTAGTTTTCGAAATATTGAGTTTTGCACAATGTTTTAGTAATTTCTGAATTACCTATTATCATCAAGATTGTTATTAGTAAGCTTTCGACTTAAATCGACTATCAAAATTCATATATGTTCAGGGTTCACCATACATATACCATTAATGTGTTAGTAAAACTCTAAAATCAGTTTATATATGTATATCTAAAATTTATAAAAACATGAAGTGAAGCTTTGAAAATCCATGAGATTTACTTGCATATGATGAATAATTCAGGATACTAAAACATAATGTTTTATTTTAAGACGGACTTCATTGTTCATACCATATATATGTGTAGAATGATAAATGATTCAATGTTACTAACACGTAAATGGATAAGTATTTTGTAAGTATAATAAAATTTTAACACGTACTAATAAAAGAACGTATTTTTTTAAAAGTACCAATACGTATTAATAAAGGAATGTATTTTTTTAAAATACTAATTATATTTTTACATATCAAAATTTTATGAGTATTTACAAAGTATCCATCGATGTACATGACGTATCAACACCGTTGAAACCTTTTTTGTGTAGACTACAAGCCCACATCGAACAATTAATAATTGAAACCCATCAAAAGGATCGCCACTCCGTTTTAGTTGTCATAAAGCTTTTCTTCCTCCCCGAATGATAAAGCTTGTTTGAACAGAAACCTTTCTAAAGGAAGGAAAAGCGAATACCACGTTTCACGCAGTTGTGGTGCAGGATTTTAGGATCTCAATGTCGCATTCAAAAAATAAAATCGTTAAACCAATAGCTTTCAGAGGAACAAATGCAGATACAGTTTTTCTTTTTTTCAACCATAACTTTTATATAACTGAGAGAGGAAAATTCGAGCCTATTCCATCTTAAAAGAAGAACAGCATTTATAGCAACAGGACTATGAGACCTTTGCAATATATGCAGATGCTTGAGTAATGCATATATGTATTTTCAAGCTATTGTTTCTTATTTGTATTATATATATTTATTTATAGTCTTATTTATATTTTCTATTCAAATATATATTTTGGATGAATGAGAGATGAAAATGCGATAACACAACCCAAAAAGAATAAGTTATAATAATTAGACTGATATGTTGTGATACATAATTTATTTTTCCCTCCTTATTTTTTTGTAAAGAGAGAGAAAAAAAAAAGATAATTCAATATAAATATATTAGAGAAGTTTTACGGTTCTATCCTTCTTTTGACGGAACTATTATAGCCCTTCATCTTATATTTTATTTATATTCATTATATTTAAAATATAATTAATTTAACAATTCAAATATAATAAATATAAAATTAAATATACAATAGAGAGCTGAATCAATCTTATAAAAAGCATGGATGGCCAAGTTCAATATATTGTTTGTACAATAGACGTGGATTTGAATTGCTGCAATTTGACGTCCGCTACTTAACGGGGAATATATCAATCAGGTTGTCCATCTCTGGAAAGTGATATATTGCCAATGGAATCCATACCTAAAAAGAAAAGCCTTTTCAATTATTTAATATCAAAAGAGAGGGTTAGAAAGAGAAAGGGGAAATAAATTGGTTTTGCTTGTATAGATTTGCTAGATTTGGACGAAATTGATGGGATCGCATCAACTAAAGGTAAAGGCAAAACTAGACATTATTTCTAAGACGTGTCTTGTCGTAACAAAAAAGGGAATTCTCATATTTGGCACGTCGGTTGTCGGATCCACGGATCTACCTTATGTGCTGCGTCGCATAGCACTATTAAGATTTTATTCTTCAATTAGTAGGTATGACATACGAAATGTCATAGAGATGCTGTTGAATTATTTACTCAACTTATAATCAAGCTCTACGCACAAATTTTCTACATATTGCTTGAATATCAGATATTTGTGGCGCTGATTATTTGTTACAATATCTGAAGAATTGTTAGACCATTTATATATACTTTAGTGAATTTTCCTTCTCTTTTTGATGGCTTCATTAATAAGAATATTGTATGTTACAGGTCAGAACGGTCCGAAAATGCTTCCTTTATTAGAAGCCATACATCACTTGGATTACAACGATAAAAGTTCTTGCTTCATAAATCCATCGAAAGCTTCACTTCGGGCAATCCAGGTTTTCCATAGTTAGCTAAGTACATGTAAGAGGAAGAGTTGTCGACTACATGACAATTAGAGGCGTAGATAGGTGCCACCCTATTTTATATGCTCATACCTAGGTGACCAATTGAAGAGTGGGTGTCACGATTCGAAAGGACTATTCGTGGTAGTTACCGTATACCGTACAAAGAATTATAGATTAAATTTTTTTATAATCAACGATTCTTTATGCCATATATAAGGCTACAGTTATAACTAATAATCAAGAGTTGTGCAAATGTAAGTAATATCATTTCATATTAATAATAAGTTAAGGAAATATAAAACACAATCTATTTATGTAAGAATTTACAGATAAGAAGTATATAATAATTCTTAACTCAAACTAATATCATTCTATTACATAATTAGATCCATAATCTAAATAAACTATCACGAGTATGCTCCGATCACGTCTTACTCCCACATCGACCCCCTAATGGACAACTAATCTCGAGTATGCGGCGGCCCGACTCTACAAAAAACCTGACCTGCAAAAAAAGACTATAAAATATGAGCTAACTAGTTTAGTGAAATAATCTCTTCAACTATATTACAATCAAGTTATATATTAATTAAATTCAAACAAATAAATACATGCCAATCAGTATGCCAAACAAATACATGCAGGTGACCAGGTACTGCATGTAACTCAGATTTAATGCCTTTTGAAATTAAGGTTGGAGATACATCGGCACAGTCAGATTCAAGTATCATACTAGAACTTATCTCATAACGAAACTCCGCGTTTCGTATTTAAAAATGTAATGGTATATCCATTCTCAATTTTATCAAAAACGAGTTCTATATATGATTATGAGTAAGTTTACGTAGTCCTCACTCACTCCTAAATAAAGGCCTTTAGACTTGACCTTTAGCCAGACGGTTGGTACCTTCAACATCTAGTGATCTCGCGGGCTACGGTAAGGTCATATCGCATGTGTGCACCGTACGAAATCTATAACAATCAAATAATCAACCTACGTATGGCCTCTCGTTATCTCTATGTAATGTGATGGTCGAAATTAGTTATGCGGTATATAATTATGCATGTTTCAAGTTAACTTTTTCAAGTCAAATAAAATTAGGTCTTATTATTTAATGATTAACAAAGTCATAAACAATCAATTCCTAACGAGTCTATTGTGCAACAATTAATATGTTATCATACTTTAAAGCAAATTCACCATTGATAAACAGTTATCATACACAAGCATAACCTAACCTATATAACATTTAATTATTAATCATAATTTATATTTGCTAATTACAAACATAAGCAAGTATGGAATCATGAGGAAAAACTCACTCAGCCATGATCGACTCAAGGGTCATAATAATTCGATTACAGCTCAAAGTCAAGCTCGAGATCACTTGAGAATAAGGAATATAGAAAATTATAAGTTTAGGAATTTAAAGCTAAACTAGTATAATAATTTGTAATGGTTACTTTACTTAGTTATGCAAAATTATCGATTTGAGCTTTTTATCGAATCGCGTATGATTTTTTCGTTTTAACTCAGATCGTTATAAACTTATAGTTTATTTTGATCGTTTTCGAGCGTATTTTTTCGTAGTGAGATCCGTTTTGGACATTGTAACTCGCAGTTTAAATTATGATATAAAAATATCACAAAATTTATTATTTTAATTTAAAAAGTTATAAAATATTAATTTGAGCTTTTTCTTAGTATATTTATGATTTAACAATTATTTAAATCATATAATTGATAATTTTATTATTTTAAGCTTATTTTATCCTGATTATTTATTTTTACCTATTTTTGAGATTTTAGACTTATTCTTATTTTAATATTATATTTGATTAATTAATTTTTTTCCTAATTTACTTAATTATTAATTCCTTTCCTAATTTACGGTACCCATATATATAGTTATTAACTTAATTTATTTATTAAATTAATATTATCATATATCGTGTATATTATTTAATTATATGCGTATTTTACGTCATATACGTACTTTTATATGCGTACTATACGTTGTATACTAAATTATTCTAATTTTACCTATACATTACATACAAGTATATTATACACTTATTTATACTCTATATACTTATGTACATATATGGTTATACTAAATATGTATATATATATATACACATTAAAACACAAATATTATTAATAATATGTATACTTATTATTTTATATATACACATATACATATATGAAAAATACGCAATTAGGTATATATAAACATATGTACACACACACACACACACACACACACACACATATATACGAAATTGTATATTACATGTATATACAAATTACATACTAAAATAATTATTAGGTACATATGCACCTCTATATATATATATCTACGCATGTATATACATAGTTAATTAAATAATATGCTAAACATATATATGTACATAAAAGAAATATTGAGTATATCTACATATATTATACAAGTATTCCTACATATATTATATACCAAATACTAATTATTCATACATATATAATACATTCATACATAGATATATTTTCGTGTACATGCATATATATATATCTAAATAGTGAAATATCCAAATACCTATAATATGTATTCTTCTTACACATACATGTATATACGTATACCATACATTCTACCTAATAGTATATATATACATGTCTACATACATATATTTATACATACATAAAAGAGATATACATATATATTAATTTATCTACTCATACATATATGTACATGTAATGAAACATATAATAAAATACAACAAAATGCTTAGTATATACATGCACATACCATATAATATATATATATGTATAAGTAAATTAAATATACTTATCTAAATTTGTTGGTAATATTCTTAATTTTCTTCTTGTTCTTGGTTTTCTTTTGTTTTGTTTTCTTTTCCTTCTTCTTTTTATGTGTTCAGTTTCTATGTTTTTCTTTTCCAGATTTCTTTGGATGTGAAGATCAACAGATTTTTGAGAGCAAATAAAATAAAAAAATAAGGAAGTTTATCCTCTTAATTTAAGCATTAATTAAGATAAGACTCACACTTTATCATTTTGTCCTTTATCGCTTTATTTTGTGATACTTGGACATTTATTTATGCACATGGGCTGTTGATTTTTTGTAGCTGGAATTCATGTGTGAAAAGGAAGAAAATAGAAGAGGAAAAGAAAAGAAGGAAAAAGAAAGAAAGGAAAATAGAAAAAAATAGAAGAAAAAGAAAATTAGAAATAATTATATGTAATTTTCTAAACATAAAAATCATAAAAATAATAATTATAAATTAATTTTGGAATTTTATGAAAATTTATCAATTTAATTAATACCTATTACAATTATAATTTTTATAAGTTATTTTAACGATTTTATTAAAAGTTTTACACGATTATGTGATTTAGTTGATAATTGAAATCGACTACAATTATATCACTATTGAGTGATATTTAATTATTTTATAGGCTTAAAATTATAATTTTAGAGTTTCAATTAAGTTCGAGTTCGATTTTGAGTAATTGTGCATAAATCGGATTTAGGGTTTTAATACGCGATTTAAGATTTCAATCAATTTATAAGGTTTTATTTTCGGTATTATATTCGATTTATTAAATTTCATAAACTTTTATTATTACTAGTCTTATCGACTCATGACACAGTTTAGGACACTCGGACTTAAATTAGGGTTCAGACTACTGATTTTCTAGAGTTTACAGTAACAGAGGTCAACTAACCTAGGTGGTCAAGCAAGCTTGATAACAGTTGAATAGCTGATAAACTAGAGCCATATGATATTCTTCTTTTATAGCACATTTATTTGGCTTCATAAAGATGAAATAGAATAGATATATCCATTTATTTGATCATTTAGTTGACGAATAGTAATTTCATGAAATTGTTATTGCTGAAACATAAGGAATTACCATTCTTTTGTAAGACTAAGGGAATAGTCATTCGTTAATTTTTTTTCTATATATAGTATATTTTTATATCTATTCATGATATTTCAACATAAATATAAGGAAAACCTATTATATTCCATTTTTGAAGAATTGTAAATCCTTTCCCATCTCATTCTAATATGTAAAGCAAATGTGCCACTAATTTTTTTTTTTTTAACTAGTCTAGTTTTATTGTTTTCCTCTTTTATTTTATTTTATTGGTTTTTCGTTTCCTCTTTATATAGCAACTAGGGTTAATCTTCATTAGGTAAGTCAATATTTGTTATTAGGTTATTAAAACTATTTCCTTTTTATGTTATTTCCTATTTCATTCATTAGTTATCGAGGTTCTTTTTAGCCTATATAAATAAGCATGAGAGTTAAGGATGAGCGCAGTTTGATTTGGTACGGTTTGTCACTCCTTACCAAACTAAACCTAATATAACGGTTTGTTTGTTTTTTTTTAATGAAGTTGAATCTAACCATATAGTTTAGTTCATAAATTTTTTAAACCTAATTAAAATCGATTTAGGTCAGTTTGATTCACAATTCAAACTGTTTGTATCAAATTTTTATTAAACATTTTTATCTCTAATAAATATAAAATTTTAAATGTAATTTACTCAATTTAATCTTAATAATTAACACAAAATTATGATAAAGAATAACAAAATATAAAAAATTTGATAAAATTTATAAAGATTAATGGAAAAAAATTATAAAAAAGTACAAAATAATTGGGTAAATTTTTTTTATTTAACTAAATTATTCGGTTTGGTTTGGTTTAAAACGGTACGATTTAATTTGCTTTCCTGAATCAAACTGTGAACCGTTTATACATAACGGAATCAAATTGTACACCAAACAGTTCACAAAAAAAAAAAAAAAACATTTTTTCGATTTGGTTCGGTTTATTGTTTGATCCACAGTTGGCGGCTTTTTTACGCAACCCCAATGAGATCAATGCATAATTTAGAAACTCTCATAATTTAGAAACCTTTCTTCTATGAATTAATTTAACTAGATGGATTATCTTAAAGTATTCTATTGTTCTTATTAGTTAATTATATTTAGTTGTGCAAAACATTATTCTTATAAATTTCCTATGATATCAAGGTGAATAATATCAATTTATTCTAACAAATTGTAATTCATATTGATTTGTGGAGAAATTTATGTGTTTACCATCAAAATTAATAAATGTTACACAAATACAAATTAAATAAAAAAAATATTACCAAAATATTAATACTATGTTGTATCTGATGCGACATAGCTATTTATATCAATATTGCATATTCAAAATATGATACTAATATAATACCTTTGTCATATTTTTAAGATTTGTATACCATAGAAGATATGACATACATATAAATACACTAATGTTGCGTCCTCAAAATGGACATAACAACTGTATTTTGGTAATTTTTTATATAATTTGTAATTATGTAATTTCTTTTTTTACTAAAATCGATAGACATGTATTGCATCCTTGATTTGTACATTTAGTCAATCCAATTCATTTCTTGAATCGATGTACCATATCTAATTTAAATATTCATCCATATCATTTGTTCTCATTGTTTCCATAAACACAAAGAAAGATAAAAATTACCTCTTCTCTTCATATTAAACCATAAAAATATAAAAAATCTTACTCATTTATTTGTTGCTTTCATAGATCATGTCTTGATTCTGATCTTAGAACTAAGGCATATCATAATTTGTTGTCGAAGCAATTGATTCAACATGCTTCAAATTTGGAAGTCTAAAATCTCATCAATTTCTTTTGAAATTTCAAGAGTGTAGAGTTGTCGAATTAGAATTTTAATTAAAGAGTTAGTTATTACAGCTAATTGGCATTGAGTTTTGATAATTGTATGTTGACTATTGTTAAATTGTAGTGCTTTGACATTAAGTGTAACTTTTCCTATCTATGTATTGTTAGTGTAGCTACTTCATAAGAAGTCTCTAATAATTCCTTCTTGAGCATACTTAACTTTAGAGTTTTAATAAATTCAGGTTGCTATACCAAAAAATGTCTTGATGATTAAAATTTTGTCACTTTCTATTTAAGGGATATTGCAATCTACCCTTGTTAATAGAACTGATGACCTTGTCAATTTCATTATATAAGCCTAGAACTGCACCAAGTAGGGGTTGTACTCTTTCGACCAGTGAACTTCTTTGATACCACCTATAATGACTTAATTGGAGCCATGGTTGTCAAATCATTATTCCATTATTCATTTGATGTGTATAGTCAGTAAAATTGTATAAAATTATACAAAGCCAATAAAATCGTAAGTTTGTAGGATTGTACATCAAAATTCATAATTCTATTAAAAATTTGCACTAAAATGATTTAATATCTATTTTAATTAAGAAAAATATAATAAAATTATAAACTTATAAAATCGTATTGTTAACTCACTGTCGAGCCCTACTTCATTTTTCTTAATTTAACTTATACTAAGTTTAGCTTACTCAATATAAATTACTGGACATAAAATTAAAGAAATATTTTTCCTTTTAAAAAAATATTTAGAAAAATTAGAGTCGCCGATAAATTAAATTGGTAAAAAATGAAATTAAGGTTTTTGAGTCGAAAAACCCTAATTTAGCTACTAATCTACGAATTTTTTAAGAAAATAATTTTTAGAAAAATAACAAAAAAAAAAAGCTAAGTTCAAGGGTTAATCTATTAAGATTAAGTCACCATGTAAAAATAAAAAAAAAATCAATTAATGGGCTTTATTTTTATATTTTTCTAAAAAAATACTAAAATATATAAAGATATACATAATATAAATCAAATGAATTTTTTATTATGAATTTCAAGAAAAAGAAAAAAAATTTTATTTTTTAAATGGTTACCCTAAAGGTCTCTACATACTTGCTAATAAGAGCAAACTATTGTAGTTTTTTTTTTTATAAAATATTTAGTGAGTAGAATTTTTTATTTTAAAAAATTGAGCCAAATTTACGTTTATTTAACCATTTATTTATTTATTTTTATTTAAAAAAACCTAGAAAATCTAATTTTACAAATCTAAGAAAACCCTAACTAATTAAATTTTTTTGAAAATCCTAGATAGGATTATGTATTTATTTTTTTAAAAAATCATTACATGTTAAAAGATATTTTTTTTAAAATCCTATATATAAGATATATTGAAGATACGATTTAAATACATATCTTCTCCTAATCCTATATACAAGATACATTAAAAATACGACTTAGATACGCATTTTTTCTAAATCCTATATGTAAGATACGTTAAAAATATAATCTAGATACATATCTTTTTTAAATCCTATACACAAGATATATTGAAGATACGATCTAGAGATGTATCTTCTCCAAAGATACGGATCTTGGAGAAAAGATATGCGGTTTTTTTTTTCTTTTTTATTTTTAAAAAATACAATTTTTAACTAACTAATTTTATCGAAAAATTCAAATTATCTAAAAAATACTCAACGATATGACAATAAAAATTATAATAACAATAAAAAACTACACTAAAAAAATCAAATTAGTAAAAGATAATTAAATTAACTAAAAAAATTAATTAATCAAATAGAGAAAATAATTTTTATTACCTAAATGGATGAAGTTATGTGTAATCGGCGTGTTTATGACAGTGGACGTGCAACATGGATTGTGGTTGTACGTAGCAATGTTGGTGCTTGTTGTGTGAGTGATAGTATCAGTGTCGCGTTAGCTGTATTCGTGTGTAAGCATCAATGTGGCATGTTTAGTCTATGTAGCAACAATGTGACATTACGGGGAATGAATTGAGAGTGCATGTGTATGTTCTAGTGTGTACAGTGGGCTTTTGTCTGATATCAGGAGGTGTGTAGATTAGGATCAAGTGTGGTGTGTTAGTAGTAGGGCATGTGGCTGTATGTGTAGTGTATGGTGACAAGGGACGTGCGAATTGGGATCTAGTGCAATGTACTCGACAATGGGATGTGCAATGTGCCAGGCAATGGAATGTTGTGTCGTGTGTGTTGTAGTAGCTGTGTGGATGTAGAATTAGGACGGCAATCAGTGTAAGTCTCACAACTAGTCATTCGAAGTTTCGATTGGTTGAAAGACTCGATCGAACCTAAATTATAAAGTAAAGCTAGAAATATTAGTAAAAATGATCCTGTAAGTTTGAATTTAAGAAAATAAGCAATAAAATAAAAGACTATAAAAATTTCAAATTTTAAGTATATAACAATTAGTCATTTATCGAAAATGCGTAAAATGCATTTCGATAATTAACGAATCGCTACAGATAAATTATATGAATACTAAAAATCATAAAATGACCTAAATAATATTTAGGAATATTTATTGGTACTATATATGAATTTACATGTAGGTATAAATACATGTAATTACTTAAAATACGTGAAATGTGCTAAAATAATACTAAATACTTAAAGAAAATTCGTAATTAATTAAGGAAAAATCAAGAAAAATCAGAAAAAATCAGAAATGATCTAGAATTGGGTCGTGGAAGCTGGAAAAAATAAGAAAAAAATCGGCCAATTAAATTAAGACAACACAAAAGCCAAAAATTAAGGGATAAGGCAATTGTCTTGTCTAATTTAATACACAATAAATTCCCTAAAGCTCTATAAATAGGAAAAAAAATTCAGAAGCTCATTTGGACAGTTACAAATCATAGAAAATTAGGGAGAGGCGAAAATGGAGAGAAAAATTTGAGTTAGAAAAAAAAATAAGAAAAACTGTGCAATTAGGGCCTTTAAAGGGAACCCACACCAGACGAACAGCTGGGAGTAGACGGCCACCACCACCACACGGTGGTGGCAGTGCCCAGATCAGTCGACAAGGCCACGGCAGCCGACGGTGGCCGAAGCCATCCAAACCAGTGAGTCCGATTTCCAGCCCGATTTTATGTAATTTTGTTAAAAATAGCAAATATTTTTAGAAAATTATGAATTTTGTTATTCTGGTATATTTTTGTATGTAGTTTTTAGGAAAAATATTATTTTGATAAAAACATGTCTCGTGATATAGGGTCCTTAAGAAATCATGCAAAATCGAGCATGTTTCGGTTTAGAAATAAATGACCTTAGGAGTGTAGTTTCAAGCCCAAAATTTTTGTGTAGATTACTTAGATGATATAGAATAGTGCTATGAAGCCCATTTTCAAAAATCAAATTTTGAGAATTTTAAATAATTTTTAAGCCCTAAAATAAGGCATAAAATGGGTAATTTAGGGCTAATAAAATAATTAGATGGTTAATTATTGATTTAGTGAATAAGTACATGTTTTAGGATGTTGAAATCTGATGGAGTATGATACTTGTAGCATTTAAGGTGTTAGATGTAATTATTAGGTTAATTATGTAGTAAATAAGTAATAGGGAAAAATAGTTAATTTTAAGTTAATTTTGTAAATTAAGGAAATTAGGAGTAAAATCTGATTTATGATGAATTTAGACATCTTGGAATGATAATTGATGTTTAAGGATGGTAATTAAAGTGATAGAAATAGTAGAAGTGTATTATATACATAATAGGTAATACATAATACATAATTATTGGAAATATAATAAATAGAAATATTAGGATAAAAATTGATATTATATAAATAATAGAGATATATAATAAAACCGATAGAAGACTTGAATTTATGTAATTATATGAAAAATGTAAAAATTTCTTACATTAGAAGTGAATTCGGTACACTAATACGGATTTAAGTGTACTGGGTGAAATACAATACTGACTAGGGGTAATGATGATATTTAGGAGATCAGGAAGTAATGTAATTAATTTCACATTATGGGTTAAAATGAATTTCTAGGGTTCGAATATAAAACAATACTTAGAAATCGAACTAGAACTTAATTTGGAAATCGATGTGGAAACCGAACTCGAACCTAACCCCAAACCTAGAATAATTGTAAAAGACTTAAGACCTAGATAATTAGGTATATTAAACCTTAAACAAAACATAACAATAAGTGTTATAGGATAAAATGAATCTATAATAGTCATATGAAAAACTGAAACCACATTTGTATTATAGGGATGATCAGCGATGGCCTGAGCAAGTCGGACCTTGAGTGAGTGAGCAAGGAGTCGAGGTAAGTTGGGATTAATACGATGCTGTATTTTGGAGGCTTAAGATTATGCTTAGTTGTGCTTGTTAGATAGTTGGATGTGTGCATGTGCTTGATTATGGGTGATGCTATGATTCTGTTTGTTGCTCTGGCATGTATTGTATGATTTGTATGAAATAATTGATCACCCTAAACTGGACTTAATCAAATATACAATCAGTAATCATAATCAGACATGCATAGCAACCCATTAGGGGAACTTAGGACTTTCCGACCAAATACTGACTCCTTTGAAAGGGATAGCACAGGATTACATAATGGTCCCTTCTTCATCCTCAGTCGAATTAAGTGACAGGAGAGGAGGTTGCGGCAAGGGTGAAGTTAGTGGTTCGAAGGTAGTCGCAGGAGGAGCGAGGTCTCCATTGCACAAGCCTGAGTTTGGTCGTGAGCTATTGCATTAATGGTAACTCCTCAACCCGGATTAGAGTGGACGCAATTTCTCTAATCTCACGACGGGCCGGACAACGTCGTGCAATGGCATTTGCTTGCACATGCATTGCACCTAATAAGTTGATTAAAAACCTTGTTGTGTTTATGGTATAGTTTTAAGTCCTCCATCCTAACTTACTGAGCTGTGGTTGCTCACATCCCTATAGACGTCGTACAGGTACTGGCTAAGAAGCGGTAAGCAACTACTCTGAAGCTACTAACTGCTGGATCCTAGAGAGTGAGGAAAAACATTGAAGAATAAACATATATTTTTAAGGTTTAAGATTTTACTTTAGAATTTTTTATTTCTAAATAATGTAATAACTAGGAAATATATTATGGAGAAATATTGTAAACTTTAACTATAATAACTAAATTATAGTATATATATATATATATATATATATATTTCCTCACTTTTTTAGACAAATGATTTATTTAAATTACAAACTGTTTACTTCAAAGCGGGTTAGTCGTGGATGTCTTGTGTAGATCAGGTCTAAGATAGTGGTTGTAAGGCCAACTTCTATCTTATGATGGTTTACATGGCGGGACTGTTACGACTTTGGCGCTTCGTGGTGTCACAATCAGTCCAATGTATGTGTATGCTCAGTTAAGTGAAGTCAAGTGAGAGGGATTGTATGTAGCAAGGGAGTGGACATATCAGTGAGTGTGTCAAATGTTGTGAGGTGAGTGTTTTGATAAGGTGAAGTTTCAGTGAGTGGGTGTAGCGTGTCAATGAGTAGGTGTGCGTCGGTGAGGTGAGTGTTTCGTGTGTTTTGTTTGGTCAAGGGCTGTCGCATGTAAATGGTAAGGGCTGTCATGTGATTGAATGGTAGGGGGCTATCGTATGATTGAATGGGGAGTGTTGTGTTTGATTGAATGTGGGGGTATTGTGTGGGGCATAAACGTGGGAGTCAGGCGAGTAATGTAGATGAGTGATCGGTTGTGAAGTGTAGATGTATGGATTGTGAGAAAAACCGTCCCCAAGTTTGCCGTCGAATTCCTATATATAATACTCACAATTGAATCTTTCATATCTTTTAATTATAAATTTGATCTTAACAAATGAAAGATACAAAAGACTCGATAGTGATTCTTTAAAGATTCAACCTAGCTTTTAGAAACCCTATTTTAATTTGAGCTTTCTATTTTCTAAGTTCGACTCAATCTAATTTTAATTCAACCTAATAATCTACTTAATAAATCCTAAGTCTATTCTAGCCTAATATAAATTATCTAAAAAACTCACTTTATATTAGACTGGACTAAAAAATATTTCAATAAAGCCCAATCCATTAACGACTTAAAATTTATTAAATTGATCACTCAGTATTATCTAATTCGATTCTAAACGGTTTGACTCAATATGATTGGACACTTTATTTTTATTATTTTTTTCAATTTTCATTTATTTTATTTATTTATTATTTTTAAACTTAGCCCAATAAAAATATTAAAATAAAATGGCAAAAATGAGATATCTACACTTACAATTTTGACAACTATGATTAGAACTCTCATCAAGGTATATTTGCTTTGGCAGGATACCTGCACAATTTTATCCTTTAGCGTAACTCCTTGAAAGTTACCTATCATTTCTCTCTAAGCATATTTAACTTTGAAGTTTCGATAAATTCAAAGTCATCATACTATTAATGGTTTCGATGATTGAAGTTCTATCATGTTCTAACATATTGTGCTAAGAATGGACATAGGCAACAAAATTAGGAGTAGGTCCAAACCAAGCTATGGTTCAAATATTAGGAGGAGATGGGTAAGAAAAGTAAGTAAAATTCACAAGCTGCTTAATGGATGTTTGGTACTAAAAAACTCTTATGAACTAGCTAGCTGATATTATGTACTATTAGTTAATTGGGGCACTCCCCACCAAATCTTGTTCAAGGGTATAGATAAGTGTAAAGGGTAAAAGGACTTATAATAAACAAGTGCAATTTATAAGAAGAAACAAAAAGGGTCTATTGAAATGATGATTTCGGTTGATGTTACATGAGGCATTTATGCCTAAGTATTTAGGGAAACATTACAAGTCTAGATAATTTACCAAAAGGGGTATTTATCCCAAAAGGAAAGTATTAGAAAGGAAATACACAAAAAGGGGTAGACTAGTAATGTAAAAAGAAAGAAAGAAAGAAAAAAGATTCTGGCTACATATATATTAGTATGATTGTTAAAGGATAAGCTCTTCATCTGTTTAGGTAATGGCTTATCGGGATTTTAGTCATAGTGGGGTTTAGACATAATTGTATGAGGACTTCGGGTAACTCAATATTGAATTCAAGTCGGCCGTCATTTGTTCAAAGTAGTTGCTTAGCTTAGCTTAGTAATTGGAAAGAGGTTAGTAGGTAGCAAGACAGATTGATTGTTGATAGCGTAGACTCAGAATCAGGATGATCGAAATTCTAATTGTACTTGACAAGTTGTTGGTGGAATGGTCTAAGCTAACATCAGGTTAGGAAACAATCGAATCCTCAATCTTTAATACAGTGTAAAGCTCGAAATAGCTAGGAAGGTAGAGTAACTTAAACCTCTGCAGGAGGGCAGACTCTTTAAGGGTAGGATGGAGGGTGGAGACCCTTTGAGCCATTTTCTAGGCCTCTAACTTGAGCTTAGGTGATGGGTTTGGACATTTGATCCCTATTTCCTTCTATTTAAGGATATCATATTAAGTTTGATGAGGGTAGTAGTGATACTAAATAAGGTGTTTAATAATTTTCTAAAGTGGAAAGATTGTCAAAAATGAAAAATAAAAAATAAATTGATAAGTCACATAAGGAAGTTGCTTAATAATATGGAGAAGAAGATATAGGAGATTGAGACTTATTTATGGTTATGATGGAGAAATTAAGAGCGGAACCACCTAAGATGAAATCGTTACCAAAAACTCCTAAACTTGTAGTAGAAGAACAAAAAAGTCAATGGCATTGTATTGGTGTAGTAGAAATGGAATTAAAAGAACCAAGAGTGTAAGTTTATGTTCAATCTAGAAGAGGTTATAATTCCATATGAGAGAACTATTAAAGAAACTATAGAGACTGTAAGGATAATAGTTTATGAGCAGGTAATTGAAATGGAGGATATAAGGATAGTAGTTGGTGAGGAAATTATACTAATGACTAAGATGTCACCCAATAACATCGACAAGAACAAAATTATATTTGATAGTTCCTTACATGATCAACCATTTAACTTGCAAGAGTCCATCATTTCATATACATCTAATTGCATCATTACTTCCTTATTTCAACAAATTTGATTGACAAATTCCATGATCTTGGGAGGAGATTTATTTGTCCCAAAAATTCCATATTACTCTACATATTGGAATTATGCTTGTGAATACATTACTTGTAGGTTCATATTTGATCTAAAAGAATTACCTTTTGAAGATTTAGATCTTTTCAAAGAGAAAGGAGATGATGTGATTAAACGTTAAGGTAACTAACCAAAGAGTGAGAGAGGTTGAGCAGCTAGAGAGAGAGAGAGGTTGTATAACTAAGTAATCTAAGATAACTAACCAAAGAGTAAGAGAGGTTGAACAGTTGGAGAGAGGGAAAGGTTGTACAACTGAGTACTTTATTAGGCCTTGGTGATGGTCAACTGGCTAGTTGACTCGAGTTGCTTAAAGTTCTTCTTTTAATAGTTTTTTATTGGTTTAGTTTCATTATTTTGCTTTTTAAATGTTTTTATCTTTTACATTAATTAAGGTTAATCATATCAAGCGAGTCAACAATTTAGTATTAAGTTATTAAAACTATTTCTTATTATTTTTATGTCATATTTCATCCATTATCTATTGGAGTTTTTATTAGCATATATAAATAGGTATGGGATATAACACGTTAGTAGAACCTTTAAAAATTTATGAAACCTTTCTTTTTTGAATTAATCCTATGAGATAGATTTCTCTTAAATTATTCCATCAATCTTATCAATCAATTAATTTGATTATAACGAACATTGTCTCATCAATCTCTTATGAGATTATGGCAAATAATATTGATTGATTCTAGAAAATCTTGATTCATATGGATTCTTGAATTCATTCAACAAAGTTCATTTCTTGAATTGATGCATCATATCCAATTTAAAGATCTATTCATATGCTTTTTCTTTAATTATTTCTATAAACACAAAACACTTAAACTATCTCATTTCTTCATATTAAACCATTAAAATACAAAAATCTAATTTTTATATTTGTTATGCTTCATAGATTGTGCCTTGAATCTAATTTTAAATCCATGGCATATCACTATTTGGTTGCAAATGCCTTTTGCTTAAAATTATAATGTTCACGGATTCAGATATTTGATTTTCAAAGAAGATTAATGTCCTAATGAAGGTTCTTAGTTAAGGTTGATCTACCCCAACAACCTTAACCTTCTTTTTTTGTTGCTTCTAGTTAGTGCTGACTTCATTGAATCGAATTGATCTTCAAGATATTAATATAAAACACTTCCCTTATCATTTTGTTAGGTAGTTTTTGTTACATTAGAGGGGTCTAATATGAACTAAAAGTTAAGGGGACAAGAGAATGTTCGGGGCTTAGCACTTGGTTTAAGTTCCTCTTCATGTATGCATTTAGTTTTAATATTTTATTTTGAAGTAAAATTAGTGCATAATAAAGGTTGGGGAATCAAGTATGGTATGGTGTTTAGGGATGTGTTGTACATCTTTAAGGTTCATAGTTGGAATCCATATTTTGTGCAAGGATTTTTGTTTTTGGTTTCAATGCTTATATAGCAAGCACTAAGTGTATTGTGGGTTAAGCGTACACATATGATATATGTATCATCTTTCTTAATCTGGTTAGGGTTCTTGAGGGCTTGTAAAGGGAAGAGAGAGAATCAAGGCTAGTAAAGGATCATTTTTTATTCAAATATAAAGCTTTCTTAATAACTTAGGTAAATGAAACATCAAGACTTACGTTTAAAGCATTGTTTTTAAGCAAAAAGGGTCAAAATTGAATGAATTGGAACCAAAATCACATTATTCAACCCAAATAACATGAAAAATCCATTCTTTTTCCCTTTAAGCTTTGTTAATATAATCTAATGGCGTATCTATATAAATCTATATTTCTTACTTTAGTAAACGCAACAATTCAAGCTCATGGGATCACTTAATTTTAAACTTTCTCTCTCTCATTAAGCTCTTTTCAAAGCCTAATTCGTCTCTTTTAGTTTTGATCAAATTATCTAAAATTAGTCAATTCCAATTCTACTAAAAGCTTCACCACCCTCAATGCACTTTGAAACCACCTCATTGACAATCTTAATCACCAATAAAAAACCCATCACTCGTACTTTTCTAGTATCTCATAAACCACTACGGACCACCCCCTATTAGCTTACTACCGTTACTAAAGGATTCTCTACTATCAGTAGTGACCATCATACATACCCTTAATCCTAACCACTATGACAACATTATGAGGAAGCTTGACTAGCTTAACATATTTGAAATCTAAATCCAAGTTGAACTATTTACCAACTCAAATGTAGGTTTGATCCAACACATATTATCTTTATTATTTTATTTATTTACAAAATAAGATTATTTAGATAAAATAACAAAATATATTCAATAATAATAAATTTTTTCAAAAGAAAAAAAATAATTATGAAGGTTCCCAAAAAAAAAACAAATAATAATAAAAATTTTCTAAAAAAAAATAATCAAAATTCTCTATAAACTAAAAAATTAAAGTTGAGCCAATAAAATAAAAAATAAAGGATTCTCAAAATTGGGGTATCGTCAAATCAAAGTAGGATTTTGAATCAAAAGTGGAGTTTTAATATATATATATATATATATATATATTTTGGAAACCATATGTTTTCTTAATAACAGCCACATTCAAAAGTATTAAAAAAAATTGAAGAGAAAACTTAATGAAAAGCAGAAAAATTAAAAAGTAAAAAAAGCGAAAGATTTCTCAAAAAGGATAAAAATAAATAAAAAATAACTAGTGAAAGACTTTTGAAAAGAAACTAATGGCGGCCTAATCCATTAAATTCAAGACTTAGGTATTTGAAATTGGAGCGATCCTAAAACTAAAAATCAAATAATAAACATTTTTCTTCCTGAAATAAAAAATAAAAACTATTTGTCTTTTTTAATTTTTGTTGTATAAAAATTGTTTAGTTAGTCAAATTTGGAATAACTACATGCCCTTTTATTTTTGAAAATGTTATTTGATAGCTTTTAGCTTCAAAATCCAACAATCTCACCCCTAATTTATAGTTTTCGATTAGAATGTTATCATGATTAAAATCAATTTTACGAATTAATTTTGAGCCTTTTATCTTTCAGGCTCTAATTTATAGTGGCTGCTGAACAATTTTTGAATTATTTTTCACGAATTACATATTCTTCCCTAAATTTGATTAAGCAATTTATTTTAGGTAGTTTAGGCCTAATAAAAGCTAGAGTTAGAAGAATAAAGTGAAACTTTGAGCCTAACACATGATGATAATGGATGAAGTGCTCCCCCACTAATCATAACTCTAGGTGGGGCCTTAAAATTTTGTGTTCATTGCTAGTTGGTGTGAAAATATGACCTAAGAAATTTATTGCCCAAACCTTAGATGGAGAGATCTAAGAAGCATAGGAAGTGTTTATAATGAAGTAAGCTCAAGTAGAGGTTTTAAATGAACTTTTCAAGCTTAAGCTACCTAAAGATGAGGTGACTTAGAAGAAAAACCTAAATCGAAAGCAAATAATCATGAAGAAGAGGTAAGGATCAAGAACTTGACAAAGTGTTAGAGTAAATCATCATGGGTTTAACCTAAGATCCTTAAACCATGTTTGTATTGGAGTAAGGAATCCAAAACAAGAAGCATTGGATGGAGTATAAGTTACCCTACATGAAGGGATGAAAGAGAGCACACTCCTAACCATGAGGATCTTTGGATGAAGATTCTGAAATGGTTTTATAATCCCATAGAACTAAAACACTTTAGGCATTTATCAAGCATTAGTTGGTAGAGGTAAGTTTCATTGGCTAAAGATGTTGGAAGACGTAGAAGCCTCATAGAGACATATGTAATGTGATGTGTCGGTTCAAAAGAGGAGATTTGGCATCCATGAAAAGATGGATATGTAGGGGTAATAAACAAGATAGTAGGAACGAGGCGGAGAAGATTTTCTAAGGTTGTTGAAATAAAGCCTAAGACAACTATCATGCTTGGGGTACTTAGTGTAATGGAAGGATTGAGTTTGAGTATAGCAACTTGGGAAGGTATAGTTGATTACATACCTTTGAGCATTTCGAGGATCGATTTTCGAAGGAGCACATAATAATAAGGGAATTACCGATTTAAATAGGGAAAAATATTATTAGCTTTTCCCTAAGCCTATTTATCATTTTTTCTATTTGCATATAAAGGTTTATATAGTATGAACCCTATGACTATGCTCTATCCATTTGTTAGAATCTTCTAAAAGCACCGTAATACTACAAGCCTTAGATGGTGGGTGTAGTTGGACAAATTAAGTAAGATCTCTCTCTCTCTCTAATTTGAAAAAGCATCCTATTCATTATTTCTATTTCTATAGACTCTCTCTCTCTCTCTCTAAAATTTCCTTCTTTAAGTGGCATAAACTTAAATATTTTAAAGGAAAAGCAGATTTCTCTTGATGGTGGCTAAGGAGAGTATAAGTGCCATACGTGTTAACGTTCATAGCATTCTTCATGTGATACCAATACTACTGCTCCCACCATTACCTTTACACCATTACAATCATCATAAATCTTACCCCTATACCCCATTACCATCACCATGTTACTTTTACTCTAACAGCAGGACTTTTGCACCATTAACACCAACATCGTCTTTGTTACTACCACCATCATCACTATGATGCCATTAACATTATTATAAACCCCGTAGTTGTTGCTACTAACATCTACCACCCACTAAGAATCACCATTGTTACCATTACCTCCATTTTTGTCACATCACTGCTAGTAACCACTGACATACTTCCTTAACATCAACTCCACCCCCCAACAAACAATTGAAGAGCTCCACCATTATTACCACCACTATCATTATCTTACCATTATAATTATCACCATCACATCACTATCATTGTTACCACATCACTACCATTGTTACAACACCACTTTTGTCATTGCTACCATTGTATTGCTTTCCTTAGTCTAACCATCATCACTCAAACTTCATTGTGAGCACTATCTTTAGTATGCACCACCATTGCTATTATCTCACATTACTACACCACTTTTACACCCATACTACTACCACTAATAATAACACTAACATTGCATCTTACTTATGTGACCACCTTTAATGGTAGTGGCAATAATGAAGTTAGTAGTGGTAATGGTAAAATAAGGGCAATTAAGGTGGTGGTGTAGTGGTTCTATTAATGTTAGTGTGCTATTCTAGTGGTGGTGTTAGTATTGGTGAAGGTAAAGTAGTAAAAGAGGTGGTATAATAGGACAAGTGATGCGATGGTGGTATGAGTCATTGTAGCAGTGATAATGATTGTACTTTTCACTAAATAAGATGGTATAGGTATTTTGTACTTTTATTTTATCCCCATCTTAATTATGCAATATTATAATAAAATATAAGTAATGGAATAATTATTTTCTACAGTAAAAGATTTATTTAAAGTAATCAATTGAGTATATATCACTTAGATAGTCCAAGCGATATTTATTAGCAAGAAATAGCTTATCTTTCCCACTTGTTCTATTTTTGAAAGTAACCACACTCTAAAACTCTTAGAGATAGAGTTTTCTTTTAAGAAACTCTTACTCTTGCAACTTAACTCTTGTTTTTGCACCTTTCTTCTTTAACCATTAGTAACCTACTTATCATATTTTATGTGTATCCAATAATTTTCTTGGGCATCCTTGCAATTTGATAGGGCTATTTTTTAATAATCAGTTGGATCAAGTTTTTAGAATATTTGAAATTTCAGCACTTTGTTTGTAGTATGTTATGTGTTCCTCCTTTTGTTTGGATTCATACAAGGAAATGAAAAGAAATGGAATGAAATGTTGTAGTTGAAATAACAAAAGAAGATGGAAGAAGTAAAATAAATACTAGATTAGAATATTTTTTATTTTATTTTTCTATCTTCATCTTCAATGATTTCCTTTGGCATCCTTGTAACTTGATAAGACTATCATAATAAGTTAATTGGATCGAACTTTTAGAATATTTGAAATGTTATGTATTGAACCTTTTCTTTGGATATATATGAAAGAAATGGAATGAAATGTTTTATTTCCATATTATTTGGTTGAAATAGAAAAAGGAGATGGAAGAAAATGGAAGGAAGATATATGTTAAATTAGAATATATATATATATATATATTATATTATTCTTTTTTTCTATCTTTACCCTTAAGAATCACTTCATAATTTTATCGTATTTCCATCCTTTTCTCTCAATATGGTTAGAGAAACTTAAAATAGAAATCTCTTCAATCATTTTTCTCCATTTCCACCCTCATTTTGAAATTTCAAATTTAACATCTTTGGTCTATTTTCGTAGTTTTCATTGCTGAACATAGTTTATAGTCAACAGTAGTAATCTAGAATTCAAACTTTCAAAAAGGACGTTAGATTGGGTCATTAATTTTTTTTTTTTTAATCTCAACCATAAATAAATTCCAATTTCCATTTGATGCCCAAAAAATTTAAGAAAGGAAAAGAACTAGCCAAAAATTAAGGAAAATGGAAAATAGATTATTAATTACGACACAAAATCTTTCAAAACGATAAGGAGAATGTGGAGTCTGAATTAATTCTACCGTTATCATTGCTACGCTATTATCACACGAATGTGACGACTGCTCCGTGTGCTGTCCGAGTCAAGTCTCATTGGCCAATTCCCCTACTCTACTCAACTCTACTCAACTCGGGCCAAAGGTCTTTTAAAACCCTCTCTCTATTTATATTATTTATTACTTCGTCTTCATCTCTCGCAAACACAAGAAAAACGCACTGAAATCACCAATCTCCATAAAACTTCTCCAAATTAAATTCGATTCGAAACATCAAATCACAAAGGAAAAAACACGATGTCATGGCAAACTTACGTTGACGAGCACTTGATGTGCGATATCGAGGGTAATGTTCTCGCTGCTGCTGCTATCATCGGCCAAGACGGCAGTGTTTGGGCTCAAAGCTCCACTTTCCCTCAGGTCTAACTCTCTCTCTCTCACCCTCCCTCCCTCCCTACGCTCTGTCTCTCTCTTCTTGTTGTTATTTTGCATGCATACATCAAAAACATGCTGATTGTCTTACAATTCCGTAGATCTGATTGAAAGCACTTCATTTTTCTGTTGATGGAAGTTTGATCAGTGAACGATCATGATCGGATTTGTTATTACTTTTGTTTTTGAGATATAGATCAGTGCGCTTTGTGGTTGTTTAGTTTTGTTCTAATCTTTTGGGATTTTCGTGTTATCTATGGATCGGTGGATATAGATTGGATAAAGTGAGTTTTGTTCTAAGAAGATATTCGTGTGAGTTTGAGTTTCAGGAAACCTTAATTGGGTGGACGATGGAGATATTCAATCAGAACTCGGTTATGATACTCTATACTAAGGGTTTATCTATGTTTCCATCATCTTTAACGATGGTGAAATCTCGAACTTCGTTAATTAGGTCTATCGAATTGTATGTTTGGTTCATTTATGCCATGTGATTGTTGCAAATATTGCAGAACGGATCAATTTTGGTTGTATGCTATTGAATTTTATGTTTTGAGTGACTTGATTTATGATTCAGATTACTTGACTTTAGGTTAGATTCATAGAACTTAGGGAAATGAAAATTTGACTTTTTGAACATTAGAATGTCCTTAATGAGAATGGTAGCTTAGGTATATGCATATGGTATACCAGATATCAGGTGCCATATGAATAGAAATTCATGTGCCAATTGTATTTTGTACTTGACAATAATGTCATACATTTAACCAGTTGCAGCTGTTTTGTAATATAATCATGCATGTGCTAGAATTATACACCTTTAGAGTCATTTGGCAAAATAAGGCTCGATTTACTTGTTCTAATAAAGCAAGTGATGATTCCAATTTGTGATGTCTTGCTTTGTCTAAGCTGTTTCTGTGCCCTTCTTTTCTTTTCTATAACTTCCCTTTGGATGTGCTGTATTCCTTCTCGACAACTTAATTTGTGAATAAACATGTCAAAATTCTAGGTCAAGTGAATCTAAGAGCTCAGACCTGTAAAATACGAACACTTTCTACGTATGCTGATGAAAGTTTTTGAATTGAATTGTTTAGCTACTATTGGAATGGTAACCCCCTCGATTTGCAAGAAATCTTTCTGGTAACAGATGAAAGGATCATGTCTGGCTTTAGTTATATGTTAATCCCAAACCACTTTTTCTGTTATTACCAAATCTAAACTCTGCTTTTGTGGCTTTGTTCTTTCAGTTCAAGCCTGAGGAAATCACTGCTATAATGAATGATTTCAACGAACCTGGTTCACTTGCTCCAACTGGACTCTACCTTGGTGGTACTAAGTATATGGTTATCCAAGGTGAGCCTGGAGCTGTTATTCGAGGGAAAAAGGTATAAAGCACAACTTCCACTTGCATTGAACAGGAAAACTTCTTGCATGTATGACTTTAGGAACCATCAGTTTTAATTATTATCTAAATGTGCGGCAGTTCATAATTCATTGGACATACTCTTTTAGTTCTCTAGCAGTGATAATGTAGGGTGGCAGAATTGATATGGCTGTAAAGAATCAGCTTTGAGTTTGAAATAGCATTTCTTTCTGCTTACTATGTTAATTGATACTAAATGGTTTGTTGACAAATGCCAGGATTTCTTTGATTGAATTTAAGCATTCATGTTGATATAATCAGATCTCATCATCCTATTGCTTTATGTTCTTTGCCCCCTTCTCTGCCAGATGAGGATTTAGAACTCCCGACTTTTAAATGCATTTACCTCCTAGACCTCATTCAGCGCCCAGAGTATTATCTTTTTAAAGGCACTTTTGTAGCAAATACACTTTTAAAGGAGTAAGGAAAACTAAGTGTATGGTTTTGAAGTTAAGGAATTAGTGCAAAGGCATGATAGTTAATAGAGCAAAAGTGTAGTACACCCTAGTTTCTTTAGTTGGTTAGTTTTCTTTTTGTTATTTCAATTACTTGTGGATCAGCATCCCATGTGATTGAGCAAGTAGGATTCTATGTGGCTGCACATTAAGTTGGGAACTTCCCGACCACACCCCCCATCCTCCTTTGACACAGTGAAATGGTTTTCTCACTAGACTGCTTCATCACAATTGGTGGTCCAACTAAAAATGCTTAAAGTACTTCTGAAAGACTCCCTACTCTTGACAAATGTTCTTTGGACAAATTTTTGTTCTTCCACCTGCTTCTTTATATGTTCATTGTTCACCGAGCAGGGGCCTGGTGGTGTTACTGTTAAGAAGACCAATCAGGCCTTGATCATTGGCATTTACGATGAGCCAATGACTCCTGGCCAGTGCAATATGATTGTTGAAAGGCTTGGTGATTACCTCATCGATCAGGGCCTGTAGGCATTTAGGTAAGAACAGTAATTTTTGCATTGTTCATTTTCACTCCATTAGCGCAAGCATCTAATAGACAGCTGCTTGTACATTGTACTTTTGCAGTGTATGATGTTCAAGTATTTGAAGTTGTGGGCGTTCTGTGTGGATTCTGAAGGTTTGGTGCTTGAGATTCAAATTTGGTTTTGGTACCTTGTATTTGTAATCTGATGTTTTTCAAGTCTTGAGGTACTGTTGACATCAGAAGAGAGTTTTATCTATGGATGTCTGAATCGATTGAAAAAATATACATTTATAAATAACCTAATCTGTTTATGTAATTATTGAAATTGGGTCTTTTGTCCCCCTTCCAAGCCATCCTTCATATTGGTCCTGCCGGAAGATATCATTAGTAAGATCCCTGAGACGTAACCGATGGTTTACCATTCATACATGTCCTAAAGCAATACTGTGATCTGGATTGTCCCAAGAGCCGTTGATTCCTAAAATTATGGGTGGACTCGATCCCCATTACTTAGTTCGGGACAAAGTCGATTCTTTGAAACATCTAAAGATACCCCTTCAGATATCCTCTTCAGATCTCATGTTCCAGGATTCTTTAGTGGGTCGTGGCTCGATATTCTAGCGATTGTCAGTCCTGCACGGATCAATTATTCAGCTAACAACTAATGTTATAAAATCCCGGTAGGACTTCGATTTGATTGAGGTGAGGGGTCAAGGATCAAAGGTTTCAATCAATCGAGTTGAATGGAGAAAATGAATTTATTGAAAATATTGTTTATATTTTAAAGATAAAGATTAGAAAAAAGTCAAAGTCACTCAATAAATCTTAATATTACTCATTTATAAAAGTCCCATGTTAGTTTGATTATCTCCTTTTAGTTTTATTGAATATTTTCAAGGACAATGTTCAAATTACCACTTGAATTTTGCCATTTTTTTTTTCCAATTTCAGCTAGTTTGAGTTTGTTGAATTTCATATTTAATCAAATCTTTACTTATCTAATTTACTATCTCGCACTTAATTATTGGTGTTTTTATTTTTCTGACTAATGAAAATTCGTAACATCGTCATATTAAAATTGATAGATATAGTAAATATAACAAATTGAAGTTTGGTTGGATATGTTCTAACTTCATGAAAATTTGATAAGCAAAAGTTTTAAATATGTATATATCTTAATTTAGATATTAATATTGGTTGTAAATTTTAATAATTATTAATCGTATTAAAAAAAAAGTGGTGCTTTTAAAAAGTGGTTCAAATCAATCTACATTTGAAATAATATGGTTCAAAATTTCATAACATTAATTTGGTCCATTAAGTGTTTGAACCAAATTGTTTTAAGCGCAGTTTGGTTAAACTGAATTATGAATACCCCTATAAAACATCCACAGGATGTTCTGCTAAATGGAGGTTTTCGAAAAGACTCCTACGTCGGTGTAGCCATACCAATATATGAGAAAAGAAGGCTTCCGAAGAAAGCAAACCATCTAACACAAGCAAAGGAAACGGCTAATAGTAGTTGGGCTTACGTCCTGAATGGGCCAATGCCGCAGCAGCTATTGTATGGCTACTCTTTTCAGGTGCCGAATATCCCCCCTTTTTTTTTTATTTTTTATAAATATGGATGCTTCGGAAAGTTATAAATTGCAGGGCATTCTGACTCACCTCAGTCCAACAGCAGCTCCAGACAGATATTCGTCTGGTTTTGCCCCTACCTAGACTGGCCTACTTGCGGACTCCATCGAACCCTGTTACATTAAGGTCTACTGGTTCAAATTGGATTGAACAAACTCTAAAATCAACATATCCAATCTTGGTACAAGCTGACTGAGTTGCTTTCTTGGTGACCAAAAAGGTCGGGTTCGCAAAGTGTAAGGTTGAAGCTAGCGTTAAGGTCTGGGGAGGCCCTCAACTTTTGAGAAACTTCATTCTAGTATCCAAATTTTACTTTGTTCGGTTATGTGTAGGTACCATAATTATTTTAAAAGCAAGAGCTTGGAGTCTTTAGTAAGTTAACGGCATGACAAACGTGAGTTTGCTACTCAAGAAGGCTATATGCCAACTCGGTTTATTTAAAAATTATTAAATTTGGAGCAAACTAAACTTTTACCGATTCTAAAAATTATAAGCTCGAGTTTAGTTTGTTTAAATAAATGAGTTTTATTTTAAGATCAAACTTGAATTTTTTACTTATTAAGCTCGAGCTCATTTGTGAGTAGCTTGGCTTTTATACAACCCCAATAGCAACATATATGGATAGTAAATGTAGACAACAAACTATTCTTAATTAAAATCAGTCCATCTAGTCATTTCAATTGTGAAACAAATAAAGAGATATAATATTCATACGTCTCGACTCAATCTTGGTGCCAAAAGAATCTAAAAATTTTATAGCCCTAAAATTCATAACCTTAACCAACATCCTTGAATCAAAATCAATATTCCACCGTCCCAATTAAAAAATCCCACCTTGCACTCACCAACGGCAACACGGAATGCATATCAAGTTTCTTCATCATCATCTTCTCTTGCTTGTTGTAGTACAAGAACTCAAGTATTGTCCATTGCTCATATGGTTTGAGATGGAACGCTCAGACTTTGGAAAATTATAAAAGAAATTTATTGGGTGTACATTATTCAGAGAAAAGGGTAGCTTAGGTTTCTTTCGGTGGCTTAATGTAATTTCTTGTATGGGCTGGAAACCTTATTTACATTAAAACTCACCCATATTACCTTTTTATCTTAAGTCCTAACACTTGCTTTAAACCTTACTCCCTTCCATTCTCACTCTCTCTCCCTTCCCAAACCCAGTTGGACAAGAGTATTTAGGCATCAATTACTCAAGAAAATTTGTACAAAATCAATATTAAGGTAAGATTAAGCTTCTATGCTTCATTTTTAAGCTTATTTCCTTGAAAACCACTCATTCCAAAAGGTTTTATGAATGTAGCTCCGAAAATCAAAATTTGAATGTATATATTTCAACTTTTCCTCTTTGGTTTGGGTTATGTTAAGGATTCAAAGCTTGTATTTATAATTCATAAGTAAGTTCCCTCTTCATTTAGTTAATGCGTTTTGTGAAAACTAAGGCCTTTTTATGTAATGATTGAAATTGGTTGTGAAGTAATGGTAATAATGATTGTGAGCTGAGAAATGGTGTTGAAAGTGGTGTTTATTCATGGGTATTTTTCGGTGTCGAAGGTTCTAGGGTAGATTGAAGTTTGAAGGAAGCTTAAGTGTGGATTTGAATGATTTTTCAAAGGAAATTTAGATCTACAATATGTAGCAATGGAACAGGCTTGAGGGTTCCAAAGTTGATCCCTCTATGAGGAGGCCCAACCCCTTAAATTAGCCTAATGGTTCAATAAAGATTAGTTAGTCGGTGTTCCTAGGGGGCATGTGGTTTTCAAGCTTCTTTTCCCTTTTGTTGACCTTCTTCCAGTTGTCAATACCTAGTGTTTCCTTAAATTTCTAATTTACTTTTTATCAACTAAAATCAGAATTTAAATGACTCTAATTAAGAACTCAACTTAGTTTTCATCTTGAGACCTTTGTTGTAAATTTATAATGGATGGTGTCAAGTATAACGTTAAGTCATTTTGAGTGGTTTTGGGGTAGATTATAATCACCATAGGCTAGAGCTACAAACTTTGCTTGATATCTTAGTTTATCCCTTAATGAAATGTTTGATTAACTCATATAGTTGAAAAGATTCAAACTTTACAAGCATCCATAAGTGTTCTTTGGGTTTGACCATATGTTTTTTCCTAGTCTAATTGAAGGGTGTATGTGCAATACCTTACCTTTTAGGCGTTTGTTAGGAAAATTTTCTTAAATTTTGCGTGCTTGAAGACAATTATTTATTATCATCCTTGAGTTAAAGATAAGGGGGAATATGTACTTCACCTATCATTCAATTTCATAAATACTTGGTTTCAAATCGCTTCTTATATAATCTAATAAGCTACAGTGGAAATCTTTTACAAGAGTGAGCCAAACTCAGAATATCATAATCACATAACTCTTGTATAACACATGATTCTATCACAAGTATACATATCGTAACTACAATTGCTAAAGTAAATCCTTTGTAATAAAACACCAAAGTCTTCCTTAAAGAACTGCTTCCAAGGACTTAACCTATATCTTATAGCTATTTACTTCTTCTAAGAACCTATCTCTTACTAGCATTCAAAGTCTCTCCACATCTACGATGTAAAGCCTTATCTAACTTATCATTTAACTAAGGATAAGACAATTTATCCTCTCAACTTGCTATAAGTTGAGTGAGAGTGGATAAACAAATATAGTATAAGCGGTATCATATCATAGCCACATAGTAAGTTACCAATTTAATCATAATATTCTTTAGTCTAGCCAAACAATGCAAATATAACAAACATATGCCATGTTCATACGTGTGGTATGCATCAATACTGATATCCTAGCCTTGCCTAACCTAGAAACTCATTTGGTTGGTTGACTTTAACTAAGCATTTGGATACAAATCATAGTCTAGGAACCTATAAATCTAACAATCAGTTGCAAAAATCTTGCATGTGAAGTGGTTAGAAAATCTAGCATGTAGCTAGCCTAATGAATATAGTATAGTTTCCATATACTCAAAAACTCAACTTTTATACATCAAGTTGTTTACTTGATAAACCCAGATTTTCATATAATCCTTAGATTGGTAAAATCTCAATTTCAAAAAACTTGATCTATAGGTCGTTTTCGTACCATGCTATGAATACATCAAATCTCATACCAAGCAATACCCAGCAAATTACCGAGTCTTTTTACTTTTTATGCTAGGCTTTGCTTTGTTTCATTTGCATCTTTAAGACCTTAGTATTAGGTTCACTTAAGTGAACATCTTTGAAGGTAGGGTTAGTCTTTACATTCTTTTTCAAGTTAGCATGTAACTCATTGCTTTTAGGCTCTAAAATTTGTTCCTGGGTGGACTCAACTTGGGATACAGTTATATCTTTAGGTCGTGTAACTTACTAACTAAAATTTAAAATTTCCTCCTATTGGGCATACATGACTTAAGATAAGGTTGTGTCCCCAAGTTGTGTAACTTTTTGGTTATTAGCCTTGTTTTCTCTTGTAAATGGACCTCTTGGTTGGACATGACCATGTTCATTGGTCGAATATCACTTCAAAACTTCATAAACTTCTTCATTTGAGCTCTAAATTGAGTGAAAATTGATTCATTTTCTTTGTTTTCAATCCGAAAATGCATTCAAACCCTAAAGTCAAAATTTTACTTAATTAGGTACCAAATTCTTTAAAAACAAGCCAAAATTATAAAGGAAATGCTATAAAATCACTATGTGAAGTGTATCTAAAGTAAGAGTCATTAAACTTCTTCATACTTGAGTATTTGCTTATCCCAGAGCAAATAAATCAAACAAAACAAAAAAAAATTAAGACAAGAAACACTAAATAAAATTCATAACCACTTAAGAAAATCGTTAGAAAATTACATTTGACTTGAAAAAAATTAGGAAACCATCTCCAATATTAACTTGTAGTAATAGAGTTAACTAATTCCACACTTAAGAATTTCGTAATTCTACTTGACCATATTAAAATGTTCCAACAACGCCTAATATCGGAGTTCACTAATTAATCTATATAAGTCAAAGTTTACCTAAATCATTTGATCAAGAATTTCTAAACTTAAAATTAGATTTAACATCTTATTAGCAAAGAAAGAATTATAAAATTTTATTTACTTAACTAAAGTGTATACAATTTTCTCTTTAATCTCGCTAAGTGCCATAATCTAAAATAAACACATTTACATCCACTTACCCTTTAATCATCCCCTTAGCTTTTTGCTTTTGTTTGGAGCTTTTCAAATTCACTTAATTTATGTTATTTAAGTGTAATAATTTTTTTAAGGGCGATTGTATTGGTAGAAGGAAAATATCTCACTTTTCTGATAGATCAAGATTGATCCATACTAACTTAGCCCTCACATTGGCAGCGTGAAAGAACTTTACTCTTTTGAGGGACCAAGAATGATCTATATCAATTTATCCTTTAAGCTTGCATTAGGATTAGCAGCAGGATTCAAACTTACTCTTCTATCGGCCAAGGCGAATTCTTACCAATTTTTCCTTTTTATTTATTTGATTGTTTATGCACTTATTATTACTTTTAACTCCAACTATTTCAATTTTTCAGGGGCTTTTCATAAAACAAATTTCATTTGTTTGTTTACTAAGAATTATAGAGCTCTAAAAATTTTCAAGAAAAAGGTATATATTAAAGTAAATTTAAAAATAATCATAACTAAGTCTCAATCAGTGATGTTGCTCTAATCTCAAGTTTTAGAGTCCTGAGCTAAATAATCAGTAACTTTGCCCTCCAAAGATTTCACTAGTTAACTTTGGTAAAGTATAGTAAGATCAATAATGGTTAAGGTGTTAATGAAATTGTCAAATTAGCCCAATTAAACACTTCAAATTTCAATAATTGTTAATTACCTATTGTAAGTTAACTTATAGATCAATTGGGTCAAATGTGAAAGATAGGTTTCCTAAATGGTAAAAAATTTATACATCCCCTTTCCTTACACTTAATAACGTACATTGTCTCCAATGTGCGATTAATACAGTTCAAGAAAAAGATACGAAGCAAATGGATAACATCATAGGGAAAAAAGGGATTAAAAAGGCAAATCATGTATTGAAAAAGAATTAACACTTCCCTATCACTCGAATAGCATGTAGATAGTTCTTATCCAAGAGTTCATCAACGTTACATATCTATTTCATGCATGCCTTTGCCAATTAACTAATGACTAATGAAAACAAAAGTAGAGAAAAGAAAATATAAAATAAAAAGATAATAAAAGAAAAATATAAACTATTCAAGCAAGGCATAAAACATATATTAGCCAAATATTACAAATAAAAAAAAAAAAGAAACTAAAAAGAGGGATTGTAATCCCCATCTCCATCATCTTCATCATCCTCATCATCCTTTTCTTCTCCTATTGTAAGTATACAAGAGCTCTAAATAAAGTGCCTTGTACACCGAAGCTTACAAAGATAGAAGCTTTTTCTAAACACTTCCTATTATCAATGCTTTCATTTCATCCATTAAGTTTAATTGCTCCACCACTTCCTAATCCGAGTGCAAAATTTTGCTAAATTCTTTATTTTCGGACATGTTATATCAATTCAACTAATATGCTTCTCTAAACCATAACATGGGATGAACTAAAGGAGGGAGAGTTGCCAATGGTTCTATTATAGCTACCTTTAGAGTAGAGGAAGATGCACCTGCTTTAGGCTTTTGTTGGATGGGTTGTTTTTTGCTGTTTGACATGGTGACTTGGAGAAAAGCACAAATCAAATTAGGCATACAACAACTTCCCTACACTTATTTTAAACTAAGAAGCAATTGCAATGAGTGGAAGTGAGGAATAATAGAAAAACTTCATTGGGGCATTTTATCAAACACTTAAGGGGAATTACTATAATTTATTGATTTAAGAGGATAAAATAGTGAAAGCATCTATCTAGTCACTTAATGAACTCTTCACGATACAAATATCATGAGATTAACCCCTCTTTTCACTTCAAATAGCATAACTTCCTCAAAATTAGCATTAACATTCCAAACCTTAAGCGGCTAAATTAAGGAAATCACATGCAAATTGTAGGCCAAATTCCTGCTCCATGGATTAGAGAGTATAAACTTGCAACAACTAGCGTCAAAATCATATAAACCCATCAACAAAAGTGAATACAAGACATACAACCATAGGTACCACTTTCAAAAGATACAGGGGATCTGATACGATAAAAGGTCTAGTTAACTCTTTATACATGATTTTTATCCTAAACAACCTAAACCCTAAATTTCTTTTATTTAAGCATGCATAAATAATGATGAACTCAAAGCATGAACAAGAAGAAGAAAAAGAGTAGAATGGGAGAGGAAACTTACTTAGATGGTGTTGGATTTGATGAAAACAAGCGATTGACGATGTATGAAATGTGAGAAGAAGAGAGAGTTCAAGAGTGTTTATGTGTGTATTTTCGTTTGTGAGAGTATTTGTGAGTGTGTTTGTGTTTTTAATGTATAGGACGTATTGTATGTGTCTTTGTAGCACGCTTAGATGGATACAAGTAGGGGCATAATCGTTTGCTTAACCAGTGTAACATAATGTGTTTGGCACTTTGTTTGTAGCACCTGGACGATCATGGGCTAGCACATAATTGTGTCCTATGCCCATGTAACTCACTAATCTTAAGAAAGGGGGAAGGAGGCAATGTCCACTGGGGGGTGGTGGTGGGTTTGTGGGAGATGTGATTTAAGGTGTGTAGGGAGGGTAGGCAGTATATTGGGCCAACATAGGCTGGGACACAACCGTATTACTTACTATTGTTGGCACGTGTTTTAGCACATGGACACACATGGCTAGTGACATGGTCATGTCATTAGGTCGTGTAACCTACTATCCATTATTTTTTTTTAACTATAATAACCTATTATTAAAATAATCCTTATGAACAAAATTAAAATTAAACTAAAACTAAAGGGAAATAAATAAATAAAGAAGCAAAAAAAAGTTAGATAAAAACAAAATAAACTAAAAGAACTAAGGTTGGAGTAAAGTAAATTTAAGCAAGACAAATATAAAAGAGGAGTTAGACATGGGGTGCCTCTTAAGAAGTGCTATAGTTAACGTCAATAGCTTGATGGGGTATGTCTTCTCTTTCATGATTCTTCATCCAAGTAGAGATATATCTCTCCCCTTGCCTCGCTTTCTAAGTGCATGACTTCTACTGGTCCTCTCTTTATTACACCACTTATCAAACTCATGTAGCTCGAATTTCTTCTTTTTGTTTACTTTCTGCTTGGATGTAGTTGTCAATAGTAACTTTGAGCTCTTCACTACAAAGATGTGCTCTAAATGATCTTTTGATTGTTTTGGTTTCAACATCAGTAGCTTCTCCTTGGAGGGTCTTAACCTAAGATCTTTTGGCCTATGAAGTGGTTCAACCCCCTTCTTGTCCACAATGTGTTCATGAACTTCTATTTGAGCTACTACTTCTACATGATTGAGGTTTTTCACCATTTTTTCATCTCCCTTTTGTAAGTAATAATCCAAGGAATCTTTGGTAAGCTTTTACTGCATACATGCGGATATAACAATATCAGTAGCATTAACATTATGATATGTGTCTTCTTAGTCAAGAAATTTGTTCATTGCCTTTAGAATTTTAAAAACTATTTCTTCATTTTTGACCCTTAAAATAAACTTATGCTTACTAACGTCAAAAATAAACTTAGCAGTAGTTAGAAAGGGTCGACCTAAAACAAGTGGCACTTTAATAACCTCATCTATGTTAGATATCACAAAATCCACAAGAAAGATGAATTTGTCTACTTTCGCCAAAACATCCTTTATAATGCATCTAGGGAATGTAATAGACCTATCAACTAATTGAAGGCTCATGTGTGTTTTAGTGATGCGTTTTTGTGGTTAAACATACAAAGAAGCACCGCAATAAGTGGAAACAAAGGAAAGAAAATGGTTTTAGCAAAATTCGGGTAGTTACCAACTAGATATGATATATCAATCGATCCTACTTAGTTTACAATCTACTAGATATGACTTATTGATTTGAACTATAGGACCTTACTAAAGGGAATATATAAGACTTAAAAGGATAAATGAGAGCATTAGGGTTGCTCACAAAAGGAAACTTGTAATAATTTGATAATGAAGGATGATATCTGCATACAAATAAATGGGTTTTATATACTAGCTTAAGTAAGGTTACAAGCATACATGGAAAAGACAAAAAAGGTAATTTATAATTGGAATACATGAATTATACTAAAAAGGGTAAAAAAGACAATGAATATTCTATACGAAAAAAGCAAAGAATCCTTTTGAAATATTGTGTTAGAAGACACATGTCGCATAGTGGTTGGCGGTTTGGAGCATGATATAATTTGGGCAAAGGTGAAGAAAAAGAATCTATAGTTAATGCCAACTTGATCTGGTTTAGGTTGGATCTCAGTTAATTAGACACTAGAGAACATTCAGCTTGGACTAGGATTGGGTGCTGGAGCTTAGCTTGAGAGATTGATTTGGATAGTCATTTGAGGCTAGTATACTCAGATGTTGTCTCTATCATGGCATAGTTACTCGGTAGGTTGGCTTGTATGCTTGGTAGGTCAGCAAATCCACTCGGTAGCTTTAGGAACTATGTTGGCATATGTGAAAGCTCAGTATTTAGGTCGATAGTAGAGCGAAACATAGAGGTTGGGATAGAAATTCTTGTTGTAGATGGGGATTTGAGCTAATATTCTTTGTGTAAGTCATTGGAGTCCTTTAGCTCGGTTGCGCGTGATTAGTTCGGGAAGTTAATTCCTGTCATTTGCTTGTGGGTTAAAAAGATTTGACCTCAAATCTAAAGTAGTATTCTGTTGTTCTTTGTAGGCTCTTATGAGTCTTCTTCTTCTGGTTGGTAAGGAATCAAGTCGAACACATTGAAGGTGGAAAAACCACCATAGTTCTCGTATAGTTTAATTTGATAGGCATTGTGGTTGATCTTCTTTAGGACTTTGAATAGGCCATCAGCTCTTGGAGATATCTTGCTTTGTCTTGGGTACGGAAATTGTTCTTGATTAAGGTGAATCCATACTAAGTTTCCTAGCTTGAAAGAAATAGTTCAACGGCTTCAACTATCAATCTCTTATTGTTTCTCATTGAACTTGGCAATCTTCCTTGTCACAAACTGGTGTAGTTCTTGTAATTCTTATGCTCAGTCAACTCTAGATTGACTCTCTTCAATGATTGTAGGGGTACCGATCAAACTTAGTGGAATAATAGGATTAAGGCCATAGACGACCTTGAAGGGAGTCTTCTTAGTGGTGCTTTAGGTGGCTTGGTTGTATGCAAACTTTACAACTAGCAGACACAAATCCTAATCTTTTAAGTTCTTTCCCACGATAGCTTTAAGTAAGTTATCTAGTATCCTATTCATCGCTTCAGTTTGGCCATTAGTCTAAGGGTGGCTATTGTAGCTAATCAATAGTTCGATGGTATGGAACGAAATATGCCATTTTACTGAAATGGTCCACTACAACAAAGATTAAATCCTTTCCCCTAAATGTCTAAGGCAACCCTAAGAAAAAGTCCATACTAAGGTGGGCTCAAGGTAATGTTGGTGTTGGTAAGGGCCTCCATAAGGCTCTCTTTTCCCCTTATCTTTCTTGTACACTTCATAACTATTAACTACCTTATGGACATCCTTGGCCAAACTCAACAGAAAAAATTTTCTTTCAACAGATTAGCTATTTTGGTCTCTCCAAAATGGCCAAATAATCTACCACTATGAGCTTCCCTAACCAATAGCTTATGGGTAGAACAATTCGGTATGTACAGCCTTCGATCCTTGAACAAATAGCCATCTTGGACATAATATCCTCTAATAGCAATTCTTTCTTAGCATCGCTTAAGAATGGGACCAAAATGGCGGTTACGAGCATATTGGTCAATGATAAGTGAAAATTTAAGTATTTTTGTTTGTAAAGAGGTTAGTAACATTTGTTAATGTGACAATGCATCAATAACCACATCGGTGCTTCCCTTCTTATGTTAGATCACATATGAAAAACCTTTTAGGAACTCTAACCACTTGGCTTACCTCTTCGAAAGTTCGTTCTGACTTCTAAGATGTTTTAATGATTCATGGTTAGTGTAAATAACAAACTTTCGCAGTAGTAAGTAGTATTGCTAAACAGTAAGAGCATGAAAAGGAGAGTACAACTCTTTCTCGTATATAGAATAGTTTAATGCAACACCACTAAGCTTCTTATTGTAGTAGGTAACTGGTCATCTCTCTTGCATCAGGATGGCATCAACTCTAATGCTTGATGCATCACACTCTAATTCAAATGGCTTATCAAAATCTGGTAATGACAGGACAGGGGTAGAGGTGAGCTTTTCCTTGATCTCCCTAAAGCTCTATTCAACTAGGTCATTTCATTAGAATCCATTACTCTTCTTTGTTAGCTTAGTCAAGGGGCTTGTAATAGTATTGAAGTTCTTGATGAATCGCTTATAGAAAGAAGCAAGGCCACGGAAACTTCGAACTTTAGTGACATTCTTTAGCATTGGCCATTCCAATATAGCTTAGATCTTCTCTCTATCAGCTTAGATTCTTTCTCCTGATACTACATACCTAAGAAAAACTACTTCATCTTGACAGAATGTACACTTTTTTAGATTCCCATACAACTTTTTAGCTCATATAGTATCAAAAATAGCTTAGGGATGTTGAACATGGTCGTTCAGTTCGGTATTGTATACCAACATGTCATCGAAGTACATGACCACATACCGTCCGATCAGAGGGCGCGTCACACTGTTCATAAGCCTCATAAATGTGCTTAGTGTATTGGTAAGTCTAAATGGCATAACTGACTATTCATAGAGACCATGCTTCCTCTTAAAGGTAGCCTTTTATTCATCACCTATCTTATGCGAATTTGGTGGTAGCCACTTTGCAAATTGATCTTTGAAAATATCTTGATGCCATGAAACTCATCTAACATGTCATTAAGCTTTGGTATTGGATATCTATACTTGATAGTGATATAGTGGATAGCTTTACTGTTGATATACATGCGTTATAAACCATCCTTCTTTGGGATGAGCAGAGCAAGTACAGCATAAAGGCTTATGCTCTTCGTCACATAACCTTACTCTATAAACTCATTCACTTGCCTTTTCAGCTTGGTAGCCTACTCAGGGTTCATTCTATTGGCAAGTTGATTCAGTAGGGCTACACTTAGCTGTAGATTAATACAATATTCTATGCCTTGAACTGGGGGTAGTCCTTTAGACAACTCCTTAGGGAATATGTTGACAACTCATCAATCAGTCTTTGGATTTCATCAAGAATGTCTTCCAAATCCCTCATCTCCAATAGTCTTATAATCAATAGAAATATAGGTTCATTGGCCTTCTCAGTAGCTTAGAGCTCTCTTTAACTCATCACTAAGGCTTTCTTCTTATTAGCTCTATTAAGCTGGTTATGGGTCTCATTCACTTAGGTTGGTGTCATGAGTTATAGTACAATCTTCTTCCCATCCTTAACAAAGGCATAGGTGTTCTTGTATTCGTTACGAGTAATACATCGATCAAACAACCGGAGTCTTCCAAGTAATAGATGTGAAGCTCCTATGGGGATGACATCACACATTACTTCATCCCTATACACATTCCCAATACTAAATGGCATAGTTACTTGTTTTGACTTGTGCAGAGCACCCTTATCATGAAGCCAATGTAGTTTGTAAGTTTGGGGTTGCTTAGAGGTTGGTAGTCTTAACCTTTGCACAAAAGATTGTAGGATGATGTTGGTACAACTTCCTCCGTCCACTATGATGGTCCACAACTATCCCTTGATGGTACACTTCGTATGGAATAGATTCTCTCTCTAGTCTTCTTCGAAGTTTGACAAGGAACTCAGTACTCACCTTAGTACTAAGGTCATCACTTTTCCTTGGTCGGCATAGACATGGGTTTCCTCTTCCTCCTCAACTTCAACCTTCTTAACATTCTTCTCCTCTTCGAGCTCACTCTAGTCGGTGTTATCTACTACATCTCCTTAAAGCACCATAGCATGTCGGTTTAGATACTCAACAGCCATAAGGTTGAAGCCTAAGCATTTAAAGCACTTCATCTTGTTGGTCTTCCGTCTAGAGGTTTGTCCTTTCTCATATGTCCTTGAGGTTGGCCTTATCTTAGTTTGGCTCGATTGGTTTGCTTAGCCATACTAGCCTACTCGACTATCATCGGGTTGGTTATTTCTCTTGGCTTGGGAGGATCTCTTAAGCTTAGCTTGGGCAAGTTGGTGTGGAATAGGGGCTTGGGAAAATGTTGGCCCTAGTTAACTCGAAGCATTTCTTTTTTGTTTTTCAACTCTCTATACTACCTTAATTGCCTCTTCCATAGTATAAAACCTTTGTGCTTCTATAATATTACAGATCTCATATTTGAGTCCATAAATGAACTCGATACTATATGAGCCTCGAGTTCACCTATGTTAGCCTGGATCATCAGCATCTGGAATTCTCTTACATAGTCATCAATAGATTGGCCTCCTTGGTGAAGTTCCTACAGTTTGGCGAATGTATCCTGTAAGTAGGTTTCAGGCACAAATTTACCCATCAACAATCTCTTCATCTCTTCCCAAGTTCTTACACCTCATCTTTCATCTCTTGCTCTAGCTGCATTTAAATTTTTCCATCACATAGTAGCATACCTAGAAATATTGAGTACAACAAGTTGCACTTTAACAGCTTAAGTGTATCTATAGCAATCAAGCACTTTCTTTACCTTCTCTTTCTATTCCAAATATTCATCTATATCTCCACTTTCATTGAAGTGTAGGATTTAGACCTTAACATTATCAAGTCCTTGAGGAGCTCAACTTCTTCACTCTTGTGCACCCAACCTCTGCTTCTTCTCCATTAGTTTCCACATCTACTTCCTCATCTTCTTCCTTAATCTCCTCTAACTCTAGCCTTCTTCTAACAACTTGGTCTGTAACTCCTCCTACTCAATGGGGTCAAATTGGGTGGTTGGCTCTATTGCCTTGGTCATAGAGTCTCTTTAGAACATTTTCAAGTGGGTTATGGTGTGGCATAGCCTAGGGTTGTTGTCCGTTAACTTGCATCGTAGTGACTAAACTCTCAATAGGATTAATGAGTCGGTTAAGCTTATCATCGATTGACATAGGACTGTTACTACCATTTTGACTTTGACCAGTAAGAGCACTGTTACTCTGGTCACTAATAACATCTTGAACACTTGAATTCGATATAGTGCAATACTTGTCTTAATAGATTAACAACACAACACATGACAAACACCTCACTAACAACCCAAAACCTTACTAATACACTCTTAACAATTTCAACACCCAAAAATCACTCAAATATAGTAGAAACATACTTGCTCTATTTTCACAGCAAAAAATAGAGTAAGATAGAGTAACAATGGAACTATACTTACCAACATACAAATCTTCACTACACAGCTCAAAGCTTCAAAACTTACTTTACATGAACACATTAAAGCAGTTATAGAAGGAATACAGCAGCCACAAATAGCATATACAAACCAAAACTTCACTACAACTTTACATACTCCCTCTTAGAATCGTGCTCTAATACCAGTGAAGTTGATGTGTTTCTAGGGTTGAACATACGGAGAAGCACCATAACAAGTGGAAAGAAAGGAAAGAAAATGGGTTTAGCAAAATCTAGGCAACTATCAACTGGATATGATGCACTAATCGATCCTATTCGGCCTACAATTCGTTGAATATAACTCATTGGTTAAAACTATAAGGTTACTCGCTACTACTTCTTGCTAAAGGGAATAGATAAGAGTTAAAAGGATAAATGAGAATACTAGAGTTGCTTACAAAAGGAAACTTGTAATAATTTGATAATGTGGAGGATGATATTTTATATACTAGCCCCACTAAGGTTATAGCATACATAGAAAAGACAAAAAGGGTAATTTACAATTGGAGTATACGAATGATGCTAAAAAGGGTAAAAGAGAAAAAATATTCCATATGGAAAAAGTAAAGAATCCTTTTGGAATATTATGTCAAAAGATACGTGTTACATAATGGTTGGTGGTCTGGAATATGATACAATTCAGATAAAGGTGAAAAAAAGAGTCTATAGCTAAGCCAACCTAATTTAGTTTAGGTCAGATCTCAATTAAACAGTTACAAGAGAACATTCAGCTTGGATTGGGATTGGGTGTTGGAGGTTGGCTAGGGAGATTGGTTGGGACAGTCGTTTGAGGCTAGTATGCTCGAATGTTGTCTGTATTATGGCATTATTGCATGGTAGGTTAGCTTATATGCTTAGCAGGTCGGCATGTTCGCTCAATAGCTTTAAGAACTATGCTGGCGTATATGACGGTATTCAGGTTGGCAGGAGAGTGAAAGATGGCGATCAGGATAGGAATTCTTGTCTTAGATGAGGCTTTAAGCTAATATCCTTTGTGCGAGTCCTTAGAGTCCCTTAGCTCTGTTGCATGTGATCGGTCCAGAAAGTTGATTCCTATTAGGTTTAGGGACACCTCGTATAACGGCCTCTAACTTGTCGAGATAAGGTGAGTAGGAATTCGGACTTCAATTAGTTTGGCATTTATACCTTAGCAATTTTAGGCTTGTAGAGTAAGGTTGTCCTCGAAATAGGTTAGTTAAAGAGGTTAAGGATCCTAGGACAACTCGGATGCCTTGATCGTTGATGACTTTTGCTCTAAATACAATTTACATGGTGATTTTATAACATTTTCCTTGTAATTTTGGCTTGTTTTTAAAGAAATCAGTACTTAATTGAGCAAAATTTTGATATCAAAGTTTGAATGCATACTTAAATTGAAAACAAAGAAAAGGAATTAAGTCTCACTTAATTCGAAGCCTAAATGAAGAAGTTGTAAAGTTTCAAAGCAAGGCCAATTAGGAGGTCCATTTTCAAGAGAAAACAAGCCTAATGACTAAAAAGTTACACAACATAGGGACACAATCATGTCTTAGGCTGTGTCCACCTAGTAGGAGAAAATTTTAATTTTTAGTCAACAAGTTACACGACGTGGGGACATAACTGTATCCTAGGCTGTATTTAGCTACGAGCAAATTTTAATACCTAGAAGTAGTAAGTTACACGACCAATAGGACATGGCCATGTCCTAGGTCATGTCTAATGTCGAATTATGCGGTTTCCTTTTTTACTATAAAAGGATATATAAGGGTTACTTTTTGCATCCAAATTAGAAGAGACTTGATGGGGAGAGAGAGGCACGAGCAAGAGCATCATCAAACTTTAAGATTAAGAGAATTCATCACCATAAAAGGGATTTTTTTTTTTCATGGATTCTTTTCTAATTTTGTTACAATTTTCTCTATTTCTCATCATGATAGCTTAAGTTCTTATATTTTGGTGTGAGGAAATAGTCCTATAAAAGAGAGTAAAATACTTGATACTGGGGCCAGTCCGGTGCGGCCATTCCAATCCCTAAGTTAGAATATTGATTTAGTATAGTAAGTATGTGAATAAGAAGTGTTCGAGAGTTTTTTATAGAGTTTCTTTTCGGTATTTATAGACGGTTGTTGTGTTTAAGGCAGTTGTCAGGGTAATTGTTAAGATACGTGGAGACTTCTTGACTTGACATCTCCCCTAATATATAGGGATAGTAAGCGATTGTAAAATATAATTGTGCTTATAGTAACTGTTCGCACCATAGATTTGAATTCAAACTAAGAGCGTTTCTTGTACTCAACATAAGTGCCATATGTCTTCTATAAAGTGTGAATGCCAAAAGAGTTGATTACCTGGCATCTCGGTTGACGAAAGGACGAGTGTAAGTTGAGTGAAAACTGACTATTAACATTTACCCCCTAAGTTCCGTGTTCAAATAGTCGATAAAGGGAGTTATATATATATATATTACAGTAGAGGTTGAGTAAGGAGAGATTCTTTGGGTTTATGTCAGGTAAGATGGGAAGTAGGACAGATCACATCTCAATTGAAACGACGTCATTTCAAAACTCTCACCTGTTTGGGAAACCAAAAAGTTGTAAGTACGACATTAGTTACCTAGGTCATCATTTTGTTACAGGCCTAATAACTTTTAGAAAGTTTTCAACCGTTAGATTTCAATCACGAGACACGTGTCAACAATCCGTAGGACTATCATATCAGCGCATTGATACTGTCAAAAATAGATTTGTAGTTACGAGAATGGATCATCCATATATAAGGTATTATTCATAATCAGATTTCACTTCTCTGGTTGTACCTAAAATTTTCGTTCATTTTCCAATCTTCAAAATTTCATTCTTCGACTTCTGTTATTTCATTTCATACAACTATCTAGGTATGGTTCACAAAGTTGCTCGTCGACTTGTTTTATCCAATTTTGAGGCAATGAAAACTAAGGCCACTCTTTTCCCCCCAAATAAGAGTGAAGCAGCGTGTTCTTCGAGTGATTCGACCGATAGTATGGAGGCAATGTGAGATAAATTTGCTTGGATTAACGAGCTTCCTATGGATAATTATCCTGAGGATAAGGAAGGGAGGTCTTCAGCAAAATATCTGTATAACATAATAGCCTACTTTTACGATTCTCCTGATGGGATCACCGGTTCAGTCAATAGAGTTCTCGTTACAAAGTACAATTAGTACTGGCGAGATCTTCTTAGAACATGGAACTTGGGGAGGCTAAGAGGAGGGGAGAGAGTATGCTTTCGACAGGAACGCGAGTTTCATATATACTTGAAGTACTTGGATTTTGGGTTGCGCTTTCCTTTCTTGGCTTTTGTTTGGGGTTTCTTCAACTAATTTAGAGTTGTGTCAAGTATGTTCTCACCCAATATATATTGGCTTCTGGCGGCTTTCAAGATAGTATGTGAAGAAGTTGAAGGTAGGGCTACACCTCAGCTGTTTAGATTTTTCTTCACTATCCATAGGTAGTCTAATAGGTAGTACTTCATTGCTGCATGGCATCGGCGTATGTTCATGGACGGGTTTGAATCCAACATTCACAAGTGGCACGATAAGTTTGTGTCAATAGTGTCTGATGAGAACTTAGACTTCTGGACCTAATGGACTGAGCCGATACATACAAAAGATGTAGATCTAATGCCAAATGATGCAATAGCAGCAAAGAAGATTTAGGAGAGAAGGAGAAACAAAATGTTTTTTCGAGGACGCCGAGAGAATTATACGGTGTTATGAAAATGGTGAACCAATATTTTCTGAAAAAGAAGGTACGTTGATGCGTTACCACCATACTGAGAATAGCCATGAGGAAAGCCGCTCTCGAGACTTTGAAGGAGAATAGTGACCTTTTAGCCTTGCTCAGCACAGAAAATATAAGTTCATATTTTTCCCCTGTTTATTTTAATTGATTTACTCGTCTTATAGATATAGGTACCGGAGAGGTGAATCCTGTAAAGCTACTTGCTTAGGCTAAGGCTAAGAAGTCTAAGGTTAATAGGAAGGGGACCACCTCAGTAGCTACTGTACGATCTACTGTCACAAAGAGACCAGCAAAGGAAACTATAGCAAAGTAGACGATTGCGTGTATCTCTCATCCTGTTAAGAGAGTGAAGGAAAAATGAGAATATACAGCTGATCGAGGTTCGTTTTAAGGAGCCTGTGGTTGTGATTATTCAAACTTCCATCAAGTCAAAGAATAGCGAGCGTCGAGAGACATACCTTGATGAAGAGGATGAAAATGTCATTGCCGTAGAAGGCTCATCACAGGTGATTGCGGTGGCTCCAAGTAGTGAAAAAAGACTAGGGAAGGAACTTGCCAACCAACCACCTATGAAGAAGTTTAAAGGCTTGGACAAAAGGGTGAAGGAGGCAATGCGTTCTAAATCTCTTAGCATCACTAGTGCTGAATTCTTGCCAAACAAAGAGGTCGGCGAGTACTTCATCCCTTACTGGAGCCATTAGATTTTGGACATTGACTCGGCCTTGGGAGATAGGATGAAATCTTTGGTTTTAATGGAAGGAGTCATTCTTCCAAAAGATAAAGATATTGCCAAGAAGGATGTTAATAGTGTTGGCGGTTGCAATAAGGCCCATGTCGTGGCCAAATTGTATGATGTGAGTATTTATAAACATTGCTTTTAATTATCGAGCTCGTCCATGTAATTAATACATTCTTTTTCCAAATGAGCAGCCATATCCTTACAACTTGGACGAGGCCAACAGAGAGGCAAAGAAGGTAATATCTTCAATTATATCTGTGTAATATCCAATCATTCTTGATTATAATAACTGAATTTGCTACAGAAAGTTGAGGATGCGTACAATGTATCAAAGGCCTAAATTGATATCGTCGAGAATGCGAGGATTAGGGTTGAGATGGCGGCGAGAAAGCTTCGGGAAGAACTTGCTGTCGAAAAACTGGCATATGACTTTGTCGCCGATGAAATCTCTAGCATGAAGGCTAAAATGGAAGAAGAGTACAAAAAGTCTAAAAGCCTAAAAGAGGAGCTGTAGAAGAAGAAGGAAGAGTGTTGGGGCTTTGGCCGGACTATTTGCATGATGAGTGACTATGAAGATAAGCTTAGGATGCAAATAAAGGAGCTAGAGACTAACAACTTGAACTTATAGAGCCATGTGGCCAAATTGTAGGAGGCTATGAGGAAGGGACCTTCAATTAAAGAGGCTCTCAATATAGTCACTCTCAGTCGACAATACGAGAGGCTTCTGTGCAAAAAGTTGTTGGAGGGGGTTTAAGTAGCAAAGGAAGAGGTGTTGAAGCTTCATCTTGATTATGATCTCTCGTGTCTTGATTTTATTGATGTTAACAACAAAGTTAGTAGTGTCGACGAAGATGAAGGCGACGAGACAGGTGTCAAGAGTATGAATGGTAGTGACAATGAAGCTGATACTGAGGAAGTTGATTGCTTCAAGAACCTAGTTGCTGAAGAAGCCCCAGCCAAAGATTTAAGAATCACTTCTATTGAATCTGAGAATTAAGGTCGTAGGACTTGTTGTATTGGCGTATTGCATTCTCGTGTAATTAATAATTGGAATATAATTAAGGCAATGCTGAGTGCTTATGACTTTTCACGTAACTATGCTTTCGTGATTTATATGGTTTATAAATGATGTTTTATGCTCCCATTCATTGGCATGCTTTAATTCACTCCATTTGTTTCTTGGCATGTTTTATTTCACATGCCTATTGTCTCTCAACGTGTTTTATTTCACGCACCCTATTAACTTTCGGCCTATTTCGTTTCAAAAGCCCATTGCTTCTAGGCATGTTTTATTTCACACACCTATCGTTTCGCGGCATGTTTTATTTCATATGCCCATTGTTTTATATTGTTCATTAACCATTTAAGGTATGGACTAGCTGCATTACTCGACCGTATAGTTAATTTGTATAGATTGTTTACCGTGGTAGGCTAGAACTTAGATTAGTTTGTTTGCCATGTAGCCTATAACTCATTTATGTAGTAATTATAACTAAAACACAATGAGACATCAAATATATAATTGTCATAAATAAGTCTTACAAGCATGTTGGTTGCGGCCAAATGAGTGATGGCAGAAGTCATCTGACATTAATTGAAATAAAATTTCAGATTATTAGTGTTCCAAGCTCGAGGGATGATGGATCCATCCAACCTTTCTAGTCAATAAGCCCCCTCACCAATGACTTCCCGAATCTTGACAAGATCCTCCTAATTTGCGTTGAGCTTTCCTTAATTTGCTCACGTACCTATTGCTTCCATCTTATGGCAAACTAGATCTCCAAGTTGGAAAACCTTATACTTAACTTTCTAATTGTAGTATTTTGCTGCTCTATGCTGGTATGCTGCAATCTTGGCTTTTATAACGTCTTAAATTTCCTCAATAGTGTCTAGATTTACTGTCAATTTGAGTTGATTAAGCATAGCGTCAAAATTATGTGTACGTAAATTAGGCAAGCCCAACTTAATCAACAACACGGCTTCAGTGCTGTATGTTAACTTAAATGGTGTCTCTCCCATTGCAGTTCTATGAGTGGTTCTGTATCCCCATAGGATGTTCGATCGTTCATCGGCCTACTTCCCCCTGACTTAATCCACTTTCCGTTTTAGGTTGTTTAGTATGATCTTGTTTATGGCTTCGACTTGTCCATTTATCTTAGGGTGTGCTACGAACATATAGTTGAGCCAAATGTCGTGCTTTTTGCAAAATGTTTAAAACCTATCGTTGTCAAAGTACGAGTCGTTATCTGTAATTATCATGAAAGGAACTTTGAATCTTGGTATGATGGCATTGAAGATGAAAGCTTCCACTTTTTGCTCTGTGATTTTTGCTACAACGTCGACCTTAGCTTACTTGGTAAAATAGTCTACAGCCACCATGACGAATTGTCGCTGGGTGGTAGACTTGGTAAAGGGTCAAAGAATATCCAAACCTCACTGGGCAAAAGGCCAAGGGCTGGTTAAGCTACATAATTCATTTGTGGGTGCTTTACTTGGCAACTCATGCTTTTGGCATTGAGGACATTGCTGGGCAATGTCCTTCGCATCTTTTTTCATAGTTGGCCAATAATAGCTGAGTCGTAATGCTTGAATATACGGTCTTTGTGCCTTCACATGGTTACTGCATATACTACCATGAAGTTTAGATAGTACCCTTTAGGCATCCTTTAGGGATAGGCATTGAAGGTAGGGTTGAGATATGTCACGCTTGTATAGTTGACCATTAATTAGCGTGTAGTTTGCAGCCTAGTAAGCCAATCTTCGTGCCTCCTTTTTGTCATCAGGGATAGTACCTTCTTTTAGATAATTCACTAGGGAATCCATCCACGATTCTTCTTTTAGGCAAGGAGCTAACTCGCAGCTTTGCGAGAGGTTGGATAAGCTTTTATATAGGAGAAATTCGATGAATAGTTTCTTGTTCAGCTCAGGGAATGCCATATTAGCCAACTTCAACAGATTGTCGGTAGCAATATTCTTACTTCTTGGAATTTTGTGAATAGAGAAAGATAGGAATTCTTCTGCGAGCGTTAGTACCACCAATAGGTACTTGCTGATCTCTTCTTCTCTTGTTGCATAACTTCCAGTGACCTGATTTACCACCAGTTAGAATTAGAGAACACTTTGAGTTTCTCAACACCAATTTCTTTTGCTAGTTTCAATCCAGTGACTAAAGCTTCATATTTTGCTTCATTGTTATTGGTTGGGAATCCAAATTTTAGAGCGTAATGAACTTTAACATTATGGGGGCCTTGAAGAACTAGGCTTGCACCACTTCCTTCTCGTGTTGAAGAACCATCGACATAGAGAAACTAGATAGGTTTCTCAGCAATCTCCACGTAGTCTTCATCTTTAGTAAATTTAGCTATAAAATCTGCCAGTACTTAGGCCTTTAGTGCCGTTCTGGGTTTATATTGTATACCGTGAGCACTGAGCTTTAAGGTATATTTCATCATCCTCCCCGAGGAGTTGAGTTGCTGTAATGCTTGTCGTAATGGTTAATTAGTGAGGATAATAATCTAGTGAGATTCAAAGTACGACTTCAACTTTCTTGCTGAGAGAACCATAGACAATACAAATTTTTCTATCTTTGTGTACCAAAGCTTTGGCCCTTGCAAAACATGACTCAAGTAATAAATGGGTCGATGCTCTTTGTCGTCAATTCGGACTAGTACAAAGGAAAGTGTTCGGCAGCTGACTGATAGATATAAGTATAAATTTTCTCTAAGAATAGGTGTTGAGAGTATCGAAAGTGATGTAAGAAATTCCTTAAGCTCATTAAAAGCTCTTTTGTAATCTTCGGTCAATTTGAATTCCTTTGGATTCTTCAAAATTTTAAAGAATTCAGTGCACCTATCGGTACTTCTCGACATGAATCTATCGAGGGTGGCAATTCGTCCGGTGCGTTCCTACAATGCGAGGTGATTTCATATTCCTTATGGCTTCAATTTTTCTTGAATTGGCCTCGATGTTACATCATGTGACCATATACTCGAGAAATTTCCCCGATGTTGTGCCAAAGATTCACTTCTCTGGGTTGAGTCTCATGCAATATCTTCGCAATGTGGCAACGTCTACTCCAGATCTATGAGATGATGATCTTCCTTCATGCTCTTCACAATCATATCATCCACATATACTTCAACTTTCCTATGGATATGAGATTTGAATATCTTTGTTACTAATCTCTAGTATGTGGTACCAGGGTTCTTCAGCCCAAAGGGCATTACTTTATAACAGTATGTTCCAAAATTGGTAACAAAAGATGTGTAGACTTCATCTACCTTGTCTATCCTGATTTGATTGTAACTAGAGAAAGCGTCTATAAAAGAAAACAACATATGGCTTGCGGTTGCATCTACCATCTGATCGATTTTTAGTAGCGGGAAACAATCCTTGGGATAGGTCTTATTGAGATCTGTGAAGTTTATGTACATTTGCCACTTGTCGTTAGATTTCTTGACTAGCACACAATTTGCTAACCAAGTCAGATAAGGCTCTTCCCGAATGAATCTTGCCTTCAATAATTTTTGGACCTCTTCTTCTATTGCCGCTTGTCTCTCTGGTGCAAAATGTCTCTTTATCTATTGGACCATCTTTACATTCGAGTCAATCTGGAGCTTGTGTACCGTAATGTCTCTCGGAATACCTATCATGTCTGATAGTGACCATGCGAACACGTCAGCATTGGCTTGTAGGAAGTCAATCAGACTTTATCGGATATCTGCTGACATGGGTTTTCCTATCCTTGTTGTCTTCTCGAGATCATTTCCTGAAGGAATTTCTTTTGTGTCATTCTCAGCATTCTCTATGCCAACTGACTTGCTTTTTGGGCAGGTCTCAACCTGAAATACTTCTTCTTGCCTTAAAGCCCCTATATATAAGGAGCGTGCCAATTGCTAATCCCCTCTACACACATTGACCCTCGTAGGAGTGGAAAACTTGGCTTTTAGATGTGCCATTGAAGGGACAATGTCGAATAAATGTTGGCATGGTCATCCCATTATCATGTTGTAAGAAGACCAACATTTGACGATGAGAAAATCCACTTTGTCCTCTATAACATGCTTATCATTGCTGATCTGTATCGGCAATGAGATAACATCGGCTACCTACACAGGTTGATTATTGAAAGCATAGAGGCCATACTTATAAGACCGCAACTGTGCTTTGATTTTGGGCTTCATTTGATCGAAGGCATGTTGAAAAATGATATCATCCGAACTTCCCATGTCAACAAGAATCTTCTTGACCTTAAAGTTGGCGACTTTTGTATTGATGACAAGTGCATCATCGTACAGCTTCTGTATGCCCTCAAAATCTTCTTCCCTAAAAGATATTGTATCGTCAATCCTAACCTTCTTTCTGTGAATATTGCAAATGTAATTCTTAGCGTTAACTAAGTTTGAAGAACTCGATTGGCCTATACTAGGTCTGCCGACAATTGTATTAATTACTCCGTTGGGTACTTTGTTGGGGTTAACATCCCTTGCATCTCTCAAGGGCATTGCTGGTTGAGTGTCATCCTCATGTTCCTCTCTTCTCCTCTAAGATAGTCTTTCGATTCTTTCAGCATCATGCATTAGAAATTTTTGTAGGTGCCCACGTTGTATTGTATCTTCAAATGCATTTTTGAGTTGAATGCACTCATCCGTATTGTGACCTTTACCACGGTGGAAGTCGTAGTACTTGTTCAAATTTCTTCTTGAGGGATTCCCTCGCATTCTTTCTGGCCATTGGAAGACACCTCTCTCCCTACGGACCTCCATCAAAATATTTGAGATTGGACGGTTGATAGGCTTGTGGGGTGAGAATGTCGGGATCCTCGGTCTCTTCCTTTCGGCGTCTGAATTGTTGTTGTTGTTTGTGCCAAGTCTATCCTTAGCATTTTTCCCTTTATCTTTCTTTCCATTTCTTCTACTTTGATCAGCTTCTCGTTGTGCCTCTATGTTGTCTTCCTGTTGGATGCATGAGGTGACTTTAGCCTTAAACTCAGGAAAAGTTTTTGGCTTGTTCTTTACGAGAGACTTGAAAAAGTCTCAATAAGGCTTGACTCCATCGATTACGGCATTGAGGGCTACATTCATATCTAGTTTTGGGATTTGGACCATCTCGACCATAAATCTGGCCAAATAGTCCCTGATTGACTCATCGGGCCTTTGTTTGATGGTGTTCATGAATGAAGAATCCCTAACAGGAAGTATAGAAAAAACACTTTTGCTAATTCATCGAAACATGAAATGGTATTTAGCTTCAAGTGTTTGAACCATATACTGGCTACATTTCTTAAGGTTGAGGGAAAGGCTTGATAAGTTATCGTGTCGCTTAAACCATGCAACTTGGCCAATGTTTGGTAGTACTCTAAGTGGTCTTCGGGGTCCTTTGTCTCATCATATGTTTCAAATTAAGGTAGCTTAATGTGTCGAGGTATTACTTCTTCTAAAATCTCTAGGACATAAGGACTTTTCTTGATTTGGAATTATTTGGTTGCTGAAATGGAGGTGCTGACATGTGAGGGTTCTGCATGATGCATGTGTTGTGGTTGCTTACCCTTATCAATCTTTTTGAAAGAAAGAGCTATGGGTCGCGCTGGAACCTTAACTTGCTTTTTTGGCAATTCAGGTGAATAAATGGAATCGTCGGTACTGTTGGCATCATGATCGCCATGCTTTTTTTCCTAATTCGGGTGAAAACTTTTATAGAGAAGGTCAAGGATTTGTTCGTGTTTTTGGTTTAACTTGGAATTTTCTTTGGCTAAATCGAAACAAAGTTGCTCAAGTCGAGCTAATCATTGTTCATCAGCATACCGACTCCCTCCTTTAGGGTGTTGGGAAGAAGTACCAGTACTTGCACTTCGTGTCATCCTAGTTCTTACTAAGTAGTCATGTTTAGAGAAAAACAGATAGCACCAAATGTTGTTGGTGAATTTTGGGGTGAGGAAATAGTCCTGCAAAAGAGAGTAAAATGCTTGGTAGCGAGGCCAATCCAGTGCGGCCACTCCGATGCCTAAGTTATAATGGCGATTTAGTATAGTACGTATGTAAATAAGAAGTGTTTAAGAGTTCATATAGAGTTTATTTTCAGTATTTATAGACGGTTGTTATGTCTAAGGCAGTTGTCTAGGTAACTGTTAAGACACGTGAAGACCTCTTGACTTGACATCTTCCTTAATATATAGGGATAGCAAGTGGTTGTAAAATATAACTGTACTTATGATAATTGTTCATGCCATAGATTTAAATTCAAACTAGGAGCATTTTTTGTACTTAGCATAAGTGCTGTGTGTCTTCTACAGAGTGTGAATGCCAAAAGAGTCGATTACTCAACATCTCGGCTGACGAAAGGATGAGTGTAAGTGAAACGAAAACTAACTATCAACAGAATGATTTGCAACATTACATCTCAAATGTTGGTATAAGAAATAACTTATCTTCTCAATGCGTTTAGTACTAGCGGTAAGCTACTAAACTCATACAGAGATAAGTAATTGGAAATACACAATTGCAATCTATCCATCCACTAATTATAATTTATCATAAATAAAATCAAACTATCTCTAGTTTTTCGAAGCTTTCCTATAGCTCTAGCCATCTACCTTTTTAGCTTTTCATCATTAGCTTCCTTAATTGAAATGTGAAATCAAACACAAATGACAAGTATAGTTAATGACAACATTTTTGTATAGGGATAATGATAAGATCACTGTATTATGTATATATATAAAGAAAGAGTTATATACACTTGAGGCTTGAAATTATTAAATTCCATATTCATTTGAATTTATATCTAAAGTCATTAAGGATTATATTTAATTAACATGTTAAACTTACCATTCTCATCATCTTTAAATAAAAATGAATTTGAAAAACAATCATTAGTCGATGATTACAAGTGTAAAAGATGAGAGGTAAAATATTATATTTGACAAGTGATGAGTTCCAAATTGGTTATATTTTAATTAGTGATTTTTGATGATTTTCCTTGAAATACTTAATTGATTATTTTTTTTTTTGGGGTTTTGAAATGATCTACGTGAGAAAATGAGAATATAGAAACAAATTTCACTCAAATCGAAGTTAAAATGAGCAATTTATGAAGGTTTGAAGATCGACACAGCCGAACAACATGATTATGTCGTTTCTAGGAGAATTTGGAGCTTATTTTCAACTGTTATAGCCTAAGACATGAGCAAAAGACACGATCATGTCCCCAATTGTGTCTTTTCCAATGGACTCATTTTTTTATTTACTTTCTATATAAGGTCTTGTTAGGGTTTGTTTAGAAGAAGAACTTATTAGACATAACTTGGAGAGAGCTTTTCAAGATAAGAATACTCAAGGAGGAAGATAATCATCAAGAATTCAAGGCTCAAGATTTGATCTTAATTAAACTTCATGACTTTCTTTCCTATAATTTTCTACTCTTTATTTTTAGATCCTTATTTTGTAATGTGTAGTGAGTAGATATTTGATATCTAGGTTTCGTGGAACCTATATCTATTCATGTGATATTATTATTGCTTGATTAATTTAATTCTTTAGTCTTTTCTTGATTTAATTATGTCTGCTTCATGATTTAGGTTATTATTTTCATGAGTAGTAATCTAGAGTTTGATATCTTATAAGAAAATCGAGAGATTTTTTATAAGATTAGATTTAGGCATAGTTCATGAGGTTGTTACAAGATTAGAGATAATTTACAAGATTCTTTTGGAATTTTGAATTAAAGCTAGAATTCATTGTTCAATAATGCAATCTTAGGTCATATTATTGAGAAAAAATTCTAATAGGTGATTCTAAGGTTATGGTTAATTGGTTTGAAAAAGTGATTAGCTTTAGTAGAGAATTCTCTTTGTCAAGAAAGATTAAAAAATAAATTATATTATCTTTATAAAAATCACATGTTAGATCTAGGGGAAATAAGATCTAGGTACAATATTGAATCTTGAATTAATTTCCAGTTAAATTACTTTCTTGTTAATTCTTGAATTTCATCTTAGTTAATTTTCAAATTAGTTTTAGTAGTAATTTAGATTTACTTCTTTAAGTTTTCAGAAATTTAATTTTCCCGTTGAATAATAGAGACCTAGTGAGTACTAGTAGTCAAAGTCTCTGAGGGATCGACTCTTGGACTTATATTTGCTATATTGTAAACCGATAGGTGCACTTACTTATATCAACAAGTAAAAGTCCATTGAGTAAGATAGTAGCCATTTCAAGCTTCAGGTATAAAATTGAGAAGAAAAAAATCCTTAAGCTGAGGTGGTAGCTTCGAATATTATCCCTTTTCGTACATTTAAAAAAAAAAGTCACAAGAGTGTATCTCTTACCATGGCCAATTGATGAAAGTTTTCGTAGCTAATGCACAACAAGCTAATGCAAAACTATGTACTAGATCTTTTAGTTTTAATCCTACATATTTTTGTGATGACAAACTTTATAATCAAATTTTGATACTGATAGATAGATTGATGAATGAATTAGTGGCCTAGCTTCATTTATTGGCAATAGATAAGAAAACAATCTTCCCCAAATTGTGGTGGTTTAATATTAACCATCCATTTGAAAGTTGTAATCATATATATACATATATATATGTATGTGTGTGTGTGTGAAACAAAAATATAAAAAGGACACTTATTTTTGCATTTTAAGTCTTTTACTCTTCTATGCATAAGAATTTTCTACAATAGCATTAGAAATATTACTAATCTTTGTAGGACACTATGAGAGGAAAACAATGTAGAAAATTGGCAAATATAGCCCAAATACTTGAGAGTTCTTTTTCTTATCCACTGTGTCCAACATATCCCATGGGAAATAATTATAAGTTTAGAAGTCCGAACTTTCTTTATGTTTTCATAAACCATTTTTTGAAAATCTCTTAATATATTAACTTTCCAATTATATACTGTGATAAATCTCATTAGGTTGCAATGGTTCGAATGAGAGTATGTAGAAATGTGATGAAGCAGTATGTATTTTGTGATGTAAAAATTTATTAGTGTACTCTGTTTCTATATATTTATACACATATGGAACAATAATTAGTTAGTGTACCTATTAAAACTAACTAAACTATCTATTAGCTATTTTAGTATAATTATAGTTAGACTTTACACTTCACAGCCCCCTATTAAGTTGGAGCTTCTTACAAGCCCAACTTGACATACAACTTATGTAGTTGAGATGCCCCCAAAGGAAATGAAATTTGGCTTCATTACAAACTTCACAGAGGAAATGATCAAAAGAAAAGTGTTTACAGTTTATAATGTGTTTAAGTTTAGATGGGGAAGTGTGTACTAATCTTGCATGAAAAAGTTCAATTAATATAGAAGAAAAACAAGAACTAAAAATTGATGAAAAAGAAGTTGTGTTAGTTACACTAGAACTTTATTGCTTGCACATTGCATGAAGAACATATCTTAGCCTAAAAAGAATCGAGTTGACCCTAAGTCCTTAATAGTGAATTCGTCATCTAGGCATCTCTTGATAGAAGAAATAAAAGCCTCATTTGAACTAATGATTAACATATCATCTACGTAGAGAAGTATAAAAATTGTTCCACAATCATCCATATGAGTAAACAATGAAACATCATGTGAAGATTGAAGAAAGCCTAAAGAAATAAGAAACCGAGAAATCTCTTGATTCAATTGCCTTAAAGCATGCTTAAGTCCATACAAGGAATTCTTAAACTTGCAAACTTGATTAGGTAATGCTTTGTTATATCCTTAAGGTGGAAGCATGTAAATGTCCTCATCCAAATTCCATGTAAGAAGGCATTGTTAACATCTATGGCTTCCTTTCCTTTAGGCAATGAAGTTAACTCTCACATATCATTATTTTCTAAGGCATTGAGTCATTTTGCATGGAAATTTTCCAATCCTTAGATTGAGATGCTTCTAAGTAATTTTGAGGTTCGTGGACAAGAAATACTTGAGCTAAGGAAGCCACAAAATAAGAAGGGTAAGTTTGAAAAGAAGTAAGACCAAATTGGGAATAAATGACATTAAGTTGTGAAGAAAAGGTAGAAGGCAATAGCCTGTCTATGTTTAAGAGTGATGTAACATCAATACTATGCAAACTTAGATCAAAACTGTGTTAAGTGGTTAGAGTTATTGTATGTTGTGCATTATGCATAAAATCCTTCAACCATTGAGGGTCTCTCTTGATCTTAGAAGACCTTCTAGGTTTCTAATGTAACTAACCTATAGAAACAACATCAGTAGGAGCATGTTGTGTATTAGATAAAGCTTGATTTGTAGAAGACAAATTAGTAGAATTATGTCTATCAGCCTAGTCAGAGGGTGTGGTTGATGAAGAAGACAAATGAAGGTGAGAAGAGGAAGTGTTTATCACCAAAGTTAAAGAATCTGAACATTAGACTAAGTCGAAGCTTATTGCAAATCCTTGAAAGGAAAATAAGTCTTAAAGAATACCACATCTCTTGAAACCAAAATCTAATGAATAGTAAGATCATAGACTTTATACCCTTTTTATCCTCGAGCATATCCCAACAGTACATACTTAACTCTGCAGCGTTTAAACTTATCTTTAGGCACATGATGTTTTACAATGAAGCACAAACAACTAAGCACCCTTAAATGCTCATAAGAAGGAGGACACCCAAACAATTTTTCAAAAGGAGTTTTCCACCCAACACTAGCCATAGGCATGTGATTACATAAGTGGCAGCAAGGATACATTCACCCTAAAATCTTTTAGGTAATTGTGCATGAATGCATAAGTCTCTTGCTACTTCTAATAAATGCTTATGTTTTCTTTCTGTGGTACCATTTTGTTGTGGAGTGTACATAGTAGTTCTTTGATACATAATGTCTAATCTATCAAACAATGACTTGTTTTCTTTAAATAGAAATTCTAACCCATAATGAGTCCTCACAAACTTTGGTGTTAAAGAGAAATGATTATAAAGATCTTGTATTTTCCTTAACAACAGTACAAAAGAAATGAGAATAAGTAATAGAAGGTTCTTTATAAGGACCCTAAGCATTTAGATGCAAGAGCTCGAGGTAAAAGTAGTATCACAATGATTACGGTCAAATAGAAGCCTATGAAATTTGGCTTCATTACAAACATCACAAAGGAAATGATTAAAAGAAAAGTGTTTACAGGCTGTAATATGTTTAAGTTTAGATGGTGAAGTGTGTCCTAATCTTGCATGAAAAAGTTCAATCGATATAGAAGAAAAACAAGAACTAAAAATTGATGAAGAAGAAGTTATGTTAGTTACACTAGAACTTTGTTGCTTGTGCACCGCATGAAGAACATAAAGACCGCAAATTGCCTGAGTAGTAGCTATTGTATTAAGGTTCTAGTCCTGAAAGGAATACTCAAGTGAGGAAAAGTGAGAAACAAGATGATTATCCCTTACAAGACAATGAATAGACAACAAGTTGTGTATGAAGGTTGGAACATAATAAACATTATGGATGATTAAAGTGGGTGACAACATAGCAACACTTACTTATGTAACCATGACAATAGTTCCATCAGGTAAGTTGATTTGAATAGGGTATAAAAATGTATTAATGTCATATAAGATGCGGTGGAAAGGGGTCATATGATTTATAGCACTAATATCTACTATCCATGAATCAACATTATTACTTGGAGTATCTAAAGTAAGGCCATTGGCAAAAGAATTACCTATAAAATGGACATTGTTAACAGTAGCAACTGAAGTACCTTGGCTGTTCTTGCCTTTCATGAAGCGAAGAAATTCCTCATACATACCCTAAACATATTGTGAATCACTAAATGAATCCTACGAATGCTTGTCATTATCCATAACCCCTGCAATTATATGTTCAAATGATGTACATAGAACACTAGTATTAGCTTGCCTTGTATATGGAACTCCTATAGCAAAGCTATTGTTAGAGTATTCATGTCCTTGAGCAATGACATTGGTTGTACCAATCGTAATGTTAACATTACCAGAATTACCTTTAGGCAACATTGCATTAACCTTTGTAGATTTACTTTTCATTATACGCTTACCCTTAAACCAATTTGAATATCCTATTATTTGAAAATAGTTGTCTATAAAATGCCCTTCGCTTCTATAGTGTTTACAAAACAATCTACTTCTTGCCTTCTTCTGATCAATAATAATCAAAGAACCCCTTCCTCTAGTAATAAACGCTGATGCATTAAGCTCATTACAAAGAATAGATGTTACTTGACGTTGTTTCTTGATTTACTAAACCAAGTAAAAAGCTTCACTTACACTTAGCATAGGATCTATTTTAAAAAATATGATTACACATATTATCATAACTCTTACTGAGGCCCATAAGAAATTGCATCAACCTTAATTGTGATTCAAACTTTACTACCTTTTCTCGAAGCTTACAAGTGCAATTATCATGAACACATTACGGATAAGCTTGCAACTATTGTAATTTATCCCAATTCTTCTTAAGTTTGCTATAATAGGAACCTATACTTTGATCATCTTGCTTGAGATTACTAATATCATTATATAGTTGATATACTAATGGCCCATTTAAGATTCCATACTGCTATATTAGTTCAACCTAAAGCTGTTTCGACATTTATGTATAAAGAAAGTTCTACGATATGTCACTAACTATTGAATTCATGATCTAGCAACAAACCTATATGTCGCTAACTATTGAATTCAAGATCCAACAGTTAACCATATAGTCACATCATTGCTAATGGACTAGATTAGGAGAGTCATCTTGATAGGGATCAAGGACCGATCAGTCGCTTTTGAGCCAGAGGGCTCTCCTACGTAGTCCACTGAGCTGTCCGAGTAAAGTTAAGCACCAAGGAATAGTGTTTTTCCTAGTGCGATCTATCGAGCTACTTTGCTCTCCATACCATCTAAGAAGCTATTGAGGTGATTAGTCCACACTTGGAGCTGACCCTTCTCCATACCCTAGTCCAAGTACCAAACCAGGAAAATAGCCATCTCTAGAATGCCATAGCTGAGCTAATAATGGTGAAGGGCTGACCATCCAAAGCCAACCTAAATGTGAGTTGCCTCGATCCATCTCCCCTACCTAGCCTCAATTGTTAGGGCACCAAACTACCGGTGCCAAACAGACCTGATCAGAGGACCACCCCTACTCGGCTCACAATATTGTTAGAATTGTAGAATAAAAACATGCAAACTCACGCACAATGTCCTTTTTGATAACCGTACTATCCTTTTTAACAGAGGATGTTCTCCACACACAATTTCATGCTTTCCTGTGCATTATTCTTCTTTTAGTTAGCGAATAGGGATTCTTTTTGTCATTTCCTGTAACATAGAATTTTCCTTGATAAGGTACTATAAATAGACATATAATGTAATAACCACGATATCAATATATATAGAAGAATACACCGAACCTTTTACCTTCTCCCGAGCTAACTATCCTCTTGCTTACTCTTAAGTTACTCTTATCTAGCCTATTCGAGTGTGGACTAGTGGTAAGTAACCTCTGGCTACACTTATGCATTATATCAAGTGCAACCTGAGCTCATGTAAGGCATTGGTGCATCATTTCCATTGTCGGTGTATAGGAACCCTTGCTCTCCCTCAATTATCATTTACTTTTTAGGCCATCTTGCAGCTTGGACCCTCTCCCTTTGGTTATGCATGGAATTAGGTTCGTATGTTCATCCACGATTTTCTATCATCTTGGTATCAAAGACATCTAGTTACGTTCGAAGCTAGATTCTACTACTGTGTTCTTTTAATAGTTCGTCATTGCTCTCATGTAATGGTGGTTCTATTGTTAACTTTGAAGTTTAGTAGTGAGAAGTGTTTTGTACTCTATTTTCCTTTATTTTTGATATGCCAAAATAGAGTGTGATTGATTGTGTGTTTGTTGAGAAATTGTCATTGTGAAGAAGACATTAATGTTAGATTTAAGTATGCAAGGAACTTTGGGAAACCAAGAAAGTGGTACTTGATATGGTCAAAGACAGGAAGGAAGCTTCTCACCTTAGTCAATAGGTGATCGCTTGGATAACCTTATTGACTTAGTAGTTAGTTTGGTAACTGTTATATAAGAAGATAGACATTAAGCTAGAAATAGCCCCATTAGGGAGTTTGAGCAACAACAACGAGGCAATGATCAATTTGATCAAGCTAATGCTCTTGCTTGACCACCCTAAGTTGAAGGAGTTGGTAGGGATGCTAGACGTATGTTAGTGCTTGAAGAGATTGAGGAAGAAGTGGAAGGAGATGACGATGCAAAAGAGTACTATAAAGCTGAAGAAAGAAATGTGCAGGTCCCTAGAGTTGAAGAACTCAGGATGCGTATCCCAAGTTTTTCTGGAAGTAGTGATGCTAAAGATTACCTAGATTAGGTAGACAAGATTGAAAAGCAATTTGAATGCCACAAAGTACTTGACAATACAAAGGTTAGACTTGTTGTGTTGGAGTTCACTGGTTATGCCACCTTATGGTGGAAGAACTTGTAAGCCACTAGAAGAAGGGAAAGAGAACGAGAGATTAAGAGTTGGGGGTATATGAAGAGAGTTATGCAGAGAAGGTTTGTATCAAGCTATTACTTGCAGGATGCCTTCAAGAGACTGCAAGTGTTGAGGCAAGGAGGATCGAGTGTGGATACTTACGTTAAGGAATTCTTGATGCTAATGATTCGATGCAAAGTCATAGAGGTTGAAGACCAAACTGTGTCTCGATTCATTGGTGGATTAAAGCATGAGATTGGAGATGTCCTGGAAACTTTGGACATTAGAATGCTCGATGATGCAATTCGAGCTGCCTAGAGGATAAAAGAGGCATCGAACAGGAAGATTTTGATCACCCGTCAACCGTCTTGGCAGTAGCCGACCTGTTTCAAGTAGAACTGTGTGAACAGAATTGAGCAAGGTTACTGAGACCCGACCTATTTAGACTACTCGAGCAGAGGAGAAGGAACCATCGAGTAAGCTTGAGAAAGGCTAGAGTTCAAGGAGGAAGACGAGTGAGATTAAGTGTTTCAAACACTAAGGATTTGGACACATGGTCGCTCAGTGCCCAAATAGACAAACAATGGTGATTAAAGGTGAAGCACCAACCGTCTAGGTTGATAGTAGTGATGAGGAAGTAGAGGAGTTAAAGGAGGACGGATAGACCGAACTATCCGAGGAAGAGGTTATCTATAGTAAGGAGGGGAACTTCATGCCAACTGCTTTAGTGTTAAGGAGAATAATGAGTGTCAGTCCTGTACTTGAAGATGAGCAGCGAGAAATTCTCTTCCATATTGGGTGCAACGTGAACAAATCACTATGTGCATTGATTGTTGATAGTAGGAGCTGCACTAATGTGGTCTCTGCATTTATGGTCTAGCAGCTGAAATTGCCGACCATGCCTTTCCTGAAACCCTATAAGCTTCATTGTCATAGTGATAAGAGAGCCTTACAAGTGAATAAATAGGTGTTTGTACCAATCTATATTGTCAAGTATTAAGATGAAGTGCTTTGTGATGTGTTGCCCATGAGTGCATCCCACCTTCTACTTAGATGACCATGGATATTTGACCGAGTAGTAATATATGACAACAGGAGGAACACTTGTTCTATGGCGTATGAAGGGAGAAGGTCGAAATTAAGTCCCATGACTGTAGATATGGTAAAGGTCATGCAGTCCCAGCTTAGTCGAACCTTGAAGAAGGAAGCTTTGGTATTAACCCGAGCTGAACTGAAAAGAGAAATGGAGTTGGAGGGACCGACCTATTTGCTTATCGGGAGGCTTTTGGAGATGAGACCTAGGGAGGAAGAGCTGCCGATCGAGGTAAGAACCTTACTAGAGAACTTTATCGACTTGTTTTCGAAGGAGCTATCGAAGGGTTTACCCCCAATCTAATGCGTCGAGTAATCGATTGATTGCAGCCAGTAGCCACCTTGCCAAATAAGTCTGCCTATAGGCCGAACTCTGAATAGGCTACTGAATTGCAGAGGTAAGTAGATGACCTCATGAAGAAAGGGTATGTGTACAAGTCCTTGAGCCCCTATGCTGTGTTGGCCTTGTTAGTATTGAAGAAGGATAGTTCTTGGAGGATGTGTGTGGATAGTTGAGCCATTAATCGAATCACCATTAAGTACATGTACCCCATACCTAGGCTTAATGATATGTTAGACGAGTTAAGTGGAGCAAGAGTGTTCTCTAAGATTGATCTCAAATCTAGATACCATTAGATCCGAATGCATGAAGGAGACGAGTGGAAAACCACATTCAAGACACGACGTAGTTAATGTGAGTAGCTGTAATGCCATTTGGACTATCTAATGCGTCGAGCACATTCATGTGACTTATGAATCATGTGCTCTGAAAATTATTGGGAAGGCTTGTCGTTGTTTATTTTGACAACATTTTAGTGTGCAGTCCCAACCTAGAGACTTACCGAGAGCATCTCCAACAAGTGCTTGCAAAACTTCAAGTTGAACAACTCTACACTAATCTAAAGAAGTGCGACTTTTGCTGTTCCAAGGTGATCTTAGGATTTATTGTGAGTGGAGGTGGCATCCAAGTTAATAAAGAGAAGATAAGAGTGATCATAGAGTAGCTCGAGTCGACGTATTCTATCGATGTGAGAAGTTTCCATAGCCTGGCATCATTCTATTGTCGATTCATAAGGAATTTCAACACGATTGTGGCCCCACTCATCGAACTCTCCAAGAAGAATGTTGAATTCAGATGGGGAGAGAAGGAGAGAAGGATTTTTGAGGAAGTCAAAGAGAGGTTAACTATAGCCCTCTCTTGGATTGCTACCTAAAATTCATGAGCCACATTTGGAGGATACTTTGGAGGTAGTTGGGAACTAAGTTATTGTAAGTATGTCTTACTATCCATAGACTGATGGGTAAACCAAAGTTGTCAATTGAACTATAGGGACTTTGTTCTGGGTCGTTATCGGACGAAACATGGCCGATTGGGATCTGTATTTGCCAATCATCGAATTCGCCTACAATAGAACTGCCCATAGCATCATGAGCATGTCTCCATTCGAAGTCACCTATGGGTTCAACCTCGAGCTTCTGTTAGAGCAAACACCTTAACCGAGGACTGATGATGATGATTAGCTAGCCGTAGAAAGGGTCGAGGCCATCAGAGTAGTGCACCAGAAGGTTGTGGAGCAGTTGAGCCAAGCAAAAGCTAAGCACGAGAAGCGGAGCCAAGGACAAAGAAAGCGAAAATTTTAGCCACGTAATTTAGTTTAGATACGTCTTAGTAAGGATTGATTCCCAAACTTAAGGAAGAGCAAGTTGTCGCCCAATCTCTAACCTTACACTATCGAGGATGAGCAACCTAGAACCGAACCAGATTTAATCCCCAAGCTCAAATAACCCAGAGGGAATGATAGGGATCAAGGACTAATCACTTGCTCCTGAGCTAAAGGGCTCTCTCATGTGATCCGCCGAGCTATTCGAGGAGTAGTGTTTTTCCCAGTCTGATCTACCAAGCTACTTGGCTCTCCATACCATCTCAGAAGCTAACGAGGTGATTAGCCAATAGTTGGAGCTAACCCCTCTCCATACCCTAGTCTAAGCACCAAACTAAGAAAATAGCTATCTTTAGAGTGCCACGATCGAGTTGATAACTTCGAAGGGTTGACCATCTAAAGTCGACCTGAATGTGAGTTACCCCTGATCCATCTCCCTTACCCAGCCTTTGCTGTCAGGGCGCCAAATTGTTGGTGCCAAAAAGACCTGATTAGAGGATCGCCCCTACTCGGCTTACAACATTGTGAGAATCGCAGAATAAAAACGTACAAATGTACACATAATGTCCTTTTTGACAATCGTACTATCCATTCTGATAGAGGACATTCACCGCATATGATTTCACACTTTCCTGTGCATTATTCTTCTTTTAGTTAGCAAATAGGGATTCTTTTTGTTATTTTCTATAACATAGAATTTGCCCTAACAAGGCACTATAAATAGATACATAATGTAACAGTCGCAATATCAACATATACAGAAGAATACACTGAACCTTTTTCCTTCTCCTAAGCTAATTATCCTCTTGCTTACTTTTGAGCTACTCTTATCTAGCCCATTCAAGCTTAGACTAGTGGCGAGTGACCTTCGGCTATACTTGTGCATCATATTAAGTGCGACCTGAGCTTGTATGAGGCGTTAGTGTGTCATATCCATCGTCGATACATAGGAACCTTGCTTTCCCTCAACTATCATTTGCTTTTTAGGCCATCTTGTAGCTTGGACCTATTCCCTTTGGTTACGCGTGATATTGGGTTCGTGTAGTCATCCACGAGTTCGTATCACATCTTTAGGTTTAGCAATTGTTCCATTAATGAATCTTGTTTTAAACTTTGCTCCTAAACCTAATTTGACCAATAAGCTCCACCCTAAAAACTTGCTTCCATTAAAAACCAAAGCCCCTATTAACATGTTTGGATGATCGAAACTTGAAAGAAATAATGGATTGGACATAGAAGTATCTACTAATGTAGTTTCTAGTTTAAAAATCATGACATAAAATTAATGAGAATATAGAAATTAGATATTAGTGTTAGGTAGAGGTGTACATACAGGCTTTCGTTTGCAGGTTGGCCAGTTTAACCTGCTTAAAAAAGGGGTTTGGGCAGGGTGTTTTTGGCTCACTTTCTCAGTTTGTTTAACCTACGAGTTGAAGTGGGTTGGCCCATTTAGTCCACTTACACCTTTAGCTTGCAGGTTAACCTATTTAACCTACTTAAAAAGCAAGTTAGGCCAAATATTTTTTGTCTATTTAAAAAGCAGGTCAAATGAGTTAGGTTGTTTGCCTCATGGGCTAAAGTGAGCTAGGTTGAATAGCCTATTTAACCCGTTTGCACATCTCTAGTATTAGAGTTTACCTAGTTATGGAGTCTTATCTCTTTTTTCCCTCATTATTGTAGCAACAAAAATTAACTGGGGTACACTGAGGTTGTTAGAAGATTTAATTTCTATTTATAGGGATAGCGGTTTGCCTTTGTCATCCCCTTTGGTTTTGTTGCTTTTTGTTGATACAAGGTTCTATAACACTTGACTCTTGAACTATTATGTTCTCTTTCCCATTAACAAGGTATCGTGTTGGCCAAAAAAAGAAAAAGAAAGAAAAAGAAAAATCTTATATTGATTTGTGGCCTGATTTTCGTTTTTATAAACCCTATCATTATATTAATTTTATTCTTCATTTCAATGCTTTTATTAAATCTATTTTGTAATTAGTGCCTTTGCCTGGAGTCTCGTGCATATTGAGTGGAGCACCCAACAAATGTAATTTGGTTAATTTGCTTGTAGCTTTACAAAGTACTTCTCCATATGGATTTCTTATAGGTAGCCAATTATTCAATCTTTCTATTCAATTAATCAAAGGATTTTATTTATAAAAAAATATTATATGTATTAGTATCCAACAATTACTTAAAGGGCATATAAGAGATGCAAATGAGAAAAAGTAATAAGGTAACACGCTAATTGAATTACCACAAAATTGCCATAATGTTATAAACTAGTTGATATGATTAATACACTATCTTTTTGGGATAGAGGAAGTTTAATCCCCTTTTCTCTAGACTTTATAAGCTATACTATTAGGAAAAAAAGTTGTATCCATGCATCTCCAAAGCCTAAATACCGTAGATACAAAAGCCACTCGTCCTTTCAAAATCTTTTGTTTTTCATTTTATGTTTTCCGTTAAAAAAAAAAGTAACAACTATGGCTATATTTGTATATTAAAAAAAAAAAAAGATAAAAAGGCTGCACTTTTAGAAGGTAGGATCAAATCGGATGCAATGAGACATGTACAATATTATAGACATAATAAGTCTTTTTTTTTTCTTTTGGCCAAAATAGACATAATAAGTCAAATATTTGGTTTTTCTACCGAAAGAAGACTTCTATGCAATTTGAACTTATCTTGTTCTTGACTCTATCTCTAGAGAAAAGTATCTTTTTGTCCAATTCATATATTGGAATGTTTTATCCAGAGATCATAGCAGCTAGCACTCATTTAAACAAAATTATTCTACTAACTCATCTGCTGGATACTAATCATACCAAATAATGAGCCACCATTGACTTATTTTCCCTTGAACAAATACAATTTCAATGCTTATTTTACTGTGAGCTATTTTAAGTGGATTTGGATACATCTTTTTAACCAGGAAGGGAGATAACAAAATCTTTAACCAGGTCGTCCAATTGGCTTGGGTTAAGTGGATCAATTTGCCCCGTCCTATATTGATCCATGTGTTAAGTGAATTGAACTATTTGCATATGTGGGTTTAAAATTCCCATCTACCTAACTTAGCATACGATGGTGGGTTAAGCAGATCAATTCACCAACCTACAATACTTTTAAGAATTTTCTTATATAATGTACATATATTGGTATTGGTGCAAGGGTCACGTATATGCCGCGTGTCAAGTTGCATTGCATATAATTTGGGAAATAACTTGAATTGCACATATGAGATAATTGTGAAAAAAGTATAGGAAGGAAAAGTAGGTAATCTTAGTAAAGCTCTAACACTTGTGATAACAAGTGGAGGATCCAAGATGCATCAAACTTCACAATGATGAAGAGTAAGGTAGCGTTAAAATGTTTAAGTATTTGATCTTTTAAGGTAAGAATCTAATAGAGTAATGACGTTTATGCCAGGATCCGTCTTATCTAAATGAGGGAAGAAGAGGGGTATTTATAGGAGTTGGTCATTGATCTTATCTGTAGGATCATGATATTAATCAATGGTCAAGATCAATCATTTCCTTTAATGGATCCCCTATAGGCTCCTTTATAAGCTTAGGCCCAATAAGGTCTTATTTTCTTATGTGATCCAAGTTGAGAAAGGTTGGATTAAATAAGCCGATCCAACAGGCACTACTTTAAGCCCATCATGCCAAAACTTCCTTAATTATCATGAATATTAGGACTCGACTCTTTGGACCTTATCATCTTAGCCTAAAGAATGAAACTCGATTAATTAATGGGCTTAAAGTTCGAACTTAAATTTAGCTCTCTACATACAAAAATTAATATTTTTAAATACTTGCCAAAGTTATATATGATTGTCATCAAATCATCATCTTTGATTTATTCATTAATTACCATTAAGCTAAAGAGGCCCATAAAAAAAAAAAAAAAAAAAACTCATGTATCATTGCCTTTTTCCTCTTCTCTCAATTCTAAGGCTATATATATTACCTAATGATATTATTTTATAAGAAGAAGTGCATAAATTTAATTTACTCAAAAAAAAAAAGGTGCATAGATTTATAACTAGGATATGCAATTGCCCTTTTAAACTTAGAGATAACAATTCTAAATTGCAATGAACTTTAGAAAGGAGAAGAAGAAAGTAAAATTTAATTGTACATTGTTTCACCAATATGTTCCCTGATACATGCAACACTAATCATAGTTCATAGTTCAATGAATTGTTTAGATTAAAAGATTATGTCAAGTACTCCAACAATATTATAGTTTCATTTTATGTTCTCTCCTTTTTTTTTTTTTGATGTTTTTTATGTGCTTAAAATATTAGTGTTATTGGTTATTACTAGTTATTATACTATGTGGTTGGCTAAGAAGTAAAGGAGAAATCACTCACCTGCTTTATGATAAAGTAAACTAAAAACTAACTCAAACTCTTATTTCTTTTTTTCTTTGTTTTGTGAGTAAAAAAGGGTCAACTCATCTCGTAATAGGTTGACCTACTATTACGCGTGGGTTAAAGTGGAGTGGGTTAGAATTACTTGCATTTAAGCGGGTTAAAATTTTTCAACCTAACCTACTTTTTTATGGGTTAAGTGGGTTAACCCACATAATATGCTTTGCTTGCACAGTTCTAGTAATTACTTTTGGCATTGTAGTAGAGCCTTAAGTAGAGAACAACTTCTTAGTGAAGTCGTGAATGGAAAAATTATCGAGAACTCTCGTAACCTATGGTATTTTTTAGACAAAAGGCCCTCACAAGACTATGTTCAGAAGGATTAATATAGAAATGTATTAAGGAGTCATGATAGTGGGTTGTGTTTCACTAAAGACAGAGTGAAAAACACATTAAGCAATTCTAGGTCTACCTATAGATAGCCCTAATGTTGACAACTAACTTTCAACCCATCTGTTGATGGTAGATCTTTATTAGAGTATGGAAATTTGTTGATTGTGTTCCCATTCCATTATACGACTCTTACAAAATAGAACTTAGTTAGTGGGGTGCCCCTCTTTAATGCAGCCATACCAATGCTTAAGTCGATATCTATATAAAATAAGGACTTTAATGGAGAGTAAGGGAGGGAAATAAAGGGAGGGAGAGAGTATTTTTCCTTTTTAACCAAGGCTTCATCCCCTATTTATCAGTGATAAAACTATGATTATTTAGGAAAGATATGAGGGTTAATATTTGGGAACAAGTCTCTTTAAATTAGGCATGTATATCTGTATCTTGAGGCATTTAGAGTGTGTACTTATCAAAGATGTGCTAGGGCCAATGTACCGAAAGTACCTATTAACATATTGTTAATGAGTCAACTCAAGAGCAAATATGTAAGTTAACTCATAATTAGGTTTGTGAACTGATATATTATATTAAAGATTATATTACATAAAAGTCCTCAACGTTTACCTCCTTTTCTATTTCAATTCATATCATTTCAATTTTTTTTTTCATTTCAATCCTCAATGTTTTAGATTTTTGTCAAAAAAGCTCCTCTATTGCTTTTATTAATTTTTTTTCGTTAGTGAGGACACATAACAACATTAGATTGGTCTAAGTGTAAATTTTTAAATAAATAAAATATAAAAAATATATATATATAGAAATCTTATGTAATTAGGGAAAATTAGGAAANACCGAAAGTACCTATTAACATATTGTTAATGAGTCAACTCAAGAGCAAATATGTAAGTTAACTCATAATTAGGTTTGTGAACTGATATATTATATTAAAGATTATATTACATAAAAGTCCTCAACGTTTACCTCCTTTTCTATTTCAATTCATATCATTTCAATTTTTTTTTTCATTTCAATCCTCAATGTTTTAGATTTTTGTCAAAAAAGCTCCTCTATTGCTTTTATTAATTTTTTTTCGTTAGTGAGGACACATAACAACATTAGATTGGTCTAAGTGTAAATTTTTAAATAAATAAAATATAAAAAATATATATATATATATAGAAATTATTAAAAAATAGTGAAAATTAGGAAAAAAATCGAAAAAATAAAAAAATTACAAAAATTAAAATTATACATTGTATATATATATACACACACTTATAAATGTAAATATATATAAATTGAAAAAAAAAAAGTAAAGAGAAAAAAAAAGGAAAATGTCAAAAAGATTAAAAAAAAAATAGAAATCTAACCACTCCCTACCTTAGGTGGCTAGATTTCGATTAGCCAAAGATTGTGGGTTGTGTGACGCAACCCCTCTTGCGTGGTGAATGGCCACCCATGGCTGCCTTAAATAAAAAAAAAATGAAGGAAGACTCAACTAGGTTGCCATCAAGTCGCTTAACTCGATTAGGTATATGATAATTTTTTTTTAATGGACTGGCCACCTATGGTTGTCCCAAGGTTCACATGGCCCACTTGATAAAGTGCAACCCATAGTCTTTTGCTAGTTGAAATTTGGCCACCGAAGATAAGGGGTAGCTAACGGCCAACTTAGGGGGTCATGCGACATCTACCTTGTAATAGTTGGTTACTTCTTCTCTTAGGTAATCGGATTTTTACTTTTTTCTACATTTTTAATTTTTTTTAATATATATATTTACGTATATTAGTGTATATATATTATGGTATAATTTTTATTTTTCTCAATTTTTTTATTTTTTATTAATTTCCACTATTTTAAAAAAATTTTCTATGTTTTTTCTTATTTTCATATTTTGATATTTTATTTATTAAAAAAATTACACATGGACCAATCAAATATTGCTATGTGTCTTCATTAACAAAAAAAATTATGGAAGTTAATGGATGGACCTTTTTTGACAAAAATCTAAAACATTGAGGATTGAAATGAAAAAAAATGAATGGATAATGATTGAAATAGAAAAGAGGTAAATGTTGAGAATTTTTTTTTTTACTTTTCCTAAAAAAAATATAACAATATAAGAATAAGAACAATATAATTATAAAAATTATTTAAAATGGTATATTTTGGGAATTTTCAATTGATTTTGATAAACGATGCAAGCCCAAGTTTCAAATTTCCTAACGAGCTCAAGTTTGTGTTTGTAATTTCTAGACTCTATAAAAGCTCAACTTGTCTCAAGTTTACTAATGTTTACATGAGTTAAGCTTGAGCCTTGGCTCGACTATACCCAATCTGTTCCTATGCTCCAGCATTTAATTAAATTAGACCATTTATTGTGAAAATTCATGTAAATTTTACTTTTATGTAAAACAATATCAATAAATTAAAATTATATTAATTTACAATATAGTCTTGAATCTAGTTAGATAATTATTTTATATATAACCTTAAGTATTTTCTATTTTTTATATTTCGAGGCACATGCTAGATGCATGCTAATCTAAATACATATGTGAAGATTATTTAATAATTGTATGTATTATATATGATATATTTATGCCATGAAGTAATTGTTTCCTGCATATATTTACAGAAATTTATGAACATAAACTGATCTAACTAGAGCTGTGCCTAACCTATTGGATGATCGCATGATGTGCTTCAAAAGAGGGCTTACCGTAGGATAAATGGGTCCTCCGAAAAAAGCTATTGGAGAAAGGAAGAAATGGGTTTTGATGGATAAACACAAAAGAAAAGTTTTAAGTCTCATGAACTTCTTGTAGATGTGATTCATCGGTCAAGCACTCACGAACCACTACATCGCTAGATGTGATGAATTGGTCTAAGATAGTAGGTTGCTTACTATCACAATCTTACTCAAGGGTTGCTCTAAGCTAAGTTTGGTAAGGTTCTTAATGTTGAGAAGAAAACATAAGGAGATAAATTTCATTGTTAAGGTAGAAAAATTTGGTTACAATAGCAATACAAGAGACTATTTATACTAGTTCTTACTAAGGTTACTTGTATTAGCTAATTTACTAAAATGGGTAAGAACAATTATATGTACAATTGTAAAATGAAAAAGGATAATCTTATAATCCTTCTAGCAATAGAACATTCTAGGTGTTAAGTGTTGAGTATGCGTGTAGGAATACGTATTGAGCTTGGAGTGGGGGGCACACTTGCAAATAACAAACTCTAATAGGGGGTGTTGAGGTTAGCGTATTGAAGACTTTCTATTAGCTTGGGCTCCTCATAGCAAGTCAGGCTCTCACGATTAACTAGTGTTACCATTTTGTTTAGGTCAGGATCAATTACAGTAACACACCAAATAGCTCAGAAGGCAAGGAGGTCATCTTTAAGGGTACTGTTCTATAGATTGGAAAGGTTGAAATTAGGTCGGTAATTAAGTACTTGAACAGTTAAGTTTGCCAGACCATTTTCTATTAATTGTGTCAAGGGCCCTGGTGCTTGATTTCCATCATCCTCTTTAGAATGTTTAGGATTTGGGATCAAATCCTTAGAGTGCTTTCTAGGGTTGTTTTCATTAGAAATGTAGGGGTTGAGGTCGGCAATATTAAAGACATCAAAGACACCATAACTGTGGGGAAGCCAAAGTTTATAAGCATTCTTGTTGACCCTTTAGAGTACTCGAAAGGATCCTTCATCTTAGGGCAATAGCTTCCTCTTTCACTTGTTTGAGAACTACTCCTTGCTGAGATGTAGCCATACTAACTCTCTTGGTTAGAACTGTGTCCATCCTCTACTTCCTTGACTTACTTGTACTAATTTTTTAGCAACTCGAGTCAGTTGATCTGTTATTCGTTGGTAGGTCTATTGGAAGGCTTGTGCTTTGTGTAAGGTTCCTTAGTCTTCTTGGTAGCTCTACGAGTTTAGTATCTAATCCAATGGTAGCTTAGGATTGAATTCGTATACTACTTCAAAAGGAGTCTTCCTTATGATGCTATGGATAGAACAGTTGTAGGCAAACTCTATGATAGTTAGGTAAGAATCCCAACGAATAAGAGATCTTAAGGTGCAGTTGAAGACTTGAATTTGTCCATCAGTCTAGGGGTGGCAAGATGTGCTAAATGATAGTTTTGTTCTCAATCGACACTATAGACTCTTCCAAAATTGGCTTAAGAACTTCGGATCTCGATCAGACACTATACTCCTTGGAACTACATGCAATTTCATAATCTCCTATAAAAACAATAAAGATATAGCCGAAGCATCATTAGTTTTGTTGTAAGGCACAAAGCGCGCTATTTTACTGAACCAATTTACTGCAACCACAATCGAATCTTTCCCCCTTGCCATCCTCGGCAACTTAAGCACAAAGTTTACAATCACATTGGTCTATGGTTTATCTAGTACGAGTAGTAGTGTAGTTTGCCTTTGTTTAGCTTGACCTTTGGCCTCCTTGCAAGTTACACAACTTTTGACAACTCGATGTACATTCGTTATCATTTTTGGCCAATAGAACCTTGACTTCAATAACTCATACGTTCGCTTTTCACTAAAGTGGCTAGGCAATCCTCCATTATAGGCTTCTTTAACAAGCAGGTCACATATCAAACATGTTGGCACACATAGTTTTCCATATCAAAAAAGATATTTTTGTTCCACAAAGTAATCATCTAATGTTCTTCCTTCTCAGCATTGGGTAAAAATAGGTTCAAAGTAAGGATCATGAGTATACTGCTCCTTTAAGCTCACAAACCCTAACAATTTCGTTTGTAGTTTAGAAAGCAACACATGTCTCCTGGACAAAGCATTTGCGACTAAATTAGTCTTCCCTCAGTTGTATCTAAGAATTCAACCTATCTAATTTATCGCTTTAGGAGTTTTGGTTGGCTCTTTAAGTACTTCAATGTTTGTTGATCAAAGTACACTACAAATTCCCTAAGTAATAGGTAATGTTGCCAAGTCTACATGGTTCGGGCTAAGGCATACATCTCCTTGGGTTCAACATTGTTTTGAGTTTCTCATTGAATTAATTTTGGAAATTCGAATGGCTGAAGAAGATAAAGCCAAGACAACGTTCATCACAACTTGGGGCACGTTTTGCTACAAAGTGATGCCTTTGGATTAAAAAATGCTAGGGCAACTTACCATAGGGCCATGGTAGCAATCTTTCATAACATGATGTACAAAGAAGTTGAATGAAAAGTGACAAAAAATAGACAAGGCCAGTCGCTAGGCAGGTATGAATGAAAAGTAAGCAAAAACCCATGAATTGCTTTAGAGGATATGACACACTAATGGAATCTCTAATAACTTACAACACAATTCGATATGACGCACGAATCGCTCCAGTGAGGTTACTCGTTACCTAACCTTGCTTAAGAATTAGGATAAGAGTGATACCGAGAGTAAACTGGTAGTGTTTACACTAGGAAGAAAAAAATACTCAAGTGTATTAATGATGATCAATCTGATGTTTGCAGCTACAGGTACAGTAGATATTTATACCCAAGAATTTAGGGCAACATGCTCAAAAAGGAAAAGACGAAAATGGTATTACCCTAAAGAAGTAATGTATATGAATACAAAAGGGTAAAAATGAATATTCTAGAAATGTAATGGTTAGTAGAGCAAACTCTTCACGGGATTCTGTACATGTGGCAATGGTATATTGGTAAGGCTATTAAAGGATGAGGACAAAAGTGTACGGATAGGTTGCTTATCCAAGTAAGGGTGGCTAAGGATCAGTTCGGAGTCCTTCTTTTGGCATTTTAGCAAGGGTAATGCTGAGTAAGTAATTGGTCAAGCATGAGTAAGAGTGAGGATTAGCTATTGTCTCAGCTTTCCGCTTCTTGGTACACTATCCATAAGAAATAGGGAGTCATTCGGCTTGGCATGTAGAACAGGTTGATAAGGAGATACTCGGCCTCGACATGAGTCGATTAGAGTAAGAGAATCTGCCATGCCAAGCCTTCTAATCTTTGGGCTCAACCATAGGTCAATGGTCCAGTAGTACGATTCCCATCAAGAACTACTTTAATCTCTACGTCGGATGCATCACACTTTAACTTAAAAACTTTGTTGAAATCTAGTAATGCTAGTATAGGGATTGTTGTGCCCTGAAGTGGTAGAGTCATCATTTTAGGATAGAAGCTAATCTTACAACTACTATTTTAGACTTGATTTACATAAGGCATCTACGACTAACCAATTTTGAAGTAAATAGTTCACAAATTAAACAAGTTACTTACCTAAAAAAGTATGAAAAATATATATTAAAATTCAAATATTACTATTAATGTTCACATGATTTCATAACATTATATTATATACATAATACTTTATTTAGAAATGGAAGATTCTAAAGTAAAAACTAAGACCTTAGTAATATATTTTTTCTTCAGATTTTTTTCCTTACTCCTTAAAATCTAGTAGTTGTTAACTTCAAGGTAATTATAAAGCCCTTTCCTAACTAGCACTTGCAACAACATCTATAGGGACTTGAGCAACAAATCGATTAGTAAGTTAGGATGAAGACATAAGACTATACATTAAGCACAAATAAGGTTATCAATAAATTATTTTAATGCAACACGATAAGAAAATACCATCGCACAACTTTATTTGGTTTGTTGTGAGATTAGAGAAATTACATCCACTTTAATCCGGATTGAGGAGTTTAGCACACATTTCAACAATTTACGACCAAACCTAAGCTTGTGTAATGGAAATGCTGCTCTTCTCATGACTATCTTTGAACCATTGACTTTACACTTGTCGTGGCCTCTTTTCTTCTCACTTAGTTCAACTAAGAATAGAAAAGAGACCAATTATGCTATCTAACACTATCCATTTCCATGGGGTTGGTATTTAGCTGGAGAATCCTAAACATTTCTCCTAATGGGTTGAAATGTTTATCCTGTTAATTTTATAAGCCATATATTATTAAGTCAAGTTAAGGTGATAAATCCATATTACACAATACATAACAATTGCAAACCAATACAGTAAACCAATAGTGCATTATATTGTAAAGAACATGCATATACAGGCATATGTACAATCAAACCACCTATAGGGACAAACAAGTATAATCTTAAGCCTCCAAGTACTTTGAAATAGTACTACTAAATACAGTGACGTAATAATCCTAACTTACATAGACTTCTTGCTTGCTTACTCAAGGTACGACTCGTAGTAGACCGTTGTTGATAATTTCTATAATACGAATATTGTTTTAGTTCTCATATAACTATCATACATAGATTTTATTCTGTAATTTAGATAATTGTTATCTTTAGTTTAGAGTCTTATTACATTTATGTTAAGTCCTTAGTTTTAGTTTAAACTTATAGTTTTACTCAATTATTCCAGTTCTTTATTTCTTATAACCAGGTTGATTCTAAACTGGTTTTTGATTCAATTTTTGAATCAATTTCAGAATTTAGGTTCTATTTTAGCTTCTAAATACTATTTTTATTTCTAAACCCTAGGAATTCCTTCTGAATAATTATGTGAAATTTATCTAAATATACTTAAGTATCCTAAATCTTTGTTTTAGCTTCTAACCAATATTTTTATTGGTACAGTATACTATATTCCTAATTTAACTATCGAATAAGTTTTTGATGTGATAAAAATTTACATTTTTCATATAATTACCTAAACTTATATTTCATTTTAGATTTATTATATTATTATTATTATCATATTATCAATTTGAACATAATATTTTTTTATTCATTAATTTTCTTTATTTACATATTACTCATTATTACCTAATTTGTACATATTATGCACATCTAACATTCCCAACACTTCAAATATTATCTCTCATCATCAACTAACGTCTTAAAATATCTAAATTCATGCTAAATAAGAATTTATATCAAATTAACCTTAAATCACAAAATTGATTTAAATATTCCCTTTTACTTATATATTTACTACATAATATGTATATTATATACAACTAACACCTGAAACTCTACAAATACTATCCCACATTAGCAACCAAAATCCAAGGATATCTAATTACATAATAAATCATAGTTTCCACCAAATTAACATTAAATTACAAAATTAAGCCTAAATATTTTCTTTTATGTATGATTTTAAGGCCTAAATATGAGGTAAAATTTTAGAAAATTAATTTTTAGAAAAACTCTTCATAGCACTATCATGAATACCATAAATAGTCTACAAAAAAATTTTGATGTCAAAACTACACTATTAAGGTCATTTAAATCAATATCGAAAATCAATTCAAGTTTAAGGATTTTTTAAGTACTGTATATCTAGGGATCTAATTTTATTGATATAACATTTTTTTCCTAAATCTATATACATAAAAACCTCAGAATACAAAATTTCATAATTTTCCATAATTATTTTATATTTTTAATAAATTAAACAAAATCAAAGTAAGATCTGGAACTTACTGACGTTGATGTCTTCGGCCACCGTAGCCTTGTCGGCTAACCTAGCTATTGCCTCCACCATCCAGTGGTGATGATTGTCAACTCTTAGGTGGTCGTTGGATGTGTGTTACCTCCTAATGCCCTAATTGAACACTATTTTTACTAATTTTTGTAAAATTATTCATTTCTCTCTTTCTGATCTCTCTCTAATTTTTGTAACTTCCTAATAGAGCAAAATGAATCCCAGATGAGGATCCTCTAATTTACGTGGTTGTTTAGTTAGGTTAATGAATTACCAGTTACCATTTGTCTCTTAGCTCTTTCTTTTTCACTTTCTATATGGGTAATTGATATTGGTTGATTTTGTTTCTTTACTCCACAGCATGCCATGCCCCATTTCTAGACCATTCCATATTTTTCTAGCATTTTTTCTTGATTTTTTTATAATTTTTTATGAATTTTATTTAATTAGTTAGTGTTATTATAGCTTAATTTAATTATTTTAAGTAATTTCATGTAAATACATATATAGTGCAAGTAAATACTCCTTAATATTATTTAAGTTATTTTATAATTTTTAGTGTGTATATAATTTATCTCTATTGATTTATTTGTTATCGAAACTCGTTTTTCACGTTTTCGATAAATAATAGGTATTGTGCTTGTAATTTAATATTATATTAATTATTTTATTACATGTTTTCCTAAATCCAAACTTACGGATCACTTTTTATTAATAGTCCTAACTTTGTCGTAAAATTTGGCCTCGATTGGACAACTTACCCGATCACTTTAAATTTTATGTACTAAACTCTGAACACTTAGTTGTAGGGCTTACATTTTGCCCCACTTTAAAAAGTTTTGTTCATAAAACTCCTGCATGCTTAACTTTCTAGTAGTAAATGCTTGTTTCTTATTATTACAAGTTGACAATTTGGGTAAGTTGAAAGTCATTCTTATTTACTAAGTCTTTTAGTATCCTAAAGCTATTTTATTGGTGTAAGTATATGTTTACCTATATAGTGCTTCTACTTTCACTTCTGAACTTGATTATCTAGTATTTTAGAAGTTACTCTCTAAAATTAATTAGTATCCCATTCCAGTCTCTTTAGCTTATGAAAAATTTAATGTTTTAACTTAGCTCTATTTTCAAATATTATGCTAAATGAATTAAGTTTTCTCTATTCGGTGTTAATTCTATGGAAGCTTCTACGATTAACTTGATAACCCTTTACTTTTAGGATCGATATAACAATCTTACTTATTCTGGGTCCTTTGGAACCTTACGAAATAACTTTACAGTTTAGGTTTTTTTATCAGTAGTTTTTTCTCAAATTAGATGAGCATTTTTTCTACTTATAATTTTCTCAGTTTTGTGGATCTAAATTAATTAAAACCCTTATTGGATTTTTAATTTAGACATATTCCACTTTTCATTAGCTTTCTTTCTTTCTTATCATAGTTCTCTTGCAGGTTTCAAAATATCTAAATTTTTTTGTACAAATTTTGAGGTCTTATTAGAGGCTAAATTTCAACTATCTATTTTACATTCTTCTTCTTCTTTCATTAATTAAATTTACCTATGGCTTTTGAATATAATTTTTGATCATTTCCTAATCTAATGATGAATTTATCTATTTCTAACTATATCGTCTATTATCTTAAGGTTTATTATTATGCTTATGTATTTAATACCTTATAGGGTTGTCCTTGATCACTACTTATGTTACTACTGTGATAAGGATTAATATTCATGTTTATTTTTAAGAATAATTTGAAATTAATGATTTTTAATGTTAGGTGCTTATATAGGCATAGGTCATTGATTTTGCCTTTGATCATTTATGTATTATGTCGTTTCAAATGTTAGTTTTGATTGTTTCGATCATATTACCTTTACATTAGTTGTTTGATTTTTTAGAAGTAGTACTTTGATCTTGGTTGTATAAGTGTAACTATGTTAACACTATTATATAGTTGTTAGTATTAGTTGGAGTCATGATGTAAATTTTAAGACGTGGAGTTTGTTTGCTTTAGCTTGGTTTCCAATTCTTATTATTGGTTAGTTTATCCTTTATCCTTATGTACTGCATATTTGAGTGTTATTTGTTACTTATTTAGTTTCATAATTCCTTGTACTCTATATATTTTAGCATAATTATACTAGCAGGAACGAGTGGCAAATCTTGACCTTCCATTGACTCAGACTCAACCATGACAATCAACAACTAAGTTGACTTGACTCAGTTGATTCGGCAAAACTTAACTTGACACAATAGGACTCAACATGACTTGAGGCTGATGGGGCCTAATTCTCTAACATAGACCACATAGATTTGCCATTCCTTCCTAATCGGATATTCATGCTAGTATACATGAAGATTACTATTTTGATAACTTCTTTATTATGTCTTATTATAGTTATTCGTTATTTGTTGGAGTCTTCATATCTTTATTAATTTAAATTCATATTTAGTATAGTATTCTCATTTTCACGTTTATTGCCCACTATTGAGGATTGAGGGGGCAAGTTTTATTTCATTTGAAGTGAGTTTATGTTATCATTGTAATTGTAGTTGTGGTATTTTGCTATTTGTGTTGATATTATTGTTCTTAAGTTTGATGGTCAAGATGGACAGATGGAGTTTTGATTTTCAAGATTTAGTTTTATCCATAAATTTGGAGTCATTGTTTGTTTACATCATTATCAAGATATTTAGGGCTTCGATCATGACGTTCGTTAGGCAAAGTTTGGCTCTTGTGAGTAGATTTGTAAATAGTAGGGGTGATGAAGGATTATTTTGTAGAGTTAAGTGGAAGAGAATAATGATAGGTAGTTGACTTAGCTCTAATTTGTTTGTAACTAGATTCTTGTAGTATAAGGGATAAGAATGGATTTTCTTTAAGGTTCATCTTATATATTAAAAGGGTAGGCTTGATGTATGAGTTGGTTTTGAGTGATTTACTATCTTTTCCATCCTAAATCTCGGTTATGTTTTACAATTAGAATTATCGATTGTAATCGACCTAGCATACATATAGGTATATATTTACATACATGATTCATAAGTTTAAACGAGGTAAAGTGTAGATCTACCTCTTTTGAAAACTTTCATGATAGATAGTTCAATATATTCAGTCATGATATAAAGAATAAATGAATTATCACTTATATTGGATTTACTACTTACATAAGGTCTAATTTAAGGGGAAAAAGAAGACATAAGTTCTAGTATAAGGTATATATAGTAGATACTTATTGTTTCTTGGTTTTTCTATCAATTTCAAATTTCATGCATAATAATACAAATAGAATATATCACACACAAGTCATACATATTAGAGTTTGAAATTTTGTTGAAAGATGTAATTTTGTTCATGATTAAATTACATTGATTTCTAATAATTGCATCTAGATTCCTAACTATATAATATATATAGGTACAAACATTAATCTTAATGACATCTAAATTCATAACTATAAACACCTATATAAGCAAGGGATCTCTTCAATTTAGAATTTATGATGTACCTTACAAATATTGAAAATCTAAACATGGTTGAAGTTAATTATATTAGATTAACAAAAGAGTTCTCTTCTCAATTGGAAGTTATTAGGGTATATGAAAATTTATGGAAAGTATTTAGACCAGCTCTTAAAGGTTAATGTAAGTACGTATCAAAACCACCAATTTTTCTAATTATCTTATATCTATTTCACTCTTATACTTATACTTAATAAGAATGTTTCACTTAGTGATGTGTTCTTAGAATTACTAGGTATAAGAAATCAATTATCTTTGACTTCTAATTCCAACCTTCTACATTAGCTTCTATAGTTCCTACTCTATTGGGTTTTACTACTTGGTTATCTTCTACCATAGCTTTTATAGGGTCACTATTAGGTTTTAGCTCACCTTCTACAAAAGGTTCCACCTAACTTTCTACAAAGTCCTCTTTATTAGGTCTTATCTACTTTCCTTCCTAAGGGCTCTACATCACTTTTTACAAAAGGTTCTGCAAAAGCTTTTGATGCTAGGTGTTATAACATTCTATACTTCCCTTTAGATCTTCTAAGTATAACTAAATAGTTATAAGTTTATTTCCATAGTCTTGTAAGTTAGTATAAAGAACAGTTAGTAAGATTTTATTATCATATATTCTTTTACTTATATCTATAAAATATATATACACTTAAAGTCTACATCTTTTAACTACCCATTTACCATCCACTTATTACTACTTACTCTTAATGTGCTCTTATAATGTCTACTTCTTTTAATTATAATACTTCAAAGCGAGTTTACTATTACTATGCTCTAATACTAACTTAGAACTGTTATGTCCCGAAGCGATAGAGTTGTAACAATCCCACTATATTAACCATTATAGGATAGAAGCTGACCTTATAAAAATTATCTTAGACTTGACTTATACAGAGCATCCATGACTAACCACTTTGAAATATACAATTCACAAATTAAAGAAGTTATTTACTTAAGAAAGTATGAAAAATATATACGAGGATTCAAATATTACAATTAATGTTAACATGATTTCGTAAGATTATATTATATAATTAGTACTTTATTCAAAAATGGAAGATTCCAAAGTAAAAACTAAGACCTTAGTACTATATCTTTTCTTCAGATTTATTTTCTCACTCCTCAAGATCCAGTAGTTGCTGACTTTAAGATAATTATAAGGCCGTTTCTTAGCTAGCTTCTATAACAACATCTATAGAGATATGAGTAACCAATCGCTTAGTAAGTTAGGATGAAGATATAAGACTATACATTAAGCACAAATAGGGTTATCAATCAATTATTTTAATGCAACATGACAAGCAAATGTTATCGCATGATGTTATTTAGTCCGTTGTAAGATTAGATAAATTACACTCTCTCTAATCTAAGTTAAGGAGTTTAGCAAACATTTTAACAACTTACAACCAAACTCAAGCTTGTGTAATAGAGACATTGTTCTTCCTATGACTACCTTTGAACCATTGACTTCACTCTTGTCAAGACCTCCTCTCCTGTTACTTAGTTTGACTAAGGATGAAAAAGAGACCGGTTATATTATCTAGTGCTATCCCTTTTAAAATGGTTAGTATTTCGTTGAAGAACCTTAAACATTTTCTCTAATGGATTAAAATGCTTGTCTGGTTAATTTTACAAGTTATATATTATTATGTCCAATTAAAGCGATCAATCCAAATCACACAATGCATAACAATTGCAAACTAATACAGTAAACTAATAGTACATTGTATAGTTAAGAATACACACATATAGGTATGCATACAATCAAACTACCCGTAAGCACAAACAATTATAATCTTAAGCTTTCGAGTACTCTGAAACAGTACTCCAAAATACAGTGATGTATTAATTCCAACTTATCAAAACTTCTCACTTGCTTACTCAAGGTTTGACTCGCAGTAGACCATCATTGATATTCATTATAATATGAATGTTGTTTTAATTCTTATATAACTATCATAAATAGATTTTATTTTATAATTTAGATAATTGTTATCTTTCGTTTAGGGTCTTATTATATTTAGGTTAAATCCTTAGTTTTAGTTTAAACTTATAGTCTTACTCAATTATTCCAGTTCTATATTTCTTATAACTAAGTTGATTCTAAATTGGTTTTTGATTCAATTTCTAAATCAGTTTTGGAATTTAGGTTCTATTTTAGCTTCCAATTGTTGTTTTTATTTGAAAACCCTAGGAATTCCTTCTAAATCATTATGTGAAATTTATTTAAATATACTTAGGTATCTTAAATCTCCATTTTAACTCCTAACCAATGTTCTAATCGGTACAGTATATTATATTCTTAATTTAACTATCGAATTAACTTTCGATATGAGAAAAATTTACATTTTCCATATAATTACCTAAACTTATATTTCATATTAGATTTATTGTATATTATTATTATCATATTATCAAATTTAATTTAATATTTTTCTACTCATTAATTTCCTATATTTACATATTACCCATAATTACCTAATATGTACATATTCAAATATTATCTTTCATCACCAACTAACATCTCAAAATGTCTAAATTCATGCTAAATCAAAATTTATACTTAATTAACCTTAAATCACAACATTGACTTAAATATTCCCTTTTACTTACATATTTACTACATAATATGCATATTATATATAACTAACGCCTCAAACTCCATAAATATTATCTTACATCAACAACCAACATCTAAGGATACCTATATACATAATAAATCATAATTTCCACCTAATTAACATTAAATTATAAAATTGAGCATAAATATTGTCTTTGATGCCTAAAAATGAAGTAAAATTTTAGAAAATTAACTTTTGGAAAAACTCTTCATTACACTATCATGAATACCCTAAATAGTGTGCACAAAAATTTTGAAATCAAAACCATACTATTAAGGTCATTTAAATCGGTATTGAAAATTGGTCGAATTTAGGGATTTTTTAAGCATTGTATATCTAGGGATTTAATTTTACTAATCTAACATTTTTGCCTAAATCTAAATATATAAAAATCTCAAAATACAAAATTTCATAATTTTCCATAATTATTTTATATTTTTAATAAATTAAACAAAATTAGAGTAAGATTTGGAACTTACTAGTATTGATGTCTTCGGCTACTACCGGCTACCGTGGCCTTGCCAACCAACTTGGGTGCTACCTCCACCTTCTATTAGTGGTGGTCATCCACTTCGAGGTGATCATCAGTCGTATGTTAAACCCTAATGCCTTAATTGAACACTATATTTACTAATTTTTGTAAAATTATTCTTGTCTCTCTTTTTGATCTCTCTCTAATTTTTCTAACTTCCCAACAAAGCAAAATGAATTCCAAATGAGGATCCTCTAATTTATATGGTTGTTTAGTTAGGTTAATGAATTACTAATTGCCATTTGTCCCTTATTCCTTTGTTTTTCACTTTCTGTTTGGATAATTTTTATTGGTTGATTTTGTTTCTTCACTCCATAGCATGCTATGCCCCATTTTCAAACCATTCCATATTTTCTTAGCATTTTTTTTTATTTTTTATGAATTTTCTTTAATTATTTAGTGTTATAGTTTAATTATTTGAAGTAATTTCATGTATTTTTACTCACACATAAATATAAATTGGTATAAGAAAAATCCTCCTAAATATTATTTATGTTAATTTCTTATTATTAGCGTGCATATAATTTATCTCCCTAGATTTATTATTTATCGGAACTTATTTTAAGCGTTTTCAATAAATAACAAGTATTATGCTTATAATTCAATATTATATTAATTAATTATTTTGTTACTTATTTTCCTAAATCCAAACTCTCAAGATAACTTTTTACTAATATTTCTAGTTTTATCATAAAATTAAGGCTCGATTAGATAACTTACCCAATCGCCTTATATTTTACGTATGAAATCTTGAACACCTGGTTGCGGAGCTGACAGGGAATAAAGTCAACTACTTCTTCAGCTTGGCAATGCACTTCTCCTTTTTATCTCCCCATAGAAACTTGACGTTTTTCTTAACTAGCTTGGTAAGTGGTGTGGCAATGGAACTAAAGTTCTAAATGAATCTTCTATAGAAAGAAATTAACCTATGAAAACTTTTAACATTATCATGTGAAGTAGGTGTGGATCATTTTACAATTGCTTGTATTTTCTCTTCATCTCTAAGGCCTCTTTATCCAATGACATATCTTAAGGATACAACCTCTTCTTGGCAAACACAACATTTCTTTTGATTTCCATATAGATGTTTTGCTCAGAGCACTTCAAAAATAGATCGAAGATTATCTACATGGTTAGATAGGTCAGGGCTATATAAAGTACACTACCATAAATTTTCTGATCAAATTTCTCAATACACGGTTCATTAGTCTCATAAAAGTACTTAAGGCTTTGGATAATCTAAATGGCATTCTAGGCCACTTATATAGATAGTCTATGCCTAGTTTTGAAGGTTGTCTTCCATTTATCGCCTTCTCTCACTCGATATCCCAATTTTTGGTCAATCTTTGAAAATACACTTGCTCCATGTACCTCGTGTAACATATCATCTAGCTTAGGAATGGGATATCGTTATTTAATGGTAATCCTATTCACTACTCGACTATCCACATAAATCCTCCAACTTCTATCCTTCTTTGATATTAGTAATGTGATACAGTACATGGACTCATGCTCTTTCGATCATATCCTCTTTCAACAAGCTCATTAACTTGTCACTGTAGCTCGGCTACCTGGTTAGGTTTCATTTGATAGGTTAGTTAGTTAGGCAACACGGCTTTAGGCTATAACTCAATGCTATGCTCTATTCCTCATTTTAGAGGCAATCGTTGAGGTAGCTCATTAAGAAATAAGTTAGCAAACTCTCTCAACAACTCCTCGACCTCTTTAGGTAGGTTAGTTTGTTTCTTTATTTCTAATAGCCATCGCATCAATAGGAAGGTTAGTTCATTCTCTTTCACGATTCTTCTAAGCTCATATTTGCTCATCACCGAGGTCTTTTTAGTCTTTTGGATGAGTTTAGATTACATATTGCTCACTTGGCTTAAAGTTATAGGATATAATGTAATAGGTCAGCCATCTTTCTCAAAACTATAAGTATTCTCATACCCATCATGTATGACTCTTTGATCGAATAACCATGGTCAGCTTAATAATACATGTGACGCGTAGGTGGTAAATCACACAAGATCTCATCCTTGTAACTTCCAATAGAAATGGGTAAGGATGCATGCTTAGTAACATGTAATGACCCTTTTTCATTCAACCAATGTAATTTATATAGTCTTATGTAGTTAGCAACTTCAATTGTTCTACTATCTTACTTGAAGCTACATTTGTATAACTACCATTGTCTACAATCATGGTACAAAAGTTGCTAATTTACATTGCAAGTAGTATGAAACAGGTTCTCTCGCTGCTTTTCTAGTATATCATGTTCCATACTAAGAACTCAGCGAATTACTAAGGTCAACATATCTCCTTCCTTAAGATAAATTTCTTCACCTACAACTTCTACCTTCACTCCATCTCCTTCTTCTTTCGCAGCTTGACTAACTTCTTCATTAGTGCTACATACTTTACCTCCCCAAATGACCATAGTTCAGTAGTTCGAACATTAAGAAGCCACATGACCAAAACCCTTACATTGGAAGCACTTCATGTCACTTGTTTGTCATCTAGAGGTTTACCCCTTTTCAAATTCCTTTTCTCTTCCTCCTTGTTCTAACCTCACTCATTCTCCTTAGGAGGTTTGTCCTTCTTTCATGCTAGGTGTTGGACTAGTAGGCTTCTTGTTACTACCTTAGACATGTTAGTTGTTTTGAATAGGTTGAGCATTAAAATTTCTATAAGGTTAATTTCTTCTTTGCCTCTCAACCCATTAGGCAACCTTGATAGCTTCTTCAAGGGTATGGGCAAATAGTACCACATTAACTTCTCTCGAGTCAAATCTTAATCCAGTAACAAATCTAGAGACAATTAAGGCTTCTAATTCTTCTACTTCACATAAGATCATTAGCATCTAAAACTCTTGTACATACTTATCAACAGTTTGGCTTCCTTATCGGAGCTCTAGTAATTTGGCAAAAGTTTCTTGATGGTATGACTTAGGAACTAACTTTCCATGTAAACTCTTTTCATCTCGTCCTACGACCTCACTCTCCGTTGTCCTTCTCTATCCCACATAGTGTGTAATTTCTTTCACCACATATGGGCATACCTAACAAATTCAAGAGTAACAAGTCCGACCTTGTCTCTTTCAACAAACTACTAACATTTAAACAACTTCTCAACTCGCTTTTCTTAATCTAAGTACTCATCAACATTTGCGCTCCTTAAGAAGCTTAGAATTTAGATTCTTACATTGTCTATTCCCTTAAGAGCTTGTACAACCCACTCCTCTTGCTCATATTCTTCCTCAATTTCTCATTCATCGTCATCAACTTCTCCAAAGTTCAATATAGGTTGAAATTATCGATAAGCTCTCCTTTAGAAGTGTCGAGCATGTTGGGGCGCTTGATTAGGTTGAATTTTTCGTTGTTCAGCTCTAAGAGCTCAGACATTTCTCTCTTCCTCTTTATAGATTTCTTCTACTTTGCTCTCATCCTCCCTAATCAACTTTAGCCTCTTATTAACTCGTTGTTCAACTTCTCTATCTTGTATTTGACAAAGTGGGTAATCTACTTCCTTATGAGGAACTTCTTAGGCACAGTAGACACCCTGATCAATTGGGTTCTCTATTAGGTTGTTAACATCAGCTTGACTACCAACCTTATGGGCTTCATCTACCCTTGTAATCACCGTTATGTGCACCAGCATCATCATATTCTCCATCATCATTGCCATTCGATTTAGTCATTCATCAATAGTCAGCTTTACATGGCATCCATGGTTGGGAACATAACTATCATTGTTTCCCACCATTGCATTAACAATTAGATTAGTCATATTTACCTTCCCAACAACTACAGTTATCACATTAGATTAATAAACCTAGAAACAATACCCTTAGCTACAACTACACTCCTCTTAATCACTTTATCACATATGAAGGAAATAAAGTAAAATAATATATGACTATTCACACTAAACCTTCCATTCCAAAATCTAAAGGAAAACCTAAATTACAAAATTGAAACTTCTCACTACAATATACCTACAACTCTAATAGAATGCTCGCCCTAATAACAACAACACTAATACAAGCACTTACTCAAACACTTACCTTAACAACACCATTAACTCCAGCTTCCAATAATCACTAGAATAATGCCACACAACAACTCAAATTTGCAGCCCTACTTAGAACCTTGAGCTTTCATACTAAGATGATGTGCCTCAGAAGAGGTTTATTGTAGCGTGGATGGGTCCTCTAAAGAAAGCTACCGGACAAAAAAAGAAATGGGTTTTGATGGAAATACACAAAAGAAAAGTTTTAAGCCTTGTGAGTTGCTCGTGGATGTGACTTACTACTTCAGCATTTACAAACACTATGTTGTTGGATGTGACGTATTAGATCACAATAGTAGGTTGCTTGTTGGCATAACCTTACTTAAGGGTTGCTATGATTTGAGTTTGGTAAGGTTCTTAATGTTGACAAGAAAACATAAGGAGATAAATTTCATTGATAAGGTAGAAAAATCTGATAGCAACAACAATATAAGAGACTATTTATACTGGTTTCTACTAAGGTTACTTATACTAGCTAATTTACTGAAATGGGTAGGAACAATTGTAAAATGAAAAAGGATAATCTCGTAATCCTTTTAACAACAGGCAATTCTAGGTGTCGGGTGCTTGGCATGCATGTAGGGACATGTATTGACCTTAGAGTGGAGGGCGTACTTGTAAATAATGAACTTTGATAGGAGATATTGAAGTAGGCGTACCGAAAACTTTTTATCAACTCGAGCTCCTCATAACAGGTTGAGCTCTCACGATTTACTAGTGTTGCCATTTTGCTTAGGTCGAAATCAATTGCAGTGACACTTTAGATAGGTCGGCAGGCTTGGAAGTCATTCTTAAGGGCATTGCGCTATAGATTTGAAAGGCTGAAATCATGTCAGCAATTAAGCACTCGAATAGTTAACTTTGCCAAACCTTTTGGTCTCAATTAGATCAAGGGCAATAGTTGACTTTGCTAAACCTTTTGCTCTCAATCGGATCAAGGGCCTAGGTGCTTGATTCCCATCGCCACATCCTTTTATTCCTCTACCCTCGATCTCTTTTATGTGTCACTAAGTGTATGGGCTAGTTCGAGAAGACTAATTGCTTGAATGTCTATAAGCAGAACTTAACCTAAAAAAAATCAGGATGGCTTCCCTTAGCTTGGAATAACTACCTATGGATCAAACTTTGACTTGATCAGTTCTAGAAGGTTCAAATTCTAATACTGAGCATGAATAGTTAGAACCTCTATCCAGATAACCGCCCATCAATTGTCATGATATCAACTATGTCCCCCAAAATCAGGGAATGGTCTTAAATTCAAATCAAGCATACGTACTGGGTTCAGAGGCAACAGTTACCATATTCAAATCAACCCACAACTATAAAAAGAGGTCAAATGATAGGTAACAGGTTCATTTGGACACTTTTAGTACTCTGATTCTTATCTTTTCCCTCTTTTCAAACTCTTTAACTTAAGTATCAAAGTGGCAATGCTGGAGTCACCCCAATACCCTCTTTAGCCTTTTTTTTTTTTTTTCATGTTCTACAAAGTATTTGTGAGTACTGTGTCTAAGATATTCTTTACTCCAAATTCTGATATCAACAATCAGCATCATCTGTTTCTAATACCCTATGATGGCTAGAACTAAGTCATAAGATATAAATGCTCTGGAGGAAGGAAGGAAGGGAAGGGGGTTGGGGTGGGGGGTTGGTTAAGAAGGAAGGCTAGGGCCCCTCGGGTAAATCAAGAAGAATAGTCACCACAACAATGCTCCCCTAAGGTACTCCAAGTCAAAATTCATAACTAAATGTCTCAAAATTAAGAGGAGGAGAATGGTAATTTGTGAATAGCTTAATTGGATCTCTTATGTGCTAAATTCATGAAAGAACTTGAGAAAGTTTGAGCTAAAAATAGAGAACCATATTAGAGACTCAATGAGGGAGATGCTACATCTTCTTTTACTCCTTTACAATAAGCAAGATAGGAAGCTAACTTGATAACCCAAGAAGAGGCCTTATGGCAATTGTAGGGAAAAACTCCCATGGCAAATGAGAATAATCCACAACAATGATAGGAGGCACGAATAAGGGAAAATTGTTAGCAACAAACCCCATTGTATGCTCCTACTACACTACATGTGCAGGCACCTATGGGTAGTAGAATTGAACATATAACTGCTCGGCTGCCATAGAAGGCTATAACAGATATGAGTTTGTAAGATTTAGAGGAGTATATTAGGAAGTTGATTATAAAAGGAACTTCAAAGAAGGAGTTCAACATGAAAGGTAGGAAAACGAGTCCTTTTGTGCAGAGTATAGTAGACGAGGACCTACCACCAAGTGTTCAAAAACCTTAGTTTGACACTTATGATGGGAAGAAAGACCTAGATGACCATTTGAACACTTCCAAATGTTGATGGAGCTTTACGAGTTGTCAAATGCTATCGCTTATAAGGTCTTCCCATCTACCTTGAGAAAGTCTGGAAGCAACTAGTTTAATTCACTGAAGGTGACTTCCATCTCTTCCTCCAATCAGTTGGTTGAAGAATTTTGCTAGTACTTTTTGGCTAGTAAACCTCCAATCAAAGATTCTTCACTCCTAACTTTAGTTAAGTAGAGGCAAAGAGAATCAATTAGGGACTACGTCTATAGATATAATTAGTTAATGATTGAAATGACCAACTATGAATAGGAAGGTAGCACTACACGGTATCTATAAAGGAGTTAAGGAGGATTCAAACTTCTTCAAGTCCTTATAGAACATCTTCTAACCTCATTAGATGACTTTACCAAGAGGTAGGAAAAGTTTATCTATCAAGAAGACGTTAGAGAAAAATAAGCATGAGAGGAGGTTAGACAAAGACAAAGGGTTTATGAAGGATAGACTGGGGAGGAGTTTTGATGCTCATAGTAAGCTTAGCTAGCCCTTAGGAGATCAGAAAAGGCTAATTCCAACTTTTACTAAGCACATCTCCCTCAACCGACCTATATTGGACATTTTAATAGAGGTACGTAGTTAGGGTTTCTTAGCATAGTTGGAAAAAAATGAAGGGCAATTCGGTGAGGAGAAATTCCAACAAGTATTGCTATTTTCATGGAGATAGAGGTCACAATATTGATAAGTGCATACATTTGAAAAATGCAATCAAAGATGATGTTTATAGGGGATACTTAAAGATGTTTGTAGTTGACAAAGAGGAACACCTTAAATGACCTATATAGAGGAGGAGAATTGAACAACAAACTCGAAATAGGGAGGCTCAACCTAATAATCAAGACCCAATGGTGCAAGATAATGAAAGAGGGACAATCGAGCTCCTCGATGTGTTATTAATGTAATCTTCAATGGACCAGTAAGAGGGAGTACATGTGCTGAACTTAAAGGGAAAGAGGCATAAGGTTGATGATATGATTGTGTTTTCAAATAAGGATATGCAAGGAGTTTAGTTTCCACATGATGAGGCCTTGGTCATTACAACTCAAGTAGTAGACTTTGAAGTTAGAAAGGTGATGGTAGACATGATAAGCTCTACTGATATAATTTTAAACATGTGTTTGATTAGATGTGTCCCAACCTCAAGAATATTAAGATGCAGCCATACAAGTACAGCCTATATGAATTCAATAACCAATAGATTAAAGTATATTATGTAGTCACCCTAACCTTACAGGTCAGGGATGATGAAAAATATAGTTGAAAAGGAGATTGATTTTGTGATAATAGATCATCTTTCGCCTTATAATGGCATAATGGCCGACCTTCCATCAACATATTTAAGAAGGTAGTGTCAACAACCCACTAGAAGGTAAAATTTCCCATCCCCATTAGGATGGGAACATCTTATGGAGACCAATAGCTCTCCTAAGCTCTGTACTAGAAGGCTTTGAAAAGAGATCAGGTCTACACTATTGAGTAAGGTTTGAGTTAGAAAATGTAGATACGAGGAGAACCTACAGAGGAAACATTAGCAATTTAGCTCAGTAATAATCCTAAGCATGTGACTAAGGTTGAGGCTAGTATGCCATCTAACCTAAGGGAATGCATTGTACATTTCCTTCGAGCTAATTGGGACATTTTTACTTGGTCCCCTTTTAATGGGTTACCGACTATTGGCCTAATCACTCACGCACGCCTCAAAGGCTTCTAATCCTTCACCCGAAGGATTCTTTCTCGTTAACCTGTCAATGATGAGAAACAGTATACTATAGGAGGATGGTTGAATTCCTTGGGTACTCCGGTAGATATACTATACTTTATTAGTTATCATGTACCAATGCTGACTTTCCTCTAACCAAGAGCTCTATGCCGAATGGTTGAACTTTCAACTGTTAAGAGTCTCCTACTGAGTAAATGCCATTAGCTTTCAGCCGAATACTTCTATTTCAACCTCCTTCCAGCTCTCATGATGTCCTTTCACGTCTTGGCTTCTTTGTTGGCATAACACCTCAATTGCTCTCACATATTGTGCTTAGAGAACCCTTGTACAAATCTAGTGTTGTTGTAGATACTTAATTTTTGCCCTTTTATAGTCCTAATTTTTATTTTTACAAAAAGGGTCCTAATTCAAAAATAAAAATAATAAACAAAAAAATTAATAAAAGATAAAAAATAATAAAAATTAACAAATGATGAAAATACAATATATATAATAATAATAAGAAGAAGAAAAGAAAATTTAAAAAGACTTTTTAAGGTTTTTAGGAATTAACTCATATTAGGAACAAATAATTTTAGTTTTAGTTTTAGTTTAGTTAAAAAATTTTATTTTAGGGAATCGGATAATTTAAATATAATTTAATTGTATTAAATATCAAGGCGCAGGCCAACGGCCTAACGGATAAGTATCGAAGTATTTGGGTTGGATTTAATTTAAGGTCTTAGGTTCAAGTTCAGCAGGCAAGCCTAATTTCAAAACTGCTGCACGACTTAGCCAACAAGTCCATGCCCTGACTGCACTTAGGATAGCAGCACAGCGGATAGCAGCGAACAAAACAGCAGCGTAGCGGATGGCAGCGAAAACAGCATCACAGCGGATGGCAGCAAACAAAATAGCAGCACAGCGGACAGCAGCGAACAGAACAACAGCACAGTGGACATCAGCGAACAGAACAACGACACCAGACGGGCAGCAGCAACACCAGGCGGACAGCAACGCCAGGCGAACAGTAGTATGTTCTGTACAACAGCATCACAGCATACGATTCAGCACTGACCGTCACATCTTCACGCTCGACGAACCAACACCAACGCTTCACTGAACAGCCCAAGTCAAGTTCGGTTTTGATTATTTTATTTTATTTATTTATTTGCCTCTTTATTTATCATTATAATTCCATTAGTTATTTAGTTAAGTTTATGACATGATAGGTAAATAGATATATGTGTATGTATTTATATGCTTAGGTATATTTTTAGTATTATGACTTTAGGATTTTCCCAATTAGAAAAATTTAGTTTGTAAATAAATAAAAATAAAAAATAGAAATCTCGTTTTAAAAAATAGGACTTTTAGAAAGTTTTTATAAAATAAGAATAAAAGACTTAGTGAATTAGGGCTCTTTTAGAGTTTTCTTTAAAAAACTAAATTGATAATAACGTGAACTCGATCGGTTTTCAAAATTAAAATCAATTAATACACTAAAGATTTTTTTGAAAGAACTACGATCGTCTGATCTTGGCTAACGGGTACGTAGGCATCTTCGGGGCGACGATAAAATATGTAGAAACTTAGGTTGTTTTTTTTTTTATTTTGATTTTATTTATTTATTTTTTTAAAATATTATAATTAGAAAAATAATCCTAATTTCGATAAATAAATAATGGTACCCATTAAGGGCTTAATAGGTTAGCCCCCAAACTTGGAACCCTCTAGTTCTTCATTTAAAATTGAAATTAAAGACCGGTAGAAAAATTGTAATCAATCTACTCAATTGATTACGATTTCTTTTTCTTTTCCCGACTTCGGTCAGGTGGCGACTCCAAAAATTATTTTCAAATAAAAAAACCAGAATTTCTCAATTTTTTTAGTCGAGGATTAATATTAAACGAGTTAGGGTTTAGTATTAATCGAAAATAGAGAAATAAATTTTAAAAAATAGAAAATCGAAAAATCAGGCTCGACAGTTTGGCGACTCCACTAGGGATTGCTAAAGGGCTAGCTACTAGAAGTTGCTGAAAATAGGATTATTTTTCTTTAAAAAAAATAAAAAAAACGATGAAATAATAAAAATAATAAAAAAGAAACTTAGGTATGTTATTTATTTGTTTATTTTATTTATTTATTTTTTACTAACATTTTTTTTTGTTGTTGCAATTTATTTAAGGGGGTAATTTTGGGGGGTTTACTTTTATTTTGTTTTTCTGCATCATAAATGTATGGTAGATGCGGTCAGAACCAGGCCGTCTTAGGACCTTAGGAAGGGGGCCATTATGTAAGCTTGGGATATTATCGGGTAACCACCTTCCGGGGCCAATCAGGCTACCCCACTTAAGTTCAAATACGACCACAAAATCGTTGCTTTGAAAAACGTAGTGGTTGCAGAATTTGAGAACTTTTAGAACCCACCCTTTGCATTATACGAAAACTTTTCTTTCAAAAAAAATTTACAAAAATCAATGATGTGGCAGACCTAAATGGGTAAAGTTAGTTATGAAGTTGTAGTTGTAATATTTCTTTGTAAATAATTTGTAATAATTTTGTGTAAAGTTTAGAATAAGTGATGATTGTAATTTTGATTTTTTCTTTTTTTCTTTTTACATAACTATGGCTAGATCAAGTCAAGGGGCTTCCAAACAGGTTCATGTCTACCCACCTCATTGGTCTTAAAAGATACTCTAGATATGGTTTTAACTTTTCAGCCCAAATAAGTAAAAATTTATTAGGAACAAGATTGGGCTCGTCTTGCCCCTATAGAAGAGCCCTATAAATATTATCTTAGTGCGAGCCTTAATACATCTATGGGAGCCTAAATTTATCGCTTTTTGGTTGGACTTACATCAAATGAGCCTAACCCTCACGGAGTAAATAGAAAACAAAAATAAAAATAAAAAAAGAAGCCAAACGAAAAGAATCAAACTTGTAAAATAACAGGTAATTATCATTGTGCCTAGTATTCTACCAACCAGAAATATTCATTCTTTTAGGAAAATTTAGCATTTTGCAAATAGCCTTCTTCATTTGGAATAAATAAGATTTATATATTTTCTTTGTTTAGTCTTTTATTCTTCAAAATTTCTTATTTGTAAATAGACCCTCAGTAAAGTTGTTCTAGGCTTGTATATAGAATTCTATGAAAGCAATCCTCCGTAATCATCCATTTACAATTCCATCACTCAGTCTTTGTAACACAAAAGCCTTAACTTTTCCTCTCTCTTTTTTTTTAAAAAAAGAAAAAAACGAAGAAAGAAAGAGAAAAGAAAGAAAAAAGAAGGAAAGGAAAGAAAAGAAAAAGAAAGAAAGTTGCTAACGATTACAAATCCTTATAAGGTTCGGGATAAACACAATTACTTGGCCCATTAAGGCAGATAATCTAAACAGACCCACTTAGCTCGAGAAAATAACCAACCAAACCCGAGCCCTAGCCCATCAAGATAGTTGAACAAACTCGAGGCTTGAGCCATTAAGTCCAACCATAAACCGAACCAAAATACAAAGCCATTAAATACTATCCTAAGCTTGATCCTCGGTACAAGCAAAAAGGGTAATTCATTAGTCCCTTCCACTTCAAAGATTGTTAGTTCCGGCCCATTTGAACTCTAAAGAACCTAACCCAAAATCACATATGGAAGCTTAGGGGTGTTAAGACCTATAAGTCTAGGGCATGGGGCCTTTGGTCTTTAAAATTTCACAACCGGGGTATGTTCTAAAGAATTGGGGAGTAAGGTCCATCATCACCTTAAGGTCAATCCATTCTTATGTAAGGAACTGGTAACTCACTTTTAAAAAGTTTTGAATGAAAAGAGGTGAGCTATATCCTATACACTAACCCTTAAGCATTTTGAGAGTTAAGAGATATCATGGTGAGGATATTTTGGACTCATTTCTTAAAGGAGGTCCATTTTAAATTTGATATGCAGACCGGAATGAAGTTAGGCATTCATTTTCAAATCCCAAACACAATTATCCTTTGATAACCCCGTTGGACTGATCTGGAGTCACTTCAAATGTAAACCCTGTCAAGAACCACCCCATAGTGGGGCAATTTGAAGGTTAGGGTCATTGATTATGAGAAAAGGATAAAATTGATTTGTGCTTACCCCAGTAATAACAATTCAAGGATAATTTTTGTTTTTGATAAATTATTCCCTTTGAAGAAGAGCTAACATTTTTTCCAAATACCCTAAAGGCCATACATACCTTGCCCAAGCCAATGCACTCTAAACTTATAGATTTAGGGCCTTAATTCATTTAAAAACAAAAACTTGACAAAAGAGATAGTTATTTTTGGGCAGAGAAAAAAAAAAGAAATGAAATTAAATGAAAAAAGAAAAAAAATGAAGAAAAATGAAAAAAAAAAGGAAAAAGGAAAATGTAGAGGTACCCAAATATTGGGCTTGAGAAAATCCCCAATCAAAGAAGGCTTAAGTTGCTCAAAAAACATAAGCCTTGAATCCCATTCCCAACCAAAAACACAAAACCTCATATTCGTCCAAGATCATGTTTTCAACTACAAACCAAAAACTCCATATTTAGTTCAAATCACACTCCAAATCGTGAACATAAACCCTTTCTATCCACTCGATTCTCAAACACAAGACCTTCCCACCTACAATATCTCCCTACTCAAAGCTCTTCCAATTTTGAAGAATAATTTATCTAAGATAAAAATTATTTTTGAAACTGGGGCAAGCGCACATCTAGTTCATTCCTAAGGGTTCTTGACTTATACTCCTGGGTTGGACGAAAGCACTTCTTTCAAAATAGGCCCTCTCAATTAACTTCTTTTGAAACCATTTGATTAAAAGCCCAATTTACAATACTGAACCCAAAAAGACCTAACAGATCAATTAGAGCGTATCACTTACAAACTGGATTATAATTTCTGGAATAGTAATTAAGAGTGAAATCCAGATCGAGAGTGCATAAGGAAGTCCTCTTCGACTAAACTAATCGTGAGTTACCTTTTCCTTACGAAATTAATGTTTAAGGCCTATCCAAGAGGCTCATTGTCCTACATGATTATAGTGTTTGCCTTTTAAATAGGAATTTGTATCTGTTAGTAAACTTTCATGGAAAAAGAGGGAAAAGAGAAAATGAAAAGACATGAAAAGGAGAGAGAAAAAGTTAGGCTTGTTACAAGTTTTTCCATTCATTTTCCAGTCCATTTCATCCATAGTGGCTAAATTTTCAATTCATGTTATAAACAGTTTTCACCAAATCCTTCGTTTGTAAATTTCTCAAGTCAAGAGTTTTTTTTCAAGTCAGCTATGTTTCTTAGCCAATAGAGTTTAAGCGAGTCCGAAGGGTGCTTACTCTTTATCCATTTTCTGAACGCAATAGCCAGCTCATAGAGTACTATTTCTATCTATATCTTCTTTAATGCTTCAGCTAGTTCATGGAGCGCTATCTAGGTTCATATTTTCATTTAGGGATCTAACTAGTTCATAGAGCACAGTCCCAATGTAAAGTTTCTTAAGCTTCAAGCTGGCTCCCAAAACACTATCCCAATTTATAATCTCCTAGGGAGCTAGCCAGCTCACGGAGCGCTATCCTAATCCAAGTTTCTTCATCCTTTAGGTCTTAGCCAACTTAAAGGGTGCTTTGATCACCTTGGTTAGTCAGCTTATTAGGGCATAACCAAGTTTCTTCGTTCCTTAGGTCTTAGCCAGCTCAAAGAGTGTTTTGACCGCCTTGGTTAGTCAGCTCATTAGGGTACGACCAAGTTTCTTCATTTTTAGATCTTAGCCAGTTTAGAGGGCGCTTTGACCACCTTAGTTAGTCAGCTCATCGGGGCACTACCAAGTTTTCCTCATTTTTAGCTCTCAATCATCTCAAAGGGCGCTTTGACCGCCTTGGTTAGTCAGCTCATTAGGGCAGTACCAAGTTTTCCTCATTTTTAGGTCTTAACCATCTTAAAAGGCGCTTTGACTGCCTTGGTTAGTCAGCTCATCAAAGCATTACCAAGTTTCCCTCATTTTTAAGTCTTAGCCAGCTCAAAGGGCGCTTTGACCACCTTGGTTAGTCAGCTCATTAAGGTACGACCGAGTTTCCCTCATTCTTTAGGTCTTAGCTAGCTTAAAGGGCACTTTGACCGCTTTGGTTAGTCAACTCATTAGGGCATGACCAAGTTTCCCTCATTTTTAGGTCTTAGCCAGCTCAAAGGGTGCTTTGACCGCCTTGGTTAGTCAGCTCATTAGGGCACAACCAAGTTTCCCTCATTTTTAGGTCTTAACCAGCTCCAAGGGCGCTTTGACTACCTTGGTTAGTTAGCTCATTAGGGCATGACCAAGTTACTTCATTCTTCAGGTCTTAGCCAGCTCAAAGGGTACTTTGACCACCTTGGTTAGTCAACTCATTAGGGTACGGCCAAGTTTCCCTTATTTTTTAGGTCTTAGCCACCTCAAAGGGCACTTTGACTGTCTTAGTTAGTCAGCTCATTAGAGCACGACCTAGTTTCCCTCATTTTTAGGTCTTAACCAGCTCAAAGGGCGCTTTAACTGCCTTAGTTAGTCAGCTCATTAGGGCATGACCAAGTTTCCCTCATTTTTAGGTCTTAGCCAGCTCAAAGGGCGCTTTAACCGCCTTGGTTAGTTAGCTCATTAGGGTACAACCGAGTTTCCCTCATTTTTAGGTCTTAGCTAGCTCAAATGGCGCTTTGACTGCCTTGGTTAGTCAGCTCATTAGGGCACGACCAAGTTACTTCATTCTTCAGGTCTTAGCCAGCTCAAAGGGTGCTTTAACCGCCTTGGTTAGTTAGCTCATTAGGGCACAACCAAGTTTTCCTTCATTCTTCAAGTCTTAAGCAGCTCAAAAGGTGCTTCGACCGCCTTGGTTAGTCAGCTCATTAGGGTACGACCAAGTTACTTCATTCTTCAAGTCTTAGCCAACTCAAAGGGCGCTTTGACCGCCTTGGTTAGTCAGCTCATTAGGGCACGACCAAGTTTCCTCATCTTTTAGGTCTTAGCCAGCTCAAAGGGCGCTTTGACCGCCTTGGTTAGTTAGCTCATTAGGGCACGAGCAAGTTTCCTCATCTTTTAGGTCTTAGCCAGCTCAAAGGGCACTTTGATCGCCTTGGTTAGTTAGCTCATCAAGGCACGACTAAGTTTTCCTCATTCTTTAGGTCTTAGCCAGCTCAAAGGGTGCTTTGACTACCTTGGTTAGTCAATTCATTAGGGCATGACCAAGTTTTCCTTCATTTTTTAGGTCTTAGCTAGCTCAAAGGGTGCTTTGACCGCCTTAGTTAGTCAGCTCATTAGAGCACGACCAAGTTTCCTCATCTTTTAGGTCTTAGCCAGCTCAAAGGGTGCTTTGATCACCTTGGTCAGTCAGCTCATCAAGGTACGACCAAGTTTTCCTCATTCTTTAAGTCTTAGCCAGCTTAAAGGGTGTTTTGACCGCCTTGGTTAGTTAGCTTATCAAGGTACAACTAAGTTCTCATTATTCTTTTTAGGGATTTTTGCCAACTCATAAAGGCACTATCCCTTGCTATTCTAACCCTCATCAAGTATCTTAATGTTCCTTATGATAGAGTCGTCCCAAGGCAAAAACGGTGTCTCTTTTGTCTTTGTAGTAACGTTTTGCTCAAACTTCACCACAAAGAGGGGCAGTTGTAGGCAACTATAGACACCTAATTTTTGCCTCTCTGTAGTCCTAATTTTTATTTTTACAAAAAGGGTCTTAATTCAAAAATAAAAATAATAAACAAAAAAATTAATAAAAGATAAAAAATAATAACAATTAACAAATGATGAAAATACAAAATATATATATAATAATAAGAAAAGAAAATTTAAAAAGACTTTTTAAGATTTTTAGGAATTAACTCATATTAGGAACAAATAATTTTAGTTTAGTTAAAAAATTTTATTTTAGGGAATCGGATAATTTAAATATAATTTAATTGTACTGAATGTCAAGGCGCAGGCCAACGGCCTAACGGATAAGTATCGAAGTATTTGGGTTGGATTTAATTTAAGGTCTTGGGTTCGAGTCTCAACAGGTACTTATGTCTTTATTTTTCTATCTCTGCAGAAGCGAGATGAAAAGAGGTTATATCTAATTAAATCATATGAATTCAGTTAAATCAGATTTGAACTCATTTGAATTTAGTTTAATTGTTGAATCAGATATAATTAGATTCTATAGAAAACACATGCAGTCAGAAAAACAATAGGAAAAAACGGGAGCCTAATTTCAAAACTGCTACACCACTCAGCTAACAAGTCTACTCCCTGACCGCACTTAGGACAGCAGCACAGCGAATAGCAGCGAAAAAAACAACAGTGCAGCGGACGACAGCGAAAACAACAGCACAGTGGATGGCAACGAACAAAATAGCAGCACAGTGGATGACAGCGAACGAAATAGCAGCACAGCGGACAGCAGCAAATAGAATAGCAGCATAGCGGACATCAGTGAACAGAACAGCGACACCAGACGAACAGCAATGACACCAGATGGGCAGCAGCAACACTAGGCGGACAGCAACGCCAGGCGAACAGTAGTACGTTCTGTACAACAACATCACAGCACACGATTTAGCACTGACCGTTACGTCTTCACGTTCGACGAACCAACACCAACACTTCATTGAACAGCCCAAGTTAAGTTTGGTTTTGATTATTTTATTTTATTGATTTATTTGTCTCTTTATTTATCATTATAATTCCATTAGTTATTTAGTTAAGTTTATGAGTGAATTAAGGCTCTTTTAGAGTTTTCTTTAAAAAACTAAATTGATAATAACGTGAACTTGGTCGGTTTTCAAAATTAAAATCAATCAACACAATAAAGATTTTTTTGAAAGAACTACGATCGTCTGATCCCGGCTAGCACGTACGTAGGTATCTTCGGGGCGATGATAAAATATGTAGAAACTTAGGTTTTTTTTTCTTTTGATTTTATTTATTTATTTATTTATTTTAAATATTATAATTAGAAAAATAATCCTAATTTCGGTAAATAAATAGTGGTACCTATTAAGGGTTTAATAGGTTAGCCTCCGAACTTGGAACCCTTTGGTTTTTCATTTAAAATTGAAATAAAAGACCGATAGCCAATTGATTACGGTTTTTTTTTTCTTTTCCCGACTTCGGTCGTGTGGCAACTCCAAAAATTATTTTCAATAAAAAAACCAGAATTTCTCAATTTCTTTAGTTGAGTATTAATATTAAACGGGTTAGGGTTTAGTATTAATCGGAAATAGGGAAATCAATTTTAAAAAATAGAAAATCGAAAAATCAGGCATGACAGTTGTACCACCACCTATCCCCTTCATCTAACATTGTATTATTTTTCCCTTTTTATCCTTTGGGCTTTTTACCCCTTTTCGTATGTATAAGGAATCTACTTTTTGTATATACCTTCTTGTAATTTCTTTATTTGTAATGTTGCTTTAGGCACTTATTATAAATAGTCCTTTCTTCTTATAAGTCGGAATCATTTGGCTTTACAACAAAAATATTGAATAAACTGTTCTTGTGAGACGACTCTCTCTAAGTTCACTTTTAAACACTCTTATCTAATCTTGTCGAGTAGCTTAGGATTAGTGGTGGGTGAACCTTTACATTAACTTATATGTCATATCAAGTGAAGTGTCAAGTCGTGTTATGTTTGTTGGTGTGTCATATCCTCCAAACAGCTTCATGTCAACTACTCTACTCAGTTCATGGACTTATTCACTCTATTTTCTTTAATATCTCGAAGGACTCACTGGTTCGGATATGCAATAGTAAGTCCTAGTGATAACTGAGCTTTTAGGCACATCATATAATCCTAGTATCAAAGCTTGAGGTTAAGATTGAAAGTTGTATGGTATTTGTGTATGTATAAGGATTCCTTATGTAGAGAGTACTTTCAAAACCTCGTTCTGAGAATGTCAAATCCTAGTGTTCAAGGATAGATTAACGATGTTGAGAGTGATGCTCATGGTTACAATTGAGTGACCTAACAAACACTACGTACTATTGATGAGTAGATACAAGATCTTGCTACTATTGTGGCTAATTTAGCTACTTTAGTATAGAAAGTTCTAGGAATTGGGCTACGTGAGAGAGTTGTTGAGCAAGGTTTAGAGATGACAAATAGACTGTGAAGGTAGATGAATGAATAAGCACCATAAGTCTTTCCTGTGAATCAAGCACCACCCTGTTGTGTTGATAGACTTACGAGAAGAAGATTGGAGTTGGACAAAGTGGAAGAGGATGAAGAAGAAGAGAAGCAGCATGTTAGAGTTAACCAACATAAGCTTAGAGCTCTAAGGGGAGTCAAACACCTCAAGGTACAAATTTCAAGATTCAATGGGTCTGGTGTGCTGATGACTACATAGATTAGGAGGAGAAGATCGAAGATCGAAAAGATATTCGATTTTTATGATTATGAAGACGTTGTTCATATTTGAGTGGTTGCATTAGAGTTTTTAAGATATGCGGCAATGTGGTGGAAGAAGTTGTAGAGTGTCTACATGAGAGCCAAACGAGAAGTCCTGATATGGAACGAAATGAACAAAGTCCTGAGAAGTAGGTTCATTCCTGAATACTATGAGCAAGACACTTTTAGATGACTGTAAGACTTGAGGCATGGTATCAGATCAGTAGACAACTATGTTCGAGAGTTTCAGTTGCTTATGATTTGATGTGATGTCGACAAACCTGAGACATGAACTATAGCATGGTTCATCTCTGGGCTACAAACTGAGATTGGTAACATCGTGGAGTTGCAGAACCTTACAACACTAGATGAAACCATCTGGGTAGCACAGATAGTTGAAAGGTAAAGGCGGAACCAAATTAGTTAGGTGCTAAGTAGTCGACCAATGCTATCGAATAGGGGAGTGTTAAGCTTACCAGGGAATGATCGAGCATCAAACAGTTCTAAGGTAGAACATCGAGGGTAGATGCCGAATCGACCAAAAGGAGATTGAGGTAAAGGCAAGACCAAGGAACTTGAGATTTGAAGGGACCAAAGTTAGGGCTTTGGAAGGAAAACTCAAGAAATCAAATGTTTTAAATGCCTTGGCTATGGATACGTGGCTAGTCAATGTTCGAACTACTGAGTCATGATTATAAAGGGAGACAAGCCCCAGTTTGAAGTAGAGAGTACGACTGAAGGAGAGGAAGAAGTAAGAGTTGACTGGATATTAGAAGAATTTCATGAAGACCCCAATGTTGAGACACCTCTTGAGGGCGGTACTGAGTATTGCTTTGTCGTTTGACGATCTCTCATTGCTTTTGTGACTAACAAGAACGAGCAAAGGGAGAACTTCTTCCATATGAATTACCGAATGAATGGTAAGCTAAATGCCTCGATCATTAACGGAGGGAGTTGTACTAATGTCATAGCTCAAGTGGTAGTCAAGGCTATGAATTTGTCAACCCTTGCACACCTTAAGCCATACAAGATTCATTGACTAAACAAGAAAGGAGGGTTACACGTTGCCAAGTAATTTAAGGTACTGATTATCGTTGGTGATAGGTACAAGGATGAGGTGTTGTGTGATGTCCTCCCCATGTGTTCTCACATATTACTCGGTCGACCATGGTTGTTTAACTTAAGAGTATTACACAATGGATATAGGAACACCTATAAGTTCTAGAAGGATGGGAAGAAAATTATATTGATGCCCATGAGTCCTAAGGAAGTGCAAGAAGCTTAAGAGAAGGTTGCTAGATCACTATAGTGAAAGTCCTTGGTGATTTCCCGAGCTTAGTTCTCGACCGAGGGCTTTGTGCTCCTCTTAGCCAGGAGACTCTTGGAGGTGAGAGAACCCGAAAACTTACTTGTCAAGTGCAACAACTACTTGAAGGCTTCACCAACCTATTCCCTATCAAGATGCCAAAAGGATTACCTCCTTTGAGAGGTATTGAACATTGCATCGACCTCCAACCAAGAGCTGCCTTACTGAACCGACCTACTTATAGGCTTAATCCCAAGCAAGTAGTTGAATAGAAGAAACATGTAGATGAATTGGTGGATCGTAGACATGTTCGAGAGAGAATGAGCCCTTGTATCATACCAATTGTGCTAGTGTTGAAAAATGATGGAATGTGTAGAATGTGCATTGATAGCTGAGCCATCAATAAGATCACTATTAAATACTGACACCCGATCTCGTGACTTGATGATATGCTTGACAAGTTACATGGTGCCTACATCTTTTCTACGATTGAACTAAAGAGTAGCTACCACCAGATATGAATGAGACTTAGGGATGAATGGAAAACAGCCATCAAGACAAGGGATGGTATGTTCGAATGGTTGGTGATGCCGTTTGGTTTGATTAACACGTCGAGTACATTTATGTAGTTGATGAATCATGTGCTTAGAATGTTGATTGGTAAATGAGTTGTGGTTTATTTTAATGATATTCTAGTTTATAGTGCTGACCTTATCACTCATGTTGAGCATTTAAGGGTGGTGTTGAACATCCTCTGTACCAAGAGATTATTTGACAACCTAAAGAAATGTGTGTTCTATCAAAGTAAGGTTGTATTCCTCAGATATGTTGTTTAAGGAAAGGAGTTTGAGTTGATGATGAAAAAGTTAGAGCTATTCTTGAGTGGCCTTCACTGACTAGTGCTATTGAAGTCAAGAGCTTCCATAGCTTAGCTTCGTTCTATCGGAGATTTATTCAAAACTTCAGTTTTATAACTGTACCATTAATTGAATTGATCAGGAAAAACATTGAGTTTAGGTGGTCAAAGAAAGCTTAGAAGAGTTTTGAAGATGTGAAGTCTAAGCTAATGTCTGCTCCAGTACTCACCCTGCTAGATTTTGAGAAAGTTTTTGAGGTTAAATGTGATGTGTCTAGTGTTGGCATTGGTGCCGTCCTTATATAGGAGTGCCGACCCATTGCCTACTTTAGTGAAAAACTCTAAGGTGCTGCCTTGAATTACTCGGCCTACGATAAGGAGTTCTATGCCCTTGTTTGAACACTTTAGAATTGGCAGCATTATTTGCAACTAAGAGAATTCATTATCTATTTGGATCATGAATCTCTTAAGCATCTTCATGAGTAACAAAAGCTTTCTTGACATCACGCCAAATGGGTTGAGTTCTTAGAGACCTTTTACTATGTCATTAGATATAAGAAAGGGAGCACCAACACAGTGGTTGATGCTCTTTCTTGCCATCATACTCTCATCATATCGTTGCAAGATAAGGTGCTTGGATTTAGTACTTTACTTGATCAATATGAGCATAATCTACGTTTTGGACCCTTAGTGGTCAAGTGCAGTACTAAAGGAGCTGCGGAAGGGTTCTACTTGAGTCAGGGGTTCTTAATGAAGGGCAAACAGATTTGTGTGTTGAGTGGTTAGGCAAAAGAGATACTCATTCGAGAAGCTCATATGAGGGGTTTGGCTAGCTATTTTGGGGAAAAGAGGACGATTGAGATATTGAAGGAGGATTTTTAATGGCTTAGAATGATGAAGGATGTGCACCGAGTACTTGAAAGGTGCGAGGTGTCCAAATATGCAAAGGGGAAGAGAGAGCCCTATGGAGAGTACACACCCCTACTAATTCTAGAGCGGCCGTAGACTGATCTAAGCATGGCTTTCATGCTTGGCCTTCCCTAAATGTAGAGAAGACATGACTCAATCATATTGGTGGTCGATTGATTCAACAAGATTGGCTACTTCATTCGCTACCACAGAACTAATGATGCTTTATTCATCGCTAACCTTTTTTTGTAAGAAATTGTACGACTACATGGAGTGTCGAGGGGTGTTGTGTTCGACTATGACTCAAAGTTCACAAGCTTCTTTTGGAAGACCTTGTGGAGGAAGCTTGGCAATAAGCTACTGTTTAGTACTTCTTGTCACCCCTAGACAAATGGCCAAACTGAAGTTATGAACAGAACCATTGGCACCCTCCTACGTGCAATTGTTGGGAAGAATTCTCATGACTGGGATTTATGCTTGCCCATTATTGAATTTGCTTACAACTACTTGATTGGAACATTACCATTTGAGGTTGTTTATGGATTTAACCTAAACCTACCCTTGGATTTAATTAAGAGTCCAGCTATACAAGGGGAAAGTTAATTCAGCCTACAATGTACTGAGGAATTCCAGAGGTTACATTGAAAGATTATTAAGCAATTGGCTAAGATTGTTGCCCGATAGAAGTAAGGGGGAAACCGACGAAGGAGATGAGTTATTTATACCCTTGGAGACCTTGTCTAAATCCATCTTAGCAAGGAATGCTTCCCTAGTAAGGGAACGAACAAACTATCTCCCAGAATAGATGGACCTTACAGGATCCTTAGGTGCATTAATGATAACGCTTATGAGGTTGAACTACCTGAGGGTTTCAGCATATCTACCACATTCAACGTCACCAATCTGGCTTCTTATGTGCTAGATGATGACGAAGATCATGATTTGAGGGCAAATCTCCAACAACCCTGAGGAGTTGATGGGTTACTGACTATTGGCTCAATCATTCGCGTATGCCTCAGAGGCCTCTAGTCCCTTACCTGAAGGATCCTTTCTCATCAACCTGTCGATGACAAGAAATGTATACTAAAGGAGGATGGCTGAATTCCTTATGAGCTTCGGGTGGATATACTATACTCTGTCTCATGTGCCAATGCTAACTTTCCTCTAGTTGAGAGCTTTGTGCTGAGTGACCAAACTTTCAACTACCGTGAGTCTCCTACTAAGTACATGCCACTAGCTCTTAGTCGGGTACTTCTCTTTTGACCTCCTTCCCGTTCTCACGATTTCCTTTCACGTCTCGGCTTCTTTGTCGCCATAACACCTCTGTTCCTCTCACCTACTATGCTCAGAGAACCCTTGTATGGATCCAGTGTTGCACTACCACTTATGCCCTTCATTTGACATTGTACTATTTTTCCCTTTTTATCTTTTGTCCTTTTTACCCCTTTTCATATGTACAAGAAATCCACTTTTTGTATATACCTTCTTGTAATTTCCTTATTTGTTGGTATGTTATATCCTCCGAATAGCTTTACGTTAGTAACAGGTGAACCTTTACATTAACTTGTATATCATATCAAGTGAAGTGTCAAGTTGTGTTGTGTTTGTTGGTGTGTTATATCCTCCGAACAGCTTCACGTTAGTTACTCTACTCAGTTTGTAGACTTACTCACTCTATTTTCTTTGATATCTTGAAGGACATACTAGTTTAGATTTACAATGGTAAGTCCTAGTGATAATTGAGCTCTTAGGCACATCACGTAACCTCAGTAGACTAAACTTTGCAAAACAAGTGCAATATAATGTGGCCTCAGCTGAAGAGGGTAATAAAGGAAGGTCTGAGGTAGAGAAACAACTAAGTAAAGACATAGATACCCCTATAGCTAATTCCATCAACACATAAGAATAGAATGAACCTTCTTAAATCTTAAGAACACCTGCTCCTGATCCTTCAACCAACCTTAACCTAATTTAACTCAAAGCCTTAACGTTTAAGATGCCTCTATCACCTAAGCTTTCAAGAAATGATTTCCTCTCTTTTCCTTTTTTTTTTTTTCTTTTGTTATCATTTTCTATTTATTTGCTGATCAATGACCAGTATTTGTTCTTAGGTCGGTATGCCAACCTTACTACTATGTAATGGTTTCTTTGAAGGACTTCTTTTGATACATCTTTCTGATCATCAAACTTATCTTTATACTGTCAAGAGCTTGTATGCCCGTTTATCGATCTTATATAATTAATTTCAATTGCATTAATCAATTGGTTTAAGTTGTTTATTAATTAGCTTGCTTAGTCATTTTTCTAGTAGCTCGAGAGTTCTTGGTGAGACCTTGATATCCTTGACTTAAAAACTTTATGATGATGACAAAGTGTTTATCCAGTCATGATTAGCCACTTGATGGTCTTGATAAGTTTAGGACTTTTAGGCTCGTTACTAGTTAATAGCTTAGGGTCTTTACATAGCTCATCATTCATTTACTAGACTTAAAGCTTGTTTGATCTTTAATAACTCATTGTCTATATATTAGACTTAGAGCATTGTTCCCATCAGCAATTAGAGACTTAGGGACATATAATAGCTCGTCATCCTTTAAAGAATTTATAACCATCATGCCCATCATCCTTTGTAGGTATTAAGGTTTTTAGGTCTTGTTCTCCTTTCTTAAGACTTAGACATCTACAGATGTGCTTTTCCCATCACCCGTTAAATATAGGACTTAAAGATTTACTGCTTTATAGTTTCCTCATCACCCTTTTACAAGGCTTTAAGACTTTTAAGATTTTTTTTAAAGGGTTAAGCAAATATAGTACCCCTACTTTCCAGCAAGTTATACTTTAATGACAAGCATTATAACAAAGTAAAGTAGAGTAAGAAATGTTGGGCGATAAGTAAGCACTTCATTATAAGTAATATTGGAAATGAACTAGGTTAGTTAATTGATTTGAACCTTCTAGAACATAGTTACATCATATGGGAAAACAAATAGATCACATTAAATAAAAGAGACGAACATTCCTAATATGGGGAATAATTCTAACCATATATAAGCTATAAGTCATACGAAACAACATCACAACAGTAATAAAACACATAGATAAACAAACATATTTTCATTCTTTCTTTAAGTATCCATCATTTGAAGTATGGTATGAGGTTGTTAGCATTCCTTGCCTTAGGGATTGGCTATCCATCAAGCCTTTCTAGCTTGTAGGCATGTTTGCTCCTTACTACCTCTTTCACTATGACGGGATCCTTCCAAGTAAGGGTAAGTTTCCCTTAGCATTCCCTTACTCCTAATGCTTCAAATTTCCTATAAACCAAATCACTAGGTCGGAAGCACTTATGTTTAACCTATTTATCATAGTACTAAGCTACTTACTACTGATAAGTAGTGAGATGAGCCTTAGCCAACACATATGTTTTGTGGATCATATCCAAATTAACCTAGAAGCCAATGTCATTATATTCAAGGTTGTAAGCCGAACTATCGTACTCTCTACTTATAATTCAATTGGCAATATCGCCTCTATCCCAAAAGCCAATTAATATGGGGTGCAACCTATTGAGGTCCTCTAAGTAGTCTTATATTCTTACAAAACATTAGGTAATTCATCTACCCACTTATTGCTAGCTCGATTTACTCTTTTCTTCAAACTTTGTAGAATCACCATTGCTTTGGGGCTACACAATAGATGTATAACACAGTTTGATCTTTTGAGCTTCACAAAACTCCTTGAACTTATCATTAGTGAATTGTGGCCTGTTGTCTATTATGATAGCATAAGGTATTCCAAATTTGCTTAAAATGTTACTAACCATGAATGCTTTAATGCTATTACTTACCATAGCTTTGGCCTTAACCTATTTGGTAAAATAATTTATCGCCATAATGATATATCTCCCCTGCTTGGTTGCCTTTGTGAACAGACCAAGTATATCTAATCCCCATTGGCAAAAGGCCAAGGAATGGCGAAGGGAATCAGGTATGAGCTTAGGGCTTACTCTATTAGAGCATTCCTCTAACATTAATCACATGTTTGAGTTAGGCCAAGAGCATTTTTACTCATTATAGGCCACTAATATCCTAGTCACAGAGGTTGGACATATAGAGCTACAACTCTAATATGATTACTGCATACCTTAGAGTGCAGATCAAATAGTACCTGTTGTGCATCAAATGGTCAGAGGCATCATATATGAGGTATACTCATGCCTCTCTTATATAGATTTCCATCAATCAATGTGAAATTAGCTGTTTTATAAATAAGCCATCATACTTCTTTGGTGTCTTGAGGCAAAGTTTCATTCTTCAAATATTCTATGATCAAATCCATCTAATAGTATTCTGGATCCTTCTATTGAATCTCTAAACATTCTTATGGTTGCAACTCTATCCTCTTCTCAAGTAAATATTCGATGAAGATCCTTTCTTTCTAATTCAGTAGGCCCGTAGAAGCTAACTTGGACAATTTGTTTGCTACATAATTTTCCACCCTTTGCAGTTCTCAATTGCTAGTTCTGAAAATTCAAAGTACACTCCTTCAATAATTACAAATACTTGATTATGTTCTCATCCATGGCCGTACTACTTCTTGCGACTTGATTAACCACCAATTGAGAGTTAGAAAATACATCTAGGCACTTCACTCTGGCCTCTTTAGCCAACTTCATCCAAGCTAATAATGCTTCATACTTTGACTCACTATTATTAGTAGGGAAGCCAAATTTTAGAGCATAAGAGATTGGAGCCCCCATTAAACCTATTATAATTAAACTTGCTCTACTTCCTTCAATGGTTGGTAAATCGTCGATGTACAATTTCTAAGTCAATTGATCTGTGCTTGGGTTAGAGCTCTTAGTTCCAATAAACTTAATAGTGAAGTTTACTAAGATTTGAGCTTTGTATGCTTCCCTAGGTCGGTATTGTATCCTAAGGACACTAAGCTTAAAGGTATACTTCACCATGTAACTTGAGGCATCAAGCTTGTGTAGAGCTTGCCTCAAAGGTTGGTGGGTTAGTACCATAACCTGATGAGCTTCAAAATATGGTCAGAGATTCCTAGCTGCAACTACAATAGCTAAAACAAACTTTTCCAGCTTCGTATATCTTAACTTAAGGCCTTGCAAAACATGACTTATATAATAAACTAGTCTATGTACTCATCCTTCCACTTGTATGGGCACGAAAGAAAGGGCTTGATCACTTATAGAAAAATATAAGTAAAGTGTCCTCCTTCTACGGGCTTTAACAAGATTAGGGGTTTCGTTAAAAATTCTTTTAAGGCTTTAAAAGCCTTATCGCAATCCTTAATTCATTGAAAATCAAATGGATTCCTTAAAACTTTGAAAACTCCATACATTTTTTAACACTCTTTGAGACAAACATGTTTAATGCTTCCACTCAACCAATTAGCCTTTGAACCTCCTTAATATACTTTAGCAACTCCATGTTAAGTATGGCCTAAATCTTTTCTGAATTGGCCTCAATTCTATGTTGTGTCACCATTAGCCTAAAAACTTCCCTAAGGACACATTGAACATACATTTCTGTAGATTCAACTTCATTGTTATATCTCCTTAAGGTATCACAAGTCTCTTAGAGATCGGTTAGGTGGTCGTAATTTGTCTTGCTCTTCACTATCATGTCATCTACATAAACCTTGATGTTTCTATATATTTGAGGTTTGAACATCTTTGTGACCAATCTTCGATATGTGGCTTACATATTCTTAAGTCCAAACAACACTACCTTATAGCAATAAATTCCAACGTTTGTAATGAAGGAGGTATGTACCTTATCAGAAAGGTGCATCTTGATTTGATTGTACTCGGAAAACACATTTGTGAAACTTAAATAAGGCATGTCATGAGGTAGAGTCGACCATCTGATATATTTGAGGTAAGGGAAAACAATCCTTTGGGTGCACTTTATTTAGATCAATAAAGTCAATGCACATCCTCCATCTCCCATTCGCCTTCTACATTAGCACGCAATTCGCGAGCCATGTAAGATAGGGCCCTTCTCGAATAAAATCTTCTTTCAATAATTTTTTGATCTCCTCTTCAATTAGGGCTTGCCTCTCTAGAGCAAAATGTCTTTTCTTTTGTCATATGACCTTCATATATAGATTAATGTTCAACTTATGAGTGATAACTTCTTTAAGTATGCTTGGCATGTTAGTAGGTGATGTGTCTAAGAGCTTAATTATCACTAGTACTTACCGTAGCAGATCCGAACTAGTAGGTCTTTCGAGATATCGAAGAAAATAGAGTGAATAGGTCCATGAAATGAGTAAAGTAGTTGATGTGAAGTTGTTTGGAGGATATGACACACCAACGAATACAACATGACTTGACACTTCACTTGATATGATGCACAAGTTAATGTCAAGGTTCACCCGCCACTAATCTTGAGCTACTCGACAAGATTAGATAAGAGTGTTTGAAAGTGGACTTAGAGAGAGTTGTCTCATAAGAACAGTATATTCGATATTTTTGTTGTAAAGCCAAATGATTCCAGTTTACCAGGAGAAGGGACTATTTATAGTAAGTCCCTAAGGTAACATTACAAATAAAGAAATTAGAAGAAGGTATATACAAAAAGGAGATTTCTTGTACATACGAAAAGGGGTAAAAAGGAAAAAAACAAAAAGGGAAAAATAGTACAATGTCAGATGAAGGGGATAAGTGGCAATGCAACACTAGATCCATATAAGGGTTCTCTAAGCATAGTAAGTGAGAGGAACCGAAGTGTTATGGCGACAAAGAAGCTAAGAAGTGAAAGGATGCGGTGAGAGTTGGAAGGAGGTCGGACGAGAAGTACCCAACTAGGAGTTAGTGGCATTTACTTGGTAAGAGACTCTTGGTAGTTGATAGTTTGGTCACTTGACACAGAGCTTTCGGCTGGAGAAAAGTCAGCATTGGCACATGATAACAAACAGAGTATAGTATATCCACCTGGAGCTCCTAAGGAATTCAGCCATCTTCCTTTAATATACTGTTTCTCATCATCGATAGGTTGACAAGAAAGAATCTTTTGGGTAAAGGACTAGAGGCCTCTGAGGCATGTGCAAGTGATTGGGTCAGTAGTTGATAACCCATCAACTCTTTAGGGTTATTAGAGATTTGCCTTCAAATCATGATCCTTGTCATCATCTAGCACATAGGGAGTCAGATCAGCGACGTTGAATGTGGTAGATATGCCGAAACCCTTGGGCAGTTCAACCTCATAAGTGTTATCATTAATGCGACTAAGGATCCTGTAAGGTCCATTCATTCTGGGAGATAGTTTGTTTATCCTCTTTTAAGGAAGTGTTCCTTGCTAAGATGGATCTGGATAAGGTTTCCAGGGGTATAAACGACACATCTCTTTCCTCAACTTCCCAGTTCCTTCTATTAAGCTATAGTCTTGGCCAATTGCTTGGCAATCTTCTAATGTAACCTCTAGAATTCCTCAGCACGCTGTAGGCTGAATTGAATTTCCCCTTATGTTGCTGGACTGTTAATTAAATCCAAGGGTAGGTTTGGGTTAAGTCCATAAAGAACTTTCAATAGTGATGTTGTAGTCGAGCTGTAAGTTAAGTGGTTATAGGCAAATTCAATAACATGCAGGCATAAATTTGAGTCATGAGAATTCTTCCTAATAGTTATGTGCAGGAGGCTACCGATGGTTCTATTCACAACTTCAGTTTAGTCGTCTGTCTAGGGGTGACAAGAAGTACTGAACAGTAGCTTAGTGTCAAGCTTCCTCTATAAGATCTTCCAAAAGAAGCTCGTGAACTTTAAGTCAGAGTCAGACATAATACCCCTCGGTACTTTATGTAGTCGCATAATTTCCTATAAAAAGAGGTTAGTGACGAATAAAGCATCATTAGTTTTGTGGTAGTGAATGAAGTGGCCCATCTTGCTGAATCGATCAACCACTACCATGATTGAGTCATATCTTCTCTACATTTGGGGAAGGTCAAGCATGAAAGCCATGCGTAGATCAGTCCACAGCCACTTTGGAATTGGTAGGGGTATATGCTCTCCACAGGGCTCTCTCCTCCCCTTTGTGTAATTAGACACCTCGTACCTCTCAAGTACTCGATGTATATCCTTCATCATCCCAAGCCAATAAAAATGCTCCCTTAATATCTCAATCATCCTCTTTTCCCCAAAATTGCCAACTAAACCCCTCGCATGAGCTTCTCGAATGAGTAGCTCCTTTGCCTAACTACTTGACACACAAACCTATTTGCCATTCATCAAGAACCCCTGACTCAAGTAGAACCTTTCCATAGCTCCTCTAGTACTGCACCTGGCTACTAAGGGTCCAAAATGTGGATCATGCTCATACTGATCAAGTAAAGTACCAAATCTAAGCACCTTAGCTTGCAACATTGTGATGAGAGTTTGATAGCGAGAAAGAACATTAGCCACCGTGTTGGTGCTCCCCTTCTTATATCTAATGACATAGCAAAAGGTCTCAAAGAACTCAACTCATTTGGCATGACACCGAGAAAGCTTCTATTGCCCGTGAAGATACTTAAGAGATTCATGATCTGAATACATGATGAATTCTCTCAATAACAGATAATGTTGTCAGTTCTGGAGTGTTCGGATAAGGTGTAAGCCCTAAAGCTAAACCAAGTAACCATAGGTTTGAGCTTGAACCCAAGGTTTAGAGCGATCGGCTAAAGGATCCAATCAAACCCAAATTATAAACTATTGAGAGAAATATTAGTAAAAATGACCCCGTAAATTTAAATTTAAGAAAATAAATAGTAAAATAAGAGACTATAAAATTTTCAAATTTTAAGCATAATAATTGTTAATTGCCAAAAAGGTGAAAGTGTAATATAATAACTAATAAATTACTAGAGATAGATTATATGTATACTAAAAATTTTAGAATGACCAAAATAATAATTAGGAATGTTCACGTGTACCCCACATGTATTTACGTGTAGATAAAAATACGCGAAATTACCTAAATTGGCCAAAAACTAAGCAAATAATTAAAGAAAATTATAAAATAATTATGGAAAAATTAGAAAAAAATCAGAAGAGGATAAGATGAATCAAGATCAGGTTGTGGCAGGTCCAAAGCTGCAAAAGAAAAATTAGCCAATAAAAATTAGACAACCTAAAAGCCAAAAATCAAGGAAATTGAGCAAAGTCTCGTCAAATTAATGCATATTAATTATATAAAATGTCTATAAATAGGGGAAAAATTTACAAAAGTCATTTGGATAGTTTAGCATTTAGGAAAGATATGAACACTGAAAAAATCGAGAGAAAATCCCGAAAAAAAAAAAAAGAAAACTGTGCAGATTAAGCAAGTGAACTAAACCCACCACTTACCACCACCTGGGACCGAACCACCACCACCACCCTACACTAGAACCACTGCTTAGGCCGGCCGACAACCTTGGACCGGGTTTGGACGGCCAGAAAGTTTCGAACCGGTTAGTCTCTTATTTACCCTGATTTTTGAATAATTTTGTAAAATTAGTTATTTTGCCCAGAAAATTATGAAACTTGTTATTCTGAGGTTTTATTATATGTAGATTTAGGAAAAAATATTTATTTAGTTTAATTATGTCTGAAAATATTGGGTCCCTAACAAATTGTTCAAAACCGAGCATAATTAAACCGGAAAATAAATAGGCTTAGGAGTGTAGTTTGGAGCTCAAATTTTTTCTGTAGGATGCTCATATGATGTAGAACAATGCTATGAAGCCATTTTTTTAAAATTAATTTTCTAAATTTTTAGGTTGATTTTTAGCCCTAAAATGATGGAAAAATTGGGTGATTTGGGGTTAATTAGGTGATTAGGATGTTAATTACTGATTTAGATATTAATTAGATGTTTAAGGATGTTAATCTCTGAAGTGGAACCCTAATCCTAGCCTTTGGAGTATTAAGTATGATTAATTAGTGAAATTAGGTAAGTAATGTAAGAAATTAGTAATAAGTGAAATTGTAAATTAATAAATCTACAAAATTAGAGTTATTTAGGTAATATTATAATAGAAATCAGAAAAATAAAAAATCTGAAATAACATTTAATTTTAAGTAAATATCTCAAAATGTAAGATTTTCACACATCGGGAATAAATCCGATACCCCAATTAGGGTTAGCATGCACCGAATAGTCTAGAATACCAAATTATGACCCAATAGGATATTTGGATACTCGAGCTTAATGTAATTAATATCACATTAGGATTTGAGCATATTTAAGGCTTAGGAATCAAAATTTAAAATCTCATTTAAGATTCGAACACCGAAATAGAGTACAACGAATCATTAGGACGTAACGGGTATATACGAAAAAAATGAGTTAAAATATAACTTAGAATATGAAACCATAAATTATAAGTACTAAAAAGACCTATTTGTATTATAGGATACCCAAAGACACATTAGCTTGCAATTAAGGAATCGAACGATCGAGCAATTTCAAGTAAATTGGGTTATTGCTTATTGTAATAGAGTACTAGTTTTGTAGTACTCGGAGACTTAGGTTTGTATATGATTGTGATTGTAAGTAGTTTGCGCATGTGTTTGATGTATCTGAATTCGTGCTGAAATTTGTATTGTGAATGACTTTGTGACTGATTGAATTGGTATGAAATCGTTTGAATACCCTAAACGTAATTTAATGTTAGTCGACCCTGATAACAAAAAAATGTCATGCATTGCAACCCATTAGGGGATCATAAGATTCTCCAACCAAATACCGACCCTTTCGAAAGAGATAGCGCAGGATTGCAAAATGGTCCCTTCTTCATCCTCAGTCGAACTAAGTCACAGGAGAGGAGGTCGCGGCGGGGGTGAAGTCAATGGTTCGAAGGTAGTCGCGGGAGGAGCGAGGTCTCCATTGCACAAGCCTGGGTTTGGTTGTGAGCTGCTGCATAACATGGAACTTCTCAACCTGGATTGGAGCGGGTGAAATTTCTCTAATTTCACAACGGATCGAACTACATTGTGCCATGACACTTGATTGTTGCATTGTATGAAAATAATTGTTTGATAACCCTGTTTATGCTTGTATGCATTCATGAGTCTCCAATTCAACTTACTGAGCTGTAGTTGCTCATACCCTTATAGATCCTTTTGCAGGTTCTAATTTGTGATCACTTCAAGTACTATGCCGCCCTACAATTACCTAGAGGTTAGTCCTTTCGAAGTCAGGGGTGTGAGGATCAAGTTACTTAGTATAATGTGTAACTAGATTGACCTTGTAGTTAAAGGTTAAAGACTGATAGTTATTCTGTAAATTAGTAAACTGTGGTGATTATGTAAAACTTCCTGGGAAGCTATATGGACTTACTTATAATTATCTATGTTTATTAGAAATTGTAATATTTATCATAATTGTAGTATAATTGTTAATTGAACTGTTTACTTCAAAGCGAGGAGTCGTCGACGCCTTGTGTAGATTATGTTTATGGTAGGCACTGTGAGGCTAGTTACTATCATAGAATGGTTTACATGGCGGGACTGTTACAACTCTGCGACTTTCGGGCGTAACACAAGGGCATAGAACTCCTTGTCATAGGTCGAGTAATTCAAGACAGCACTTCAGAGTTTTTTCCTAAAGTAAGTAATAGTTTAGTACTCCTGGATAAGGATAGCACCAATGTTGACACCAAACGCATAACATTTAACCTCAAAAACTTTCTCAAAATCTAGCAGGGTGAGTACTAGAGTAGGCGTCAACTTAGACTTCACATCTTCAAAACTCTTCTAAGCTTTCTCCAACTACCTAAACACAACATTCTTCCAGATCAATCAGTTAATGGCGTTGTAATGGAACTGAAGTTCTGAATAAATCTCTGATAGAACGAAGCTCAGCTATAGAAGCTCCTAACTTTAGCAGCACTAGTTGATGTAGGCCACTTAAGAATAGCTTTGACTTTTTTGTCATCAACTTGAACTCCCTTCCTTGAAACAACATATCCCAAGAATATAACCTCACTTTAACGTAATACTCATTTCTTCAGGTTGCGGAATAATCTCTCGATGTAGAGGATGTTGAACACCACTCTTAAATGCTTAACATGAGTGATCAGGTCGGTACTATAGACTAGAATATCATTAAAATAAATCACAATGCATTTGTTGATCAATGTTCTAAGCACATGATTCATTAGCCACATAAATATATTTAGCGTATTAGTCATACCAAACGGCATCACCAACCATTCGAATAGACCATCTCTTATCTTGAAGGCTATTTTCCATTCATTCTTAGGCCTCATTCGTATCTAGTAGTATCCACTCTTTAGGTCACTCTTAGAAAAGATGTGGGCACATGTAACTCGTTAAGCATATCATCAAGTCGCAGGATCGGGTATCGATATTTAATAGTGATCTTATTGATGGCTTGATTGTCAATGCATATTCTCCACATTCCATCCTTTTTCGACACAAGTATAGCTGGTACAATACAAGAGCTCATGCTCTCTTGGACATGTTCATGATCTACCAACTCATCCACCTATTTCTTCAATTCAGCTACCTATGTAGGATTTTTCCTGTAAGTGGGTCGGTTTGGTAAGGTAGCTCCTGGTTAAAGGTTGATGTAATGTTCAATCCCTCTCAAAGGAGAATAGGTTAGCAAAGTCTTCAAGTAGCTGATGTACCTTGGCAGGCAAGTTCTCGGATTCTCTCACCTCTAAGAGTCTCCTGTCTAAAAGGAGCATAAAGTCCATGTTCAAGACTTCTTGGGCAAGCTAAGCTTAGGAAATTACTAAGGACTTCCGCTACAGTGATCTAGTAACCTTCCCTTAGGCTTCTTGCACTTCCCTAAGACTCAGGAGGGTCAATATAATTTTCTTTTTGCCTTTTGGAACATGTAGGTATTCTTATATCCATTGTGTAATACTCTTAGGTTAAATAACCATGGTTGGCTAAGTAATATGTGAGAAGCACACACAAGGTGGACATCAAAAAACACGTGGTCCCTATACCTATCACCAATGATAATCGATACCCCAACTTATTCGGCAATGTGTAACCTTCCTTTCTTGTTTAGCCAATGAATCTTGTATGGCTTAGGGTGTGCCTGGGTTGGCAAATTCATGGCCTTGACAATCCGTTGAGCTATGATGTTGGTATAACTCCCTCCGTCAATGATCAAGGCACATAGCTTATCATTCACTTGGTAATTCATATGGAAGAGGTTCTCCCTTTGTTTATTCTCGTTAGTCACAAAAGCATTAAGAGATCGTCGAATGACAAAGCAATACTTAGCATCGCCCCTAGGAGGTTTCTCGACATTAGGGTCTTCATGAAATTCTTCCAACATCTAGTCAACTCCTACTTCTTCCTCTCCTTCACTCGCACTTCCTACTTCAAACTAGGACTTGTCTCCCTTTATAGTCATGACTTAATGGTTTGAACATTGACTAGCTACGTGTCCATAGCCAAGGCATTTAGAACATTTGATTTCTTGGGTTTTCCTTCCTGAGCCCTAACCTTGGTCCCTTCGAATTTCAAGTTCTTCGATCTCGCCTTTACGTTTTCCTTCTTTTGGTTAGCTTGACATCTGCCTTCGACATTCCACTTCAGAACTATTTGATGCTTAGTCATTCCCTGGTTGGCTTGATACACCACCCTTATTTGGAAGCATTGGTCGGCCACTAGGCACTCAACTAATCTAGTTTCACCTTCGCCTTTCAACTCTCTATGCCACTTGGATGGTTTTATCCAAAGTTGTAAGGTTCTGTAACTCCACGATGTTACCAATCTTAGTCTGTAGCCTAGAGATGAATTGTGCTAATTTGTGTCTCAGGTTCGTTGACATCACATCAGATCATGAGTAGCTAAAACTCTTGGATATAGTCTTCCACTAATTTGTTACCTTGCCTTAAGTCTTGGAGCCGTCTGAAAGTATCTTACTCATAGTATTTGGGAATGAACCTACTTCTCAAGACTCTCTTCATTTCGTTCCATATCCAGACTTCTCATCTAGCTTTCATGCGGACATTTTGCAACTTCTTCCACCACACTGCCACACATCCTGAAAACTCTAATACAGCCACTCGAATATAAACAACGTCTTCATAATCATAAAAATCGAATATCTTTTTTATCTTCTCCTCCCAATCTAAGTAGTTGTCAGCACTACCAACTCGTTAAAGCTTGGAATTTGTACCTTGAGGTACTCAGCTCCCCTAGGGGCTCTAAGCTTATGCTCGTCAAATCTAACATACTACTCCTCTTCTTCTTCATACTCTTCCACTTTGTCCAACTCTAATCTTCTTCTCGTAGGTCTATCGACACGACGGGGTGGTGTTCAGTTCATAGGAAAGGCTTCTAGTGTATGTTCATTCATCTGCCTTCCCATTCTATCTCTCATCTCTCGGCCTTATTCAACAACTCTCTCATACAACGTAGTCTCTAGAACTCTTTGTACTAAAGCAACTAAATTAGCTACAATAGTAACAAGATCTTGTATTTGCTCATCAGTAATACATGGTGTTTGTTGGGTCACTCGACCGCGACCATGAGCATCACTTTCAGCATCGTTAATCTCTCCTTGAACACTATAATTCGACATTCTCACAACAAGGTTTTGAAAGTACTCTCCATATAAGGAATCCTTACACATATACACAAATACCATACAGCTTTTAGTCTTAACCTTAAGCTCTGATACTAGGATTATATGATGTGCCTAGGAGCTTAATTATCATTAGGACTTATTGTTGCAAATTCGAACCAATAGGTCCTTTGAGATATTAAGAAAACAGAGTGAGTAGGTGTACGAATCGAGTAAAGTAGTTGACATAAAGCTGTTCGAAGGATATAACACACCAACAGACAAAATACGACTTGGCAATTCACTTGATATGATGTACAAGTTAATGTCAAGGTTCACTTGCCACTAATCTTGAGTTATTTGACAAGATTAGATAAGAGTGTTTGAAAGTGGACTTAGAGGAGTCGTCTTACAAGAACAGTATATTCAATATTTTTGTTATAAAGCCAGATGATTCCAGCTTACAAGTAGAAGGGACTATTTATAGTAAGTCCCTAGAGCAACATTATAGATAAAGAAATTATAAGGTATATATAAAAAAGGGATTCCTTATACATATGAGAAGGCGTAGAAAGGACAAAAGACAAAAAGGGAAAAATAGTACAATGTCAGATGAAGGGGACATATGGCAATGCGAAAATGGATCCGTACAAGGGTTTACTAAGCATAATAGGCAAGAGGAACCAAGGTGTTATGACGACAAAGAAGTCGAGATATGAAAGGATGCTGTAAGAGTTGGAAGGAGGCCGGAAGAGATATACTCGGCCAGGAGCTAGTGGCATTTACTCGGTAGGAAACTCTCAGCAGTTGAAAGTCTAGTCACTCGGCATAAAGCCCTTGGCTAGAGAAAAGTTAGCTTTGGCACATGATAATGAATAGAGTATAGTATATCGACCTGGAGCTCTTAGGGAATTTAGCCATCTTCCTTCAGTATACTGTTTCTCACCATCGATGGGTTAACGAGAAGGGATCCTTCGAGTGAAGGATTGGAGGCCTTTGAGGCGTGCAAGAATAATTGGGCCAATAGTCGATAACCCATTAGGTTGTATTCAGGATGATGAATTAAAACTCCCCCACGAGCTAAATTGATTCCATCCAACACCTTTCAATGCATTAAGCCCTTGTATTCTTCACTCTCCTAGATATCCTTATAAGCTTTGTCATAAGCCTTCTGATATATAGAGCTCTACTCCTTTTTAACTTCAGCCATCTTGATCTTTAACTCTTCATACAAACTTTGCAGGTGAGTGACCTCCCCACTATGTTTACTCTTGAGGGATTCGACTTCACTCTATGTTCATTGGAGGTCGATTACAACTTGAGAATTTTTCTTTTGCTCTTCTACTAAAGATACTTCCTTACCTTCCCGAGCTTTAGCTTCTTTCTCAACCTTCTCCTTCTAGACCTTGAGCTCTTCCTCAACCTTTGCCTTGTCCTCTTCCAACTTGGTCTTCTCAATTCCTTACTTCTCTTGGAGATTCTTCTTCTTGGCCTCTACATTAACTATCTGGTTCTTTGCTTCCTTGGCAATCTAAGGAGAAGGAAAAAGGGAAATCATGAGTTCAAATGGATAAAAGAAACCCAAAAATAATCATTAATAGTCGTTGGGAGTTTTGAGAAATTAATAGGGAGTTAGAAATGAATAATAACTTTGGCAAGACTAAGCCGATAAGAATGGGAGAAACTTGCATCATAGCAACTAAAGGCAGCCAAGCATAATAAGCTGTCTAACTTAGAGTTTTGATAGAGCTTGACTGTCGTGCCCTAAAGCGGTAGAGTTGTAACAGTCCCGCGATGTAAACCATTCTAAGATAAAAGCTAATCATACAGCTGTTATCTTATATCTAATTTACACAAGGCGTCTATGACTAACTCACTTTGAAATAAACAGTTTATAAATTAAATAAGTTAATTACCTAAGAAAGTATGAAAATATATATATATACAATAAGATTTAGATATTACAAGTAATGTTTGCAAAGTTTCATCATACTATACTTCCTAAGCAATACATTATTCGAAAATGGAAAATTCTAAAATAAAAGCTAATACCTTAAAACTAACTCTGTTCATCGGTTCTATTTCCTCACTCTCCAAGATCCAGCGATTGCTAGCTTTAGGGTAGTTATATGACTATTTTCTAGCTAGCACCTACAACAATATCTATAAAGATGTGAGTAACCAACAGCTCAGTAAATTAGGATGGAGACTTAAAACTATACCTCAGATAAAGGTTATCAATCAAATCAGTTAGATGTAATGTAAATACAAGCAAATACCATTGCACGACGTTATTTAGCCCATCATGAGATTAAAGAAATTACACCTGCTCTAATCCGAGTTGAGGAGTTTCCATTTAACGTAACAGCTTACGACTAAACTTAGGCTTGTGCAATGAAGACACCGCTCTTCCCACGACTACCTTCGAACCATTGACTACACCCTTGCCATGACCTCCTCACTTGTCATTTGGTTCGACTAAGGATAAAGAAGAGACCAATTATGCTATCCAGCTTTATCCCTTTCGAAGGGGTCGGTATTTGACTAGAGAACCCTAAGTTTCCTCTTATGGGTTGTGATGCAAGTTTGATTTAGAATTTGAAGTCATATATTTAATGAGATCCGATTTAAGGTATTCAATCATTTCAAATAAATCACACAAATACAAGCTAGAGCAACAAATTAGAATCATAGTATTAAACTTAAAAACAAATACATGCGCATAGCCAATTATCTAACAAGCACAATCAAATACAATTTCAAGTCTTTAAGTACTACAAATTAGTATTTTGAAATACAGTAACATATTAATCCCAACTTACTTAGACTCCTTGCTTACTTACTCAAGGTGCGACTCGCATAGACCATCATTGCTAATCCTTATATTACAAATGTGGTTTTAGTTTCCACATAACTATCATAAATAGGTTTTGTTTTGAAATTTTTATTATTATCTTTAGTTTAGGGTTTTATTATACCTACTCATTCGAGTTTTGTCTTTTATAATTATTCTTAATTTAGGCTAGGTTTTGATTCCATTTTGCAAATCCAATTTTGATTTAGGTTCTAATTCAATTTCAACTATGAGTGTTATATGTAATCTTAAGATTTCATTTCGAACTATAATGTGAAATTAATCACATTATGCTCGGGTATCCTAAATATTATATTTAGTCTTTAACTAACATTCCAGTCCATACGGTACATTATAATCCTAATTTAACTACCGATTTAGTTTTCGATGTAAGGATAACCTATATTTTTCATATAATTTCATAAATTCACCTTCCAAATCAAATTTATATTATATTCCTAATATTATAATACCATTAATTTTTATCTAATATTTTCTACCAATTTAATTCCTATAGACACATATTATGTATTATTACATATTATACACTTATATTATCTATTTAACAATTCTAACACTACATATATGTCCCTCATCATCCAATAACATATCAAAATGTTTAATTATCCTAAATTAGAAATTATATCTAATTAACCCTAAATTACAAAATTAACTTAAAATATACCATTTACCTACATATTTAGTACATATTATGCATAATACATACAACTAATGCCTCAAACTCCAATATAGCTACGGGAAATATATTATACTCAGTAAATTATGGTTGTTATATTATGATCATGAAAAGTACTAAGATAGTTTAATATATATTATTCTTTGGTATATTGATTTTAGGTCTGATTTTGCTAAAAATTAACTTAAATTAGGTAAATAACTAAATAAAATTATAAGATTTAAATTGAATATTTCCAAAATAATAAATAAGCTTGAGAATTCATTAAAAATTAGATTTATTAAGGAATTTAATCAAAAACCTATTATTTCTTTCAAATGAAAAACAGGGTAACTTCAACAAAATAATTTTAATAAATACTAAACGTATATTTTAACAAAAATTATTCTTATATAAATTAAATATATCATCTGAGGAATATGTACACCAAAAATTAGCTCAAAATAATATTATTTACTATTTTCAAAAATTCATACAAAATTTGTTGGAATCAAACCTGTTCTTAAGGAACCTATATAAGAACTTCTAATTTTAAAAATATGGTTTAACATTATAATTCGACATACAAAAATACCATAGGAAACCAAATTTCATAATTTTCTATGCATATTTGATATTTTTACTAAATTAAACAAATTTGAAAGGGAAATCAAAACTCACCAATTGACAAGCTTTCAGCCACCAGTGGTGGCTCTACCATTGTCTATAGCTCTAGATGTGGGGTCTACTATCTGTTGGTGGTAGCTGTTCTTCTCTAAGTGGTCATTAGATATAGGTTCCCTTTATAAGCCCTATTTACATTATAATTTTCTAATTTTTTTGTAAATTTAGTTTTTTCTCTTTTCTCTCCTCTCCCCAAATTTTGCCTGATTGTAAAATGACTAAAATGAGTTTTGATGGTAGATTTCTAAATTTATAGGGCTACTTGGATTATTTAGTGAATTAATTTGTGCCATTTGTCTCTTATCTTTCTTCTTTTTGCTTTCTAATTGGTTCATTTTCTTCTTTAGTTTCTAGCTTGCCATGACCTACTTCTAGACATTTTCACATTTTTTTTTATTTTTTCTTAATTATTTAGTATTATTTTAACATATTTTAAGTAATTTTGCGTATTTCTACCTACATATAAATACATATATAGTACAAAAAAATACTCTTAAATATTATTTATGTTATTTTATAATTTTTAGTGTACATATAATTTATCTTTATTGATTCGTTAGTTATTGGAACTTATTTTACGCGTTTTCGATAAATAATAAAATTTTACATATAATTTAATGTTATAATAATTAATTATTTTATTCTTTATTTTCCTAAATCCAAACTCATGAGATTACTTTTACTAATATTCCCAGTTTCATCGAAAAATTTGGGCTACATCGAACAATTTGCTCAATCAACTTGAATTCTATCAACTGAACCCTGAGCAGCTGATTGCGAGACTTACATTGACCATGTTAGTCAAAGGCTAAATGTCATTAGATAGACGAATCTCTTAGGGCAACTCTAATGCCACTCAATCATTCCCTAAGGCATAGTCGACGGTGTTAACGTTTTAGGTCAGGAAAAACTACAATACCTCAATATTTTGTCTTTGGGGAAGAGTACTTGAGCTTAGAATTCTGAAGGGGGCTTCCTTGCCTTCATTAAGGTTGGTACAATTACCTTCAGTTTTGGACTTATTGCTTCTTGGAGATTTGCCTTTCTCGAGGTCCCTCTCCAAAGGAGGACATTCATGTGTGTTAGGTCGCTTCCTTGATTTAGTAACCTCGGGTACCTTTCTCTTCATTGTGACTTTGGAGTGTTATGAGTCCTTATCTCCCTTAGCTTATTGGCCATCCTATTCCTTGACAGCTTAAGAGGTGGTAGACTTTGTTGTCGGCTTCACCGCAACTTTGGGTGGTATTTTACCTTAGGCTTGGATGGTTGCTTAGTCGAAACTTACTTAGTAGAGGTCTTCTTAAGATGCTCTTTCCCTTTTGATTTGCTAGCTTTCAACTCAACAAATAAATCCTTTGAATCGTAATCTTTGAGTGACATTTCTACAGTAAGATAACTAAAGGGTCAAATTGGAAAAATAGTAAAATAGAAATCAAAGAACTTACTAAAGCCATGTTGAACATAAGAAAGCAAGACCACTTTGTTCCCGAAGTAGACATGGAGGTCCCTTTTCTTACGAGCCCCTTCAGCATGGCAAGATCTTAATAGCCCATACCTTGCTTAATACTGTCCCTTCGTCTGAGCCTTTAGTATTTCCATCAAAGGTACCACCAACACCCTCATATACCAATGCTTCATCTTAAGGGAAGAATGGAGCACTATTACAATATTTAGAAATTATGATGTCTACATCTTAGAGGAACCATCTATTGTTGTAAGCTTCCATAATAGTGTCATGGGCTCTCTGATCGTTGAGGAGTAAGTGCTTGATGTTAGATAATTTGATCAGCTGACTCTAAGTGGTTGGGAAGTCTAATAGGGTAACTAACCTAACCATAACCCACTTTTGCTTCCATTCATAGATTGAGGACTCTAAACTTACCAAAAGTCTCCCATGAGGTCGGGTACATATGTAAAACCAACCTTCTTTCTTTTTCAATGTGAAAAAATATCTAAATAGAGTAACTGTATCCTTAACCTCTAAATCCTCACATATACACTGAAACTCCACTGGTAGTCTATAGGAATTCAATGTAAACATGGAAGGGCACAAGTGATGATAGATTAAAATAGGACCTTTGAAATATAGTAAAGGGTAGATTCAAATTGACCTCAAAATATTTTTCAAGGATAGCAAAGGTCTCTAAGTGTGGTGATTCGTTCATAAGGTTAAGGTCTCTTAATCAACTAAGCTTGGGGGGCACCACGAAAATTGAGCCTCATGGCACTGAACTCCTACTCATTTACTATACTTGTAATGCCATTTAGGCTCAAATCATATTTGATCTAAACATATAAAGGTAGAGCTAGAGAATTATCCTCATTATCAATAGGGTACTCATCGTATGGAAGCTTCCTAATTTTTAACAACCTAGGAGTGCAAATCCTTACTAATCTAGTATACCTTGTTAAATTCCATGGGCGATCAGCAACGTATGGATCTACTGTACTAAGGGGTTTCTTCTTAAGGAAGGGAATCACCTATGTAGTGAACAATTGTTGGCTCCATTGTTGGGTACAAGTTGAGTTGTCGGATTCTATTGAAGACATGATGTACCTTAAAAATATGACTGTTAAGACTGAATAATAAAGAAGAAATTCGTGGTATGAAGACTAAGGATAGTGAAAGCTAGTGGAAACTAAACCAATGGTACAAAAATTTGTAGAAAGGAGAAAAGAGGATAGGAAAAAAGAAGTTTAGAATATAAGGGGATAAATTTGGCGGTAGATTTCTAGGGATCCATACATCCTACATTACCAGTTAATATGACCCATTTGATTAATCACATATGGGTCAAATCAGATGGCCCTAATGAAGTTACTCTTCTTAAAGGATGTGCATACACTTTGACATGACCATACGAATCCTAATGGAAGTACATGAAGCATCATGTTCAGCAAATAAAAAACTTCTCTAGCAAGCCAAGTAAGAAGTAAGTTGACACTTTGATGATAATGAACTGCTTCCATGGTAAAAGTCAAAACTGAAGCCCACAATTTAAATACTGGCATAATGGTTCGAAGCTACCGGTGCCATAGAAGAAGTTGCTATTAAGATTTTTGATTAATGAACGGTATTATCACTCCTCTTGATGCATTTATCAAGAGGAGTTGGGATGTAAATGCTGATAGAGGTTTTTCTTAAGGACATAAACCAATCTAACTAGAGCTATGCTCGACCTATTGGATGACCGCATCCTTTTATTCTTCTGCCCTTGACCTCTTTCAAGTCTCAGCAAGTGTGTTGGCTAGCTCGGGTAAACTAGCTGCTTGAATGTTTATAGGTATAACTTAACCAAAACAAATTAGGATGGCCACCTTTAGCTCGAAATAACCACCTATAGATCAAACTTTGACTCAATTAGTTCCAAAAGGTTCAAATTCTAGCATCAAGCATAAACAGTTAGCACCTCTATCTAAATAACTGCCCATCAACCATCATGACATAAGCCACTTCCCCTAAAATTGGGGAGTAGTCTTAAATTCAAATTGTGCGCACTTTGCTGGGTTTGGAGGCAATAGTTACTATATTCAAATCAACCTACGATTATAAAAAGAGATTAGATGATAGGCAACAGCTTCTTTTGGACACTTTTAGTTTTTCGATCCTTATCTATTCTCTCTTTGCAAAATCTTTAACTTACTTTGGTATCAGAGAAATAATGCCGAAGTCACCTTACCAACCCCCTTAGTCTTAACCATTTCTATTTTGCAGAACTATCCAAAATATTCTTTATTTCAAATTCTGATATCAACTATATGATTTTTTTATGTAATGAAGTAATTGTTTCCTCAATATATTGATAGCAATTTATAAACATATGTGGTTAATATGGTACTCATGATAAAGTTTTTAATGTACTTATGAATTAATTTCATTAGTATAATATAATACTATAAATCGATATATTTTTATATGGCGCCGGTTTTTAAACAGTTCTCCGTGATTATGAAACTCAATTTTTAATTGAATAATGTTTGTCACATTATTAGTTGACAGGTCTTCGAGTAAATCAAACGTCGGCTTCAATTATGAATACATTCACTTGCGCAAGTGATACACATATGATAAAATATCTTATACATCATAATGATAATTTGTGTTACTTAAAATTCTACACTTCCCCGGCCTAAATGGAAGATTCTAATTGAAATTATTTTCTAGCTTTCTAAGAGTAGATGTGGATGATAAAAGGCCCGCATATGCCATTCAAATTCATGTGGTGACTATTGTCCAAAATTCACCGAAATTCTTCAATCATGACTTCTTCGTAATTGAATTGTATACATTCCAGATTTGGTTGTGGCGTCTCCAACCAACTGACATGTAAATATATTAATGATAACCTATGAGATGTTGATTATTGAAAATTTATGATTAATGTACATTTCAGTGAGGCTTACTAGCTAATGCTTGGTAACATACGTTAATTAAACTCAGTCTTATACGATAATTGTTAAGGAAATTGTTGGCCAAAAAAAAAAAACATAAAAACATTAAGGAAATGCATCACTGATTTCCTTTATCCTTTCACTCAATTTTCAAAATTAATGATTGGAATTATTTAAATTCATGAACCATAAGCCAATGAAAAAGTTCCGCCCTTCCATATGCCTTATTTTTAATTTATAAGTATATAGTCAATTTGAAATTTTTTTTCTTTTTAGTATATCTGATAAGTATGGATACACTTATTAAAGGAACACACAATAACAAGTAAGGATGGTACATTTTAATTTGATTCGATTTTTCTTCCAAACCATATAATTGTGGTTTGGTTTTTTATAGTTTTGAATCAAACAGTATGGTTCGGATTAAGAATTTTCCCAAACCATAAAGTTTTGAATTGGTTCAGTTTGATTTATCGATTGAACTATATTTTATAGTTTAAGGAAATAAATTTATATAATATGTAATCTTATATGAATATTATAAATTTTTTTAATAATAGTAAGTGGTGATATTATATTAGAGATTGTAAAGTTAATATTCATCTTACTAAGAAACTTCAAATGTCTAATAGTAGTTAATTTTATTTATAAAAGTAACATATACTATAAATTTTGAATCAATATATATATAATTTATGGTAATAAAAATTCAATGCATATGTATTTTAGTGAATATAAATTAAAAATTCTTTTAAATACTATATTACAACAAAAGAAATTCTTCACTTATAAGTAAAATATTTTGATTTAGTTTTATGAATTAGCTTGGTTTATCCTTTCAAATCAAACCATGATAAACTGAACCATAAATTACTAGTTTGATTCTATTTGAAATTTTTTTGACCAAATTGCAATAAAAACCGTATTTTTTATTTGATTTAGTTTGGTTTGTATATTGATTCAATTTGATTTGTTTTTTTCTCCACCCCTAATAACAGTGCATACACTTAACTTTGGCCAAAGATAAATATAAATCAATAAATAAATAATGGAAATTATTGATTCGTGAAAATTTGCTAAAAAGTTAAGGATAGAAAGTCAACTTTTTTTTTTTTCCCTCTTTATTCGTGCATCAATAATTTTGTTCTCCTTTCTAATCCTCAACGAAATCCGAGTAATTACCGGGATGTGATATTTATATATTCATTTCTTTAATTATGCATCAATACCAAAAATGTGAATTGTTTTTATCTTATTTTCTGATTCTTAACAAAGTTCCCAATAATTATTGGGATATGATATTTATATATCGAAATCCGTTATTGTACATTTTATTTAACTAAATCTGTAAATTTCTCTTTTTTCAATCATTACACAGCACACGATATATGGTACCATTATTGATACAAGGCGAAGATGAAGAAAATTCAATTCGGAAAAGTCGGTGCCTACAAGCACGAATATTAGGTGATTAGAATGGCTGATAATGACAATTTCTGCTGCGAGAAAGGAATATTTTAGTTTTCGTTGCGTCCAGTCGATACTGAAGCTGAGTAGGCAACCATGAGGATAAGCACCAATTGACCACACCACGAAACGATGCGACGTTATCTTTCTTGAAAATTTTCCACCAATGGCAAAGTTCCAATTATTAAACCGTTGCCTCCCCAAGAGGATCATTCGGCATTCCCAAGTCAAATAAAACTGCAAAGAAATGGTGAAATCAGTAAGGAAAACTCTACCTTCATTGAGATTAACGGATACTACACCACCACCCCTACTTACGACCTTCTTGTTATAAAACCTTATAATAAATTCCAAATTTTCTCCTGGTTCGGTCATTCCTATGCAAGACACCCACTAGTAAGGAGTAGTTCTCCAAACTAATAAAAACTAATCAATTCATTCCAACTACTTGAATAAAAGGTTTTGTAGCTAGTGTTAACATATTATTCTCTATTTGACCTTATTGATACTAACATCATTTATAATGCCTTAAATCAATAGACATTAATAAATTAATTTCAACTACTTAATTCAAAAATTTTTACTTAGTATTGACATATGTAGAGGATTAAATTTAATATTGGGCTTCATGTCTATTGATTAAATGGATTTAGTTCCTCGGGCTAACGTAACTGAGTCTAATGAGCAAAGCTCATAAATTACTAAAATGATTAAGAGAGACTTGACATGATGGGTTTAAAGTAGGACTTGTTGGATTGATCCATTTAATCCACCATTTCTTGATTTGTTTCACACTAAAATAATAAATAAAGTCTTTATCTTTATCTAGTTGTAAACCTATGAAAATAACTTACTTAAGATCCATTAATAAAGGGCTTCAATCTTAACTATGGATCACTATTATGATTTAATGAATATGATTAACTATTATTTCCTATAAATATCCTATTTACATCCTCATTTGGATAAGAGAAAAACCCTCATTAACGTTTTTATTCTATCAGAACATTATCTCAAAAATCAAACACTTAAATACGTTAATAACACCACCCCGTTATTCATTAATTCTGGAATTTGATACCGTTGTGCTTCTCCACCTATCACCATATGTATTAGAGTCTCATTAAGGTTATCTACTTCTCTTCCTTGCATTTCTCTTCTAATCATTCCAAGCGAGTCACACGTCCCGCGACTTTTCACGCGATACGTACATGGCCCTTACATCTGTACTCATACCCTCACAACATGTTATTTATCACTTGACCTTATATATCACTACTAAACATTTCTTACAGTCCATATAAGATTCTCTTTACTTTATATTCACATAGGTATCCATAGTCCATGCTTGTTTTTCAACCATAATACTCTACTATAGATGAGAAAAAGAACAATGAAAATTTTGTATGCTAAAGAATCATTAACCTCATCACACTTATCTTCATTTCAAATCATAAGTTAGGCTTACCTGACCTAGGTCTAAGTTGGCTAACCTAAGCGTAAAAGTTGGCATTCTGCATGGCTCATTAAAATTGATTTGGTAGGCTTAGGCTTGGACACTTACATCTAAAATAACTTATCAACAGACTCCTACTTAAAAAATAAATAAATAAAGGAATAAAAATGAAAGGGAAAGAAAATCGGAGGGAGTAGAAATAAAATTGTTTATGATTAAAAAGAAGAAAGATGAAAGATGGAGGTAAATTTTGATATTAATGAAACAATGTAATTTTCACCTAATCTGATGAATCAATTATATGTACTTTTTTCTTTTATTCAAATAGTATACTATTACAATGATTTGAAAAGAAGAGAACTAAATCTAATCTATTCAACTAGATTACTAGAATATTCATACCACTTAATTACAATGATCTTGATATTCTATATAATAATTAAGGAAAAAAATAAAAAGAAAAATCTATTGGCCTTTTGAAATGAATTTAGGACACATTTGGTTAACTATATAAAGTGATATAAAATAATTATTCCTTCCTTACAGTTCATTTTTTTGCATTTAATTGGTAGAATTGTTATCACAACAAAATAAAAAAAATTAACCTATAATAGGATTGTAGACTAACCATATATTTTTTTAATTTTTTCCATCATATCTATGGGATTGTAAAAGAATTATAAAAAATAACTATCATTTTTTTATTTTGTCATTTTCAAAAGTTAGCAATTATATTTATATATTATTCCGTTCTAGAAATGAAGCGTTTATTCACGTGAAAAGACTGAAAAATATAATGAGCACTTGTAGATTAGACGTTGGTATGTAACGGGATTTGAGGAGAAAATCATAATTGCGGAGAATCCATATAAAAACGAGTCAAAGTGAGGAGCGTGAAAAAGTGGTTCAGGAGCACACAGAGACCCGTCAACTTTTCAAGAAACACTTGAATGATGCTAATAAAATACGTATTTTATTAGTGGTGGACAACTTTTAATAAGATTGCATTAAAAAAATAAAAACTATTATCATTAATCTGTATTTAAAGACATTTCATTAAAAAATGCGGCGTGTTAACACTAGCCCACCGTTTTCCGAACTTTCCATCCTTCACACCGTTCATCACATGCCGAACGAGATAAAGCACAAGGGGCACGCACTCTCCAAACCATGTGTTCCTACACCTCCATCTTCGTCTCTTCCACAGCGTTCAAGGACAACATTTAGTATTGGTATACCAACCGTTAATGCGGATATGATAAGGTTACAAGTAGAATTGAGTTCGACAAAATCTGATCGAATTCGCTTAATAAACAGGTTTTATAGATACGTCCGAGTATAATTCATCAAGCTATTTAAGAAGACTCATCTTTTTTAATATTGATACTATTTGATGCACATCTTTCAATGCGTGACTATTATCTGCTATTAAGTGCTTCATGGAAATATAACCAATAACATCGAGATTTGAGGGTCGACACAAGAAAAAATTTGTAATGATCAACTAATAAGTGGAAACAGGGTATGCTTGTGTTTTATGATCTTTTGTGGTAACATGATTTTGATCAATGAATGTTACAGTTATTTGGTTTTTTAAGTTATCATTTTTTGCTTAACATAAAGTGATAGGGTTGATAGATGATTTACTTTGATGTGCTTAGCTAGACATTGATTTAGTGTTTTGTTGGATTATATTTATGTAATTTGTTTTTGTGACGATGATCTTATCAATAGGGATAGCAATTTGTGTTATCGTATGATGTATTTATAAACTAAATGGATATTAAGCTACAATGTAGCAATAGGAGTACATAATATTACTAAATTTAAGTTCTATAACATCATTAAATTAAGTAAAAATATAACTTAAATAGATATTAGTATTACTACTAGTGTTAATTTAGAAATTTATTATATTATTTATCAAATTTTTAAGAGAAATAGTAAAAATTTCTATCCATGAGTTAGGTTTTTTTCCCCCACCTAAACTACAATGTATTAATAAGAATATATAACTAAAAGTATTTCATGCCTTTAATTAGAAAGAAGTAATTTGTGGAACAAAATGAAAATATGATAGAATATATAACGTATTTTGTATCCCGTGTTCGAGTGTAGAAGCTTGACCTAAACTTAGGCACAAATTTAACTATGTTTAAACGTGTTTAATCTATTTATGTCTTGTGTCAAATTTTTTTATATACTAACTTATTTAAATCATGTTATGTTGTATTCGAATCTATCGTGTCAAAGTTGCGTATTGCCACCCTTACTTATCAAGAATTTTCTTTCCCTTGTAGTTTTATTTGATAGACTTGATAATTATAATATTGATATATTTTATATTTTTTCATTGATAAAGAAGTTCAACTAAACAATACATTTATTGTGTGAGAAGAATTATGTGAAAACCTAATACCATTAATGAATGAATCATGATAAATTGAGATTTTCAAATAGAAGTATACTTAGAAGTGTAATTGTGGATTTTCAAGTTACATGATTACATCACCTCCAAAACCAACATACATGATTTCACTCTCACCAAATTGAATTATTTTTATCCAAACTAATTAAGTAGGCATAATAACTAGAATCTATTGATATTTTAAACCTGGGCCCTTTAGGCTCATATCGACCTACCTTGACTCAACTTGCTAGTATTTAGCCATACTGTCCTCTAACCTTAGCCCTAGCCTAACAAATAGCTTACCCAGTTGTAATAGCTTACAACAACTAGTAGATAGAATGATAAGGCTTGGAGACTCAGTCAATAGCCGTTGCCTAATAAATTTGGATTACATTGGATTGTACATTCCCATTACCCATAAGTGTGGATTTGCTAAAGTGCTACTCCAAGTCCCTTAACATTCGGCTACCCTCTTCTATAAATATCAACCAATATCCTAACGGTAAACCACTTAAACTCATTTTGCACTTTGCCTACATTTGAGTATTCTTGCATCCTTATTCTCTCCTTACACACAAAGTACTAATTTAAGCATCGAAGCGACTACGTTGGACAACACCTTAGCACCCCTTACAATTATTTGTTTTGTAGGCTCCCTATTCAAACATAAAGCATAAGCTCACATCACTCTACTAGCAAAATCCCAAGACAACATTTGGTGCCTTCTATGGAAATAAACTCATTCAATATCAAAACAATGCAAAACACTCTCCAAACACTTTTCTTACTTTTATTGTTCACTATGTCTAGCATTGTAGATCCATACAACTAACCTCCAACTGTATAAACCCCTAAGCAACGATTAGAACAACTAGAGAAGCTACTTGAAGCATTTACTACTTATAGTAGGGAGCTCCAAGCTAAACTTAACGAAGTTGAAAGGTAAAGTAAGCACACTTAATTACCTGAAGTCTCAAACGCCTATAATGGGTAAAACAAGCAATAGTAGCAAAATGGTAGTGCTCAACAGCCTAACCCCCTAGTGTAGTAGTAGCAGGTATGATCTGTAATTAACTGCGATTGCACTCTTGTTGGCAAGGAGTAGGTGGCTGACTCTCATGGGAGGGTTATACACTTTATAGCATGTGGAGTTTACTCGGCTGACAATGCTGACCTAAACAAGCTCCATGAAATAATGAAGAGGCTCTTTGTGAAGCAGGAGAGCAATTTAGTTAAAGGCACTAGCAATAAAACCCCCTTCATTAGAGGTGTTCAAATCAGATCTTTCCTCCAAACTCTAAGATCCCCACCTTAGACCAATATAATGGCACCAATGATCTTAATAATCACCTCCTTCATTTCTATAACCTCATGAACCTTCATAGTCATAGGGATCCAATCATATGCAAGGCCTTTCTAAGCACTCTAGTTGATTAGACAGGAGGAAGGGGAGACCCTTCAGGAGTATATGGCATGGTTTAATAGTACCATGGTCGAGATCCCTTAACTCGATGAGGGAGCTACTATTTACGTCACTCTGCTCAGTATCAGGCCTTTTGGGGATTTCTTCTAATCAGTTTCAAAAAGTAAGTGCAAGACCCTAGCCAATTTCTAGAACAAGACTTAGAAATAGATAGATTAGGAGGACATCTACACTAGGTGCAAAGTTGACATGGAAAGGTTAAGTGGAGAGAAGGAAATGGAAAAGGGCTTTATCAAAGATCGCCTTGATGGTAAGTTGTCGAGCTGAGCTGATAGGAAATGCTTCAACAACAAGAAGCATCCATTACCCTCACCACCATTCACTTAACATACCCCTATGAATTGTCTTATGGCTCAAGTCTATATAAGGCTCTAAGGAAGAGGCCTACTGCAAAAGTCCCCCATGATGAAGGGGAACCCCAACCATCGAAACTCAAACAAATTTTATCAAGTCTACAAGGATTACGATAATACAATAGATGAGTGCTTATAGCTTAAGAATGCCATAGAGTACACCATCCAAAGGGGCTTGTTTATAGAGTATGTGGTTAACGCCAATGATGGTAAAGATAGGGCACCTCGGAGGTGACGAATTGAGGATGGCCAAAAAGAAGAAAATAATGACCATTGCAACCACCAAGGCCTTAATGGTATTATCAACATTATTATTGGGGGGTCGTACCTAGGGAATTGGCAGAGTTGTAACAACTTAGCTAACGTCCCATTTGAGGTAATGCTTATGAGAGAGAAGAAGCAAAAGCAAGATAGCTTTATCTCCTTCTCTGACAAATATTTGAAGGGGGTTAACACCCCCCATTACGATGCACTAGTGATTAGGGCAAGGATGTCAGGCTTTAAGGTCTTGAAGATCATGGTGGACACTTGTAGTTCCACTAACATCCTCTTCAAGCACACCTACAATAAGATGTAGAAGAAACTGCCCATGTAGATGAAGCCATACCACCGTGATATGATTGGCTTCAATGGGGGAATAGTTCGACCTAAGGGCATCATCACCTTGGAAATGAAGCTTAGCAATAATGAAAATGTCACTTGTTAGCTAGTGGAATTCGTAGTGATGGCTACCCATCCCTTACAACACTTTTTTGGGATAACTAACCCTCACCAGTTTTAAAATCATTACATTGTCCTTATATTTAAGGGCCAAATTCCTAACCCCTACCGAGTGAGAGTTTATAGGTGTAACCAAAAGCTCTCTAAAGAGCTTTATGTGAAGATAGCTCAAAGTGACAATGTCTTTGCTTTAGAAATAAGTCCATAGGAGAAGCTAACTAAGAAAGGTCGGGTGAGAAGACGGAAGATGTGTAGATTTGGCACCAACCTCGACCAAACCACTAAGGTTAGGGTCGAGATGTTTCCCAAGGTGAAGGAAGCCATTGTTAAGTTCTTGCAAGCCAACTTGGATCAGTTCACCCGGTTGCCATGGGACATGTTGAGTATATTGATAGACTTAACAACCTATAGCCTCAAAATTGATGAGAATGTTTGGCCTATAGAGCAGAAGAAGAGGCATTTTGCTTTAAAATGGTAGACTGCCATTAAAGAAGAAGTGGTGAATGTGCATAAACTATATCGACTTCAGTAAAGCCTACTCAAAGGATTGCTTCCCTCTTTTAAGGATAGATTAGTTGGTTGACTCCACATCAAGACATGCTATACTGAGCTTTATGGATGCATTTTTTGTTTACAATCAGACTAAGATGGACGTGAAAGGCAAAGTCCAAACCTCCTTCATTACAGATTTTGGCACCTATTATTTTATTATCATGCCTTTTAGCCTAAAAAACATTACAGTAACATATTAACAAATGGTGACCACTTTGTTCAAGCCCTAGCTTAGGCGTAACATGGAGGTTTACGTAAATGATATGATCATCAAGAGCAAGCATCCTTGTGACCATGTCAATGACTTGTAAGAAGCCTTTAACAAAATAAAGAAGTATGACATGAAGCTGAACCCCCAAAAGTATCTATTTGGGGTTGGCTTTGGTAAGTTCTTAGGCTTCATGATCACATAACAAGGGATTGAGGCCAATTTAGAAAAAATTAAGACCGTCAGGTACATGAAGCCCCCCACCTTGGTTAAGGAAGTCCAAAAGCTCAATGGCATGATGACCGCACTAAATAGGTTCATCTCTAGAAGCGCAAATAGATGCATGGAGTTCTTTAAGATCCTTAGGAATCCTAAGGGTTTTTAATAGACTCTTCAATGTGAAGTAAACTTCAAGGAGCTATAGAACTTCCTAAAGCACCTACTTATCCTCTTGAAGCTTATCTTAGGAGAGGATCTCTACCTATACTTGGTAATTATTGATAGGGCACTTTCATATATGCTAGTCAAGATGGAAGGGAGAGAGCATAGGCCAGTATACTACGTCAATTACATTCTCCAAGGGCCTGAGGTAAGATACTCTAATGTAGAGAAGTTCTTCTCAACCATCGTAATTTCTACACATCAACTTCAACCTTATTTCTTGGCACACTAAATCATTGTGTTGACAAACCAACACTGTGCATGCTTTTATAAAAGCTTGATACTTTTTGTTGAATGAATAAGTATGTGCTAGAGCTAAGCACATACGAAATTCAATACTAGCCATGAAATGCCTACAAAGCACAAGTGGTGGCCAATTTTATCGTAGAGTATACTGGAGAGGAGGAAGTGCCACTTAAAGATAACAAACTGGTATGGACTCTCCATGTTGATGACTATTCCACCTCTAGAGGAGGTAGTGTAAGTTTGGTGCTCATTAGATCGCACAAAGTAACAATTTGCTATGCCCTTAAGTTTAGGTTTGATACGATCAACAACAAATTCGAATACGAAGCCTTGATCGCTGGTCTTAAGTTGGCAAAGGAGATCTGTGCTAAGCACCTTAAAGTATTCTTAGACTTTATACTCATCATCCAGCAAGTCTAAGGTGAATATTAAACCAAGGATGATACTATGGTAAAGTATTTGGACAAAGTAAAGGCTCTTTTAGTTGATTTTTCGTCATGGAATATTACAAAAATTCCCTAAACAAAGAACTCAGCAGTTAACTAGATGTCTAAACTCACCTTTACTAGAATACAGAAGCTAGAGGTGAAAGACAAGAAAATATTCATTGAGTACTTGCTAGAGAACAGCATCAACCAAAGCAGAGCCAAGGTTTTTGAGCTCAATATGGCACCAATAAAGCTAAGCTAGATGAACCCCATTAGAAACCATTTGGAGTAGGACACATTGTTGACCAAGAAGAAGGAGGTTAAGAAATTAAGGTACCATGACACTAACTATAACTTGATCAATGATGTCTTGTATAAAAGAGGAGTCAGTCTTACCTTGCTGAGATGCTTTCAACTTGATGAGTGGTTGCATGCCATGGAATAGCTACATACTGGAGTGTATAGCAATCACCTCTAATCATAAGCCCTCTACATCCTAACTCTTTAGCTTAGATAATATTGGCCTACTATGAGGTAAGACGCAAAGGCGGTAGCCCAAAAGTATCCTTAGTGTCAAAAGCATGCTTCAATCATACATGCCCCTAGCTCCAACCTTCAACCTCTGACAAGCCCTTGGCCCTTGGCCTATTGGGGTATCCATATCCTTAGCACTTTTGCCAAAGGCCTTTAGGGGGTGGCAATTCATCATTGTAGCCATCAGCTACTTCACCGAGAGGGTTAAAGTTGAGGCCGTTGCTAAGATAATAGAGAGGAGCATGGAATCCTTTATTCGCAACAATATCCTCTCCAGGTTCGGGGTTCTACTTACACTCATGATGGATAATGGGCGGTAGTTTGACAACCCCAAATTTAAAGAATTTTGTACGAAGCATTACATTACACCCCACTTCACCTTAGCTACGCAGCGCCAATCCAACGACCAGGTTGAGGTGCTAATAGGATCATCCTCAACAGCATTAAAAAGAAGGTCAATAAAGCTCAAGATAGATAGGCAGAGACGAGCTATTGAACATCTTATTGGGATACAAGACCACTCATCACACTTCTACAAGCAAAACTCCATTTCGCTTGGCTTTCGACTCAAAAGCGATCCTCTCCATTGAGCTAGAGCTTCCCAACTTCCGAACTTAGTTTTTCAATGCTATCATGAATGAGTCTCTTTTACAAGCCAACATGGACATTATAGAGGAGATTTGAGACCTTGCTCTAGCTAGAGTAGCCACTTATCAACACAGGGTTGCCAAATATTATGACAAGAAGGTCCAGTACAAATAATTTAAGGTAGGAGATCTAGTTTGCCAAAAACTCTAAGCCATTGGCTTTAGTGAGGGATATGGAAAGGTAGCCCCCAATTAGGAAGACCAAGTTAGAGTTAGAGAGAACTTGGGGACCGGGGCATATAAGCTAGAGAGGTTAGATGGAGAGCTCATCTCACTCACATAGAATGCCGACAACCTACGACTATATTTCGATTAGAATATTATAAATACAATTATACTTTCCCTTGAAATTATTAATGAAAGTTTCACTCTCCTAAGTTATTATGTGTCTCCTTTTATTTTCATTCTTAACTCATCCCAACTCGAAATGGGTGAATGGACTTGTAATTTACTAAAATCTTCATAAGGACTCCTAACTCTTGTGCCTTTTCAAGCAAGGGTAAGTTGGAACACCACTAACTTAACCCCTCATTGGGTAACCTTGGTAATAAGGAACACCCTTTACATGATTAAGGAACTCCCACAGTGCCTACTAGAGCACCACTAGCTTAACCTCCATTGCGACCTAAGCTACTAGTAACCAAACGATTCCCCTAAGAAGAATAACCCTAGCTCTTCCCTTAATAAGGTGATCGAGGCCATTAATAGTCAAACGGTCCTTTAAAAAGAGCTACCTTAACTCTTCCTTAAGCAAAGTGATCTTAGGCTCTGATAGCTAAACCATCCTAAATGAAAAATTGCACTAACCCCCTAATTGAGTCAGCCAAGTATCAACAAGATAGAAATATAAAGACATAAAAGAAAACATAAAGTACCAACAAGGTGAAGCTTTTCATTGAATTGATTGGAACATTTATAATGATAAACGCCAACATATCGACCTAGTATAAGAATTCTCTTCATTCATAGAAATCAGACAAATACAAGAGTAAGAAAAAGAAAGAAAAACACTGGCTTATCATTTCGAATTAGCTAACTTTGGTAATTTAGAGAACACAAACATGTTAATTTGTTTAGAGGGCTAATTTACTTGAACTAGTTGTAACTAAGCTGAGGAAGCAAGAGGAGGAGTCTGTTGGCTCTAGTCGATAAGAGGGTTAACTTAACTAATCCTTCTCATCAGTGCTTTTAAGGGTGACCTCCTATGGAGCTATCAAAGTTAAAGAGGATATAGGAGCATCTTGGATGACCTCAATAGTAGGAATGGTTGTCCTCTCCTTCTCCTTGGTTTCCTTTTCCTCCTTATGAGTTAGACCATCCAAGAAGTTTAAAAAGCACAAGTCTAGTTAAGGTTGTTGTTTAAGCACCATCTCTTGGAGCACTAAGCCTAACTTAGTGGAGATATCCCTGTACTTGTCAATCTACTACCTTATTTTGAGGAACCTCTTAATAGCCTTTTGTTTAGCAATGGAGCTCATGACATCCCCATTTTTGAGGCTAGAGATCAACTCTTTCATTTCATTAGCCTCTTCTTGAAGATCCTGGATCTTTTCTAGCTTCTCCTTTTGATTTAGCCAGCTCTACTAAGTATTTCTTGGCATTCTCACATTCATTTGCCTTCATTGCTAGCTCAATTTGCATCCTCAAGACTAATGCACTTAACTTATGGTTACATTGATTGAGCTCCTCCTTGGCCTTCTTCTCCTCCTCAAATTTTTTGGAGAGTTCAGCCTTGGATTTTTTCTCTTCCTCTAGTTTCCTCTTTAGTAGGTCGATCTCCCAATAGCCTCCCTTAGCCTTTTTTTTTCTCCTACCTCTCCTTCTGTAACTTGGCCTCTAGCTTTACCTTCTATACATAAGAACGATAGAGACATCGGTTAGCCTTGCTGAATTTTTCATAAAAATGCCTAGAAGAGGTCCCCGCCTCCTTATAGCCCTTCTATACACTAAACACCTCATTGTAGAGGTTCTTTACCTCTTGTACTACCATATTGTAGTGATCGAGCCAAAGTAGCTCTTGACCATTATATTGCACTACATTAAGCAAACTATGAGCAATTAGAAGAAAAATTTAAAAGTACATTGTAGAGTAAAGCAACTTAAAAGAATGAAGATTCACTTGTCGAATGAGTAAGCTGAGGTAGCCTCCTAAATCCATGGGTGAATTGACTTAGACCTCTGCCATCTTCTCTAGGATGGCCCAATTAACAAGGGTGAAAGACCCCATTGAAGCTTAAATGCTGAGCTCCCAATAGTATAGGATCACCTCACTGCTTCGGATATTCTACTTTGGCTTAAGGAGTTGCCCCCTGACATGCTTAGTGGTTGACTCGGTAGTCCTTATGAATAAGCAACTATTCTTAAACTTGTACATAACAATTCTAAACAAGTCCAGCATTATCCCTAGCCTCCGATGCTCATTCAACATGTCCTGATGGTTTTCCCCCATCTTGTTGAAGTAAAGGTATAGGTGACTAGAGGGGAGACCACTAGTGCTGGATCGGCTGAGTGGCTCCTTTATCTTTGCTCTCTTTAGATTTGGTACGCTTGCCTTACTTACCTTAAGGGCCTTCCTCTTTTAACCGACTTGCTTAACCCTCTTACAGGTTTTGGGCCTCTTCTCTTTGCTCTTAGAAGTGGGGTAGAGTACCATCACTTCTTGATCATTAACAATAGGAGCGTCCTTCCTTGGTGACAATAAGACTAAACAATGGAGCAGAATCATATATGGGAGCTACCATAGTTCGGGGCTAGAAAACCACTAGGTCCAAGGAAAGGGAACTAATGGAGACCCCTTAAGGCAAGACTGGTGGCTCTATCCTACTAGTCTCCCTTAACCTTAACTTTGGCTTCATAGCCTTCCCCTTGAGGTCAGTAGCTTTCTTCTTAGGTTTCATCTTAGAACCTCACTACATCAAGAGCTCCAGTTCACTAGGTTAAGGTAGCTCTCTAAACCTTACTAGCTTCTTTCCTATAAGTACAAATGAACAATGTTAATAAAAGATAAATACTATAAGCACTTATAGGCTCTGTCGTGATTAACACAGGTAAGGACTCCCCAGTCCTCATTACAAGCCCATGCTAGCACAACGAAGGAGTTAATTCACCTCGAGGTCGAACCTATACCTCCTAGCCACTTCTTCATCACAACTCTCTCCATGCTTAGAAAGAGCTGAGCAATTAGTAAAGTGAAGCATCTCTACATGGTTTCCTTGGCATTGATCAAAAGATTATGCCTTAGAGCCGTAAAGGCTTCAATCTCTCGTGCAGCCTTAGAGTCACTCAAGCCGAGCTTCTTTAAAGCGTTAGTTCGGACCAATTTGGTCTATCAACTCCAAAAATTAGGTTCCTTAGGTAGCTCCACTATGAGGAACTCGTCTTATAGTTCTTCTCGAACGAGTTTAAGATCTTAAACAAATTTTTCCCTAGGTAGTTTTAGAGGTACGTCTACCTATTCAAGATCTTTTATAGATAAAAATAGTTAAATAGCTTAAGCGTGGCTCGTATCACTAAATACTTGTAGACGGCTTGAAATGCCTTTAATAACCTCCATCTATTGGGAGGAATTTGAACAAGGCATCATCGATGGTAATCGAATAGCTCCCTCTCAAACTCGATGAAAAGGAGGCACATCTCATACTCAGGTACTTTTTATGCACTACAAAATGCCTCCCTGATAATAGTGGTACTCTCTCCTCTCGTTATAGCAATCGTACCACTAAGCCAGGAAACTCCCCTACAATAAAATTTCTTAAAACATAATTTATAACAGTTGGTTACTTTTGCTTACTTGACCACTTAACTCTTTATCATCCCTAGGCCTATGAACAAATCAATAGCACCGAGAAATGCCTCGTAGGGATAGACATCTCATAAAATGGAGTTTATCAGTGCTGCCCTATCTAACTCCTCTAACATCCTTCTTAACTCCTCATATAATTCTACCAACATGGACAAAAACTCCTTGTCCGTCACCCTTAGGGGGGTATCGCTCATAGTAGCCTCTGAGTTCGAAGACGTTAGTTAACATCGTGATGAACAGAGTTGTGACTTACTGGAGTTTGCTCCAGAATTAGTTGACGTTTCGAAGTATGGAAGGAAGGGAAAGAGAAGAAAGTTGAAGAAGAAGAGAGTGATCATAGCTATAGTAAGAAAGTAAGAACTTCATGGAGTGTAAAGTATTTGCTTAGTGGATTTAAAGGGTATATATAAGCCTCAAGTATGGGGAAGTGCACTAATGGTTATGAGGATCCATATAAGCACAATCCTTCCAATGCGTTATGATCTAGACATGTGGTGGCGATTTTAATCAAATGGCCAAGAATAAAGCAACAGATAGCTACAACAATATGGATGACTTGACAGACATGACAGCTATCATGTTGCAATAAATGCACTATAGGAATGTAGGCCAAAGTTAGAATTTGAAAGGGTTAACTCCCTTAAGAAGTTTGACTAAGGTCCTTTCAACTTCTAATTCTACACCTACCATAGCACTTCCTCAATACCTTAGCTCAGGAAGTCCTTGTTCTTAATATAGATAGGTTGACTCATTTTGAATCTACCATTGCAAGCTTAACTCTACTAACCTGATTGTACAATACCCCTCAAGACTACCTCCTTTGCTCAACACCCCTAATTACTCAAGGAGGTCGATCCTTACAATCTCTAACTTGACACTTGAGTATCCAGCTCGACTTAAGGTGTGGTCAACTTGAAACACCCTACAAGGTGTCTCCTCAGCATAAACTTCTTTTATGTTACATTGTAAGTCCCGTGTAAGATATCAAGAAGGGGGGTGAATTAATATCTTTTACAAGGATGAAACTTTTTCAATTTTTAAAACAAATCCCCTCTTAATCACTTAAACGGCATGACAAGTTGTTAAAAATTGATTGTTTAACTTTATGCGCAATACAAATAATAAAAATTAGAAACTAAATAGAGTAGAGAGAGAAAATCAAGTGATCGATTTATAGAGCTTCAACTTTTTGCCTACTATTCTCTTTTATCTCCATTGCTAAGGACCTAGTTCTTCTCACCAATGCTGTTCCACTAGTTCAATCTTTTCACTAAACAAAGATCAATGGTAGATTACAAGGATATGCAATCACTTCTCTATCCTATCTCATTAGCTCTTCCTAAGCTAAACACAGGACTTAGAGAACTCCCTAACCTCACATGCTCAATTTATAATATCAATAATGTTTATAAACAAAATGAGACAATACAATCAAATCGCTCTTTACAACTTTCGCATAAATGCAATAACAATGAAATAATAAAATTGTTTTCGCTCAGTTTTGACTAAGTTTCTAATACAGTTTTTGACAGTCTATCCAAGAGAATTTTTTAAATTCAATTTTGATCTCAAGTGTATTGTTTTTAATCTTGTATAGCATCGTCTTTAAATTAAATAAACTACTGTATAACAGCTAGAAATGGCTAGTTCCAGATTTTTCTTCAAGATATCTTTATTTAAACACAATTAGTTTTATTATTGGAGAAATATCCCATGAAAATAGGAACCAAATTTTTGAATTTTTGAAAACTTAAATCCTACTGTTATTGATTTATTTCTTTGCTAAGCTTGTGTAATTTAAAAGTTGCTACATGTGATGATTTGTTCCAACTCTCCTTTGATTATGTGGAACTTTAAAAATTTGAAAATCATACTTCTAATATTATGGATAAACATGAAAAGATATGGTCAAATCTTCATATATCTTGCTCTTTAAGAGTAGTCTAACACCTGATCATAGTTTATTTGATATTTGCTGTGAACAAATCTATTCCCTTCTTTAATATCTTTATTTGAATTATGAAAATAAAACTCTCATAAAAATTTGGTTGAATTTATCCACAATATCCATACTTATCTTCAGCAAAATATCTTGAAGTTCTTAAATTATTGTCAACAAAATAGGCTACAACCTTGTCTTGAAAAACTTACAAGAATCACCATTGAATTCTTAAGTTTTTTAGCGTAGCTTTATCTAATAAATACTTATAAATAATTTGAATTTTATTTGAACTTAATATATGACACTAATGTAGCAAATCCTTTTACAATTAAGGTCCTTAATATATTTAAAACTTGACCAACCTTACTAAGAATGTTCGAATACCTTCTTTCCAAAATATATTGACCAAACCTTAATCAAACATTCCATAAATCTGATTTTTGAGTGTACTTAAATTAATCCAACTTAAAATTCCCAAGGACTAAATCCAACTTTAGTGGAATGAAATTAAGTATATTACCCAAATATGCCCAATAAAGTAGAGGTAAACCTTCTACATATATTTTTAACTTAATTTATTCAAATTATTTAGAAAATGGTGTAGGAATAGCTATTGATATCAATATTGTATACAATCAGTATTATTCTAATTTGTTACTAATATACTTTCTGACATACATTCTAATTAGCATAATTACAAACTTAATTTTCTTCCTTAAATTGATTTCATTCAAAAGTTAACCTACACACTTGATGTTCTTGTTAAACATACTTTAACCTTTTTTCCATTATGGTTTTTTTTTTTAGAATTAATCAATATTATATCATGATATATCTATATACTTCATAAATATATTAGTGATAACTTACCATATGTTTTGTTATCATCAAAACCAAATTAAAAGACTTAACACTCTTCTTCAAGAATGTTAGCATGTCCTCCTAACACTTCAGATTGCTAAGCTAGCATGAGTGCTTCAGGTTTAGTTCAGCCATGTGCCTAAGGAACCTGTCCATTCTCTCCCCTTACCATCTCGAAAGGTAATGAGACTACTCAGGGTAAGGGGTGGTCTAGGGAAGGGTGGTTGTTGTTAGGTATAGGCAAGTGTTACTAGGATATTTTGGACCTGGGCTCCTCTAAACCATGCCAACTTGCCTCAGCTCACTACCTGGCTCGACTTGCCAATATTCTACCCTACTGTCCTCTAAGTCGACCTCGACCTTAGCGTATCAAACAACCTACCTAGTTGTAATAGCCTACAACAACTAGCAGATAGAAGGATAAGGCATGGAGACTCATTTAATTGCCATTACTCAACAAATCTAAACAATGTTAGATTGTACATTCCCACTATTAATAATATGTGAACGTACCAAAGTGCTACTCTAGGTCCCTCAAATTCTGACTGCCCTCCTCTATAAATATTGTTGAGTTTTCTCTTAATATATTCTCATGATAACAAAAAGATGAAAATGAACTTAATAAGTTCTTTGAGTATGCAGGATGTCCTAAAGAAGATAATTGTTAAGAAGGAAAATAAGTTTGAATTCGTGCCTATTAGAATGTATGTCAAAATGTGTATCATAAAGTATATTAGTATGAGAACAGAACAGTGTAGTTAGTATACAAAATCAAGTTCAACCACTATTCCTAAGTTATTTTCTGAATAATTTGAATAAATTAAGTAAGACAAATTGGTAAGAAGGCCTAACTCCACCTTATTGGGTATATTAGGAAAATTCAATTTTGTTCCACTAAGATGGTTAAGTCCATGGGAATTTCAAATTAGATTAATTTATAGAATGCTCAAGAATCAGAATTGTAGAATGATTGATCAAGTTTTGAACGATATATTTTTTGGAAAGAAAATACTCTAATATTCTTAGTAAGGTTGGTTAAGTTTTAAATACATTAAGAACATTAATCGAAAAAGGATTTGATGCATTAGAGTTGTATATTAAGTTCAGATAAAATTCAAATTTTTTTTTTTTTTGTAAGGATTTATTAGACAAAGTTATGCTAAAAAATTTAAAAAGTTTAGTATAAATTTTGGCAAGTTTCTTGAGATAAAGTTGTAGCTTAGTTTGTTGGCAATAATTCAAAAACTTCAAGATATTTTGCTGTAGATAAGGTTGAATATTATGGATAAATTCAACCTAATTTTTTATGAGGATTTTATGTCAAAATTCAAACAAAGATATTGAAGAAGGGAACATATTTGTTCACAGCAAATAACAGACAAGATCAAGTGATGGACTATTTTTAAAGAGTAGTCTATACGAAGATTTGTTCATATCTTTTCATGTTTATCCATAATATTCGAAGTGTGATTTTCAAAATTTTTGAACTTCTATATAATCAAAAGAGAGTTAAAGCAAATCATCATGTGTAGCAACTTTTAAATAACTCAAGCTTGAAATAGAGAAAAATTAAGAAAAAAATTATTCAACTTTTCAAAAAATTCAAACATTTGGTTCTTGTTTTTATGGAATATTTCTCTAACAACAAAACCAATTGTGTTTGAATCAAGTTTTCTTGGAAAAAAATTAAGAACTAGTCGTTTCTAGCTGTTACATGAAAGATTAATGCAAGATAAATTGAAGCTACACAAAATTGATAATAGCAGATCAAGATAAGAACTAAAATTCAAAAGTCTCTCTCGTAAAAACTATTAAAAACTAAGAAAAAACAGTTTTCTTATTTTATTGTTATTGCATTTATACAAAAGTTGTAAAGAGCTATTTGATTGTATTATCTCATTTTCTTTATAAAAGTTGTTGACATTGTAATTTGAGTACTGTGTTTAGCTTAGGAAGAGCTAGTGGGATAAGATAGATGAACAACTAAATATCTTTGTAAGCTCTTATTCATTTTTTATTAGTGAAAATATTGGACCAGTAGAATGACACCGGTAAAGAGGACTAGGTCCTTAACGGTGGAGTTAAAAAAGAGCAGTAAGCAAAAGATTAAAGCTCTATAAATCAATTACCTAATCTTCTTTCTCTCTACTTTATTTACTTTCTAATCTTTACTGTTTATGTTTTTATTTTCACGCCTTAAATTGAACAATTAATTTTCAACTACTTATTACGCCACTTAAGCTATTAAGACGGATTTTGTTTTTAAATCTAAAAAGTTTTAGCTTTTGCAAAAGATATTAATTTACCTCCCCTCTTGTTATTTTACTCGAGACCTACAAATATTAACCAACATCCTAACATAAAATCACTTAGGCTCTTCGTGTACTTTGCTTACATTTAAGTATTCTTACATCCTTATTCTCTCCTCACACATAAAGTACTAACTTAAGTATTAGAGTGACCACACCAAATAATATCTCGATACCCTTCATAGTGTATTATTTTGCAAGCTCCCTATTCAAACATAAAGCCCAAGTTCACATCACTTTATCGGTAGAATCCTAAGACGACAGAATCAATTTATTCTCATCACGTGAAGGAATAGTTTGAAAGCTTTATTTTAAAGGATATTCCATATCTTGAAGTTATATTCCTTCTTTGCTGTAGTTTCTCTAATTCACAGCTACTAAAAAATACCTTCTCCTAATACATGGCAATTGCTTCCTCATAGGGGGGAAATTTGCCCCTATTAATGATATGTTAGAGATAGACTCGCTATTTTTCTATCATAATCCTACCAAACAAAGCTAACTTCATATTGTAGATCTCCCACCATAATTACGCCACTATAGATGTGGTTAGATGATGAATTCTCAATTATTTGAATGAGTAGGTTCTAGATGAGTATTGAAAGTTATGGGATAGATTCTAGGTATTAATTTTCAATTACTTATTACTCCTACATAGTTGGATATGAATATAATATCTTGATACTTCGTGCTTATATTAGAACTATTTTATAAGGTACAAAAGGTACAATTTTGAGATTACTTTATAACTATCCTATAAAATTTATTAAATAATATGATATATTAATAAATAAAGAACAAACACATTTTTTTTTTATTGTACATGCTTTATCTTCTAAGTTCTATAGAAGTCGTTCGTTATTTACTATAATTAATGAATATAAAAGTGCCTTAAAAGTGACATTACACTAACATCCAGGGTAGCTTTAAGGCGCTATAAGTAGGGATGGGTAAAAAAATGGACCTAACCAAACTAATCCATAAACTAAACTAAACTAAAGATATGGTTTTTCTTACAATTTGGTTTAAAAAATTTTCACTCTAAATCAAATCGAAAATTTGAGGTTAGTTTGGAATAATAGTTCGGACCAATTAGTAAAATTGAATAAATCCATTTTATAAAAAACACAGTAATATTTTACTTGCAACTTAACAATTAAAAAATTAATTTACATTTATTGAAATGTATATGTCATGAAGTTTTAATTACCATAATCTACAAATTATATAAATATATAGCTTGACTCAAAGTTTATGTAATATGTGATTTTTATAAACGAAATTAGCTATTACTAAATACTTAAAGTTTCTTGGTCACATGGATATTAATTTCATTAACCTCTATTACGATATTAATACTTCTTATTATTTAAATAAATTCAATACTTTTTAGATGAGATAACATGCTATGCAAGTATACTTTCCTGAACTAGAAAATATGGTTTAATTTTTAAACCAAACTAAAGTTTTATGATTTGGAAAAACTCTTAATAAGAACCATATAGTTTAGTTCAAAGTTATAAAAGACTGATTTGCACTTTTATGATTTGGTTTGGTTTGAAGGAAAAATCAAACCAAATTGAACCATGCTCACTATTAGCAATAAGATAAGTTTCGGTTTTAAAATTTAGGTATTGGTACTCTACACAACCAGTTATGGGTAAAAGCTCATATCCGACCCATCTTATGGGCCCACTTACCCCACCAATAATATCTATATTGTCTAATCCTATGTCTTTTTAGACATTTGTTTGTATTTTATCTTCAAGAGCATCAATATTACAAACTTTTGTATCATCTCAAGTGCTACCCTTATTGCTCTCTAAATCTATATATACACCAACATCCTCTATGTTATCACTTTCATTTTTTTTTTCCTTATTTTTAGACTTTAAAAAATACTAAAAAGAGTCCTCATACGATAAGTTAAATAATATGATAGTTGTAATATAATAATATTGTTAAAAATACCAAATAAAAGTAATATTTATTTAGTTCTCAACATTATATAATAAATACTACTATTACTGAATATAATAATGCATAATATAATGAAGTGGTTACATAAAATCTAATAATTTGTTAATATTACAAGGGATCTTAATGTAAAAACTAATAAATATTATATATTTAATGCAAAATAAATAATAAATATATAATTAAGGTACTTTTACAATATGGTGAAATTTAACAAAATATAATAATACGATTATCATTATTTTTTCTTGCATCAATTACAAGTCACTTTAGTAAAATGATAATTCTATATTATAAAAATAAATAATATATAATATCAAAAATTTTAATTATAAGTAAAAATTATAATTATGTAGTTAAGATTACATTATAATGATTATACAATTTTATATAACTATATTCTAGCACTTTTCAACTATTCAACCCTTAAATAATAGCAATTCTCTTGGCCAAGGCCTTTGTACCCAAGTGATATGAATATTGATTTTCCAACTGGATAAACTAGATTTGATTCCCTTCTCATCATAGTTGCTGTAATTATATTTGAAAAAAAAAAAGGTTAATACTACTTAGTACATTTGGGAAATATATACAAATCTAAAACATGGTTTCACACTTTTATATATTTTGATTCACAATTGGAGATAATGGAGACCTTGTAGAGGAGAAATCTACACTGCATAAGATCCATTATACAAAGGGAGTATACATAGGCTTTTGATCTACTTTGTTCCACTCTATATGATAAATGAAAAACGCATGGTGTCAGGGTCCCTTTTTTGTAAGATATTTATACTAACAAAGAGCTATTGTTTTGTACATATTGTAACATAAGGGGGGGAGGGCACTTTATTTTTGTGTAAGATAGAGCCTTACTATTATTACAAGTTTCCACTTTTAAAAAGTGGTGCCATTTCACCAGTTTTAATGTTTACTCTTGTCAGGCCTAATAATGTCCGTAAAACTCTTTACGGAGGTGCAAGTACTCTTCTGGATTGAAGCTCTTACTCATCACGTTGATTGATCACGACCAACAGCACCTGTTACATATACTGTACCCTCGTGCACACACATTATAGCCTTGTATTACTGTCGAAATCAATAAAAGTGTACTATTCTTTTTTCCATTCATGCCTGTATCCCTTATAATCTGTTGGCTTTCTTTTTTAGTTGTGTTGCTTACAGGTTTAGGCTTGCTTAGCTAACGTTATGTACGAGTTAGGCTTGCTTACTACTGTAGAGGCAGGATAGTAAGCGTCACACGGTTTATTTGTGTGCTAAAGAAAGCCTCGGACCGTGACACATGGCATGTTAGTAATAGGCCAGCCTTACTTTTTATATGAACTAATGTAATGGGAATGCCAAAAGCTAGAACTTTTCAACTAAACAAAAATAAAACATGAGAGCAATGTTATAGATTACATCATAATTTTACTACTTTTTATAATTATACACTTAATTGAAGATTTAACTGTGATCTTTTACACCTTAATTAATTTCAACTCACATCATTAGTCTAATCAAAATGATCAGCCAAGAGACTACCATAGTGCCATGGGTGACCACCTACTATTGTTGATAGGTCTTATAATCCATATTTTTTAACTCGGTTATGACCCATTGTTTTGCATGAGGGTAAACAATCACCTAGCAAGGGTCCCATGACCGTCTTAATGTTGTGGGCAACTATCCTATTGGCTTATCATGCTAACTAGACTAATAGTGTGAATTGCTTATATCATCAATTGAGTGTATAATTAAACAAATCCAAATTTTAGGTATATAGTAAAACGTAATAAAATTAAATGTAAACTATAGTAAAATTAAAATGTAATCTATGAAATTGACCATAAAATAAAAGATAATCGATCATATATTCACATAAGTTTCACCATACATATCTATGTTATCATCTTTTATCAATTTGTAAACTTAATTTTTGTTTTCGATATCTTTCATGCTTGTGTTTATCACTCATTATTATTAGCTAAAAATATGTGTCCATTTCTAATTAGTTCACAATAATAAATTTAATGAGATAATGTTATTACATATATTTAATGAAATAATACAATAAAAATAATTAAAAATTACAAAGAACAAAGGAGAAAAGATGACCCATAGTGCTCACACGCCTTGGCTAGCCACCCTGAAGCTAGTTGCAATCGACCAAGATCCTTTTGGTTTTTTATTGTTTATGTCTTTTCAAATTAATTTTTTGTAATTGGTTATTATTTTATAGTGTATTATTTAATTGTATATATTCATATTAGTTTATTAAATTATTTATGATGAACCAATAAAGCCTGCACAACCGCACACGAATGATAAAACATAGATTTATAAAGTGTTAAAAATGAAAACACAAGTACAAAGTGATAAAAGGTGAAAATGCAGTTATATGAAATAAAATTCACACACACAATATAAGTATCTCTTATACAATTTTATTTGTGGGATCGGACAATCCAACTAGATAATAAGATACCACATATTCTACAAAGGAGTTGTTTTTCTCTTCTCATTAACTAGTCATTCCCATCCTAAGATATCGTAATTAGGATTTGCATGATTAGTTCAATTTGATTCTTCTAATCGAGGGAAGGTGTAATATATTAATCAGCTCGGTGCAAGTGTCGCACCATCGTATGTATTATGAACCTATTCCATGATTAAATATAAACCGTCACCAACATGATTGTTAAAGAAAAGGAATTGATCGGTCCTTTTTTTTTTTTTTTTTTGTTTAGATTTTACACAATGTAAAAAAATTTTGGTCCGTTGTCCAAATTGAAGCAAAAAAAATAAAATAAAATAAAAAATAATTTGCTTTGACTATCCAAGTGGAACCACGAGTCCAACTCTATACTAAATTTACTAAATTGAAAACTAACGAAATAAAACAAAAATGATTCGGTTCGGTTAGGATCTGTGTTCTCCATCCATGCAAAAACAAAAGGAAAGTCATGAAGTGTTTATTTATCATTTACAAAGCTCCAAAAAAAAATTAATTATTGAACTTCATTTTAAAATATACAATATATATATATATATATATTTTAAGGAGCAAAAACTAGTAATAATATACATGGTATAGTGATTAAAAGGTAATAGTAAACTAAATAAATCCTTATTAAACACTATTGATTAATCAGTAATTATATCATAAATAATTATATTCCAATATTATATGTACTTCGATCAGACCGCAGAAATAATTAAATAATAAAAATCATATTATTTGATCTACTAGGAATTTTTTTCACGTAATAATATTAAAACAAGTCAGAACTCTCGAAGAACCAATGGGCTAATCATTTATATTAAAGGATATTTTATAGTATTACTAACAAAACAATCTTGCAAATTTATCACAAAAAACGCATAATAATTATCTTTATATTAAATAATTATTTTTATTCTACTTGAATTTTTTATAAAATATCTTTTGTTATATTTTTGCAAGCAATACAAGTTTTATATATAAATTTCATTCTTTTTATAAATTGATAATTAAATTTCAGTTAACATATATACCTCAATAAAATGGTCAAGAAAAAAAAATTATTCTTTTAACTTTTCCTACAAAATGCACTAAACACTTATAATCAATTCATAAAAAGCAAAGAATAAAAAAAGGGTTTAGAGTTTTCTTCCTATTTAAATATTATAGAGTATCGTTGGCATACTTAATTAATAAAATATTTTTGCATATAGATAAGATACACTGTAGTTGTAAATGGTAATTTGAACGGTTACTTTCTGCATATAATTTTAATACTGGCTTAAATAATGTAAGTCCAGCCCTTCTAGTTCAATAGTTCTACATCATCTCCTGCCAAGCATTAAACTTTGATACAATACAAGTCAAAATAGATATGTATACTCTCAACGGGTTTGAGGGCTTTTGGTATTTTATATATTTCAAAATAATATAGTCATCAATACAATTAAGAAAAAAAAAAAAAGATATGAAAGCTACAATAAATGTTTGTGGGTTCTATAAAGACATGTATCTAGTGTTCCTTAATAATCGAAAAACTATCATATAAAAAATTTGTGTCTTTTGAAACAATATATTACAAGAGATTTATTTATTTGATTATTTAACAATTTTTTATATAACCATAATGGCCTAATATGGTAGCTATGTCCGAAGGGGTCCGGTACACTTAAAGGAAGAAATGGTTTCGGAATCTTATTTGGATAAGAAAGATAAATACACTTTTCCAGACACACGTAACTTGTATTAACCATAATTCCTTGAAACATGACAACATGGTAAATGTGTCTCGTTTTGTTGCGGCAACTTCCCAAAGATGCCTTGAAAAGGACCTAAGTTTTCGGCCCTCCAATAACTAGATGGTGACTCGGATATGGATGCCTTCGCAACTTAGGCCTTATCCACTTTCCTGGTAGAAAAAAAAAAAAGGGGTATTTAATATAAACCATAAGAAGAAGATGTGATAATGATATCGATGACAAATCAAGATAAAGCTAAGCCAGAATAGCAAAAGCGAATTTTAAAAATTGGAAAGGAAACATTAAATTAGAGTCAATTCCCTCCGTTGCACTATTCATTAATATTATATATTGTCTCCCGGGCCTGCCCCTAGGTTCCTTGGTCATATAAAACTATATATACATGTTTATCTATCTTCCCACCTCCTATATTGTATATATTTTTCTTGTGTCCGCTTCTTCAAAAGGAACCCAGAAGAAAAAATCTTTGTAAACGTTCAGTTCTACGAAATATATAGAATACTATTCTGATTAGCGTCTGATCTGTTTCGGTTTTCGTCCTTAAGAATGAATAAGGAAAAGCAATCTTGTGGGGATAGGAATTCGAAGTTTTTCGATGATGGTGGTGACGATTCGTGCGAGTTCTTATCGGATGAATCCTCCAAGGAAGACTCTTCGAATTCTGGGGTTTCTTCTTCTTCATCAGATTGTGTAGAAGATGCATCATCTTCAAGCGCTTCTTCGTCTTTGAGTTCTCTTTCAAACAGTGATGGACCTTTGTATGAATTATCAGATTTAATGGCTCATCTTCCCATTAAGTAAGTACCGATTTGAATCATCATATATTTCGTGTTTCGATAAATCTTAAATTGCGTTTTATGTTAACGAAGATTAATTTGCGTTTTTAATTTGCAGGAGGGGATTATCAAAGTACTATGATGGGAAATCCCAGTCCTTTACATCTCTAGCGAGAGTGACGAGCCTAGAAGACCTTGCAAAGAAAGAAATTCCATTTGGAAGAAAATTGAAGCTGTGCAAAAGTTATGCAGGAAACTTGAATATGCATAAATCCTCATATAGTCCTAAAGCTACCATAGCAAAGAAAGCCTCAAAAGGGTCTTTCTTTTCTACTTCTTCAGGAAAGAAAGGAGCTTCAATTGGCGGTTGCCGGCCTCCGATAAACTCAAACCCGAATCCGAACCCGGTGTTCTAGACCTGCTGATGCTTTAATCAATCGGAGATGGAGTTCTTGTTTTTGTTTCCTTTTTCTTTTTCAATTTCCTTTTTCTGCCCCCACCCCCCCTCCCCCTTTCTTTTGTATATATTTTTTCTTGAAAGGATGACGATGTTGATATTAAACAATTCACTAGCATCTTGTTCTTAGGATCACTGTGAGGAAAGTATATACATATCCTGGCCCCTACTATTGCTGCTATCATTTTATTTTATTTTTTATCATTTCATTCAAATAAATCTCCTTACTGGAGCCAAATTCAAGGATAAATAAGAAATAAGTTACACTGACCTCTCCTCGAAAACCTTTTATAATTATACTAATGCCCTAAATTTTTTTAGTTGAATTCTTATTCCCCTCCATATATGCATTAGAGAGACCATCCTTCAAAAAAATAAGTATACATGTCTTTTTACAATTTTCCGATGGATATAACAGGAAGGAAATTCCATTAGGTGACCAGCGTTTGCTATATATCTCTTAATTATAATGATTTGTTTGCAAAATACTAGGACAAATTAAGTAGTTATTGATGAAAACAATTGTGAGTTATTGTAAAGGCTTATTAGATTGTGTCGAAATGTTGATGCTAAGTTTGCTATTAATAGGTATCATAAATGTCATTATTTATCATCCGCTATGCTTTTTTTATATTTATTTATTTAAGAGTTAAATCTTCGAAAAAAAAATAAAAGGGTTAAATCTACTATGGATGGGTCGTAGACTGGGCAAAAAGATGGAGCAGGGCTTGCCGTGGTTGCACCAAATAGAGTTGGATTGGATCCATTATCAATGGCAGGGCTGGAGTTGTTATCTTGCCTACTGCCCCAGGCCGTGGAAGTCCAGCCCTTGTGCTTGAAGTCAAAATTTCCAAGGAGATAGAATGGCCGAATTGATATTCGCATTTGTATCTGATTGCGAATCTTTTATCCTGGCCTTGTGGGGTAGAACTCAATGCATGTATCGGGCTTATATTCCTTATTTTCGCAAAGGCCCCGCATCTTTCGGGTATTCAACGATAGATCTCTTGATTTTTATTTTATCTGAAACCCTGCTAATCGACTAGCTTTTAATTTTAGGAGGAGAATATATTCTTATATGATTGGTGGTTGAATCACCCCATTCTCTTTCCAGAAGTTGTACGTTTTAGAATTTTCTTTTTTTTTTTTCTTTTTTCTTTTTAATATCAGACAGTATAGCTAGTAGTCTGTAAATTCAGTTCGGCGGTGATCGATATCTGTAGAAGTATGGCTCCGCATCTGATGCGATGGTCTCATGCGTGTCGCATATAAGTTACGCTGTACATAAGTGAATGACTTGAGTTGTATATATGGAATGATGGAGTGAGGAATGATAAGGAGTAAAATCAAATTTTCTCAAAGGCTCTAATATAAATTATAAAATGTTAAGAGATTTGATAGTATCAAACTCACAATTAATAAAGAATAAAATTACGTTTTTAATTAATTACGTTTTTAATATGGCCAAGTGTTTGATTCTTTAAGATAAGAATCTGGAATTACAACAATATTTATACTAAATTTCTCTCTTGTCCACATGGGGAAAGGGATATAATAGTTACAGATTGGTTACAGTTAAAGCTTCTTTTAATAAATCTTAAATAAATTCCTTTAATAGGTTTAAACCCTGTAAAGCTTTATTTTTAATATAAGTCAAATTACGAAAAGTTAGATAAGATATATTGATTCAATTGACTTTACTTCAAACCTCCTTTAATCATTTTAAGTTTTATCAGTTTAATTCTGTCAATTTTATTCTCTTAATTTAAAGAGTTAAATTCATTTTAGTTATTGAATTTAATATCCATAATTGGATTTAACTATCTTTAACAACTCATACAAGAAATTAAACGATATAGCTGACGAACCGTGTCTTAGAAGAGGGAGCTGTGTCATCTAAAATCAATTCATAGGATCGTGCCATAAGAGGATTAATAATGTTAAAATCGTCGATTTTGGGCGTCCTGTTTCGTGATCTATCCAGTGAAGGTTCGCCGCGAGTTAGGCTTGGTGTAGGACTAAAGGCACCGGGAATTGGAGCTAGCCTAAGCTATCCATATGTTAAAAGAAAATAAATTTATTTCAACACCCAACGAATGGATTCGCGATGATATTGGTCATGGGCTAGAAAATGGCATGTCCGGATCCGGGAGGCGGCGGATCCTATACCAACTACCTTCACACTTGTGATATGTGGAAGAGGACATCCTACAATCTGTTTATTCATAATTTCGAACTTTCAACATTTAAGAACCATACATGGAATACAATCGACTCTATCCGATTTGATGTTATCTGGTGCAAAAAATATTAATTGATTCTCACCCGTCACTTGTATCTATAAATAGTGATAAATATCTATCACATTTGGGCATGGTAGTAATAATTTTCAAAAAACTGCCTAGATGTTTCTACAAATACTATCAAAATCAAAACTTCAACCATTTCAAAATGACAATGATTTTGTGTTTTTGTAATAATAAGAGATAGTATGTTTAATAAAAGTCATGTTACAAATTGCAGTGTAAGTTATTTCTATAAGATATGAAACTATTTAAAGTTTAATAGATCACCGTAAATGTTTTGATTTCTTTCATATTCGATTGCTAGCGATGGAAGGCCTAGTATTTAAATGCCCATGCTATTGCATTTGGTATTAAGATAGCAGTAAACATGGTTAATTAATGCATATATGAAAGAGTTTCTGTGATTCTCGATGCTCCGGATGGGGAATGAGAATAGGCATGCCCGTGGTTTCCTAGTGACCTCGCTTTCTGCTCTAATCATGGCGCAGTTTATTTATAGGCATTAGTTGTGAGAAAACTTTTAACGATCACACTAAAAGAATTTAAACAAGTAAAAATATAAATTTATTATTATTTATAAAAATACAGAAGAAAATAGATAAATTATTAATCTATTCATTTTTAGTAACATTTTTTATTAAGAATATGATATATAAGATAAGTAGAACTATATAGTCTTTTATGTGGAGAGCAAACAATCCTATTTATTTTATGTACTGCTTCTTCCATTAATATGTGTCTAATTATCTATTCATTAAAACACGTAATATATTGGTTCTAATCAATATTTTTCTCCATTGATTATGGTGAGGATTTTAGAATGCGAGAGATAATTCATGGGCGTCCAATTCCAAAATGCTTTACAGTTTACCACGGTCTCTTACACTATGTTAAGGATAAAGAAAGTGAAGGGAAGAAAATGGGGGAAGGGGAAAATATTATAGTCCCCTTGTTTGGCATTGAGGGAAGGTGGAGGCAGTCGAAAATAGAGGGAAAAGATTATGTAGGTTGTACCAAAAAATATTCCCTCCAATATCAGAGAGAATACAAAGGAATAGAGGGAAATTTTTGTAAAGACTCATTTGCCCTTCGATGTCCTTATTACTTTTCATGGGTATATTCTTTATTAATAATTAAGATTCCTTCCATTATACTATATTTTTAAGTTCTCATTATAATGTTTAGTTTTAATAACAAAACCCTACCAATAAATTAGTTATGCCAATAGAATTTTGCAGCCAAAAACACATGAAAATGACGCACTGCATAGAATTATAAATGTAGCCACAAAAGAAGAGTACAATGTATGCCAAATAGTTAAAATAAGGGGAAGATATATTTTCTCCTTTTCTTTTTTCAATTACATCACAATTTGAGAGAGGTAGAATCGTCCATCTATTAAAAGTAGTTAGTTCATGTCATTATACAACGATAGTCGCAAATAAATGCACACTTTGCTCATAATATTTAACTACCTTTTTTTTTGGAGTATTTAATTTAATTCTTTTTTTAATTTGAGCCTTTAGAGTTTACCAACTTTTACGAGGATAGGAACTCCATCAACTCCATTCAATTTATTTTCATTTATCCTTAATATGTGTTAATTTCTAATTGACCTTACGTGATTGGTTAAGGTAGCTAGGGTTTGTACAACTTTTACATTATTTTTTCATTATTTTTAGGACAACTCCTAAATTTCAACCTAAGTGCAAATTTACCTCAAACTTTTAAATGTTATAAATCATCCCTTCTTTCAAAATTTTTAATAAGTCAGTAAATAATTTTTTAGTTCCCAAATATTGCAAATAACTTTGGCAAACATTAATGTTAGCATAGAAATATACCCCTGAACTTATCGAAGTATAATTTGAGACCTCCTAAAATTTGACTGTACCATGTGTTTCTTTTAATTGACAAAGGACATTTGATTTATGTCGCTACTTTATCAAAGTCACGGAGTTGATCTGCAATATTTGAAAGTTTATGGGTAAATTCAAGGGTAGTTTGCAATTTTCCCTTATTTTTATTATTTTTAATTATATTTTATAATTAAATATATCTAACATTGTTATATCGTATAATTAAATAATTTTTTATATTGATTTTTATTAGATCAACTATTATGAATCAATCGAAAACAGGATACGTGTCAAATATGAACAAATGGAGTAAATCGAAGACTTATTTTTATAAAAGTTAGAAAATATTGAGGACTTTAGTGAAAAGAAAAAAAGAAAAAGATTAAGACGTTAACGAAAGAACAGGTAAATTGTGACAACTACACTTATATCCTTTCCTTAGGAAAAATTTTTAGAAGAAAACTAAATTATTTCCTTCATTTCTTTGTCAACCCAATGGGTACAACAATGTACTATAAGTCATCGAACTAAACGTACGATAGAAAATGATGCACTTGCAACAACCAATGAAACATGGTTTCACTATACTAATAGCACGTTCGGTAAAGGGGATTGGCAATGCCATTCCCCCCTCATTCCCTTAGTTGCCCACCATTCTCTTGTTCAGTAACAAATAGACATCTACTACTTTGGAATTCTGTGAATAGCTACAGTATACATTTTATCTCCGTCATGTGGGTGGCCATCTCAGATCGGAGAGAGCGGTGGATGATAGTATGAATGCTCGGGGCAAGCAGAGAGCGAGTTTGTTTGTTTTGTCAGATTCAGGCCATGAACAGGACTATACACATTCCAAAACTGAGAAAAAAAGAGAGGGCCTACCACGTAATCCTTTAAAGGCTGTTCTAAGTGAGTTATTTAAACTTCATACTTTTTTTCCTTTGAATTCAAATTCAATTAAGTAGGTCCTTAAGTTAAATTAGTTAATTTAGTTAAATTATTTGATTTGTAGCGAAAAATAGTTAGTTTGTGCGAATGGGGGCAAAACTATGCATTTTTGGGATCTGCGTGCTCCTTGGTTAGAACCTCTACGGGGCCTAAATGGATTGGACTTGAGTAGGCTGAAAAAAGACATACAGCCTTGGCAAGAACGGCGTTCCGCAGAATATAGGCGAAAGCCGGAAGGTAAGGCATCTTATTGAAAGCCGAAAGGTAAGGCTTCTCGCATTGTCTTAGTAAGGGATGAATTCTTCACTTACTAAGACAGGGGCTCTGGACTACCTCTTCTCAATCCTTTGTATCCAGGAGATGTTTTTTATTTGCATTCACGCCTTTTGGAAAGAGCCACTAAATTAAGTTCTCGTTTAGGTGAAGGAAGTACGACTGCCTTACCAATAGTTGAGATTTAGTCGGGAGATGTTTTGGAACTCTTTTGCAAAACAGAAGGCCCCGAAGGAATGAGATGCAGTTCTTTAATCATTCCAGTCAGAGATGTTAGTCTGAAATTCTTTATTCATTGATATTAAAATATTTCTTCTTAGAGCGTATTGATTTGACCCTATAAGTGGGACCACCACTCCATAGCATGTTGCCGCCAGAAGCAGAACCCCGTATTTCTTCTAGAGAATCTCCTAATTTTTTCAGAGCAACTAGAAAGAGATTCTTTAACCAGAAAGAATTCAGTTCAGATGTAGGGTACCTATCCAGAAGTTTTAGCATCCAAACTCTAAGTTGTGTGAAAAGATTTGTTATTCTACCCTCTCGGAATTTTTTTATGTCTACAATTGCCCTCTACCAAAAATAAAAATATCTATCCATCATCAAAACAGAACCTAGACTAGGGTTTCTCCAATAAGACTCAAACTTAGACAATTCACCAGGGAGTACACTTCCGAAGATCGTTCATTATCATTCATGGCAACCTTCTTTCTCAATCGGTGGTTTTCGGTCTCTACATTGGTGGTTGTATCTACTGCCGTAGTGTTTGTTCTTGAAAAAAGATACTTAAACCAATGAATAGATTCAGAGTTAATTGTTGAATCTAAAGTGAATGCTAAGTCGCATAGAAAGATTAAGGATCAAAACAGTAAGTAATCTCCTCAATCGAGCCCCTTCTCTATTTTTTTTTTCTTTCGTAAATAAAGGTCTTCATTTTGCACCATTTACATCTTATTGGGCTGTTAACGAAGATGCCTAATATGTTTTGCAGTAATGCTGTTCCTGTTATTTGCAAGTTATGTGTTTGTTGTTCATATTGGGGACTTTAAACGGGGATGGGTCACAAAGAAGATGGGTCTTTCTTTTGATTAAGGTTTAGTTTCTAATTTGGGTTTCATATCTCTTTTGTTTTGTTTATTTGCCTAAGGGCATTTCCAAAATTTTACCTAATATTCAATCATATTCCTCATTCAATTCCTGCAAGTAAATGATGTTAGTAAACAAGGAAATTTAGCTATTGACCTCCTGTTACCAATCTATTCCATTCCTCGATAATTGTAAATCTATTCTCACATTATTCTAATCTATGAACTAAACATGCTGTAAGACTTTAGTTAAGCTTGATTCCTAGAAAGCACCTGGTGAGGACGGTGTATGTGCGCTTTTTCCTTTTATCTCAAATAGAGTTGGAATGAAGTTGGCAAATTTATGTTACCTCTCTAATTTCAATTGCCTTTTAGCTTAGAAGAATTCGAAATTTCTTAACCAAACTCCGATAGTGCTCACAGCATACCAAAACATGTGGGTACAAATCAAATTACTTAACTTCATTCCATATGCATTAGCCTTTGTAACACCATCTATATGATTATCAACAAATATTCTACAAGTTTCGTTATTTTCTTGACTCTCGTATGCATCCGACACAACTTAGCATTATCTATAGATGTAAAGCTTCCGACAACATCATTCTAATGAGGGAGATATTACATAGCTTTGAAATTTGAGAGAGAGAGAGAGTGTTTGTGTGAAAGCTAGATGGCGACTAAAATATACTTGAAGTGGGATGAGACTTCATTCATTTTTGTCTAATTAGTTTAAACTTTCCATAAGAATACTTAGATTTAATAGTTAATTGTGCCTCTTCTCTCATAATCGAAACACTACTAAATAACTCAACCCTAAACGAGTTTGCTCTTAACAGCATATTAACTAAGATGATTCACTCTCTTCAGATCTCTATCAAAGTGCAATAAAAAGATTCTAAAAATATTAAGAGAGATATTTTCAAGTGTTTATTTGGGTAGAAAGTACTAAAAGTACATGGGACATTGTTGAAGAAGCCTAATTAGTTTAATTTCCATAATTTCCCTTCTACATCTTCATATAATTAATGCACTTATTTATCAACGTGTGGGCATAAACGTATAAGATAGTCCATATGAGGTAAAAAAATCTAGATAAGCTTGGATGTTATCATCTTAGCTTTTATGTTTGTGCATTTTTCCACTCTTATCCCTGAAAAGTAGACAAGCCAAAGATTGTTTTTTCATCAGGTTTTTAAAATATTTGGAAGGAAATTTCATTTTTCAGGAAAGTAATGAAATAAGTACAGCTCTACGGACTATGAAAATTATAAATCATGTGGGAATCTCACGTCTGTAATGTATAAAATATGGGTTATAAAATAATTTTATGCCAACAAATTTTGAAATTTTAAAGTAAAAATAAACTTATTGCAAAATGAACAATATCCTTCTCGAAATTGAGAATTTAGAAAAGTCACCTTTCACTAGATTCAGTGAGACGAAATCAAGATCGGAGCTATTCACTTAGCTGTTACACTGACTGAATGCATCATCTCATCTTCGCACAACCACGGATAATGCCAGCCTGAGATTTCAGCGGGGATAGAAAGATCCAAATGGTGGGAGGTCCTTGAGGTGCACAAAACACTGCCTCCACATGGTACAGCACAGGAACCTATTTCCTTTAAGCCTTTCTTTCAACTTGAATTTCATCATTTACTTATTCATTTATTTATTTTTTTTTCCTTATTTCTGCCTTCTCCAAATAAACAATGAACTTTGTCATGATTCCAATAATACCTATCTATGGAGAACAATTCCCAACTTTGTGGTTTTCCTAGCCCGAATGGTTTCAGTTATCTTATGTTAAGGTAAGCAACAAGAATATCCAAAATTGAGTTAATGGAAATAACAAATGAAATTAAAAGATAGATTAAAAAAAAAAAGGAAATTCTACGAAATAGTTGCTAAAAACTTACTACACGATATATTTTCTTTGAATTACTATTGGAATTAATTAAACCGAGTAATATTATATTTCTACTAATTGTTTAGGTATCATATTTTTATTAATTATTAAGGTACTTACAATATATCGTATTACGTGTTATTATTTCTCTACTTTAATTTAACTATATAAAATCTTATTTTAGGGTATGAATATCAATAGAGTAATTGAAAAGAAAGATAATTCAAAAACCCTAGATGTATAAGTATGATTTTTTTCTTTTAAGTAATATTTTTTCTTATTGAGTGAATTTTTAATTTAACAATTGGTATCAAAGTAAGGTGTGCATATTTATACTCACATGATCTCTAGATCGTGTCTATATTAGGATCTTTCTCTTGTTGAACCACGGATAGTGGAGAATATCAGCACCACGTTTGTGCACAATACAAGGACCAGGTATTGCAGTTGACAAGACTTGATAGACCTGCAAATCGAGGGGAACAAATCCTCGTCAATGGAAAGTCAAGGCTGGGAGAATCTTTCTTCAATCTACCGACCAAATCCTCGTCAACGGAAATTTCCGTTGACCGAAGGCCTGCAATTCTTTAGCCAAAGAAAAGACCAGCGGGAAAAAAACAAAAAAATGGAAAACATCCTGTGACAATTCATTCGAAAGGAGAAAGACCTACACATAATATTGAATTTAGTTGTACTAAAGGTGTTGATTAAATCAATATTTCTTATCGTAGAAATATCGATTAGGATGGCTACAAATACACATCACATGCAATTGCCATAATTGAAATTTGATGGAAAAAATAATTTTCGTAAGTGAAAAGTACAGATGCAGTTTTTCTTAAGTGTTGGAGTTCGGGATATCATAGAAAATGGTTTCAACAAACCAGAAAATCTCGAGACATTATCAGATGAGCAAAAATAAAATTTATCACGTAATCAACTCAAAGATAATCAGGCTACTCATTATATTTTTTAATATGTTGAACTTTCAGTGCTTCAGAAGATTATTAATTCTAAGTCTTCAAAAGAAGTATGAGATACTTTAAATCAATTCTATCAAGGAGTGGAACAAGTTAAGAAAACTCAATTGCAGACATTGAGAAGGAAGTATAAATTGCTTCAACAAGAAAAAAACAAAAAGATTTCTGATTATTTCCTATATACACAGAAACTTGACAATGATATGAAGGCAAACTGTGATACTATTATAGATGTTCAAGTTGTGGAGAAAATCCTTTGTACCTTGATAGAGAGATTTGATGCTAAAGCTATAGTTGAAAAAAAGACTAATCTCAATACTAGAACCATTAATGACTTACAGGGATCTTTAGAGGCTTATGAATTGCAATTGGATAAAAGGGTTGAAGAAAAAATTGAGTAAGCCTTAAAAGCCTAAGTAAATATTAAGAATGACAAAGATAAGCAAGTGAATTAGCGTAGTGGTTTTAATCAAAAGAGAGGTAGAGGCAGCAAAAATTTTTAATCTAATCAATGGCAAAGAGGTAAAGGTAAGTCTAATCAAAATCATAATAACTCATCTATTCAATGTTATAAGTGCAAGAAGTATAGCCATAGGCAAGTTGAGTAAAAGTCACATATTCAGTGTTATAATTATAATCAATATGGTCATGTTAATAAAAACTGTCTTGCTAAGCCAAGGAACGATAAGAAATTTCGTGCAAAGGTTGTAGAGAATGGTGCAGATAATACAGAAACCTTATTGATTATCAATCACAATACTATTATGGATGACAGCCAATGGTTGTTAGATACAGGATACGATAATCATCTTAGTGGTAGTAAAGACTTATTTACTGATTTTGATGATACTTTTCTTACTTTAGTAAAACTTGGTGATGATTGCAGCATTCCAATATGTAGGAAAGGTAAAATTGATATTAGATTAAAAGATGGTTCCCTAAACTATATTTCAAAAGTGTTTTATTCTGCTAACATAGAAAAATTATGATTTGTAGTTTAGCAAATATGGTTGTACTATTCTTAATGTTGATAAATGAGTCATAGCAATTGTAAACATGTCTAAAAATCATTCGTTTCCTTTAAAGCTTCCTTATGATACATCTTATTATCGTACTTCTATTATTGGCGATGATAATTGGTTGTGGCACATGAGACTTGGGCACTTGAATTTTGGAAGCATTAGTTTTCTTTGCCGTAAATAGTAAGTTTTTGGCTTACCTAATATTAGTATGCCTAATAGAATATGTGAGTCTTGCAATTTGGGTAAGTTCGGCATGTCTTTTCTAAAGAGAAAGCATGGAGAGCCAGTAGGCCACTTGAGCTTATTCATTTAAATTTATGCTTTGTGGAGGTTCCTTCCATTGGTAATAGCAGGTATTTTATTACTTTTATTGATGAGTTCAGTAAGAAGGCATAGGTTTATTTTCTGAAGCATAAGTTTGAAGCATGCGATACGTTGAAATCACTTGTGACTTATGTTAAAAAGCAAAGTAGATATCAAGTTGAAAATTTGAGAATTGATAAAGGTATAGAACAAACTGTATGTGATGAATTTCTTAAAAAGCATGGTATTCAGTATCAATTAATTGCTAGATACACACCTCAACACAATGGTATAGTTGAGAAGAAGATTGAAACCATTATGGATATGGTAAGATGCATGTTGCATAATAAACATTTGCCTAAATAGTTTGGCAAAAGCAATTGCATACGCTATTTATGTTTTAAATAAGTGTTATACTAAGAGTGTTTATGATAAGACTCTTCATGAAGCTTGGAATGGTAAGAAGCCCAACATTGGGCATCTTAAGGTGTTTGGTTATGTGGCTTATGTTCATGTACTTGATAATTTGAGAAAGAAACTTGATGATAAAGTAGAAAAATATATCTTTATTAGATACAGTCATGAGACAAAGGGTTACAAGTTGTACAATCCAAAAACTAAAAAGGTGATTGTCAATAGCGATATCACTTTTGATGAAGATGGTTTTTAGGATTGATCTAGTGAAGAGAAAAATTCATAACCAACTCCTACTATCAGTGTTGAAAATAATGTTGATGTAGATGTTGATATACAACCTATGCTTAGAGAATCTTCTAGTCGACCAAAGAGATAGTGTAGAATGCCTTTATATTTGGAGGATTATATGGTTGATAATGTTAGTAGTTCTTTTGATGATATAGTGCATTATGCCTTGTTTACAGATTGTGATCTTTTGTCTTTTTAAGAAGCTACTACTAATGATTGCTGGGTAAAAGCAATGGATGATGAAATTCATTTTATTAAAAAGAATGGAACTTGAGAGCTTACTACACTTTCTAAGGATAAGAAGCCAATGGGTGTTAAATGGGTATACAAGAACAAGTACAAGTCTAATGGAGAGGTAGATCACTTCAAAGCACATTTGGTTGCAAAGGGTTATAAGTAAAAGCTGGGTATTGACTATTTTGAGGTTTTTGCTCTTATTACTAGACTTGATACTATCTGAATGCTTATTTCACTTGCTGCTCATAATTGTTGGAAAATTTTCAAATGGATGTTAAGTTTGCATTTTTAAATGGCGTACTTAAGGAGGATGTGTATGTCGAATAGCCTCCTAGCTATGTGAAAAAAGGGGAGGAAGACAAGGTTTATAGATTGAGAAAGGCCTTGTATGGCTTGAAGCAACCACTTAAAGCTTGACACACTAGAATTGATTCTTACTCTATTGATCATGGTTTTCAAAGATGTCCATATGAGCACACTTTATATGTTAAGTCAAATTTACAAGGTGATATTATCATTGCGTGCTTATATGTTGATAATTTAATTTTCATTGGCAATAACTCTAATTTGCTAGTGAAGTTTAGGGATGCTATGATTGCTGAGTTTGAAATGAGAGATATGGGCTTGATGTCTTTTTTCCTTAGTATTGAAGTGAAACAAATAAATTCAAGGATCTTTATTTCTCAGAATAAGTATGCCAGTGATGTATTAAAGAGGTTTAGGATGGATTCATGTAAACCAATCTTGACTCCAATTGAAGAGAGATTGAAACTAGTCAAAGATGGTGGTGATGACTTAGTTGATGTAACTAATTACAAAAGGTTGGTTGGAAGCTTAAGATATTTAACAGTTACAAGACCAAATATTATGTTCAGTGTTGGCATTGTTAGCAGATTTATGGACACTCCATGTCAATCTCATCGGCAAGCAACTAAACATATCTTAAGATACATTAAAGGTACACTTAGTGATGGAATTTTTTGTTCTTATAATAATAATGTAGAGCTTGTTGGCTATACAAAGAGTGATTAAGCCGGTGATACTAACATGAGAAAAAGTACTTCTGGTTTTATTTTTCATCTTGAAACTAGAGTTATTTCTTAGTCATCTAAGAAGCAACAAGTGATAGCTATCTTAACAGTAGAGGCAGAATATATAGCTACAGTAGATGTGTTACATAGGCGATTTGGTTGAGAAGAATGTTAAGCGAGATACAACATTAACAAGCTATGCCTACTAAAATCTTTTGTGATAACAAATTAGCAATTGCTTTGACAAAGAATCCAATGTTTCATGGTCACAACATGCATATTGACATTAAGTACCATTACATTCTTGACTTAGTGAAGGATAATTAAATTGTGATTGCATTTTGTTCCTTTGAAGAGCAAGTTGCAGATATCTTTACAAAGCCACTTAAAGCAGATGTGTTCCTAAAGCTAAAGCAAATGCTTAGCATGACAAAACTTAAAGACTTGGTCTAAGGGAGGTAATATTGGAATTAATTAAACCAAGTAATATTATATTTTTAGTAATTGATTAGGTTTCATATTTTTGTTGGTCGTTAAAGTGCTTACGGTATGCCGTATCATGTGTTATTATTTCTCTATTTTAACTTAACTATATAAAGTCTTGTTTTAAGGTATGAATGTCAAGAGAGATAATGAAAAGAGAGACAATTCAGAAACCTTAGATGTCATAAGCATGACTTTCTTCTTTTGAGTAATATATTTGTTTGATTGAGTGAATTCTTATTCCTACAATTACTATGAATGATCTCGAATTATAGTAAATAAAGCCCTTAAGCATCAACAATAGGAAAAAGCTAAGAGGTTGACGATAGTTTTCATAGAGACTATTGACAACTTCCCTTTTATTATTGATAAGCCTTATTTAATGTGATTTAAGGTGATGTACTACAACTTAAAAATAATTGTATCATATAATCATTTTTAATTGATCATATTGTAGGTTCCCCAAAAGGACTTTGTATGCAAACAAAAAAAGGGCAACAATTCACTTGTAACCACAAATAACTTTAATACGGAATGTCCCAGTAAGGGATTTTTACTGCAAATGAAAGATGAGTAACAATCCACTAATAACCACAATGTGTAAAGAAATATAAATTGACACAAGAATATTATTCATAGAAATTGCAAAACTTTTTTGCAATATCTATACATAAAAGAGAGAGTAAGAAAAGTGCTTGTTTTCATAAATCCAAGTCTAAAAATTAAAAGGCTCATTAGTCCTTAGCTATATCAAATTAAAAACATAAACTATTTATAAGTACCAAGTAGAGTAGTATGTGAGCCATTAAAATAGATATGCATATAACAAGTAAAAATAGATAATAGGAAAAGTAACAAAATATGACACAATAAAAGATTAAAGAGCAATGGATTCATTTACCACACTTCTTGGATGTCAAAGTCACTTCTCCTCAAAAATTAGAATCTCACTGAATATGTTTCCATCATACAATAAGGTTTCTATCTACGACCAAATATATCAGATTTCAATTGAACAAGTTCGAGTAATACTCTAGATCATGCATAAGGTGTACTAACTTGGTATCTTTTGTTTGAGATAATGAATTTCTTCTTTCCACATAAAATCTTGTGCGTATGTTTTCTACAACAATGTAGAAACAAAAAGATTGTTAAAATTCTATTCTCTTGCACGCTTATGGAAATTTAGAGAAGCTAATCTTGTACTCAAGAAAATACTATCTATTGCTTAAGATCCTACAAGAAATTTTACACCCATCCTTCTTATAAAGAAGAAGAAGAAGAAGAGAAACCTAAGCGTAATGTAAATAATATGATATATTTGAGGGTAACGTCATATCCCAATAGCTATAGAGTTGTATCAATTTACAAAGTATGTATGACTAAACTACTATGAAGTATCTCCAGTTCTGCAACTACAATTATTTAGATAAACACTTCATGTGATGAAATATAGATTTACATTGGATTTAGTATAGAAAATTTATAAGAAAACCTGAATTCCAATATAGACTTCATGATAAATTAAACTACATTGCTTAGGACATTCAATTAAATTCCTAAAAATAAAAGACGGAATAGAGTGCTCTAATTGTAATTTATCCTCATTCTAAACCCTATGCATATCATCTCTATGCATGCCGTTTAGTTGTCCATGTAAGGTTTTATAGATAAAAAACAATACAGGAGAAAAAGAAAAAAAAAATTACTATAAAAGCAATCCTAAGATTCATGTGTAATTTATAAAATAAAATTATATATCAATAAAAAATTATAAAATTACCGCTTCTTTTAATGAAAATATGGTCTCTTCTTAAGGATAAAGTTCAATTACAATATGAATATTGATTTATTATTTTCAAATGTGTTCACTGTAAGGACTTTAAATGTAGTCTCTCCAGCAATATCTACATATACGTTAACAAAAACAAATTCTAATAATTTATATTTCTAGATAACTCTGATTAGAATTAGAATTCTGGATGAAATGTTATAATCCCTTTATGAACTTTTACAATGGTATATATCTAAATAAAAAATATCAGAACTCTTTTATCTACCTTTATCCCTTTTAAAACACTATATTACATTAACTAAAATTAATTAAAGAGATTTTTCAATTATGAACCTTTTAATTGCCAAAACTTTTCAATTGTACAACAATTGAACATGAAATTATTAAATTCAATATGCTTTTACACAAAAAAAAAGCAATAATAAAAATGGATAGCCTTTAAAAAAGTACTTGACCACAAATATTTTCTATGTAGAAAAATAAATGTTAATATAAATTTCTTCTAATTTAATTATTTTGGACCAATTTATTCCAACTTCAAAATATTGACATTATTTCAATATATACTAAAATTACTAGTCAATTATTTTGTTCCATTAATCGTGCTATAATGTACAACCTTATAAGTTTTTATGCACGAAAGAAGTATCTATTAAAACACAAACTAAGGTAACCATTTAGTAATAATTATTGGTTATCCAATGTAATAGAAAAACTATGAACACGAAATCACTATGAATCGATTAGTGCGTAATTATATCTCTTAATCAAATGATATCCCAATTAAACCATTATATATCATGTTATCAATGTTTAATCATTTTACTTAGTTTTCGATATAAAATACACTCAATAAAACTTACCGTTGCCATAAGCTTATAAGTCGCTATTATCTTAATTAAGCAACTTTAAATATCAGTTCTTTAATCTAAGAGATTGATGAAATCTATCTCGAATCATCACTATCCTCTCTATATTTTATATCGTACATAATAACCATATAATTAACAATCTAAAAATAGACTGTGTTTAATTATATCTAAGTACAACATTCCATATATATGACATATGAATGTCTTAAGTCTAAGAATTATTTATGTTCATTCATATAGAGAAAGGGCCAATGACATTAAATATGTAGTATCCTCTGTTAGTGGATTGTGTTCGGTATACCCATTTAACTTTGAACACTCACTTGTATAACTCGGACATCTTTCTATCAATTTAGTGAAAATGACCTTAGTTATACAACATGTTGGTCTAAACATCTATATCCCTTTTAGATATTTATTCGACTAAGGACAAGTTTTAGATAATATAATATCATAAAATCTCATTGATAATATGCATTCATTATAATTCCATACATACTCTAATTACTTATGAGACTTTATTGTGAAAAATATACAAGTAGAAAATTATATAAATACAATAAATACTTACCTTTAATAAATAATATTCATATAAATCAAAAGTGTCTTGACACATTGTGCACAAATTACAATACTTCAACTTCCACTATTGCTAAGCTCTATTGACCCCAAATCCTAGGCTCCTCATATGGGTCTCATGTTTCTACTAAGGTAAGATTTTCATGAGTGGATCAGCAACATTTTCATCTGTTGTTACTCTACAAATGAACACATCACCTCTTTGAGGATGTGAAACTTGCAAAGCACATGTTTGGATCTTTGGTGACAACATAGTTCCTTAGCCTGAACGATTGTTGCATTGTTATCACAATATAGTGTAACGGAATTTGTAATGCTTGGAACCACTCCTAACTTGGAGATGAACTTTCTGATCTAAATGGCTTATTTAGCTACTTCAAAACTCACAACACACTTAGACTCCATTGTAGAATTTGCCATTGTCTCTTGTTTGGAACTCCTCTAACAAACAACTCCATGGTTTAAGAAAAAGACATAACCTTGCTGTGATTTTAGATCATCCCGATCTATTTGGAAACTAGAATCAATATATCTTCTATGGACTAATTCCTCATCCCCTTCACAGATCAAGAACAAATCATTTGTTCTTCTTAGATACTTGAGAATAGTCTTAACAGCAACCTAATGACCTTCACCTAGGTTGGCCTGATATCCACTTGTCATGCTTACAGTATAAGCGATATTTGGCCGTGTACATATTATGGCATACAATATGGACCCAATCACCAAAACATATGGTACTCTATCCATTTTGTCCTTCTCCCTTTGTGTTTTAGGACACATTACTTAGGATATATATACACCATGCAACATAGGAAAAAATCTTCTCTTGGAATTTTGTATATTAAATCTATTTGATATATTGTCGATGTACGTGCTTTAACTTAGTCAAAGCAACCTTTTATACCTATTTCGGTATATCTTAATTCCTAAGATATAAGCTTCTTCTCTTAATTCTTTCATGGAGAAACACTTACTTAACTAAGCCTTGATAGACTTTAAGGTAGGTATATCATTTCCAATAAGAAGAATATCATTAACATACAAAACTAGGAACACAATCGCGCTCCCATGCACCTTCTTGTAAACATAAGGTTCTTTTGGATTCTAGCTATTTCTCAAAGTTTGGTGAAGCAATTGCTTCTTCATATGCTAATGGTTTGTCATTTTTTATGAGTAGTACATCTTCCTAATGTGTTACAAGTAGAGTTAACCTTTTAGATTCTCAGCCTACTTTTATTGACCTACGTGGTTCTTATATTTCAAAAGCAATCTTTAGTTGTGGCACTACATGTACTTGTAATGTTTGTTTGACATCCAATTGCTCATGTTCCAACTCATTTCTGGAATCTTGAATTTCCTCAAGATCTACTTTACTCCCACTACTTCTTTAAAGATAAACCCTCTCTCTAAGAATGTAGCATATCAAGCAATAAACACTTTATGCTCACTTGAAAGATAAAAGTAGTATGCCTTACTTTCTTTAGGATATCATATAAATGTGCTTTTGATAAACTTGGCTACAAGTTTATCAGAGAATCTACTTTTACATGAGCATCACAGCTCCAAACTTTAAGATAAGATAAATTGGGTTTCTTTTCAAACCATAACTCATATGTATCTTATCTATTGCCTTAGTTGGAATATGATTCAATATATATGTCATTGTTTATAAGGCATAATCCCAAAAGGTTACAGGAAACTCACTAATTTATCATTAACCTAACCATGTCCATTAGGGTATAGTTCCTCCTTTTTGAAACACCATTCCATTCTAACATTCTAGGAGGTGTAAATTATGAAATTATTCCACTCCTTTAGGTAGTCAATGAACTCTTAACTAAGATATTCTTTACATCTATCACTACAAAGTGTTTTTATCTTCTTGCCAAATTGATTTTCTACTTCACTTTTAAATTCTTTGAATTTCTCAAAAGTCTCTAACTTATGTCTTATCAAGTAAATATATCCATACCTACTCAAATCATTAGTAAAAGTCATAAAATAAGAAAATCTACCTTTAGCTTAAGTAGATAATGGCCCATACACATCACTATGTATGAGTACTAAAAACTCTTTTGCTCTTTCCCCTTTCTTGACAAAAGGATTCTTAGTCAGTTTTTCTTGTAAAAATGCTTCATAAGTATCTATGGATTCAAAATCAAATGAATCCAAATACCTTTCAGAATGAAGTTTAATTAAGCGTTTCTCATTCACATGGCCAAGCCTACAATGTCAGAAGTAAGTTGATTGAATCATGCGTCTTTTGTTTCTTAGTCTCAATACAACCAATAGCTTAAGCAGTATTAAGAATATAAAGACCATTAACTAATGTTTTATCACCATAAAACAATTCGTTTAGATAAAATGAGCAACTTTTGTCTTTAAACTCAAATGAATCCTTTGTTATCTAAACATTATATCGAAATAATGTTTTTGGTGATATTAGAAGCATAATAACAATTCTCTAATTCTAATGCAAGTCCACTAGGTAAAGAAATGGTATGGATTCCTATAGCTAAAGCAACAACTCTTTCTCTATTAGCTACTTATAGGTCTATTTCTCCTTTAAACAACTTTTTGCTCTTACTTAGACCCTTCAAGTCAGTAATGATATGAAAACCACATCCTATATCTATAACTTATGTAGAAGAAACAGAGAGATTGCATTCCATCATAAAGATATCTAAGGTATTACCCTCACTTGACATCTTTTTCTTGAATTGAATGCAATTTCTCTTCCCGTTGCCCATCTTGCCATAATGGAAATAGACTACATCCTTCTCATTAGAATTGAGCTTTTGTTGTCCCTTCTTCAACTTAGGTTGCTAACCCTTCTTTACTTACTTAGCCTTGGAAAAATTAATTCCACTAGCCTTTTTCTTATTTGACTTACCAACCAAGAGAACTTCTTGAGGTACCTTTGACTTGGATTTCAAGTCCTTTTCAATTGTCCTCAGCATAGCAAACAAGTTTGAGAAAGATCTCTCCTTTCTATTCATGTTATAATTCATGACAAACTAGGAGAAGGAATCTAGTAAAGAAGCCAATATTAGATTGATGGTTAGATTATCATCTAACTAGGAGCCTAAGCTTTCTAGCATCCCTATGTACCCTATCATCTTGAGTATATGGGGCCTAACTTGACTCTCTTAAGCCATCTTACAGTTAAAAAGGGCTTGGGATGTATTGTATCGCTCGACCCGAGTACTCTCCTAGAATAGCTGCTACAAGTGAGTATACATCTCTCTTGCAGACATTTTCATGTTGCTTTTACAAGCTAAATGACATTGTAAATAGTACAAGCCATTAGACATCAATAGAGTCCTCTAAGTATTTTTGCTATTGCTTATATTCTTCTATAGTGACATCCTTACTTGGTTTTTTAATTTCTTCCCCTTTTAGGACATACAATTTCCTTTCATGCTTGATGACAATTTTCAATTTCCTCAGCCAATCAAGTAAATTTGGTCTAATGAGAATATTCTCTTTGTCAAGGATAGATTGTAGTGTAAGGTTATTGTTGCTATTTTCCATTGGATCTACAAAATAAATGCAGAGTTTAGTTTTTATGAATAAATCATGTCATAAAAGGACTTTTAAATTAGCTCCCACTATTTTACTTCAATCTAATAGCCTCCTCTATTAGATTCGGAAAAACCCATTGAATGGTTTCCTAGTGAATCTAAAATCCCAAATAAAATTAATATGCATGCAATTAAACTGTACCTACATATTATATTATTTTAGGTAGGCCTTAATTACTTGCCAATCATAATTTATATGACTTTTGGATTTCCCATTAGGCTAACTACTCTTTTAAAGTATTACTTTAAAACTCAATACTCACCCATTAAATTATCAACCTTAACTATGTTAATAATCAATAGTTTAATTTAACTTAACCTAGTATTGAATTATAAAAATCATAGTAATTTGAAGTAAGCCCACAACTGAGTTGTACTGACTCATCTAAAATCCTGAGTATTTTATGATTTATAACTAGAGGGCAACATTATTTCATCTTAACTTAATATATTTAAGGGATTTTATATTATGTCTCACAAAACGTATATACTATTTTTTATCATCAACAATACTTGCAAACATAAAATATATAAATCAACTATAATGAAACAATAATGTAATGATCATGACCCAACTAAAAGGTATGGATTGAGGCTAGGCCCACACTTAAGGGTCCCAAGACTAAAATTAATTAACTTAGATGTAGCTTCTTTTTGACCTCATAAACTTCTCTGTATCTCAAATAAATATGGACCTCCAATATTCTATTTCTAGTACTAAAACTAATTTTCTAAAACATTTATTTTGAAAACAAAGTATAAATGGAATTTAAATTTGGGTTTGTAGAGCCATATACACTCAAGTTACATTTTATCTATGGGTACACAAACCCAAATAAAATTACATTAGTTTTTTAGGTTAAACCCATCCAAAGGATACGCATGCACTATTTTTATAAATCCATAAATATTCACACAAAATCCATTTATGCTTAGGCCTACGATCATGTGTAAGCAAAATTACTCTATAAATTACACAAACTATATTAACTAATTTATTCAAAATAATTATAATAATCCAAATATATACACTTGGGATTACTATAATCAAATTCTCATAAACAAACATTCAAAACTTTTATTTGTAGAATTTCTCGGTTATAAATTGAAAAACACTATCATATCCCAAACACCGGTTTATACTAATAAAAGACATGGATTCTCATTTCATAAAAAGCCATGTACTTTGAAAAATGAAAATCCATACATCTACGATAAAAAGATAGCCATTGAACATAAAACTTACAAAAATGGAATAACAAAAAAAGATATATAATGTTCTCGATCCAAAATAAAAATATCCATGTTTTACATCAAATCCATAATTTAAACATGATTAAATTAATCCCATCAAGATTGTAACAATTATTCTATGGATCAAATCTTTGTCAATATTAACATATATTTTACATGTTACATAAGTTTCTCTGATACCATTGTAAGGCTTTATAGATTAGAAAGAACGTAGCGAGAAAAAAAATTACTATAGAATCTATCTTAGAATTTATGCGTAACATGTAAAATAAAATTACATGTCAACAAAAGATTATAAAATTACCTCTTCTTATAACAAAAATACAATCTCCTCTTGCATATGGAGTTCAATTACAATATGAATATTGATTTGTTGTGTTTTCAAATATATTCACCGCAAGGACTCCAAATGTAGTCCCTTTAGAGATATTCGCACAAACGTTAATAAGAACAAATTTTAATTATTTATATTGCTAAATAACTCAGATTAGATTTAGAATTAGAATTTTAGCAAATGAAATATTATATTACTTTTTTCATTTGTATATATTTGAATAGAAAATCATAGATCTCTTTTATCTTCCTTTGTCCCTTTTAAAACACTATATCACATTAATTGAGATTAATGAATGAGACTTTTTGTAACGCCCTAAAACGTGAAAAATTACAATCTACCATGTATCTCTTTGATTTACTGATACATCAAGCATCTAAAATGACTTACTAACATTGTCTCATGCTTCATTAATCACTTGTATAATAACTCCTATACATTGTTTTTCAAAGATGTCTTGCAATGTCCTTAACCTACCAATAAATACAAGGAATCAAATCTTCTCTATATTTTATTTAAAGGAAATGGATTTAACATAATTCAATAACAATGGTCTCAAAATACCAAAAGAAAATCTCAACAACTCATAAGCATAACCTCAATTCTTGGCAACATATTACCTCCAATGGCACTAACTAGAGAAGTCTTAGATGATTTCTCATAACCCAAGTTACAATATAAAAACATATATAAAATCTGATAACTCTTTCAACAAAACTCAAAACTATATTTTAGCTACACAAATTTATCTCCTTATTCATAATAATAATCATAATAGTCAGCATCTTCACCAAAGACCCATACTTACTGTAGTAGTCCTCATGGTCACCAAATCATGTGCTTGCATCTAAAAACATAAAGCTCTAAGGGGTGAACAAAGCTTAGTAGAGGGTATCAAACATAGGCGCATGATCATACAGTAACATAAGCATACATGTACACATTATCTAAAACATTAAAACTAAATGCAACAACCACAATTTATTATCTTTATTTAGGTTCAACAAGTAGCACAATTTTGGAGTCTTAGAACTTAGAGTAACCTATGACTTCAACACACAATGTACATAATACATATAGGTATCGGTGTTGAGTCCTTCTTAACACCTTAGGAACTAAAAATCAACCTCAATTTACCTAGATCATTTCCAAGTGAAATTCTAATCAAGATGCCATCACACAAGGATCATTAGGGGCTACCCCAAGGTTTAGTCCTCCTAATCCGTTGGGCCCAACTAAGCACAAGCAGTACACTTATTTAAGCCAAGTTTTTTATTAAGTCCATTTAGCAATACTGGTCCTACACATACAAACAAAATACAATCTTGTACCTGATTGTAACATTTGCTTAGAAATCAAATCAAATGGCTCACAACTTGTTTATATGAGAAACAATACACTCGCTAAGTTTTAAAGCTCAACTAACAATGTTCTCAACATAACAACTCAACTGTCTCAAGTTTACTTAAGAATCACATGATTAATCTAGGTTCACTAGGAGGTTAGATGATTTGTAAGATGTTTTGGGTGATGATTCTTGATTGGAAAAGCTTAGAAAAGGGTTTTGGATTAAAAAAAAAAAAAAAACCTTGAAAAACCTGAAAAACTCAAAGAAAGATCACTATAAGAAAAAGGGGTTAAGGCATCTGAATGCTAGTTCGTCTAGTGTCTAGACACCAGACTTGAAAGAGTATGTCAAGCCCTTAGCATTCAGACACCGACTATAATCTACAGAATTCTATAGATTACAATAACACAATCATCCCCCGCGCACAACTATACTCTTCGCTACTTCGTAAATTAATGCTCCTAAAACGATTTCTCAATAGAAAAACATCACCACACCAATCTAAAACCCAAAACAAAACACCTTTACAATCAAAATCTCATCTTAACCTTATCATCAATAGACATCCTATTGAAACAACATATATAAGGTATGCCAAATCAGAAACTTACCTATTGCAAATTTGTTTCCATTGGTCTCATATACGATATTGGGAGAGGAAGTGGGTTGGGGGCAAGGGGGTGTTAGGGGTGAGGGTGTAAGCCTCAAAGTTCAGCCAAGTAACCGTAGGATTGAACTTAGAACTCAAGGTTTAGGGCGATCGGTTAAAAGATCCGATCAAACCCAAATTATAAACTATTTAACAAGATACCAGTAAAAATGACCCTGTAAACTTAAATTTAAGAAAATAAGTAGTAAAATAGGAGACTATAAAATTTTCAAATTTTCAGCATAATAACTGCTAATTACCAAAAAGGCAAAAAGTGTAATATAATAACTAATAAATTATTAGAGATAGATTATATGTATACTAAAAATTTTAGAATGACCAAAATAATATTTAGGAATGTTCATGTGCACCCTACATGTATTTACGTGTAGATAAAAATACGTGTAATTAGTGAAATAGGCTGAAAATTAAGTAAATAATTAAAGAAAAATACAAAATAATTATAGAAAAATAAAAAAAAAATCAGGAGTGGATAACTGAAGCAAGATAAGGTCGTGGCAGGTCTAAAGCTGCAAAATAAAAATTAGCCAATAAAAATTGAACAACTTAAAAGCCAAAAATCAAGGAATTTGGACAAAGTCTTGTCAAATTAATGCATATTAATTACAGAAAATGTCTATAAATAGGGAAAAAAATTACAGAGCTCATTTGGACAGTTTGGAAAGTGAGAAAATTAGGGAGAGTCAAAAATTCGAGAGAAAATCCAGAAAATAAAAAAAATCAGAAAAACTGTGCAGTTAAGGGTTTTAAAAGGAACCCACACCAAACGAGGAGCTGGGAGTGGACGGCCACCACCACCACACGGTGGTGGCAGCGCCCAGGCCGGCCGACAAGGCCACGGCAGCCCGCGGTGGCTGGAGCCACCTGAACCGGTGAGTCCAAATTCCAGCCCGATTCTTGTATAATTTTGTAAAATTAGTTATTTTACCTAGAAAATTATGAAACTTGTTATTCTAAGGTTTTATTGTATGTAGATTTAGGGAAAAATGTTGATTTAGTTTAATTATGTCTGGAAATATAGAGTCCTTAACAAATTGTTCAAAACCAAGCATGATTAAACCGGAAATTAAATAGGCTTAGGGATGTAGTTTGGGGCTCAAAATTTTTTTGTAGGATTCTCATGTGACATAGAACAGTGCTATGAAGCCATTTTTTTAAAATTAATTTTCAAAATTTTTAAGTTAATTTTTAGCCCTAAAATGATGGAAAAATTGGGTAATTTGGAGTTAATTAGATGATTAGGATAGTAATTACTGATTTAGATGGTAATTATATGTTTAGGGATGTTAATCTCTGATGTGGAAACTTAATCCTAGTCTATGGAGCGTTAAGTGTAATTAATGAAGGTGTTATGTGGTAAATGTAGAAAATTAGGAATATGTAGAATTGAAAATTAATAAATATGGAAAAATTAGGTTTAATTAGATAATAAAATAATGAAAATCAGAACATAACAAATCTGAAACAAAATTTAAATTTTAGGTAATTATATGAAAAATGTAAAAATTTCTCACAACATGAGTAAATTCGGTACACTAATACGAATTTAAGTGTACCGGATGGAATAAAATGCTGACTAGGGGTAGTGATCATATTTAGGATATCTGAAAATAATGTGGTTAGTTTCACATTGTGAATTGAAATAAATTTCTAGGGTCCGGGTACAAAACAGTACCTAAAAATCAAACTAGAATCTAATTTAGAAATCGATGCGGAACCTGAACCTAACCCCAAACCTAAAGACTTAATACCTAGATAATTAGGCATATTAAACCTTAAACAAAACCTAACAATAAGCATTATAGGATAAAACGAACCTATAACAGTTATATGAAAAGCTGAAACCACGTTCGTGTTATAGGGATAACCGGTGATGGCCTGAGCAAATCGGACCTCGAGTGAGCGAGCGAGGAGTCGAGGTAAGTTGGGATTAATACGACGCTGTATTTTGGAGGCTTAAGATTATGCTTGGTTGTGCTTGTTAGATAGTTGAATGTGTGCATGTGCTTGATTATGGGTGATGCTATGATTATGTTTGTTGCTTTGGCGCATATTGTATGAATTGTATGTAATGATTGATCACCCTAAATTGGACTTAATCAAATATACGACCAGTAATCTTAATCGAACATGCATGGCAACCCGTTAGGGGATTTAGGACTCTCCGGCCAAATACCGACCCCTTCGGAAGGGATAGCGCAGGATTGCAAAATAGTCCCTTCTTCATCCTCAGTCGAACTAAGTGACAGGAGAGGAGGTTGCGGCGGGGGTGAAGACAGTGGTTCGAAGGTAGTCGCGGGAGGAGCAAGGTCTCCATTACACAAGCCTGGGTTTGGTCGTGAGCTGTTGCATTAACGGTAACTCCTCAACCCAGATTAGAGCGGGCGCAATTTCTCTAATCTCACGACAGGCCGGACAACGTCGTGCGATGGCATTTGCTTGCACATGCATTGCACTTAATAAGAGATTAAAAACCTTGTTGTGTGTATGGTATAGTTTTAAGTCCTCCATCCCTACTTACTGAGCTGTGGTTGCTCACATCCCTATAGACGTCGTGCAGGTGCTGGCTAAGAAGCGGCAACCAATTACTTAGAAGCTAGCAACTGCTGGATCCTGGGGAGTAAGGAAAAACATCGAAGAATAAACACATATTTTAAGGTCTAAGTTTTTACTTTAGAATTATTTTTCATTTCCGAATGATGTAATAACTAGGAGATATATTATAGAGGAATATTGAAAACTTTAACTGCAGTAACTGAATTATAGTGATTATATATATATTTCCTCACTTTCTTAGGTAAATGATTTGTTTAAATTACAAATTGTCTACTTCAAAGCGGGTTAGTCGTGGACGCCTTGTGTAGATCAAGTCTAAGATAGCGGTTGTAAGGCCAACTTCTATCTTAGAATGGTTTACATGGCAGGGGCTGTTACGACTCTGCCGCTTCGGGGCGTGACAGAGGGTGAATTGATGTCTTTATAAATTTTGAAACTTTTGATGTATATAAAATTATCCCTCTTAATAACTTAAATTAGTAAACTATGGTATTTTAATAATTCAATACAAATAGCACAATTAAATAGTGCAAATGAAAAGAGATAAAGAGGAGAATATTAGGCTCAGGATTTATAGAGTTTCGGCCTTTTACCTACTACTCTCTTCCAGCTCTATTTTTGAGGACCCTGTCTACTTCATTAATGTTGTTCCACTTAATCTACTAAATAAAAAATACAAGAAGTTTAGAGATATCAACTACACTTGGCCTTAACTACTCTCTGCTTTGTCTATCTAACCTCTCTATAATCTAGGTTAATTATAGATTCTATAGAATACAATCAAACTTCTCTTGACATTCAAACAACAAATAAAATTTACAGATTACAAGTGAAAACAACAATACAATTCTCTAATAATTTTGCACAAAAATAGAAATGAAGATTGATGAATGATCAGCTTTGGTTTAACTCTTTAAAGAAGTATTTGAGAAATGCTTTGTACTTTTTCAAATAATAGAGAATGTCTATGATTAGAGTATAGAGTATATGTATTTTCCTTCTTAGAATCGTATGTGACATTTTGAATCTTTTCTCCTTTTATACTAAAGTCTTCCAATGGCTAAATTTGTTGAAGATTATCTTCACTTTATGTTTGCCCATTTTAATGTCTAAGTGATAATTCATAGATATTTTTAGAGAAAATCTTGGAGTTTGAACTTTTAAACTAGATCTTCTAACCTTATCCTGATTAGATATACTTTTATCAGTAAATCTCAGATAAGCTTGAGATTTGAAATTAAAATCCCATAACATTTGAAATCAATCTTATCCTTATCCAAAGATAAATTTGCTTAAAAATAATCCCCATGAATTTTAATTGTAACTTAAGTGAGATGGGGATTAAGTATATTTCTCTAATACACTCAATATAATGGAGCTAAGTCTTATTTACTTCGAAATAGATATTATGATAATTTTCAATATTATTCTTCCAAACTAACTATTTGAATAACATTTTAGAGAGTATTAGTTTACTTTTCTTCAAAGTCTTTGAATTATTTTCTAAAGTACTTGTACTAACTCTTCTTTTAAAAGCATCTGAAACATTATCTAAAATTTTTCATACTTGTCTCTTTTTTAAACAATTTAGACCTTTTAAATAAGTTTTTGAATGCAACTCGATCTATAATTTAAAGCTTTCTAAAATACTATTTGAATACCAGTATACTTGTCAATTTATTAGCATTCTTCTCTTTTTGTTATCATCAAAATATTCATAAGAGATATCTAATAGTTTTTAGTGCATTAAACACTACAAATATACCGTAGGACATGCATAAGATTGCCCTAAGGTCATTTTACCTACTTACTTATACAAAAAACGAGATTCCTCAAGAGATTTCACTAGAAACTCAATAAAATAACATATGCCAACTTACCTTATGGTATTCCACCTTTAGTTGCACTTACATTATCAAGGATTTGTTGTAACATTCCTGTCAAACCCTTAGCCAAAAAATGAATTTCTTAACATCCTTTGATTAAAACTTACCAAGGATAGGGGTTTCATGCACTTACCATTGATAGATCCTCGCTAAAAGGTACCGAGCTTCTTCTTGGTGTGCAGCATGTGTAGAAAACCTTAGTACAAGCAACACGTAAGAGATGAAATTGCAAGAAAAAGGGTTTCCCTAACCTTAGGTATGGCTTTTATACTAATGCTTGTACAACTTTTCCTATATCAATAATGCTACTACTTAATACTCATAATATTGATTAGGTCCTTAACATAAAACCCTTTATTTTAATGAATGCCTTTTTAATTTATACATTATATTTTATTTTAACTCAAGTTTTACACTTTTCATCCTATGAACCTTTCAATTGCCTCAACTTTTTAATTGCATAACAATTGAACATGGAATTAATAATTTCCATATATTTTTACACAAAAAAAGCAATAATAAAAATACATAGCCTTTGAAAAGGTACTTAATTACAAATATATTCTATACAGAAAAATAAAGGTAGATACAAATTGCTTCCAGATTATTATTTTGGAACAATTTATTATAGCTCCAAAATATTGACATTATTTCAATATCAATAGAAATCAATAGTCAATTATTTTATTCCATTAATCATGCTATAGTATACAGCCCCTTAGGTTTCTATGCATAGAGGTAATATCTATGTAAACACAAATTAAGGTAACCGTCTAACAAAAGTTATTGGTCATCTAACATAATAGAAAAGTTATGAATGAGAAACTACCATGAATCAATTACTATGTAATTAAATCTCTTCACTAAATAATATCCAGATCAAACCATTGCATGTCATGTCATCAACATTTAATCATTTTACTTAGTTTCTGAGATAAAATAGACTTATTAAAACTTACAGTTACCATTGACTTTTTAATCCAAGAGACTGATGAATTTTATCTCAACTCATCACTATCTTCTTTGTATTTCACATCATACTTAGTAACCGTATTATTTACAATGTAAATAAAAAAAAAAAACTATATTTAACGGCATCAAAGAAGAACATTCTATATAGAGGATATATGAAGGTCTCAAGTTTAAAGATTATTTATGCTTATTTATATAGAAGAGGGACCAATGATATTAAATATATCGTGTCCTCTATTAGTGGGTCGTGTCTAATGTATAAATTTAACTTTGGGCACCCAATTATATAACTTGAACATCTTTCTCTCGGTCTAATAATAATGACCTTAGTAATACAATATGTTGGTCTAAATATCAATGTCCCCTCTAAATATTTATCTGATTAGGGATAACTTTTAAATAATATGATATTTGGAATACTATTGATAATATACCTATATTATAATTCCATATATACTCTAATTATCTATGAGAATTTATTGTAAAATATATATAAGCAAAAAATTATATAAATACAATAAATACTTACCTTTGTAAATAATATTCATAAATATATCAAAATTATCTTATCACATTGTGTGTAAATTACAATAGACTAGGATGTACTTCCTAGAACCTATACAAGAAGACTATTAAGAGATGAGAATTCACTATTCATTAAATAAGATGGAGATAGAAATATACATAACATAACAAAGAATATAGGGTATCAAGCCTTATTTCAATTTTCCTTAGCTTAACTTATATTAAGCCCAATTCATTTAATATAAATTTTCAATATTAAATTAAGGAAACATTTTTCTTTGAAAAAAAAAATATTTTAAAAATTAAAGTTACCAACCAGTTAAATTGATAAAAAAAATGAAATTAGGGTTTCTAAGTGAGAAAACCTTAATTTGGCCACTAATTTACGATTTTTTAAAAAAAAAATTTTGTAAAATTAATTAGAAAAAACTAGATTCAAAGGTTAACCTATTAAAACTAAATCACCATGTAAAAATAAAAAAAAATTAATTAACAGGCTTTATTTTTATAATTTTTCTAAAATTACTAAGATATATACAAATATGTAAAACATAAATTAAATGAATTTATTATTATTTTTTTATTATAAATTTTTCGAGAAAAAGAAGAAACTTTTTTAAAAATTTTTTTATACAGTTACATCGAAGGTACCTACGTATCTGCTATCAAAATCAAATCTACGTAGTTTTTTTTTAGAAAAGATTTAGTGGATAGATTTTTTTTTTAATTTGAAAATCAAGCTAGATTTATGTTTATTTAACCATTTATTATTATTTTAAAAAAATATAAAAGATCTAATTTCACGAATCTATTTTAAAAACCTAACTAACTAAATCTTTTTTCAAAAAACTCTAGTTAAGATTATTTATTTTTTTTTTTAAATTATTGCGTATCAAAAGCTATTTTTTCTAAAACCTATATACCAATGCATTTAGATACACTAAGCTACGGATCTTGAAGAAAAGATACACGATTTAAAAAATATGAAATTTTCAACTAAAAAATGTAAATTAACTACATTATAAAAAAAATTCAAATTATCTAAAAACATAGCAAATGATATGATGATTCAAAAATAACAAAAAAAAAACCTACACTTAAAAAATAAATTAGTAAAAATAATTAAATTAACTAATAAAATAAAAATAAAAAAATAATTTTTTACCTAAATGAATTGGGTCGCACATGACCGACATGTTCGTATTGATCATGTTGTGATTATGTATGGCATGCGATGTGCTTGGATAGTGTGCTGCTCGGTGTATGGAGCGAATGATTTGGATAACAGTGCAACATATGCAAACGACATGGAGTAGTGTGGATGACGTACAGTAGTGTTTTGTGCATGAGTGTGTAGCAAGGGACACTATTCGGTGCATAAGTATATGTAAGGCATGGAATCAGTGAGTAAGTCCAGTATACATGTTCTATGTGTACAGTGGAGTGGCATGAGTCATGTCTATGTATGTATGTTAGTGATTGGCATGAGTCATGTCTCTATATGTTTGTTTCGATGAGTGAGTAAGTGTAGCGTATCAGTACAGGTGTGTGTAAAGAGTGTTTCGGTGTAGTGTGTGTTGAGGGTGAGAGAATGTGGAGAGTTAGTGAAGCAGTGTGTAGTCAGTGTTGTTGATGTGTTTAGGGGACAATGTATGCAATGGCAAGTTGGAGTTTAGGATGTGGTTGGGAATGAGCGTTATGGTGTCACGGGGCTATTAACATGTTTATGTTTAAGGGGCTATTGTATGTCATCTGGGGGCTATCGTGTCTCATTGTGCTCAAGGGGTTGTTGTGTGAAGTTGCGAAAAACGTCCTCAAGTCCACCACCAAATTCCTATTTATAATACCCATTACCTATTTTTTTGTATCTTTTAAATATATATTTGATCTCAACAAACCCTAGATACAAAAGATATGATAACAATATTTTAAAGATTGGACCTAGTTTCTAGAAACCTTATCTTTTGAGCTCAATCTAGTCCAATTCGATTTAGCTTAAAAACCCACTTAATAAATCCTAAGTCTATTTTAGCTGAATATAAATTAGATAAAAAAAATCTATTTTATATTAGACTAGACTAAAATTTATTAAATTGGATACACACCATTATCCAATTCTACCCTAAACGACTCGATTGGACTCGATACTACTTAACACTTTATTTTTATTATTTTTTTTTATTTTTATTATCATTTATTTATTTTTTTTTGCTCAATAAAACTATTAAAATAAAATGGAAAAAATGAGATGTCCACAGCTGGCGCTCTTTATAGTGAAGTTCGATTATAACTTTACTACAAAGATAAAAGAGATACTCATTTTTGCCTAACCTTACTTTGAATTGATGGAATGAGAATTACTGACTTGAATGGTCAACTAATTTGTATCTCATCTTAAAGAAGGATATCAACTTGAAAGGTCAATGCAAAAAATAAACTACTCATTTTGAAAGGATAAGGCAAAATAATGGGGAACCCATCTTAAAAGGATGGGGTAAAGAAATAGGAAGTTTGTCTTGAAAGGATGGTGTAAAGGAATGAGAAACCCGTCTTGAAAGGACAAGGTAGAAAAAACTAGGTGCCTATTTAAAAGGGATAAGGCTAAGGATTTAGGGTGATTAGGAGGCCCATCTTAAAAGGATGGGGCAAAAGGGGGCCTGTTTGAAAGAACAAGGCAAAAGGTTAAGGAGCCTATCTTGAAAGGACAAGACAAAGGAATTAGGTGCCTATCTTGAAAGGATAAGGCAAAAGGATTAAGAGTACCTATCTTAGAATGATAGGAAAAAGGAATCGGGTACTTATCTTGAAATGATAGGGCAAAAGAATTTAGAGTGCCTATCTTGGAAGGATAGGGCAAAAACCATAGGAGGTCAAATTAACTTATTTTAGTTTGGTGGATAATCTGAAGAGGATAAATCTCTTCAAAATTAAAAAAAAAAAACTTTTTAATTCTCCTAAATATCTCTTTTAAGAAATTTTAGGATCATTTTACCTAGGAATGGAGAATTTCGCAAATAGCAACCAATCAGCATATCTCCCGTTAACTCTCGATATTCACTTATGCAAATAGCAGAATATCACCGAAGCTGGTCCTTACTTCTTCTTCTTCTAGATTAAAATCTTCTTCATGATTGAAAACTTTTGCCGATGAGTCTTGTATCCATACCATGCTCATGCCTTGATTCTGTTTTTGTCATTACTGGGTCTCAATTTCCACCTCTTTATAATGCTTAAAAAATAAGTCTCTTTTCGAAAGAAACTAGATTAAACCATTAAGAACATTTGATTTCAATTTATTTAGTAACTCAAATCCATTTGTAAGTGTTTGGTGTTAAAGTGTATGAGGTCGAGAAACATGACATATAAGGATTTATTGGTGAAGCAATTGTTCATTGATGACTATCCGAATTCGAGGACATTCATGGATATCAATTTTACTTGTAAACAATGAAAGATTGACCATAAAGAATTCTCAAGAAAAATTGGAAATTTTATTGAACTCAGTTTTCATGGATAATACATTTTGACTGCATCTGAATTCACATGTCTCCTAAATTCCAGGCCATCCATTTCTGTTAACACTAATATACCTCCTAATAATACTCTTCTCACCACATAAGGGCCTTCATAGTTTGGTGCAAACTTACCTTTAGGGTCTTTTACATTCGGCAATACTTTTTTCAACACCAAATCTCCTTCCTTAAATTACCTCGAGCATACCTTCTTGTTAAAGGCTCAGATCATCTTATGTTGATAACATTGACCATGACATATTGCTACAAGCCTCCTCTCATCTAAGAGGTTCAAATGCTCCATTCGCTTGTTCACTCACTTTGCTTCATTAAGCTAAATTTCCACCAACACTCGAAACGATGGTATTTCTACCTCTACCGATAGTACCACTTCAATTCTATACACCAATGAATAAGGTGTTGCACCTGTAGAGGTTTTGACTAAGGTCTTATAAGCCATGAGAGCAAAGGGAAGCATCTCATGCCAATCACTATAAGTGATCGCCAATTTTTCAATGATTCTCTTGATATTCTTATTAGTGGCTTCAACTACCCCATTTATTTGAGGTCGATACGAAGTTGAGTTTCTGTAATTGATCTTGAATTAGTTACACACTTCAACATGTTGTTTAAATTTGACCTGTTGTCTGTAATAATAGACTCAAATGCATCATATATTGCAATAATGTCTCTTTTCAGGAACCTGACTACTACTCCTTTAGTTACCGTAGTATACAACGCTACTTCTACCCACTTAGTAAAATAGTCAATCACGATTAGAATGAATTTATGCCTGTTTGAAGCCCGTTGGTGAAATTGGACCAATCATATCTATTCCCTACATTGAGAAAGGCTAAGGAGCTGACAACACATGTATGGAGAGGAGCATTAATCTTATTAGCATAAACCTGACACAGATGACAATGCCTCAGGTATCTAATATAATTTGATTCCATTGTCATCTAAAAATATCCCATTCTCATGATTTTCCTAGCCAATATGTATCTATGCATATGAGGACCATAGACTTCTTCATGCACTTCTTTTGTTAATTTTTCAACTTCTTCTTTATCTACACACCTTAGCAATGTTGTATCTATTAATCTTTGGTAGAATGGTTCTCCACTTAACAGAAAATGAGTAGCCAATCTCCTTAAAGCTTTTCTCTCTTTTTTATCAACTTTATTAGGGAACTCACCCGTTTAAGGTAACTTTTTGATATCATAATACTAGGGCTTCTCTAGTTCCTTCTCTTCAATGATCAAACAAAAAGCCGACCTTTCCTCTACCTCAATTTTCAAAGGTTGAATTTTTATTCCATTCATGACTTTCACCATCGATGCTAACATAGCTAGTGCATCAGCAAATTGATTATAGGTTCTTAGAATGTAAGTGAATGAAATTTTTTGAAATCTTTCAACCAGCTTGCTTAAATGCTCATGATAAAGTATCAATTTCTCATCTTTCGTCTTATATTCTCCTAGGATCTAGAGAATTATAAGCGAAGAATCTCCATATACTTCAAGCCTTTGTATTCCCATGTTTAGCACTATTTTAAGCCCTAAAATGTAGGCCTCATATCTTTCTATGTTGTTCGTATATGGAAATGCTAACCTTGTTGCTACAGGGAAATGATTACCTACAGGTGATACCGTTACTGCTCCTTATATCCTACATCAAAACACATTAGCTGCTCCATCAAAATGCATTCTCCATTATGATTTCTCACTACTCATTTCATTCGTCACCATCACATTTTCATCTAGAAATTGAGCTTCTAAACCATCCTCTTCATCTTCTAATGGGTATTTTTCCAATTGATCGACTACTGCTTACCCTTTGACTAAACTCTAACTTACGTATTTGATATCAAACTTAGAGAGCAACATTTGCCACTTTGATATTCTCTCGATCAATGCTGGCTTTTTTGCTAAATACCTCAACAGGTCATGTTTTGTCAACAACTCTACTAAGTAATAAAGAGTATACTACTTGAGCCTTTACATCACCCATACTAAAGCACAACACATTCTTTCCACTTTTGAGTATTTCTATTTGCCTTCTATAAATTTCTTACTCAAGAAGTATATAAGATGCTCTTTTTTACCCATTTTATCTTTTTGCCCTAGTATACATCTCATTGATTTAGGAAGAATTGTTAAGTAAAGAATCAATGGCCATCCCGATGTAAGAATGACCAGTATTAGAGGATTCATGAGATACTTCTTAATTTCAGCAAACGCTTGCTCACATTCTTCATCCAATTCTATCACTGTATTCTTCCTCAAAAGTTTGAACAACGACTTACATTACTCTATTAGCTGTGATACAAATCAAGTAATGTAATTCAACCTCCCTAACAATCTCCGTACTTCTTTTACAATCTTTAGTGTAAACATGTTTACAATTGCCTTGACTTTGTTTAGGTACATCTTGATCCCTCTTTTGTTAACTACAAAACCTAACAATTTGCTTGAGGTTACTTCAAAGGTGCACTTTTTTGGATTCAAGTTCAATTGAAATTTTCTTAACCACTCAAATAGTTAATGTGAAACCTCAACATGATTCTCATCCTCCTTGGATTTGGCAATTATATCATCTACATAAACTTTGATCTCTTGATGCATCATGTCATGAAACGAGGCTACCATAGCACGCTGATAAGTTTCCCTAACTTTCTTTAACCTGAAAGGCATCACATGATAACAAAATGTTCTCCAAGCGGTAACGAAGGTGGTTTTGATCTTATCTTCTTTTGCCATCTTGATTTGATTATATCTCGAGAAACCATCCATAAATGAAAAAAGATGATTTCCAGTTATGTTGTCCACTAATACATTAATGTGTAGTAAAGGGAAGTTATCATTTGGTGTCACCTAGTTTAAATCACGAAATTCCACACATATCCTAATTTTCCCATTTTTCTTCAACACTGGCACTACATTGGCTACCTATTCGGGGTAATCAAACACTTCTATGAACCCGACTTCTAGTAATTTCTTCACTCCTTCTTTTATCCTAAGGAGTATATCTGGCTTAAACTGCCTAAGCTTTTGCCTTTCCAATTTAATATCTTCTCTTATTAGTAGCTTATGAACGACGATGGATGAATCCAAATCAAGCATGTCTTCATAGGACCTGGCGAATATGTCTAGGTATTATAATAATAATCAAGACAACTCCTGTTTCTGATCATCTGCTAAATTACTACCAATTTTCAAGTTTTGTGGATTCTCTTTTGTCCCAAATTAATCACAACTATTGGTTCATCAATAATCACCTTACCCTGTTCAAATCAGCACCAATTCTCTCGTATTTCACTTGGAGTCTCAATTTTATCTTTAACGTTTGATACAGCAAGGCTGAAGGTCATATTGGTACTTTCATTGTTTATATGTATGAGATATCCATTATGTTTATCGTTTTTATCGGATTTGAAGAGTAAAGGAAAAAGCAAAAGGATATTGAATAAATAACAAAGAAGAATTTATAGAAAGAAAGGAACTAATTTTATTGAATAAATTCAAATTATCTGAAAGAAAAGGGCCTAACTAATCGGACTAATTATTAAATCAAATGCTCCTAATTGATCTAATATTGCTTTTCTGAAGAGACTTATTAACAGGAACAGAAAACCAGTTGCATAAAGAAACTGAGATGCTGATATCTTCCTTCTTGTCTAGACTAATGTAGCATTGTTGAGCCAAAACCTTGGATAAACTGGTTACTTCAGGTTTTTGAACATAAGTTGGTACTGGGAATGTCTGATGGATGTTTAGAAAATCTATATGAACATGGTATAGGTGGTCTCCTCTCTTGCTTCTTACTTTAGCCTTCATTTCTTGGATCTCTTCTTCAATAGGCTCATATCTGAGCTCAAATATTTTAATCTGCTGCTTAAGTTGTTTTGAGCAACCTCATGCCCTATGGCTAGACACTACAATCATGCTATCCTCATAAAAAATCTATAACCCTAAGTTCTCCAATTCTTCACTCCTGATATATAGAATAGCCGTCTCTTTGTAAATCTCAAAGTGTTGCTCCCCAAGAATACTAACCAACTGCCCTTCAACTATGAATTTCACTTTCTGATGTAGACTAGATGGAATGACCCCTACCGAGGGAATCTACAACCTCCCAAATAGAAGATTGAAAGTTTACGGTATATCTAGGACTTTAAATGGAATAGTAAACATCTGTAGACCGATCTCAACCTGTAGCCCAATTTCTCCAAGTATCTCCCTCTTTGATCCATCAAAAGCCTTGATTGAAATCAAGCTGGGCTTTCTCAACCAAATCTACTCCAAGTAAATTTAGTGTCGCCGATGGACACACATTTAGTAAAGACCCATTATCTATCAGTACTCGAGCAACTACTTTCCTTGCACACTTAACTACCATGAAAGGGGGCTTTGTGTGCTGGTCTCTTCCTTCATCTGGTTCACTTGATGAAAATGAAATTCAATCCATCACAAATATTGAATTAACCACCAATCCTAACTTTTCAATGGAAATCCCTTCAAATACTTTGACTTCTTTCAAAATTTTGATTAAAACTTCCCAGTGAGTATCTAATGACAATAGTAAGCCTATTAAGGAGATTTGGGTAGGTACTTTGGCTAACTGATACATAATCTCATACTCACTAGCTTTCACTATCTTCTTTACAACATTTTGATCTTTCTCATCTATATCTTCAAAGAACATTTGAGAAGCCTCTTCTACAGTAGTCTTTCTCTTGGCTTCTTCATTCTGGTCATAGACTCATCCCAAGCAGGTAAGCCTACCAACCATAGGTGATAAGGACTTGATTGTTTGATTCACCATCTGGTAATCCAGAGGGGCTGCTTTGTAATTCTTTAGAGCTTTTAGGACATTAAAAGCTATTTTCTTAGGCTTACCCAATTCATCAACCTTCTCAATCTTCTTGTGGTACTCAAAAACCAAAGGTTTAGGCCCACCTTCAATCATTCCAACCATCTCAATTATTTTTTTGGCTTCTACAATAAGTTTGTCTTCTTCCTCAAATTCGGAACCCTATCCAATAGGTGGTTCATCAACATACACTATGGGTAAATTGGCGTAATCGACCAAATACTCAAAATTTCTTGACATCTCTCCCAAGGTGTCAACCATCAGATCTTCAGCTTTATACCTTTTTCTAAGCTCCTTTAGGGTACATCTCTTTCACGATTTTGGAACCATCATAGCCATAATGTTAACTTTCTTTATCTTCCCATCCTTCAACAATTGATATATTGTTGGTCTAATCTGAGTTCTATCTTTGGCATTCATATTCTGTAAGTGTCTAACTTACTTCAGATTCCAAGCTACTTCATCAATAGTGATGGGGAGACTATCTAAATCAACTTCTAGTTCAGTCACTTCAACGATGATCATGTTGATTGAGTATCCATGATCTAGTAAAGGATTATTACCCACATTAGGAGCAGGAGTTTGAATGAAGCCCAATTAAACCAATTTGGAATCAATAAAATCTTAGATCTTATGTCTGAGTCTCTAACACTGGTCTATAAAATGCCCCACTTGCCCCAAATGATAATTGCAATAGAGCTCTGGGTTGTAGTCTCATGGTCTTTTTCCTTCTTTTGGTATTTCAAACATCAAGAGATTCTCCTTCCTTAGTCATGCAAGAACCTAGCTTAAAGGAATGAGAATATAAGTAAATTGTCTCCTTTGTGGGTTATTATTTTGATTTGCATATGGTGGGGGATTAGATCCTCCTAACATGGCTACCGGGGCTGCAAGTCTGATAAGTTTGCTGGTATTGATAATGCTTACAGTAGCTCCTTTGGCTTTGTTAGAAAATCTCGCAGGAGGCATCTTCTTCTTAATTTCTACGAGATTAGGAAGCCTTCTAGTAGCAATAGTTTCCTCAATTCAGTACCCTAAGGCCACAATCTCTGCAATGTTAGAGACAAGGTATCTTACTAGATGTTGGTAGTATGGGCTTCCAAGAGTGTTGATAAAGGCAAATGTTAGATCCTTTTCTATTAAGGGTAGAGTTACCCTACCTATCATGCCTCTCCATCTTTAAGCATACTCTTTAAAGCTTTTGTTGGTTTTCTTTTACAGATTATTCAAATCCCACATAGATAGGGCTACCTCAATATTAAACTTATACTGGTTATAGAAAGCTCGAGCTAACTTATCCCAAGTATCAATCTCGTTCAAGTCCAATTGAGCATACCAAGTTAAGGTGAGCCTAATTAAGCTATTTTGAAAGATTTGGGCCATCACCTTGTCATACTTTATGTATTTCCCCGTTTTTTTTATGTGCAACCTAATATGGAGCTTTAAGCAACTAGTCCCATCATATTTCTTGAATTTTAGCACCTTAAATCTTTTCGAAAAATCATCATCTTCATGCATCGGTAAATTGATCATCTCCATCTGCTCAAACCCATTAACCATTTCTAAGGTTTTCATCTTCTCGATCAACTTCTACATAAACTTCCATCCCAACTCTTGGTGTTTTTCCTCGATCTCTTTCTTCCATGTCTCAACATGGGGAATTGCTTTCTACATCTTCCAAATTAGGGGGGAAGGGTCGTTTCTGCATTCTAATTCAGGTTAACTTGAGACGTTTGCTTGCCATTGAGAATTCCAATAGCCTAAGTAAGAGCTTGGATTTTTTTAGCCATCTTATTCATGTTTTCTTCTAGAGTTGCATCTCTTGGGTTGGGTTCGGTTTGACTGGTGTTTTCAATACCCTAAGTTGACATTCTTACTTTGGAACGAGTGAATATTAGGCTCTTAATTGAGTGTACTTAGGCATTATTTGCAAAATCCTAAACAAAAACCCAAATTTTAGACATCTTTGTGAACTAAATTATTTTTTTATTTTTTTACCTTTTTCTTTTTGTTGTTTGCTTCTTTTTCATTTTTTATTTTTATATTTGTCATTTTTAATTTTTTTTATTTTCTTTTTGTTTAAAAGGCAACTATAAAAACATGAGTAAAAGACTACACAATAAAGGTTTTCATTTAATGAAGCTGCAAATTTATTAATAATCATAAAATCTAACCTATATAATGAACTAAGAGAAAAAGAAACAAACTCCTAACTAATCTTTCTAAAAAGAAGAAAAAAAAATCAGATCTTATGTCTATAAAAGTCGACGGATCTAGTTAGGATGAGCTTCATCAGCTTCTCTCATCAACTTTTGAACTATAACATCTCTTTCTTGAATCTTACTCCTCAAGAATTGATTTTCTTCTAACAATCTCCCATTCTCCATCTTTAATTCTTCAATGATTGTTTTGCATTCTTGGGACTAGGCTTTAACCTTAGCTCGTATGGTGTCTCAGTAGGCCCGCTTTGCAAGTGAAAGATATTCTGGCTTTGGCTCATGTTTGAATGCATCTAGAGCTTCATATCGTATCTTTCCAGTCTTCTCTAGCTAATCGTAGATAAATTGCTTGGTGGCTCAATATTCTCTAACTTTGCCCCCTTTAAAGTTCCCACATTGACTACCTTCTTGACTTCTCTCTATTCCTACAGCTTCACGAATTTTGCTAGTCATTGAATCAAAGTAGTGGTAGGTAAACAAGGATCTTGATAATTCAATGTGACATCTTCCAAGGAATCTTTGTATGCTATCTCTTGAAGGGAGCTTAGTTGTTTGGTGATACAAGTTAAGAAATGTTATGTACAACTCATAATGCCAATGAGAGGGACCCCTGCATAATCAATGCACCCTAAGATGACTTGAGTGTAGTTACTCCACCTAGCTATCCACATAAAATCAACTGGCTGTATCTTTCTTATGATCGATACCTATCCTTTAAACTGAGCTTCTTCTAGTACCTTAAGGTGATGGGCAAAGTCATTTATTAGATTCATGTTTCCAATTAGGGATGCTTTGAGAAGATTCCCTCTATTCCCTTATGTGTGACTGAGAAACCATACAATAAGGATTGTGGGGTTGGCCATGAAGTACCCATGCCCCTGCTTCCTTAAATGGGTGAGTGTCCTGAATTACTTTGCCAATAACGTCGGTATATAAGATTTACCAACTAAGAGTTGAGTTACTAGCTCGACTAGCCTATAATGGACTTGACCATATCTGATGGCAAACAACACTATCTTAAATATTACTACAATAAAGGCATTTACCCTCTTTTTGGCTCATGATTCATATCCTCTATAAAAGATCTGACAATAAATTTGATAAGCATTTAGGCTTCAAAAATATTCTACTAGTCTTAAAATGCTGAGACATTTCCTACCCTCTGAAGATAAGAACGGTGCTAGGATTTCCTTTTTAACTCCTAGTAAAGTCATGAAGGCTTTCTCGAGCTGGACTTTGAGATTTGGGATGATTATGCCTGCTTCGAGAGGTGGAGCACTAAGTAATTGTGAATATTTTTCTAAAGTGAGCATTAACACATGTGGGCCAAACTTAAAAGCTATAGATTCTGGACCCCAATAGTGGATAAGGGCTTGAATTAGAGGCTAGTGAAGTTGGACTCGCATGAAGGATATGATTGGCCTAATCTTCTTGTAACTATAATCTTACTTGGCGGGTGGAAGCTAATTTAACCAATCTTTCAATATAGCCTCAGGGAAGGAGTATTTATCCAATTGGACCTCATGGATGGGCTTGGGATTGATACTACCTTAACTTTCCATATCTATACTATATAAAACATGAAATGATGCAGTTATTTATAATGAGACCACTGAATTTACAATAAAGCTAGATATGATATTAATAATTTTGCAGCTTTTTCAAAATTTTAATTTTTTTTTAAATTCCTTAACCTTTTTACTCACTAAGGGACAATGTAAAAAAAAAAATGCATATAATATAGGAAATAACAATGATTAAATAGAAACAAACATTAGCAAAAATAAAATCAAATAAAAAATGCAATACGCTACATATGCATGTAATGTAATAGAGGCTAGTAATTAATAAATTATAAGAATTATTATGAACCTGCAATCGAAGAGTGTTCTTATATAGAAGTATATTCAAAATAAGATTTAAAAAGAAATGAAACTTGTGAATACGTATAACAAGGGTTACTAATTTCTTAATTTCCCTTCTTTTTAGAAAAGAACGATGAATCAACCATGGATTAATTAGGTTTTTCCTATAATTAAAAAATGATTACCCCTCTTTTTGAAAAGAATGATGTAGGATGGTAGGGTTTATGGGTCTCAAGCTTTGTAGCTTCAAGGATTTTTAAAGAAAAACCTAATGAGCTATATCGAAACTTGAGTGAGCTTGCCTATCACTACTAAGCGGGGGTAAAGACCCTAATAATCTAAGGGTTACATAATGGTGGTTCGTCCTAAGTTCCTAAGGTAGTCCAGGTCCAATTACATCTAAGCATGCAAATGGTTATTAAAATAAAACCCCCTTAAATCCCCAATACAAGCTCATTAGACTAGGTTTTTTTTTTTTTTTTCTTAAGGCCTACATTATTAAAAACTAGTTAGTATAACTATAATACAATAAAGGAAAAATAAATACAAAAAACTCATCGATTAATTTTTAATTTTTACAAAGCTAGCCCTTCAAGCATTCCTAGTGGAGTCATCAATTTTGTCAAGCCCTATTTTGATTTTCCTTAACCTAACTCATATTAAGTCCATCTCGCTTAATATAAATTATTCGATATTAAATTAAGGAAACATTTTTCTTTGAAAAAAATTATTTTAAAAATCAGAGTCGCTAACTAGTTAAATTAATAAAATAAATAAATAAATTAAGGTTTCCAAGTGAGAAAACCCTAATTTAGCTACTAATCTACAAATTTTCTTTAAAAAAAAATTATAAAATTAACAATAAAAAACTAGGTTTAGTTGCTAACCTATTAAAACTAAGTCACCATGTAAAAATAAAAAAGAAATTAATTAACGGGCTTTATTTTTATAATTTTTCTAAAAATACTAAGATATATACAGATATACAAAAGATAATTAAAATGAATTTATTATTATTTTTTTATTAAGAATTTATCAAGAAAAAGGAGAATTTTTTTTAAATTTTTTTTATATAATGTATACTTGCTAATTGGGATCAAACCAATGTAATTTTTTATAGAAAATATTTAATGAATAGATCTTTTTTTTTATTTGAAAATCGAGTTAAATTTATATTTATTCATTATTATTTAAAAAAAAAACCTAAAAGATTTAATTTCATGAATCTATTTTAAAAACATAACTAACTAAATCTTTTTTTGAAAAACTTCAGTTATAATATTTTATTTTTTAAAAAAAAATCAGCACGTGTCAAAAAATTTCTTTTCTAAATCTTATATACCAGATACGCTAAAATATGTATCTTTTCAAAAAATATGAATCTCAGAGAAAAGATAGGTGATTGAAAAAATATGCAATTTTTAACTAAAAAAAGCAAATTAACTACATTATAAAAAAATTCAAATTATTTAAAAAAGTAGCAAATGATATAACAATTAAAAAATAACAAAAAAACTTGCACTTAAAAAATAAATTAGTAAAAATAATTAGATTAACTAATAAAATAATAATTTTTTACCTAAATAAATTGAGTCATGCATAACTGATGTGTTCATGTTGATTGTGTTGTAATTGTACATGTATAGCAGCGGAACGTATATGACGTACAGTGTACAGCGTGCTTAGATAGTATGTTGCTCGATATATGGAGCGTATGAGTTGGATAGTAGTGCAACGTATGCAGACGATGTGCAGTAGTGTTTGGTGCACGAGTGTGTGGCAAGGGATACTGTTTGGTATGTAAGTGTGTGTAAGGCATAGAATCAATGAGTAAGTCCAATGTGCATATTATTTGTATGCAATGGAGTGGCGTGAGTTGTGTCTGTATGTGTGTGCTAGTGAGTAGCGTGAGTTGTATTTGTGTATGTTTATTTCAATAAGTGAGTGGGTGTAGTGTGTTAGTGCAAGAGTGTACAGAGAGTGTTTCAGTGCAGTGTGTCTTGAGGGAGAGAGAATGTAGCGAGTCAACGAGGTAGTGTGTAGTCAGTGTTGCTGATGTGTTTAAGGGACAGTGTGTACAGTAGTGAGTTGGAGTTTAGGATGTGGCTGGGAGTAAGCATCAATGTGTTAGCGAGCTATTGGCATGTTTGTATTTAAGAGGCTGTCGTGTGTCGTTAGGGGGCTGTCATATGAAGTTGTGAAAAACGTCCTTAAGTCTACCACCAAATTCCTATTTATGATACCTACTATCAAATCTTTTGTATCTTTTAATTATAGATTTGATCTCAACAAACCCTAAATACAAAAGATACAATAACAATTTTTTAAAGATTTGATCTAGTTTCTATAAATCTTATCTTAATTTGGGCTTTTTTTTCTTTTGGGCCCGACCCAATCCAACTGGATTTAGCCTAAAAACTCACTTAATAAATCCTGAATCTATTTTAACTCAATATAAATTGGATAATAAAAAATCCACTTTATATCAAACTAAACTAAAATATTTTATTGAAGCTCAATTCTTTAACGACTTAAAATTTATTAAATTGAATACACACCATTATCTAATTCGACCTTAAATGACTTGACTCAATTCAATACGATTTGACTCAATACACTTTATTTTTTATTATTTTTTCGATTTTTTAGTTACTTTTTTTTATTTTTATTATCATTTTTTATTTTTATTTTTTTTGGCTTAATAAAATTACTAAAATAAAATGGCAAAAATAAAATGTCTATATAAGGTTATCAAAGAAGTTAAGTAAAATATCAAGGCACAATGTTGTCTGATCCGTAGTAAGGAAATTATATTTGCTTTAATTTAGGTTTGAGGAGTTTTCATTCTTTCAGCGTCCTACCTCAACTCACAGCCATACCTAAACTTGTGTAATGGAGATGACACTCTTCTCTTGACTACTTTCATACCAATTACCCCAACCTATATATCAACCTCATCTCCTATCATTTACTTCTACTAAGGGTGAGAAAGAGATTATTTCAACTATCTATTTCAAATGGGTCAATATTCGGTAGAAATCCTAACTGTCTTTTAGTAGGTTGTTATGTAGGTTAGGTGAAGTTATAAGCTAAGTTTGGATTAGTTTAGTTTCAAGGGTGATCAACCAATTGTAATCGCTCAATTAAAGAATAAAATAACTCGTGTAGTTTATAGTAATGAAAACATTTCAATAATAGCATAATGGTAACCAATCATACACCTTATATGCATATAATCAACTACTTACAAGTACAAACAAGTACACACATAAGTCTCGAAGTACTATGAAATAGTGTTCCGAAATATAATAAAGCATTGGTTCTAACTTACCCAAAACATTTGTAGCTCAACTAATTATAGTAATTGGGCTTGATTCATCAAAAGTCCCTATATTACAATTAACATTTTTAATGCTTATTCGAGTTGTCAAGATAATAGCAATTTACTCATTATTCCTAAAATTAGGTTCATTAACCTTAATTTGAAAGGTTATTTATACCTAAGTAGATAGATCTTAGGGTCATTTTAAGCCAATTCTCGCCTAAGATATCCTCCGATTTATCCTATAAAACATCCTTCGAGTTAGTTTAGTTTTTAAAGTTCTTAACAAGATATCCTCTAGCTTTCTTTTTGAGTCCATACTAATAAAAATCTCATCTATGGTATCCTTTGATTCAGCTTCCAAATTGATCCTAATATGATACTTTGAACCTATTCTAACAACTTATATTTTACTAAATTTTCACTTCTTCACCCTAACTTCCAATTAAAATTAGCAACCACACACACTCTCCACCTTCTATTCACTTACCATTTTATGAAAGACTCCTTTAACGCATTATTTAAATAAAACAACAGTTGAATAAATTACGATTTTAGCTCTAAAACTTGTATATTCTTGAAGTCAATCACTACAACTTACAATATTCATTCTAACACCATTATATTCCCTTGAAAATACTTTACAAATTTAGAACTCAATCTATTTCTTTAAAATTAAAAATATATTTTTAGTAAATTTCAATTTATTCATCATTTATGAGTTAGAAAATTAACAAAAGTAAGATGACTAGTTTTGGTGAAACTTTTTACATAATATTAAACTAGATATTATAAATAGTTTATAGAAAAATTTTGATGGCCAAACTATGCCATTTGAGGTTTGGAAAATTGAATAAAAATTCATCCAAATTTAGCCATTTCTTAGAGGTGATATATAAAATTAGTTAATTTCATCAAACAATATTTTTCTATGAAATTATATACAAATTAATTTAGGAATACAATTTTCTAAAATTTTCTAACATAATTTAGTATTTTTAAGAATTTAGTGAAAATCGAGAAGAAAATGACAATCGTTTATAAATAGCTCTCTAGTGACCAACAACTGTGGCGATAACATTGATGGAGCTAGATAGGGTATTTCCCATCAATTGATGGTAGTGATTTACTTACAAGTGTTGGTTATCCTTTCAAACCCTAGTTACTCAACTTTTTCTTCAATTCTTGCAAATTTTCCCTCTAACTTTCTCAAGCTCTCACTAATTTTCCAAAGCTCTAAAATGTATAAAAAGAATTTTGAGAGTGTTGATTCACTTAGATAGACAGGCATGGGTTGATTGAATTTTGATTTGGCATTAAGATAAGTGCTATTATTATGATTTTCCTTTCATTCCACAGAATGGGATGTCTACTTTCTAATCGTTTGCCCCTTAGGTTGTTTTGCGATATTGCTACTCTCGAATTCTTCTAATAAAAGCTATCCTAAGTGTAATTTTATAATTTTTTTTATCAATTTTACTTAGTTAAATTAGCATTATATATATATATATATATATATATATATATATATATATATAATNCGTTTACTTGCAACGTGTGCTCCTTCCTTAGTTACCGACTTGTTCAGAATCCTGACAAATATCCAAGCTACCAATCTTGAGAATCATGTCAACGTGGTTAGAGAGACCAAACAGCTCAGCCCATCAGCATAGAAGGTTGTCTAACCCCTTTCCAACCTATTACAAACCTGTTTGAAGGCCTCTTTCCCGGACGTTTCTAGAAGTCACAACCATACAAGTTTGACGTCTTCTACCAGAGGGATTATCTAATGCCGACATGACACGTAGTCTAGCAAACTGTTAGTACACGCCATTTAATGATGATTCTTTTATGGAAATTCCCATTTTTATCTAAATTAAACATGTTTTATTTTCTATTATGATGCAACTATTTTTGTGTTTACCTTCTTTTAGCAAGTTACCCTAAATAAAACATATAAATAGGAGTATTTTTATAAGTTGCATCATCTCCATCAATATACTAAATATTTCTTGTTTACTTATAAGTTCGAACCTCCAAATATATTACACTTTTATCAACCCTAGCTGTGCAGGATCATCGTGAGTAGATTCTATTTCAAAGCTTTTCAATCATTTCGAGCCATGGGCAGGTCTTGTAGGACATAAGTATTGCATCATATTCATTTGAATTACTCATGGTTGCTGTGTTAATCCATTTTCCTCCTCTACTTCTTCATTGCTTCAAAGAACGGACCAATTTTGTGGCAAACCCCCAGGGAAAATCTAGTTCTTAAGCTCATGACGTGTTTTCATTGAGTAGTAAGTAATGTAATTATAATTAACTTTTTAGTTAAATTATCATTTTATTATTTTATTTTTGAAATCTAGACTTGTAGGATCATTTTGACTAAACTTTATAGTCTCATAGTAAATTTTGTGCTTAAATGGTCAACTTCCTAGAGTGCCTTAAATTTACATACTAAAATCCTTACATCAAATTGCAAGGTTTACATTTTGTCATCATCAAGCTATCCTCATGTATTGCTTTGCTTAATGTCCTCTAATTCCAATTATATCTTACTTGAATCACTAATAATTTGCCTACTATTTAATTAATTTAGTTATATTATGTATATATAATGGAATCACGTTATTTATGGTTACAAAATCCTATATTTAGTTTTGTGTTTTTAATATATAACGAGTAACATGCCATAATTATATTTTAATTATATTAATATTTCATTACTCTGTTTTCAAAATCCAAGTCCATAAGGTAATCTCCACTACTTTTATAGCCCCATTAGAAATTTCTAGCTAGAGAACTTTCCGGTCCACCTAAGTATCTTGTAGAATGTTTTGTAATTGAAAAGTTAATTGGATTAGAATTATCACAAAATTGGCTTTGATAATGTAAGATTTTGTGGAGAAATGCAATATTATTTGACTACAATGGGGCTCGTTTTCCACATCTTCTTGGGATTTTTATTGGTTGTGTTTCGATTGGATCTTTTTTGAGCTATGATATTTTATAGTATTTTAAATTATGTGAATGAAGTTAATATTTTTTGATGAGAGAAAGAAAAAAGCTGAAACTGTTGTGTTTAGAGTTTAAGATTTTAAATAGTAAAAGATACAAATTTTCATTTTTGCCCAGAGTATCCTAATATATAAGTTTGTAAATCTATTTATATATTCACAAATTATGTAAACGTGCCATTTTTTCTGTTTTTTTTTTTCTTAAATTTAACAATGCTATATGTTTGGTCAACTTCCTTTTTCAAGTCATTTAAAAGATTGAAAAGATAGAAAGAGAGATAATAGACCTTGAATATGAAAGATACATAGAGAAACATGTAAGGTAAATTACAAAAAAGTGGCCAATATTAGTGAGCTTTTACAAAGAGGTGATTTGAGCTTTTGTCCTTTAACAATTAGATTACAAAGCTTCTTAATTTTTTCTTAATTATTTAATCTAGACATGTGTCAATTTTTAATTAAATAATATAAATTAAGTTATTTAAATATATATATAAATTAAACAAAAAATGGGAAAAAGAAAAGACTTATAAGAATTGTGATTGTAGAGAGGGTCACACAACCAATCCACCTAACTTACCTCACTGAGTGGTCAACAACTATCTCTTAACCTTAGGATAGCTGACAAGCAATCAAATGCAACAGTGGGTTGCAATCCACATAATGCTTGTAGGCAATTGTCACCATTATAGGAGGGTTATGTAATCCCTTAGGATGGTAGGTGGTTATCCACTACTAGAAAATTTGAAATAAAAAAGAGAAAACCTAAATTTAGCTTGTTCGATTTTCTAGCGTAGTTACTTTTCCTTTTGTTTTTTTAATTTCACCCATGGTTGATTGCCATCTACCACTACCATATGGGTCGTACAATCTACTTTTGTGGCAAAGTGCAACCCATATGTATGTTTGGTTATTCTTTAACCACCTCAATGTTAAGGAGTGGTTGATTACTACCTTAAGGAGGTTACATGACTTTTCTTTAGTGGAAGTCAGTCACTTGCTAGCCTTGGGGTGGCTCTAAAATTATTCAAATGCTTTTTTTTTTTCTTAAGTATTTTTCTTTTTTTTTTTCTCATTTTCTCTAATTTTTATTAAAATACATTAATATTATTTATTTGTATTTATTTAATGATCAAATTAGCTAGTAAAAAGTTGCCCTATGTTGTTCTATATAATTAACAAAAAATTTATGCAACTTAAGCCACTTGTTTATCAAAAATTAAAACTCAGGTCATCTTTTTATAAAACCCCAATAACACTAGATATCTATTTGTAATTTACCAAACATAAATTAGGTTGAAAGAAAAATGGAGTTGAAAAAAAGGGGGATATGAGGGAAAAAAGGGAAATGAAGAAAGATAGGAAAAAATTTATTGGGATGTATGTATAGTAAAGCTATGTAAATGGGTTGAATTATACAATTCTACCATTTCATTCACCATAAAAGTATGTGTGGATTATTCTTTAACCTGTTTAATAAGCATTTTTATAGTCCAAACAATATATTTGTGGCTTAGATGGAAAAATATTTTAATGTCAAAATTGCTCTTAATTTTTATTATATGGTATGTTGTTTTATTATAGATGAAGGATGAATTAATTTTTCTTTCATTTTACTTCAATATTGAAGGGAAAGTTATGATTTCTTCTTTTTCTTTTTATTTTTATTTTTAAAAAGTTAAAGATTTCAAAAAGAGAAATATTTCTCTCACTTCCTCTCCTCCTATCCCTTCCAAAGGGTTCACCTTTCCTCACTATCCTTTCAAAAGAGTTCATTTTCACCCCTTTTTTCTTTCTTTTCCCTCCATTTCCTTCGCCTTTCCTCACCAAAACAAGCATTAAACTATCATGCTTTTTGTTGCAATAGTGAATTTGCTATAACATAAAAATTAAAAATATCCATGTCGTGAAAAGCTTAAGAAAGGAGAAGGAAAAAATACCAAGCTTGTGATTTGAACCTTAATGTACTTGTATTACACCCTTCATTAACAATATGATTGCCTTGAGGGAAGGAACTAAGGAAAGGATATGGAAACAAAAAAGAATATGAAGGAAATGAACTGTGAGGGTATTGAATTCCTTATAATGTGTTTGAATAATGGAGAAAGGAAAATGAAAGGGATCTTAATCATTTTAAAAAAACAAAATAGGGTAAAACTTAAAATTATTAATATATCCATAAAAATAATTAAAAAGAAGTAATTAAAAGAGAGGGATGGATCGGTAATTGCAAAATCTAGCAAAATCATTCTATCCTTTCTCTCTGCTTTCTCTCCGCTTTGAGGGGGTAAAGAAATTAATGAGATCCCGCCGAAACAATTCCCTCCACTTTTTTTTTTTTTTTTTTACTTTACCCGTACTTTCCCTTAAAACAAATAATAAAATTTTTCGGTCAAACAAAAAAAAAAATTTTTATCGTATTCCTATTCTCTCCTTCGTCTTTACCTTAGTCCCAAACACAGTGTAAAAGGAGGAAAAAGATTCCTTGGCCTAGTGTTTAAGTCCTGAACACACATGGCTGAATCAGACTTCGATATAATCTACACAATGTTCCATCATTTTCATCACCCTATAATGATATTCCTAGTTTTCTAGATAAACTAGGCTAACAAGAGCCAAAAACAACAAAAGAAGCTACCTTGGCTTCTATGCTTTTATTACTACTAGCTCCTAAGTCCTAATACACACCTCAATCTCATTCATCTTCACCATCTTTTCTGATCTCTAGACCTGTCAAGCTTTCCCATCATAGCATTCTTGAAATTTATCACCTCCTGAGCCCTAGAACATGACCTCTGCATCCCCACCCCACTTAGACTACTCCTAGACTCCATCATTTCATGAAGCGAAAGCCTTTTCCTGCTTAGGTCTTCCTCAGGCCTCTGTCTTGGAGCACTATACGTTCTTAGTTTAGCCTTGAATGCCTGTGTATTAGCCATGTAATTGGGGGAATTGTCACACCCACTGAAGATATTATCCACACAGACGCTTTTACACGGTGTAGCCGGTAAATCGGACCCGATCGAGCTCACGAACCATGGAGTTGTTTGCGTGGTGGAGCATCTGCATTCATCATCTGTTAGGCCCCAATTAGATTCACGAAAATTGCGCACATTGCGGAAGGATAACCTGGATGGGCTTCGGCATTGGAGCGGAGAGGCAAATGCTGCGTAATTTGCTTTCTCATAGCAATCGGAAATCAGAGTATTGGTACGGCGAGACCTACACTTTGGTCTGCCAATATCAACTTCTACAGTCTTCAGAGTTTGATTCATGTTATTCGACGCCATGGTATCAAGGGAAGTAGACAGGGAAAGCCTTCGGCTATGACTATGGATAGAAATCGAATGATCACTCCTTGTCTCATCAAATCTATCCTGAAAATCAAACACAAAATGCAAGTATCAAACATAAATTTATTATAATTGGCACTACGACCAAAGCTTAAAACCTGTAGAAGTGGCATGGATTATTATGTTTATTACTTTAACAAAATTTACATGAAACGCACGACAAATCCAACGGTAGAAATGGTTACTATTGGTCGTACCATGGACTTGCGCGATCGGATTTGGTTTCTGGTACTGCGATTATTGATGTTGTCACCGAGAATTCTTCGAGTCGGAGAATTGGTTTGTGCTCTCATGATGGCTTGCATACTCTGGAGAACAGCATTGGCCTGCTTTCTTACTAAATACCCTCTAACAAATGCTTGCAACTTCACTAGTCCCTGTAGAGCTCTTAAGGCTTTTCTAGCCTAATTCGAATCAAAATTTCAAACGTTATTTTGTCTGAAATCAAAGACAATTAACTGGAAACTCAAAGCCTTCCAAGCTCATGCCTATATATCGATGAAAACTCTGTAATTTCATGCACTCGTTTCTTATCTAAGTGTATAATCAAAAAGCATAAATCCTCTTACTAATCATCCTATTTCTAGATAAGAACTAAACAGAGGAATGGATACTGATAATTTAAGAATCCTTTACACAAATATTAGTCAAGAAAAAATCTAAAATAATGAAAAGAATTAATTTAATTTCCCTTGATATTCATTTCTAGAAATATTATAACTTTGGGAAGAGAATTGGAGGAACAAACAGAAGGATCAGTCTCCATATTAACATGAAGATCACCAAAACCTTTCATATTTTTATTTTTTTTACATTCACAAATTTCAACCTCCAGTAAAATCATTTGACCATATACACACACACACACGCACACTTCCTGAAGGTGAAAGAACAATAAGATAAAATGAAAGATTTACCAAATATCCTCTGAATGAGGACTGAATCTTGACAGCAGCCTTACTCTCAGGACCCCAACCAAACATGGTGCCCCTCCCATGACTCGTAAGTCTTACCACCGCCACCGCTGCCTGAGCTGCTGCAACCGCTGCATCAGCTGCCGCAGCGGTGGCAGCTGCTACTGCAACTGCATGCTTATTTTGCTCCTTCTCTGTCTCTGAGTAATAATTCCTAAGCCGAATAGCTTCATCAACAGAACCATTAAGCCTTGTACCATTACACTCTCTTCCTGAATTACCAAGACTAGGCTTAGAATTACACTCCATATGTTGTCTCTCCTTCTTAATACCAAACAAGGCCTTAAGCCACCTTTTCGCACGACCCATTCGAAGTTCCGAGGAATTGACGACTATGTCTTGTTTGTTCTTGTTCTTTTTTCCCGTTCAACTAGGATAGATAGTTATATTTATTTATCCATATCTACACATAATATATATATGTGTGTGTGTGTGTGTGTATTAATTCAAATGTAAGGTAATAAAGGAAGGGTGATATTGATATACAGCTCACGAAAGCTTAGCTTAGTTGTTGGTTTCCATGCAGTGCAAAGTGTTGAAGGGGAGTTGTTAAAAGAGGAAGAGGAACACAAAAACTGGTGAGAGCATATTTTGGAAGGATGAGAAAAGGGAAGGAAACAAAAGGGTCAGAGGGAATTTCTCTTTATTCCAAATTGGAAGAAAAGATCTCTGTTCTGTTCAACTCTTCTCGTGAAATTCTTCATAATACAACCAAAGTGACATTATATATGCCGCTAAAAAGCAATATTTTATAATAATTTAACATTATAAATATTGATTTTTTCATATTTAAGAAAAAAAACACAAATGAAATTAACATTTAAAATATATGTTGTTGAACCCAGTTAGGTCTATAGCTAAAACCGCAGATCAATATGACAATTTGCAACAAGTGTTGGGCTCGATTGTATATAAATATATATACTTTATTAATATAGAACTGAACTTTGTTGGGTATTTATAATTGTAATTTATGTATTAGAAGAGAGCATATGCATATCTAATTAAAGTATGCACTGTATTGAAATTTTGAGTTAAGGCAAATGAAGAAAAGCTATATGATGTTTCCCATTGATATGCCATAGTTATCAATCAATACTATCGCAAGGCTTGTTTTCATGAGTGAATGTGGAAAAACCACACAAGATAAAGATCAAGATAATTACAATTGAGGGGCACGAACTTTCATGTTTATTTTATTCAATTTGTGTCTCAACTTATTGAATTTGTAATATAAATAACTTTTCTTTTGTGTTTAGCGATGACTCTCTCAATTTATATAAATCGGTGAATTAATATTCATTTTGGGATTCATAGATAAAGAAAACTTTTTTTATTCCGATCTCGTGAACATCAACATCAATACTAAAAAGCATCTAACTCTTAATACTTTCTGAAGTATTTAATTTTATAATTTGATATCTACAATTTTTAAAGCCATATGTATTTGTGATTCAAAAATTGAAAATTTTAAAATACACGTGTATGGACTGCGGCAACAGGTTGATGCCTTAAAATTTTAAGAACTTATATCATAATGCCGGAAACCCAATAGTTTAAGATACTAAAGCACAAGGACTAACAAGTACTAAAAGTTGGACGATAAATTATAAAATGTAAAATTTAAGATATCTATTAAAAAAATAAAATTATTTTAGGGAAAACATTTCGTAGTAATTCATGGATTAGCCTCTGCCTCATGCGGTGTATTTGTAATAATTACATGAATCATTGAACCTTCTCTTTGTGTAAAAATGTCAAATTATATGATTCAATGTGGAGAGTGCATGGTCCACGTACTAAAAAGTAAATCTACATATAAATATTCAACGAAGCCTTGAGACAGATTGATGGCATTGAAATATTACTTGTCCTTTAGCTTTACCATTAAGAAACAATGCAGAATGTACGTGGGGAATATATGATTTGAGTGGAAGACCACAGAGCACCAACAAAGCGGAGAGTACATACATGTTAGAATTTTAATTTTCTTTCTAAGAATATAAAAAATTTAAAATTTCTAGAGTAGTAAATTGTGTTTCTCCAAAGACGTCGAGTCTAAATTTAATGTTGTAAAACCCAATCGAAAAGTTGATCATGAAATAAGAAAAGCTTAACATTATGTTTAGGATGAAAAAAAAAAAGTCAAGGAGAAGGAATTAAAAAAGAAAGAAAATGAGAAGAAAAATCTTGTTTAGAATGGAAAAAAGATTAAAAAAAAAAATGAAGAGAAAAATCTTATTTGGAATGAGAAGAAATAGGAAGGAGTGATTTTGAAAGGACTATTAATTAAATATTTTTTAAAACTAGTTAAAGTATTAAACCATCTTTGAAATTCAAAAAAAAAAAAAAGTCTCGTCATAATAAGGACATTTAACTTCACATCATTTTCTCCCACATTCTCTCTATATTTAGAGGGAATGATTTTTGCAGAGTCAAGGAAAGCATTCCTTGCAAATCTCTTTCCTCTCATTTCTCTCTTCCTTCTAAACAAGGGAAAGTACCTTTTTTTATTTTCTAATTGCGTCCCTACCAAATCCTTCCTCTAATCCAGACATAATGCAAGAGTAGAGACGGTAAAATCATGGTTAAACTAAGATCAATAAAAATAATCTGCATTTTATGGAAAAAACAACAACAAAATAAAATAACATATGACTTAAAAATATGCAATGAGTCCTGTAGGAATTGAACAGAACAAGTTAAGTTAACTAGATTAAACTAAATTACTATTAATAAGGATTAAAAAAGTGATTAAATTAGTTTTATAATCGTATTAGATCAAGCTAAATGGTCAATCTTGATTGACAATACTGTTTATATTTACTCAAAAAAAAAATTTTTTAAAAAAAATTTTCTCTTATTTTACTCTCCATAAAATCAAACTTAAATTTTTGAACCAATATTAAGACATAACCGAACGAATTACAACATCACCTACATATATATGTTGAAAATAAAATACGCAAGAATCATATATTCTTGACGTGAAAAGTGCTGCAAAGAGGGGAAAGGAGCTAAGAGAAGAAAAGGTATACATGAAATCTTTTTTATTCAACGAATTAGGAACTCTAGAAAAATAAATAACTAAAAGGTTTTTACTTTCAAAAAGAAAAGAAGAAGACACCATAGTGGACTCCTTTCTCGTTTTACTTTCTGGAGCGACGTGTACTAAAAAAAAAATAATAATAATAAATAAATAAATAAAAAGGGGAAAAAGGAAAAAGAGATACCTCAGTATCTTCGGTCTGTGACACTATTGTGAAGCAATTGGTGGCCAAGGGCCGGCCTGGCAGTTAATCCTTTCGCGGGGGCCCCGGCCCGGCTCTACCAGCATTAGGGTCCAAGACATCGTGGAACACAGAGGGCCTGGACATAGAGCTCACTAGCACCTATATTTTTTTTTTTTTAAATAAAAATATTTAGATTAGTCCGTAAGAGCGAGTAAATACAGAATAAATATAGTATGAATTTTTGCTCTTTTCTTCTTTATTTGTTGGACCAAAAAGAGTATTTCAAGTGAAAGAGCGTTTTCCCTATGAGAAAAGATAATTTCTCATTAAAAAGTAAATCGCAAACTTTTCATAAAAAAAAAATTTAAGCTTTTTAAAATGTAAAAATTTCCAATTCAAAATATACATATATATATATATATTAACTTGAGAAAATGATTTATATTTATAAATGACTTATAAATCATATAATGAAAACTGTTTTATAGATTTATGTTAAGGTGAAAGTTTTTATATCATTTAGATATGAATAAATGTTTACTAGCAAAACGTACATTTACGATGCGTATGTAAAAAATAAATATATTGATATAAAAAAATTTAGAACATAAAAAAATATTAAATAAAATAATATTCGCGATTTTTTATTGAAGAAAGAAAAAACATGTAAAAGAAATCATAGTATTAGATTATAAATATAGTTATTAAAAGTAACCTAATCATATTAAAATAAAGAAAATGATTATCAATTTTTTTAACGTAGCTATTTTAAAGCTCTGTATTAGTTTTTCTTTTTTTTTTTTATGTGGGTATTTTATATCGAAGATTAGTTATCTGAGAGAGGAAAATTGGTTTTGAAAGTACAGGCTCACACATATGGAGAGAGATAGAATGGTTGTTGGTTTATAATAGAAAAGGAACATTTTCAAAAGCATATGGGATAAAAAATAACTACCTACTATACTATAAACTAAGTAGAAACATATGAAAGTTATATGTCAGTTAAAAAAAGCTTTTCACTTTAATAATATAGATATATAAATAAAAGTGAGGCATAAGATCATTACATGGTAACATTGGAGTAAGGTTTCATGTTACGTACGAATTTGAGTAAACCTAAAATGATATAACTAGCAATGTGACCATATCATTTAGTGATGTCAATGATGTGCATGAACAAAAAGTGATATAGTCAACGACATGACTATGTTACTTAGTTGTATCACGCAACCTCTATCAAAAAAGTCACACAATCAATGACACGATCGAGTGATATGACCAAGTGACACATATCCAATGTACTTGTGTGACTTTTCATATTAGATGGCGTTTTTATTTAATAAGTGCAATGTACCGTCATCTAAAAGTTGCACTACTTCATAATAGACAACCAATATCGGTTTTTGATTGATCTAAATAAAATCTAATGATTAAAAACTAAGTAATTTTAATAGATGTGTTCTTAGGAAGAGTTATATTACTTAGAGCTTCAAAAATGGATGTTTGGATATATATTAACATTTACAAACATTTTATGTATGAACTTTTTCATTGTTTTTTCAGAATTTACCCTAAAATAAACACTTTAACAAATAATCACAAACATTCTCTCAAAGTTTTTCAAACTTGTACAGTCTTTAGGAACTAAGGATTGTTACTTTAATTTTTATATTTATTTTGTTGTATCCTAAGAGAAATTATGCTTTCTAACGGAAACACTTAAGTGGACAACAGTTAGCATACACATTAACTTCTCTATCAACTAACGAGAAACGTCAACAACCAAAAGAGCTTTTGCTAAAATATTGGTCTTGGCTTTTTCGTCAACGGAGTGAATTAAAAGAAATTATATCAAAGATAGCTTTGAAACTAGTTCAGAAGACAATTTGTTTCCATCTTCTTCTTTCAACTAATGATACGCCCTCCCTTCAGTCACCTTGCCATCAATACCCTAAATATGAATGTAGATGCTTCTAATAGATTACCATCAAAATTTCTATTGATGATTCAAGCTCTCCTACTACTAGTAGATGAATTGAAGGAGCCATTACAATTAACTCAAGTAAATCCTTGAGCGGGGGGACTACTCAATTTGATTTTTGCTAGTAATGAATGTTGAAGAAGTTTCCTTTTCTTGACTAAGGGAGGAAACTTGACCACCTCTGGTGATTCCCTATTTGCTCTTTGATGACTTGTTGTAGACGCATAATTAATTTATTAAAGAAATATTCATCTCTATGCTTTCAGATATACTATAAAGTAATAGCTATCTGGAGAAACAGCTCCTTGACAACAAAATTATTCAAGTTGTTAGCATTTGGTAACTTAGCGAACTGCGTATCAGTTTTTAAAGTATTGAAGTTGTTGACATGGATATTATAATAAGCGAACCAAATAAAGTGTACTCAATTGCAATGAAAAGAGAGGTCATCTACTACGGACTTTATTATATCTTCCCACAAGACAAATTGAGAATTAGTTGCCAAAGAGTTTGTAAATAATATTGAATTAATGCTTTTGTTTCCGGCATGTAATTTAACTATCCTATAAATTTTACTCTCTTGTCAAAAACATATGACATTAAAGTTTCTAATGATTAGAGTTTATTTCTTTCTCCACCCATCTATGATAGCTAGATCTTATAGCTTAGATAACTCTACTTTAAAGGTGAGCATAGTTTGATTTGGTATGATTTACCTTCTGAATCTAAAATTAACGATTTGGCTTTCTTTTTTGTAAATCGAACTTAACTGTGTGACTCGGTTTGTAAAATTTTTCAATCTAAAAATAAATGGTGTAATTTACTGCTCAGACCGTTTTTCTTAAATAAAATATTATAAATTTAACCAACATAAATAAAATTCTCATTTTCTTAAATAAAATATTGTTGGAGTTGGTGTAGTTCATATGACACTAGTCTTATGCACTATAGTTCTAAGGTAAAATTATGGGCATAAAACTATATGAGTCTTGAGATCTAGCAGCGCATTGCTTATGTTTTAAAACCTATTAACAAGAGATAATCAACATCAACAATCTCCTCCTTTCAAGATCAAAGGTGTACCTATTTTGTGTATGAGCAACTATAGACATGAATGATTGTTTATAACATAGTATAATAACATATTATTTTGAATAACCTATACAAATATCGACCACTCCTTTGAATGAAATCCTAAAGACAGTAGTACACATATGTATAAAATCAAATCATAGAAAAACTTACAAATATGTGAGTTGAGTAGTTGACATCTCCACAAAATATCCCATAAATTCAAAATTTTAGTAGAAAATATGTTGAGATCTAATGAGGAGAAATAAAATTGTGAGTAGGCTTTTAGCACTAAAGAGAAAAGATTTCCGTGACTCTTTAATTTACACCTAAAAGAAACAAAACTATAAGCAAGCTTTTGACACGAGCAATCATCACAAAAGAAGTAAAAAAAAGAAGAAAAAGAAAAATTCTATGGATTTTAATTTACAACCATTTTAAACCCCAAAAATAGCTTTGACTCCTTCCCCTTAGAAATGCTAAATCACCTTGTGATTTTTAACTCATTATATGTACTATACAACATGATTGTAAATATTAAAAAGTCTAATATTCTTGATATGAAAAAATAAGAAACAATCATATGATGGAAATTTGAGCCAACATGTTATGGACACATGTGTCCTCTTTTCTTTTTAATTTTTGTTTTTTAAGAAATTGGTGTAGTTTAGTTTGAATCGAATAACTCAATTTGGCATAGTGAACCGAAAGACCAACATCGAACTGCACCATCAACCGAACTACATGTAAAAAAATTGAATTTTCAGTTTGGTTTAGTTCAATTTGATTCAGTTAATAGTTTGTGATTTTTTTGCTCAACCCTACCCTCCTCTTACTACAATTGCGATAATAATATATCATCATTTGAATACTTGACAATATGAAGGATTATGTTCTTTGTTTTCCTTTCAACATCATTTAACAAACTATTTACTAAATTCAAGTTCCACCTTACATTCTCTTTAGCAATTATATCCATGACTATAAGGTCTTCAATATATGTAGGTCTCAAATACTAGGAGCAAGTATAAAACTAGGTATAGATGTAATCTAAAGATTAAACTTGAAGCTTCTCTTGTCACCTTTTCCCACGTACCATAAAGAAAAATTTTTGAAGTAACTTCTTTCCCTATCTAGATGCTTTGTTAACTCTAAGAAACTTTACCACCCATTCTAGAATTAAAAAGTCTAATTTAGAAAAATACATACTTTTCGATAGTTTCACTCGTAAAGTCAAGGATTGTTCATGATTCTCTTAGTCAATTTTTCCAAAAAAGGTCTATCAAAGTATCGTAGATCAAAGAACCTAAGCCCCCATAGAAAACTTCTAGTTTCTCTAATAAATCCTATTCCTATTCTAGAATCTCTTTACCAAAGGTTAGCTATCAAGCTAGTAATTTCTTTACATTGTTTCTTCAAGAAACTGAACTCTCATTAAATAAGCAGGTACTCTATAAACAATGGCCTTGATCATAACCTCTATTTCTCTTGTAAAGAGAAGTCCTCTCTTCTAACCGTGAAATTTTTACATGATCTTCTACTTAATCGATTCCGCAACTTCATGTTTAAATCTAACCTAAATAGTTGGATGATTAAATACTTACATGGCTTATTTTAAGGATTAATGCGACAAGTGGAACAACATTCAACTTTAGTATCCTTGGAAATTGATAAATGACAAAGAAGATGTCTAATAATTGAGTATTTGTCTAAACAAAACATAATAGTCATCTAAAATTTGCTTTATCATTTAAATATTTTATTATGGCTTCCAAGAAAAACAATGCATAGGAAAGAAAAGAAAGAACAAATTAGTAAGGATAAGGTTATTTATTTTAATTCTAGTACCCTCCATATATCCTAAGCTATTAGCATTTCATACTAATTGGGTTATTGTATTAGCGATAAAGAAGAAAAGAGGATAAATAGGACATCCTTTTCTAATCTCCTAAGATGGTTTACGAGTCAAATTCTTTTACCATTTACCATAAGAATGTGAGATACAAAAGAAACATAACTCTTAAGCCAGCTAATCTATTTTTGTCAAAATCTTATCTTTTTATTTTTTTTTTATTTTTCTCCATTACTTCCTTAAGAAAAGACAATTCTATCCCATCATAGGCCTTCCAATGGTTTCTTGGTTACGACCAGCTAAAGCTAAAGTTTCATTAAAGAGCGTTTCCATGGGGTAGAACCTCTTAAGAGAATATAAGATTTTCATGAGGCTAATCTTAAGCTACCATCTAAGTACAAATATCTTTGTTTGTCATATCTAGTAAGCATACATATGTCTTTACTCCCTTTAGTTTTAATTATTAGATAATGAAGACCTCATGGACCATTAACACAATGTTCTAAATTAAAGAATCTAAACTAAAGTCACTTTAGAAAGTAGTTATGATAGAGTTTAAGAGTAGAAAGAATCTATTTGATAATTTAGAAACAATCTTATATGCAAATTACATAAACTAAGGAGACAAAACTATATTATATCCTCTAAATGATGAATTTTTGAAACGAGGATAATAACAATATCATTGAATCTTGAAGGGAGCAAATCTATCTACATCAACTTCTTGATTACTTCAACCATGAGGGTCTCAACTATTATCCAATGTGATTGATACAATAGGTCATTAAAATTGTTTAGATTTGGAACTTTTAAGCTACTAACTGAAATAATTTATTTAACCTCTTATTATTTTGATGGTTGAGTTAAGCTCTCATTTTGCTCTAGATACATAATGTTATCAACTTGAACAATAACTGCAACTCCTTGATCTATAGGACAAGGATTGAATAGCTAGTTGTAGAACTCTATATAGATCTCATTCAAAGCTTCTTTAACATTTTGTTAAGACCTAATTATGCTTTTCATTTGATGATTTTTATTACAAGCTCTACTCTTTGATTCAAAGTACATTGTTGAAAGAATTTGGTGTTCCTATCACCATATTAAACCTACGATTAACCCTTGATTATTGGTGCCAAAATTGTTCTTCTTATTTGAGAGTAAACTCCAACCAATTATGAGTTGCTAATTCTTCTTCGTAGCAAAAGTCGTATACTTCTTGATCTTTGAAAAAAGTAATTAGGTATTTAAGTTCTTAATAACTCTAGCATTATCCGTGCATGTTTATAAACATTTAATTTTTGCATTAGTCTAAAAATTAGTGGGTTCCTCAACTTCCTTGTAAGTTTTCTCAATTAGCTCCTAAACTATCTACATTCAATCAATTCTATGTGAGATGACACCTTAGTCTTCAACTAACTATCCTTAACTTGGAACGAAGGTACATTCTTATCAAACATGGAATTAGAGGGTATAGTTAGGAAGTAAAAAATATTAACCCACTATCAGTAACTCAAATAACAAGTTTCGATACACATCAAGATCTAAAATAAATAAATAAATTATTTATTATATAGAGATAATAATATTTTAGAAAACGACTTTCCAAGGATATGTATATTACTTAAATATACATGCTACTTAGGATATATGCAAGTATATTAACCTATATTATCAAATATGTGTAAATTGCACCATAATAAATATAATAGCTAACAATTAACATAAAAAAAAAGGAACCTAACAACTGAAGGCTTAGTGTTGGATGATGCCTAAGATAGATTAATTAAAGTGAGATGTCTTTATCAATTCATCACCTTGTCATGCAAACAAACTTATAGTAGTATAAGCTACGCTAAGATGACACCTAGAATGGCAAAACCTATTGATTAATGCAAACTATATTTTACCTAAGGAAGAAGTTTAAATATCAAGCATAGAAATTTGAAAATGAAGTAAAAAGATTCCCTAAACTCTCTTCAATTCACTGTTAAATATAGGATTCATGTAGGAAATATAACAAATATGTTACTGTACAAGCAAAGATTGACCATGCAAAGACATCTTTAAGTCACTTTGTACCAATTGAACCTATAATATATCAGTTGGAATATTGCTAGTTTACTGTTGAGTTGCTACTTTGCTAATATTAATCCAACCCATTATTGACAATTTTAAGTACTTAATTTTTATTATATAGTTTTATTATTTTTGTTGTTGCTCATCAATTACAAAGATGAATTATTAATATTCACCAAAAAGAGGCTAGATGCATCTTTGTTGGTAAAGGAACATGAAATGCAATCACAATGATAACACTATATTATATATATATATATATATGCACATTATCTCATATATTGCATAATTTATGCATGTTTTTCTCTCTATTAATTGAAAGTAAATTGGATATAAGCACGATAAATGGGCTTAGTTAAATTCGTGTATTGCATCTAATAGTTAAGAGTAGTAATTAATATGTATATATATATATTTTATTCGAAAAATTAAACAAAACTAGTTTGATTATTTCTCATGTAAGTCACATTTAACCTCTAATTTAATATAGTAATTTCATGAAGTTATTTAAGAATGTAAGATATTTACTGTGCAAACAACATATAGAATGTCTTAATCCATAATAGGGATATGTTTGTAATTATATTATGTATTGCAAATAAAGCATTAATATGTTATATTGCAAATCAGATTTAATATTGTGTTGAAATTTTTGAAAGCTGTGTAGTGTTTTAGCTAATTCAGAGGACATATCAAAGGCATTGTTAGAAAAGTTTTATACGAGAATTTACCCAAAGACTAAATCAAAGGGTGTTTGGATGAGACCTTCAACTATAAACGACCAAGAAAGTACCTTAGAGGATACTTTGTTAAGAATCCTATAGTTAATCTACTTCAAAGGATAAATCAGAAGATTAGTCAAAGATTAAGTTAGAGAATATCCAGGATGATTACTTCCTTAAAGAGTAATATGAAATCTAAAACTCTAGATGTATGTTATTAGGTTAGTTGAAATCTAAATATAATTGATTTTGAGGCTGCTAACATCTTTTCTTGGTAAAATAGGTGAAGAGAAGCCTTATGGTAAAGTATAGGGTTAGAACTACTTATAGGCCATAGTAAGTGAATATTTGTATGTTTAAAGTAGATTACATCTACTCATGTGACTTTCTAACCCACTTAGAATTGATTGATGTTGTATGCAAGCACGATGTGTTGATTGATGATCTATGTGACTATTCCTGATCTCTTAAATATTTGTATTATTGAACGAGATATGCTGGGTTATATGCTGTTTGGTGAGTTATGTGATGCTTCTCTTAGTATAATTGTTGTTGATTGAAGCGTATTTTGATATTGGAAATTACTATTATGGTTGTGTTTTAGTGAATGAATATGTCACTTTGTTAAGATCTATGCTAATTTGGATAAGAAGATATGAACTAACCTAATCTCCTAAGATGTTCACTTAAGTAAACTCGATATTGAAGTCTTAGTAACGATAGTGTAAATGAAACAAAATAAAGGCTAGGTTAATGAATAAAGGATATGCTTGCTTGGTAGTTTACAGGGTGTTACTTGGTATATAGTTTGTTGTCTCACTTGATGCATTCATAGCATGGCACGAAAAAAAACCTATAAGTCTAGTTTTGTAAAACTGAAACTTTGCTACGCTAGGTTTTATGAGTGAAAAAGCTGGAATTTAATAAGCAAACGATTTGACTTCTAATTGTTAGGTTTTTCAAGTAAACAACTTAATTTATAAAAGCTACATTTTCGAGTATATAAAATTGTATTTCTAAACCACTTCATGTGGTTTCTACTAGGTTAGGTTTTAAGGACTCTTAAGCAGCTTCTTATTGACTTTCGATTCCTAGATTTCGTATCTAGATGCTCGGATTAAAGTTAACCAACTAGATAAGTGCCAGGCTAAAGTAAGATATCATTGCTAGTACATGTCATGTACATGAGTATAGCATACATTATCCACATTAATTGCTTAACTAGGAAGTGATGAGTTAATATGATTTGATTAACTACTTGGTGTGCTGTGCCATTGGTTATACTTATGTTATTGCTTGTTTATTTACTCTTATTGAGCTTATAGTAAGTTAAGGGAGATAAGTTGTATTATCCTCAAGTTAGAAAGAGGCTTATATAGGGCATCATTACAAAAAGTATAGGAGGATTTTGAGGATGTTAGTTGTGTAATGCCCCACAAGGGGGCCTAATTGTTTTTTTTTTTTTTTCTAAAATCTTTACATCATGTGTGTACTCATGATATAAAAATTACCTTGCAAATTAGAGGTCACAAGGCTCTAACTAGTAAGTTTGTAAGAGTGTTTATTCAATTTACATACTTCTACTTAACTATATGCATATCTACAAGTGATTCAACAATCCACAGTCACCAGAACCGTAGAGAGTCAGAATCACTTATCAAACAATGAGAAAGGGTATCTATATCCCCACAATCATAATGCCACTAAATACCTTAAAAGCTTAATTTAACTATACCACTTGCTTTCTTAAACTTATATTCTACTTACTCAGCCAGATAGAGTACTTTACACTTAAATCTTAGCCTAACTCTAGCTTTGTTAGACTTGCAAAAGAAACTATTGGGGGGTAAGCTACATCTAACTTAGTGAATGACCTTCTTACCTTACTATCAAACAATAACATGAAGTTATTTATCAAACATATGAATGCATGCATAAGCATATGCAATGCAAATAGTATATATAGTTGGCTAGTAACTGTATATAGCATAGTTTTAATGCCCACCATTGCCTGGGTTGGGAAGTATTTAGACATGTCAAGACCTAGGTATTTACATCCAATATGAAATCTCTTAACAATATTACCACTTTCAGTAGTAAACATAGAAGGCGACACTCCCCAGAGCTGAGTAGGTCCTAAAGGTCGAGGTAAGAACATGTTACATGAAATGCATCATACAATAAACAATCACAATACATAATATCAATATGAATCCATCCAAGCATGATCTCCTACTTTACTGTATGGGCCCGACGCCCTTTAACTCATGTTATAAGATGTAATGCATGTCCAATTTAATTAGAGGTCGAATATTTATTAATTCCGAATTCATGGGATAGTTAAGCAAGTATATTCCAAACACTCCAATGCCTTATATTCTAATGCAACAAACAAGGGTATTTGAAATATCTTAAGATATTTTATAAGCATAGTTCAACCAGAGTAGGCATACATAAGTTCCCATATACCCCAACATGCATCAAGTTCAATTATCATATATAATTAAATAGTGCACTAGCTATAAGTACAAAACAAATTAAAATATGGGGTAGTATACTTACTCAGCCTTAAAGTCAAGTATTCCCAAAAATCCTTGATAGTCTTGAACTTGGTATCCTAAATCACTTGAGTAAGGTAACTAAAGTAAATAAGACTCATCTTAAACGTAATCTATTCATTAGCCTCGCTATAATTTCCTTATTTTTGCTTATTTTGTATCTTGGTCATTACTTTCACGTTTTAAGTTAGAATTTTACATTCTAATAGTCCATTTTCATCATCTTCAAGTATTCTTTTATTTGGTGAAGTCCTTTTAAGGTGTTTGGATGTGTAAGAATTCAGTTTAGGTGAAACAAGTTCATTGGTCACCGGTGCTAGTTTGACTACTTTAGGATTTGGGCTTAATTTTGAGCTTTGGGCCTAATTTTGAGTGTTGGGCCTTATACTTGACCTCTTAGGCCATTATTTAGGTATTTTAAGTTTAAGTTTCTAATCAAATTCCATAACCTTTAATTGGGCCTTAAGGTTACTCTTGTAGGCCTAAAATGAGCCCTTTTTATTAGTTTAAGGCCTTAGCATACTAAGGGACCTATAGGGGATGACTTAATAGGCATTTGGATTTAATGGGCCTTTTATATTTTTATATTTTATTTTATGAGTCTTTTAATTAAGAGATTAGATCTGGCTACTAAGTTATTGAGCTTTATTCTTAGTTCTTTAAAGGGCTTTTGGGCTTATCTTGCATTTTAGGACCTTGAGCCTAACTCTACTTATTATTTTGGGCTTAAGCCCACTAAAAGTCTTAAGATAAGTTCATTTTCTATTAGGATTCAGATCTAGTTCTTTTAATTTATTGGGCTCCTAATCATATTTCTAAGGCTTTAATAACTAATTAAGTTAGTTTAGTCCTAGTTTGCATTCTATGACCCTACACTTGATTTTAACTTATTCCAATGGGCCAAATATCCTAATGAGTCCACTAAATAACCTATTTTACTAAGTGTTTCAAATCTAATTCATCTCATTAATAGGATTTCTAACACTATTCCTAAGGCCTTAATCACCAACTTAGTTAGTTTAGGCCATTAACACATCATTACCTTACTTAACTTAGTTAATTACATCCTAAATCATACTTAACACCAAATAATCATGTTATTAAGGTAATAAATCAAAATTTAAAGAATTTAAACTTTCATGAAAGTGGTGGCCAAGTAGTGTTTTTCTAAGCTTTCCTTCAACTTCTTCCATCCAACACTTATTTTAGTGTGTTTCCTTATTTTAATCACATTTCTACTTGTTTTAAGCAAATAACATCACCTAATATGGTGAAATCACGTTAGATACATATCAAGGAAGGGGGCGCCATGGATGGTATTTATGGTTTCACGGAGTTTAATCAACATCTTTTCAAATTATCTACATAAAATTATCTCCTACACCTCTAGACTACAAATAGCAAACTAGCAAAGTACATGAATGAATGTATAATTATAAGGCTCTAAAATGATATGTACATAATTATAACATATTTATATAGTATTTCTAATATTAAACTCTCAAGATATCATAGGTATAACATATGTGAACAAGAAAGTCAAGTCAGGTGAGTTTTACCTTAGGCTGGCCTACTCAAGTTCCAACTTTTCCACTAAAAAATGAAGTCGAAAGTTACTCCTTTGAGGGAAATTGTTTGTTGGCAAGAGACTAAGGTGTATGCATGATCTTTTGGTGGTGGTGCCTTGTCATTTGGTGGTGTATGGTGGTGGTAACCCCAAAAGGCGCTGGGGTACGCAGGGGTAGAAGGGGTGGTTCCGATAACTCCTTTTATTTTCTTCCCTTTTCCCTTTGTTTTTTATTTGGGTTTCTTGAGAGTGCTTCTTAAGGTTTTATATGCATGAAGAATAGTGTCAATGATGGTTTTGGAGGGGTGAGTGGTGGATATTGAAGGTGGATTAAGAGAGAGGTTTGTCTCCTTAAGGACAAGTGTTCTTTAATTCTCAATTAACCCTTTGTTTTTTGTTTTTAATTGAGTTTGACTTGCTACTAATTAAGATGTAATGATAGTTGTAGATGGATTAAAGGGTAACTAAGCTAATTAATCGCGACTATACTTAATTAAGCAATTTATGCCTAATTAGGGTATAACTAAGGTCTTACCATATTTTATCGTGGTCATTTATTATTTGAGACCAATTAGGGTTTTCAGATTGCGTATGAGGCTAGCGATTTAGGGTTTCCTAAAGATTGAAGAAATTATTTGCGACTAGTGAATAGTGTAGGGATACATTTAAGGTTTATTAGTTGAACTAAGGTTTTAGACTTCCAATTAAGGTTTTGCTCAGTTTATTGATATTTTCCAATAGTTTTGAGGTTTCCCACGTATTAGGGTTTTATATGTACTATTAAGGTTTTAGGGTTTTACTCTCTTTAGAGTTTTTCAAGTTATTATTTAGGATTTGTGACTTTTGATTCAGGGTTCAATTGCTTTATTTATGGATTTTATTACTATATGATTTATTATTTTATCTTGAGCAATTTTAGGGATTATCTAATAACTTCTATATTTGACTCTGACTTCGGATTTGAAAGCCTACAGGGTTCATATTACCCCCCTAAGTATAACGTTGGTATTCTTAAGGAGATATTTTCATATAATTACTTTGGTTTTATATGATTAATCATTCTTGACTTATAGTTAATTATGATGTAAAACCTAATTAGCAGATTAAGGTGTAATTAAGTTTCTTAATCTTAATTACTCGTACACTTGACATTAATTAGGTATAGTTGAAGGCCTAATGGGCCAAATTAAGTTGGTTAAGCCCATTGGGTCATCTTGTTTATTAGTTTAAGGAATTGAGATAATTATTTCTATTTAGGTACATTTTAGAGGGTAGATTGGGGTTTTAGGGCAACTAAGTGATTAGTTTTCGATTAATTAATAGTTTTACTATTTAATTAGAGTATAATAGTTAGATTAGGGTTTTTAACTTTAGATTAGGGTTTTGCAATCATTTTAAAGGTTTGCACATATTAGGGTCCCAATTAGAATTTTAGTGTTCGAATGTTCATTTAAGGGCTATAGTATTCGTTTTAAGGTTTTGAATTCATTGTTAGGGTTATCTATACCAATATTCATTTTTGGTTTAACTTACCCTTTATCGGTTTCAAAGAGCTCTCATGGGCTTCGACTATCAATCTCTTTCCATTGGGGTTTAAGGTTAGTTTTGTTAGATTAGGTTGATCTTGGGAGTTAACATTAGTTATTGGTATTTGTTTATAGGATTTTAGGCCTTTTTAAGTGCAAGGGTCAAATTAGGGTTAAGACTACAATTTAGCATTTTAGAGGTTTGCATTAGGGTTTTTGAGTGTGGCCTCTCAAATTTAGGATTAGTTATCTTGCAAAAACTAAGGGTATCTTTCAAAAGAATCTACTAACTTCCAACCCCTGTTTTAGGATATTTGCTAGGTTTAAAAGTTAGAGTCGGGTTCCTTAAGAAGAAGTGATTGACTGTAGAGTTAGTTATCAAGTAAGAAGATGCTATTTGAGGTAAAGTCATAGTGTTGAATTGTTAAAAATTCGAAAATGGAAGTTATCAATGTAATAGCATGCCTTTTATGTGAACATTATATTGGTTTGTGATACTTTACTTATAACCCACTTGTATAAAATTTTTTTATGTGGTATGTTATGTGGAATAAAACAAATTATAGCAACTTCATGTGGTTGAGTAAGATAAGTTGACAAGTTAATTATAGGTTTCATTTTATCCCTGACTTAGGGATGGCATAATGAACCGTTTTCAAATACCAAAGGTTAAGGAAAAAGTTATAAGCATATGCTTGGAAGGCGGGGTGTTACAGGGTAATAAGGCCTTTCAATCACATTTATTCATTCAATTACTAATGAAGGATGATGATTTTTATTAGTCTAAAGATTTTAATCTTGGTTTTGGGGAAAGAACTAAGCATTTATAATTTACTAAGCCTTTATCAATCTCTTTGTAACCAAGCCCCTATTATTTCTTCCTTTACACCATGTATAAGATTAGAGTTAAAAAGACCTAGATTTAGAGGTTGTTCCACAATCATATAGAAGAAGCTTATGATCTATTTTGACATTTTCGCTTCTACCACTTTTCTCATCTATGCTCTTCATCTCCTTTAAAACATCTACAATAATTGAGGTTCTTACATCTCATAATAAATGAACAACAATCTATTCCAAACAGAACTAATTTACCTACATAACATGGATTTACATAACATCATGATACTCTAATAATTTCCCACTATAATTTTGCTTAATCCTCGTATTAATGATATTTGAATTGATGTATGACACCTCTACCTTTAAATTTGAATTCCATTATAGTGCAAGCCATCTAGCTAGGTTAATAGGATCAAGATAATAAACTTATTTTCACAAAGAAATATTCTTCTAGTCTAGTCAACAATGGATTTTTCATTCCCTATTTCCATTTAGAAAAAAAGATATGAGGTTTTAGCTTTTTTATTAGTCTTTGAGTGCATTAATTGAAAGGTTGAGCTAAACCCTAACAATTCCAATTATTGTAATCAAGACAACTGCATAGTTGATTTTTAGTTGAGTGGAGTCAAACTGATATAGTATTAGATTTGAGCTCAAGCTCAACTTGAAAACTCGAAACTTAAGCTTGGTTTAAGTTTGATATAGTTTTGAATTTTGAGCGTAAGGTTGACTTGAAAATATATTTAGCAAGTTCAAGCTTGACTTAATTAAGTTGATTAAACTTGAATTTTTTATAAATTTCCCCTCATTAATGGCATATGTTTAAAGAAATTTAACTACACAACAAAAATTATATTAAGCTCGCTTAGGCTCATAAGCTTGACTAGTTTAATATTTTAAAGCTCGAGGTCAATTCGATTTCTTGCGAATAGGTCAAACTCGAGAAGTTTGTGAATTGGTTAAGTTTATTTATACCCCTAGCCATAATAACCATTGTAAAAAGTAGGGGTGAGTACTAAGGTTGTAAATGAGTTAAGTTGCTCATAAACTATTCGAACTTGGTTATGCTCAAGCTTAATTCATGAAAAAGCTGAACCTAAGCTCGAGCTCAAAATAAAGCTCCTTTATATAAATTAGATAAGCTTAAACTCACATTTAGGTTAGCAAACTAGCTCATTTATATAATAACAAGCCGGCTTGTTTATATTGTTAAGGAGTTGGCTCATGAACAAGCCTATGAGTTAGCTAATAAATAGGCTTATAAGCTAATATTCATAGTAAAAATCTTATCACATGAGAAACATAATATAAGAAATAGGATTAAGAATAATATAATTAAAAATTATCATAAACGATATATTTTTAAAATATTGAACTAATTTTGAGTTTTAATTTAAACTTAAGTTCGAGTTTGGGCTTGTTTAGGTTCTTTAATCTAAAAGCTCAAGCTTAGGCTCATTTAGGTGAATGAGCTTAGACTCGTTTATCTAAGATTTGAGCTTGAGCTTTAGATTCCATAATAAGCTTGAGTTTAATATAGGCTCAAGCCTATAATTTTCAAGTTCTGTAAAAGCTTGACTTAGCTTAAGTTCAATAATTTTTAAACTATTCTAACCTAAGCTACAAAAGCTTGACTCCACTCAGTTTATTTACAGTCTTGGTGGGTACAGTTTAATTTTCCTTTGAAACTAATTTAAACCAAATCATAAAAATATGATTAAGTTTTTTTGTATCTTTGAACCAAATCATATGATTTAGATTATGAATTTTCTTAACCATAAGATTTCAGTTTAGTTTATGGATTGAATAATATCTTGTAGTCTAGGAGAACATATTTGTATAACATGTAATCTTACATAAAAAAAATTCATTTAATAATAAGTATTGATATTATACTAGAGGTTGATGAAGTTGGTAGTAACTCGACTAAGAAATTTCAAATGTCTATTAATAGCTAATTTTATTTATATTTATAAAAGTAATATATAATATAAACTTTGAGTCAAGCTACATATAAAATTAATTATAATGATAATAAAAGTTCAATACATTTACATTCCAATAAATGTAAAGTAAAAATTAGTTTAAATGCTATTTTACAATAAAAGAAATTATTTAGTTATAAGTAAAATATTACTATATTCTTTTATTTAGTTCTCTTTTATAAATTAGTTTTGTTTATCCTTTCAAACCAATCAAATTAACCTTTTGGTTCAATATTCGAAGGAATGTATTGGTTTATATATTGGTGGCAATATAATTATTTACTTACTGATATGGATCTTTATTCCTTTTTTAGCTATCAGTTTCTATATTAATAAAAACAAAATTATTTTACTTATTAATATGGATTGAATAGGGGTATAATTTTTTATCTATTTTGTAATTTTCTAAATATTAAATTTTTTGTATGAATCTTAAATTAGTATAAGAATGTAATTAAATTTGAAATTAAATATGTATATCAAAGCACCATGTATGATTATATTTTAAGTTCTCATATGTGATTAAATACACTATGCTAATTTGATTAAAATTTATTTGAGTAGTTGCTATAAAAGTGGTTTATTTATTCAAAGCTATATAATTGTTTTACGATTTATATCATAGCTTTACTTTTAAAATATATTACTTGCCTAAAGGATTATCTATGTATGTTAATTTTGGAATGAAGTGAAGCACATATGGATCTAGAAAATTTATCTCCTAAAAAATAAATCTTTCAAAAGTTTGTGCATCTTACTGGTTACTTCATGCAATAAATCTTAATGCATATTCCATTTTGCCTAAAGGGATTTGTATGTGATGCATTGGATCCGTAAAATAATTAAAGTCATTTAAGTTTTCTCTTTAAAGGGAAATTAATTATTTGCTAAATTAGTTCATTTGTTACATTTTTATTGTGATATAGTTAACTTTGGTGTGAATAATAAATATTGCTATCATTAAAACTTTCAAATGTGCTAATTACAAGAATGGAAGTGAGACATTGAGTTCATTTTGATGGATTGGTTCTTGTAATAATTTTTTTGTTTTATGGATAGAGAAATCCTATTAGATTGTATTCATGCACTTTACTTGATTCTTTAAATGTTTGAGTAAAAATAAGAAAATTCTTCAATGATTTTTTGCTTTATATAAAGCTTTTAAAGGACTGTAATTTAATAATATCTAATAAAATAAAATCTTATTTGGTACTTCTTGCTAATTGGCAATATTAACTATACGATATATGTTGTAAGGTATATGAATTTGCACGATCTCCATATTCTAACTTATTGTTGTTTTGATTATTCATGATGTACTTATAGAATTAATTTGATTTCAATTTTATATTATGCATGATATAAGTTACCATATTACATAGGGCATGATTGTTAGTATTTTGTATAGTTGTGAGCTTACTTATTGTAGGTATAATTATGCAAAATTTTATGAAAAATTAAATAATTCAATTTCTTTTAATTGTAATTTATATTGCATTAACAATAATTATATCCATTGGTTTATTATTATTGATGTGATATGTTGTTGAGGTCATGCCCCAAACCTGAGTAGGCGTAATAATCATGCCGTAAAACCAACTTAAGTTAGAAGCTATTCTTCTTAGTTGCAAATGTAGGTATAGCCTATACAAAGCGAACGACAACTCAACTAACTTTGAAGCAATCAGATGGGCACCTGTGATATAAAATACCTGTAGAGTAAGACTTTACAAAATATAGTTTCCCATATTTATAAATGGTCCAAGAATTTTACATAGTTTTGTATACATCATAAGTTTCAACGTTTCCAAAAGTACTACACAACTCTATAGTAAACTACCTTACATACATTAGCAAGCCAATGAAAACTATAAGGCTTCCTAAGACCTTATAGTCTTCCCATAAAAGAAAAAAACAAAAACAGCATGAACATTAACCTATTTATTAGTCTTCAACTCCTCAGCCCCCAGCCAATCGGAACTAACCTTCGGATTATTGTAACAAAGCATCTTCAAGAACTACTCCACACCTGCAAAACAATCTATTGGGATGTGAGCTTAATTAGCTCAGCAAGAAGGGGTGGAGTCATAAGAGTATATTAACAAACATAGTTATTTAATTATTAATTAAATGTAGGTACCACAAACAAATGATAGGTCATCCCACAATGTTTAACCGATTCATTATGAAGTTAGAGAAATTTCGTCCACTTTAACTTAGATTTTAAGGAATTTCAAAATGATACTATTAGACTAAATTTAAGCTTGTACAATGGAGACACTCTCTTCTTTAAACAACATTTGAACCAAGGTTCCTAACCTTACCGCGACCCCCTTTCCTATCACTTAATTCGACTAAGGATATGAAAAGGATTATTTTTGCTATCCTCATCGAAGTATTGGTATTTAGTTTGACAATCTAATTGTTAACCCTATTGGGTTATCATGAATGTTAGGTTAGACCTTAGTCTTCTTAAGATTAATCTAAATTATAAAGTGAGCAACCAAATTCATATATGCAATACATGTTATACTCAAGTAGAAAACATCATTTGGAGTTTAACTCCCAATCATCAATTAATATCACTAGTACACACATGGCATATGCACAAACAATCCAGTTACAACTATATACAAGCACTCTTAATTCTCTAATTATCTTGATATGATACTCCAATATGCCATTAGGCATTGATCCTAACTTATCTAACATTGTTGTGATTTAATACTGCTTCTCATGCTGAATCACTTCGTAAGTCCCTAAAAAATCAATATAAATATTTTAGGTTCTGCTAAATAGAAAGTATATGATTACTTTTTAATGTCTTTCATATAGTCTAAATAGGTTTATTAAGTCTTGGATTAGGTTTTAACTTGTCATCAAAGTCTTTGAATAAGGTTCTGAATACTAAACTTAATGTAGTTTTTTCCTTAGAACCTTTTGAACAAGTATTTGATCGATAGTGTTAACATAATTTTTATTTTAGAACTCTTTATGAAAGTACTTGAAAAGAGTTTCGTCAACTAGGAACTATCTGAGGAAGTGTTTGAAAATATCTTTGTTAACTAAGAACTCTCTAAAGAAGTATTTGAAAATAGCGTTACTAACTAGAAATTCTCTAGTTAAACTGTGGATGCTACATTAGCTAAGTATTTCATATCAAGTAGCTCTTTGATTAAGTCTCTAGACTTAGAATTAGCTCATTTTGGTAACAAACCAACCTTCTGAAGAACTGTCCAAACATGATCATTTTACAAGTTTACTCGAAATATCTCATCTAACATCATATTTTAGATTATAGACATATTAAATCATGTTCATATATCAGATTTATCATATCAAATCCTATCCTATGATTTTCCTAGGTTACTAAGGAATCAAATAACATTTTGGAGAGAGCTGGTGATATTTCCTAGGTATTAGAATGTCAAAATGAATTTTCTCTCACTAAATTGCCTTATATACTCATCCTTATTACATGTATATGTGCCCTAAGGGAGATTTAATCCGTCAACAATTGTCTCTTACTAAATTACGCCCTAAATCATGATAGTCCAAGTTGTTTAGACATTTTCCTAAATTTTTAGTTATTTTTCCTATAATTATTTAGTTAATTATAAGTATTTTATGGTATTTTAAGCATTTTCGGGTATATAAATATATATAATAACTATACCCCATGTGTACATACTATATTTATTTATTATTTTAGGGTCTTTTATAATTTTTGTGTCCAAATAATTTATTTTTAAAATTTAATTATTTTCTATTACCTAATTTACGTGTTTATGAGGGTAAATTACAATATAATGTAATTTAGTAAAATTATCTATTTTTAGCTATAATCCTATTATTTTATTATATTTCAATATTCTGAACTCATGCTATCGTCTAATTCTTAGGGCCTATATGTGAAGTATTACCTAAATTGGTTAATTTTCACGTACGCTCTAAATTATTTGCTTAAAATCCAACATGTGAAACTATAGGCTCTCGGGATCCTATTTGTAATTTTATGAGGCTCCCTGTTGATATAATGTACCATCAGTTTTATTCTTACGTCAATTTTGTTTCAAGTACCCAATTAGTATTGGAATTTTGGTAAATGAGATTTGTGTATGGTATCATTATATTTCTTACTTATTATGATTTAGGACCCTTAGGTAGGGTTATAATGAGTAAGAAATTTATATTAAGAGCATATTTTTCCATGCATACGGAATCATTTAATTCTCTAATTGCATGACAATAATATGCATATTAAATGTTTCCTTTTATTGATTTGATGCTATTTTTTTTTTTTTTGCCAATACAATTAGCTTTTATGAAAATGGGACTAACCTTGAAAACTAAAGAATAGTAAGAGCAATTTTAGAAATTTTGTCTATAAACACCCTATTTTTGCTCCCTTGTAATTTTTTTTTTCTTTTTAGAATGGGATAAGGGGTCTTAATTTAGGAAAAAAACACAAAATAAAAATTTAGAAAAATAGAATAATAGAAAATTTCCAAAAAAATCGTAAAAAGAAGGAAATTTAGAAAAATACAAAAATAGTAAATTTAGAGAAAATAAAAAAAAATATTTAGATAATTTGAAATAGAATAAAAAATTTTCATAGTTGTAGTACATTTTAGGTTTTAGATAATAAAAATAACAAGGGAGATTTTTGGCTTGGGCTTAGATTTACATCTAGCCTAAGCCAACCTAGTTCATATATGCAATTTAATTCTATATATAGATAACTTATAGGCCAATGGCCTTACGGTTTTATATATTGACTTGATATTACATATAACATAGAAATCTCAGGTTCAAATCTCATTGCGGGCACAAAGTGTCCTTTATTGTGTTTTTTCACCCAAAGCATAGTTGCTACACGTTGGAACATCATTATGGTAAGTGTTTTTCATTTTTTTTTTCACCTAAAGCATAGTCGCTATGCATTATGCATTGGAACATCATTGTGCTACATGTCTAGCCATGTGTCATTCAATGACATGTGATGCAATATTACTGGACCACATAATTGACGTGGCGCTACGTCAGCACCATCTTCCCTCATTTTCCCTTTCTTTCCTTTCTTTTCCTTAGAAATCCCACATGTAACTATCCTGGACAACTATGTTTCAATCCATTTTTTATCCCCTTAACTTTGCAATTTCACCAAATTAATGGCAAAATTGCAAACTAGAATTGGGATACATTAAATCCAATAAAATAGCTCATCTAGATTCATCCATTTAAGTGGTCAAATTAGGGTTTAAAGATGGAAATAAATTATTCCTTTTTCATTGAAATTAGCTTCCTTGATTTAAGCTACCATTTTGAAAACAAGAGTTGTCTTTCTCTTAAAACCAAACACATGAACTCTCTTTTTCTCTCTCAAAATTCTCCCTTTCGCGCTTTACAAACACAACACATACAGTCATATGAATCGAACCCATAGCGAGCCAACAACCTATGCACCAGACATCGATTGCCAACCTCTCTCTCTTCAATGCCAACAACCCAAGCCTCCTTCAAAGCCCTTCATGATAGCAACCAAATCCAAAACATGTTCCAATGCACACGACACTCAACTAACCCACTCCCCGTAGATCCCATTGCCATCCATAAATCAACCCCTCATTGACTTAACCTGCAGTAGCACCAACCACACCTACATCCTACTTTGATTAGACATGACCAAATTAAACAATACTTGGATCGAATATGGATTTGATCCATAAGACATGGTTGTCTAAATCCGAAACAACACCCTAACTTGATAGCCATTGTAAAAAAAAAAACATATACATGTGAGACTCCATACGTTGCTACTTCACTTTTCAAATGCTTCAAACCACTACTAAATAATTATTTGATAGTTCTAAAGTGATTTTTACCAATCACTTTCTTATCAAAATATGAGTACCCACTTCAAAAGTCATCGAGAGTCGCCCTTAACCACCCCTATCAACCGCTTGGAATCGCCCCTTACTTTACACATGTAGGTCGCACATGCGCCATGATTTGAATCCAAAACAGATTTGTGACCAACTCGAAGACTTGAGACCCGACTGTATCCAACCGCTCCATGACCTACTGCTCCTGATCTGTACACCTTACTTGGTTCGATCTTCATATTTTTAATTTTGCAAATCGTGTTACTGTGTAAATTTTCTTTTCTTGTTCTTTATTTTATTTATTTATTTGTAAATATTGTAAATGTAACCTATAAAAAAACCAAAAAAAAGGGAAAAAAAAAAGAAGAAAGAAGAGAAAGAAAAAAAAAGGAGAAGTTTATTTCAGTTTTTATTTGGTAAAACACAAAAAATAAATAAAGAAAATAATATAAAAAAAATGAAAAAGATCACTTTATCACTTGGAAAAATCAATTTTCTAAATAAATAAAAATAAATCAACCCTTTTAAAAAATTAGGACTTTTTTATAACTTTTCAAAAATTAACAAACCATTTAGGACCCTTTTAGAAATTTTCAAAGTAAATTAAAAATGTTAAGAAACTTAAACCTAACTTTTTTCTAAAATAAAAGAAACCAATACACCTAAAGTTTTCCAAACAAACTATAGAAGTTAATCCCAAATAGCGAGTACATAAGCTCTTGTAACAAAACACGGGGAGACTTAAAATATGGAAAGTTTTTTTTTTTCTATCTTTGCAAATAACGATTCAATTATTCTTTTTATGTAGGTTTAATGTAATTTACTTACTTATGTCTAATTAGATATTTTCTTTTATAAGGGTATTATTGAAAAGTGAATTTAAATTCAAAAAGTTAAAAAGTGATACTTGTTAAGGGTTTAATAAGATAGCTCCCGAATCCAAAATCTCTGGTTTTCAAAAGTTTTTAAAAAAAAATTTGGTTTTTTCCACAACCCAATGTCTAAATTAAAATCAATTTACTCAATTGGTTTTAATCTAAACCTTTCCTCAACTCTTGTTTGGTGACAACTCCAAGTATTTTCAAAATGCATTCAAAAACCCAATTTTTTTTCTAAACTCCTAATCAAGAGTTAGTATTAAATGGGATAGGGTTTAATATTAATCTAGTTAAGGAAAAAAATAATAAAATAGGGAAAAAATCAAGCTTGATATTATCTTATATGACAATGACACATTTCTTGCTAGTAGTTGTGTTAAACTTTTGATAGAGACAAAAGAGGTTTCGAATAACCACTTTGTCATGGATCTTGGTGATGCTTCAATTGTTTTAGGCATCCAAATTTATTATGATAGGTATGTGGCAATCTTGGCTTGTCTTAAAGAGGATATATTGAAAAAGTCCTTAAGCAATTTAACATACATTTTTCTCCCACGTGCTACGCCTGTTCAAAAGGATAATAAGTTTTGTAATTTCAATGTCCTCAAAATATTAAAAAGTAAAAAAATAAAGAAGGTCCCATATGCTTTCACTATTGGCAATTTGATGTATGCTTAAGTTTGTACTCATCTCGACATCGCTTTTGCTATTAATGCTTTAAAGATATACTTGAGCAACTCAAATTTGGGTTATTGGAAAGCCATAAAGAGGTCATAAGATATCTATATGGCACTAAGATCATATGTTGACCTATAAGAATTCTAATCAATTTCAGGTCATTGGCTATTCTAATCATGATTTTTTATGTTGCTGTAACAACCAAAGGTCTATTTTTTGTTTTATTTTTAATGGAAAAAGAAGCTAATTTGTGGAAAGTGTCAAATAGACACTTATAGCTACTTTTATCATGAAAGCAAAGTATGTTGTTTGATATGAGGCTATTTGTTTAGCCACGTGGTTTTTTGGCTTTTACATTGATGAAAGTATATTTAAGCCATTTGTAATATATTGCAACAATACTACTATTGTGCATTTCTCTTAGAACAACAAAAGCTCTTTTCACTCAAAGTATTTTGATTAAAATATCTATTTGTTAAAGAGAAATTTCTAGAGTTTCATTCTCGAATTAAGCATCTTACTACAAAGAAAGTGTTAATAGATCCATTGAATCTAGGCTTAACTATTCGAGTTTTTTAGATTATATGACTCATAGGAGCTTGGTTAAGTCTTTTGATATTTTGGGTCGGTGAGAGTCTAAAATTGCATATTTATTAATTATTATGAGATATGTATAAGATGATGTCACTTTTATTATCATATCTCTTACATAGAGGTGTACAAGTAGGCTTTAGTCTATGAGCTGGTCTATTTAACTCGCTTTTAAAATGGGTTTGGGTTAAAGGTTTTTAGCCTATTTAAAAAGAGGCCAAATGAGCTCGATCCATTTAACCCCTAAGTCAAAGTAGGCCAATTTGAGTTGGCTCATTTAGCCTATTTAACTCATTTATGCTTTTAGCTCGCAGATTGGCCCTAATGAGTTTGGCTCGTTTAACCCACTTGCATACCTCTACTCTTCTAGCATTATTTAGGTGCTTAGACCATTCTATAATATGGCACGTTTGTCTTATTTAATTGTGCTTCTTTTGTCTATGCTTCTTTTGTTTATTCTTCTTTTGTGTTAAATATAAGCATATTAACATTATGATATATATATCCTTATAGGATATTATATCTACAATGTTAAGTTTTATACTTTTTAAATTATTGGTTGATATGTACTTTGACCATAATTGATATTCTTGTCCTAGTAATTCATGTATCTCTAATTATTGATTAATACTATCTAAGTGGGAGAATATTGGATTATTTGATTATATAAATTAGTATTAATCAATTATTTGGAATATATTATTTAAAATTATTAATAAATCAATTATGAAATTATTATTTAATTATAGCATTTGATCAATATGGATATTGTAATTAGGATTTTAATGTAGATAGCTTGTAATGGGTAAGGCTACTATTTTGTTGCTTAATAAGAGGTCCCTACTCTTATGTTATATGGATATATATATATATATATATAACTGTTTTTCCATTGAACAACTTTAACCTAACTTAGTTTCCTATCAATAAAAGAGTAATCTTCTCTCGTACTCTCTATAATTTAATATAGAAAAACACTACTACAAGATTGATTTCTCACTTATTCCAAGTAAACAAATCTTATTCTTACACTATATATATATATATATATATATATTATAATTGGCATGCTTTAATCTTGTATCCACATGCAATTTTATCTTGATTTATATATACATACATTGAAAATTTACAACAAGCCACGCTTTGCTCTACTAGGTGAGTGTATTTGGTTAATACGCTTGACTAATTTCCGTTATGAAATTCAACCAAGTTTTTTACGTTAGACGAGTTACAAGGATGAAGCCGAAATACATAGGATTTTCTTTCCAAGCAAAGTCAAAGATACTTTTAGAGTATTATGTTGTTATCCTAAGAGAAATAATAAGAAAATATTTCGAAGTTTATTTGGAGAGACCTGAAAATAAGATTTATTTGAATTTCCAGAAGTTGCAATATGATCGTTTGAATAAATAAATGTGAAGATATTATTTATAATTAGGATTGGCTCGAGATTTTTCGAGAATATATCTTGAAGTATCAAAAATGCTGTCGAGAAAATATTATCCAAGATGAAGGCTAATTAATTTATTAAAATTATATGGATTCATATTTCAATATAACTAAATTTGTCGAAGGTGTAACATTTTTTTTTTTTTTGCCTTCTGAAGGTGTAACATTTAAAAGCAGATTTTTTGAAGGAAAGCATTGTCTTTTTCTCACCAACATTCAAGTTGAAGTAATCCAATATCTAATTTGAATGTTGAAGACTAATTTTAATTTATAGAAAATTAAGAGACACAAGAGCCACAACGCATGAAGAAAAATAAAGAAAAAGCCTCTCATTCATTATCTGCAACTTCGGCTGCACGAACTTTACTGTTACTTTGTACTTAGAAGATACTTTGGGAAACATAGAATTTTTCTTACTCTAGATTTTTTTAAGGATACTTCGTTGTTTTTTCCTCATTGCTTTCTTGAATTTTTATTTTGGATATTTAAAGTTAAACTATATAATCTGTGAAAGCTAGTGGTTAGTTGCAAGATAGAGTAATGTGATTAAAAGTTGAGAAGGTCATAGTAGTGTAACTCTCTTCTATTGATTGAAATAGTAAAATGATACGAGTAACCCAGCAGTAGAGTTCGAAAAGCGGATGTTCACTAAGGAGAAACTACTTTAAATCTTCAAACCTGCTCTTCTCTGCTCCTTAACTTTTATTTATTTACATTAATTTGAGATAAATTTTAGCCATATAAAATAAGTGGTGAAAAAAAAAAAAAGGGAAGTCCTTTGAAAAAGATTCAACTTTTACTAAGTATCCTCCCGCGCGCCACACCCCACGCCCATCCCCCCAGCGGTTTTCTTCTTAATCATTTTGATGGGACTAACGCTGAATTTAATCCAATATTCACATGTCCATATTATAATCAAATTACACCGGTTTCAATTTCTGTCAAATTATTTGTTTTCTTTTGATTTTTTTTTTTAAATTTTAACTCAAAAATAGGATATGAGCCATCTAATGAATTCATAAATCATGCAAAACTGGATAATGAAACATTCATAAAATAAAGACAAAACATAAAGAAAACTTGAATGCATTTGATTGTTAAATCAAGTCTTCATCTAGGCATAGATATCAAAATCACAATTTTACTTATGTGATTTTAACGAGTTTATGATTTTAGGAAATTTTTTTAAGTTAACTCGTATATAAAATCTTTTTCATATAAAATTTTACGTTTTTAATCAAGTTTACATATAAATATGGAAGAAATTTACGTTTTTTTATCGAGTTTATTGATTTCATATATCCGAGTTGAAGAAGCTAAAAAATGAAAAAATACCATTAAATTCTTACAAGCCATCAACTATTAGGATATTATATCATCTTTCTTATGCTATTTTAATTTTTTTCTACTTTCCCTCTCTTGTAGTCCTTTATTTTATGTTTATAGCCTTCATTCAAGTTTTAACTCTAATAGCAAAAATTACAAAGTAAACTAAGTAAACTATATACTTTATTTTATATTATCAATAATTCAAAATGAATTGAAATGTTTGAATCTCTTTAATTCATTGTTTTTTTAAAACAAAAAAAAAAAAATAGTTTCGACTTTGTTAATCCTTCTTTTGTACATATTAAATTATATATTAATATGAATTTTTTTATGAAAAAAGAACTTTGTTTAAGCATATCCACATTTTTTAAAGTCATTTTACAAAGGTTGTATAAACTTATGTTTTTACATTTCAATTTTACATTTTAATTTTACTGACCCTTTAGTAATTTTAGGTAGAATTGTGAGTTTGACAACCTTACATTTGGGAAAATCATGTAACTCATGTTAAATGTAAAAATAACACATAAAATTATATGAAATAACATTATAATGAAAAATAATGTGAAAGAAGGAAATTATGATGTTAAATGAGCTCAAATTTTCCTCTCCTTTGGTCTTCCATACTCAAATTGATATTTTCTTAGAATATATGTGGCTCTAATATTGCATGGGAAAGAAATAAAAATGGACACTCAAGGTTCAACTCCTATTCATGCACCACCTCCAAAAATAAAGGAAAAGAAGCAAAAATTCCTCCTAAAGCCTACTACTTGCATCAAATGGAAAGGAGAAAGAAAGGAGCATGATATAGCTTGTCATAGACTACCTATTATAAAAATGGGAAATTTATTATATTAATATATTGAGCTGAGCCCATTATTTATTGGCCTAACTCTTTAGACTAGGTAACAAGGTTTGGGAATTCCAATCCATATTTAGGATGACTCAAGGAGATTTGGTTTGGTGGGCAAGACTTGTTGGATTGATTTGTTCACCTCTACTTTTGTAGGAAGGCTCATTCACCATAAGGAAGGCTAGTAGCATTGAATCCTTTGCAAGCTCATTCCAGTCAATTATGCAATGAGCAAAACTTTATCTCATCTATCAATTACCAAGATGATCCAACAAATGTCATTGTCATAAGGTCCAAAAACTTATGTATACTCAACCATTCCTCCTCATTTAAAACAACTCCAAAGATCAAAGAAATAATATTCTATTATGAAATCTCTACCTAACAAGCAAAGAACGATCTTAGTTGCTCAGTAATTATAAGGTTGACGTTTTTGGTTCCCTTGGCTCTCTTGTTGGTTACTTGTACATTGGAGACTCTAGGATTACCTATTTCTGTTCCCTGCTATTGTTTCTCCAATTATCTCATTAAGTACTATCTCTACGTTACTACTCTAAGGCTACATGTAAGGCGATATTCACAACTAACATGACTGCTCTTATAAAATACCCTCATCTACACCTATTATCATAATGTTCCTAATAAATATTTATATAAGATACACTCGTACTTTGGTAACTATCTACATAGATTAACTTTTGGAGAGCGAATGAAGGTTTAACTACCAAACCAAAGACATATCCCCTTCCTTATTGTGAAAGTAATTCAATTAGCAATATAGTTTGCTTTTTGATTTATAAAAGAGAAACTAAAAACTAACTATCTAGGACCAAAAATTGTATTTCTTCCACATAATGTAAAAAGATTAATTGAAAAGAGCGATTAAGGCCATAATCTACTTGAAATAGTAGCATAATATAACTAAGTCTATGTTAGTGCTCTGTTGCTTATTATGTGTATCTCGTCGAGCTTGATTTTTAGGTTTTCATTATCCTTAATTCAATTAGTATTAAACCCTAACTCATTTAATACTAACTATCAACTAAGAATTAAAAGAAGTCTAATTTCTTGAAAAAGTGTAGTCACCACTAAATAGGGTCGAGAAAAAAGTTAAGTTAGAACTAATTATATAAATTGGTTATAACTTAATTAACGATTGGTTCTAACTTAATTAGTAGACTATGAGAAAATCAATTTTTTTTTTTTTTTAAAAAATATTTTTTTAAACTAAAGATTTTGAGTTTAGGGGCTAACTTATTTAACCTTAAATAGTTACCCTTTTAACCTTTTGAATTTAATTTAATTTTATTTTTCAAAACACTCCTTAAACTTAAAAGAATAACTCTAATTGCAAGTAAGAAATGAATAAATTTTTATTTACAAAAAGTGAAGAAAATAAGAAATTAAATTTATTGACAAAAGTGAATAATTTTTTTTTTCTATTTTAAATCACTTCGTAGTTACCCATAAGTACTTACGTACCTATTATTCGAGATAAGACCTCTCATAGTTTGGTTTTTTGTAAAAATTTAGATTTATGGGTTTATTTTAATTCTGAAATGATTGAGTTTAAATTTTTATCCGTTCGGTTTTTATTTAAGAAAAATACTTAAAGAGTCTTAAATTGATTGTTTATTCTTAAAAAGTTCTAAAAGATCCTAACTTTGAAAAGGACACATTTCTTTTGTTCATTTTGAAAATAAATTTTTCTAGGTATAAAAAGAAAGAAATATTATTATTTATTACTTTTTTTTTAAAAAGGAAATAAAAATAAAAAATTAATTACTTAATTAAAAATTGAAAATTTTATAAATGAGAATGTTCAAAATAAAGGAAACCTTTTTCTCCTATTTTCTTCCATCTTTTTTTTCCTTCCTTTTTTTTTTTTTGCTAAATTAAAATATAAATAAAAGAAGGAAAAAGAAAAAAAAAAAACAAACAAACAAATGTGTACCTATCTCTTAACTTAGGTCACGTGCAAATATAGGGGAGGATTATGGATTTCAGGTTAGGATTCGGATCAAGTTTGGAGCACTCCAATAATTCAAGTCGAAGTCTACAAATCCAGGTCATGGTTTTAGAGAAGGAAGTGGTTGAGAGGGTGTTCAAAGGTGGTTTTAAGGGAGTTTCTAAAGGGAAAAAGCATTTTCATATGGTTTTCATTGTTGAATTTTGAGGTGATTAAGAAGGTAGTAGAAGTTTGCGAGTTGAGGTTACAGAGAGAAAGAAGTCACATTGCTTATTATGGTGGTGATTAGGAGAGCTTATGGGAATGGGGTAGGTGTCTTTAATGCCTCAAGCATGGTCATGGTGTAGGGTTTGAGTTAAGTGGTAATAGTGGTGCTTTTCACATGGAGGCCATAGCTTAAACCCTAGGGAGGTTGATGGTAGGGTCGGGAAGAATGGTAGAGATCATAAGCAATGTCTATTGAAAGCATAGGACCTGGAGAGGTTAGCTATAAGTTTTACTTTGCTCAAAAGCCTTGAGTTTGAGTAAATTTTTAAAGAGAGAGTGAGGTTTAGGTTGGATAGAGAAAGTGGAAGAAAATGTTTGAAATCGGAATGAAGATGAGAGTTGATGATCTAAAGTGCTTAACGACATTCTGTTCAAGCTTGGAAAGTACAATAATGACTGAATCGGCCATTGATGCATAGTATTAAAAATATTTAGATTTTGGAAAAAAGAAAGAGTGATTTGAGAGATTTTGTGAGCTGGGGAAGATTAAATATGCATCAAAGATTAAATAGAAACTTCTATGGTTGCCTAATATGTTCAAATTCAATCAACTAGCTCAAGCGTTAAAATCTCAAATTGTGATTCTTTTTAATTTTCAAACTTAATTTGGATGAGAAAATGAGTGTATTTAGACAAGATCTTGGGCTTTATCTAGAGTATCTAATTTTCTTCGTGATTTTACCTTTGTGAATTCAAAAATCGGATCAAGAATGGATTGAAACTGAGGACCTTAAGCTAGATATGTACGAGAAGATGAGGGAAAGGAAAAGAAAATTTGTTGTTGGCACCACATTAGTTGTGTGGCCTAATGGAATATTGCCATGTATCTCAACAAGATACTGGCTCAGTAGCTACTTGACATGTGGCAATTTGAAGGGGGGGGGGGGGGGGGGGGGGGTAGGTTTGCAAAAAGAAAAAAAAGCAAAAGGCATAAAATGCTTGGTGTAAAGGTTGAACTCAAAACCTTTAACTCATTCCACTTGCCAAAACCAAGTTTAGTACCAAATAGGCTATTAACTCGTAACCTAATTTTATTTACAAACAAATTGTATATAAGGCTTTAAAAAATGATTTAGACTAGATTTAAATAATTTAGTGCAAGCCTAAACCAATCCAAAACACACTTAACTCATATCTTTTGTTTATTCAATACTCTTATTCAACTATCCCAAAAGACTTTTCTAATTTTATTCATTATTTTTTTGTATTTTCGTCAAACTCTCTAATTTTGTATTTTTCAGTTTTCTAATTTTTATATGTTTTTCAACTTTTCAAATTTTTATGCTTTGATTTTTATTATTTTTCCCAACTTTTTTTTTCTAAAATTTTCTCTCTTTTTTTGTATTTTTTTTTTCAAAATATCTATCTTTGAATATTTTTTTAGCCTTTCTTTTTAATTTTCATGTTTTTTTTTTCCAACTTAAGACCATTCTTATTACTTAAAATGAATTCCTAAAAATATAGTGGAGGCCAAAATGGGATGTCTATGTATCCCCTTAATATATTTGCATATGTTGTTCTTTCAATGCATCTTTTGCTCTATGTGTATGAGTTCTTTTTAACTCTCACCAAGCTCATTGGATTAGAGCATGAGTAAAAAGACTTGGATGCTTACCTAAATGATTCAACATTGCTTTGATTCAAACTTGCTTGACCTTTTTTTTTTGTTAATTGCTCTTACTTGACTTCCATTAAATGTAAACCTATATAGAACATGATGGGTATGCAAATATGATAGAAATTGACCTCTCAATCGAAATAAAGTTGATTGCATTTTAAAACTTTCATTAGGCTAGTGAGCTTCCCTTTTAATTATTTTTGTACTTGAAATAAATTTCAAATGTATTTTCATATCCAAGCATAATTGTAACTAAAAGCACAAAATGTACACAAAATTTGGTGTAAAATTGAGATAAAAATATGTGATATTAACTATGATCATATTCTCAGTTTGTCTATCTAAAATGATAACAAAACATAAACTCCATAGTTTTGTATTTCTACTTTCTTAGTTACCACATTTGATACCTATGGCCATGTAAGATCCAACAAATATCCTAACTACTTAAGGAATGTGGAATAAAAGACAATTGAGGCTTAAGGTACAACATACACGTCTTCTTTTATTTCATTCATGGATTTATTTTGGTGTTTCTTGCTCTATTATGTGTTGTTAAACTTGGTACAAATTAATTTATTCATTTGAGACTTGATATAATGTTACAATCTAAAAGTGAGAAGATTCAATGGATTGCAAGTAGATGGTTCAAAGTAAAAATAGCAAGTTAGAACCTTAGTAATTCTTAGGGCGTTTTTAAATGCTTAAGGAAAATAAAAGGAATATGGATGCAAACAGTATTAAAGTATTTCATTAATACTCACAACAAACACTTGTAGGGATTGAGGACATTAAATTGATGAATCTAATAACGTGTTTATCATAATTAATAAAGATTAACAAGAACTCAAATTATTAATGGGATATAACTTAATCATCCATTAAAGACTCAAGAGAGTCTATACATTAGATAGGTAATGATAAGTTTTCTAATGTAAATGTCTATAACTAAAAACCTTAAATGAGCACTGATACATGTCTAAGGGTAATTAAGTAAATAAAAGAAAGTTTTATAATTAAAATGACCAAAAAATGCATATCATCCATAAAGTAGTTCAGCTACAATTTACATGGTATGTTGAAACATTTTACAATCTAGATGGTAGAGATTTACCACTTAAATGGTAGACTACTATCTTGATTGCAGGCTATTTTCTGCACATTTTCCTTTAACAATTTAAGTTTTGCCATTGCACTTAGTCATTTCCACCATGATCTTGGCTATCTCAACTCCTTATTTGGCACATTTGAAGAATGACTCTAAAATTTCTTAGACAACTTTAGCACTTAAGCTTTTTCACCAAACTAAATTGAACTGAAGAGAATTGAATTGAACTGGATTAAACTGCAAAATGTGGTTCTTTTATATTTTGGTTTGATTCACAATTCAGTTCATAAAGAGTTCAAATGGTTATTTCAATACTCAAGGTTGAATTAAACCCAACTATTGAGACCTGAACCAAATCGTTTCTTATTAAACAATGAAAAATAAGTTATATTTTCTTTTAATTTTAAACTTTGTCGATATTTTAGTATGATCTTCTTTACCTTTTCTTTTTTTGTCATCTCTTATCTTACTCTAAACCTCCACAATTGACCCCCTTTCCATTGCATTATCTCTCATCTCTCAAATAGATGTGCATGCCTTCACTATCACCAAGATGTAGTGTCACCGTGATATAATGTCATATGGCTTTAGTTTTTACATAATGTTCCTTAATTGGACATCAATCGTTGGTTCAAAACTCTTACAATTATTAATTTATTAAATAGAATAAGGTAATTTTTCAAAAGCAATTCAAACTAAACCAAACTGCATTTGAAGTTGTTTAGTTTAAAACCTTTAATAGTTAAAAGCAATTTAGGTTATTAAGTGTTTAAAACATGTTATCTTAAATGCGATTTAGTTTGGTTACCAAATTGACTTGAACTAAAACACCGCTATTGGCACTTGTCTCCTCTCTTTGGTTTAGCTTTCTTATAGTTGCTATTCCTGACTTACTTGCAACCTTGGATAACTTCACATATCTTGTCTTAGAACCTGCTTGATTTTAGGCTGTCAATTGCTAATTGATGGATTAATTTTGTCATGAATCTTTCATAAGTTCTATTATATGTTTTTTTCTTATTCAAATTTCAAGGTTTATAAATTTATTATTAAGAAATTACCATATTGACCACCAAACTTTTATTTTGACCATGAAAACCATTAGACTTCTCTAAAATATCTAATTATATCACTCTAATGACTTTCAAATCATATGGCAACAAAAATCCTACAAAGCATTATCATTTGTCTTTTTCTTTTTGGTTAAGGCATTTATTTGTTACCTTAGACATAAATATCTATTTATTTCCCTCCAAAAGTCTAAATTATTTTAAAAAAAATAGTGAGGGAACATTAACTTAAGTAAAAATATTTACATTTCTCACAATTCTTTACACATTTTGGTTTGAAAAATTTTTGTTACAATACTATTTTATTGAATCTTAACTTATGCATATTTTTATAATTGTACATTTGCCAAGATCAATTGAAAAGTAATTCCTTATCATCATATTATTTATGTATGGTTCAACAAAAGGTGAACCATACATGTTATAGATAATGGTGTCGTATCAAAAGAATGATTTATTCTCTATCCTCTCTCTTTCATTAATTTTTGTTCTTTATTATCTAAATGTTATTAACTAAATTATACTTCGTATAACACCTAGACTTTTATTGTCACTTAGTTTATTATTGTGATTTTGTCTTATTTTTAGGATAATGGATGACAAAATTATGAAATTTGACCTTTTTGTTATTAAAAATGTTTCCTAACACCTATTTTTTCCATAACAATTTGGAATTTTAGAGGGAAGGAATGGATTTTTTTAATATCTTTACGCATAGGATGATATAAAGAGAAGTCATAAACTCCATGTAAGATTTATAGTTGCCATTTGATTGTAAATCATAGAAGTTGTATGATCAAACTTTTTTGGTAAGTTTAGTGAGATTACCAATCAAAATAAAAGTTTAGTGGTTGATATTGTATTTTCTAAAAGTATAGTGGTGTTCAATGGATTTTTCCTTTTAATTAAATCTTGACATGGTAACATACATGTTAGATTAAATATAGGATTTAATATAGAAATATGTAGAGTAATTGAGATTTATTAAGACATTTATACTTGTAAGAGGAACCTACTTACTGATAAATAAAAATTAGGAAACTCAAGAGGAAAGCCAATGTTGTCATTGTTCTTAATAGGTATTAGATGTATATAAAAAATTATCCAAATGATATTATATAATTCCATAATTTTAGGTCAGTTTAGTTTAGTTAACTAGACTCATAAAAACAACCATTCATTGGTTTAATTAAAAAAAGAGTAAATTCAACATAATCTAATACTTAGCTCGTAATATCTTTAGAAATAACCTTTTGCATATGCAACATGGTGCACTTATCATTTGAAAAGAATTTTGAAACTAAAATGCATGTCAAGTTTTTGCTACCATATCTAAGGATTGCATATAATGATAAAAGATTTTCAACACTATTTTTAGATGCTTTTTTTTTTTTTCCTACTTTGATTTTGAAAGATAATTATTTGTTTAGGAAGTTAACTAAGAGTGAATCAGATTTTGTGCATGCTTAAGATAAGAACCACATCTAAGGTAATCTTTCTTGATTAGCTTTTGATTATTAACATTATCTATCTTGATTTGATTAGCTTAGATGCTTTATCTATTAGTTTAGAAGTTTATACTTTTCAATTCTTGTTTCCTAAATTTTATTAATAAATGAACATCGAAAATGCATGTGAAGGGCACAAAGTGTAGGTACCTTAGGCTTTTACATAGAAATAGACCACACCTTTTACTACCTTAATCAAGAGAGAGTATCGCTTATTGAGTTGGATAGAACATTTTAGATGGTTGATGAGGTGAATGTTGATACTCATACCTTAAGAAAGTATTTTGTACTTATAATGAAAAAAAAAGTAAGACATACATAGAAGGCTTACCATTATGGCCATCAAATTTGAAATCAAGCCTTTATTAATCTAAATGGTATAGAGAGTCTCACTTCACGATAACTAACCCAAATGACCATATGGTTGATCTCATATAGGTATGTAAGACCTTTAAAAAACAATTAAGTGATAGATGATGTTGTGCACTTGAGGTTGTTCCCTTTTTGTTAAGGGAAAAGGTGAGAAATTAGTTAAACCTATTCCTACTAGGGACAATCACCATCATAAATGGTTAGGCAAAAGATCTTAGCAATAATTTTTTCTCTACTACTCATATTGCTAAACTCAATAGTGATACCACCTCTCTTGTGTGATATGATAAAGAGTCCTTATGTGAACTATGGGAGAGATTTAAGGTACTATCTAGGAAGTATCCATAACATAGGCTCCTTATATGTTTCCAAATATAAATCTTTATAGTGAGATGGAAGTGCAATTAATAATTCATGGTACATAATAATTATTGAAGGCATGCGGATGAGGATAAACTCATGGGAAGTTTGTGATTTGATTAAAGAAATGTATATATAACAAGTGTAATTGGTAGGAGAAAAGCAAAAGAAATTGTATGGTTCCATGAGGTAAATGCCTTAAGTCAGTTAATAAGACATTTTAGCTCTCATTAACCAAATTGGAAAGCTCATTCTATGAGGAGCTTAGTTTACACCATACCATTAAAACGCAATTTGTATGGTAGAGTATATGATAGCATAAACTCTCAAGTAGGGAATCGATTTACTCATTCTATGAGTAGTGGTGTTAAACAAGTTAACTTTGTTAACAATTTCAACATGGGTAATGGTAACTTGTGCTCAAGTACATATAACCCAAGTGGCAAAACTACGCAAATTACTCTTTGCATGGGAACTATACTACTTATCAGCCTCCACCTAAATTCTCATAAACCCCTATTGATAGGAATCAACTAGAGCCTAAGCTAAAGGTTTAGAGAGTATGCCTTAGTGAATTCTTACTATTTTCCCTATTGCTAAGGAGACCGAGTTGTTATATGGACCTGACTTTCCTCGCCTCTCTAGTTATTTTAAACTTTGCACCTTAACAGAAGTCATGGAGTGCCAACTTAAAGGTGATCTAGGAAAACACTCCAATAGCTCAAGAGACTTAACCAATAGTTCAATTGTATTGATTTTAAGCTATCTCTGTCAATGTCCAAGCTGTTTGACCACTTGCTGATGTGTTCTTCACTATGATAGGTGATTAGAAGTAATAACCGAACTTGTTATGCCACATCAATTGTTCATCAATAGGATTTTCTTTCTCTACTACAATTTGTTCTTGTTTATCACAAGTTCATCTTACTCCTAGCTCTTATCAATCCATTTAATAAGGATTATGGTGAGTGACCCATCTAGTTTGGTCTAATGCGTCACATCTTGTAAGCTAGTTGGTCCGTATGTGGTTCTATGATACGTCATATCCATGGAATCAATGCCTAAGTTGTTGCAAAAATCCTCAACTTCCATTCACTTTTTGTTCCTTTAATAGGCTCATACCTACCTTTGATATCATTGCCTTTATCGGTTCTTAGCATAGCATATCATCTTAGTATTAGAGTAGGGGTTCGTAAGGGAAAGTGATAACACTTGTGTTCTATTGTAGTTGTGTGTATGCATGTGAAGTTAAAGTCAAAGTGTTTTTGTTTGTAGTGATTTGAGTGTGTTGTTGAGTATTCAAAGTTATTATAAGTAGTTGTGTGAAGTGGCAGCAAGTGTTTGGGGGAAGTGGCAATAAACTCTATCCTTTACTGTTTTCAAACTTAGAAAACAAAGCATTTAGTAGCAATCACAATTACTAGGGTTAGTTGATTCAAGTTCAAAGTTCTAGTAGCTTAGGTTATGTTAGGTTAAACACTTTGGTTTTGTGCTTGTGCTTTGGTTCCATTGTATGTGTTTTTAAAGGAGTAGTAGCTTGTGTATGTTATAGTTGTCATTAGCATTTGGGTTCACTTAGAAGAAGTTTGGGTTATTATCAAAGAAGATTATTGACTCAAATGTGAATGCTAATGTTAGGGACAATGAAAGCAATGTTCAACACCATTGCAGGTGGACTCTAGCCACCCCTAGAAGTATGGATGAGCGTTTTGATGAAATGGCCACAATGATCATGAAGCTAGTATGAGTTGTTTGTGATTTGGCCGCTTGACCTGCTAAGGTCATTTATAATGCCCCCCAAGTTGTACCTGAAGTTGGGGAAGTAACCTATGAAGCTCAACAAGACCTAAGATAATTCTTAACTTGGCAAACGCAAGGTAAAGGAGTAGGAAGAAAGGCTCGTTACATGATAACTTTAGAAGATGTAAAAGAAGAAGAAGAGGAATATTAAGAGGTTGACAAGAAAGCTATTGTAAAACAACCTGTAGCTATGTAAAGCTCTAGATTCTGACCTCTAATGGTACTAGTGATCCCAATGAGTACATTGATTGGGAAAAAAAGGTTGAAAGAACTTTTGATGACTACTAGTATGAGGATTATGATAAAGTTAGAGTGGCCGCTCTTGAATTTTCTAAATATGCTATAATGTGATGGAAGAATTTTTAAGCCATAAGGAGATGACAAGGATACTGTGAAATGAGAACTTGGGTGGAGATGAAGAGAGTCATGAGGGTAAGGTTCATTCCAAATTCCGACTTATAAGATACATTTGCTTGAATACAATAGTTAAAGTAGGGAAATCACACTATTGATGAATACATGCAAGAGTTTTAATTCGTCATGATCTGATGTGAAGTCAATGAGTTAGGAGCCTAAACTGTAACAAGATTCCTTAATGGCTTGAAGTATGATATCTAAGATGTAGTTGAGCCTCAACAGTTCAACATATTTGAAGAAACCATCAAGATTGTACAGTATATAGAAAGGTTGAGGAGGAATAGATCTAAGCTCCTTTAAGCTGACATATTTTGATCAACTAATCTGTTTAAGGAAATAATCAGCTTCACTTAATATCAAGCTTAATAGGAATCAAATCCCCTAACCAATCACTAGAAGCTAACTAAGGGGACTGTTAAGACTTACTCGTCATGTCTTAGCTCCAAAATTACTTAGAGGAGAAGATTCCATTACTAACCCAAAACTATACCACCCCATTCGAATAAGGTTAAAGCATAAACATGTTGAGCTAACTAAGCTACCAAACAGATGTGTCGACCTACTAATCAACCATACCTATTATCAAGCTCTTACCAGATCTAAGTAACATCCAAGTTTACTAACTTCAGGCACCTATCCTAGTCGAGATACCAAGGTATCCAACTTAGAGAGAATCTACATATCCTTTAGTATCTAAGCTTTGACCTAAACTGGTCCAGATCTACCCAGTTCTCAAGCCCTCTCCCGATACCCTTAAAGTTTATTCTTACAATTGTAGAATTGCCCTAGACTTCACACTAACAAGACTTGCCTCCTTATGAGTCACCCATCACTTGATGACGCATGTGTTTTAGCACAATGTTCCAAAATTATTTTATGCTTTTTCCTACAGTGTATTATTTGTCATTTTTACCCTTTTGAGAATGTTTTAAGAATCTTTTGTACATTATTCATTTTTTCTTTTCCTCATTTAGTGTAACCCTAGTTGAGGTTAGATAAATACCTTACTTCCTTATACATAGACATCATCTTTAGTATCATTGATTATTATAAGTTTCCTTTTCCTAAGCAATCCTAGTGTTCTCTCTTATCTATTCCTTTTAGTAAAGAGTAATGGAGAGTGACCTTATAGTTCAGACCTGTGAATTATATCCGGTGAATTGTAGTCTACATAGGATTTAGTTAGTGTGTTTTATCTAGTTAAGTAGCTATTTAGATTTGCTAAACCCCCTTTTTATTTTCTTTGTTATTGTTCATTTTGGTGTAGGCTTTATATATATGACCTCGAAGACACAACCAAACTAAGTAGAAGAGAAGAGGCATAACTTGAATAGAAAGGTCATCATATCGAGAAGGTTTGAGAATCGTCAAACCTTATGAAGAAAGATAAGCGAGTTTAAGAACTTTGATGCTAAGGTTTTGGATATATGTCCACTCAATGTCTAAATTGATGTACCATGGTCATTAAGGAGAAGTCTAAACCATCAAAGTTGATAGTACTAATGAAGAGCCTAAGGAGAAAATTGAAGTGTCTAAGGGTTATGAGAAGGTGGAAAATGAGCTTGTCGAATAAGAAGTTTATGCTAAGGACTTGGACAAGCTAACTTTAGTTGTCCATCATGTTGTCTATGCTGTTAAGGTGTTACACCATGTTAGATTCGAGCACTTAAGGAGTTATTGGTGACCAAAATAGTGGCACTCATGCCAGTCTTGGACTAAATGATAGTAATACCCTAAGGTTAATCGATGATAAGCTTAACCATCTCACCAATCTTACTAAGAGTTTGGTTATTGTAATGTAAGCAAATAGGTGGCAACCACAGGGTATACCTCATCATGGTGAAATTGAGAATGTTCTTAAGAGACGACATAGTCAAGTTGGTTAAGCTAATCACCTAATCCAACCCCTATCGAACTGGAGGAGTAGCCCATCGAGCTACTACATGAAGGTTGGAGTTAGAAGAAATTGAGGAGGGTGTTGAGGAGATAGAAGTAGAGGACAATGGAGAGGAAGGAGCTGAAGTGGAATGTTATGAAGTACAAGAACATGGACGTTGAGCTCCTAGAAGACTTAATAATGTTAAAGTCCAGATTCCCACCTTTATTACTAGTAGAGATGCAGATGAATATCTAGAGTGAGAAGAGAAGATTGAGAAAGTGTTTGATTGCTATGGATATATTAAATTTGTAAAGGTCAGAATTACTGCTTTAGAGTTCTTTGGATATGCCTTTATGTGGTAGAAGAATTTGAATGTAGCTAGAGTGAGAGATGGAAGGCGAGGTGTGAGTATTTAGGAAGAGATGAAGAGGTTGATGAGGGGAAGATTCATAATTGAGACGTATTTGCAAGACACATTTGCTAAGTTGGAATAGCTTCGCCAGGGAAGTTGATCAATTGATGACTATGTTAAGGAATTCCAAATGCTAATGATTTGAGCTAATGTAGATGAGCTCGAGGCTTGTACAGTGTTGAGATTTATATGTATCGAAGAAGGATGGAACTTGGCATATGTATGCAAGTAGCAGAGCTATCAACAAGATTACGATCAAATATAGATACCCCATCTTAGGGCTAGATGATATGTTGGATGAACTGAATGGTGTAAGAGTACTCAACAAGATTGATTTGAAGTTTGGATACCACCAGATTCAAATGAGGCAATAGGATGAATGGAAAATTATTTTCAAGACTCGACATGGCTTATATGAGTGGATGGTGATGCCTTTCAGGCTATCAAACACTCCAAACACTTTCATGAGGCTAATGAATCATGTTTTAAGAGATTTGATCGAAAAGTTTGTTGTTGTCTACTTTGACAACATCCTTGCCTATAGTGTCAACTTGGCAATGTACACCGAACATCTCAGAGCTATTTTCATTGCCCTCCAAGTGGAAAGGTTGTTTTGAAACTTGAAGAAATGTTGTTTCTATCAAAAAGAAGTAATCTTCCTAGGATATGCGATTAGAGGAAGATGATTGAGAGTGGATGAAGAGAAGGTGTGAGCTATTATTAAGTAGTCAACCCCAACCTCTTGTGTCAAGGTGAGAAGTTTTCATGGACTTACATCCTTTTACCAATGCTTTATCTAAAGATTTAGTACCATTGTAGCACCTTTGATTGAGTTGACAAAGAAGAATGTAAAGTTCAAATGAGTAGAGAAAGAAGAGAAGGGTTTTGCTAAGGTAAAAGCGAGGTTGACTTTGGCTTCAGTCTTGGCTTTACTAAACTTTAGCAAAGTGTTTGAGCTTGAATACGATGCATCAAGTGTCGGCATTAGAGTTGTGCTAATGTAACAAGGCCGACTTGTCGCTTATCATAGTGAAAAGCTCAAAGGAGCACAATTGAACTATTATGTTTGTGATAAAGAGCTTAGCCTTGATCCAAGCTCTTCGCATATGGCATCATTATCTTTTGCCAAACGAGTTTGTCATATACACAAATCATAAGTCCTTAAGATATTTGCAAAGTTAACCTAAACTTTCAAATACCAAGCTCGATGGATTGAATTTTTTAAAGGACTTATTTTCGTCATTAAGTACAAGCAAGGCAAGAGCAATGTAGTTATTGATACTTCATCGAGAAGACATATTTTACTCTCTAAGTTGCAAACCAGATTGTTAAGGTTTGCAAGCATAAAAGAGCAGTATCGAAACAATCCTCATTTTGGCTATATAAATAGGTAATATGGAGTAAGAAGAGTAGTAGATGAGTACCATGTTGAAGATGGTTATCCGTTCAGAGGTGGTAAGTTATGTGTGTTGACTTGTTCAATAAGGGAGTTGTTGGTGAGAGAAGCCTACAGTTGAAGACTTTCCAAACACTTTAGAGAGCGAAGAACGAATAAGTTATTGAATGACAGATTCTTCTGGCCTAGATTGAAGCATGATGTACACCGTGTGATTGAGAGATGTATCATCTATAAGGAAGCAAAGAGCTAAGCAGAGCAAGGGAAAGCAATACCTCTGCCTATTTTGACTAAACCATGGGCCGACATGGGTATAGACTTTGTCCTTGAACTACCCCAAACTACTCAAGGTAAAGATTCTATAATGATTTTTGTAGATAGGTTCGATAAAATGGCACATTTTGTGCCCTGCACCAAAATTAATGACACTTCGACTATTGCTTATTTGTTCTTGTAAGTAGTAATTCGCTTACATGAAGGACCAAGGAGTATAGTGTTTGACAAGAACCTAAAATTTCTAAGCCATTTCTAGAGAACCCTTTGCCATCGGATGGGAACCAAACTACTATTCAATACTTCTTACCATCCTTAAACTAATGGTTAGACAGAAGTGGTCAACTACACCCTAGGATCATTACTCTAAGTTGCAATAGAGAACTTAACCAATTAGGACGTCTACCTGCCTGTAGTCGAATTTGCTTACAATAAGAAAATACATGCTACCACTAAGCACACCCCATTGGAGGTCGTTTATGGTTTCAAGCTCGAATTACCCCTTGATCACACCCCCATGTAGTCCATTAACTAAGAAGATCCTGAAGCAAGAACTAGAGCTTAGTCCATCCAGTAGATCTACTAATGAGTCACCCAACAGCTTGACAAGGCTACCAAAAAGCTAAAGGAGAAAGGCAAAGGAAGGAAGACTAAGTAATTTCAGCCCAAATACTAAGTGTGGTTATACCTGAGTAAGGAGAGATTCCTTAATAAGATGAAGAACAAGCTATTTGCCAAAGCTGAAGGATCGTTTAAAATACTCTAGAAGATTAACAACAATGCATACCAACTTGAGCTTCCATAAGACTTTGGAGTGTCAAACGTATTTAATGTTGCTGACTTCAACTCTTATCAACCCAAGGAAAACTTAGACAAGGACTAGCCAAATTTGATCCTAAATCCTAATCAACCTAGCAAGGATGATAGGAATTAGACCACCAGACCCTTGACCCAAGCCTGAATTTGAGCTCAATGGCTAGAAAGTACAACTAGGTGAATGCTTTCATTATGACTAACCATCATTCATCTCCAACTACCAACTAAAGCTACACTCGAGCAATAGCTCAATAGATCCAACCACCCACCTAACCAAATTAAATTTGAGCAATACTAAATGTACCTAAGGTAAATTACCTTGGAAGAATTATCTACTTAGTACCTTAGCTCAATAGATATCATTTGATTGTACATAATTGTCTTTTCTACTAGAAAACCGTCCATCTACAAGGAACCACATATCCAAGTAACCATATGACATAATCCTCCATTCAAGATACTCATTTTTGTTGTATTTTCAATTGTACCCTTATCATTCCTTATACATTACACCTTTTACATACAACCCTTTTTAGTCTTTTCCATTTTAAGTAAGATGCCCTAGTTTTTTGGGTATAAATACTTATTTTACATGTAGCTACAATCATCTTACATCAAAATATTGAACACACTCTTTATGAGCATTACTCTCGTTAGCTTATTTGCTTACTTTAGTCTTATCCTAACCCTTAAGTAAGGTTAGATGGCAAGTAAACTCATCGGACCATTTCGTATGTCATATTGAGTTGTGCCATGAGTCGTGCCATGAGTCTTTAAAATCTCATTGGTGCATCATATCTTTGGAGCTGTTTGTGGGCTTGTATGTTTTACTTTTACTGTTTTCACACAATTCCCATCACTTTCTTCAAGCTTTCTATAAGCTTGGACCTATCCTAGCAACTAACCTTATCAGTCCTTAGCTTTGATTTGCATCATTAGTGCTAAGGCGAGTAATAAGCATATCGCTAAACTCCGAGGAAGAGTGAAGAGAAAATTTGTTTCACACAAAGTGTGTTAAGAAGGGACAATTGTGTACCATAATTATGGATGGAGGAAGTTATACTAATGTTGTTGCTCAATCCCTTATGTAGAGATTAGGACTACTAACCTCTAAGCATCCTTGACCTTATAAGTTACATTGGCTACATAATGACGGTGTTCTACACATTATAGAGCAAATAGTTATACCATTCTAGGTTAGGAATGTATACAAAGACGAAGTGATATGTGTTGTCATCCCTATGGGAGCTTCACATTTGTTACTTGGAATACCTTGGTAGTTTAACTGATGTGCTATTCATCATAGATATAAAAACAACAATGTCTTTGTTAAGGAAGGAAAGAAGATTGTGCTGCAACCTATGACACCAAGCTAGGTAAATGAGACCCATAATTAGCTAACCTAAGCTAGTAAAAAGAAAGCCTTGATAACAAATCACTAAGAGCTCCAAGTTGTTGAGAAGGCTAATGAGCCTATGTTTTTATTAATTAGGAGATTGTTGGAGTTAAGAGATCTAAAAGATGTACCTGATGAGTTCCAAAGGTTGATTGATGAATTTTCCAACCTATTCTTAGAAGAGTTTCCGAAGGGATTACCCTCAACTTAAGGCATAGAGCACTACATTGATCTATAGCTAAGAGCAGCCCTACTTAACCGACTTGCATATAAAATGAATCCTGAGCAAGCTACCAAGTTGAGGAGACAAGTAGACAAGCTGATAAAGTGAAGTTATGTGAGAGAGAGCATAATTCCTTATGTTATGCCAACTCTGCTCGTCCCAAAGAAGGATGGTTTGTAGCCCATGTACATTGATAGTCGAGCTATTAACCATATTACTATTAAGTATAGATATCCAATATCGAGGCTCAATGACATGTTAGATGAGCTTCATAGCACCACAATATTTTCAAAGATTGATTTGTGAAGTGGCTACCATCTAATTCGCATAAGACATGGTGATGAATGGAAGACTGCCTTCAAGACTAGAGATGGTCTCTATGAGTGGTTGGTTATGACATTTGGACTCATAAATGCACCGAGTACATTAATGAGACTCATGAACCATATGATGTGTCTGTTGATCAAAAAATGTGTGGTTGTGTACTTTGATGTCATATTAGTGTATAGTGCCAACCTTGATGACTATGTAGAACACCATTGAGTTGTTTTTTACATCTTATGTATTGAGAAATTATATGGGAATTTAAAGAAGTGTACATTTTGCCAAGCTAAAGTTGTTTTTTTAGCTAAGTTGTGATTAGAGAAGGAATTTCAACAGATGCCAAGAAAGTTTGAGCTGTCCTAAAGTGGCCTATACCCAAAACTGTTATTGAAGTCAGGAGTTTTCATGGACTTGCCTCCTTCTATAGAAGATTCATTAAAAACTACATTACAATTATAGCCCCTTTAATTGAGTTGAAACAAAAGAACAATGGATTCCTATGGATTAATTGGCTTGAGAAGAGTTTTAAGGTGATCAAGGAGAAACTTACCATAACCCCTATCTTAGCTTTACCTAATGTGTCAAGCATTGGTATTGGTGTTGTATCAATGCAAGAACGCCGACATGTTACCTATCATAGTGAGAAACTGAGTAAAGCCGAGCTGAACTAATCTATGTACAAGAAAGAGTTGTATTATCTTTTTTGAGCTCTTACTATTTGGCAACATTATTTATTACCCCTAAAGCTTGTGATTTATACAGACCATGAGTCCCTATAGCATCTCATTAGTTAGTTAGAACAAACTTTCAAAATGATAATCAAAGTGGTTAGAATTCATGGAAGGATTCTCTTATGTAGTCAAATATAAGAAGTGTAGTGCTAATGTAGTTGTTGATGCCTTGTCACGTCAATAAACTCTACTAACTACCTTGTATACAAAATTGTTGGGATTTTCTCTTATCACCGAACTGTATGCTCGTGACCCACATTTTGGTCTTATTCTCGAAAAGGAGTTGTTGTTAGAGGATATTACCTAAAGGATGGTTGTTTGTTCAAAGAAAGAAGGTTGTGCATACCAAATTATTCTATACGTGAGCTATTAGTTAAAGAAGCTTATAGTGGTGGATTATCTAGTCATTTTGGAAAAACCAAAACAACCGACTTGTTGAAAGAGAACTTTTACTAGCATGGTCTAGTTAAGGAAGTCTATAAGGTAGTAAGAAGTTACGAAGTATGTAAGCAAGAGAAGGGGAAACAAGAACCGCATGGAGAGTATATGCCCTTACCAATGCTGGCCACCCCTTAGGCTGACCTCCACATGGACTTTGTCCTAGGGTTTCCTTAAACATGCATTAGAAAACATTAGATCTTTATTGTAGTGGACCGCTTTAGTAAGATGGCACACTTCATCTCATGCCACCAAACTAATGATGCTTTATATATTATTAATTTATTTTTGCAAGAAGTTGTCCAACTACATAGAGTACCAAAGACCATTATCTTAGATCAAGATACAAAATTCTTGAGCTATTTTTGGAAGACCCTTTTAAGAAGGCTTAGGATAAAACTTGTGTTCAACTCTAGTAGCCACCTTTAGACTAATGTCCAGAATGAAGTGGTGAACAGGACATTAGGCAATCTACTTCGAGTTGTTGTAGGAAAGAATTTGAAAGATTAGGACTTATGTCTACCCATTGTGGTGTTTGCATACAATCGAACTATCTACAGTACCACTGGAAAGACCCCTTTTAAGATCATCTATGGCATCAACCCCACTACCCCCCTAGACCTAATAAGTACCCCTATAGTTATTAAAGAGAGTCAATCTAGAATCACCTGAGCTTAAGAATTACAAGAGCTACACTAGTCCATGGTAAGGAAGATCACTAAGTTCATTTAGAAACAACAAGAGATTAATAATCATGGCTGCCAAACTATTTCTTTCAAGCTAACCAACTAAGTATGGATTTACCTTAGCTAGGAAAGGTTTTCGAACTTAAGACAGAGCAAACTATCTCTATGAGCTGATGGCCTATTCAAAGTCTTAAAGAAGGTTAATCGCAATGTCTGCCAGATCGAACTACCAGAGAACTATGGTGTCTCCTTTACCTTTAATGTGACAAATTTGATCCTTCACCAGCTCGAAGAAATTACAAAAGAACCCAAAGGAATGCAACCACTAAAAGCCTATTTTGATTTGAGGACAAATCTTTTTGACTCTTAGACAGATGATAGGAATCAATCCCTAGATCAATCACCAGAAGCTAAGCTAGGGGATTGATAGGACTTACTTATCGCGTCCTGCCTCTAAAATAACTTAGAAGAGAAGATTCCACTGCCAACCTAGAGCAATACCACCTTATTTGAACAAAGATGAAGGATAAGCATGTTTAGCCAGCTAAGCTATCAAGCAAATGTGTTAACCTACTGATCAACCATACTTATTATTAAGCTCTTACCATAAAACAAGTAGCATTTGAGCCAACCAACTTTAGGCATCTATCAGAGTCAAGCTGTCGAAGTACCTAACCTAGAGAGAATTTGAATATACTTCAACATTTGAGCTTTGACATGAATTGAACCAGATTTTCCCAATTCTTAGGCCTTATCCTAACACCCCTCAAATTTATTCCTATACCTAAACTTTGCACTAACAAGACCTGCCTCCATACAAATCATTCATTACCTAATGAAACGTGTCTTTTGGTACAATATTCTAGAATGATTCTATACTTTTTCATACAGTGTATTATTTTCCATTTTTACCCTTTTGAGAATGTTTTAGGAATCTTTTGTACATTATTCATTTTTGTCTTTTCCTCATTTACTATAACCTTAGTTGTGGTCATTTAAATACCTCTCTTTCTTGTACATAAACATCATCTTCATTATCATCAATTATTATAAGTTTCCTTTTTTTGAGCAACCTTAGTGTTCTTTTTTATCTTTAACTCTTATCTATCCCTTTCAGCAAAGAGTAGTAGCGAGTGACCTTATAATTTGGATCGATGAGTCAAATCTAGTGAATTGTAGGCTGTGTAGGATCTAGTTGATGTGTCATACTAGCTTGGTAGCTGCTTAGATTTGCTAAACCCTCCTTTTATTTTTTTGTTATTGTTCATTGTGATGTGGCCTCCATGTGTATGACCTCGGAGACACATCAGAGCTGAGTAAAAGAGAGGAGGCCTGACTTAAGGAAAAAGGTCGTCCTATTGAGAAGGTTTAAGAATGGTCAGACCTTAAGAAGAAAAACAAGTGAGATTAAGTGCTTTAATGCTAAGGTTGTAGATATATGTCCACTCAATGTCCAAACCGATATACCATAGACATTAAGGAGAAGTCTGGACCTTCAAAGTTGATAGCACTAATGAAGAGCTTGAGGAGAAAATTGATGCGCCTAAGGGTTACATGAAGGTCGAAAATGAGCTTATCGAATAAGAAGTTTATGCCAAGGACTTAAATAAGCTAACTCTAATTGTCCATCAAGCTAGGAGCTTGGAGTTTGGAGTTGTTTGTTAAGGATGAGTAAAGGGAGAATCTATTCTACATCACTTGTAAGGACAAGGACCAAGTTTGTACATTGATTGTAGATAGTGAATGTTGCACCAATGTTGTATCCGCAAGCTTAATTCAAAAGTTGAAATTGTCGACCTTGTCGTCTCCAAGGTCATATATGTTGCAATACTTAAACAAAAAGGGTGTACTCCATGTATTCTAGTAAGAACTTATGCCAATCTCCATAGGTAACTATTTTGATGACCTCCTTTGTGATGTCCTACCCATGTGTGCCTCACTTATGTTGTTAAGTTGACTTTAGCTATTTAACTAGATGGTCATGTGTGATGGGTATAGGAATACCTATTTATTTAAGAAAGACGATGAGAAGGTTGCCTAAACCCTATGACCCCAAGCTAAGTTAGCAAGTTGTAGGCTAAGCTTACACGAAGTTCGAAGAAGGCATTAATCTTAAGCCAATCTAAACTAAGAGATGCCATGAAGTTAGACGTGCCAATATTCTTATTGATATGGACATTATTAAAGTTAAGGGAAAATGTTAATTTGGCTAAAGAGGTTAGAAAGTTGATTGAAGAGTTTGTTGATCCATTTCCTAAAGAATTACCCAAAGGTTTACCTCCATTTTGAGGAAAAGAGCATTGCATTGACTTGTTGCAAGGTTTTACCTTGTTGCAAAGGTGGGTTATAAGATGAACCCTAAGCAAGTCAATGAGTTGATTAAAAGAGGTTATGTGAGGGAATGCTTTAGTCCTTGTATAGTTGAAGCATTAGTTGCGCTGAAGATGGATGGGACTTGGAGAATATATATAGACAATTGTCAAGCCTTATATTGGTTTTTCATAATTTATTTTATATCAAGCTCATCCCTGTTTAATATAAAATGCTCGATATGAAATTAAGGAAAAGACATTTTTATTTAAAAAATGTTTAAAAATATTTTGAAAAATTTTAGGAATCGACAACCGGTTAAATTGGTAAAAAAATAAGATTATGATTTTTGGGTGGAAAAATCCTAATCAAGCCACTAGTCCATGAATTTTCTAAAAAACTATTTTTTAGAAAACATTTAACCATAAAACTAGGCTCGGAAGCTATCCTATCAAGACAAAAGTCACCATGTAAGAAATAGGAAAAAAAAAATAATGGGCCTTATTTTTCATGATTTTTCTAAAAATGCAAAACTATGCCAAGATATGAAAAATGCATGAAAATGATTTTTTTATTATGAATTTTCCCTAAAAAATTAAAACTAAGCAAAATATTTTACAAGTTTTAATATTGCCCTAGAGGCACATACGTATCTAGTAATCGGGATCATAATTGGGATCAAATCAACCATAGTTCTTTATTTTTTTTTTTAAGAAAACTTCAATGTGTAGATTCATTTTATATTTTTGAAAAATAGCCAAGTTTACATTTTTAGCCAATTCATTTTTATTAAGAAAAATCCAAAAAAAGAAACCTAAATTTTTTATTGTCCAATTTTGAAAGACCTTATTTTAAAAAAAAATCTAAATTAAGAATTATTTTTAGAGAAAAACCATTTGTACATGATAAAACCTTTTAGAAAAATCTTAAAATATCTAAATGCAACTTTGCATAAAAGATGAAAATCTTAGGTAAAAGATACAAGTTCTATAAAAATATGCTAATATGTAATTATTATTGATAAATGTCATTTTATGGAAAACATGTCATCTTATGGAAAAGATGCTATGACCATGAAAAAGATGCCTAACTATAGAAAACATACCATCTTATGAAATAGAAGTTATAACCATAGAAAAAACGCCTAATGATGAAAAATGTGCCTAATTATGAAATAGATATGATACAACAGAAAACATGCCTAAGGATATGATAACTATAGAAAACTTGCTTAATTATATAAAAGATACAATACTCTAGAAAACATGCCTAAAATGCAAAATTTATGAAAAATGCAATTTTCAAGAAAAATATACAAATTTTGTGGAAATATGCAATTTTGATAAAACATATATGGACTTTCAATAAAAAGATGTAACTTTCAATACAATTTTTGAAGAAAAAAAAAAAAGAATGCAAGTGAGGATAAAAATGCAAATCTAACAAACATGTACAAAATTTTTAATGAAAATATGTGATTTTATAAAGACAACAACATTATGACATTGGACACTAATTAAAAAAATAAACATGCAAGCTATGCTACTATTCTAACCATGACAATTAACCAAAAAAAGAAAAAGGAAAAAATGAAACTAATGATTAAGCTAAAAAAGACCTGCATGAAAAAGGCAAATAAAGTTGGTGAGGGTAAATAGAAATTTAAACTACTAAAACTAAGACAATAAAAAAGTTAGAATGAATTTTTTATAATTTTATTTATTCATGAAAATAAAATAACTAAATAAAAGAAAAAGAAAAAAAACCTACAATTAATATTAAATTAATGACTTGATAACTAGATGCAAGTCAGATCAAGCTTATAGGGCATATATATGGGTTAGGTCGAATTATTCCAATGGGTCGCAATTCAGGTCGCTTAAGTAAGGATGATCAGCTACTTTTTGAACACCTCACAACGCAATGCGATCATGGAAATGAATGGGAGTCATCACTTTTATGACAAAGTGATTGATGAAAATAAGTTCGGGGTAACCACCTTAAAGAATGGTAGTGGTTCGGTGGAGTTGCAAAAGTTGATAGCAGTGGTGATGTGCGAATGTTACGATAGTGGTCGATCTAACACAAAAAGAAGATGTATTTAAGGTTTCGCATGGAGTAAGAGGGTGGTTCTAGTTTGGGGTTATGAACTACTATTGTTGTTTGTTGTTGATGTTGTTTGGTCAATATGAGTATGTATTGGCCTGTATAGGAGCAAAGGCCGTACAATTATAGTACTAATGTAAGAGCTGCTATGTTATGTTGTTATAGAGAGAGAAAGGTTGATGATGATGGTGTTGGATCTTGCATTTAAGTTGTAAGGTATTTATGGTCATATTGGGTCTATTGCATTTTGAGGCGTTAAATTATCGTGGGTTGGCATTAGATGGAGTTGAGAGTTTAAGGTTGGTGGTCAGGTTGAAAGAAGGGCAATGGTGGAGGGACTGTATGTGCAAGTGTGGCTGTATACTATATGTAGGGTGAGGACAAAAAGAGAGAGAAAGTGTACATCAATGGTGGAAGTCTAAAGAGATAAAGAGTTGATGCAGTGTGATTAGTAGGTTTTTGAGTGAGATTGATGGTGTCCCCTTTTTCTCAAGTTCTCTTATTTGTAAATATGTGTTTTAAATCTAGTTTAGAGCTCAGGATAAGCATGTAGCATCCATAGATAAAGCTTAGGTTTTACTTAATTTCATCAAATCTTTAAATTTTTATTATTAATGCAAATCCATTTGGTTTTTTAGAAGTTTTGATAATGATTTTATAAATTTGAATTCAAATCTATATAAAAATAATAAAGATTTCTTGAAATATGTTGAAGATTTGACATCTAGAAGGTTGCTGAAGCTTCTCTTCCATGTCTGAACCAGATTCGATTGTTGAAGAAGAAGGCGTCACATGCCTTGCACATAACGTGGACTAGGTGCAAAAAATAAAATAGCCAGGCATATACATAATTCAAAGTTGTATCCTTCTAGCAGGACTTACATGCCTTTGCCAACTAAGCTATGCTCATTTCCTCGACGCCTTATGTACTTCAAGCATATTTAAGCCTTTCATATTAGATCCAACTTTAATTTTATTTTTCAAACTCTAGCCTAATTGACTGTAACTTGTTTTAAATTGATCTAGAGACATTTAAACGGCCTAAAATATATATGCTAAGGATTTTTTAACACCATTTTTTAAATTAAATAAATTTTGAGTCTTATTTTATTTAGTCTAATTTAAAAAATTTAAAATTGGACTAAGGCCTACTTTCATGAGTTCAAAATTGGACTTTTCTCAAAAAAAAAAAAAAAAAAAAAAAATTTCTAATGAAGCCTAATATTTAAAAGACTCAAAATTTATTAAGTTGCATATATATTTTTGAAATTTGCCTAACCTAATCTTAAATAATTGATTGCCTTGACTTAGACGCTTATGACACTTTGTATTCTTTTTCAATTTTTCAAGTTTTTTTTGTATTTTTCAATTTTTTTTTTTATTTTCTAGGTTTTTTTTTTCAAAATTTTAATTTTTTGGTATCGTTTTGTAAACCTATCCCATAAATAATAAAAAATAAGAGAATAAGAAGGCAAAAATGAAGCATCTACGACAATCAAACTATCAACAAAATTATGATCAAGTACTGATACTCCATTTCCCAACTTGATGACATGCTAGATTGTACGAAGCCCGTATTTTCAATAAGATTGATCTCAAATCAAGTTATCATCAAATAAGGATGAGCTTAGGAGATGAATGAAGACAACATTCAAGACTTGCCAAGGATTGTACAAACGGTTGTAAAATCGATTTTAATAAGATTGAGTAGTTAAATCAATAAAAACTAATTTTCAAAATGGTTTTAAAACTAGAGATTTGGATTCGGAAGCTATCCTATTAAATCTTAAATAGGTACTACTTTTTAACTTTTCAAATTTAATTTTGCTTTTCAATAATACCCCTTTTTTATTTTCTAAACAACTAATCATATCATATGCGACTAAATTAGTTAAATTGAACATATATTTACAAAGATGGAAAAAAAAAAACTTTCCATATTTTAAGTCGCTCCGTACGTACAGTTGTTTACGTACTCACTATTTAAGACTAAACTTTCATAGTTCATTATGAAAAAATTTAAGTGGGTTGATTTATTTAAACTTTTAAAAAACAGTTGGGTTTATATTTTTATCCATTTTAAGTTTATTTAAGAAAAATCTTCTAAGGGTCCTAATTAGGATTTTATTTTTGGAAATTCTTGAAGAAAAAATCCTAATTTGGGAAGAAGATTGGTTGTCTTTATTTATTTTTGGAAACGGATGATGTGAAATGAAAGCTTAGCTACTTGAGCCAATATGGATTGGACAAAAAAACCTTTACTTTCTCTCTCTTTCTTTTGTCTTTCTTCTCTTTGTTGAAAGTTTTGCCAATGGTTATAAATTCTTATTTAAGGAACAAGTTTATAACCACCTCTGTCCTTGGTAATAATGTAGGATTTTCAATGCCCCTAATCTTAATGTTAGGCTCTCTCATGGGGCTTTGTGATTTTAAAGATTCCTTTCTTAGGGAAAAGGTAACCTGTGATTAGTTTAGTTAAAGAAGGCTTCCTTGCTAGCTTTCGGTCTAGATTTTACTCTTGACTACAGTTCGAAAAATTATGATCCATTTTGTAAGTGATACGCTTTGATAAATCCATTAGGTCTTTTTCGGTTCAACATTATGAATTTAGGCTTTTGGTCCAACGGTTTTTAAAAGGACTATTGAGAAGGCCTATTTTGAAAAAAACATTTTTATTTATCTTGAGTGTATAAGTTAAGAGCCTTAAGTAAATATTAGAAGCATGGTTGCCCCAATTTTTATTAAAGATAAATTATTTTTTAAGATTGGAAGAACTTTTACTACATAAGAGTGGTATTATGGGTAGGAAGGCCTTAAGTGATTCATTGTAGGTAAGTAAGACTTTAGAGTGGATATAGAGGTTTTGGGTTTCTAGGTTTTAGCATGTGATTTAGGATTTTGTGTTTCTAAGGCTATATGGGCTTTGAATCCCGACCTTTTGATTCGATTTGGTTGCCTCTGCTGAGATGTGATATATCTTCTTAGGGCTTTCATTTTACACTTGGGCTTCATTTTTTACCCTCTTTTCTTCTCTCTTTTTTTATTATTACTTTTCCTTACTATCTCTTATTGTTCTTTCTTTTGGCCCTAAGAATAATTGTCTCTATTGCCAAGTTTTTTTTTTTTCCCTTTAAGTGATCCAAGGCCTTAAATCCATAGATTTCTATTGTATAGGCTCGGGTGAGGTGTGTATAAGCTTGAGGTGTTTAAAAAGAAATTGGCTTTTCTTCATTTCAACGAAAAATAATTTATCAAAAATAAAAAAATTTTGGAATTAATGTTACTTAAGCAAGTATAAACCAATTTTACCCTTATCTCCTAACTAGTGACCCTAACCTCCAAATTTCCTTATCGTAGGATGGTTTTTAATAGGGTTTAAATTTGAAAATACTCTAAGTTGGTCTAATAAGGTGAACAAGAGATAATTGTGTTTAGGATTTGGAAATGAATGCCTAATTTCATTTTAATTTACGTATCACATTCAAAGTGGACCTCCTTTAAGGAATGAGTCTAAAGTATCCTGACCTTTATGTCACTCAATTCTTAAAGTGTTTTATGGGTTAGTGTATAGGATATAGTTTTGCCTCTTCTTATCCTAAACTTTTTAAAAGTGAGTTATTGATTTATTAAGGAGGAATCTATTTTTTATTTGCCTATGGTGAAGATTAGCTTTGCTCCCCGGTTTCTCAAATCATGCCCCAGTATTTGACTTTGTGTTTTGGCTTAGTTTATGATTAGGCTTAGCTTTCTAATTAGGCCAAGGGTTTTGGCTGGGCTACCTTTATGGGCTGAAGATTGTGTTTAGGTCAACTTTTTCGATGGGTCATGGTTTGTGTTTGGGTAGGTTGCTTGAATAGGCCTAAGGTTGGTGTTTACATTGAATGGGCCAAAGGGCTTGTGTTGGCTTTCTTAATAGGTCAAAGGGCCTTATGTGAGTTAGAAGCCAAGTGTTTTGGGCTGGTTGCTTAAGTGGGCTAAAGGCCTGGGCTTGTGTTAACTCCTTAAGCCCATAAGGATTTATAGCAGTCGGCAACTTTTCTTTTTATTTTTAAATTTTTGTTTCACTTCTTTTTTTTTTTTTTCTTTCTTTAAGAGAGAGAGAGACAAAGTTTTATTTTATAGAAAATAATAAAATTATTTACAAATAAGGATGGTGATTTTTAGGGTTCTAGTTTATGAGTTTATGGATTTTATTTATATTTTCCTAAATGAGAAGAACAGTAGTTAGATAAATGCTTATTGAAAGACTATTTACAAAAAAGAAAATGCTAAAGAATGAAGAACAATGAACTATAGAGAACTTTATTATTTTGAAAAATCAAAATACAGAAAAGAAAGGTAGAGAACCTCACATTTATTTTAAAACTTAATATTTATTCTAGGCTCTATGAATTAGAAAATACCCTACATTAAGTCTCGTATACAAACCTTAAGGTCCTCTATCATTTTATAGGTATCTCCAATGACTTGTACTAGAAGAGACCTTAAGGCTCGGTTGTGAGCTTTAGAACACTTAAGCTTTTCCTTTTGAGTAGGCAATCTAATCTTTTAGCATCTGTTCATGAATCTTAGAGATGTCCTGTGGCCTAATATTCCCTTAATTGTTTGCTTGGTTGTTTACCATTCTAAGTCTACACATTTTTGAATAAGAATCGGTCATCAATGCAACAAAAGAAAGCATGTGGAAATATGCATGTGTTAGGATCATTTAGGTTAATACATTACTCCTTAAGTTGCAACATTACTATAATTTTCAAAAACTTGATTTCATTAAAACTCTTAAATGATTAGTAAAGTTGCAATTTCTTAAAGGTAATATATTAACTCAAGCTCGAAGGGGAGTGTATATAATTAGGGTGGGTTCTAAAAGGTTCTTAAGCTTTTATGACCTTACTTGTTTTTAGAAAACACTTTCATTGGTCATAATAAGCTTTAGTAGGGTAGCCTAATCAACCCCGAATAGTGGTTACACCACTAAGCCCGAAGCCTACACAATGGCCCCCCCTCTTAGGGTCCTAAGACAGCTTGGGTCTGATTGCATCTATCTTGCATCTTTGATGCAACAAATGAACCACCTATGTCCCAACGTATTTGGTATGGAAAATAAATAGTTAAAACAAAGTATACAAATGAAGTTAATAACAAACAAATAAATGAATAAACAAATAAATAAATGACATTGGTATTTTGAAAAGTAATTTTAATTTCGAAAAGTATTTAAATCGTTAGCCCTCTTGACATCCCTAATGGAGTTGCTAAGCTGCCGAGCTTAGTTTTTCTTGGCTTTTTAAATTAGTTTTCTTTAAACTGATCAGTATTAAACCCTACCCATTTAATACTGACCCTCGAGTAAAGCTTAAAGAAACCCTATTCTTTTAACTTTAAAAATGCTTTGGAATCGCTACCCTACCAGAGTTGGAAAAAAGAGTTAAAATATAACCAATTGGATAGATTTGTTATAATTTAGCTATTGGTCTTTCAACAAAAACCGATTTTCAAAATGGTTTTAAAACTAGAGATTTGAATAAGGAGTTATCTTATTAAATCTTAAATGGATACCACTTTTTAACTTTTCAAATTTAATTTTGCTTTTCAGTAATACTCTTTTTCAATTTCTAAACAACTAATCATATCACATATGACTAAATTAATTAAATTGAACATATATTTACAAAGATGGAAAAAAGAAAACTTTCCATATTTTAAGTCGCCCCGTACGTACAGTTGCCTACGTATCTACTATTTAAGACTAAACTTTCATAGTTCATTATGAAAAAATTTAAGCGAGTTGATTTATTTTAATTTTTAAAAAATAGTCAAAGTTACGTTTTTACTCATTTTAAGTTTATATAAGAAAAATCTTCTAAAGGTCCTAATTAGGATTTTATTTTTGGAAATTCTTAAAGAAAATATTCTAATTTAGGAAGAAGATTGTTGTCTTTATTTATTTTTGGAAAAAAAATGATTTTTCTAAACATTAAAATGATTTTCATTCATTACCCTATTTATTTTTTATTTTTATCATTATTTTTTTATACTATCTTATTTATTATTTATTTATTTATTCCATTTTATCTATTTCTATTATGTATTGCTTAAGAGAAACTACTCTATCCTCTTTTTCTCTTCCCTTTTTTTTTTCTTTTTCTTTTCTCCTTTTTTCTCTTTCTTTTTCTTTTTTTTTTAGATTTTTTTTAACATTTACAAATACATAAATAATGAATAAATAAAAGAAATAAAAAAAGTGCAGATCGAGTCAACACAGGTTAACTCAACAACTCCTAACTCCTCTTTCCTCTTTAGCAATAGCTTCATCAATGTGGTTTTAGATGCCTATCAATGTTAAAATGAGCAGGAAATGAGAGATTTATATCTTTTGTATTACACTTTTGGGGGGGTAGGGGAGTTATGCTTGACGCCTCGACCTACCGTGGTGGTTTAGTGGTGTTTAAGAAGTCACCCACTGCTTGGTGGTGGTGGTCCATCCATAGAGGGGTCATTGGGGTTTGATTAAGTGTTGGGTTTTTGGTTTATTACGGTGGTGAAGCTAGTGGGGGTGAAGGTTTCACTCGAAAACCATCGAAAAGTAGTGGTTTTAGAGCGAAAGGATGAAACTTGTGGGTTAGAGAGAGAAAGCTTGGATTTGAGCTTGTATAGAGTGTTTTTTATTGAGTTTCTTGCTGCAAATGAATTCCCATCCTCCTATTTATACTTGTCAATGCTCGATTTCAATTAGAAACACATTAAATTGACCATAATCAAAGTTTTGTATTAATGGGTAATTGAGGTTTTTTCCAATTTTTTGATCAATTTAGACCTCTTCAATGTATGAATGTAGACAAGTTTTGGGGCTCGATGCAAACTACTCTAAGTGTTCTTTGAATTTCTGCAATCAATTTGATAAGATCTCATCAAAAAATCAACTCAAGCAGGTCAAGAAGTGAATGCATTACACTATTTTTTTCTTCTTCTTTCCCTTTCTGATTGCATGATTTTAGGCTTTAGGGAGGAGATGGGGGGCGCATTGTCATGTGCAAGGCACATGCTACACACCCCCCTACGTATATACATTGCACGCGTACGTTGTAAAATCAATAGGCATGCATAGTGTACCCTGTCCTGATTCGATTTTTTTTTTTCATCATTTTTTTTAAAAAGGTGAAAGGTACTTTTATGCTTGGATGGAATTGAACCCCTAACCTTTAGCTAAATCCAAGTCAATTGTTTAAGTGTTTATCTTTTAGGTCATTAGCTTACACCTTATTTATATGTACAACCTAGGTTAGATCTAAGCTTAGGCTTAATGACCTGCTCTTTATTTTATCTAAAATTAAAAGTTATATTCTAATAAACTATCTAAAAGACTTATTATTTTCTAAATCTTCTTTTTTTTTTGTATTTTTCAACATTTTATATTTTGTGATTTTTTCTAAATTTCTTATTTTTTGGGTTTTCTTAATTTTCTATTTTTTTTTTTGTAATTTTTCCTAATTTAGGACTCTTTAACCTATTCTAAAAAAATTTTTGAAAAATAGAAAGGAAGGTAAAAATGAGGTGTTTACAACTATAAGTCAAGAAGGTGTTTGCTAATTTAAAGAAATGCTATTTCTACCAAGCAGAAGTGGCCTTCCTAAGGTCTGTTGTTAATGGATGTGGCCTACAAGTAGATAATGAGAAGATTCAAGCTATTATTAAGTGGCCAAGTCCAACCTCATGTGTTGAGGTTAGAAATTTTAATGGTTTGTCTTCCTTTTATCATAAGTTTATTCTAGGTTTCAGAATGATTATGGTACCTCTTATTGAGTTGACCAAGAAGAACATAGAGTTCAAATAGTTAGAGAAAGATGAGAAGATTTTGCCAAGGTAAAGGAGACATTAACCTCTGCCTTAGTTTTAGCTCTACCAAACTTTAAGAAGGTCTTTGAACTAAAATGAGATGCTTCAACAGTTGACATTAGTGTCGTCTTCATGTAAGGCTGACTTATTGCATACTACAATGAGAATCTCGAAGGAGCCCAATTGAACTACTCTATGTATGAAAAATGATAGGAACTAACCTGCGACTATCTCTAAGCCGAAGCCGACGTATCCCAAGCTAAGGCCAATCAACTCTTGTCGAGGATGAGTAGATGCCAGGAGGATGAGAGGACGAAAAGTATCTACTCGGTAACAAGTCTATTATCGAGTAGCCAAGAGATCACGTTGTCGAGAGTTAAAGGCCCAAGATCCACTTTGTACGGCATAGAAAGACTAATACTAACTAATTCTAGAACTCGGCAATTATAGGTTGACCTTTCAGGTGTCCCGGCTAAGTACTATGAGACTTCGGGGACTCTTTCCCAAACCTAAACATCCAAATGCTAACCTTGCCTAATTTGGATCCTACTCCTTCCAAGACGCGCTGAATAATTGCATGCCGACTTATTCTATTAAACGTGCATTTTGTATTCATGTATATGTTTTTCTGTATTTTATTTATGGGTTCGATTCTTTAGGATTTAAGGCCATGTACATTATTTACAATTTTTCCATTAGGATTTAGGACTTGCTATAAATAGTAATATTTGTAAACATCATCATACATTATTAGACAATAAAGAATATACACACACTTGGAACTTTCCTCTTTCGAGCAAAGTCATTCTTGAGCTCTTAGAGTGAGCATTGCTAGGTTATTGAGTGTTGAATAACTCTTTAGCCTTTCTTGCGCTCTTATCAATCTTGTCCTTAAGATTGTAGTAAACCCCTTCATTTGAGCAAGTTAGTAAGTCACATCTAACCTTTCAATTGAAACTCGAGTGACATTTAGAGTTTGTGAGTTGTATCGAACTTTATTTCAAGCTCAACCCCTAATTATGTTTATGTCTTGGTACATAGTATCTATACACATTCACGGTCAAAACCCCCCATTTCACTCCTTGTTCTTCATACCCACTTGAATCCCAGAGTACCCATTTTAGTTCCCGGCCTATTGCCTTATCATCTTCATATCAATAAAGAACTCCATGCATTGATCCCAACTCTTCATGTGTGGTAACACTACATTCTACCTAAGGAGTTTGTTATCTATACTAACCATAAGTCTCTAAGATACTTGAGAAGTCAATCAAAAGTGATAGGCTAAGTGGGTAGAAATTCTAGAAGGTTTTACTTTTGTTATAAAGTATAAGTGCAACAATGTGAATGTGAGTGCTGACACTTTGTCTAGGAGGCACACCCTCCTTTCAACCTTTAAATCAAATTGCTAGGGTTTGTGAGCATAAAAGAGTAGTACCATCTTGACCCCTACTTTGGTCTTATTTATGCCCAATGGATGGACAAACGAAAGGTAGATGACTACTTAGTGGAGAATGGATACTTGTTTCGAAGTAGCAAACTTGGTGTACTTAATTGTTTGATAAGAGAGTCATTGGTGAAAGAAGTTCATAGTAAAGGTCTCTCTAGACGCTTTGTAGAGAAGAAGATTTATGAGTTGTTGTGTACTTAGTTCTTTTAGCCTAAAATGAGAAGGGGTGTTCGCCATTTTATGGAAAGGCGTGCAACCTATTAGAGAGTAAAGAGCTAAGCTAAACAAGGAAGAGTTATGCCTTTCCCTATCCTGACTCAACCTTAGTTGAGCTAAGCGTAGACTTTGTCCTCTACTTACCCAAAACGACACAAAGCAAGGATTGTATCATAGTCGTTATGGATAGATTCAAGAAAATGGTACATTTTGTGCCACATACCAAAACTAACGATAGTTTGACTATTTCTTTTCTCTTTTTGCGGGAGATTATTAGATTGCATAGCGTGTCCAGGAGTATTGTCTCTGATAGAGACCCAAACTTCCTAAGCTACTTTTAGAAGACTCTTTAGCATCGATTAGGAACTAAATTGCTCTTTAGTACATCATATCACCCACAGATCAACGATTAGATAGAGGTCGTTAACCATACTTTAGGATCATTGCTATAAGTTACCATGGGAAGAAAGCTAATCAATTGAGATGTATCTCTACCCCTAGTTAAGTTCGCTTAACAAATCTATGCATAGTATTATAGGTAAGATACCATTTAAAGTTGTCTATAGATTCAATCCTAAGTTACCACTTCACCACATACCTATGCCATCATAATTTATTAAAATCATAAGTCAAAAATATGATTATAGGAATTTATGATTTTATAATAATTTTTCTTAGTTAAAATGGATATAAAATCATTTATATATAAACTTTAGCTTAAGATTTTACCAATTTTTTATGATTCTATACGATTTTACTGATTAGTAAAATTACAATTTTGACAACCATGTGTACCATTACACAAGCAAGATGATTTGGAAGCTAGAGACCAAGCTAAAGCCTTCCATAAGATCTATCGAAAGATAACCCAACAATTAGACTAACCTATACAGCGATTAGGATATCAAGCATAAGGAAGGAAGAGAAGGTAGTTCCAACCCAACAACTTAGTTTAGCTTCACCTAAGCCATGAAAGATTCACAAAGAAGAGGAAGAACAAGTTGCCTATGAAGAATCATTCAAGATACTCCATAAGATCAATAACAATACATATGAGCTAGTGCTACCTGACAACTGTAGAGTATTCTATGTATTCAATGTTACCAACTTGCGTCCATAGAGTCTTGAAGGAGATGATCAACCAGAAGGCCATCGACATCTAATAACAAATTCCAATCAACTCAAAAGGGATGATAGGAATTAGCTAATTGGATTACTCTCTAGAGCTTGAGCGAAAGGTTTAGAGAATATGGCTCAATGAATGCTCACTGCCTGCCTTAACGTTATGGAGTCCTGTAGATCCTAATTAAGTAACCAAGGAGGTAGGTAGTATGGGGTGGGGGTATTGGTTCAATTGGTCACTTTTCAAAAATTTTAAGATAAAAAGATTTTTAAAAGATAAACCCCTTAATTACTTAAATGATTAGCATAAATGTAAATGAACCAATAAAACTAACAAAATACATAAAAATAAAAGAGTAGCGAAAGAAGATCAAGCAAATGAAATTTAGTGCTTCGACCTTATGCCTACTACACTCTTCTAGCTCCACTATTAAGGACTTGATATTCCTCACCAGAGTAGTTCTTATATGCTACGCTAAGAGCAAACAAGGGCAATAATACTGGGTAAGGTCCAAGCTTATAGAAAACGTGAAATAAAAGGTAACCAAATGCGAAAATTAGAACATGTAAATGAGATGAACAAGCAAAACTATGAACAATTCTGAGGATGTGACGTACTAAGGAAACTCTATGAACTCACAAAGCAAACTCGATATGATACACGAATAGTTTAAAGAGGTCACTTGCCACTTAGCCTTATTTAAGAGTTAGGATAAGAGTAAGAAGAGGGAAGTAAGCGTACTAAGCTCACAAAAGGAAGTATATTCAATATCTGATGTATGATGCGGCTATATTTACAATAGGTATTTATTCCCAGAATATTAAGGTAGTAGCTATAAATGGAAATGACTTAAAAGGGTAAAGTCCTAAATAAGTACTATATAAAGAATGGAAAAGGGCATAAAGAGAAGATAAAAAAAAAAAACGCATCTATCATATATAGAAGATTCTGTCATAAGGGGTACTCAAACACGTGTTAGATGACTAGTGGTTATGCAACTGGCCAAAAACAAATAAACTGTATGATTAGATAGGTGATTGTCGAGCAAGATTGGGGGTTCTTCCAAGATGAGTTTAGCTCGAACTTGTTAGAGTAGTTCATATTTAGGTTAGCTAGACAAATGGTTGAGTGGGATGAGTTATTGTCCTAGTGCATCTCTGGTCAACAACTAGAGACTATTGATAGACATAAAGGGTTTGACTTGAACAGGACATCAGGTTGATAGATTGTAGCAACTTAAACTCATCAGCTATAAGGTAAAAAGAGAGAACTTGCTTCACTATGCTTTCCAATCCTCAAGCTTGGGCTTGGGCCAAGGATCTGGTGGTTTAATTGTTATTATCCTTGCTAGGTTAATTAGGATTTGTGATCAAATCTAGTTAGTCTTCATCCAAGCCTTTCTCAAATCAATAGGGACTAAGATCAACAACATTAAACATATTGGACACTCTAAAATCTTCTAATAGCTCTAATTGGTAAATGTTGTCATTAATCTTTCGGAGGATCTTAAAGGGTTTGTCAGGTTTGGTAGATAGTTTGCTTTTCCTCTTGTTTGGAAACCTTTCCTTGCTCAAGTATAGCCACACTTAGTGACCGGGTTGAAACTGCTTGGTCTTCCTTTTTTCCTTTCTCCTTTAGTTTTTGGGTAACTTGGTCAATGTGCTGGGTGACTCATTGGTAAATCTATTAAATGGACTGAACTTTAGTTCTTGCTTCTAGATCTTCTCCGCCAATGGGTAACATCGAGGTGTGGTCAAGAGGCAGCTTAGGATTGCAATTATAGATTACCTCAAATGGAGCATACCCAATGGTGACATGTATTGTCTTATTGTAAGCAAACTTTACTATAAGTAGGCAAAAGTCCTAGTTGGCCAAGTTCTTTCCTGCTATAGCTTGGAGTAGTTAAACTAAGGTGTAGTTAACAACCTTTGTCTAACTGTCGGTTTAGGAGTGGCAAGAAGTACTGAATAATAGTTTAATTCTTATTCGATGTTAAAGAGTTCTCTAGAAATGGCTCAAGAATTCTCTAGAAATGACTCAAGAATTTTGTCTCTTTATCTAACACCATACTCCTTAGCACTTCGTGTAAGCGAACTATTTCCTACAAAAACAAAGAAACAATAGTCGAAGTATCGTTAGTTTTGGTTTAAGGCACAAAATGTGCCATTTAGCTGAATTTAACCATAGCAACCATTACAGAGTCTTTGCTTTAGGTAATTCGGGGTAATCCGAAGATAAAATCTATACTCAGGTCAACCCATGGTTGGTCGAAACAGGTAGTGGCATTATCTTTCCTTATTCAACTCGGCTTTTGGCCTTCTTATAGACTATACATTCTTTAATCACATGATGCACATCACATTTCATTTTAAGCCAAAAGAACTTGTCATTCAATAATTCATAGGTCCTTTGTTCTCTAAAGTGTTTGGAGAGTCCTCTACTATAGGCTTCTTTCATCAACAACTCTCTTATTGAATAGGTCGACACATACAATTCGCCTCATCGGATTAGATAACCATCCTTTACATGGTATTCATCTACTGTTCTCTCTTCTTCACAATGTATATATGTCGGACCAAAGTGAGAATCATGTCGATACTATTCCTTATGCTTACAAACCTTAATAATCTATTTTACAACTTAATGAAAAGAACATGTCTTCTTGACAAAGCATTGGCAACTAAGTTATTCTTTCCCTACTTGTATTTGATGGCAAAATGAAATCATTCCATAAATTCAATCTATCAAGCTTGGCATTTAGAAAGCTTTAATTGGCTCTACAAATATCTCGAGGACTTATGATTTATATAGATGACAAATTCCTTTGGCAGAAGATAATGTTGTCGTATATGAAGAGCTCTGATTAGTGCTAAGAGTTCTTTGTCATATATAGAATAGTTAAGTTGCAGTCCTCTGAGCTATTCACTATAATAAGTGATAGGTTGGCCTTCTTACATTAGTACAACTCTGATGCTGATACTTGACATGTTGCATTTAAGCTTAAACGCTTTATCAAAGTTTAGTAAAGCTAAGACTAAGGTAGAGGTCAACCTTGCTTTCACCTCAACAAAACTCCTCTCTTCTTCCTCTCCATACTTAAACTCTATATTCTTCTTTGTTATCTCAATCAAAGATGCAACTATAGTACTGAATCCTTAGATAAAGTATCAATAAAATGATGTCAATCCATGGATACGCCTCACCTCTACACATGAAATTGGGGTCGGCCACTCAACAATGGCTCGAACTTTTACTTCATCAACTCTTAATCTTCTTCCACTAACTATGTAGCCTAGGAAGATCACATCTTCTTGATGGAAACAGCACTTCTTAATGTTTCCAAATAATTTCTCTACTCAGGTGACATCGAAAATAGCTTGGAGATGGTCAATATGACTTGCCAAGTCAGTACTATAGATAAGGATATCATTGAAATAAACAACGACAAACTTCTCAATTGAGTCTCTCAAAACATGGTTTGCTAGTCTCATAAAAGTGTTTGGGGCATTTGATAATCCAAATGGCATGACCATCCACTCATATAGGCCATACTGAGTCTTAAAAGTAGTTTTCCATTCATCCCTTACCTTATTCAAATTTAGTGGTACCTTAACTTCATGTCGATTTTATTGAACACTCTCGCACTACTCAGTTCATCTAATATATCATTTAGCCTCTAAATGGGGTATCTGTACTTGATCGTAATCTTGTTGACAGCCCTACTATCTATACACATATGTGAAGCATCATCCTTCTTTAGCACATACAATGCAGGTACAACATAAGAGCAAAGACTCTCTCTTACATATCCCTTCTCTAATAGCCCATTGACTTGCTTTTGGAGCTTTATAACTTGCTTATGATTCATTCTATAGGTAGGCTTGTTCGGTAGTGTAGCACCAAGTACTAAGTTAATGCAGTGCTCGATACCTTGAAATGGGGGTAATCCCTTGGCCAACTACTCGGGAAAAATGTCAGAATATTCATCAACCTACTTCTCAACCTCCTGTAGCAGCTTCATTTGCTCCTTTAATTCTAGTAGCCTCCTGACCAATAGGAAAGTTGGAAAGTCAAATTTGATGGTTATATGGAGTTTGGCTCTACTCAATACTAAAGCCTTCTTTGATCCTTGAGCCAATTTGGCTTGTAATTTACTCACCTGACTTAGGGTTATGGGGTTCAATGTAATTTTTCTCTTATCCTTCTCAAACACATAGGTATTCCTAAATCCATCATGAATAGCCCTTTGGTCAAAAAGCCAAGGTTAACCTAGCAGCACATGAGATGTACATATAGGTAGCACATTACAAAGAATTTCAATAGAATAGTTGTAGACTCCACAAATTCAACCTTCTAGACATGATATTGAACTCGAGTATCATAGATATTTTCCTAAGTCGATAAAACTATATAAAATGAAAGCTAATTAAAATTTTAAACTCAAAACTTCAAACAAACTTGAAAGGCTCTATTATACTATTTAGAAACCTTAATCATGCAAGAAAACCCCAATCCTTACATACACGTACTTTTAAAAAATGTAAACCTAAACTCAATAGAAATGGTAGATATCAAATCGTAAAAATTTTGAAAACTCTATAAAATTATCCTAGTGCTTCAAAAGCCATAAATCAATAAAATTATTATTAATTTTTGCAGAATCATATGAAATTGATAATGAATGAATCAAGGATGATTTTAAGTAAAAATAAACAGCAAAACTAAAGATAGTTAAAAGAACAAATTAATAAATTTACAAAATTAATTTTACTTATGTACATAAGTAGCCCCACAATATGTATATATATATAAATATATTACTAAGCAATTTCCTTCTCTTTTCTTAATTTATTATATGATATATATATATATATATGTTGCATAATAAAGCGATGATCCTAAATAATTAAGCTAATTGAATCTTAAGCTTATAAGTGTAAGTCAATTACTCCCAAATTGGTGAAAAACCCTAAAACATACTTAAACTCACTTGAACCCTAAAACCTAAGATAATCAAAGACTTATGACCTTAAATAAATAATTAAAAATATAATTTGAATAAATTTTATTCAACTCAAGAAAATTCTAAAATTTCCTAAGAAATAAATCACAACCTATAAATTAATTTGAGAACCAAGCCTTAAAAGAATTTCATATAAGACAATTCTCTTATTTTCACTTATAAGCTATGTTACACATAGATAAGTTGTAAACCCTACTTTTTAGAGGACTTATGATTCAACTAAGAATACTTCCCAAACGTTCTCAAGGATAAACAAAGCTAAGAGTTCAAGATTGCATTTAAAAATGAATTTAATTTTTCAACTCGAAATTCTATTATCGATAAAACTCGAATACGAGAACCATAGACTCTAAGTCACTTAAAACCTCAAACCCTAAAACAATTAAGGACTTATAACCCTAAGCGACTAATTGATAATTTAATTTGAATAATTTTATTCAACTCTAGAAATTTAAATAATTTAATAAGAATTAAATCATAACATACAAATCAAGTTAAGAAACCAACTCTAAAAGAATTTCATATAAAATAATCTCATGTATAAGACTTATGTACATGAATAAGTAAACCAACCAATCACCTTAAATAACTTATCAATTGAGAGTTGGAATCATTTATCAATTAATAACTTATCAAAAACTAGAGATAAGACACTTCCCTTATCACACCACGACTTATACTACATATGGACAAGTTATCATATTATTTTATGTGTTCAACTATTAATTAAGTGACAAGACAACACCATGCCCTAATTACTCCCTACATGGCCGGTTGGAAAAGAAGTAAAAGAGAGGCCATGCCTTATCATTTGTCCATCACTCAATTGTTTTATACATCTACTATTCACTCCTTAATGCTTACATCATCTAGTCTTATCAAAAAGTTGATATTTGTACGTACTAAAAAACAATTAATTAAAGCTTCTTGAACACACTTCTCCTCCCATTCAAAAATTTGCCACTCTCTCCCTCTTTCACTCTTATGTTCACTTCCTTTTCTCTCATTTTAAGCACAAACCAAAAGAAGAAATCTAACCCCACAAAATCCCAACATTGTCGCCACTATTTTGCTTCCATACTTATAGAACCAAGTTTTATTTTGTACCCTCTATTTGTCAACTTCAAAAACCACTTTTAGGAACTTTAGAATATCTTTAAAAAACCCACTTCAAAGATCAAGACCTTAGTTTCCACAGGAGCTTGCAAGAAGAAGGAGGAAAAACAAGGAACATAAGAGGATACTTAGATTGTACAACAACCATTTCTATGCTTTTAGGATGAGTAAGTTGTTTTCTTGTTATAGTGACCTAATATACCATGTTATGAGACCATGTTTTCATGAAGATATTAGCATGATTATAAGATGATAAAATAGACATACCACCTTAAGAAGTAAGCTTGTAAACCCCTTTACATGAAACTTAATATATGTTTAACACTTAGAATGGAAGATTTTAAGTTGAGAAAATCATGAAAGGTGTACATGAACGAGGAGACATCATGTTGGATGTGGAGTGTATGTGAGTCATTTAGATGTTATTTCCATTTCTATTAAGTTAAAGATGCTCAAACTTAGCCTTAGGTAAAGGAGAATCCATTACATGAAGCTTTTATGAAAAAACCAACTTTGTGAGACATGAACTATGGCATGAAAGTTATGATAAGTATGAGATCTATTAATTTGATCTAGATTATAAGTTAAATAATCTCCATATGGAAGAGAAGTTAAGTCAAAGTTGGAATATAAATAGTGTAGATTCATGATCTAACCCTTAAACTTAAGGAAATGATAAAACCAATTGAAAAACCAAGTGAGTGCCTCTTGGATTCTTCATGGCCAGATCTAGAACCACAATAACAGTCACTTAAAAATATGATAAAACCAGGTAAACAAAGTCACTCACTTTGTATATCAAGCCTAAAATTTTAAGTATGATAAGAACCAAGGCAAACTAACCAAGGCAAGTACGATAAGTATATCAAGCCTAAAATTTAAAACGAGCCTAGAACTCTAAGTTGGGCCTTCATTACAATTTTGATCAGTACTTTAAAATATTAAGAAAGGTTGTTTTTGAAGCCCACAAGAAGTCCACCTAAGACTCCATAAGCCCAACAAAGTTACTCACTTTAGTTTGAACAAAAAACAAACCCATTTAACAACTTAAGCCCACATAAAAGCTTAAGAAGTAGTTGTTAGCACCAAGAGTATAAACCAAAGTTGGAAATCTAACCTTAAGGAGTATTTTAAGTTTAGAATAAAGTCCTAAGCCCAAGCCCAAAGAATTTCCCAAGTTACCAAAAAGCCCATTAACCAAACAAAACCCAAAAGCACTCCAAATAGTGAGGATCACTGCTGTTCTAACCTATAGGTAGTTTTATATACCTCATCATGAAAATATAACTTCACTATGTTAAATTACACTCGAAAACGATGAAGATTGGCTATAAGATCATAAAAATCGAATTTAAAACAAAAAAGTTATGAGCGATTAAATTTTAAGTAGAAATTGAGAAAAATATGAAACTAAGTCAAAAGTACAACTTAAAGGGGTTTTAGCTTAGTTTTCTAAATTTTATTTCAAATCCTTATAATATCGTATTTGCGATGTCCAAGGGACCCGACTTTTGGCAAACGACCAAGCCCGGATTATTTTGATTGATCCATGTAGCTGAGTGAGTAAATTCTCGATGGCTCTTTACTTGATTTTACTTGTAGAATAGATGTACCTACACTTATATATATAAATTGGATACTTGTAGGATATGGGAAATGTATGTGTATGAATTTGTAATTGAATGCTATGGCGTATTAATCATATAATAATGGAAGTTGTTTGTGATAATTTATACGTGTGATTATATGGAATGAAATTATATGATCACCTTGAAAAATCAAATTAACGACTTATATGATTAAGAAATTAAATGGATCATGCATTCCCCATAATTGCATTCAGATAACATTGACTACCGCTTTACACAGAAGATGGAAAGGGACTCACAGGAGGAGAGCCTTTTGTAAGATTGGGCACTTGCTATGTCATCATTTTATTGAGTCTTTATCCTAAACTGACAGGTTTACTAGGCATCGAGAGATGCCAATTGTTAGCGAGGGGCTGTGTCTTGTAGCTTCTACTTAGGGCATGTGTTTGTGGATTGTAGAGGCTACCACACCACTAGACTTGAGATTTTGAAAATATGATTTGTCGTTCAAGAAAAAAAGTATATATATATGGTTTTGTTTTGACTTAAGCACAATAGTGCAAATGAAATAAAACCCAAGGTTTAGAACTCGGATTTTGGTTTAGGTCAATTAATTATCTCCAAACCCTGACTACATGGGGCATAATTCTGAGTTGTATGTAATTCTTAGGCAACTACATATGTTGTTTGGCATATTAATTGTTCATGTATTCATATGATTGTGCATCTAATAAATTTCTACCATGCGGTATTGACGAAGGTATTTATCTTACTAAGTGTAAACTTACACCCCAACAATTCTTTTCTTTGCAGGTTAATCAATAGTTAGGATAGGGATAGGAACCAAGCGTAGAGTGCTACCATTGAATAAGTATAATGAAAAGCTCGTGTAGTTAATTTGGAATACTTCAGAAAATGACTAATATCTCAATTAAGTTTAGCATCTTTAGTATATTTAGAATTTGCTGGAATTGTTGATCTTATTTCACTATTTTGGTAAGGGATACTAATTCTCTATGGTTTTAAGGAACAGTGGAAAAATGGATATCCACAATTATTTATATTATATAATGAGTCAATGAACTAAAATTGAAGACCCTAGCAATTAACTAATTAGAGTCTTGCAATATTTAACTTGCAAGGCGATTTTCTTATCATGGGTGCACATATGATATGGAAATTCTAAGCAATACTACTAGGTACTCCCTTTAGGTCCTTACAGTAGTTTCCAATGGAGATTGGCAACAACACTTGCTAAGTGACATGCAAATGCTCCCTTCTTGCTTAGTGAAGGTAGTTTACGTAGCCTTAGATGTGATATAGTCAACAATTTGAGCTTCTTAACCAAGTCAGTAGATGCTACATTTGTGCAGCTTCCATTATCTATTATAAATGCATACGCTTGCTCATTCACCTTATATGTGATGTAGAATAGATTCTTTCTCTACTCCTCCTTGGCAAAGGGTGTTATACTTGTCACATGTTGGCTAACTAAAGTTAGTTTGTCCAGATCCTCAACAAGTTCATCATCTTGAGTGGTATCCTTCTCATGGACAACCTCTTCCTTGGCTCCTGATCAGTACTTTCCACTTCAACCTTCGGGAAACCTCTCTTGATGATCATAGTTCTTCTTTGTAGACATTGGGCAACTATGTGCCTAAACACTTAACACTTAAAGCACTTGATTTGTCTTGTATTCCTCTTAGATCCTTATCCCTTCTCATAAGTTCTCAACTGCACCTCACTATCAGCTGGTCGACTCTTCTGTTATGCTTTAACATCTATCCTTCTACTCAACTTAATACTTTACTGAGCTCGGTAACTTTTTTAAATGGATTGGCTTAATTCACCAGGTCAGCCTATTGGTGGTCGGCTCAACCTATTCCTCCTCTGTCTTTCCACTTGTTAGGCTATTCTTATAACCTCATCTAACATAGCAAACTATTGTAGCTTTACGATATCTCGAATATCATTTCTTAATCCAATAAGAAATCAAGATACTATTTAGGCTGATGGTTCATCCACTTTACATTGAACCACGAGTATTTGAAACTCTTGAACATATTCATCAACATTTCAACTTTTTTATCTCAACTCTTGAAGCCGGGAAAAAATATCTTGTAAATAAGTATCTGACACAAATCTTTTTTTGAGTATCTTCTACATCTTAGGCTAAGTGTTTACTTCCCTATATCTTTCTTGTCTTCTTATTATTTAGAAGTTCTTCCACCACATCGTAGCATAATTTAAGAACTCTACAATAGTAGTCCTCACTTTCTCACGATCTTTATACTGATAATAATAAAAGCCTCACTCTACCTTGTATTCCTAGTTTAGATAGTCATCAACATTTCTAGAACCATTGAAGCTTGGAATTTGAAGCTTTACATGGTCGGCAGCTCGAGGTGTTCAAGCTTGCTCCTCTTCTTCATTATACCCTTATTCTCTTTCTTCATCCAATTTACCTAAGTTAATCCTTCCCCTAATAAGTCCTCTTACTCCTCTACCTCGATCTTATTGAGATGGGTTCTATCTTCTTGTAAGTTAAGCAAGTTGAGGAATATTCTGCACAACTACGGCAAGTCAAAATACCAATGCATGAACGACTTTGGTCAAATCAACTATAAGATTAGCCATCTCATCAATTTGCTAATCTATACTTCTAGGGATATTCTAGAGTTGTCATCTATGGTGGACAACACCACTTGTCATCTCCAATACCAACGTTAATACTGAGATCCATCATTCTCTTTGATAAAACTTAGTAACAAACTCAGAATCTAAGAAACAACAGACACTATTCCTCCAAGCTAAATAATCTCACACATAAACTCTTCTTCACACAAAAGTTTAACTATCATATGAACACAACTACTCCAAAGAACAACAAACCTAACTAAAACTTGCTCTATTTTCATATGTTCAAAATAAGGAAAAATAGAGCATAAAACCATAGCAAACTACTACTCCTTCTACTTACTCAAATACTCACAACTAATCTCTGTACAATTACAACGCATTATCTCTACAAACACTACTTTACAAGAAGGCTCAAATACAACTTACCTGAACGAAACTCTGCTTTAATACTAAGATGATAAGTTATATCGAGAGCAGATAAGGGCAATAGTACTAAGGTAGGCCCAAGCTTATAGAAAGCTTGAAATGAAGGGTGAAGAAATGCAAAAATTAGAATAAGTAAATGAGATGAACAAGTAAACAATGAATGGTTTTGAGGGTATAACGCATCAAAGAAACTCTGCAGACTAACAAAGTTAAGTTGATATGACACATGAGCAGCTCAATGAGGTCGCTTGGCACCTAGCCTTACTTAAGGGTTAGGATATGAGTAAGAAGAGGGAAGTATAATCAATATCTAATGTATGATGTGGCTACATTTATAGTGTATATTTATACATGAAATATTAGGGCAACGGCTATAAATGAAAATGACTAAAAAGGGTAAAGTCCTAAATTAGTAATGTACAAAGAATGGAAAAGGGAATAAAGAGAAAATCAAGAAAAACATCCATCTTGTACGAAATATTTTATCACACGGAGTACTTAGACATATGTTAGATGACTAATGGTTATGTGCTTGCCCAAAAACAGACAAGCTATACGATTAGACTGGTGACTGTTGAGTAGAGGTACTAAGCAAGACTAGGGGTTTTTCTAAGGTGAGTTCAGCTTAGACTTGATCAGACTAGTTCATATTCAAGTCAATTAGATAGATAGTCAGGTGGGTCGAGCTATTGTTCGAGTGCATCTCTAGTTGGCCACTGGAGACTATTGATAGACACATAAGGGTTTAGCTCAAGCAAGACAATAAGTCAGTAGATTGGAGCAACTTGAACTCATTGGCTGTTTAGTGAAAAGAGAGAACTCACCTCACCATGCTTTTCAATCCTCACACTCAAGCTCGGGCTTAGGTCAGGGGTTTGGTGGTTTGATTCCTATCATGTACCACTATCCACTTTTCAACAAAACAAACTTTGAGAGATCATAGTCACAAAGTTCTCTGCTTTGACTCACTTAGCCTCACTCTAGGCTAATCACTCAAAACTATAGAGTTGTATACAAATCTCTCACAAATGCACACAACAAGCTCTAGACAAAATACAAAGAAATGATGAGGAAATGTTACGATTGATCCTTGAAAAATAAGCACAAAAAAATGAAAATATATTATAAACAAAGTAAACTTTTGATCGGTCTTCTAATCCTATTGTTTCTTGAGAAAGGTATCGAAAACGATCACTACAACACTTGTATAATTTTTCCGTACGTTTTTCTTCTGGATCTTTAAGTCTTGATAAACTCTTGCTTTGTAATGACTAGGTGGAAAAACTTAGAAGGTCAATTAGTATTTTGATTTTGAACTTTTAATCCTTTCCTTAGATACTTGGAGTCATCTTCATAAAGAAAATTTTGCCACCTTTATTTGATTTTATTCTTTTAAATCAAACTTTCATATCAACTTCATGATTCCTTCCATTATTTCAGGTGTTGTAAACTTAACATAGTTTTCCTTTCAATAATGGTATATAATCCTTTCTTTCCTGATTCCTTTGACTACATAAGGAAAGGAGTCTTTCCTTATTTCTTAATCTTCTTGAAAAATTCCCTTTGTTAAAAGTTTAAATTGATCTTTGTTCCTTAGTCAAATATCCTTCTATTTCAAAAATACTTCATTTTATATTTTGAACTAACATGAAAAGGTTCCAAGTAGCATAGTCGAAATTTTACCCTTTATATTTTGAAATAGATTGGTTTAATCCCCATAGATTTTATTTTACATTGTGGAATGTATTCAATAGATGGAGCTAGGCCTTTTGTCAAATTTTTAAGATAGTTTTTATGGTAAAATCTGGTTTGCCATATTTATTTCAAGAAACTTTCATATTTCTCGATCTTGTTCCCAAATCTTCTAACTTATCATTTGATTGATCCTTTGATTGGTCTTTTGGTTTAGAAATTGAATATCCTTTTAACATGTGTTGCTTAAGGATAACCTGTACACTTGAATAAGCACAAACATATATTCTTTCATATATTCATCTTTGTTATCATCAAAACACATAAGGAGAACTTAATAAGTTTGACTTGTTATATGGACACAACCTTCCCTGCTTCTTTAGTTATTCTAGACTTTACACCTTGATAAAGGTCATGGAGTGCCGACCTAAAGATTATCTAGGCAACTACTCCAATAGCTTGAAAAACTTGACTAACAGTTTGGCCGTACTAATTGAAAGTTATCTTTATTGAGGTATGAGCTATTTGACCACTTATCAATGTGTTCTAGATTAGCACTCGGTGATCAACAATTATCCACAAGAACTGACAACTGAACATACAATACCAAACTACTTGAAAGCTTTGTCTCTCTTTGACTCTAACTCAACCAGTGTGCTTAGAAACTCACAACCATTGAAACAAGGATATGTATACTCCAACATCTATACTCGTATGGATGTAGCTCAAATACTCTTACTTTACAAATCATAGTTTTACCCTTTTCTTGTATATTCTTCTTAGTACTTTTTTAATTTGGGTAATGTGCCCATTTTTGTAAATTGTCTCAATTGGTAGGTTACCCTAATTGCATAAGTATGAATATCCTTGTAAAATATAAGTCACATCAGTTGCTTATCAATAGAATTTCCTTTCTCGTCTATAGTTTATTCTTATTTGTCATAATTTCATCTTACTCCCAACTCCCATAGATCCCTTTAACAAGGACTATAGCAATTGACCCATCTAGTTTAGTCCAGTATGTCATATCTAGCAAGCTAATTAGTTCATGTATGGTTTTACGGTCTATCATATCATAATGAATGCATAGGTTTTTGCTAAAAGCCTTAACTTCTATTTACTTCTAGCTCCTTTAGTAAGGTTGGAACTACCCCTAATGTTGTGCCCTTTTTAGTTCTTTACACAACATATCGCTTATAGAGAATTAAGTGAGTATAGAAGAGCTTACGATAATCTTCATCCATATGCATCCATTAAATTTCAAATTACTTAGCCATTCAAATTGAGAAGTATGATAAGGTAGAATTTCGGAGTTATTATGAATTGATTATAAGGAATATCACCTAACAACATAGAGAGAAAACCAAGTGTCACTTCTAGTAGAAGGATAAGGAAAAGAATGCAACAATGGCTTAAGAAGGAGATGAGGTGAATGAAGACTATTTGATGGTCATGAGGCTATTAGAAATGGAGGAGAGGTCTATTTGGGAGAATGTTGTAATGAGGCTAGCCATTATCAACTCGATAAACTTGAGAGGCTAAAGAAACTAATGTGTTATGGTTAATCGAAATCCAACTAAGATCATAAATTAAGTAAGAGTGTAGGTTGAAGAGGTTGTTAGTTAGGTTATCTTGTTGACTCAAGAAGTCATTTGTGTGAATAAGGAAGCACTTCCCTAAAATTAGATAATTTAAAGAGGTTCATCATACCCTACACCATAGGTAATAAGTTTCTCGAAAATGATTTTTGTGACTTAGGGTACAGTAGTGAGCATGATTCTATTCTATATGTACAAGAGCTAAGAAGAAGGAACTTGTTGAAGAAGACAAACAACTTCATCAAGTTAGCTAATCGATTAATTAAGTAACCCTATGGGATAGTTGATGATGTACTAGTAAGGGTAGATATGTATAATTTCCATGTAGACTTAGTCGTGTTAAAGATGAAGGAGGATATAATCATACTAAATGACATAAGGAGTGATATAGTGCTCTCATCCACAATAGTCTAATGTTAGACATAGATTTTAGTATAGTAGGCACTTGTGGCATAGATACCAGATAAGGAAGACAAACTTAAAGGTAGAAAGATTAGGATTAAGTGAACCCTAATTATTAGATCTCTTACAAGTTAATAATTCCTTGTTTATTGTTAGCAATTAGTTTTGTTTATTCATTTTATTTATTTATTATGTGACAAATTATCAATTACTATAAGACTTCAAGGTTACTTTTAAGAATGGAAGTGGTAAGAAGTAAATCTGGAATATACTTACAACAACATAAGTATATTATAGATTTGCCATGAGAAATTGGGAAATTGCAGTGTATACTTATGATTACTATATTTTCTTCAAATTAGAAATGTCAAGCACAAGAGATAGATGCTATAATTGAGACTAATATGAGACAATATCAGCATCAAGTAGGAAGATTAATGCATTCATCTCTTACATTACTAGACTTAGCTTATGCGACTAGTGATATGAGTCAAGTTATGCATGCCCTAACAATATATCATGTAATCATGTAAATGCAGTGAATCACATTCTAAAATATTTCAAAGGATTACCTAAGTGAAGAGTTCTATTTAAAAGTTAGTTGATGGGGCCATTAAAGGGTTTGTTGATGCCAATTAAGGAAGAAGAAGTTTTGACTATAAGTTTACTTCAGGTTGTTATATAAAGTATGGGGAAATTCCTTGACATAGAGAAGGGAAAAAAGAAAAAATCAATAGTTATAACTCAAAGTAGTGTAGAAACCAAGTTTCATGCTATAGTACAAAGAATTTGTGAGGTCATTTAACTATGAAGGTTGATGAAAATGTTACATGTTCCTCTTGGTCCTATTACTCATGTTTATTGTCATAGCAAATTAGTAATCGACATAGTAGAAAATCAAGGTCCAATATGATGGAATGAAGTAAATTCATCTAAATCGAAACTTCATCAAAATAAATGGCAAAGGAGCACTAACTAGGAGGATATTTCAACTTATGAGCAATTAAGAGCTTTGAGCAACAAATTAAGAAAGATCAACATCTATTCCTTGATAAGGGAATTATCGGTATATTGGCATTATTTTAGCTAGGAATAAAATTTATTTACCTTTATTAAATTATCTTGTTCAAATCTAGGTAGATTTGGAGATATGTATCTCATCAAATCTTCCCATATATTTGCTTATCTTTTATCTATTATCTTTATTACATATTTAAGAATTTTTATGTGCATACACATAGCGGAACGACATAAATAATATTGAAATAAACTTAAATAGTTTACATTATTTTAATATTTATTCCTTAATTTTTCTTATATACAATATATATAATTTATAATAACATATAGTAATAATACATTGTACATGATGTGTACATATATATATGTATATACTATATAATATATTATATTTAATGGTAACATATACATGCTATTTATTGTATAGAAATAATATTTGAAAAACAACATACTATACAACCTTTTTGCATAAATCTTTAAATAATGAATATAATATTTTTTAGCATATGCAATAATATTTATATGATATGTAAGATATTATGCTCATATATTGCATATCAAATTTTATGTAGTATATTCTATGCAATGTATATATGTAGGTAAGGTTGCTATTGATCATCGATTACATGCAATGTGCATGAAAGTCAATCTTAGAGATTATTTAATTTAATGTCATGAGTATGAATATGATGGAGATATATGTAGGAAGAGGAATAAGCAAGCTACATTCCTTATGATGTATGTGTGACAGAGGATTGCAATGAGTAAACTTAGTAGTTGCTTGATCTATTTTTGAGTAATTTAGTTTTAGATCTCTTTAGAGGGATTTTTGCAGGAGCTTATGTATGTTTTGCAAAATTTGTTGGGAGTAGAATACCTTGGAAATGAGAGAATTAGCTTCCTATTTATAGATTTGAGGGTTAATCTTAACTGTCAAATAATCTAAAATGGGTGGTTGAGATTTGTTGTTCCTGGCAGCCATTAAACCCCTCTTGAAGTTCTAAGGGCTCATATCGAATCCATTCTTTTTCTTTGTACTCAGGCTTTGGGAGTTAGCCTAGGAAGTGAGGTTACATAAGCTACTATAAAAGCAAAAAAAGAAGGCTCAACTCCTTTATACAAGACCTATTCTTTAAATAAGGCTATTTAAAGGCTTGTAGAGGCCCAATGAAGCCTAAACAAGCATTGAAAAACCTCGCCTGAATTACTTTTGTATATATGACAACTGATCAATGCTGAGGGCCAAAAAAAAAAAAAAAAAGAAAAGAAAAGAAAAGAAAAGGTTCAACGTCTATGTCCTAAGCCTATCAACTCAAATCTCTTTAAACAATCCCATATGGGCCAGTTTTCTAGGCTTCATCACTAGCCATTGAATCGATCAATGATATTAAATTAAGCCAAAAAATTCAATTATCAAAATAGTTATCTACAATATAATAAATAATGTATAACAAATTTAATGAAGGATTGTATAAAATGTGTGATACAACATACATAGAGTATGCTATAATTATTTATAGCATATACATGTTGATAAGATGTGAAACAACGTCTATGTTAGCTTTGCTAATACGGATATTACATTTACTTTACAAGGTTTAATATTTGATAGCATAAAAGAGATAATGTTAAAATAACTACTCAATCTTAGTTGTTTTCCCTTTTAATTTTATTCTTCATGTTTAAATTCTTTACATATCATAGTTAATTGAATTTTTACTTATTAAATTTTGTTATATTACTTCTAACTTGTACTCTTTAACTAATGAATACTTGCAAGTTATCTTATAGAGATCTACAAATTTAACAAAAAAAAGTTGAATCATGATGACTTTTAATAAATTCAATATTCTAATATATAATTTGACAATAGGAAGTTTAATTAGACATGATTCAGAAATTTCAGGTGTAAAAGGTAGTTTCATTATTATCTCTCATAAAAAGACCAAAGTGTTTGAGGGTTTAGAACTTTGGGTGTGTAATTTCCCTTTCCCCAAACCCACCCTACTCCTTCGTAGCCCAATGAAGTCCAACACCTATATTTAGTGGGCCAAAGATTAGTTAGAAAAGCTTAAGAGCATAAGGCCTTCTACGGTTATAAATTACTCCAAAATAATTAAAAACAACTTCTAGGAAACCCCGACGACATATAATTAATAATTCGTTTCACCCCTGAAAATGTGGTTATCTGATGAGAAAAAGTAATTAATCATTGAGTGGATTGGTTAAAGAAACAGAGATGGAATAAACAACATTTAATGTCTGTCATTTTCATTGACAATTTGACATCCTGTTAAAATAGACGTAGGCATATTCCCAATCATAACCATAAGGAGAGATGATTAAAGTGCTCTTACCAAACTAATATTTCAGATTAATAACTATATCCAACTTTGTCAATGCAGGATTATTCATCCTTTCCTCATGCAATCTTCACATAAATAAGTAATGTGATGCTTTAATTATTGTTTCCTTTATGCGATTAATTTCATTTCCGTCAGCATTCCAAATGTTTTTATGACTCTTTTATATTAATTATATAAAAATTATAAAAAATTAATCAAAATTGAATATATATTGTTAGGTGGGGTTGCTTTACCTTGCTAATGGCTTTAAGATGGATACTTGAGATTGAACTACATTGTTGAAGCCTATCCCTTCTTCTAATCTTCATGGGCTTGGATATGAACTCAAATATGCTTAAAATTTATGACAAATAAAGATGGTCCATTATTATTATAATTAAGCTTGATTTTTAAACAAGCTGATTTTCTAAGCTCTATATTAAATTAGGTTAAAGGCCCAATTATCAAAATGACTCTCTCTCTCTATATATATATATGGCTTATGAGTTATTTTGAATTTTTCAAATTTATAGAAAAGATGCCCATTCATAGGTGTCTATTGTCTAATGTCATTTTATTCTCATATATGTATTGGAAGCAAAACCTACAATGCCCCATGAAATGAAATGGGCTGAAATGGAAGAAATTGGTACAGATATTTTTAAGACGTTTACAAACTGCTGTTGGGCTTTCATATTTGTTAGCCCAAGTTGTTAAGGAAACAAACAAAGATTAATATATATTAAATACCATTTGATTAAAAAGATTTTACAATCGTAGATATATTCATTTTCGTATTATTTCAATGATCTTTCTTTTTATAAGAGCATTAAAGATAAGATAGTATCAATTAATTATAATGCCACTTTTAACATTAATTATCCATATTATGTTACAGGAAAAGTCTTACAAGATGAGCTAGTGGTCTAATAATATATGCTTGTTTCCCGGGTAAATCATTATAGGCCTCTCGTGATTGGTTTTACTGATAATCTTTTATTTTATTTTATTCCGCTGGAAAATGAAAAAGGTTTGATCCACGTGATATGAGGAAAGTTGAAATTATAAGATTCATCACAAAATAAAATAGAAGTATTGCAGTCATTTTCCAACACAAAGTCCCCATTTTCGTTTAGCACATAAATCGTTCTAACATCGTGAAAATGGTTTTCTTTTTACACATCTATAATATTACATAAGCTAAAGGAAAGATATTAGTGGAATTAGGTGTACTCAAGCCGATATCTATATATATAAATATATATACACAGACATCGGGTTTTTTTTTTTATATCTGTGTCCGACACAGATGGAGCATCAATTTCTCTCATAATTTTGATTCTCCTAAGATTGGCATTACCACTAAGCTCTTTATGGGGATTTCAAGGCTGAAGGATCCATTTTAGGGTCCTTAAGTATTGGAGGAAGGTCCTTAAAATTTCTGGAGTCATTGTACAAGGATCCCATAACCAAAAAGTAAATATTTTTTCTTTTCACTTCGGCATATATAGTAATCCAATGGCCATTCCATACCTTTACTTATTTATTTATTAAAAGAAATCTTAAAATGCAGATCTCATAGATGATGTGAAGAAATCTTAGTAAATCGTTTTGAAAAAAAAAATTAAAGATCCTTAAAAGTGTTACTGTGATACCTGAAATCTTAAAATGGAGTCCTCAACATTAAAGATGTTCTAACATTTGCAGTATAACTTCATTCGCTTAAACTTAAGTCAAATGGTCGGCGGATGCAACTAAATCTATCAAATCCCTGCTTTGACAATAATGTTGGCTTTAATTTGAAGGCAAAATCGTAATTAGGAGACAAAAAAATTCCCGGCTTCCTCTACATCAACCTGCTATTTGTGCAATGAAGTAATACCTTATTTAGACAAACCTACAATGAGGAGATTTCATAGCAGTTTATTTAGCGTTTTTCTTTTGTTCCAGTTTCAACCCCTCTTAAAGAGGATAAACGAATGGACAATTTAGTTTAATTTTCTAATCACAGACCGTTTGGGTTTGGATTTTAATTACAATTGCATTAGTATAAAAGCTTCTACCAGTTTTAAGCAGAAGTATACAGAAAGTTGTAAGCATGTTGGAGCTTCTTTAGTCGAGTTTTTAAATTTTTTAATTTTTGTGGTCAAGTTTTTTCCTTTATAGAATTTTAGGTTGTAGTTATAAATCTATTGACTTTTGCAATCGGGTACTAAACATTTGAAAAACGTGAAATTTATTGTTTCTTTAGCTATATCACCTGCTTCCTTCAATTATTGATAAGCTACATATATATGTATGATATATATATATATATATAAATTTATTCTTGAATGTATCTTATAAATCCATCAATTTGAGAAAATTATGAATCAAGAATTTAGTTAGGACTATTATAGTCTAATAATATAAATATTGGTCTCCTAATAGATGAATCAAATTCAATTTACATTTCTTTCAAAATTATAATATGATAGTTAGTGAGGGAAAAAAAAAAAGTAATTTTCTAAAATTCCTTAGAATTTCGATTTCATGATTTTCTAAAGTTTTACACTTACACTTGGATTCCAATTATTAGAAAGACAAAACTTAACTACAAAGATTAAACATTTAGATCTAAAGAAAAAAAAAAAAAAAAGAAAGAATGAAAGAAAGAAAGAACTTTAAGAGTTCAAAATGCCCTTTTCTCGTAATTTTATAGAGCAAAGTATCCTAGATATATCATAATTAAATGAAGTCCATTTGCACATAAACCAAGTAAAATTGTTTCAAAGAGGTATTCCCTCCTTCATTGGGGAGCAATAATTTATCTACCAACATTGTAGGTGCAACTAATTTAGCCGACCCCTCAAAATCAACCCCATATCCACTCCCCATCATTTCACATAGTACCTTTGCCATCTGGTGGCATCAAGCTTTTCTAAATCACCTCCTTGACCAATCTTGTTTCCTCATTGTCATACTAGATCTCTTTAGTGCATGTTGTCAATCTCACTGGAGCCACTTGCTTTGATTTGATTAGGAGAGGAAAGACACGCTTTTTAAATTTCAATCTTATGAAAAGACAAAAACAAGGTTTCACGATCCTTAACGATATTCCATCGTATCTAAGTTAGTGACATTATATTGTATTTGAATAAGAAAAGTAAAATATCATGATGGGCTCTGTATTAAATATTAGCATTGACAAATACGAGAACATTATTTTCGAATAGAAGAATAAAGGAAAATAAGGGATATATATATATATATCAAGCAAACAAAGAGATTTCAACAGGTTATTTTTTGTCATAGTTGGATGGAGCCTCCTCAATGGAGGCAATCTCTTTCATAGTGCCATTGATTAGGGAATTCAAAATTCGCGAAAGTTTTAGCTTTGTAAAAAGAGAATTATAATTTGACTTTCACGAGATTTTCCTAATCCAATCAAATTGTATTGCAACTCCACCTGTATGGCTTAAAGTTTGGCGTTTGGGTACAATGAGACATCTCCTAACGAAAACCCTTTTTTTTTTTTTAAATCAATGCGAGATAACAGTGCGGGTTTCAAGTATGGCAGTTTTGATTTTAAATAGGGAAAATGATAACAACATTATTTGCATTTTTACGTTCTTGCATCTTATTGACCCGTGGTTTGTTGTTTTACTTGAAGAGTTAACTGTATTGTCATCTATTAAATAATCATTGGTTATCGGGAAAAGATGTTGTGTGCCGTGCAGGTTTTTTTGGTTAATAAAATCTAAATCATGCATAGCTTACTGAGAAATTTTAAATTAAACAATAATGCACCTTTTATAATAGAGTTGGAGATTAAGGAAGGTGTCCTCTTCTTAAATTTAGGATTTCTAGAGGGCTCTATTAAGGGATAATATGTGTTACTGCCATCTTTTAACTTAAGACTAATGATTATTTAATAGAAGAAAATTAAGTAGGATTTAGTAACGAGAGAAAAAAATTTTATAGTATTTCTATAAAGTTCTAAAAAATACTAAACCTTATGAAATGAATTTAATTTGTTCTAATCCAAACCTACTTCAGTTGCATTCCTAACTTTTATGAGAAAAAATCGTGAAAATACTAGAGAGCTTGTTGAAGGCAAATCTAGGTTTTAAAGATTTTATCGTGTCAAGAGGAGTACATATGTTTACTTTACAAGTGTGCATGCACTCAAAAAATATGAGAAACCACAAGAATTAGCATAAGCTAGCTTAGTATTTATAAATTTAGACAGGGAGAATGTCACACAAACGTTCCATGTGCGAAAATGCGTCCCACGTGGGATATGACATGCGTGTGGGTCTCGACCAGAAGGCTGGTTTGGTTTTGGGTCTTTTTTAGCATTAACAAGGTCATAGAGAATGCTCAGAAGGAGGAAAAGGATCAATCCCATACACAAAGTACATTGAAATTCAAAGGCAAAGACTTTAATGGGTACATGCATTGCACCATTTCACAAATTGCATCGACATCGTACGGCAGGATTTTTTTTTTTTCCCCTTTTCCCTATCTTTTTCGTAGGTCTTGAGAATAGGTTTCAATTAGGGTTTTGCCTTCCTGTTTTGTACTGTACGGTTAGGGAGCGAGAGTGACATTGAAGTTGGAAGTGAGCTGTGCGTGTGAATCAAGTAGCTGGCAGTGTAAGGGCCCTTTTGCAACATCACCCTCTCCTAAACCATGTGCCTATATGTTCCTTTGCTTTTCCACGCACAACACACTTTTTAATATTCAGAACATTGACACTAATTTAATTCAAGAATTATGTAGGATGGAATGTCATCCACGTATAACCGAGTGTGTGTTTGAAATCTTTGCTCTTGTAACCGACATGTAGGCACGAAAATTGTCTAGTATTATTACCACCTGCGAATCTTAGTCGGTCAAATGATGAATAAAAGTGGACAATTTTATCAACTTGGATCCTTTCAATCTCTAGAATGTATCAATGGGATGGTTCAGTTCCATGGATGAAGTTACAAATTGGGAACATCGTAAGGGAAGATATTAATATCAACGATGGATAAACAAAGAGGTAGAAGAGAAGAGATTAACTAGCATAAATATTTTAGGCGGTAATTAATTAACTACCATTGTCAAAGGAGTAGTAATATTTACTAATTAATTAAAAGAGTGCAAAAAAATGGTAAGCATTACTTATTTCTCAAGTTCAATAATCTTGCCAAGATGTTAGACTAAATCAACTCATTAGTATATATATAAAATTATAACAATATCTTATCTCTTTTAATAAACTCTAAGAGTCAATATCAAACTCACACCACCAAACTATCTGACTAAAGTCAACTTTAATGCAACTGCTTCAATACTAAACTAAATGCAAAGCATATATTTATAAGCCTTAAATGGAGTAGGAAATAAATCAACAAAATAAGTAACTTTCAAATGAAACAAGAAGATGGAGAAATATACCTCAAAATCCTCATTCAATCATCATTACAGACTAGTCAACCAATCGGTCAACGACGGATAGAGGATGATCAGCCAAACCATGCCAATCCATCCTCCTTATTAGCAAATTGCTTATCATCATCCCTCTTATGTCGTAATCGCATTGAGTTATCCCTATTTTAGTATGGGCTGCATGGAAGTTTGAGAATTCGAGTACATCCATAAACATACTAAGTAAATAGCAAGCAGGCAAATTTTTCTATAATCAAATTTTTGAATTTTAAATATTCTATTAATCATAATTCTCTGTTGAGTACATATCAGATAACTAAGAAATTGATGTGTGTTGGAGAAACTTTAACTGTTGTCCTTTGGTGAGATTCCCTATGGTTTATCACATTGAGGCCACCCTTAGCATGATTTTCATAAGATGTGCATCGGTACTAAAACTGTACCTGAAAATTCTTTAAAGAAGTAAAAGTAACCGAAAGCATCTACTATTAAGAAGAAAACAGTATAATTACTAGATGGAATATTTATGTGGTGCATATTGTCCCAAAATAAATAAATAATGTACATGCCCTGATTGATTGTATTCGCTTTTTTCCCTTGAAAAGTTCTCTTTGAAGTAGCTTAATGACCGCTGGCAAAAACAAAAAAAAAAAAAAAAGAAGAACAAGAACAAGAAGAACAAGAACAAGAAGTTGCTTAATGACCAGTACATCAGATTAATAATAACCTGATATTCGGTATTTTTTTTATTCACCAACCTGGGGTGTTGCCACGTGGCTCAAAACATTGTCTTTTTCCTCTTTTTACTTGCATATTCCACGTTAAGGTACGTGAACACCAATAAGATTCTTTCAGTAAGGGCACATGGCATACGGCAACCGATTAAATATTTACTTTTCCGTGTACATTCGTTAATGTCACTCACTATGCTGCCTAGAGTTCTTGTATAACATGTATGGTTAGAAAAGCAATTTGTGTTTGGTAGAGTTATAAATGAGTTAAAATGAAATAATATAGTATTGAACTCCACTTCACATTTTTTAGGATGAGCTCGAATTCGATTGAATTTATAATTTTAAGTTTGAGTTCGACTTAAAAGTTGCATTCGATAAATTCAAGCTTAACTCAATTAAACTTATTTTAACTTAATTATCTTAAAAAAGATATTATAAATTTAATTAAAATAATAATATTTAAATTTGACTCAAACATAACTCATATTTAAACTTAACTCTAATTTGATTAGACTCGTGAGCTTATCAAGTTAAACATCATGAAGCTCAAGTTTAACTCAATAAGCTACTTAAGTAACTCTAAATGAAGCTCAACTCAACTGTAATCAAATCAAATTTGAATAAATGACAAATCAAACTCAAATAGTTTATGAGTAAGATTGTCTCATTTATACCCTTAGTATTGGCATGTTCAGTTTTGTATATCAAATTTGTGTAAATGCCAATAATATATAAATTGAGAGAGATAAGAAATTACAAATTTACATGATAATAATATTTATTTGGATTGTAAATATATATTTCATATCATGTACCTTGTTAGTTTCGTATTTTATCACTATAGTTATGTTCTTAATCATGTTTACATTCGTATTAATCATACTATATTGAAAATTCTCGAGTGTAGTAATATATATAGTGATCAAAATTGTAATTTTATTCATATAATTTTACGAGTTTACGATTTTAAAAAATTGTTTTAAGTTAACATGTATATAAAATCGTTTTCATATAGAAACCTACGTTTTTAACTGAGTTTACACGTAAACTCAATAAAAACTTATGTTTTCGACCAATTTTACATATTTAAATTGAATGGGCTAAAAAAATGAAAAAATGCAACAAAGCTTTTACAAACTAACAACTATTAAGGTATTACGATATCTTTCTTTTCCTAATTTAATTTTTTCCCTCTTTCTCTCTTTTTAAGTCCTTTATTTTATGTTCATAGTTTAGTAAAAATTATATATTTTAGTTTATATCATTAGTAATTTAAAATGGATTGAAATGTTTGGTTTTTTTCAATTCATTATTTTTTAAGAAAAAATAATGGAAAAAGTTTAGTTTTGAATTTATTTATTCTTTTTTTGTACATGTTAAATTATATATTATTAAGAATATTTTATGAAAAAAGAACTTTATTTCTTCATTTACATTATATATTTCAAGTTTTAAATAATTATTATAAATATATCTACAGTTTTTTAAAGTTATTTTATATAAGTTATAAAAACTTAAATTTTAATGTTTTAATTTTATGTTCCGATTCTATTAGTCTTTTAGAAATTATAGGTAGAATTATAAGTTTGATAACTTGACCATATGTTAGGTATATGAAAGCAAAAGAAAAACTTAGTGCATATATTAAAAAATGAAAAATATAATGAAGTTATTAACACATATCGACAGTGGGGCGCGCGTTCGAAAGAAACCTAATATTAATGATGTTTATATTTCCAAAGAGAAGATTAATGTCGCGTTGTTATTTGCACTTCAAAAGCACCGCACTCAATCTTGAGTCTATCTATATGCGAATATGATGCTTTTCTTCAGGATTTTTCTATATTATCTACACAATTATTTTTTTTTAAAAGGAATTTTTTATATGGACCCCATGCAAAGCAGCTGGGGAACTAAGAAGACCATTAATTTTCTTCTATCTTCCATTGGCTATTTCACTCTGTCAACATTGACCAAAAAGAGCAAAAGTCTATGTATAATAAATGAGAGAACAAGTAATGGGTTGGAAGTTTGTTGAATTTTTATATATATGCCAAACTTGAAACTGTTTTTTAAAAATTTCATGAATTGCTGACAAAGAAAAATTTGGTCGTATGGATATGTTGCGTATCATGATGATGACAAATCCACAGTTCCCTTGGATAATAGAAGGGTAAATTTCAGTCCATATAGTTTTAACCCATGACATTAAATCTAAATTGGCCCGTAGTGTTCGATTTGGTCTAGTCTGATTTGACTATAAAATAGGCCTAGTACAGTTCCAGTCTAATCTCTTGTTGAATTTAATTCATTCCTTTAACTTTTAACTTTTTCTTATATCCGAATCAACTATTTAAGTAAAGTTCAACAACATCCTTTTTAATTACCCTCTTCATTGGAAATGTGACACGAGATGTACATGTAGGACTGAATACAAGACCTCTTTCTTCTGTGTCATACCTGTATTATTAAAAATAGGTGAAACAAAAACCTTCCTATTTATTTTCCCAGTTTCCTTACCCTAGTGTTGTGTTTTAATTCATATCGCAAAGGAGATATTTTCCTGAATAACATATATTATTCTATTGTTCGATTGATTAATTTGTAAATGAATTGGAGGTTTGTAATCAGATGAATCATGAAGGAGAAACACGTGATGGGAAATATTTGTCCGATCCTTTGAATTTGAAAGGTCCATTATAAAGATTGGAAAAGCCAGCATGCAAACAATACATACATCTTTGTTATTTAAAGGAAACACACCAATGATATGCGATTGCTTGTATTGTCTTTTATTTAACTGAACAAGATTTTTGTCAAAAACGCATGCGTGTAAGTTAGAAACATTTTTATCTTGAAACACATGTTAAGCTATTGGACAATGATTTGAATTGTTATCGATTGAATATAATGGATTCCTCCTATATATATTTGTCATGAGTACTCTTTTAGCGAAGTTAATATCTTCTGAATACTGGACGATGTTGACAAAAAAATATCTCTTTTCATATTTTTCAATAAGTCATCTTTTTATGCTGGGAGAATTTAAAATTAATACCGTTTATCACAATTATAGCTTATAAAAAGTTTTAATATAATTTTATATTCCTTTTTAGGTGATATATAATTCTATAATTAAAGCATCAAAGTCAAAATAAATACTTTTAAAATTTAGAACTTGAATTTGATGCATAGTGATTTGTTGAGTTCAAATTCAATTAGATTCATTTGCATGTAATTTTAATTGAGCTCCAACCTTGCTGGAGCCAATAATTTTGAGTTTGAGAGTTATAAGTTGATGGGCGAATGAAAATGAATATAATGAGACATCATAGGATGGACTTAACAATTAGTTCGTACCTCGTCAATATTCAAGAGGGATCATCACCTGTCTTTTACGTCGAGTATTATGTGGCTTTCATAAAAGAAGCATTAATGCATTATTATTGGTTTCCACATCATGGAAAAAAAATAAAAATAATAAAAAAGAAGTTAAGTCTGCCAGCACACTTATTACATATCTTTATTCACAATTGCAGACAGCATTCTAAGAACAACTCATGATCACATTGTGTTTGTGTCATATCATGTGACTAAAATTGTCCATACCAACACCAAATGCCCATAACGCAATTAATAAATTATCTAGAAATAGGGCCCCAAGAGGGTCCCACCCATTAAGTAACCAATAAGAATGAAAAAATTCCTTAAGCCAATGCTTAAACCTTAACACCAGTGATGTTCACTTCTGAGGTGCATTTCCTTAAATGGTAAAGAGAATCTTGAAAATTTGGCCTCCCAATATAGTTATTTGATATAATAACACACCAATAAAGTAGGAATTATCCTCTCATAAAATATCTATGGTACTTTTGTAAGAATGGAATATGATAGGAATTGAATGGAAAAAGAATAGTTATTTTATTTATATTCTTTTCATTAGTATGGATTATAACAGAGACCAAAACAAAATGGAAGCAATATTGAAATGTCAAATATATCCCTTTCCATGCATTCTAAACATAATTGGGATTAGCATGCTAGAAGCTTATCATATTTATACTAAAATTCAATTAAATTCTCAATATTTTGATTGAATCATTTAGGTTCACTAAGGTTATCTTGAAATTCCATAAAATCCTTATAACTTACATAAAATATATTGAATTTTGGCATACATACGCACAAAAACAGACACCCAGATATATATATAAAGAACTCAAAGGAGGCCATTTTATGGACTAAATTGAATTTTGGTAGAAATAGACTTTCAATATACTCAAGATGCCCTAGAAAATATTTTAAAATGATAGGCAATTTCACAATTCCACCCTTTTAATTAGCATTGTCTCCTTTTACAAAACCTAAATCAAGCCAATATGACCCTTCAAGAGGAAACTCCTTTTCAAAACAAAGGAACATTTAAATAGCTCTTCTTTCTTTGTATGATTGTTGCATGTGCCATACTTTAAGGTGATTCCAGTGCCCCAATTTCAATTTTTCCATTAGAATTATTAAGGGATTATAACCTAAAGATGATTTACTTTTCTACAACATTAAATTTTAGACTAGTGAAGGGAAACTTCTTGAAAATTGATAAGTATCAAAGAACTAAGAAATTCTAACACTTTAAATGGCTTTTAACATAACTTTTGTTATTGAAGGACACATGGTTTGGTATGTGCTCAACATATAGTGTGGTCTCCATTATTAATGAATTCTCGTAAGTTGTTAATTTTAATTTACAAATCTATCGTTTAAATTATAGTGAATTCTTATCAAAATTTGTTTTTGTAAAGGAGAATGTAGATTCATAGCATGGTATAGAATCCAATTATTGTGTTGGGGCTTGTATCAGTTAACGCACGTTGAAGATGTATATGTTCCCTTTTTCTTCCTATTCCAATATTTTCCTTTTATTCTTAAATCATGTAGTGTTTGATGAATTAAGATTAGAATACACTTTAAGTCTTAATAAATAATTCAAAAGCATTATTTAGGTACATAGTCACCATATTAGATCCTTATGTTTGTAGAATTAGGTATTAGAACAAATCTAAATTTATCAAGACAATCAAATCGAATGCCAATTATACTTTCTCCTATGCCAAGAAAATTGGGGTATTGAAAAGTGGAGGTTATGGAATTATAACTATAACACCTAGTAGGAGTAGTGGATAGTAGTTTAGGCATTGAACTGCCCCATGCTAATACGTAAATTATAAACTGGCTAATTACTATGATACATGTTAGTTTCTTGAAAAGAAGTGACAATTGGGTTGTAGTAAGGAATATGACACCCTTGTAGATGATTGCCAATGGCCAATCACACTAATGGCCCCTACTAGCAATGAACTTGGGATGAGATGAGATGACTTTAAATGTTATACTATGATATTTGTATGTATCTATCAAATTTGTTGCTAGGGTCTGAGTTACTATAAGTCTTCAATTGTTAAAAAGGTAAAGTTTACTACAACTATATGAGATAAAATTTGTTGTTATTCCACTAATACTAAAAATATGTGTTTTGTCTACATGACATATGCATGTGAGTGTCATGCCATCTTATTGGGTCATTTCCCTTTTCCCTTTATGAGGTTGTTAAAAATGTATGAATGGTATGGTTTATTAATAACAACTTAGGAATCGACCTACAATATTGGAGTGGGAACAATGATAGTAGTTTCAAGTACTATGAGGGGCTAATTGTATAATTTATTTTCATCACCTATGCTTATTTAGATAATGTGTTGAGTTATTTGTATTATGTTGATTTGATTAGTTTAAGTTTTGCACATTTTATTTAGACTTATGGATTGAGATTTCATTTATGGTTCGCTAACGAGACTTTATTGTTTTTTGATGTAAACTTCCTAGAGAGTACTTATGGAGCTATAATATATGTTTATGGGATTCGAGTAGTATGTTATAAGCCTTCGTATACTCATAATTAGGGTATGAGTTTATAACAAGGTTGTTATGCTTTAGTTTTAAGGCATGGCAATATTTACTACAAACGTTAACTTCACCATTAGTTTCTTCTTTTCCTTCCTCTAACCAATACTACCTCATTGTTCACTACAAACCAAAGGTGGCCTAAGTAAACTCATATTGCACCATAAGGTGCATGGTCTTGTGGAGAATTCTAACAATTGTCTAACCTAGGTGTATCTAGCCATGATTTCACCTAATGAAATAGCAATGGCAATATAGGGCCAGCTTTCTCATATAGGGGAATGGATGAGCTTTTGAAGGATAAATAAGTGGAGTAATTGCAAACATATGCCTTAATTATTGGAAAATTGGGATATCTCCCTATACTTTTAACCATTTCTTCACGTTCTCGTAACTATTTTTTTTTGTCAATAAAAACCTTCTCATAACTATTGAAATGTAAAAATAACTCCCGAACAATTGCTAAAACTTGACAACAATTGCTAAAAGGATCACATATAACAATTGTTATGGGGCTTTAATGGTTTGATTACATATTTGCATATTTTTCAAAGTTATCAAGAGATGAAGTTAGACATTTGAAGTTTCAGATGTCTATCTAGACATTATACTATTTAGGGATGTATTTAATTGAATGCTTTTAATTTTCTTTCAACTACATCAAAAAATTCTTAGACTTAGGGAGTGATAGTAGGGACTAGCATTGAATTTACCATTGCCTTAGAGCTTAAGCTAGTGTTCACAATGGTGAGCACCTCACTCATGATCTTACAAGCTTGCACATTATTCTCTCATCTATAACAATATGAAACAAAGAAAAGGATCGGATTGCTATCTTTATATTTTAGATCGGTGAAAAAATCAATTGCCGAATAAATAAGTAATGAAAGGTTTAAATTTGAGCAATATCCTCATTAAATGAAGTGACTTTTACATATCCATGGAAGGGAAGGAAACATAAATACCATTTGTTTTGTTAAGGTGTCATGTTCCACCCGATACATATGAAAAGGAAGGAAAAGTATAGAATAATAGTAATTTTTTAAATTCATCTACTAATAAACTTAATCTAATCTTGCATAGATGATGTAATATTTAATAAAGTTAGAAATTGACATACGGTCGGTTTCTAAGTAAATTAGAGAAAATTTTTAGTAGATCAGTTCATGCCAATCTTTGGTGAGAAAGAAGAAAGCTAAACTATAGTTGCTACAAAATAAAATTTTCACTCCAAAAAACAAAAATAGCAGGAAAATTGCCCTAGTACACCCTTATTTCCGGAAGGGTACTGGCGATTAAAATTTTCAAAAATGACCTGTTGGTATAGCCTGGCCATGTAGCACCACATTGGCGAGCCTAAACAAGAGTTACGTGTTGTCTTTATCGGGGTGCGGGCAAATAAAAAGAAAGAGTAGCTAGGCCAAGGAAATAAAGAAATGCATCTAGGCTAGAATGAAAAACTACTGAGTTTGAGCAAATGAAGAAGAAGGCATATATTCTGAATAGGTTTTAATGTACTTATGATTAGTTTTTCACCACTAGGCTTAAAAGTTGTCGCTTCACTAATTTTGTGTGAGCAAATTGCCCCCAAAAGCTAGGTTCTCAATACGTGTCACCAAGCCGTGATATATATAACTAAGCAACGATTAAAAATGGCTGTTGACTTGTTAATAAAATTAATAAAATAACTTTTGGCTATTTCCAAAATGACAAAATAAAGGTATATTGTTATTTCTAATTATATTCAAAATTCAATATTGTAATTAGTGAGATGAATTAAATACTTAAATAGGTATTCGTTGCAATAAAAAATTACACCAATTAAACAATGGAATATAAATTCTAATATATTCCTATTAATAATCACTTCCAAGCATATTTTTCATTCCTAGTCTATTCTGCTCCAGGAAGTAAACGGGTATTGGGTTCCAAATTATGTATGATGCCTTGGCGCTATCAATGCAAATTTAGTCTCCATTGAAAATGGAAGCGGTGCACATTACGTGAAATGCATGCCAATACGGTGATTAAGTCATTGTCCAACTCATAAAGAAAGGGACTTCCCTAACAAACCTATCAGGAAACCTAAGGAAACAAACACTTTATGCAATTTAGTAATTTTGTCTATATCACAATACATATTTTATGGGCATTATTATGTAATTTTATTATTTCTTTAACGAGTATGAATCTCAAATGTCTCAAAGATTCTCGTTGAGGGTCCTTGAGGAAAAAAAAAAAAGAAAAAACAGAGAGAGAATAAAAAAGATACTCTAATTGGCAATTAAGAGTAAAGTTTAGAAACTAACAAATAAATAGTATAGACGCGTGAACATATGTTTACGTGAAAAGCTTATATATTGTTAGTTTTGAATTTTGATCACCAAGTGATAGATATCAAGTAAATACAAGAGGGAGGGGGAATATGAACCTTATCTTGTTAAAACAAAGTAACAATCCACAAATAAATTGCAGTACTAGAAATAAAGATGAGGACAGTATACTCAATAAGGTGAACAGAAGGACGCTAAGCCCATTTCAGCCTTAACACTTCTTTTATTTTCACTGCTCTACATTTGACCCGGTACTTTTTACCATACCTTTTATGTCTCTTCCAAATATTTTATAAGGTGGTGATATGGGAGCAAATAGTCGAAGATTCTCATCATCATCTTCTTCAGTCTTATTATTCACAATTTTATCGTCTAAAACAGTTTTAATAATTTCCTTTTTAAAAGGTCATCCTAAATTGATCTAGAACTTATAAGAGTAATGGGGGATGTGACATTTTCTTCCTTAGCATTTTCCATAATATCACTTCGTCCAATATTATTTATCTTCACAGTATTATGTAAATATTTGTAACTACTCAATTTTTAATCATTTTTAATAGTCAATTGAGTTTATATTTCTAATTCCCCAAGAAAAAAAAAAAGAAAAAGGAAACGCTTATAACTAATTTCACTAAATGAATGTGATGGCTCATCATATAAAATTGACCAAGATAGAAACCATACAAAAATTTATAGCTGATATTCCGAAATATTCATATGAACATATGTGTGCTTGTGTGTGCATGTTTGTTAGAAAAATTAATTAATTGCAAGAAACAAATTTTAATTGGGAAATGAAAGAATTGTTAGAAGGATATGTCTAAAATTAGATCCTTGGTATTGGAACTTGATTCTCATAATAGGTTTAGATATAGATCAACTTACCCCTCTAAAATTAGATGATTCAATGATTTAGTCACTCAAAACTAATTATATAGTGCAATTACTTTTGAATAAATTACCCTAAGTTACATTAAAAAAAAAAGTCCTATCTACAATAAAAATGAAACTGCCTATAGTTTTTCAATAATGCTTTCAATAGCTTATACGGAAATTGTGGACGGCTTCTTTTACTATTAATATTATTTACTACAATACGAGATAATTTATTGTAACCTAAAAACGACTGTATCATATAATCATTTCCCAGTAATTTCACTATGAAAAATTTTCCTAGAAATTTGACCTATCAAGTTAAGTTTCAAGTAGCAATTATTATGTTTAGAATGCATCATAGAATTCTTTCAAATTTTCTTTTTTTTTTCTTTTTTTTTTTTTAAATTCTTGTAGTAGCTTGTGATTCTTATCTATTGAAACTTGGGAAACTCTAGAAGGTTTTAAATTTTTAACAAACTATTTATTACTTTATTTTTTTGAGAGAATGTGCACGCCATTCATTTTTTTTTTTTTTTTTGCCCCCGTTTACTTTTCAAGGTTTTGGTCTCATTTTCTTCTAACTAAAATCCATTGAGGCTAGAGAAATAAGGGAAAAGAGTATCATCATACGCAAATTAATGCCTGTCAATGTCCATTTGACGACAGTTTGCTCTATTATACAATCATATCTGTGAAGATTAAAATAGTTATAGATTTTGGGAATACTTAAAAATCATGATGAAACCGGTTATTCGATTCAATATTGGTTCTCGATATGGTCAGTTTTATTTTAGGTTTTACAAATTTATCCGAAGCTTTTTTTTTTTTTTTGGTAAATAAAATCAAACTTTATTTTAGATTGAATTTTGTAATAAAATAATGTCAACTGGCTCAAACATTTCCATTATTTTTCTGTGTTCATATAGGCTAGGTGAACAAAAATTATAAGCAATTATTCAGGCGGAATAGAGGCGTAAGAGTTGAATGCAATAATGGGGACAACTACGTTCTTTATTCAATATAGAGTCAATAGAGAAGCTAAGGTTTAATTATAGACCCTTAAATCTGTTCACTAGAAAATATATACTATTAGCTTTAAATGCATTATACATCTCAAAAGGAATATTTTTTCTTTTAGATTCAAATCCCACTAGAATTTATTTCTTGAACCGTTTTATTGTAGAGCTATATAAGATCATCGAAAAAATGAAAAATCCAACTCAATAAATTCCGCATCGTATGGAGTGGTTTGGTGGATTCTAGAATCCTTGTACTTACTAATTTTATGAGGGTTTTTTCTTTTTCATATTAAACAATCAAAAAATGGTTTGCTGGATAATAAGCTACGTATATATATAACGTTGCGGGAAAATACCACATGTCAGACAAATGAAGGTAATTAGTGGCTAATCTTTATCAATATTTTGTAAATACGTTAAATTGTTATTAGCATTATCATATCATGCGTTGATGCGACGTGTATTACGTAACCAATCTTTTCTAACCTCGAACGGAAAACGTCCCTAAACATCTCTCCTGTAAAACCTCATTCACGCTTTCTCGCAACGTTATAAATCCTAAGTTCTTATGGGACGAAAACACAAACGGTGGACACACAAAGAAGACGCTCCCGTTATTGAGACAGACCCACTTTTATATGCATGCTTGATCGCTGCGTATGCACATTCAGTGTCACAAAATAAGTGGTGGAAAAGAGAGGGGGAGAGAGAGAGAGAGAGAGAGAGAGAGCGAGACAGAGTTTTTTTGGTCAGATGGGAGGGCTTGGAAATGTGTGGGTCATATTCACCACAAAGTGCAGTGCAGCCTTTGTTTTGATCGTCTTCAAACCCCATTTACCTCTACTATGCAAACACATCACCATTTGCATGCCTTTTACGGTTATCTACTTTCCACACCATAATTATTTTCTTTTTTATTCTACTATGCCAAAATTTAAGGAAAATGGCTAGGAACCGGACAACAACAGTCAATTACACACAACATAACCAGACAGGGATGGAGAGATAGAAAGGGAGAGACGTGAAGGTAATTATGGTGGCAAATCCATGATTTTATTCAGATGTGGTGACTTTTTTACACTTTTGCTTTTAACTTTTTCAATAAGCTGGGAAAAAAAAAACACAAAATGAAGGAAAACTATATATAACCAATAGCAAAACAGAATATTAAAAAAAAAAAAAAAACTAACAAAACTAGATGCAAAGTTAACAACTTCTAACATCTAATCTTCCATTTTAATAGGACTAATTTAGTTTTCTTTCTCGCAATTGATTTACATTCTTTTAAATTTAGATCAATAAATTCATAATTAGTTTAATAGTTTAAATTTTAAAATATATAAATTAAGAGTGAAATTAAGGATCGGAAGAATCCATTAAAAAAAATAAGAATGGGATTAGATCATACAAAAATCCGATAAAGTTTTATTTTCCCAATATAAAACTCTTTAACATTTGATTATTTTAAAAGTAATTAAATTGCGCTCTTCCCAATTATTAGTCACTAAAGCAAAATAAAAAGATTATATTGGTAAAACTATAAAAATTATAAGTAAATACGTACAACTTTTTTAAAGGGTCACGTTTTAAGGTGTTTGTTAAGTTTGATTATTAACAAAACCAGAGAATCCCAAATACACTTATGAAATGATTGATTAGTTGCAAATAAACTCTTAAAACTTTTAAAATACATCAATAGTTCTGAGAATTACTCCTAACAAAAAAAAAAAAAAAAAGGTGTAAAGTTCTCGAGGTTGAGTCACGGAAAAAAAAAACGTAGAAAAACATTTAATAAAAAGAGTAGTTTCTTTACATTTGATAGCGAGAATAATTTATCCCTTATCATTTTCCTAAAATAAAAATTGAAAGAAAAAGGAAAAAGAAAGAAATTCCTAAAAATTTGTCAAAGTTTGGTAGCTGGACCCAGGGGTATAGATCCCCTCATCCTCACTGGAAGGTAAATTAGATTTTGTAGGAAAAAAAGAGGTGGGTTGGGTGTTTGATTGATTATGTCTCCTTCCTTCCATCTGTATGGAAAAATACCAGCGGGACTTGACTTACACGACCCCGTGCACCGCTCTGCTTCTTATAGTTCCTTCACGTACTTTTATTTATGGTACTACTATTATTTACCCTTTCCCTCCCGTCTTCTTCTATCCCCTTTATTCTCTCTCTCTCACGTATATGACAATCTAGTGAAGAATTTTTTCTGAGAAAGAAAAATATAAAAAAAAAAAAGGAAAATAAAAACAATCCCACGTAAAAGTTTTGACTGCATGTGAGTAAGACATTAATTCCCCAATCACCGTACCATTTGGCAAAATCCATGCGCTTCTCTCGTGATTCCACGATGTTCTCGAACAAAATTGACGATGGGGTTGTTCAGTCTAATTTTGCACTTTACTGTTAATTCGGCCAATTAAGTTTAGAATTTCTTTCTGGTGCAATTACCCTGGGGTTATAATAGCAATTGCAGGCTTTATAGAAATACAAGTACGTAAAAGCATGAAAATTTTCTTTACATGACATATTTACAATTCGCATGACATGATTAACTAGTTTTATACGAGTAATTTGAATGGACCTCTTCCTCTTTGATTAAAAACCAAAGGTTTATGGAAAGTAAATTTGCATTTATACCTGCTATGATAAGCTTTTAAACCTTGTCAATCGGATTTTTTTATTTTTTTTCCCCACAAACCTTGTCAGGTTGGTTCCATAAAATGGTGGAATACAAATTACTACTGGTTTCTCAAGATTTCGTTACCAGAATATATAATTTATATGGATTTTGCAGTAAGACACCGTAAAAAACACTCATTAAATATCTTATTAGATAAAGTTTTTTATTGATTTATGATTGCTTTTCGACTGATATGAACTTTTCTGGGCCTCTTCCTTAACTTCATATATCCGATAAATATCTAATTACCCATGAATGGATTCAATGAATTTTTTCATTTGAATCAAACATAACAAGATCCAATCATGAACTATCTGGCATATGATAAGTACACCGGCACCTATAGTCAATGTGTTTTCGCTTTTTTTTTTTTTTTTTTTTTTCTACATAGTATTCACCGCAATATACTACTTAGTTTATATTGAAACCAATAAAGGTAGAAGTAAGACATAAATACTCCCAATTCTCTAAGCATCCATTGTAGCAACTAAGATGGTGACGACTGGCATGAGAAAACAGTGTGACGGCAAAAAGAAAAACTAACACAGCAGCAATTTTTGGCAGGAAAACTAACTTTATGATTTTGCTGAGGTGTGACAACTGTAGGGGACGGAAGCACTGTAAACTGCCTTCCGCCACCATCCATTACCACCACCCTCTGCTCTTTTTGTGGCCTCTTAGCTCCCACAATTCTGTATCTTGTCAAACGCCATTATGCTAACATCTTAGACACACAATATACAAACACCTACATTTACAGAGCACTTATTTCACAATTTATCATGCGTCTCTCTATATAATCCCTCAATTTTATTGCATTCTTTACATTTGTAAGACTATTTGTATTATTCTAAATAATTCTTTGACTCGTCCAAACAATTATCCAAAACAGAGAAAAGAGAAGTAAAAAAAAAAAAAAAAAAGAACTCAATAGTGACATTTCATAATTTATGCTATAATATTCGATATATAGTGCATCGTACTAAGCTTACTCAGACAGTTTTCTTGTATGAATGAAATAATAAAGCATATAATTACTGGATTTTTCGAGGAAATGACCATTTATTTGCCAAAAAAGAAAAAACTAAATCAGATATTTTTGTATTTTTTGAGGCCAACAAATAAATCAGATTAATGTTGGCATTTTCAACTTATTTTCAGAGCTAGCCCCGCATTCAAAATTTGAAACATTTGAGCGGAAAAAGAAAAGGAAAAATCAAAATTAGATACAGGAGCAATAATTTGTGATTAAATACGAGTAAATTACTGAATTGTTGTGAAGAGAGAGAGAGAGAGAGAGAGAGAGGGAGAGAGCAGAACAGAAACAGAGCATACGTAGTAGAAGCAGCAATCACAAGGAACAAATATGAGTTATTGGAAATTGAACCCCGTCAGAGCTCTGGCAACATCCTTTTTCTTTTGAAAATGCCACTTAAAAAAGCAAACCCAGCAATAAATTAAATAATTACCCCTATAATTCGATTCAAACAAAAATAATAATAACTCGAACCCAACCAACGCCAAAAAAAATCTACTAGTGAAATTCAATAAAATATATAAATTTTTAGTAACAATTATATATAAAAACTATACTATAGTTACTAACTATAGGTACCGTGATTTCTATGTATGTTTATATATATATATATATATGTATATATATATAAATAAATAGAGTGAAACCCCACGCAGAGGCCTCACCCTCAACCTCAACTCCATCTATTTAATACTTCCCACCTCCCTTGTCTGGGGGCCAAAAACACCCAACAACATCATTCTATCTATTTGTCTATCTTTGTAGACAAACATGGCATCCATATACACAAACACACATATTTAACACATTAGAGTCCCATAGACAAACACAGCAAACAACAGAGAGTCCAAAACAAAGGAAACTCAAAAGTACAACTTCTCTTCATGAGAGTATCTCTTGAGCACCGTGAACTACAAAAAAAAAAAAAAAGAACAACACCACCACTACGACCAAAGACACTACAACAACAACCAAAAAAAAAACGTATTGTTCTACGATGTGTAATCTGAACACGATAACCACCACAGTTAACGTGTCCGAACAACCATCACAACACAATCAGGAACATGACCACAACTGTATGTACTTCGATCTCTTGTCACTCCCCAATACAATCAAGGCATCGGTTGTGACCATAACCAACTTAGAAACTAACACTAAAAATAAACCAAATGACCCAACATTATCCAAATTCCCCACTCCCTCACAACTCATGCAAGAAGCCAAATCTCTATTCTCGCTGTCACTGCCCATAGCCCTAACAGCCCTCATTCTCTATTCCCGCTCCATTCTCTCAATGCTGTTCCTCGGTTACCTCGGCGACATCGAACTCGCCGCGGGTTCATTAGCCATAGCATTTGCGAACATCACGGGCTACTCAGTTCTCTCCGGTCTAGCCCTAGGCATGGAACCTCTGTGTTCACAAGGTTTTGGCGCACAGCAACCTAAACTAATGTCTCTAACGCTGCATCGTTCGGTCATTTTCTTGCTGTCATGTTGTGTCCCGATTTCATTCCTTTGGCTCAACATGTCGAAGCTTTTGTTGTTCCTACACCAAGATGTTAAAATCACCCGCATCGCTCACACTTATCTCGTTTTCACGCTCCCTGACCTCATCACCAACTCTTTCATTCATCCAATCCGCATTTACCTTCGCGCCCAGGGCATTACCCACCCTGTAACTTTAGCATCCCTCCTTGGGGCTCTCTTCCACTTGCCATTGAATTACGTCTTCGTGGCTCATTTTCGGCTTGGCGTCGTCGGCGTCGCAGCGGCTTCATCGGCTTCCAATCTTGTAGTGCTCCTTTCGTTGATTGGTTACTTATGGTTGAGGAGGTTTCACGAAGCGACGTGGACGAAGCCAAGCCGTGAGTGCTTCACGGGATGGAAGCCGCTGCTACGGCTGGCCGCGCCGAGCTGCGTGTCTGTGTGCCTAGAGTGGTGGTGGTATGAGATCATGATCGTGTTGTGTGGTGTCTTGGTGAATCCTAAAGCAACGGTTGCTTCCATGGGAATACTTATCCAGACCACTTCGCTGCTATATGTGTTCCCTTCTTCCCTCGGTTTTGGTGTTTCGACTCGGGTCGGGAACGAGCTAGGAGCGGGACGGTTCCAACGAGCCAAGTTGTCCGCTTTGGTTGCAGTGTTGATATCTGCAATGATGGGCCTATGTGCAATGACTTTTGCTTGCGGTATGCGGGCGCACTGGGCCCGGATGTTCACCAGCGATGCTGAGATCTTACGACTGACATCAGCTGCATTGCCCATCCTAGGGCTCTGTGAGCTCGGAAACTGCCCGCAGACTGTCGGATGCGGTGTACTGAGGGGAAGTGCACGCCCCTCCACCGCGGCTAATGTGAACCTTGGGGCGTTTTATTTGGTCGGTATGCCGGTTGCTGTTGGGCTCGGGTTCGGGCTTGGCGTCGGATTTAGCGGGCTTTGGGTTGGGCTCTTTGCAGCCCAAGTTTGTTGTGCAGGCCTAATGTTATATGTGGTGGGGACTACCGATTGGGATTTTCAGGCTAAACGGGCCCAGAGGTTGACGGGTACGGATTGTGGGGACAGCACACATGTGCCGTGCGATGGTAGAAGTGAGGAGCAGCAACCGTTGATTTGCGTTGTGGTGACTTCATCTTGATGAATGATGCTAAATTATATAGAATCTAATGTAGAAAAGATTTTTTTTTTTTTGTATTTAATTTAACTTCTTGTTAGATTTTTTTTTCTTTTTTATAATTAAATATCGTATTGATTTTCTTTGAACGAGAGAGGCTGGAACTTGCGCTAATAGAAAGGGAAAAATATTTGTTTCATATTCATATTTCTTCTATATTATCAATCAGAATATTTGTCATCATGCTTAGTTTTTAGTTAATAAATGTTATAAAATACAATATCAAACTATGCTACTAAATTATCAAAATCATTATAATAATATTGTTATTGATTTTTTATTAGAATGGATTGCTATTCGAATGGTCTTTTTCTTATAATTGGTAAAATTATGGAAAATTAGACAATTAATTATTAACAAATCATAAAAACACGTTCTTGTTCATACCTCATGCTTTTGGACCTATCCAATTCTATCAAAACACTTTCAAATGTAGAGACAAGATTATAGGAAACTTGAGCAAGTACATTTCACGCATGAAGAAAAAACCTTCACGAGAATAGCAGTAGTAAACCAACAAGATGTCAATTGCCTGCTCTGTATGTAGTGAAAGATGTTCGCACGATCCGTTTCTAAGACTAGTTTGCTCCTACCATTTCTGTACCAAATCACCATAAGCATCTACCGTGTCCATACACATTGCATATCCATATTGATGTGCTCCACCTAAGATATCTTCCCTGCTGCTATGAGCTACAACGCCAATACCAAATCTCTAATTAATAGGATCAATACAACGACTAGTATTAATCTTAGTCATGCCAACATCAGGCGGTAGCTAAAACTTTCACAAGTAGCTTTCGCATTTTGCTCTGATGAAAATCACTTATCACCATCCTGTAGCAAGCATTTCGCATATTTTGCTGGCAAATATGAAACTTCCTTATCCCAGAAATTGGAAATTTGTTTAGGTGAATCGATAAGTGGAATCAATTATGTTAGAATTAATTAAACTAAATAATATTATATTTTTAAACGTTACTTAAATGTCACAATTTTGTTAGTCATTAAAGTGTGCATTGCGGTGCTGTGTTGCATGTAATTATTTTTATATTTTAATCTAAAAATATAAGGTCATGTTTTAGTGTGTAAATGTTAAAAGAGTTATAAATGCTACAAACATGACTTTCTTTGAGTAATTGATTTTTTATTTGGGTAAATTTTAGTTCCTACAATAAAGGATCACAGCCAAATTATGTGACATTATTGAAGCTTCAACAATCAAGGAAAAAAAAAAAAAAAATCGATCAACGGAAAGTCTCGTCAACGACGGATGAGGTGAATCTAATAATCATCTGTCTTTTAGCCGATGTGGGATTTCGATTTATCAAGGTCTTGTCGTCGACGTTGTCGATATCATCGATGCACGATTCAACAATTTCAACCCTTGCCGTTATTCTTTCTCAAGGATAATATAAGATCAAAAAATTTCAAGCCGACATCAAGCTAATTCAAGATATCTAATTATCCATTGCCAATCGAGTCTTGCGGTTGTCTTCGCACTCAACCATTGAAGCAAAATCAATTCGTTTACTGTGACCCTTTCCAAAATCCATGAAGCGAAGTCCAATTGTGAACATTTTTTATGGCAACATATTTCTTATAAATTAATCCCAAATGAATAGATGTGAAATATTAACAAAAGGTCAGAATATTTTTGGGATGGCTACAAATACACACCATGTACCATTGCTGTTACTGAAATTTCATAAAATAATTTTTATGAGTGGAAAGTCCAAATGTAATTTTTTTCCTTGAAGAGTGTTGGTTTTTGGGATGCTATAGAGAATGGTTTCAACAAACTAAAAAATCTTGAGATGTTTTTAGATGCATAGTGGAGAGATTTATCTCACAATTAACTTAAGGATGATTAAGCCATTGATTGTATTTTTCAATGTATTTAATTTTTAGTGTTTCAAAAGATTATCAATTTTAAGTCTTTAAAAGAGGCATAAGACACTTTGAAATAATCTTATCCAGATATAGAACATGCTAAGAAGACTAGATTACAAATATTGAGGAGGAAACATGAATTGCTTGATCGAGAAAAGAAAAAAATGAGAAGATTGCTGATTATTTTCTACATATATAAAAACTTGTTAATGATATGAGGGTAAATGACAACATTATCACAAATGTTCAATTTATGGAAAAAATCCTTCATACCTTAACAGAGAGATTTGATGTTATGGATATAGTTGAAGAAAATATCGATCTCACTACTAGAACCATTGATGACTTGTAGAGATCTTTAAATCTTATGAATTGCAATTAGATAAAAAGGCTATAGAAAAAATTGAACAAACCCTGAATGCTTTGATAGATGTTACAAAATGAGAAAGATGAGATAGTAAATCAACATGGTGGTTCTAATTAGAGGAAAAGCAAAGGTGGTAGGAATTTTCAGTTAAATCAATAGTAAAGAGAAAAAGGTAAGTCTAATCAAAATCATGATAACCCATCTATTCAATGTTACAAGTGCAAGAAGTATAATTATAAACAAACTGAGTGCAAAGCTTATATTTAGTATTATAATTGTAATCAATATGACCATGTTAAAGTTTGTTGTGCCAAGACAAGGAATTTCATACAAAAGTTGTAGAGAATCGTATTGGTAATATAGAAACCTTACTAATGGCTAGTGATGAGAGTGTTATGGATGATAGCTAGTGGCTATTAGATACATGATGTAGCAATAATCTCAATGGCAAGAAGGATTTATTTACTAATTTTGATGACACTTTTGGTATTTTAGCAAAACTTGGTGATGATTATAGCATACCAGTTTATGGAAAAGGTAAAATTGGCATCAAGTTGAAAGATGGATCCCTAAACTATATTTTAGAAGAATTTCCTCCTCGAATGTTAGACAGAATCCTTTTAAGTGTAGGAAATAGTTAATAGAGAACAATTATGATTTACATTTTAGCAAACATAGCTATACAATTCTTAATGCTGATAAACAAGTGATAGCAAAGGTAAAAATGTCTAAAAATCACTTGCTTCATTTGAAGCTTAATTATGATGCACTTTATTGCCATATTTCTATGATTATTGATGATAATTGGTTATGATACATAGGATTTGGATACTTAAATTTTAATAGCTTCAATTTTCTTGCACATAAACAATGGGTTTTTTTATTTTTTTGTTATTAATATACCTAATAAAGTATATAAGTCATGCAATTTGGGTAAGAAGCAGAGGCATACCTTTCCTAAAGAGAACGTTTAGAGGGCTGGTTGACCACTTGAGCTTGTTCATCTAGATTTATGCTCTATGGAGGTTCTTTCCATTGATGATTTTAGTAAGAAGGCATAGGTTTATTTTCTGAAGCATAAGTTTGAAACATTTGACATGTTCAAATCGTTTATGGCTTATGTTGAAAGGTAGAGTGAATATCAAGTTAAAAATTTGAGAACTGATAAGAGTACAAAATATACTCTATGTGATGAATTTCTTGAAAAGTATAGTATTTAGCATTAACTAATTGCTAAGTATATACCTTAGTAAAATGTTGTGCTTGAGAGGAATAATAAAACTATTATGGATATGGTGAGATGTATGTTGCATAGTAAACATTTGGATAAGCAATTTTAGGTAGAAGTAGTTGCATTTTTATAATTTAAATAGGTGTCTTACTAAAAGTGCTCATGACAAAACCCCATAAGAAGCTTGGAATGGCAAGAAGCTCAATATTGGGCATCCCAAGGTGTTTGGTTGTGTTGCTTTTGCCTATGTACTTGATGAATTGTGGAAGAAGCTTGATGATAAGGCAAATATATATATATACATATATATATATATATTATTGGATACATCCATGAGACAAAGGGTTATAAGTTTTACAATCATAAAACTAAAAAGGTGAATATTAATAAGGATGTTACTTTTTGATGAAGATGGTCTTTGGGATTCGTCTTGTGAAAAGAAAAATTCACATTCATTTCCTATTATTAGTGTTGGAAACAATGTTGATGGAGATGTTGACATATAAATTACACTTAGAGAATCTTCTAGTTAACCATAAAGACAGTGCAGGATGCCTACTTATTCAGAGGATTATGTAGTTGGTAATGTTAATAGTTCTTTTGATGATGATTATGATGATATAGTGCATTATACCCTATTTGCAGGTTGGGACCCTTTATCTTTTGAGGAAGCTACTAATAATGATTGTTATGTGAAAGCGATGAACGGTCAAAATCATTCTATTGAAAAGAATGGAACTTGGAAGCTTACTGTACTTCTTAAGGATAAGAAGCCAATTGGTGTTAAATGAGTACACAAGACTAAGTACAAGTCTAGTAGAGAGATAGACTGTTTCAAATCATACTTAGTTGTAAAGGATTACAAGTAAAGGCTAAGTATTGAGTATTTAGAGGTTTTTTCACCTGTTGCTAGACTTGATACTAGTAGAATGCTTATTTTATTTGTTGCTTAGAATAGTTGAAAAAATTTTCAAATGGATATTATTTTTGCATTTTTTAATGGTGTACTTGAGGAGGAGATATACGTTGAACAACTTTCTAGTTTTGTGAAGAAGAAGGAGGAAGATAAGGTTTACAGATTAAGAAAGGTTTTGAATGGCTTGAAGGAAGGTCCTAGAGCTTAGTACACTAAAATTAATTCTTATTTTGTTGATCATGGTTTTCATAGATGTCTATATGAGCATACTTTGTATGTTAAATCAAATTTACAAGGTGACATTAACATTGTGTATTTATATGTTGATGATTTAATTTTCACTAGTAATAATTCTAATTTGCTAGTGAAGTTTAAAGAGGCTATGACTGCTAAGTTTTAGATGAGAGATATGGGTTTGATGTCTTACTTCCTCATTATTGAGATGAAACAGACATTTTCCGAATCGTTATTTCTTCGAAAAAGGTATATGAGTGATGTATTAAAGAAGTTTAAGATGGATTCACATAAACTGATCTTGAATCCAACTAAAGAGAGACTAAAACTAGTTAAAGGTGATGGTGGTGACTTAATTGATACAACTAATTACAAAAAGATTGGTTAGAAGCTTGTAGTATTTGACAATTACTAAATCGGATGTTATGTTTAGTGTTGGCATTGTTAGTAGATTTATGGATGCTTTATGTTAATCTTATTGACAAGCAACTAAACATATCTTGAAATACATTAAAGGTACGCCTAGTGATGGATTTTTTTATTCTTATACTGATAATGTGGAGCATATTGGCTAGACAAATAGTGATTAGGCTAGTGATGTTTGAGATGTGGAAAAATACTATTAGTTTTGTTTGCTATCTTTAGATTGGAGTTTTTTCTTGATCATCTAAGAAACAACAAATGGTAGCCTTCTTAATAGAAAAGGTGGAGTATATAGCAATAGTATGATGTGTTATACTAGCTATTTGGTTAAGAAGAATGCTAAGTGAGTTACAACATCAACAAGCTAACCCTCCCATAATTTTATATGACAACAAACCACCAATTACTTTGATAAAAAATCTAGTGTTTACATTAAGTATCATTACATTCGTGATCTGGTGAAGGATAATAAGATTATGATAAAGTTTTTCTCCTTTCACTCACAAGCTATAGATACCTTTACAAAGTTACTAAAAGTAGATGTACTCTCAAAGCTAAAGAAGATGCTTAGTGTTACGGTCCGAGGCTTTCTTTAGTGCACAAATGATCTGTGCGGCACTTACTATCCTATCTTTACAGTAGTAAGCATGCCTAACTTTTATATAATGATGGTCAACAATACTTAAACCTGTAAGTAACACGAATAAAGTAGAAAGCCAACAGTAAATATATGGGACTTTGGCAAGAATTGTAAATTGAGTGGCACACTTCTATTAATCCTAATAATATTACAAGGCTCCAATATGTATGCATAGGGGTTATGTATACATAAAAGGATGCCTTTAGTTGTGATAAACCAAAGTGGTGAATAAGAGCTTCAATCCATAAGAGTACTCTTGTTACGGGATAGGAGGTTTACCTTCTCCTAGAGTGCCCGTATGATGCTTAGCCATCTTTTGCCTTGTGCACTTTCTTGTGTTATGGATTGCAAGCTAACCTATCCTCTTCTTGTCTTTTTAAGACTGTTCTAAGCCCTTCTATACTTAAGAGTGGCATCTAGCATTATCACTGTCTTCCGTATGATTTGTAGGCCTAACTTCTCTATTGGTTTCAGCCTATCATGGCCATCATTAAAAAAGTGACATCAGCTCTCGACAAATTTACTCATGAGTGGCAAACTTTGCTTTGAGATATTATCCAATCCTATGAACAAACCACTTATTAATGCCACTCACTTCTTATTAAACTTTAAGTTAAACACGCTTACTTCCCATTAGAACACAAATCATGACATTCTCTTCCATTTAAATCTACAACGCCCTAGTCATGGGGCTAACTCTTTGCTACTACCTTTCCCCTTAATATCACCTACCCTATTCCTCCATTGTCCAACTCCATGTAAAGATCATCTTCATTATGATTTTAAGGATTCCATAGGCATCCCCTTACCCTTACCCTTACCCTTTCCTCTTATCCTTTGAGATCGTCTCTTGTTGAGTGGTCCAATATTAAGGTTTGCCCTTTGAAGTATTTTTCATTTTCTTAAGATTAGGGTAGAGTTTTGTTACGATATTACTCACAACATAACTGCTCTTACTAACAACAATGTCTTCACTAGTGGTCATTCCTTCCCTCAAGCTTCATTCACATAAACTTAGTTGTCAACAAGAACTATCATTTTCATTCAACACATTGGGTAGCATTTAAGTGGCTCGTCAGAGTTGAAACTTTTGCGCTTTGATACCATTTGTAACAGAATGGGAGGTTAACCCCTTTTGGAGTGCTATTATGACACTTGACCATCTTTTGCCTTGTACACCTTCTCATATTACGGATGGCAAGCCAACTTATTATCTTCTTGTCTTCCTAAGATTATTCTAAGAACTTTTATGCTTAGGAGTGTTGTCCGACATTGTCATTGTCCTCCGTATGATTAGAAGGCCCAATTTTCTACTTGCTTCAACTTGTAATGGTCATCATTAGGAGAGTGGTATTAGCTCTCGACTAGTTTACTCATAGGAGGCTAACCCTACCTTAAGAGAACACCTAACCTTACAAACAAATAGCCTGCTAATGCCACTCACTTTATATTAAACCCTAAGTTGAATACCTTTACTTTCTTTCAGAACATAAACTGTGACACTTGGCATGGTAAAGTTTGAAGATTGGTTTAAGGAAGGCAATATTAGAATTAATTAAACCAAGTAATATTATATTTTAAATAGTTGCTTAGGCGTAACAATTTTAATGATCATTAACGTATCATTGGTGTGATGTATAGCATGTGATTATTTCTATATCTTAACCTAACTATATAAGGTCATGTTTTAGTGCATGAATGTTAAGAGAATTAATTAAAAAAGAAAAAAAAAACTTAGATTTCATAAGTATGGCTTTCTTCTTTGAGTAATTGATTTCTTGATTGAGCGAATTCGAGTTCCTACAAACTAGAATTCTCCTCATTTGTTACATGGTCGACTGAACCTTTTGATCAGACCTTCTATGTGAAGAAAGAAGCATCTTTGTAGACTAGTACCCTCTCATCGAATTTACTTGCCAACATATTCTTAAGCTAACTCAATTCATGCCTTCTAAGATATTACACAAATTCAAGGCAAACATTCCAGTTAAGAAAACAATGACTTTTCATTAGTTGTACCCATGTTAGACAATTGTTGATTGATCATTGTTCATACTAATTTGACTAATAAGGCTAAGTTAAACAATAATGTCTTTGAAACCAAGTGCTCCTTTTACCTTTTGGTCAAGTGAATTGAGCCCAATTAGTCAAATGGATTCTCCCTTCATTTTGCTTTAATCTCTACTAGAAATTAGTAGTCAATAAATTAATATCATTACACCATCTTTAAGGAAATCTAAAGCTAGGCATGAGATATGTAGGTATTACAAATGCTATTGATTTTATCGGTGTCTCCTGATTTTTAAGTAATTCTCACAACTTCTTTCTTATCTTCCCCCCTCCCTCTTCTTTACCAACAAAACACCCAAACAAAAAACATGGAAACTACTTAACTTAAGCTCAATTTTTACTTGAGAGGTTGAGTTATTCAAGTATCATGCTACTTAGCTTAATTAGTTTGTAAACTTAATCGAACTTGAGTCATACTTAAATGTTAATCAAGTTTTAATTAAGTTTAAATATCAACATTATTTTAATTGAAAGAGGAATACTTTTTCTTTAATAAAAACCAAGCCTAAACAAGCTTTATGAAGTGAAATTCAAGATAGTTATATCCCACCTCAAGTTATATTTGAGCTTAGGTTTAAATTTAGTTGATTTTCAATTAAGCTTGAGCTTTGAAATTTCGAGTTAAGCTCAAGCTTAATTTAAATTTTTATTTGACTTTAACTCATCTTATTTAGAATCATACTTGAAATCTTTTTGTACCACTAAAAGATCATGATACTACTTAGCTTTGTGGTTTGAATTCCTAGAATAACACTAAGTTCCTCTAAACATTAATTGGAGTATACTTTCCATAAAAGACTTTTGATTTGTCAAAACTAACACATTGCATTATAACCAAACGTTAACTAGAATATCCTTACACTTGGATTACTAAGGGATTTTTTGTAGCGATTGTCTCCTATAATATAATCAAGTCTAGATATTTGGATAGCAAACTTTTCAATTCTATAAATCACACTAAAGATATAAGAAGAAATGGAGCTTTTTTTTTTTAGAAAGTTTGGACAATAATAGAAAGAGATAATATAATGTTTTTGAAAAGTTATAGAAAAAAATTTCCTTCAAAAACAAACTTATAGTTTTAAGTAACTCGCTAGCAATACTAAGAAAAATGACTCTTCTTAAGGGATATGATTCTTATCTCATCTACAAATTCATTTCTAGTCATTATATACGAATAGAGATGGTTATAAGCAAATCAAGACCTTGCTAAAGAATCATGTCCCTTGAAATAAACACATTATTTCAAGCAAGTCTCAAGCGTTAAGTAGATACAAAGTTTTGCGAAAAGCATTTATTTGAGTGATATGTCTATTAGATTCTCTCATTTTGATAGTTGTTCAAATCTCACATAACAAAAGTTCAATGAAGTCTCCTTCATTTAGGTTTCCATGTATTGAGATTCAAATAAGTAATTCTTTTATAGGACGATGAAATAGGGAATCTACAATGCTTGAATTTAAAAAAAAAAAAAGAGATTTGGACAATCTTCTATTAGATGTTTAATCTTGTTAATTTGATCTTGTTACCATATTTGATCAAACATTAAGTTTTCAAGAGCATTCAAGCATTTATTTGAAAACTTAATCTAATTTTAACTCATAATTAGCAATCTATTTAGCATCACTTACTAGATCATCAATTATCTATACTCTTAGATCTCGAAAATTTTTTTATTATACTTAAAGAATTGTATCATTAAACTTGAATTATTTCTTAGTGCAATGTTCTAATTATAGTAAGGTAACAGGTGATTAAATGCTTAAGCCTTCTCTTTTTTACTTATAATTAGATAACTCAAACTCATAATCAATTTTTCATGTCTTGTAAGTTGATTTTCTATCATAGAATGATTTTGCCATGTGCTCATTTTAGGAGAGGCAACATTCCTATGTTCACATAAGTGGAGTCTATGAAATGTGATTGATTTTAAATTAACAATCCATCTATCAAGTAATGCTTATTGTATCTCATCCTTCATTGGACTATTACAAATACATGCACAAAGTTAATCTTGACTTACTTTTACCCTTAAAGCTTCTAAACTAGTGATATATCAAAATGAATTAGGGTTTTCACCATAATTAACTAAACAATTTCTTTTACTCATTTTAGTAGTACTATTCACTAGGTCTCATGATGACTTTTACATCAAAAGATCAACTAAATTACTATATTTCATTACTTAAGAGATTATTATTACTCCATTCTTCATGAATCATCTCACATATCCATCCCTTAGTCATGAACATCTAAACCTTCTATTATGAATTTATTGTTGGTATAAGATATTGTTGATTCATTGCAGTAAAAGATTAAAATGGTTGGCATAATTGTAACCACAACAATTACGTCACTATGGCATGGTTTATAGTTGTTAAGCTCCAACCCTTTTTATATCTCTTATTTAGTTTTAATTAAGTTTGACACACTTAATGTAAGCTAATTGACAAAGCAAAAGAAATGTTAGGGTCAAATAGGTAAGATCATAAACTAATGGTGAAATCAAAATTGGGATTCAAAGGTCCAGTTACATTAAACTTTAAAATCTCAATGGTTACCATGTAAAATTTCCATTAAAAGTAGTTAATATTTTAGAAAAGTTTGATTAACACAATTTAGAAATTAATTATTTGTATGAAAATAAAAAAAAAATTTCATCTTATGAAAGAAAATATTCAACAAAGGAAAACAAGAAAGAGAATATATTCTTTTATTTTTTAGCAAGGTCACTTTATAATTGGATGTGTACATTCCTACTATTTAGGTCAAGCCGTTGTAATTTTTATTTTTCTTTTTCAAGAATTTTCTTAAGTGTAATTTTCTTAATCATTAAGGTTTCTCAATTTATATATTTTTTCTATTTTCAATTTTTCACTCTTTTCTCTTTCTTAGAAAATTATTTAGGAAAAATCATAATTTCAAAATGAAAATCTTAATCTTAATCTTATTTCCAAAACAACTTTTATTTATGAAAAACATCATTCTTCCCAAAGGAAAATATGATTTTGATTGAAACTTTAAAAGATCATTCTAAAAAGAGCCTAATTTATGAAGTATTTATGAAGTAAGAGCTATCTAATTATTAAAAAAGCTAACTTATTAAGAGGAAATCAAGTTTCATTACAAAAAAAAAAAAAAACACCAGAAAGAATACTATTTTTCATTTAAAAACCTAATTAAATAAACAAACATTAATTTTTCTTAATAAACACTTATTATTAAGAAAAACATCAAGTTTTATTTAAAAAGAACTTGATTACTAAGAATAACATCAAACTTCAATAGAAATCCTAAATATTAAATAAATGTCAAATTTTATTAAATAACCATAACTATTAAGTGAACATTAGTTTTGTTGAAAAACAAAAGAAAAAGTAAACATTAGATTTTAATAAAAATAACCCCCAATTTGCTAACTTATCATTTTTATCTTTAAAAAAAATAGAAACACTAACAACTCTATAAAAGGAAAGAAAAAACTCAAATTTTTAACTAATATATAAGTTGAAGATTTTTTAAATTTTTTTATTAATCATAAGGGCACAAATACATAAGAACAAATTGAAGACTAATTAATGTTTTATTGTATTCTTTTGAATTTTTCAATTTTTATAATTAATTAGAAATTATTAATATAGTAAATGTAATAGAAAATAAAACAAAAAGTTACATTAAGGAAAAAGAGATCCTTATAGTATATGTTTAGCGAAGCAACATAGTAGACTTTCAATGATTTGGTAGATGAGAGCTTATAGGATCACCTCCTCTAGGCATACTTATGCTAACAATAGCCTCAATTTATCATGAGAGACATTGTATGGTAGAGGTTTAAGTTGCACAGCAAATAAGCCAACAAAGTACAAAGATAAAAAAGCAACTCGAAATAATTATGATTTTTGTGTTTTTTAAGAAAATATTTAAGGCTTTTAAAGATTAGAGAGAGACAAATCAATTTATAGTTTTAGTTGGATTGAATTTTAATTGAAATAGATTCAACTTCTAAAGAGAGATTTAGTGCTTTGTAGGTTTAGGCTTAGAGCGGGGAAAACCAATTTATACATAAGTTTGAGTGTTTTGATTTGTCATTTTGTTCTTAATAAAGCCCTTAATACTCTTATTATGATTTTTGTCCAATTTCATCTAGAGAAACCTAGATTCAACAAAAGTTCTTTCTTTTAGATTTTTTATAAGTTTAGGTCCATTTGGATTCATGGCCAATTTTACACAATTTTTTTCTTAATTTTGATTTAATTAAATTTCCAAATCATGATCTAGATGTTCACATTACCTTACTTCTATGCTTTGACATCGAAAAAAGAATAATATGATGAAATCTAATAAAAAATAGGCAACTAAGTCTAGAGTTTCCTTTTTATTCTCTCATGATCAAAAGTTGCAGTTATGAGGGAAAAGGAATAGCTATGTGAGGATCGCAAGTTGTGCACAAGTGAAGCTTGATTGCATACACTAGCCATTAAAAAATTCAACTCTAACATACAATTAAAGGGGTCAAAGGCCATCTTCCATTCTCAAAATTGCTTAATTGGATAATTGGATCTTTACTCATTATAATGTACATATGTAAAAGAAAAAGTACTCTTGAAAAAGTCTAATTAATGGACTTTTGAGCTCTAATTTGCCCTCAATCCTCCTTATATTGAAACTTCAAGGAGGAGGGGGGAAATCTAACTAACACTATTTTCTACTCTTGGGAATTAAAAAAAAAAAAGTTGAACTAAGGCTAAATTAAATTGAATTGAAAAAAGAAAACTTGTAATTTCTTTGTAGAAGCAAAAAATCTACTAAATATTGAAATTGTGTTTCTCAACTAAAAATTTTTGCTCTTTCCCATTATTTTTTTTTAAATCTTCTTTTTTGTCTCTTTTTCAAAAGTTTCTAGTTTTTTTTTGTTTTCTCTCTATAATCTCATTTTATACTTTTTACATTGCATCATTTTTCATTTTTATTTGTGTTTTTGATTGACAAACTACCTTAAGTTAAGAAATAAAAGTAAGAATGAGCAAATATGGAATCTTAGTAGCTATCCTTCTTTGTGGTAATATTTCATTAAAACTTCACTACAAAAACAAAATTAATGTCTTATTTTTGTTTGAATAGATTTTTGATGTCCTCTAATGAGATTTTCTTTTAGGGTTGGTTTGTGGCACCTACGAGGCATGTCTCAATACCTTAATGATATTACATTGGTTACTTAGCGTTTTAACTTGATCACCTAATAGGTGTTAACTTAATTCACATTATAGGTTTTAATTTGGTTTACCTTATGAGTGTTACTTTTGTTTGCCTTACAGGTTTCTTTGGTACTCTTTAAGGTTTAGTTAGTGGTGTCCTTGATTGGATAAAGCTTAGGCATAAGGTTGTCTTAAATGGATAAAGCTTGCCATCGAGTCATCTTAAATGGATAGAGCTTGTCATGGGGTTGTCTTGAGTGGATGAAACTTTCCCATAGTTTCCTCATTAATAAATGGAGCTTAACATGGCGCTCTTGAATGGAGAACTTAATTAAATAAAAAAGCTTAGATACTATGGCCATTGACGAGCTTAGCTTTATGGGTACTAGGGTGATTGGAGAACCTAGACTTTGTTTAACTAAAATTAACTTGGTTACTCTTATCTAGTTCGATTGGTCACTCTTATGAGATTCATTTAGTCATTTTACGAAATTTGATTGATCATTCTTATGAGGTTTACTCCTATAGGGTACCATGAGCTACAGTTACAAGGTTTGGTTGGTTATTCTTATTGGTCACTCTTACAAAGTTTGATTGGTTACTCAAATTAGACTTTTGTAAGGTTTGCTTCACTAGTTTGTAAGGTCTAATTTATCACTTTTAAGAATTTGTTTAGTCATTCTTATGAAGTATGGCTGATTACTCTTAGGAAAAGGGTATCTTTATCTTATTTAATTGTTTAGTCAAAAAGGGCTTCTTTTTATTCTCTTATAGCTTATTTACACTCTTACATTAATTCCAAAAGTTATTGTCCATCTTATAAGTGATACATCTTAGTCGATTTGCTAGATCTCTCTTAAGACTACAATAGAGATGTTTAGTCTATAAACCCTGCGGGTTTTCTGTAATCGGAAGCAAAGTTGAATAAAAGGTCCTTGGATAGTCCTTAAAACTACCTAGACATAATAATGAAACCCTAAGTAAAAGAATCAAACCCTAGACATTAAACCAAAACCCTAAAGGAAGCAAGACCCCAAAACCTTAGTTATATGAGTAAAACCTTGGAAACCCTAATGCTCGAGAAATCTTAGAATGATAACAAAACCCTAAAAAGATTACTAAATCCTAATTGAATGACAAAATACCTTAACATGACAAATAAACCTTAATCATAAAGATAAATCAATCACCAAAAGTAATCAAACTCACTGATTACCTAAAACCCTAAATTCCAAGCTTGTACGTGAATCAAACAACTATAAATGGACATCAAACCTTAATGAAACCCTAGGCACACATATATAATACTTAGACTAACTAAAGTGTAGTATTAAAACATAACAAAACCCTAAACATGCATTAATTACTCTTAACTAGCCTAAATATGCTTAATTACCATTAATTACCTAAATAAATCTTAATCCATAACCAACCTTCATTACATATTAATTAATAACAAGTCAAGCTTGATTAAGGACTAAAGAACAAGAGGATTAATAGCCTTAAAAATATATTGTCCTTTGAGGAGACAAGATCTTTCTAAATTGAGAAAAAAAGTAACTTAGTACTTAATCCCTAAATAGATTACATCATTTACTTCTCAAATAACCTATGCCTTATCCCCCCTCTTATCCCTTATTGCGCTAGCTATGCCTCTCTCCCTCACTCATTTTCTTCATTTTCCAAACCCTAAAAATACTCTCTCGAGTATCTCACACAAAAGACCCTCAAATCCACTGAAACCCCCTCTCTCCTTTTGCTACACATTCACAACCAACCTTACTCACACCAACCACCACTCCACCAAACCCATCATTACCAAGAACCATGCCACCTACACATATCCCCTTACATCGTTGACCATCACTCATGTTGCTACTACACCCTAGACCATTGGCCACCTTCAAAAAGGGAGAGCCACTCTCTTAGCTCCAATAAGTGTATAGGCTAAACTTTTTATTGTTTTTCTTTTAGGTTGATGCTAGCAACTTACATTTTAGGCACTCTTAACTCTTTTATAACCGTGTTTTAAATATTTTAGGATGTTTTCATGGAAAAAAAGTATGGTTGTGATAGGAAAAAGGCACCTTAATTAAAGTTCGAACACTATTATGCAAAGAAGTTTAGCATCTTAGTAGTTTAGAGTTGAATCAATAAGAAGAATGACAAACCCTCATATTCTTGAACATGCCGTCCCTTCTCTAGTCCTCATCTTGTTTGTCATCCACATATTATGTATTAACAATAACCCTAAGCAAGTAAAAATATAGTGTTGATTAAGGAAAACCCCCACTAAATAAGTGTTGTATGAAGAAATGTATGGAGGAGGCCTTAACAACCTTAAGTTGGTCGTCACTTTCATGAAAGCTTCAAATCTATAAATTTTAATTTGTTAGCTTAATAACATGATTATTTAATGTTAAGTATGGTTTATGACTCGATTAACCAAGTTAAGTAAGATAATAATGAGATAGGGGCTCTAAACAAGCTTAATTAGTGGTTAGAGACTTAAAAATGGAATTAATGGCCACCTTAATAATCATGACTAGATATGTAAAGTTAGGTAAAGTGGACCAAATTTAGGGTCAAGTTTAGGCTTAAGCCCAAAAAGACAAGTGGATTTAGGTCCTAAAGTGTAAGTTAGGCCTAAAAAGCCCCAAAAGAGCTAAGTTTAAGACCCAAATAAGAGGATGACTAGATCTAAACCTTATAATAAAATGACCAAAATAAGTTATTCAAGAGGCCTACTAAACTCTAAGGCCCATCTAAGACATCTATTGTAAGCCCCTTAATGAGTTGAAGCCTTAAACTTAATAAGGAAAGAGTTTATTTAGGCCCATAAGAGTAACACCAAGGCCTAAGTTGAAAATTTAAAGTGTTTCCAAAAAAGGGATCACTTAAAATACTTAAAAGGATGCCTAAAATATTAAGTATAAGGCCTAAGATAAAAAACTAAGCCTAAACCCTAAAATGACCAAACTTAACTTTTGGGCCTACGACCTTATAAGGCCCAAACTAAAACCTTATTGACCTAAAAGCCTAAAAATGACCTTATCAAATGAAAGAATACTCGAAAATGATGAAAAAAAACCATAAGATCATTAAAAACATATTTAAAACGAAGAAACTATGCTCGGAATACAAAAACAGTTAAAATGTAGATTTAGAGCAAAAAAGCCTAGATAGTTAGTACAAGTAAAATACTTATATACTTTAAATGTATTCTTTAGGTGATAAGAACTTTGAGTTCGATGCAGTCAAGGATTACTGAAACTGTTAAATTCCATGGTAGAGTGAGTATACAGACCCCTGTCTTATCTTGCTTATGATTGTAGTGTAGAGCACCACTTAATAATATATATATATATATATATATATATATCGAGAATGAATATGCTTGGGGTTGGAATCATATACGTGTTTGTTTTTAGTGTACTTGTTTGTTAAAAGATGATAATATATCTGAATTACAATTGGATGTTGCATTACGTAATTAGGGCCTTGGATTATCTATCATATATATTTAGCTGGTCACTTGTGAATAGGAATAATAACTATTAAACCTTGATAAAAAAATGACCATGCATTGCACATTTATGCATTATCTATACAAGGCATCGATACTACGTAATGGAGCGGGAGATCATGTATGTTAGATTGAGTATTATTATTATGTGTATTTTTTATTTGTACGATGTACTCGTACGACTTGTTCTTGCATCGACCTTTGGGATCTACATAGCTTTAAGGAGTGCTACCCTCTACTTAAGGCCAAGTTATCTTTGTTGCTTTAGGTCTAGTTAATAAGAGATGAACATGCTTAGACAATAGATGTAGAGACTTGAGTCCTGACGTGCCAAATACTTCCTAACCTGGGCGATAGTGGGAACAATACTATGCTTTGCACAGTCATTGGTAGGTTGTGTATGATGTTGCATATCATATGCTGGTCTGCATTGCATACGCATGTTAATCACTTACTTGACTCTTGTTTGTCGATAGGATAGGAAGGTTAGTCACCAAGCAGTTATAGCTTACCTCCTTATAGTTTATTATTGCAATAGGATCTTTGGTTGGTGTTAAACTGTAGGATGCCTAAGGTTAGCTCTATCAGCTTGAGAATGGTCAGTTAAAAGAAGAATAAGAAGTGTAAATGGTTACCTAAATGTTATTTGGACTCTCTAAGTTTATTTACATCTTCTAGTATGATGAGTAGCATAGACTACTAGTACTAATATTTTTTTCGGTTTGTATGGCTTATGCTAGGGGAAACTTAATACCTCCATCTTTATTTATGTTATGTTAGATTTAGATATCATGGTATAATTTATATTAAATGCTCCGTTATTACTTGATACGAGTCTTTAGGTGAAAGTCGAGATTGCAAGACATCTTGTATAGTGCACTGAAGGTTCTTGATTAAGAATGGCACTTGATCTTGAATCTTCTCATATTACATAGTGGTACTACCACAACTTAATCACCCCTTCCAGATGTAATAATATTTAAGTGGTATCAGAGAATAGGTTAAATAAGTTAAAAATTAACACTAAACATATATGAAACCTATCGGATGAGCTAAGAGGAGTAGATCTAGGTTAGGATTTCACACGTTAACTTTCTTAACTTGAAAGCATAATGAAACTTTAATTATAAGAAAACCCTTGTGATTCTAGGAGGACCTTTTAGCTCTCATGGATCGATGGCTTGAGTTTTAGATGGACAAGGATGAGACACTCCTTGACTATTGATGCTATCTTCGTTTACTTGTGAGAATCTTACCCTAGTAAGAAAGCCCTAAAGTATGAGCATGGTGCTATCCCAATAGAGGGATAAAGTCTTCAATCATTGGAGATTCTAGTGACAAGAGATATTTATGAATTTGGATGTGCCGGTTACATTAATACAGAGCTCATTCACATCTTGGAGCATGAGTTATAGGTTAGGGGACTTATTGGACCACCCCTAGAGGTAGCTTTCCTAATTAGCATTCTTATTGGCCTTTAACCTTAACTTTTGGTAAGTGGAGGCGAGTCAAGCATGGAATTGTATTTACTAAAGACCCTAAGGGTAACCACTTAGCCTTGCTAGCAATTGACATCTAATGGGCTACAGACACCACATAGGAAGAGATGGAGTTAAAGTATGGTATGCTAGTATCGTCAAATGATGAGACTGAGGTATTGGAGGAGCTGATGCCAAAGGCCCCCGCTTTAGACATGATGGGGTTGGATGAGGATGAGTAGGATTTATCTTAGGATAAGGTTCTATATGAGCAACTACCCCTAGTGATATCGGGTGATGTTCTCAACCATCCTATAGAACAAATTGATGGAGGAGACGAGATAGAGATTAGAGAGCCTATTCTTGAGCGTCTAGCACTTGCAATAGAGGATCCAGCAGAGGAGGATTAGATGGACTTATCAACTTACTTTAGTATAGGTTATAATGGTGATAGGTCTGATGATTTAGACTAGTTAGATTTTACAGATGCTAATGCTTATGCTATGTTTGAAAGTGTTAGGGCTAGTTCAACTATTGGCCTATAGACGTATTAGATGTTAACATGCTGTTTTATGAAGTCACCAAATTTTGGATGTACTTGTCTTATTTTTGTACTCTAAATTGTGTTGTGATGTTTGTTCTTGATGAAACATTAAACCGCATTTAAACATAGTACTGGTGGAGACTCACTCTTTGGAAGTGACTACTACTTAGTGTAACCTTATTATTGATGGAATTAATGAAATGAAATATTTTGTTCTATTCAAGCTGTGATGTATTCTCCTATATTATGGATGCGAATTTGGAAATTGAGAAGTTCTATGTACAAAAAGCTTGCTGAATTGTTTTTGACCTTATGATCAAGTGAGGACAAAGTAAGCCCCTAATAAGGTAAGGTCTTCCAATGGATCCACCAAAGAAAGATCCCTCGAGAGACTATATAGAGAGGTACTGGTTGCTATACAGGAGATGTTGCGAGCCCTTCGTGAAATGGATAAGACATCACCAACTTTTATTCCACCTCATGTACCGGTGGAGGAGGTACCCCTACTATTACCACCTCTAGTTGAGTAGGTGAACTTAGCCCCTCTAATAACCCTAGATTCGCAGCCTCAAAGGTCCTTAATGCCGGAGTTTATTAGGTGTACTAAATATTTTGATGTGGTAGCTAGTTACCCAAGGGAGGCAAAAGATTAGGTCATGAAAATTGAGCGAACTTTTGAAGCATTCAAGATTCCTCACCACCTGGAGGTTACTTGTGATACTTATATGCTGAGACTCCATACTAAGACTTGGTGGGAGTCAAAGAGGAGGATAGTTAGAGGACCAATCACTTAGGAAGTGTTCAAGAGGGAGTTTATTGATAATTATTTTCCTAAGACATTGAAGCTATAGTGTAGTGATGCTTTTTTCTCTATTTAAAGGGGAAGGCATACCATATACTAGTATGAGGTAGAATTTAATAGGTTGCTGTAGTTTTCTAATGAGGATTTTCAGGTCAGTGACAAGTTAAGCATGTATGTCTTTGTTAGGGGATTAGATTCTAACACCAGATGTCACGTATGTGAGTTTTGACTACAAGACTTTAGTAAGGCAATTAAGACCGCCTAGACAATTGAGAGTACCAAAAATTCTAAGGAGAGATTAGAGAGGGCCAGAGTGAATATCTTTGGGAAGAGACCTTTTGAGGGACTTAATTTCACTAAGAAACGGAAGAAGATCATCCTAAGTCATGGCCATTAGCTGAGGTTAAGTATGATAAGTTTTGGATTAAGGTTTGGTGCAATTAGATATTGGAAATGCAAATGAGGACATTACCCCGGAGACTGGCCTTAGCTTTAGCACAAGTGTTTCTTATATGGAGTTGGCAATCATCGCATAGCTAAGTGTCCTAAGAGAGCCACCATGACTAGCTTTGTATGTAAGTAGATAAGGCACATTGCTCCAAATTGCTTACAAAGGAGGACCACAGCAATTTCCCAGCTAACTTTCCTTATGGCTCTTCCTAGTCGCCTAGTAGTTCACAAGCAAGTAGGAGGCCTAAGACCCATATAGGCCAGACTAGGAGCACTTACATATGTTAGAGTTTGTAACTTACAAGGTGAATGGGATTTTGTAGATGATGGACTAAAGGAAGATGCTGTTGCCTTTGAGGAAGGAGACACTATAGACATTAGACTTGCTGTAGGTATGTAACTTAGCTTATGTTTTCCTTTTAATGAGAACCATAGCAGTTATAAGATATAAGACAATGTGAAAGATAACAAAAAGTGGAGTTTAAGGAGAGTTAAAAGATGCCTTGTAACTAATTGACTAAAATAATGAAAGCAATGATGGTTAAGGGAATATCCATGCCTCCAACTTACCCGTGTATACCTTGTTTGATATGGGAGTGACCTATTCCTTTATCATACTTAAGGTTGCTAAGTAAGCAAGACTACAAGTAATGGCTACCGAGTCTAGCTTTTGGTTTAAGACCCCTAGTTGGAGTGGGGTAGTCACTCGAGAGATAGTAAAGAACTGCCCTTTGAGAATTTAGGATAGTGAATCCTATATTGATATGATAGTACTTGAGATGAACAAGTATGAAGCCATTTAAGGTATGAGTTGGATGTCAGCAGTGAGGGCTAAAGTAGATTGTTAGAATAATGAAGTAGAGTTGAAACTTTGAATGGCACAAAGACCACTTTTAAAGGACAATTGGCTATTAGTAAGCTGGGTGAAATATGCTCACTCGAGTTAACCTTAGATGAAGGATGTCATGCCTTAAAGTGGTAAAGTCATAACAGTTCTACTGTGCAAACCATTTTAAGATAAAAGTTGATCATATAGCCGCTATCTTAGATCTGATTTACATAAAGTATCTACGACTAATACACTTTGAAGTAAACAATTCATGAATTAAATAAATTATCTATTTAAGAAAGTGTGAAAATATATATATTTACTAAAATTCAAATATTACAAATAATGTTTACAAGATTTCAGCATACTATATTTTCTAAGCAATGCATTATCTGTAAATAGAAAATTCTAAAATAAAAACTATGACCTTAAAACTATATTTGTTCTTTAGATGTATTTCCTCATTCCCCAAGATTCAGTAGTTGCTAGCTTTAGGGTGAATATAAGTCGTTTCCTAATTAGTACCTACAATAACATCTATAGGGATATGGGTAACCACAGCTCAATAAGTTTGGACAGAGACTTAAAATTATACAACAAACACAATGAGGGTTATCAACCAAATTAATTAGATATAATGCATGTTCAAGTAAATGCCATCACATGACGTTGTTCGGCTTATCGTAAGATTAGGGGAACGATACCCGCTCTAATTCGAGTTGAGGAGTTTTCATTTAATGCAACAGCTCACGACAAAACCTATGCTTATGTAATGAAGACATTGCTCCTCTTGCAACTATTTTCGAATCATTGACTTTACCTTGCTATAACCTCCTTACCTATTACTTAATTCGACTAAGGATGAAGAAGGAACCAATTACGCTATCCATTGCTATCTCTTTCGAAGGGGTCGATATTTGGTCAGAGAATCCTAATGTTCTCCTAATTGATTGCTATGCAGGTCCAGTTTAGATTTATGAGTCAAATATTTAGTTAAATCTGGTTTAAGGTGTTCAATTATTTCAAACAAATCATATAAATACAAGCTAAAGTAGCAAATCAGAATCATACCATCAACTTAGAAAGCACATGCACATTGCTAACTATCTAGCAATCATAATCAAGTATAATTTCAAACCTCCAAATATTACAAATTAGTAATCTGAAATATAATAACGTATTAATCCCAACTTACCTAGACTCCTCACTTGCTTATTTAAAGTGTGATTCATACTAGCCATTGCAAAAAATCCCAATAATACAAATGTTGTTTCAATTTTCCACATAACTACTATAGATTGGTTTTATCTTATAACGCTTATTGTTATATTTTGTTTAAGGTTTAATATCCCTATTTATTTAGGTTTTTAAGTTTTTTACAATTATTCTTAATTTTTGAGCTAGGTTCTAATTCAATTTCTTAATTGGTTTCTAAATAAGGTTTTTAATTCGGTGTTTAATTATGGATTTTATATGTAAAACTTAGGAATTCATTTCGACTTATAATGTGAAATTAATTACATTATTTTTTAGTATCCTAAATATCATATTTAATCCTTAACCAATATTTTAATTAGTATAGTATACCTCTTATCCTAACTTAACTACCGAATTTACTTCCAATATGAGAAAATTTTACATATTTTATATAAACACCTAAATTTAAGTTTCCTACTAGATTTATTATATATTTTTATTATTATTAAAATATCAATTTCAACCTAATATTTTCCTACTCATCAATTTCTTTTACTTACATATTATATATGATCACCTAATATATACTTAATATACACATCTAATATCCTAATTACTTCAAATATCATCTCCTAACATCAATTAGCATTTCAAAATATCTAAATTCATCCTAAATTAGAATTTATGCCTAATTACCCTAAATTACAAAATTAACTTAATATATACTATTTTTACCTATTACATATATACTACATAATACCCTAATAATTACATCTAAGGACTTAAATGCCAAAAATACCATACTACATCAAATTTCAATATCCTAAAACATATAATTATACACTAAATCAATAATTATGTCTTTAATTACCTAATTATCCTAAAATTACCCATTTATGCATTATTTTAAGGCTTAAAAATCATCTAAAATTTTCAAAAATAGAGTTTTGAAAAATCTCTTCGTAGCACTATTTTAAATGCCCTAGCTAACCTATGCAAAAATTTTGAGCCCACAACTACACTCCTAAAGTCATTTATTTCTAAATCGAAATATACTTGGTTTTATGTGGTTTCTAAAGTACAATATATTTCTAGACATAAATTTATTAAAGTAAAATTTTTCCCTAAATCTACATATTTAAAAACCTCAGAATACCAAATTTCATAATTTTTTAAGCATATTTAGTATTTTTAACAAAATAAGAACAATTGAAAGGAAGATCGAACTCATTGGAGTTGGTGGCTCCAACCATCGCCAGCTACCATAGCCTTGTTAGCTGGTCTGGGCACTACCACCATCGTATGATGGTAGTGGCCGTCCACTCCCAAGTTGTTGTAGGCTGGGGATCTCCTTATAGCTCCTATTTGTACACAAATTTTGTAATTTTTTTGTAAAAATGCCCCTTCTTCTTTTGTCTCCTCTCCCTATTTTTTCTGGATCCTAAACCGACCAAATGAGGAGTGAGAGTGATATTTCGAAATTTATAGGGTGCTTAGATTTTTTGCATTAATTTTGAATTGACATTTAACCTTATCTTCTTCTAAATTTGCTTTCTATTTGTTTCATTTTTATTAGTTGGATTTCCATCTTTCTTTTCCAAATTGCCATGCCACTTTTTTGGACATTTCCTCATTTTCTATATTTTTGTTTAATTATTTATAAATTTTATTTAATTAATTAGCGTTATTTTGGTATATTTCACGTATTATAAGTAATTTCACAATTTCTACCAACATGCAAATTCATACATGGTACAAATAAATACTCCTCAATATTATTTATGTTATTTTATAATTTTTAATATACATATAATTTATTTTTATCAATTCGTTAGTTATCAGAACTTATTTTATGTGTTTTCGATAAATAACAAGAAATTTACATAAAATTTAATATTATAATAATTAATTATTTTATTATTTATTTTCCTAAATCCAAACTCACGAAATCATTCTTACTAATATTCTTAGCTTCGTCGTAAGATTTAGGCTAAATAAAACAATTTGCTCAATTGCCTTAAATCTGATGGATCAAACCCTAAACACCAGATTGTGGTGCTTACAAAGGATTCCAAGCTTAGATCTTTTGAAGAGTGGATTAATCGGACGAGAATAAAGATAGAGTCCCATTCTACATGTCAATACTGACTAGAAATTAGAGTGAACACAATTAAGATGGGCAAAGAGAAGCCCTAAGTGGTTAATGAGTTCCTCGATGTTTTTCTCGAGAAACTTATAGGATTGCCACCTAAGAGAAAAATTGATTTTGTCATTGATTTGTTGTCAGGCACCAAGCCTATATCTAAAACCCCTTATAAGATGGTTTTAGTAAAGCTTGAAGAGTTCAAAGAGTGGTTGTAAGAATTACTTGACCAAGGATTCATCAAACTTAGTGTGTCTCCTTAGGGGACAGCTGTGCTATTTGTAAAGAGGAAGGACAAGTCTATGATACTGCATAAATTACCAAGATTTGAACAAGGTAACTATTAAGAACAAGTATCCCATACCACGAATAGATGACTTGTTTGACCAATTGAAGGATGCTAAAGTCTTTTCCCAATTTGATTTTAGATCCATATACCCCTATTGAGAATCAAGCTAGAAGATGTTCCCAAGACGGCCTTCAAAATGAGGTATAGGCACTATAAGTTCTTAGTGATGCCTTTTAGGTTGATTAATGCACCAGTTGCCTTTATGAACTTTATGAATCATGCGTTTTGAGCATTGTTGGAGAAATGTTTGATCATCTTTATTGACGACATTACGTATTCCTCTTTACCTAACCAGCATGAAGAACACTTAAGGACAGTGCTATAGATTTTAAGGGAAAACAAACTGTATGCCAAACTGACTAAGTGTGATTCTTGGCTGAAGGAGATCAATTTTCCTTAGTTATATAATATCAAGTGATGGGATAACAGTTAACCTTAAGAAGGTCAAGGCCATAGTTAAATGGAAAAGGCTAGAGATAGTTACTGAGGTACATAGTTTCCTTAGATTGGCATGATACTACAGGAAATTTGTCAAAGATTTCTCCACTATAGCTCAACCGCTCACTTAATTAACACAAAAGAATATGAATTATGAATAGATTGACAAGAAAGAGCGAAGCTTTCAAGAATTGAAGCACATACTAGTATCCATACTGATTTTACTCTTACTCAATACTGATGGGCTTTTTATCAAATTTGGTCATTGAACTGATAGTGATGGAAAATATCCAAGAAGCTTAACAAATTGATCATACCTTAGTAAGGGTAAGGGAAGAGATAGCAAATGGAAGGTACTTAGACTTCGGTACTGATGAAAGGGGGACTATTTGGATGAAAGGCATTTTATGTGTACCAAAAGATGCCTCCCTTAGGAAAGAAATCATAGGCGAAGCTCATCATTCGAGTTATTTAGTATACCTTAGAGTAGCAAAAATGTACCAAGATCTCAAGAAAAACTTTTGCTAGAATGGAATAAAGCAAGATAAAGCCAACTATGTACAAGAGTGTGAGACATGCTAAGGGGTTAAAGCTAGACATCAAAGGCTAAGAGGATTGTTGCAGTGGTTACCGATTCCTTGTTAGAAGTGGGAACATATTACAATGGATTTTATTAATCAATTACCTCTGACCTAAGTCGGATTTGATGCCATTTGGGTGATTGTGAATAGACTCACCAAATTAGCACATTTTCTCCTCATGTGAAGGAAGTTGTGATTGTTACATGACTTAATCTTTGGAGAAACTAGCATAAATTTATGTGAAGGAAGTTGTGAGGCTCTATGGTATTCTTATGAACATAGTCCCTAATTGAGGTTCACAATTTGTGTCAAAGTTTTGGGGGAGTCTACAAAAGCATCTAAGCATTCGATTAAGCTTTAGTATCACTTACCACTCCCAATCGAATGGACAATTTGAAAGGAGCATACAAACCTTAGAAAAAAAGTTGAGAGCCTATCCTATAAAATTTAAGGGAAGCTGGGACATACATTTACCCCTTATTGAATTTTCTTGCAATAATAGCTTTCATTCGAGTATTTTGATGCCACCCTATGAAGCCTTGTATGGATGGAAATGCAGGTCTCCTTTGTTTTAGGATGATATCGAAAGGTTAGCTCTAGGACTTAACCTAGTACAAGAAGTCATTGAAAAAGTGGTTATATTTAAGTAGAAGATGAATGAAGCTTAGGATCACTAGAAAAGTTGGGCTAACTTAAAGAGACAAAAAGTGGAATTCTAAGTTGGCAATCATGTGTACCTTAAGGTGAAGCCAAGAAAGAGTGTGCATCGAGCAAGGACATAAGGGAAGCTAAGCCCCCAATACATTAGACATTTTGAAATATTAGATTGAGTTGGAAATCTAACCTACCATTGGCTTTGCCATTGAATTTACTAGGACCACATCATGTCTTCCATGTGTTAGTCTTATGTAAGCATATCCCGAACCTAGATAGGTCGGTAGAATTGGAGCTGACGCTGTTGAAGGAAAACCTCACTTCTAAGGAGCACCTAGTCTACATCTTAGATAAAAAAGACTAAAAAATTGAGGACCAAAGAGATTAAGTACATTGAGGTACTACGAAAGAATCACGAGAAAGAAGAGGAAGCTACCTAAGAAGCTGAAGATGAGGTAAAGTACAAGTACTCAAAGTTATTTGAGACACCAAGAAAGTCTTCTAAAAGTTTTTAGGACAAAACTTATTTTAAGGGGAGAAGATGTAAACTCTACGGGTTTTCAGTAATCAGAAGTGAAGTTGAATAAAAGGTCTTTGGATAGTCCCTAGAACCACCCATATATAATAATGAAACCTTAAGTAAAAGAATCAAACCTAAGATGTTAAACAAAAACCCTAGAGGAACCAAGACACTAAAAACCTAGTTATATAAGTAAAACCCTAGAAATCCTAGAATGAAAACAAAATCCTAAAAATATTCCTAAATCCCATTTGAATGGACAAATACCTTAACATGACAAATAAACCTTAATCAAACTTACTGATCACCTTAAACCCTAAATTCCAAGCTTGTATGCTAATCAAACAACTATAAATGGACTTTGAAGCCTAAGGAAACCCAAGGTACACGTATAGAATACTTAGACTAACTAAAGTGTAGTATTAAAACACTACACTAAACATGCCCTAATTACGCTTAACTAGCTTAAATATGCTTAATTACCATCAATTAGCTAAAACAAACCCTAATCTATAACCAACCTTCATTACATATTAATTAACAAAAGTACAGGAGGATTAATAGCCTCAAAAATATCTTGTCCTTTGAGGAGACAAGATCTTTCCAAATTGGGCAAAAAGTAACTTAGTACATGGTATATAAAAAGACCACATTCTTCACTTCCTAAATAGCCTATGCCTTATCCCCCCTCTTACTCGTTGCGTTGGCTACCTCTCTTTCTCCTTCACTCATTTTCTTCATTTCCAAACCTAAAAAGACACTCTTTCAAGTATCTCACTCAAAGGCCCCTCGAATCTACTTGAAACCCCTTTTCTCCTTCCATTACACACTTTACTGCCACCCTCACTTACGCCACCCTCACTCACACCACCCCTACTCTACCAAACCCATCACCACTAAGAGCCACACCACCCACACACATCCCCCTACACCACTAACCACCACTCATGCTACCACTACACCATAGACCGCCAGTTACCTTAAAAAAGGGAGAGCCACTCTCTTAACTTAGTAAGTGTATAGGTTAAACTTTTCATCGTTTTTCTTTTAGGTTGATGCTAATAACTCACATTTTAGGTACTCCTAACTCTTTTACAACCATGTTTTAAATGTTTTAGGATGTTTTCATGGAAAACAAGTATGGTTACAATAGGAAAAAGGCACCTTAGATGAAGTTTTAAGACTAGTATGCAAAGAAGTTGAGCATCTTGGTAGTTTAGTATTGAATCAATAAGAAAGATCACAAACCCCCATATTCTTGAACAGCTGCCCCTTACCTAGTCCCCATCTTGTTTGTCATTCATATATTATGTATTGATAATAACCCTAAGTGAGTAAAAATATAGTGTTGATTAAGGAAAATCCACTAAACAAGAGTTGTAAGAAGAAATGTGTGGAAGCCCTAAAAACCCTAAGTTGAACACTACTTTCGCAAAAGCTTCAAATCTATAAATTTTACTTTATTAGCTTAATGGTATGATTATTTATTGTTAAGTATGGATTAGGACTTGATTAACCAAGTTAAGTAGGTTAATGATGAGCTAAGGCCCTAAATTAGCTTAGTTAATTGTTAAAGACTTAAAATGGTATTGATGGCTACCTTAATAGTCATGACTAGATCTATAAATTTGGGTAAAGTGTACCAAACTTAGGGCTAAGTTTAGGTTTAAGCCTAAAAAGGCGAGTAGGTTTAGGTCTAAGGCACTAAAGCGCAAGTTAGGCCTAAAAAGCTCTAAAAAATCCAAATTTATGACCCAAATAATAGGATGTCTAGATTTGAACCTTATAATAAAAGGCCTAAAACAAGTTATTTAAGAGGCCCACTAAATCTTAAGGCTCATCCAAGACGTCTACTATAGGCCCCTTAGTGAGTTGAAGCCTTAAGTTAAGAAAAGAGCTTGTAGGTCCATAAAAGCAATACTAAGGCTAAATTTAAAGTGTTAGGTAGAAAAATTTCACTTGAAATTCTTGAAAGGAACCCCAAAATATTAAGTACAAGGCTTAAGATAAAAAAACTAAGGCTAAAGCCAAAAACTAGGCCTAAACCTTAAAGTGACCAAACTTATCCTTTGGGCCTATGATCTTATAAGGCCCAAACTGAAACCTTGCTAATCCAAAAGCCTAAAAATGACCTTACTAAATAAAAGAACACTAAAAAACGATGAAAAACAACTAAAAGATCACTAAAAACGGATTTGAAACAAAGAAACTACACCTAAAATATGAAAATAGTTAAAACAAGGATCTAAAGCAAGAAAGCCTAAATAGTTAGTACAAGTAGAATACATATATACTTTAAATGTAATCTTTAGGTGACGAGGACTCTGAGTTCTATGCAATTGAGGATTATTGGGGCTATTAGATTCCATGGCAAAGTGAGTATACCGACCCTTATCATATCTTGCTTGTGATTGTATTGTAGAGTAGTATATATAAGGAATGAATATTCTTGGGGTTGGGATCATATGCATGTGTTTGTTTTGGGTGTACTTGTTTGCTAAAAGATGATCATATATTTAAATTACTATTGGATGTTGCATTAGGTAATTAGGGCCTTGAATTATCTATCATATATATTTGGTTGGCTACGTTCGAACCGAAATAATAACTAGTAGACCTTAATAATAAAACCAGCCATGCATTGCACGCTTATGTATTACCTATATAGGGCGTCAACACTATGCAATGGAGTGGAAGATTGTGTATGTTGGATATAGTATTATTATTCTGTGTATTATTGATTCATATGACATATTTGTATGATATGTTCTTGCCTCGACCTTTGGGATTTACTTGGCTCTAAGGAGTGCTGCCTTCTACTTGAGACCAAGTTGTGTTTGCTGCTTTGGGTCTATTGAATAAGAGATGAGCATTCTTAGATGATAGATGTAGAGAATAGGGTCTTGATGTGCCTAAATACTTCCTAACCCTGACAATAGTAGGCTCAATACTATGCTTTGCATAGTCATCAAATGCTTTGCATAGTCATCAAATGCTTGTCTACATTGCATATGCATGTTAATTCACTTGCTTGTCTTCTATTTGTCGGTAGGATAGGAAGGTTACTCTCTAAGTAGTTGTAGCTGAGCCCTTGATGTTGCAACAGGGTCTTTGGTTGGTGTCAGGTTATGGGATGCTTGAGTTTAGTTTTATTAGCATAAGAATGTTTAGTGAGAAGAAGAAGAGAGCACAAGTTGTAACTTAAATGTTATTTGGACTTTCTAAGTTTATTTACATCTTCTAGTATGATGAATAGCATAGACTATTGGTACTAATTTATTTTAGGTTTGTATGACTTATGCTAGGGGAAACCTTATACCCCAATCTTTACTTATATTATCTTAGATTTAGATATCGTGGTATAATTTATATTAAATACTCCGTTATTACTTGATATTGGTTTCTTAGTAAAATTTGAGATTGTAAGATGATGAAGGCATATTTTTCATGTTTTAATGTGAAAATTAGATAGAATTATTATTGGTTTTATAGAAATCATTAAGAAATGATACCTAATTATTTTCATTTGGACATTTTAGGAATTGGAGGATTCAAAGTAGAAATACAGACGATTTAGAGGAATTTTAAGTAAATAAAGAGGCCCGAAATGAGCTATGGCACAATTGGAATTCAATATAGTCGGTTGATATGATACAAGGCAAATGTACTTATCAGTTTTAATATAGTGGATATGAATACGAGTTAATCTCTTAAAGATCTCAAGTACTAATATTAACCTTAACTCTATTATCTAACCAGAAAATTGTGATGGGTTGAATAAATTAAAAATACTAAAATTAACAAACTAATCTAATTATGAGACTTAACTAATTAATTTAGGAAGTGATAAAATTAAGAACGACTTCAAAAAAATAAATAATGTATTTAGGAATTGTTCTCCCTATTGTTTAACATGTGACTGCTAAAACTATATTAAATTCCATCTCTATTATTCTTGACCAAAGGGATTCACAATTAAAGTTAATACCTTTCTCAAGCATATTAACCCTAATCCTAAATTATCTACCGGAATCTCTTCACTTAGTAATATAATTTAGAATCACATTAATGTATAACGAATTCTCACACAAAAGAATAACTTTCTAGAAGAATCATATATCTTATTTCTAAGTACACATGTAATTCTCTTTAATTATGTCAAGATCTCATTACACATGTGATTTCTCAATCATCATGCATAATATTATAGATTGATACTCTAGAAATATCAATTAACAATTAAAACACATAATTGAATCACGAAAAGATAGAAACTTTATTGAAAATTATCAATAAATCAAATAGTCACATCAAACCGTAGGTTCTACAATCCTAAATATAAGAATCTTAAGCTATCATAATAAAATTAAAAACGAATTGCAACAAAATCAAGAAATAAAATATGAAAAACCCCTTTTGTTCATGAAAAATCTTTTTCAATCTTGAAGTTAGGTGTTGCTTTCGCCTTTTGCTCCTCCTTTTCTTCAAGTCTCTTCTCTTTTTAATGTCTAAAATTCTGTGCAAAACTCTCATAAATCCTTTTATAATGTATTGTGAAGTTTCTTTTTTGTCACTAGATACAGCCTGAGACATAGTTGTGTCCTCAAGTTGTGTAACTTACTGACCTTAACACAAAAAATCTTCCTGTACGGACATAGCCTGGGGATACAGTTGTGTCTTAAATTGTGTAACTTTCTGACAAAAAATTGCCACTTTTCCTTATTGTTTATATAACTTCAAAACTTCATAACTCATTCATTTGAACTCTAAATTGAGTGAAACTTGATTCTTTTTTTTTTTTATTTTCAATTCAAGAACGTGTTCAAACCTTGAAATCAAAATTTTACTCAATTAAGTATCAATTTCTTTAAAAAAAAAAAACCAAAGATGTAAGGGAAATATTATAAAATCACCATATGAAATGTATTTAAAATAAGAGTTATCACTACACTTACACTAGTGGCCTTTAGAGTCTATGTTGCCGGCCTTGAAGCTTACATTGTTGGCCTTGAAGACACCACTAGCTTATCAACCGGCCTTCATTAAAAAGAAGCCTTATGTGAGCTAACCTTAGTTTTTCTTATAAATAGTCTTATGATTCACCATTTGAAAGACTTGTTTTTAGGAGATATACACTTTCCTTAGACTTAGAAAGTCATAGAACAATCATTAGATAGTTTTTGAAAAATTCTTCTATAGAATCACTTAGATCAATGAGAAGATTTTGCTTTGGAGACCAAATTTTGGAGTTGCAATTGAAGTTTATCTTTTCCAATTACAAAATTGGTGACATTTACTTTAATTATATTTATACAATTCTGTTAATTATTCATGCTTTCAATTGTGAATTTCCTTGCAATTTCAATTAGTAGTTGCGCTTTTGTTTCAAATTCCATGGTTGGTTAAATTTATTTGTAGGAATTGTTGAAACCCTAGATAGCTAAGATGATGATTGTGTTCGTATTATAGGATTAATAGATATAGGGATGATTCATGATTGTAGTTTCTATGATTTCAATTATAGTTGTTTAATTGTTAGAAACTCTAGTGATACGGGAGTAGATATAGGGTTTGTTAGAAATTCTTGGTTAATTTGATTAATTAATGTGGAAGTAGCGTTAATTGAATTAATTAGAAATTATCTAGAGATCAATGCTATGTTCGGTGATTGATTATTCACTAAGACATTAGGAATAATTGATTTAGGACATTAGACAATCACAATATCGAGAGATATATGATTGTAATTTAGAGTCGATTGTTAGTTGGAGATGCGAGATTTAGCTGATTAATTAAGGGTTTAAGTTCTTATGTTTTAAGGCATAATAATTTCACTTGAGTAACCATATAACTAATAATCTATATAATATGATAACCATTTGATTTGTATAATTTAGGGTGGATTCTGTTTTTCCCACAATTCTCAATTGATGGCTTAGTTTTAGAAATTTTATAGCTATTTTCTTTTTAATAGTTTTAGTATAATTATTAGATTAGTTAATTTATTTTTGATTGCTTGAATATCAATAAGAACTATCATAGGTTTAGTAATATTATAGTCTTTGAGGGATCGATAACCTTACTTGCTCTATATTACTTGATTTCGATCCAATATACTTGTTAGAGTATTCGCAATTTATTATATATATATGTATATATATATATATAGTTTAAGCGAATCAAGTTTTTGGCGCTGTTGCTTGGGATTGGAAATATTAAACCTTTCAATTCTGTTGGTAGTTTAGGCACACTTGACGACATGTGTTATTTTTATTCTCTTTGCAAGTGTTTTATGTGTAGGAGTAGAAGTGTTGAAAATTTACTACTAGATTCTGAAATAAAGCGCATTTTGCATCAGTTGAGATGAGAGAATAGAAGAAGGATAGAAAAGATGGTAGGCAACGAGGATAATAATCAAATACAAGAAGTTCTATGTGTACTATGAGATTATACAATACCCACGATGATGGGTTTAGCTATAAGGAGGCCTACCATTCAGCCTAACAACTTTGAGTTGAAATTGTTCCTCATTTAGATAGTTTAGACAAATCAGTTTGGAGGATACCTTAATGAAAGTCCTAATGAGCATATTATAGGATTCCTCCAATACTACAATATAATTAAGATGAACAATGTGACCAATGAGATTATCATATTACAACTCTTTCCCTTTTTGCTAAGGGATAGAGTCAGAGCTTGGTTTCATTCATTATCATAAGAGTTTATCACCACCTAGGCTGATCTTTCATTGAAGTTCTTAAAGAGATTGTTCCTACCAGCTAAGACCACAAAACTAAGGAATGACATCATTAACTTCACCAAGTTTAGTGGTGAGTCACTTTATGAGGCATGAGAGAGATTCAAGGAGGCAATCAGAAAATGCTCACATCATGGCTTGCTAGATAATCTCTTGATTGAGATCTTTTTATCATAGTCTAAATGAGACACTAAGGTCCTTAATTGATGCTGTAGTTGGAGGTGCTTTGATGGGTAAGACCTATAATGAAGCAAGTGCACTAATATAAGAGATGGCCTCTAATGCACATAATTGGCAAAATGAGAGAAGTAAGTTAGGAGCGGCAACAATTAGTGACAATAACACTGTATCTCAATTAACAGCTTAGATTGCAGCTCTTATACCTTAGGTAAGTAAACTCACCTCAATATAGTCTTTTAATGCTAATCCTATTGTTTTTTGTGAGTTATGTTCAAGACCACATTTGACTCTTGAGTGCTTAATTGGGAATCACTCAGCTCCAACCAGTAGAGAACAAGTGAATTTTGTCAACAATTTTCAATGCAGCAATTAAGGACCATATTCGAATACATACAATCCTGGGTGGCGTAATTATTTGAATTTTTCATAGAGAAACGAGAACAATGCATTTTAACCACCACCTGGATTCTAAGAGCAAGGTCTTACTCAAAATGCTCCACCTTAGCAAAATCAGTCTAGAATGGAAGAGCTCATGTTGAGCTATATGCAAAAGACTGACACCAAGTTATAGAATTAATAGGTGACTATTTAGAATTTAGAGAATCAGATTAGTTAAATCTCTTAACAGTTAAGTAATGGGCCATCAGGGTCTTTACCCAACAATATTGAAGAAAATCCTAGAGGTGTCAACATTATTATGCTGAGGAGTGGAAAAGTAGTAGAGATAGTTGATAGATGAGTTGAAGAAAAGGTAGAGATTCCAAAGGAAGAAAAAGGGAATCAGGTGGAAGAGGAACCAAAGCAAAAGTCACCAGAAGTGAAACCATATGTTCCTCCAGTCCCTTTTCTAGAAAGACTAAAGCAACAACAGTTAGACACTCAATTTTCCAAATTCCTAGATGTCTTCAAGAAGTTACAAATCAACATTCCTTTTGTAGAGGCACTTCAGCAGATGCCTTCGTATACTAGATTCGTGGAGGATTTGCTCACCAAGAAGAGAAAGATTGATGGGAATGAACCAGTAATGCTAACAAGAGAGTGCTCTATGATCCTTTAGAAAAAATTATCTACCTTGCCTAGAAAACAAAGAGATTAAGAGAGTTTTACTGTTTCTTGCACTATAGAAAATTTTCACTTTGATAAGGTTATTATTGATTCAAGTGCAAGTATAAATTTAATGCCCTTGTTTATTTTTAGAAAGCTGGGACTTAAAGATTACAAGGAGACTCATGTCACCTTACAACTTGTTGACAACAGTATTAAATACCCAAGGGGTATTGTTGAAAATGTCTTGGTGAAGGTAGATAAATTTATCTTCCCAATTGACTTTATAGTCTTTGAAATGGAAGAGGACAGAGAGGTACCCATGATCTTAGCCAGACTATTTCTTGCAACAAGTAAGGTGTTGATAGACATAGAGTAAGGTTAGCTTACTTTAAGAGTTATAGATGATCAAGTAACATTTAATGTTTATGAAGCCATAAAGCATTTTGATGATTACAAATCCTGTTACACTATTGATATTTTTTATGAGATTACTTGTGAGTTTATAGAAGAGAAAGCAAGAATAGATACCATAGAATCAGTTCTTAAGGATCTAGATGATTGGTGTGATGATAAGGAGCTTGAAGAAGAAGGTAGGGAACAGGTGTTAGAAATCAAAGCTCAATACTATGAAGAGCTAGGCACTAGTGAGAAGCTAGCCTCATCATTGACATAACCTTCAGTGCTTGAACTTAAACCTTTACCTAGTCATTTAAGATATGCTTATCTTAGAATAAATGATACTTTGCCAATAATTATCTCCTCTTCTTTGATAGGTGATCAAGAGAAACAACTTTTAGGAGTTCTGAGAGAGCATCAAGAAGCCATCGGGTGGACCATTGCCAATATTAAGGAGATTAGTCCCTTAATTTGCACTCACAAGATATTACTTAAGGTGAAGTGCAAACCTACATTACAACTATAGAGACTACTCAACCCAACTCTTAAGGAGGTAGTGAAGAAAGAAGTACTCACATTGTTGGATGCAGGTATTATCTACCTTATCTCAAATAGTAAGTGGGTTAATCCCATTCAGGTAATGCCAAAAAAAAGTGTTATAACCGTGATGAAAAATGAGGATAATGAGCTAATCCCTACTTATATTGTGACCGGGTGGAGAGTTTGCATAGATTATAGAAAACTGAATAATGCTACTCGTAGAGACCACTTCCTATTCCCTTTTATAGATTAAATGTTTGAAAAACTTTCAGGGCATGATTACTATTGTTTTTTAGATGGATATTTTGATTACAATCAAATTCATATCATACCTGAGGAAACCACCTTTACATGTCCTTATGGCACTTTTTCCTTTAAGCAAATGCCCTTTATTCTTTATAATGCACTGCTACTTTTCAAAGATGCATGATGTCTATATTCTTTGACATTTTAGAAGATTTTATTGAAATATTTATAGATGACTTCTCTATCTTTGGAAAGTCATTTGATTCATGTCTAACTAATTTAGGTTATATGCTCAGAAGGTGCAAAGAGACTAATCTACTTCTGAATTGGCAAAAATGCCATTTTATGGTAAGAGAGGGAATAGTCTTAGGTCACAAGGCGTTAAAAAAGAGGATTAAAGTTGATAGAGTTAAAGTGGAGATAATAGAGAAGCTACCACCACCCACTTTAGTCAAAGGAGTTAAGACTCCTAGGGCATGTTGGCTTCTATAGGAGATTTATCAAGGACTTCTCTAAAATCTCTAGACCTCTTTATAATTTACTTGAAAAGGATTTTACCTTTGTTTTTTATGCCAGTTGTTTGCAGGCATTCAATTTATTAAAAGAGAAGCTTACTTCGACACCAGTGATCGTTGCATCGGATTGGGAGCTCCCTTTTGAGATGATGTGTGATGCCAGCAACTATACTGTAGGAGCAGTACTTAGGTAGAGGAAAGGTAAGTTATTTCATGTTATATACTATGCAAGTAGAACCTTGAATGAGGCGTAAAGAAATTATGCTATGATAGAGAAAGAACTTTTAGTGGTTATATTTGCTTGTGATAAGTTTAGGCCTTATCTCATAGGTTCTAAGATCATAGTATAAATAGACAATGCTGCTCTAAAATATTTGTTTGCTAAAGCTGATGCTAAACTTAGGTTAATTCGTTGGATCTTATTACTGCAAGCATTTAACCTTGAAATTAGAGATAAAAAGAGAACTGAAAATGTAATTGCTAATCATCTATCTCATTTACAATTTAAGTGTTTAAAGCTACACATTAATGAAAAGTTCCCTAATGAATAATCGTATGCTGTAGAGAACCAAGGGTTACCTTAGTATGCTGATATAGTTAATTACTTGGTTAATAAGATCATACCATACGGTTTCTCATTTCAAAAGAAAAAGAAGTTTTTACATGATGTGAAATTTTATTTCTAGGATGAACCGTCTCTGTTTAAAAGTTGTGTTGACCAAGTAATTAGACATTGTGTGCTTAAAATAGAATAGCTTAGCATAATTCAGCATTGTCATTCTAAAGAAGCAGGAGACTACGTTGGTGTGGAAAGAATTGCAGCTAAAATTTTATCTTGTGGGTTTTACTGGCATAGTTTGTTTAGTGATTGCAAGAATTATGTTATATCTTGTGCTTAATGCCAAAGGATTGGGAATATTTCTAGAAAACATGAATTACTACAAAATAATATTCTAGTAATTAAGCTTTTTTATATGTAGGGAATAGACTTCATGGGTCCTTTCCCTTTATCTCTTTCAAACAAATATATAGTTTTAGCAGTAGATTATGTGTCGAAATAGGTAGAAGTAGTTGCTCTACAAACTAATGATGCTAGAGTAGTAATTAAATTTTTGAAAAAGAACATTTTTTCCAAGTTTAGGGTACTTAAGGCTATTATAAGTGATAGGGAGGTCGCATTTTTGCAATCGGCAATTTCAAAAATTGTTAACAAAATATGGAGTTACTCATAAAATTGCTACCCCGTATCATCTACAAACTTATGGACAAGTTGAGGTGTTCAATAAGAAAATAAAGCGTATCCTAGAGAAGACTATCAATGCATCTAGGAAAGATTGGTTTTTAAAACTTGATGATGCATTGTGGGCTTACAGGATAGCTTTTAAAACCCCTATAAGAATATCCCCGTAAACAAATCGTTTATGGTAAGTTATATCACTTACCTGTAAAGCTCAAGCACAAAGCTTATTGGGCCATAAAATACCTCAACTTTAATTTACAAGCTACAGGTAAAAAGATATTGCTCTAATTGAACTAGTTGAATGAGATAAGAGAAGAAGCTTATGAAAACGCTAGGATCTACAAGGAGAGAACCAAGCGATGGCATGACAAGAACATTCAACAGTGGGAGTTCGTACCTGGTCAGAAAGTGTTATTATACAACTTTTGATTGAAGCTGTTCCTAAGTAAGTTAAAATCTCGATGGTTTGGGCCATTTGAAATAGTTAATGTTTTTCCTTATGGTACAGTTGAGTTAAAAGCAGGAGACAATTGCACTTTTAAGGTAAATGGTCATCTCTTTAAATGTTATTTTGAATGGGAAAACATGGATAATGATGCCACTATGGTGGTGAGAGAGAATTCACAGTAAGATCAGAAAAGTCGGGCTAACGACTATAAACTAAGCACTTCATGAGAGGCAACCCATGTCTAACCAAACTAATGTGTTTATCTTATTTATAACTTTTATTATTAATTTTTTATATAAAAAATAGTAGAAGAGCCAACCATTGGCATTAAGGCTACCGACTTAAGAAAAGAAAAAAAAAAAAAAAGAAAAGCAAGAAAATTTGAACTCAAGGCCACCGGCCTATCAGTCGACCTACTCATATATGCTGGTATATAGAGGAAAGAGCAGGAGTACAGTGCTTTTTAAAGCATGACCATTGGTTTTCTCTCTCTCCTTACTTATTTTCTTCCTGATTTCTCTCTCTACCTTCTCTCTCTCTTTATAGTTTTCTCTCTAGATTTCTCTCCCTCTCAATCACTTTATCTCCCACATACATTTTTCATCACTCCATCTCACATTCACTCACTATCTTTACTTTTTTTTCATACCCATTTTCACTTTTTTAGTTCAGATTTGTGATTCACCATGCTGCCCATGAAGATGTAACCTTAGCAAAAGAAACAGAAGACGGCAGTCGCTCTGTTTTCCAAAAGTTCAAGCAGCGATCTACTTTCACATTAGGAGTATGTTAGGGAAAAAAGGAGGAAGTTACAATGAATGACATTCATGAATCAACAATATCTAGATTAAACTCTTTTGCAAGAGTATGGAATGGACGATAGAATCCAATAGATGGTTCTTGATAAAACATGGTTTCGATTATGTGAGGTAAAAGAACCTAGTTTTAGAAATATAGCCATTGATTTTTTGTTCACTTTGTCGCTGGAGAGAAGTGGGTGAATGTCCACTTTCACATTTCAAGTTTATGGAGAAATTCATGTAATTAAATTGAGTCAAATTGGTTATTTTCTAAGTTTATATGATGAGGAGGAAGTCAATTTGCCCAACTCTTAGCCTAGTGATATGATTGTTGAGAGATTTTCGTTTCAACTGATTCATCCTAAGCGAGATGATTTTGTACCTTCAAAGTCGCTTGCTACAACTTTCTCAGTAGTGGAGCATAAGCTACTCTACCATATTCTTGCTCATACTCTCAACTGTAAGAAGACTAGCCATAGCAAGGTAACTAGTTTTGACATGTTTTATCTATACAGTATGATTTCTAGGTATCAAATAGATTTGAGAATAGAAATAGCAAATTTTATCTATAGACAGATAGATGATATTCAGATACAGGTTATCTTTTGTGGTGAGTATATTACAACATTATTGAATGGTATGGGGCTTTTTCGAGAACTAGAGGGAGACGATGGTATTCCATATAAGCTTATTTCTGCCGCACCTTTTAGGGGTTGGGGATTGGTTAAGATAAATAATAGGCCCCATCCTGTTGATGAAGAGGATATTCCTGACAATCCTCCTATTGTTAAAGTGTCTACTTCATATCATCTACTAGCTGGTAGTTTTGAGTAGTTGAGTATTGAAATTAGAGAAGTACATAATGAAATTAGGAAAGAAAGGAAGAAGAATAAGAAGTTTTGGGCTACTATGTTCAATATGCTGAAGTCTACTATTTCATGTTTCTGGCCAATAGTTGTAGAGTAGCTTCATTACGAGACTTCCAATGCAAAGAGTAGTAGCATCGACTAAGACAGTTAGATATTTGTGCGCTTTTCTAAAAATTTTTATGTTATTTTCTTTTTTTTTTCTTTTATTTTCACTTTGCTGTTAGGTTATTTTTGTTTAGTATCCATCTATTTGGGTAACTTTAGATCATGAACTCTATTATGTACTCTTGAGTACACTTTCATGCTATCTTTGCCATTTCATGTTTCTTTGCATTTGATGAGACATATCAGATTTGAATTCTATGCTAGCAATGATCTTATGCTTGGAATTTTTCTTGTTGTTGAAAATTTGAATCTAAGGCAGTATTAGTTTTTCATTTCTTATTGCTGCAAATTTTTATTTTCTCTTGAATATTGAATAGAAGATAGTGTGGACACTGTCTATTCTAAAGTGGGGGGAAGGAAATACAAGAAATAGATTTTAAATTAAATTGAATATCAATTTTGATGTTGGTTTTAATTTACAAATAGTTATATTTTCTTATCAACTTAAACTTTACTTATTCTTAAGTATCTAGCAATGTTTAGGCCAATATTTTTGCAAAATTTTGAATTTCTTGTTTGGAATCTAGAGATTATGCAAAGAAAAATTTGTTGATAGCATCTAATTGTGATTTGAATAATTGATTCACTAAGGTACCCTACTCACTAATGTTAAGATTTTTATACTTAGTTAAAATTAATTAGTCAATTCTTTAGAAGCCTAATTTACTTAGTTTTTAGCCTTAGAATGTGAAGTTTAACAGTTAATCGAGTCCTTAAGTGAAAAGTAAATAGGTTCACTTCTATGCAAAATTAGTTAGTATATGATGTTTTTAGTTATTCTAACGGTAGTTTAATACTTAATGAAAGAGATAAGTGAAGCTTTGAACTTAGTGATTCCTATAAAAGAAGTTTGAAAAATTTTAGTGAGCATTTGAAAAGTGATGAAATGAGAGCCTTTACTCCAATAACTTAAGAAATTGAGTTTAGAGTATCCTAACTTGAATGTTAGAGTGAGGTAGAGTTCGTAGAGATCCCTTTAAAACCTGGTCACTTAGGTGATGAGCTTGAGATGTGTCGACTCAATGCACTCACTATAATAAGAAGAGTGGAAAGGCAAAAGTTCAGTATTTGAACTGAAAAGAAAAAATAAAAAAAAGAGAAGAAGAAAAGAAAAGAAAAAAAGAATGAGAATGGAAAATGGAAATTTTAAATGCAATTCAAGAAAAGAATTAAGGCTTGTAATAAAAAAGGAAGAAAACTTAGGGATAGAGCAAATACCATATGCTTTCACTACTTTGTTAACTTATTTGTCGGAATAATTAGAGGGATAATATGTTTGCTAACAGCTGTGAAGTTTAAATGGGTGTTTTTCCTTCTAGGATTGAGTATCTACTTTTGAAATAGAAGTCCTAAGTTAAACGCTTGGATTAAAATTTGCTTTCTCTAGAATGGATAGTTAATTTCCATTATAGTACTTTGATCACATGTTTTGGTTTGGTTCGAGTGATGAACATTATAAATTAATGAGTATGAAATTTTGAAATATTAGATGTCTTGAATTAGCAATTGGAAAATTTATATTTTCAACGATGAGATTTCTTTAGTTCTGTTTAGTTTGCTTGAGGATAAACAAAAGTTCAAGTGAGAGGGAGTTGATAAAGACATATTTTTCATGTTTTAATATGCAAATTAGATAGAATTATTATTGATTTTATAGAAATCATTAAGAAATGATACCTAATTATTTTCATTTGGACATTTTAGGAATTGGAGGATTTAAAGTGAAAATACAGACGATTTAGAGAAATTTTATGCAAACAAAGAGGCTCGAAAATGAGCTATAGCACGATTAGAATTCAACACAGCCAGCCTATACTTACACCAGTGGCCTTTGGAGTTTATGCCGCTGACCTTGAAGCTTACACCACTTGCTTATCAATCGGCTTTCATTAAAAAGAAGCCTTACGTGAGCCAACCTTAATTTTTTTTATAAATAGCCTTATGTTTCACCATTTGAGATACTTCTTTTTGGGAGACACATATTTTCCTTAGACTTAGAGAGTCATAGAATAGTCATTAGATAGTTCTTGAAGAATTCTTCCATAGAATCACTTAGATCATTGAGAAGATTTTACTTTGGAGACTAAGTTTTGGAGTTGCAATTAAAGTTTATCTTTTCGAATTACAGAATTGGTGACATCTATTTTAATTATATTTATGCAATTCTATTAGTTATTCATGCTTTCAATTATGAATTTCCTTGCAATTTCAATTAACAGTTGTGCTTTTGTTTCAAATTCCATGGTTGGCTAAATTTATTTGTGGGAATTGATAAAACCCTAAATAGTTATGATGATAATTGTGTTCGTATTATAGGATTAGTAGATATAGGGATGATTCATGATTGCCATTTGTATGATTTTAATTATAGTTGTTTAATTGATTATAATTGTTAAAAACCCTAGTGATATGGGAGTCGATATAGGGTTTGTTAGAAATTCTTAGTTAATTTGATTAATTAATGTAGAAGCAATGTTAATTGAATTACTAAAGATTAATGCTTTGTTCAGTGATTGATTATTCACTAGGACATTAAGAATAATTGATTTAAGACATTAGATAATCATAGTATCAAGAGATATATAATTGTAATTTGGAGTCTACTGTTAATTGGAGATATGAGAGCTGGCTGATTAATTAGAGGTTTAAATCCATAGGTTTTAAGGTATAATAATTTCACTTGAATAACCATATAGCTAATAATCTATATAATATGATAACAATTTGATTTGCATAATCTAGGGTGGATTCGGTTTTTCCCATAATTCTCAATTGATTGCTTAGTTTTAGAAAGTTTATAGTTATTTTCTTTTTAATAGTTTTAGTATAATTATTAATTAGTTAATTTATTTTTTATTGCTTGAATATCGATAAGAACTACCATAGGTTTAATAATATTATAGTCCTCAAGAGATCGACAATCTTATTTATTTTGTATTACTTGATTCCGACCCAGTATACTTGCTAGAGTATTCGTAATTTATTATATATATATATATATATATAGTTTAAGCGAATCATGAGACGCCTTGTATAATGCGCTGAAGGTTTTTGATAAAAAACGATGCTTAATCTTATATCTTCCCATATTACACAACGGTACTGCTACAACTTGATCACCCCTCCAAGTTGTGACATAGTCATTGGTTAAAGCAAAAGGTTTTTATTATTGACAATTGTAAAAGAATTAAATTTTATTAACCATCTAAGATTTTACATACTTGCCTAAGATTCATGAATAGTTTTTGCCTAAAATGGTTGGATTCCTTTAGTTAGAATTACCCTCTAAAGGGTCATCATGTAGATGGGTTTATATTAAGAATTAGCATGGAATTGAGGTTTTGAGCTCCAAATCTTAATGTGCTTTGGAACTTTGCGTTATGTGATGTGTTTTTGGAACTTCTAAGCTTTTAAATTGAAAGCCTTGATGTGATTAGGAACTTTAGGTTGATTATTCTATTTGATAGCTTTTTATTTCTTTTTCTTTCATTTATCCTCTCTCTCTCTCTCTCTCTCTCTCTTTGTGTAAGTTTCTAACAAGATGACTACTCCCCATTTTTTTAGGTTTTCTAATTGAAGATACTTTTAAACTCATAAGTGTCTATGGATAAAGTTTGTTGGGATGAGTGCCCTTCTTCACTTTAAAGGAAGATGACCTATTAATGGCACTAACTACTCATGAGTTGATACAATTGAGGTAATCACAAATGCTCTATCTTTTTTGCCTAATTGATTACCCCAACATTTTACATACCCTAATATGGGGTAGTTTTTTATAGGGTTAATTTTTAAAAGTCACTATCATAGAAAAAGCCCAATGGAGTTGGTAAGCAATGATAATTCTTTTAGGGTAGTAAAATGATTGCATGTTGTCACCTTCACCTATGTATAAAATTCAAAACAAATCACCTTTAAGGAATGAGAATCATTTCTCTTCTAAATGTTGTATAACCCTCTCATTGTTTAGGGTTGGTGTTTGAAATTTGGTTTACCTATTTACATCTTAAATTTTTTCATTGAAAGGTTACTTTTCTTTCGTAATAGGAAAAAGAAAAAAATGAAAAGCATTTTGATTATTAGCTTTTCATATGAGCTCAAAATTGGCTTCATCTATTCTTATTTCCTCACCTTAATTATGTTAAAATGCTCACTTGTGACAAGAAAATATGTCTATAGAATCTCCATGTTTGCCCTCTCTTAGATTTTAAGATAAATTCAAAAAACTCAAAATATAAGAAAAGTAAAAAAAAAATAAATAAATAAAAAATTAAAGCCCTAAAATAATGAAGTAGAGAAAGACTTCAAATAATACAAAGAAAAAATATTGAATATATGGAATAATAGAAATGACAAGAAAATCTAAAATAGAAAAAAATGAGGAAAAGGAAAAAGAAAAAAAAATTCAAAAAACAATTGCTCAATAGTCTTAATGAGGTCAAAATATCTTGCTTAGGGGTTGAAATCATTTCTAGATTATATAGTTAAAATGTGCATATTTAATTCGATAAATTTCAAATTTTCTATAAAGAAGGCATTAGTTTTCAACAAAAATTACTTTTTTATAGGCTTGGTCCAATTTACTCATTCATATAAATATAAAAATAGATTGACTTACATGAAATGTGCCTTTTAACGAGCCTCAATTTGACTTAGTAGTTTTATTTATTAATGATTTTTGTAGAAGCTAAGACACCAACAAATTGGGGCTCATAATTCTATCAAATTGATGTAATTTTAAAAATTATTCTTTCACATATGCATACTTGACTTGTTTATTATATAAGATGTAATATCAATTTTCTTAGAATTGGAGGCCTAGGCTAATTATTAGCCCATAATTGCTCTTGAATCTTATTGACCTAAGCTAATTAGATAAGGTTATATACATGTCCACTACAAACATGGCTAGAACTAAAGCTACGCATAAGTCGCTAAGGGAGCATTTGGTTGCTAAAATTAGACAAAATAAGAAAAACCAGTCAATAGAAGTACAAGGAGTATAGTACATTATTGTTTTATTGTACTGCATTATTATATCATATTTAGTTTTCATAATATTAGATATAGATTTTTGTGATGTCTTTTATGATGTATACATATGTATTAGACTTAATATTATATTTAAATATTTATACTCTCAATATTATCTAATATTTATTAAAAATATAAAATTTAAATATTATCTAACATTTATACCATCAATATTGTCTAATATATAATTATTATATTTATATACTTAATACTTATGTTTTTTATCAATGAAGTTAATTTTTATACCATATTTTTTATGAAACAAATTTTAAACATTTTGTTTAATCTTTCAAACTCTTTTCTATCCAATAATTAAACTTAAATTACAAACCAAACACTGGACAAAACATTTTATCCTAAGTGCGACTTACATTAAAAGGTGGCCATTGTTTGAAAACTTGGGGATGGGGTGTGAATTCGGCCCCAATTTTTTCTTCTTGTGTGCATGTTATGCACTATGAAATGCATAAGGTCTGCAAGTGAAGAATAGTCATTCTACCAACCAAATATAGAATTGAGTTTGTAAGTAAGAAAAAATTTATCATGTTCCATCCTTATAAAGTCAACAAAACATGCCATATATTTTTTTTCAAAAGGCATGGCACCAAATTAAGTCTTCAAGTATTTTTTACATGAAAGTAAAAAGCTAAAATGATAAATTGAAAATTTTGAAACTTATCATTGAAAATTACAATGAATAAAAATATAAAGTATTCTAAAATTAAACAAAAAAATGAACTACTGTGGTTAGTCTAGTTAGTGAGTACATATGAAGCTAGTAAACTTTTTATTTAGTTTCCATTTTTATTTGATTTGATAAATCAAGTTTTCCCCAATTTTTATACTAAATAGGTTGGGCTTAGTATGAGTTTAAATTAAGGAAATATTAAACATTAGGCTTAAAAGCTTGGTAACTCTAATGAAGACTTAGGTTTTTTAAAGTGAGCTAGCTAAATAAAGACTTTTAAAAAAATTTTGCTTTCATATTTGTGTTTGTGAAGAAATATACATATATATATAAATATAAATATTTATGTGGAACTCTAGGGAAAATTTGTTTGAAATTATTTATTGCATAAATAGTGTTGGACCTAGGCCATCTAAAACCATAGGAGGAAAACTCATTGTGCAGCACTCTGGTTATAGTGATCATTACCATTGCCTGTTTGCACGAGTTATTCCACATTGAGTTTTGATGTGACACATGATTCCCTTTTTGTAAAATGTGGAGGTTATAAATTTAGAAAACAATTAAAATCCATCCTTGGCTTCTTACCTTTTGCATAGGGAATGCGACTGTAAATATTAATTAGGGTATAATTTCATGAAACTAGAAATTCTTGAAGAAAAATTATTTTCCTAAAACTTATTTTCAAAAGTTTCAAATAAAAGGAAATCAAAATTCTTTATTTTTTTTCTCAAAGAAATTCTTCGATTTTTTTTTTTTTATAAATAAAGATTCAAGAACTTCTAAAATTGCAAGAAAAAAATGATTAGAACTATATGGTTAATGTCATTAAGTGCTAGCTCATGGTAGTTTCAACCCAATTTATTTTGCAATTGTAGAATCTACGCGTTTATCATACTATTTGCATTGCAAATTTTTTTTTTCCCTTTTGGGTGGGAATTTTCATTAATAAAAATTGTTCCCCATAGCGTGTAAACATTTGTCTTGTCATCCTTAAATTATCACTATTTGTTAACTTTAAGCTTTTACCTTTGTAAATTGTTTCTACCCTTGCAGTAAAATCTAGCCCACTAGGCTGTATCCCGTAACCCACTGGATTGCACTTTGATTATTTTAAGTATTAAAATCATAATTGTTTTCTTGTTGATATGTCCACAATACCTGTGTAATGCAATTCAAAGAAACATATTCGGGTTCGGCGATAGGAAGCGCAATCATGTTTTATTCTTTAGATGACCACGAAATTAATACGCTAGAGATATTTGTTTATCGACTTAACAAGCATTATAATCGGTACTTAAAAAGCCTCCTAGTTCAAATTTGTATTTCTGGGATATCGAGTCTTTATATGCCACTAAAAGCCTATATTATGGCACTTTAATGAGATTCTTTTTAATTTGATACATGCATATAAGCCCACGCTAAAAAACATATATATATACCTAGTGGAGAAGTTGTTACATAAAGTGACAATCATACTTATGTAGTCTTTTGACACAATGCCTTAGCTGATTTATAAAAATCTAATTTCATATTGACTCTCATAAGTGCTGTTAGGAATGTGACATTACCACCCTTATGATATTACTTTATAACTTGTGAAACATATTTCCCCCTTGATATACAAAAGTTCCTTCTAAAGCCTACTTCACTTGCAATCCAAGGAAGAAAGTCAATTCTTCCATGAGACACACTTTAAATTTAGCCCGCATAAGTTTAGAGAATTTCTCAAAAAGGGATGGATCAATTAGCTTATAGACCCTATCATCTATTCAAATTTGAATAATTAAAAGTGCAGAATTTTTATTCTTTGTGAATAGAGTTATATTAGCAATTCCTCTTGGAAAATTATTATTAGCCTGTCAAACCAAGATGTGGGAGCTTGCTTTCAACCATACAATACTTTATTTAGTTTGTAAACAAAATCAAGATTTGCTTCATCTTCAAAGCCTAAAGTAGTGGAGTGGGATGGATGCTTAACAAAAACTTCTTTTGTAAAAGCACTTCAAGAGACACTTCTGACATGCATTTGAAAAAGTCTAAAATTTTTGTAAGCAAGTCTTATGACATAGGTCTAACTGCAGGTGCATCAATTTCCTGATAATCAATTTCATCTTCTTGAGTGTAACCGTATTTCACTAGTATAATCCTATTTTAATAGCTTATCCATTTCCAATCAACTTATTTTTCTAAAGTTGATTTGGTTCTTATAATTGATTTAATTTGGCTGGAGCGACCAATTTTCGCTCATTAGTAATTTTAAAACTATCTTAGTTCATCTTCCTTTCCCCAAGCTTCCAAAGGTTCTAAGGATTCTTAGGGCTGCACAAGTATCTTGCAAGGAAAAGATCATTTATTAAGAGCTACTTTATAGTAAGTAGGTAACGAAGAGTTAATATAATTTAGAAAACTCGGGATCCTCTTTGAAAAGTTGGAGTCAGTTAAAGCAAAATTAACCTTTTACGTCGGAATCAATTATGAAATTTCCGTGATGCGATGTTTTATTGCAATGACATGGCTATAAACCCTAGTGTCCGTGTGTGATATATTTACTAGATATCAAGATAATGAAAATGGACGTATACCTAACCTAAGCAGCACTCCACTATCCGGTGCATTGTCTCAGAGATTCGGACATGTTTGTTCCAATTTTGAAGTCTGCCCCCCTACTGCGTCAATCAAACAACTGACACATGGCTCTTCGCATTTGTTGCAGCATATGGTCCCCAGCAGATTCGAGTTGGATTATTTAGGTCCACTTTCTTACTTTTAACCCATTTCACATCATCTAATGACTCTGTTCCGCCATGTACAGACACCATCATTATCTGGCCAATCCTGTCCAGTGCCACACCACCACGCCACCCTTCCAACCCTACACCGCCAGCGATCGCGATGGCCATCGGCCCATATTGGCTAACTTGGTTATTAAGCTCTCGATATAATTATAAAATTATATAAGTAAAGTTATAATTCTATTAAAAATTTCAATCAAAATTATTTTATGTTCATTTTAATAAAAAATTTTTTTATAAGATTATAAATTTATAGAATCATATTAGTTGATTATGATTTTAACAATTATTTTCATATTTGCGGTATGAATGAAAGTATATAAAATAAACCTTCCTTAATTAAATTAACTGTATTTAATGAGAGAAGAGAAAGCGTGATCACACAAAATAATAAAATTGATAATATATAATACAATATGATAGGATAAAAATAGAGTGCAAGAAAAACATAAAGGGGAACGGAGCAAAAACCAACGAGTATAATGAAAATGGGGCCATATCTACAGTTGAAAAGTGGAGCAGCAATGGGTGGGAAACAAAAGAGGGTCTTGTCCGGTATAGAAGTTGTACAGAAGACGCACGAGGGGGCAGTCTGATCTTTTGCCATTGCATTGCACTTTACACCCAGCATCCATTCAATCACTCAGCTTGGTGAAACTTTTGTCCTTTTCTGTTCAGTACACTTTCTTACAGCATGTTTTGGACTACTACTTGCAAATGTCAAGCCGTAGCCATTTTCATGGATGCTTCCATTTTCAAGCGCAGAGGTGGACCACGGCTTACTGTGGAGTTTTTGGACTCCTTTTGAGCAGAATTATCCTAATTTCCGATGCCACTCAGAACCTCCCACAGTCGGCTTGTCTTCTTTCTCTCAAAGGTCTGGCCGGTCCTGTAAATTATTTGTGGTCGACCTAATGTAACGTTGGCAAGCTACATCGCGGATTGGAATGTACTGGATTCTTGCGCATCGGATATACGTGTCGGATCATAAAAAGAGAGATTTCGGATTGTGTGTAAATGGACGAGCTGTTTGTTTTCATTACAATTGAATTTTCTCTATTTCCATTCTTTTATTTCTCTCACTAATGTAACCACTTGTAATTAAGTTGAAATTATAAAAAAAGGAGATCGTGTAATAATGATGTTATAGAATCATTCAGATTTCAAAAGAATCTAAACCATTCATTCATAAACCGATGGAAATTGAGATCAATAAATCAATTTCCTTTTTCACTCAACAGCTACCAATATTTTACTCCATAATATAATGTTTAAAGTGTAAGACTTGTTGCTCATCAATATATAGTCATGTCATCTACATATACACATATATATACACACACACATGTATGTGTTCACGCATGCTCACGAACACATACATAGAGAGAGAAAATGAGTTTGCATATTAGATAAGAAAGATATATTTTAAAATTATTATACTTTAGTGGTATGAATATTAATCTTTTAATATAATGAATTATATTTAAATCTCTTTCTCCTAAATTATAATATAGTTTGGAAAAAAAGAAAAAAAAAAGGGTATTAGACAATTTATAAATTGGTAAATTAGTCTTCCAATAGTATCAATCTTCTTATTTGTTATGCAGGAAAGAATCTAAAATAAAATCACCATTTTAAACTCCATTCTCCTTCTTATGTTTGAAAAGGCTTTTAAAAAGCATAATCACTATTCCTTAAAATAAAAAATTTTGCTTTTAAGGTGGAATTTCACTAAGAAGTAATGGTAATTCTATTTCACTCTTATTAATTACAATTAATTATAATCACTTATCCAATCTTCAGATTGACTATGACACCAATAATTAAGGTCATTATTTATAATTATTACTATATTAGCATTCCACTCCATTCCATTCCTAGGACATTTCCAATCTTAATTCTATTCCATTCCTTTTTTAACAAAAATTCTATTCCTTTGTATTCTAATTCATTTCATTTTAGACTATATTTAAATACTAAACATAACATTTGATACTTTAATTTCAAAAAATAACATTAAAGTATTTGGAAAAAGAGGTGTAATTTTATCATTTTGATAAAAAAAATATTAAATTGTTATTATCTTGGAAATTTTCATGATAACCCATGATCATTAACTGGGAATGTGATTACAATATTTCGTCTAGTTGAATCTCTAACATTCTGGTCAACCTCTAGCTTTCCTCGTTTGTTTTTTTTGTTTAAATTAAAAGCCCCCATCCATTACCAAATAGATGCATCTCACGTAGTCACATGGTATAACAGACAAAGTTCATATTAAATTTTAATGTCGGAATTCGCAGATAATTAAGTTGAAGTTGTTACACGCTTTTTAAGTTAACTAGATTTGCTTGGAATCGCACTAATCACGGTAGCACATACATATAGGGTTCCGAGTAAGATATATATAGGTGCTAATATCATTCCAATATGCTTAGTTTTACACATGCATTTTATCTCGAAGACATTCAACAGGCCTGTAAAATTTCGTGTGGAATTTCTACCGAAATGTCTAGGAAGTTCCGGGTAAAAGATAACAAATATTTTGAGTAATTTTATGAGCTGAGAGTAACTTTGTGAATTTAGGCACTTATAAGAAATTATTTTACAGACATTTGAGTGTACTTACGAACTTAAAGTAATACTACAAATTCCAAGTGTTTCTACGAAAAATACAATAGCGACTTTATGAACATTTCAGCATGTAAAATTAGTCAAATATTTGTAAAAAATTGAATGTTACAAATAGTTAAGTGAAGTCACGTTTTTTAAATGTTTTTACAAACTTTTGAGTGATATTGTAAACGTTAGAGTAAAATTGAAATAAATAAGTGAAATAATGAACTAAAGAGTTCTTTTTTATAGCAAACATGGCATATAAATTAGTTCTTCGTCCAATTACAAATTTTTAAAGGGCTAGGAACTGTAAAGTAAACGTACGAATTACTAAACTCTTAAGTTACGACTTTAAAGATATTTGCATTGTTACGAGAGAAATTGTAAAATTAAAGATATTTTACACAATTATACAAAGTTAAAACATTTAAGGGGAGCTATAATTATTGATAGTTGATTTTCTTTTATTTTTATTGCATTTTGGAAAATTTAACAAATAGAAGATTCTCATGAACGAGCAAACCATAGGTACAATTTTTAAACTAAAATTACGAACATTTTTGTTAATAAATAATTGAAATTTATATAAATATAGAAATTGGGTAGAAATAAAGGGAAGAAAAGAAAAAGTATTTCTAGTCATGAGATCACAACCCACCTATATTGGTATGCGGTGAATAGCTATCCACCGCCCTAAAATTAAAAAATATATATATATATATATATATGAAAATAAATGAAAAAAAAGGTTGATTCATATTACTTGACTATGATCTAATTTTTTTTTACTTTTTGCATTCTTCCTTTTCTTTATCTTTATGTCTAGGGGGCGGACGCCAATCACATGGGTGGGTCGTGTCTGAAATTTTTGTTATTTTTTTCTCTTTTCTTCATATTTTTATTTTATTTAGTTTATAATTTGCCATAAAAAATGAAGAATAACGAAATTTGGTTGAACGAAATGCAAAAATTTTCAGCAATGCATATAGCTATTATTGCTAGATGACAGGTGACTACAAGTGAACGCACAAGTCCACAATTGAAGAAGGATGGAAAATTTCGAAACATGTGTGAAAGAACTAGAAATCTAATAGTGACAACACTTTTCTTTTTCTTCCCTTATTTTATTTTATTTATTTATTCTTTTTGAGAGAGATATGTGGATCAGTTATATATTATCTGTTGAGTACGGCTTCCAAAATGATGTGGCTCGACCTTCAATTTCAAAGTATTCTGCTATAAATTAATTTCGCAACATCCATCACTAGAATTTTTTTCCTCCCTTCTTAATAAAGAACTGCAATGCGTGACAAAATTTAAGATAACCCTAGAATAGAAAGGCAAAACAACATGTAAGACAAATCAACCATTGAATCACCAATCAATGTATGTACCATGTTTTGTTTTACATTATTCAAACTTCATTACAATCCAAAAATGCACATCTCAACAAGATACATTAAGCTAAGATCCTTATAATTTAATGATATTGGTTTCCTAAAAAAATAAATCAGGTTTAAATCCTCCGTCTCTCATATCATACTATGAAGTTTAAAAAAAAAAAATGAAAAAAGACATCCTAGTTCTCTTCAATTCTACAGTTCTCACTCAAACATCCTCTAACAAAGTTCTCAACCTAAGCATTTGATAATATTAAAAGAAACTCAGCCTCCTCCTTTGTCCACAATCAAAGGAACCTTTGTCTCTTCTTTCGTCTTTGTTTAGGAATAAATCATAGATTTAGGAATCCATAGATTTGCTAGCTTTATAAAAGGTGACATATTCATATCCACGACTAAGCAACATTCATGCATTCAATCGAGTCCGCATGAGTTTCCACGCAATATTCGATTCACACAAAACATATGAACCCCACACACTCTGCTATTTCACCTAAGTTTTCGTTATAATACAATTAAGTGTCCATCATATATACAATCATTTTCTCTTAGGTGTCACCTATTGATTCGTTGTGATGAGGGAGAGAACCTCACATGTTAAATTTATCAACATCAAATCCTCAGCTCATCTTCACGACAGACATCACCATCACTAAACAAATATAACCTCTATCATAATTCGCAGATTTGCAAATATATATTAAGTTAAAATGGCTCGTCGACACACTTTTTGGTGATTACCCTTCCTCCTACTTGAAACGTTACTTCTCACCTTAGCACCTATTTTAAACCAACTTGTATTATTTGATTGTAGGAATAAGTGTTGTATATATACACATTCATGAATGGTTCTGTCAATCAATTCTGTGTTTGTCTTACCCTTCGAGGTCATTATTATGACATTCATAGCCATGATATATCCTTTTATTAATAGATCCAATCAGGATTTATCATTTATTACAATGCACATACAAGAGATGAACAAGTAGAAAAGAGAGAAAGCACAAATGAGATTTAATGTGGAAGAACCAAAAGAAATCGGATGAAAAATCAAGTGAAAGTCTAAAACCGAACCATTTGTGTAACAGCGTGGTACAAAATTCTCACAATCTCTTTGGAATAATGCTTCCATGACTGCACCTCGCAGGATTTACACGGCTCTCTGATGGGAATCAAATTCCATGAGACCCTTTACTAGAGCTAGGGCAACTAAAGGTTTGCAAAGTTTAATAAGTTAGATCATATTGTGCATTCCGAATGGTGATGAGCATATTTACTTTAATATTTTTGGTATTAACAAAAATATTAAGTTAGGTCGAAGGTACATTATTCAACTATCAAATGAGCTAACACACATGTGAAATGTAGAGGAAATAATGGTGGGAACTCAATCCGAAGGTGTCATGTGAATACAATGGAGGTTGATTGGTCAACCATTTACGCGAGGATATTAGGTTAATGGCCAACCCCTATGGTCAAAGGTCAACATGGGGTCATCACGGGGTCAATAATGGTCGATTTAAGGTTTAGGGCCATGCTAGAAGAGGGTTGGGTCATTTGGATCTCCCTTGGTGTTCGATCATGAGATGGTATTTTGAGTATTTTTGTCTATGTCTACATTGGTTTGTTAGTGTAAGGGTCATTTTGGTTTAAAATTCTAATATTTCTAGATTACTTAAAGCGTTTTGGGTCATAAAATATTGGCTTAGATAGAGGATTATTCAAAACTTCAATCAAATTGCACATTAGCAATGGTTTAATTCTCAATGGTATTGATTCGATAAAGTTAGTTGCTTTAGCATAATTGTTGTGTTGTTTCGGTTCACAAAAAGTCAAAATTGTTCAAGAATTAGTTATTTTTATCCATCATACATAACATATATATAGTTATAGGAGGCCTCAAAACCTTTAACTTAAGTAACAAGAAAACATAAAACATAGAACTACAAAAAGCATAAACCCACTTTGACCTTTTCCTCATCTCTTTACCTATTAATACTCCTAAAACCTAAGTCTAGTGTGAATTTAAAATAAAAATCCAACAAATCTCTACCTTAACTTAAATTTGTATGACTTAAGAAATGTAAAACCACCTAAACTTCTACAATAATTAGCTGTTTCATTCCAAAATGCTAACCTACTCACCTTTAGGCTATTCAGTGCATCATACTTACCTACTAACTTCTCATCATCATAAGCCTAGATGATGTTGTCCATTTAGTCCAAAAACATGCATGAGTAGCTTTGAACCTATAATACCTGGAAAAAAATAAAAAGGGGTCAGTAAATAATAAAAATCATATAATAAAATTAGAGGCATTTAAGTTTTGAACAAGAGGTATTAAGGTCTTAAGTTAGGATTTAATGAAGTGTAATAATGAAATTTCAAGGATATGTTAACCTAGTTAGTGCACAAAATATTACGTTGTTTTTCAAGAACTCATTGGAATGCTTGTGCATTATAGGATTGGACTCCTCTCTAGCAAACTCCAAAAACCTTGAAGGTAAGTGGGATTTTTGTTGATAGAGGAGAAATTTTAGATTAATGTGAGAATTTTTATGGTGGAGCAAGAGTAATCCATGTAAAGAAGAAAAACATAAAGTTTATGCAACCCTAAAGGACCTTGGTGAGTAAAGATTCGATTTGCAGTATTTGAGATTTCTTTTCTAGACTAAGAATTTTATGTTGATATTTTAAGATTATGAATAGTTGGTTAAGGGAAAATCAGAAACCTTAAAGGATCGATAGAATTAAGGTAAGTATCTTTTCGTAGAATTTTTATGATACTTATTCTTTTAACAAGTTTTGGAAATAATTGTTGGTTAAACAATACAGTAATAAAATTTATTAGGTAGTGCTTATTTGAAATAAGAGTTAGAGATGTGGAAGTTAAGGGGTATGGTTGATAGGATTTTGATGTGAAGTTTAGTTTTTCTATAAGTTAAGGGTATTTTGAAACATGTGTTGAAGTTTTAGAGGATAAATTGGTTTTATGAAGGATTGAGCGAATAAAAGTAGAGTTTTCTTTTTTGAAGAATAGTGAGTGACATGACCGTTTAACACAACCATGTCCCTAGTCGTATCACTAGTAGGGATGTCTTTTTTTGATGGATTATAGTGAATTACATGATCGTTCAACACGACCATGTCTCTAGTTGTGTCACTTATAGTAGCAAGAGTGTAACACAGTTAATGACATGGTTCGATTGACACAACCGTATCATAAACCATGTCATAGGCCATATTCCAATAAGTTGAGTTTTTATTTCTCTTTTTGTTTTATTCCTTTGTTATATCAAAAGTATACCTCTTTAGTATTTCATTTAGTGAATTTAAGGAGAATTAAATGATCTAAAAGTGAGTTTTAACTAAGGAGAAATTGATTATTCAATATTTAAGAAAATTTAATGAGTATTTATTTTTTCTAAGATCTAAAGCTAGGTACAGTTCGTTGGTAATGGATTTTAAATATCTAAATACGTGACACATACTTGTTATATGTAAGTATTAAGATAATAAAAATTAAAATGAATTTAAATGTATATTTGGCTTAAGTATCTCTTTGTTACTTGTGCTTGGCTTGTTCTAAGAGCCCATAGTAGGTGATCCTTAGTAGGCAATCCCAATGATCTATGTAACATATTGTCCCATGTGGAGTCTCACATGAAAATGATTCGGGATAGATCTAAGTATTGTAGGGGAGCCTAAAGAGGTATGCCTAAACGCTAGGTTATGATGCGATTATAATGTAAACGAGTCGTAAGGACCACTATTTTCTATTGTATGACTAACATAAAAGTAAAGATAATTAAATGAATTGTATGGATTACTTGTTTAACATTTCTACGTATGTAAATATGTATCGTTTGATCATGCGCATATGGTTATGTGTTACATACTAGGCTTCAACTCACCTTGTCTTTTCTTTTTCCCAGCCATAAGTCAAGATGATGTTTATGAAGATGGTAGATATGGAGATTTCACTAGTTATTAGAATGCTGGAGTTGAAGATTGGAATGATAGCTATTACTACTTGAATGATACTTTTGGAGACTATTATTACGATGATAGCTAACAGTATTGAGGATAATAATAAGGATTGTGATAGGAACTGTTGTTGAGACTTGTTTTATCTTGCAATTACTATTAGAACTAGTTGTTCAATTTCATTTACATTTTTTTTTTCTGCTATGAGAGACAAGAGATTTATTTAATTTTGTTGGTACTTATGGAGTATTTACTAAGGAGTATGAATGTTATACAATGAGAGTTTTATAAGATACCAATGCTAGTGGTTATAAATGTTAAGTTTGAAATATTCATTATGGTTTTTAAAGCTTAACGTATTAGTAGAAGACTAAGGACATGTGGCGGTTTGTGGTGCTCCAGGTTGTAGGGCATTATAGAACCATTTTATTAGTGACACTTCATTTAATACTAGCTATCACATGTTAAAAAATCCAAGCTTCACCTTCCTTTATGCTCTATATTAAGTCACTAGCCACTCATTGGACATATCAAACTTGAGCTTTCTCCAAAATGATTCACCTATAGGCTTACTCTGTTAAACTCCTAGGTAAAGAAAGATAGACAAGTTTATTACATAGTCAAATAACTAAGCGTCTTCAACGCATAGCCTACTGCATCAATACACAAAACCCTATACCACAGGATCAACATCCATTACAAAACCGCTAAGAATCATTAGTCTTTTACTATTGGAATAAGTTATAGACTCTACTTTGCTCTTATAATTATTAAACCTCCATAGGACTTAAGATTTCACTGTTCTTTAATAACTAAAGCAATATAAACAGTCTTAACACATACAACACATTTGACACAATGGACAATCTTAGCGTGTATTCTTACCAAAGCTCTACCTACATATGCATTACTCAACCTTCCATCAATGCACACTTATACAAGATAAGCTGCATAGGACTATAGGTTTAAAATCAATCTCTTTACACCTTATAAGGAACTAACTTATGGAAATCCATTTGTCCATTAAGAACACATAACAAGCTATCGTTATCTAACTTAGCTACAATTGCATTAATAGTTGCTTTACTCTTACTTCCTCACATCTAACATCAGTTCTGCCTAAATAATGAAAATATACTATAGACATCCAAACTCCCCTTAAGAACATCTACAACCACTAGATCTCCTTCAACTTTTAGCAATTAAACCACTTGCAAAATGCATTGTCTCTATATATTGACTATAGTCCACTTATCTTTACTCATCAATTGTATCCAAAAACTATAAATGAAAAACTCAAGAGAAAACATCAAATATTGAAAGTCTTCTACCTTCTTCTCCCATCAATACGATATTTAGTGCTTAGGCTTAATAGGATTCCTATCCCAAATCTTACATTCCACAAACGTAATTTATGCATCCATTAAATTTCTTAACGCCATACTATACTCTTGTTTCAATAGATCACAAATCCTAAATCTCTAATCTCCTTTCCTCACTATCAATTCTTAGTACACACTAAAAACCATGGTCATGTTGCACCCTTATCAGGCTTCCATCAATTTATTGCCTCAACTTTAGTTTGTAGCCACCCTTATTTCGACTCTAATACTAGTTTGCTATGACATGAACAAAAATGAATAAAATAGGTTAAGAATGAAAACTTAACTTAGCTTGCTTACTTATTGAAAAAAAAAAAAAAAAAAAATCCAATCAAAGATATTATTCAATAGATACTTAACATCCTTATAGGTGTAATACTTGATTTGTAAATTAAAGACCATTTTATTATTATTTACTAGACATCTTGGTTGTGCTTACTTAGAGTATCATTGCTAGCTTGTTAACAAAGAAAACGACAAAAAATAAAAATAAAAAAAAAAGAAAAAAGAAAAGTACATTGGCTTATTTTGTACTTCTCTTTTTATTTTTAGCCCTTATGATAACCTATAGCACCGTGGGAAGGTTAAGGCAACCCTTCCAAGCCTCTATAAAAATTATCAAAAGACAAGAAAGAAATTAAGAAAATATCATTATAAGAAATTATAGCTTTATTTGCTAAAGAATCTACTACTTTATTGGCCTCTCAATAAACATATGTGAGAAGCTTATGTGTAAATAAGGAGGCATTGAGTGTGTTGTCTTCATGAATTAAATTCCAACATAAGCAACCCATGTTAAGCCATTGGATTAATAAATCAAAGTTAGATTCAACTTTGATCTTGATAAGATGAGAATCCTTATAGAGTTGTACAATCAAATCTCTTATTGAGTGTATTTTACTTCTCTTTCTTGTCTTATTTTCTTACAACTATTAAGTTTGAAAGATTTTTATATCTCTACTTTCCTCAATTTTGATCTATATCAAGTCCTTTCCATCTAATGTAAATTTGCTTTATGAAAAACTAAAGAAAAAATTTTAGTTGAAAAATAAAAATGTTAGAATTAACTAGGTGGGTTGATTCTTAAAAAGAGATAACAATCTTTGAAAAACAAAAGATTTTGGTTTCATGGACATTAAAATTTAGTTAATTCAACCAAACTTGCTGTTTTTTTTTTTTTTTTCGCTATACTAAACCTTTGGGATTTTTCCAAGGATTCATATATGAATTAATCCAATTAATGGACCTACTTTAAAGTGACTACTTCACTTAGCATATCCACAAAATCACTACCAAATAGAATTTTTGTAAATTTTTCTTTTCTTATTAAACTAAGAATATTGATTGATAAAACTAGATATGAGTAATTGAGAGAATTTTTTCTTTCAAAGACTAAAAGATATCGTTTAAGTGCTATTAAGGAAGATGAACATTTTAATTCTTGCTGCTTACGGATGCCAAAGTATTGCAAAGGGATCAAATCGTTCATAGGTGTTTTTTGGTCCTTTAACTAAAAACACTTTTGCTATTGTGTTTTCTTTTATATCTTTTTTCGTTTTTTCAAAAAATTTAATCCTTATTATTTCTTCCTTGTCTTTTTTATTCTTTCTTTACCCTTTTTATAAAAATGGTTCTTATTATGAAAACCATTGTATTTTTAAAACATAACTTCTATTACATATGATTTTTATTTCATCAATTAAATATTTATTATTTTATAAGAAAAAAACTAAGGGATAAAGGGATTAGAAATAATGAAAAGATAGTCATTTCTATGGAAAAGATGATCATTTTGTTAGGATCTCATGGAACTCATTCATATGAAAATGAAAAAAAATAAATGAAATTATCTTTAATTTAGATTAAAGACAAATTTTTCAAAATTTTAGAGAAAAGGAGAAAGAACTTTAGAACAACAGTTCTTAAATTTGATTATGAATGGAATGATCCTTTAGCTTTTACTAGTGCTATTTATATATTTTCTATAATAAATAATTTCCTAACAAACTTCACTAGTTATAACTATTTATTATCTTACTTAACTAATTAATCTTAATAATTGCAACTATTCACTAACTTGTTTAACTAATATATAAAATTGTAACAATTTCCCCCACCGTTGACAAAAACCTTATCCTCAAGGTTTAATAGAACAAGATAAGCAAACAAATAAAAATTAACTAATCCTATTTAATAAAAGCAAGAATTTATCAATAATACTTAAGAAACTTAAAGCATTCATTATCGATTTATCATTATAGAACGACTTTCCTTGTTTATGACTTAACACTTCAAAGCCCTTGAATACTATATTTAAGAATAAGTGCAACTTCTTACAAAAAACATATTGCCCATGAGAAATACAAACAACAACTTCAATGACTCCTACTATTATATCAAAGTCAACATTAAAGAGAATATTATCAACCACTTTCATATTTTGATTCTTTGGAGATCTAAATAGTTGAATTGCCAAAATTTCTTAATCGTGCAAGAAATTATCTTTGATATTAATCTTGGAATCTTGTTGTTTTATAACGGCAACATTTTATTAATCATTGTTTTGAATAGTTTCTTAAAATTTATTTTCATTCATAATTTCTATAGTTGAAGTAATATCTTTGTCATACCGTTTCATTAATTCCTCTTCTTTAATGTATTCAACAATTAATTGTTCTAGATGCTTACTACTTTCTGCAAGTTTACTTAAATCTTCTTAAACTTGGTCAAATGATGCCATCACTTTCTATTTTGATGCTTCTATTTGCACCCATATTTGCTCTAATGAATTTTGTGTTTGTGCCAATGCAATAGGATTTTAAAATTGATCATGATTGGAAATGAAGAATAAAATTAGATAATGAACAAAATTGAACAATGAACAAAATGATGATGACGGCAAAAGAAAAGAAAAGAAAAGAAATAAATGGGATCGAATCAATGAGAATGAATCAATGAGAACGAATTAAGGGGTATAAGCATTGAGAGCACAATTATTAAGATCTCATGTAGCTCATTCATATGAACAAGAAAAAAAAAATGAAATTGTCTTTAGTGTGAATTAAAGACAAACTCTTAGAAATTTGAGAGAAAAAGAGAGAAAACTTTAGAACAATAGCTCTTGAATTTGATTATAAATGGAATGATCCTTTGGCTTTTACTAGTGTTATTTATATATTACTTATGGTAACTAATTTTCTAATAAACTTTACTAGTTACAACTATTTATTATCTTACTTAACTAATAAATTTTAGCAAATACAACTATTCACTAATTTGTTTAACTAATATCTAAAATCATAGCATATTTGCCTTGGGATAAAGGAAATTAATATTGTATTCTTTAGAAAGAAAAACCCTAAAATAGGACTCTTTCAAAATGATCAAAAAAATACTATAGTTAAAATCAACTCTTCAAAATGTGAATTTAAAATATATTGAAATTGGTTTTTAAAAAGCGGAATAGCTAACTTTTAATATGCAATTAGCTCTTTAAGAATCGATTTTATTATTCATAAAAAAATCGACCTTTCAAAAGCCTATTTTAGTTTAATTATACCATTTAGTCATTAATATTATATTCTTGTCTAGTGGTTAGGACATTAAGTTTTAACTTAGGTAAACAATGTTCAAATCCTAGTAATGGAAAATTTACCATTTTACAATACTTTATTGCTTATTTTCTTTTAGTAAAATAAAAGATGCTTTTGGGGTTCAAACCATAAATGCTAAAGTCAAGGTGCAAACCACTAACCTTGAAACCAAACATACATTCCTTACTATTTTAGTTCATTTTAAATTTGTATTTTAAAGAATTGATTTTAAGTATGGTATTTTTTGGATTATTTTTGAAAGAGCTTTATTTTAGGGATCTTTTATTAAAAAAAATACAATATTAATTTCTTTTTCTCGTTTGCCTTATGTCTATATTTTATGTGTCTATCTTCGGGCCACATTGAAAAACCTTGAGAGGAGGTGGAGGAACTAGAAAGGGTTGTGCAAGAATTCTCCACGTTCTACATCCATCTCCTATAATAAGAGATAAGATATCTATCTCCTCCACTTTATTCCTCTTTCCTTACCTTCTCTCTTTCTAAGTAGGCTTTTAAGGGGAAAGAAAAAGGTAAATTTCCCTATTTAGGTGTATATCAAACTTAGAAATATAAATGAACTACATAATTTTATATAGATATAATTTAATAATAAATTTAATCTTAACAAAAATTTTTGTAAAATGGAAATAGTTTAAACCGATATAGTAGCTGACCATTACTAGAAAAATTATATCAATAATCCCTAATATATACTTAAATAAGAATAATATGCATATCAAACAAAATTGGCTAATTGAATATTAGTGAGACATATGTATGTATAATATACACACACACACAACATTTGTCATATCATGCATAATAAGAGTAAGCAGGTAAGCCTATTGTATAAGATATTTACCTGTACCTTGCTCTACTGAGTAGGTTCCTAGTATATATTGATAGTTAAGGTAACTTGTCACACCCTTATACCTATACTCTAATGTGTACAGGATATAGATTATATGTTACTATATACCTACTTTGTAATGATAATTAAATAATATTAATAAATAAAAAAATTAATACTATTGTGTTTTTTTTTTTTTAATTTTAGTCTTAAAGAAAATAACAACAAAAGTTTAACTCATAATAAAATTCCAAGACTATATGTAATCGGTGTTTACTATCGAGTTTCATTCTCTTCTTCTTCTTCTTTTTTAAACCTCTCCCTTCTTTTATTATCTTTTTTTTTTTCTTGCATCATCATTCCTATTTTACTAACTTTAGTTAAGTGAAGTCTTAAAAATATCTCATTTTTAACTTATCATTTTGTATATTATATTGCAATTACTTGCAAATGATATTTATATGTTGTGTCTAATAATCTTATGGTTTGATAAAAAATTTATTTTGATGATTTAAAAAGAAAGGACAAGAAATTTAAGCATGATCTAATCAAGAGTTTCAACATTTCCAATAGTAAAAATGTTCTTTATTTTATCTATAGAAATTTTATAGTCTCAACTCAAGATGCATTACAATATATGTAAATTATTATCGATAGTATAGTAATAATTTTAATATTGATTATGCATTCAATACAAAGTTTTGAAAAAAGATAAAGTAAAAAAAAATCACATGTTCCATGGGGTACCTTGTATCTAATAAAATATGTTGGGTATATGTTATAAGGTGGTTCCAAGGTGCCGTAAGGTTGGTTCCATGTACAAAAACTTAGGAACCTATATGATAGGAATCAACTCTTCAAATCGATCATGTATAGGCAAGCTAGAGGACTTTAAGTGCTCATGCGAAGAATATTGGCTTAAAGCTCTATCCAAGATAAGGATTCCTATTTCAATCTCCATATTTCACTTTATTGCTGACTCGAGTAAAGAGCTATTACGTATGCTAACATGGTTCTTGAAGCTGCTGAGTAGATAGGTTGATCTGTTGAGTAGCCATACTAATCGCCAAGCTTTTTCCAAGACTTAGAGAGCATTCAAGCAAACCAACCTCAAATTTCTGTCTAAGTTGAGCTCTTGAGCCGATTAGCATCTAACCTTAGACCAAGTCGAACTATGAGATGCCTGACTTGAAGGAGATCTAGACATCTTTAATTGACTAAGCTTTAGCCTAAATTAAATTAGGTCGGCTTTGACTATAGACTCTTTTCTTCACCTTTGACTGAATTGTATCATACTCTAGACCACAAACTAATATGTGATACGTGTCTTCTAGCATAGCATTTCAAAAGGATTCTTTACTTTTCTGCATAGAATATTCTTTTCCTTTTTTACCCTTTTTAGTATATTTCACGTTTCCAAATTGTAAATTACCCTTTTTGTCTTTTCCATATATGCTTGTAACCCTAGTGAGGCCAGTATATAACCCCATTTGTTTGTACATAGATAGAATCCATCACTATATTTGAATATTACAAGTTTCCTTTATGAGGAACCTTAATGTTCTTAACTCTTATCTATTTTCTTTAGCAAGAAGTAATGATGAGTGACCCTATGGTTTAGATTAGTAAGTTATATTCGACAGATTGTAGGCCGAGTACGATTAATTGGTGTGTCATATCTAGTTGGTAGCTGCTTAGATTTTTGTTAATCTTCTTTTATATTCTTTCGATTCATTTTGTTTTGGTGCTTCTCCATGTATTCGACCTTGGAGATGCATCAATATACCTGTAAGATAGAATACTAATAGGGCTTTATAACTTACCTACTCTATACTCGCTCATTCTTAATGCATGGCACTCATCCAATATAGATTACGGATGTTTCCATAAAAATGAACAAATAAAAGCATGTTTATATGCATTAATATACAAATTTATATTCATTCTTATGAAAATACTTTTGCAATCATAATTTATTTATTCAGGGAAATAAATCCTATAAAGTTAGTTTATGTAAACCTAAAAATCAATACTTAAGATTATCTACATTTTTTAAATATCTTATAATATAATTATGATGTCATCTTCTTTTATATAATCCCAACCATTGTTTACATATATTTATAATTTAAGGAGATAACTTTAAATAAAAAATTAAGAAAATAGTAACTTTTCATGCATTATGCATGCCTTTAACTAACTTCTCATGATTCCTAAAAATCAAACTATCATTTACTATCTTTCACAAGTCCATAACATCCCTATTACTCTCTTTTTTAAAACACAAGTGCCATCACATTATTACAACTATAGCAAACATGTCAACCTAACATTAGCTTTGATTCCTTCACTTCCCTTACAATTTTCATAAAAACCTACTAATCAATTTGGAAAAGAAGTGAAAATTCAACTTCAATTTTATTAGATATATGTCACATTATAGCAAAAAATTATAATATAATTTTATAATATATCATGTTTCATATATATGTATTGCACATAAACATATAAAAAATACAAGTGCATCATATAAAAGCATAACTTGTCAACATAAGATTGGAGAAGGGTTTGTCTAACTACCTTGAATAGTAAACAATATGTAAATCTAACTACCATAATTGAATAAAAAAGATCTTACAAATCTCCTATAGTATGTTGTTTGCAATAAGATCTAAAGAACACATAGAGGTATACAAAGAGTTATGTAATGTGTGTTGAATATTGAATTAGTTAAATTTGTTACAAAAGGATAAGATCAGTATTTATATTGATGCCAAGTTGACCAACACGTGTTTAAACTAAAAACTAAAGCTTATCTCTTATGTCTGAATAAATACTATACAAGTGAGTGTAACACCCCTCTCAAGTAGGACTTTTGAAAAGGCTTAAGTTGGACTTAAAGAAAGAAAGTTGATTTTCACTAACAACCTTTGTCATGAAATCTGCTAGTTGAAGAGATGATGGAACATGAGTGATACGAAGGAATCCATAATCTACTTGATCATGAGTGAAATGGACATTAATGTTAGGCAAGAATACCTATCAAATTGTAGTAACTAAATTAACTTTCGATCCCTTAGGAACTTTGACTACTAAGACTCGTTAGATCTCTATTATTTAACTGACAAATTCGAGTTCAAGAATTTAAAGATACTAAAATTAATTACAGCAAATAATAAATTATCACTAGGTAAGAATTTTTCAAGAACTAAGTAAGAAAGTAATAAAATTATAAACTACTTCAAGATGTGCAAATCGTATCTAGATCTTTGCTTTTCCTAGATCTAACATATGATTTCCCTTAAAAATAATCTAATTTATTCTTTAATCTTTCTTGATGGGGAGAATTCTCCACTAAAATTGATTATTTTCTCAAGCCAATTAACCTTAATTTTGAAATCATCTATTAGAATCTCTTCTCAGTAGCATGTCCTAAGATTGCATTATTACATAATGAATTCTCTACAGTATAATTCAAGATTCTAGAAAGATTTTATAAATTATCTCTAATTTTACAATAATCTTTATCAACTAGGCCTAGATCTGATCTTATAACAAATCTCTCCATTATCTTATAAGATATCAAATTCTAAATTATTACCTATGGAAGTAACAATCTAAGTCATGAAGCTACATAGTTGAATCAAGAAAGAAAATAAAGAATTAATTAGATCTAATAAAAAATCATGTCACATGAATAGATCTAGGTTCTACAAGACCTAGATACCAAACATCTACTCTCTATACATCATAAAGTAATAATCTTGACTCAAAGAGTAGAGAAAAATAGACATCATAAAGTAATAGTCTTGACTTAAAGAGTAGAGAAAAATAGAAGAAAGAATCATGAAATTTAAGAAAAATTGAATCTTAAAGTCTTCTCAAAGCCTTATTGATGAATTGCTAACCTTTAAACCCCTCACTTGCGCCCATCTCTAAGGCCTTTAGTCTCTTACTAGGAGGATTCTCTCTTGTCAACCTACTAAGGATGAGCTCCTATATGCAAAAAAGCTGTAGGCTAACTCTTTGAAGTCCCAACTCAAACACACTCTGCTCTTCTCAAATCCTTGTTTAGTTGTCGACTTGCTAAATGTCGAAGCCGACCTATTGAGTGCCAAGTTTGAGGCTACTATATAACGAGCCCTTCTCTTCCAGCTTATAGAGCTACAGAATACTGAGGCCAAGGTCACTAGCTCTTTTCTCCCAATATATAAAATTGAACCATCATTTAATCCCCTCGGCAGATTCAAGCATAAAATAGCCCTAGCATCATTTCAACATAGATATGACACCCTAAGATTCCTAACCACGTACCTAATAATAGGCTGCCACCTATCCCTTATGATGTTGACCTCAGTGAATGGGTTTAAGCTTGCCAAAAGCTTAGAAAAGGAAGTGATGGGAAATGTACGAAAGAACAAATACGAATGAAAAGTAAGTAAAAACCTACAAACAACCCTAATAGATATGACACACCAATTAGAACTTTTGAGGACTTATGGCACAATTCGATATAACGTACGAATCAATCTAGTAAGGTTACTTGCCACCTAACCTTACTCAAGGGTTAGGATAAGAGTGATGTTGAGAGTAAACAGGTAGTGTTTACGTAAGGACAGAAAATACTTAAGTGTATTAATGATACTGAATTTAATGATTATAGTTACAAGTACAAGGGATATTTATACTCAAGAATTTATGGCAACATGCCTAAAAGGGAAAAGATGAAAAAGGCATTTTCTAATAAGGAAGTGATGTACGAAATACAAAAGGGTAAAAATGAATATTCAAGGAAAACAATTATTGGTATAACGGATTCTATACATGATTTTATACATGTGGTGATGCTGTATTGGTGATACTGTTGGAAGATGTGAACAAAAAGTACAGTCAGCTTGATTGTTCAAGCAAGGGTAGCTTAGTCAGTTAATCTCTCTATCTCAGCTTCTCAACAAGGAAGATGCCAAGTTATTAGTCAGTTCGGGCATGGGTGAATAATCTACAATTTGAAATACTATAGAGAGATGGGCAGTCATTTAGCTTGACATAAAGAGTTATTCGGCAAAGAAGTACCCGGCTTCGACATGAGTCAGTTGGAGTATGAGAATCCGCTTTGCTAGGCCTTGTAATCCTCCGGCTCGATTGTGGGTTAAAGAAGTAGTAGCCTGATTCCTATCACCTTACTCTTTTAACAATTGCACTATATTCCTTTTTATCCTTGGTCATATTTATTCTTTTTTGTACATACTTGGATTCTCTTTCATACATTGTCTTTTATGTAATTTTTCATTATTGTATTTTTGCCCTAAAGGACTTACTATAAATAGTCCTTTTTACTATAATTGAAATAATCTTAGATGTTTAAAGATATTGAATATATTTGTTCTTGCAAGATACCCTTCTCCGAGTACATTATCTTTTATACTCTTATTTAATCCTACTAAGTAACTCGAGATTAGTAGCGAGTGGACCTTAGTATTAGCTTATGAGTCTTATTAGGTGAGATACTAAGTTGTGTTGTGTTCGTTGTGCATCATATCCTCTAAATAGCTTCATGGAAGCTACTATGTTTGTTGACTTTCCATTCCTTCATTCTTTGATACTTTGAAGGACCCATTGTTACTACTTCCTACGGTAAGTCCTAGTGATTAACTTAGCTCCTAGACACATTATATAATTCTAATATCATAGCTTGAGGTTACAATCAAAAGCTTAGTGTTGGAATATTTCTTGTTACTGTATATGTTTTGTTATACTCTGTTTCTCTAGTATAAACAGAGTAAGTTCTTAAGTCACTATGTGAAATCGCATTATCAAAGTTATATGTAATCTTCTATCAAGTAGTACAATCCTTGAAAGTTTTGTATTGAGAATATGGAATCCTAATGGTTAAGGAGAGATTAATGATGACAAGAGTAATGCTTATGGTCATGGTTGAGTTACTCAATAGATCCTACGAACTACTAACAAGCAATTGCAAGACCTTACTGCTAATGGGGCTAACCTAGCTATCTCTATATAAAGGATATTAGGGGTTAGGCCATAAGAGAGAGTTGTTGAATAAGGCCAAGAAGTGAGAGATAGATTGAGAAGATAGGTAGGTAAGCATTGAGCACTCGAAGCTATCAATGTGAACCCAGCTCTACCTTGATAGGTTGAAAGTATTGTGAGGAGGAGACTTGAGCTGGATGGAGTTGAGGAGTATAGGGAGAAGTAGTAGTATGACGTGTTCAACAACAATAAGCTTTGAGCCCTTATAGGAGCCGAGCATCTTAAAGTGTAGATTCTAAGTTTTAATATGTTTGGTAGTGCTAATGACTATTAGATTGAGAGGAAAAGGTTAAAAAAATATTTGACTTCTATGATTATGAAGACTTTGTAAATATTCGAGTGCTTGCTTTAGAATTTTCTTTGTATATAGCAATGTAGTGGAAGAAACTGCCAAAAGTAAACCAAAGGGTTGGATGTGAAATCCGAACATGGAATGAGATGAAAAGAGTTATGAGGAGTAGGTTTGTTCTCGAACACTATGATCAAGACACTTTTCGATACCTCTAAGAACTCAAACAAGGTAATTGATCAATAGATGAGTATGTTTGGGAGTTCCAATTGCTAATGATCTAATGCAATGTTGAAGAGCCCGTAGCATGGATAATAGCATAGTTTATTTTTGGACTAAGGTTTGAAATTGGTAATATAGTGGAAGTATAGAGGCTTAGAAGTCTAGATGAGACCATCTAAGTATAGAAGGTCGAAAGGTAGAGACGAAATTAGATCAGTTGAGTACTAAGCATCCGACCTGGTGTGCTAAGTAGAATTAGTATGCCAAGTCGACTAGGATACGACTAAGATTAATATAGCTCTAAGGTTAACCACTGAAGTTAGATACCGAGTAGACCTGATGATGGCTAAGGAAAGACTAAAGTCGAGGAACCTAAGGTTCGAAAGGATCAAGGTTAGAGCTCTAGTAAGAAGACTTGAGACATAAAGTGTTTTAAGTGCCTTATTTTCAGATACATAGCTAGCTAATGTCCTACTAACGCATCATGACCATTAAGGGAGAGAAGCTCTAATTTGAAGTAGAAAGTGCTAGTGAAGGTAGGGAAGAAGAAGTAGGAATTGACCAACTACTAGAAGAGTTTCAAGAAGATTCAGATGTTGTGATCTAACCTGAAATGTGAGACTACTGCATAGTTATGTGAGGATCTCTTAGTACCTTTATCGCTGACGATAATGAACAAAGAGAGGACCTCTTCCATATAAACTCCCAAGTGAATGGCAAACTATGTACTTTGATCATCGATAGAGGGAGTGGTACTAATGTCATAGCATAAGGAGTAGTAGAGGCTCTTACATTGATGACCTATCCTCATCTTAAGCCTTATAAGATTCACTAGCTGAATGAGAACGAAGGCCTACTAATTATTGAGCAAGTCAAAGTGCTGATCACTGTTGGTAATAGATACAAGGACGGGGTATTGTGTGATGTTCTGCTCATGTGCGCTTTACATATGTTGCTAAGTAGACCGTGACTCTATGATCTTAAGGTACTCTATGACAAATATAGGAACACCTTTATGTTCTAAAAGGATGGGAAGAAGGTTATACTAACCTTAATGAGCCGTAAGGAGGTCCAAGAGTCATAAGAGAGGAATATTAGATCGCTACATAGGAAGTCCTTAGTGATATCCTAAGCCTAATTTTCCAAAGATGTTAAGATGGAAGAGTGTATATTCTTATTGGTTAGAAGACTACTAGAGTTAAAGGAAGTTTGAGCCTTACTTGTTGAGGTGTAGACATTACTTCAAGAGTGTGTTGACTTATTTCTTGTTGAGTTGTAGAGAAGTTTACCCCCTATCAAAGGGATAGAGCATTGCATTGACCTCCAACCTAGGGGTGCCCTACTTAACTGACTTGCTTATAGGCTTAATCCGAGCAAGCAACTGAGCTGAAGAAACAAGTTGACGAGTTGATTGAGCATAGATATGTCCAAGAGAGCATGAGCCCTTATGCTATACTAGTTATAATAGTGCTGAAGAAAGATGGCTCATGGAGAATGTGCATTGATAGCTAAGAAATCAAAAAAATAGCTATCAAGTACCAATATCTAATCCTATGATTAGATGATATGCTCGATAAGTTGTATGGTGTGCGAGTATTTTTAAAGATCAATATGAAGAGTGGCTACTACTAAATCTAAATGAGACTTGGAGATGAGTGGAAAATTGCATTCAAAATAAAGGACGGTCTATTTGAGTGGATGGTGATGTCGTTTAGTCTTACAAACTTGTCGAGAACCTTCATATGACTCATGAATGATATTTTGAGATCCTTAATTGGTAAATATGCTATAGTTTACTTTGATGATATTTTGGTCTATAGTGTTGATCTCATCTCCTATGTCAAGCACTTGAGATCTATAATTGATATCTTTTATGCTTAGCAATTATTTGGCAATTTGAAGAAATGTGTGTTTTGTTAGAGTGATGTGGTAATCTTTGGTTATGTTGTTTCTAAGGGAGGTATCAAAGTTGATGATAAGAAAGTCTGAGCTATTCTCGAATGGCCGATGTTGACCAATGTTACCGAATTAAAGAGTTTTCATGGTCTAAGTTCATTTTATTGAAGATTCATTTGGAAATTTAGTTCTATAGTTGGCCCATTGACTGAGTTGACTAAGAAGAACTCTGAATCCAATTGGTTTGAGAAAGTAGAATAGTTATGATGAGATTAAGTCCAAGTTGACTTTTTCCCTAATACTTGTCTTATCCGACTTCGAGAAAGTTTTTGAACTAGAATATAACACACTTGGAGTTGGCATTAGAGCTATTCTCATGTAAGAACATCGACCAATTGCTTATTTCAGTAAGAAGCTCAAAGGTGCCACACTAAATTACTCAGCATATGATAAGGAGTTCTATGCCCTTATATGTGCACTTTAGAACTGGCAACACTACCTATTGCCATAAGAGTTCATAATCTACATAGACTATGAATCTCTTAAGCATCTCAAAGGCCAATGAAAACTCTCTCAATGTCATGCTAAATGGGTCGTGTTCTTGGAAACCTTTTGCCATGTCATCAAGTACAAGAAGGGAAGAATACTTGGGTTTGGCATGTTCTTGTCACAACATTGTAGGTTAGAATACTTGAGTTTAGCACCTTATCTAATCAATATGAACACGATCCATATAATGGATCTTTAGTGGCCAAATGCAACATTGGAGGAATAATATATGGGTTTTACTTAAGTCAAGAATTTCTAATGAAGGGAAAACAAGTTTGTGTGTTGAGTGGTTTAGCTAGGGACCTACTTACCCGAGAAGCCCATGATGGAGGCTTAGCCAACCATTTTAGCAAGAAGAGAACGACGAGTTGCTAAAAGAGCACTTCTATTGGCCTGAGATGACGAAGGATGTATGCAAATTTTTTGAATAGTGTGAGGTATGCAAACGAGCTAAGGGGAGAAATGGACCATATTGAGAGTATATACCTCTACCTATACATGAGCAGTCATAGATCGATCTAAGCATAGATTTCATGCTCGGCTTATCGAGAACACTACATACATATGATTCTATTATGGTGATAGTCGATGGTATAGCAGCATAAATCACTTTATCCTTTACCACAAAACCAATGATGCTTTATTTGTTATTATCCTCTTTTTATAGGAGATCGTGTAGCTGTATGGAGTACTAAGGAGTGTTGTATCTAATTACAATTTGAAGTTCTTGAGCTTCTTTTAGCAAACCCTATGGAAGAAGCTTACCACTAAGCTTATGCTCAGTACTTCTTGCCATCCATAGATTAACAACTAGCTCGAAGTTGTGAATAGAACAATAGGCAACCTTCTTCAAGCTACTATTGGGAATAATCTACAAGATTGGGATCTCTATCTACCCGTCATTGAGTTTTCTTATAATCACTCCACTCATAGTTTGACAAGAAGGATGCCTTTTAAGGTTGTCTATGGACTCAACTCGAACTTTTTGTTAGATATAATTATTGGCTCGACCTCCCTAAGAGAAAGTCAAATTGGCTTGTAGCATACCGAAGAGTTTCATACACTGTATAAGAAGGTTGTTGAACAATTAGTCAAGACAATAGCTCAATAGAAAGACCAAGGAATGATTTTTAAGAAGGAGGACAAATAAGTTATCACTTAGGTCAAATGGTCCTTTTAAAATCCTTTGGCATATCAACAACAATGCTTATAAGCTAGAACTGCCCAATGGATATGGGGTGTTTCCCACCTTAAATATTGCTAACCTTATGCCCTATGTGCCAAGAGAAGAAGAAGAAGACCAAGATTTGAGGGAAAATCTTCAATAACCTTACGGAAATGATGGATTGTAGACCTTCGGACCCCTCACTTACGCCTGTCTCTAAGGCCTTTAATCTCTTACTGAGAGGATTCTCTCTCTTTAACCTACCAAGTATAAGCTCTTGTACATAGAAGAGTTGTAGGCGAACTCTCTAAAGTCCTAGCTCGGATATACTTTACTCTACTTAGACCCTTATCCAATCACTAACTTACTAAGTATCGAGGCTAACTTGCCTAGTGCTAAGTTCGAGGCTACTATACACCAAGCCCTACTCTTTTAACCTACAGAGTTGCTACTGACCTATTGAGTGCCGAGGTTAAGGTCATTATACGTAGAGCTTTACTCTCTTAGTATTCAAAATTGCAACATCATTCAATCACCTCGACAGCTTTAAGCACAAATCAGCCCTAGCATCGTTTTAGCCCAAATATAATGCCCCAAGATCCCTAACTACCTAGCTAGTGATAGGTCGCTACTTGTCCCTTACTTTTCTAACAATTGTATTATATTTTCGTCCTTTGTTAAATTTACCCTTTTTCATACATACTAATGAATCTCTTCCTTACATTGTCTTTTATGTAATTTTCCATTATTGTATTGTTTTCCTAAAAGACTTAATATAAATAGTCTTTTTCACTATAGTCGAAATCATCTTAGACCTTTTCAAATATTGAATATACTTGTTCTTGTGAGATACCCTTTTCCAAGTACATTTTCTCTTACACTCTTATCTAATATTACTAAATAGCTCAAGATTAATAGAAAGTGGACATTAGTATTAGCTTGTGAGTAATATTAGGTGAGGTATGTTTGTTTATGCATCATATCCTCTGAGTAGCTTCATGGAAGCTATTCTGTTTGTCAACTTTTTGTTCCTTCATTCTTTGATACTTTAAAGGATCAATTGTTATTACTCCCTATGGTTAGTCTTAGTGATCAACTCAGCTCCTAGTCACATCACTTACTCTCTTGAATGTTCTTGGCTTGAAAAAAATCTCCAAAAGTTGTCTAATAATTCTCTTTGAAAAAATCTAAAGAGGCTTTATATAGGAAATAGCAAAATAAAGTCTATGCAAATGATACGATTGGAGACACAATCGTATCCCTTGGTTGTATAACTTATTTCTATTTGCGTCTTCTCTCTCTCTCTTTTTTTTTCCTGCAAAACTGGGAATGACATGACCAAGGACAAAGTCATATCCTTTGGTCGGGTCACTAGTTGTGATACTTTAAAATTAGCTACAAATTTGCTTAGGAATGACATAGTAATGTCGTTCGATTGTGTCGATCTTCAAATCTTCATAACTTGCTCATTTTAGCTTTAAATTGAGTGAAATTTGTTTGTATCTTCTCATTTTCTTTTATAGATTGTTGCAAAACCTAAAAAGCAAGATTTTACTCAATTAAGTATCATTATCTAAACATAAACTCAAATTTCAAGAGGAAATCATGAAAAATCACAATGTAAAGCATATCCAATTTAGAGCTTATCAGACGTCGACTTCAATATGCTTGGTTCTACCGTAAAAGCAAGGATTCTCTACAATGAGCCTAGCGAACTTACTATTAGTAAAGAGATCAACAGGCAACGATTTTGCAAGTTACAAATCTTTCAAAATATTTGTGATCCAATTGCTAGCACAATGCTTTTATATTTTGCCTTAGCCAAAGAAGTGGAAATAGTTGGCTACTTCTTTATCTTCCCTGACACTAAAGAAGTTCATAGTAAAATACAAAATCTAGATAATGACTTGCGATCTAGGTTGCAAACATCCCAATCTACATTAGACTATGCTACAAGCGATAAAGCACTATCAAAGGAAAAATATTAGCCTTAACTAACTCTTCCTTTCAAATGCTTCAAAACTTAGAGTGCAACATGTAGATGAGAAGATTGAGGAGCTACAACAAATTGACTTAATTATTGAGCGACAAAAGAAAGATCAGGCCGAGTGATCATAAGATATAAAAGCCTCCCAACTATCCCTCTATAAACGGTAGGATCAATAAGTAAAGTGCCAAACTCTGCATCAAGATGTAGCTTGTATGGAAATGCTGTATAAGCTGATTTAGAACTTGTTAAACCCACGTCTTGAAGGATATCCAAAATAAATTTTTGTTGGTGCAACAAAATACCATGAGGAGTGCAATACAGTTTAATCCCCAAAAAGAAACATGTTATCCCATGGTCCTTTATAGTAAAGGCACAATCAATAGAGTTTTTAACTTCCTGAATAGCATCAAGATTGTCACTTGCTAATAGAACATAATCAACATATATCAATGAAGCTAAGAAACCAGTCTCATCTTGTTAAGTGAATAAAGCATAATCATTCTTGGATTAACTAAACCTTACAAACACTAAGAATTTAGTAAATTCCTTGTTCCATTATCTTAAGGCTTGTTTAAGCCCATAAAATGAGTGAATAAGCGTACAAACCTAACCACTAGCTATCTTAGTATATCCTTCGAGTGGAGTCGTATAAATCTCTTCCTTAATGAAGCCATATAAGAAGGCATTGTTCACAACAAGTTAGTGAACATGCCAATTTTGAATAGAAGCAATAGCAAGAAGTACTTTAACAGATGTTAATTTTACTACAAGAGAAAAAAATATGAATATAATCAACACCCGCTTCTTAACTATACCCTTTAGCCACTAACCGTACTTTATATCTCTCAACTAATCCATTAGCTCGATATTTTGCTTTATAAACCCATTTGCTTCTAATAGGTTTCTTCCTCGATAGCAAATCCACAACTTCTTAAGAATTAATAGCCTCAAAGGCATTCAACTCCTTCCCCATAGCCTCATTCCAATGAGGATATTGTTATGCTTCATGATAAGTTCTAGGCTCATGGATAGATAATAAATTTGCCAAAGACACTATATACTCCTTAGGATAATGTTGAAATGAAGTAGGAGAGAAAATTGGATACAATGATGTTGAATGAGAAGAAGACAAGGATTATGTTGCTCTTGAAGATGCATTAGTGTAGATTGAATAAATGAAATACTGAAGCCATATAGGTGGACGCTTAACTCGACTAGATGTTTGAATTGGAACAACTTCTTATGAGGAGGTTGGTTCAAGAACTATTTATTGTAGGAGTGTATGTGAAGAAGGTTGGTTTGTATGTGTATGAACAAGATCAAGTGTCAGTTAAATAATGGAATTGTCATCTTGATACGGTAGTTAGTAACGAAACAACAATGGGTGTTTGAGGTTCAAATGGGTATGAAGAACAGGGAGTGAAACATAAGTTTTGATGGTGAATGCGTATGGATATCACGCACCAAGACACAAACAAAATTAGGGGTTTGAGCTCGAAATAGGGTTCGATACAACTCACGAACACTAAATATTACTCGAGATTCAAATGAGGGTTAGATATGACTCACTAACCGACTCAAATGAGGGTTCACCATAATCTTAGGGTCAAGATTGATAAGAACAAAAGAAAGATTAACAAGTTATTTTATACTTAGTAATTTGGTAAATGTAAGCTCTAGGAGCTTAAGTATAACCTTACTCGAGAGAGGAATATTCTTTTCTGTCTTATATGTATGATATCTCTACTATTTACAAATGTTGTTATTTATAGTAAATCCTAAACCTTAGTGGCAAAACTGTAAATAATGTACAAGGCCTTAAATCCTAAAGAATTGGGCCCATAAATAAAATAAAGACAAACATGTACAAGAATGCAAAACTGTGCGTTTTATAGGTGCATGCTATCATTCGGCATCTCTTTGAAGGAGCAAGATCCAAACTGGGCGAGGTCGGCAATTAGATGTTTGGGTTCAGGAAGGAGTCCTTGAAGTCTCATATTACTTGGCCGAAACACCAGAAAGGTTGGCCTATAATTGTTGAGTTCTAGAATTAGTCAACACTAATCTTTCCATGTTGTGCCAAATAGTTCTCTAATCTTAAGTATTAGGCCGTACGATCTCTCATCTTCTCAGTAGACGACAAAGTTGATGCTGAGTGGATCCTTTTATTCCTTTTGTCCTTCTAGTACCTACCCAACCTTAACAAGAGTTGATTAGCCTTGGCTTGGGATAAGTCGGCCTCTTCTTGCATATAGTCAGAGGTCGATTCCTATCACATCTAGTGTATAAGGAGATTGTATAGGAGGAAACATAGGAGAATAGGTAGCTGGAATAAGATCAAAAGATTCATTATGTTTAAAGGAAAAATTTGTTTAAAAAATTGAACATCTCAACTAATGAAAACCTTATGATCATCAAGACCATAAAGTTTGTCACTTTTTGTTCACATGGATATCCTAAGAATATACAACATCTACTTCTAAGGTCAAATTTGTCTTTAGATTATAGAAGTGTAAATGCATAACAAAGGTAGTTAATAACTCTAGGATTATCAAATGATGGTGGATGTTGGTGAAGTGTTTGATAAGGGCTTTACCAATTGAAAGATCGAATAGGCAATCTATTTATAACATGAGGAGCACCCAATATACACTCTCCCTAAAAGTGTTTTGGTAGATTTGCATGTTGCCTAATGGCTTTAACAACCTCTAAAAGATGCTTATATTTGCGTTCAACTATGCCATTTTGTTGAGGAGTGTAAGTAATACTCTTTTATTGAACAATCTCAATCTTTCCAAATAAAATTTGACATTCAGAATCAATAAATTTTGCACCATTATCTAATCTAACAAATTTTGATGTAGAATTAAAGTGATTTTTTACTTAAGCAAAAAATTTGGTGAGAAGTGTAGGTGTTTGTGATTTGTGTTTCATAAGAAAGGTCAAGTGCATCTTGTTATGTCATCTACAAATGCGAGGAAAAATTTGTCTCCAAAAATAGAAGTTGTATTATAGGGACCCCATATATTCATGTATTACAACTCAAAAGGACATGATCAATGAGAGATACTAGAAGGAAATAGTAATTTATGAAACTTTGATTGTAAACAAGTATTGCAAAGAAAATTACAATCTTTGAATTGATTGGATTCAACCAAGTGTTTCAACTTAGAAATTGACACATGACCTAGTTTATTGTATAAAAGCTCTAATGACATTAGCTTATTATCAAGCAATACAAATGTATCTATTGCAACTACATGAGAATGAACATTTGTAGAAACATAAATACTACCATTGCATGATTCAAACTTTAAAATATAGAGTCTAAAGTGAGCATTAGCTTAAGTAACAACAGTTTTAGAAGGAAGGTCCTGAAATAGATAGTTTTTAGCATTAAAGGTTACATTCCAATCATAGTGAGAGAGTAATTTGCTGATAAACAAAAGAATAAAGTGAAAAGTTGGTATGAACAAAACATTAGTCAATAAAATGTTATCATTAATGTTCACATCTCCAATAATATGAACAAAGGTTTGTCTCTTACATGGAAATTTAACTTTGAGTGGATCTTTGAGACTATGTTTGTTGTGTAAGATATTGGGAAAAGGAGATACATGGTCTGGAGCACCTATATCAATAATCCATGCATGAGAATTTCTATTAGTAAATGAAGCAAAAGTAGTAGAGCAAGTACTTGCAAAATTTACAACATGCTCTTCTTGTTTTCTATTCAAAGCTTTAAGAACCTCTTCACAAACTTTTGCCATGAGATCAGAGTCATTAGTTATAGCAAGATTAGCACATTCATCAAGTGGAGTATCTATACCTCTATGACATGTCTCTACCTTATCTGCTTTTTGAACATTTGGTTTCCTATCCTTGCCAAACTTACACCAATTTAGAAATCCAACAAGTTCAAAACATCTATCCACTATATGTCTAGGCTTCTTATAGTATGTACAAACCATCCCAGTTCCTGATCTGTTCTTTCTTTCAATCTTTATAGACTTAGCAGAGTTCTTGATAGCATAAGTAGCCAGCACATCATCAAAAGCTCCAAGTAAATCATTTCAATGTTTCTATTTCCCAACTTGACATATAAGATAATATGCTCAGTTAATAGTTGGCAAGGGATCTATAGAAAGAATATGATTTCTCACACTTTCTAATACTTCATGTCGTCCCATTAGAAACTCAATTAACTTGTCTTGATTCTCTATTTCTTGATACTTTTCTTTTAGATAATATTTACATTACTCATGTGCATCATAATCACATATTGATAATTCACAAACATTAACCATTTCATCCCACAACTTCTTCAACTTGTTAAAATATACAATGACAGACATGTTGCCTTGTTTTAGAATTGACAAATCATGTTTCAATTGATATATTAGAGGTCCATTTGTTTGTCCAAACCTCTCACAAACATTATCCCAAAGCTCTTTTGATGACTTAACATACATAAAGGCTTCAGTTAAATCCTTTGTCCTAGAATTCAACAGCCAATAGCAAATCATGTAATCGCATCTAGTCCATTTCCACAATTCTACAACATTTTCTTTTGATTTAACATAACTACCTTCTATAAACCTTAGCTTTATCTTTGCTCATAATGCTAATTTCACCGATCGACTCCAAGCAAGGAAATTCGATCTATTGAACACTACCTTTGTTATTACGATTCCAAGATTATCAGTAGTTGAGAGATATAACTAATCATTTTGTTTAATAGCCATATTCCAAAAACAGATCACAAAAAAGAAATAACAACAACAAATAATGAATGAAAGTTATGATAAAAAACAAAACTATCTAGACCATAGCCATTGCTTTGATACCATAAATAATATGTAAATCTTAGTACTATGATTGAATAAAAAAGATCTTACAAATCTTTTGAAGTATATTGTTTGCAATAAGTCGTAAAGAACACATAGAGGAATACAAAGAGTTATGTAATGTGTATTAAATGTAGAATTAGTTGAGTTTGTTACAAAAGGTAATGCTTAGTATGTATACTAATGTTAAGTTAACTGACACATGTCTAAACTAAAACCTAAGGCTTATCTCTCACATGTAAATAAATACAATACAAGGAAGTGTAACAAAAAGCTAATACCATTGTAACTAAGTAGCATGAACACCGATCTTTTAATAGGATGGATCAAATTCAAATCCCCTTTCTTCCAAGGTTGTAATATGTAATGTAGTTGAAAAAAAAAAATGTCTACCTTGAATAGATTTCGTTGTCAACTAGATTAATTGCATATAGCGATTCACAATAATTTGCAACTCATTATATTGTATCAACCATGTAACAAAGAATAGAGCAAATCCTCTAATTTTACTTTTTCTAAATTTTTTATAAATTTATCTTTTTAAGATGCTATCACATGTAATGTATAATTGATATTATAAGAAAGAATAACACATCATAAAGATGTCACAAAATATTTTATAATTTTAAACCATCCCAACTATTAATTTGTAAATTTAAGAAAATTTAAAGAATGCAAATTAAATACAAAGAATAGTATTAGATGTGATCAACTATAGCAATTAAAATTTATTGTCTCTAAGGAAAGAATCCACCATTTTTTTTAACCAACTATGGTACGAGGGAGGGGAGATTCAAACCTAATCTATAATAATAGGAGACTAGTGGTAATACTACTAGGTTACAATAGCCTTAGCGGGAAGAATCCATACTAATAATGTAGAATGGAACAAATAAATCTTTTTACTCTTGGTATGTTGTAATCTGGTTCATGATGGTGCCAACAACCATATTAGGAGGGTAAAAATTAGTATTATTTGTTTTCTAATCTAACAATAAAGAAAGACGCATTATGTTAGGCGTATAAATGGTCCAGCAACAACCGAAATAATCAAAATTCTCATCATTTCTCTCAATTACCGAATGGATGTACGTAAATGTGGAGTTAAACTCTCCCTTCTACTTTTTAATTTGCTATTTAATAACAAACATTTAATAATGACTAGTGTCATTATGTTACTATTGAAATAAATGTGATTAAAGAAATTTAACAATGTCACCATTAACAAATATGGTGGATGAAAAGGTGATGTATAAAAAAGACAAAACTATTGAAACTATATATTATGATAGATGGTGAGTAGGCAATTAGTGGAAAATGCTAATTTTGGTTGATAGCTTTAAATAGTGATTGAAAATGAACTACTCTTTATTTTTATTGACGTGTTTAGCAATGTCAATTATGTGGTATATTAAGTGATAGGAATCAGCCTCTAACTATATCTAAGACAAGGCCAACCTGTCCCAAGCCAAGGTCGATTAACTCTTCTCGAGGTTAGGCAGGTACTAAAAGGACAAGAGGAATAAAAGGATCCACTTGGCATCAAGTTTGTTGTTTGCTAAGAAGATGAGAGACCACATGGCTTAGTATGTAAAACTAGAGAACCATTCAGTATGGTATGGAGAGACTAGTGCCAACTAATTCTAGAACTTAGCAATTATAAGTCGATGTTTCTAGTGTCTTGGACAAGCAATGCAAGACTTTAAGGACTCCTTTTCGAACCCAGACATCCAATTACCAACCCCATCCAGTTTAGATCCTACTCCTTTCAAGACATACCGAATGACTACATGTTGACTTCTAGTGTAAAACATATAGTTTTGTATTCTTGTATATGATTGTCTTTATTTTATTTATAAGCTCATTCTTTAAGGTTTAAGGCTTTATATATTATTTACAATTTTACTACTAGGGTTTAGGACTTGCTATAAATAGCAACATTTGTAAATAGTAGAGAGATCATACATATAAGACAGAAAAGAATATTCCTCTTTCGAGTAAGGTTATACTTGAGCTCCTAGAACTTGCATTTACCAGATTACTGAATACAAAATGTAATCTCCTAAAATTGAGTTTAGGACAACTAAGCTTAGATTTAGGGCTTTGAGGGAAACTTATCTAATTAAGCTCAAACTTTACGACTAGAATAAAAAGTTAGTTGAAATATTATAGTAAAGTTAGATTTTAGTAACAATGACCCAAAATCCCAATTTTTGCCCTTAAAAGTTGGAATATTTAATATAGTACTAAAATGTTCGGAACTCTTAAAATCGAACTTAGATTACAATAAGAATTTAGAGATAAGTTAATTAAGCTATAAAATGAGATAATATAATATAATTTACTATATAAAAATACACGTAATTTTACGAGTATACCTGATATAAATAATAATTATACTCGTAAATTAATCCTAAATTATGTAATTATATATTTATTGTGTTGAATTCATGAAATTAACTTTAGAACATATCCTAAAAATAAAAGATATGCTAGAAACTTAATTATATGAGTATAGTTATATATTACGCGTGATATTCACAAGGAATATATACTCATATATTAAGTAAATAATTAAGTATTAATAAAATATACTCAAAATACCCCAAAAAAATTGCAAAATATTATTCAAAAGCCTTCCAATTGCTGATTCACACTTGGAAATTGCTGGAAAACATCAAAGTTGGATAATTACTGAATCAAAAAGTGAATATATAAGAAAATGCCACCTCCTACTTGCAATTAATGAAGGAAAAAGCAAGAAAAAAATAAAAAATAAATAAATAAAAAAGGAACTGACCTAAACCACTATAAATCTATTGAACAAATCACTTTACATCTTTTGGAATCAGAAACAATAGAAAGAAAAATTAGAAAAAAATCGTAGAAAATAAAAAAAGAAGAAGAAAAAAATAGAGCAATTACCAAGCTGAGTTAGTTCTTAGGGTTCCCTTTGATATGCTATTATGCTACTTCACCACCAAGGAGTACCCCCAACATCTGGGTGTTCCGACATACCCCCCCACCCCACGGCTGCTGGAAATACTAAGAATAGCAAGGTCAAATTCTTGCCTTGTTTTTTAAGAATTTTTAAAAATTAGTAAATCCACCCAGAAAATTAAGAAAAAAATTTTATTTAGGTTATTTTAAACATACTTTGATGTGATATTTTTATTTTTGAAAAATTCGTAATATTTAATATACTTTATTAAGAATTCTACTGTTCACTCGAATGTATAATTGTAAAATAAATATACTAAATAATGTTGTTTCTAGCTAAAACTTTTTGTGTAGGATGTATATGATATATAGGTAATTGCTATGTAGCCCAAATTTTGATTTGAATAATTTTAATATTTATTGCATTTTTAGGCCTTAAATTAGCTTGAAAATAGGCTGAAATTATGAATTTAATAGAAAATTATGAAATTAATTGATGAAATGGACATGTACTGATCTATAATAAATAGTAACAGTATTGAGTCAGATTGAAATTAATTTGGTGCTAAAAGAATTATAATTGGATAATTTATCATAATTTAGGGGTAAAATCGTCAATATGAAAATATAGGCAATAGGTCGGAAACTTGAAACCAAATGATAACTGAATTTCCTATATTTTTAAAAGTCTATGGAAATTTCCGGGGAATTATTTGATCACCCGAACTATTTATTACGAATTTATTAAGTAAAATAGATTAAATCACAAGTCGAGATGTATTTGTAATATTAATAGGCTAAAATGAATTAAATAGTTAAATAAAAACTATATATAGGATTGCTAATCAGATTGGATTAAATGGAGATTTTTATTATATTTATTAATATTTTCTGATCGGGATACACTTTAGATGTATTAGAATTGAGTAATACTTATATTGTTAAAATATAAGGACAAATTAGATAAAATATAATTTAATAATGTAAATTATGTATAATACGATCATTTTTATATAAATATGTATAATTGTATTAAAAACTCAAACTACCCATTAAAAGCCATCTCTAGAAACAGGATTCGTAAAACGTATCATTAGGTCTATATGAATCCAATGATACTAATTTTGTTGAAATCGGACAACCTTAAGTAATTTAGCCTATGACTATATCATATTCAAGAATATACATATTTCGGTAACCTTACCAAAATTAAAACGTGAATTAATAAATAAAAAGTACGTTTCAATACGATCGAAACGATATATAATACATGATAGTATATATGATGTACAATATCGATAATTAATAATTTAATTCAATATATAGTGATAATATGACCGTATATTATGGAAATAATATATATATATATATAACCATTTTAGATTAAACCCTAATGTTTTCGTAATTATTACAAAAACTGAATTTGGATCTTTTGTGTAGTTAGGACCTTCCAATACAAAGACGGTTGACAATTCAAGTCAGCAATAGCGAATGTTTAAACAAGTAAATTGGGATTGTGGCTTCTCCGCTTGTTAGGGTACTATTTAAAGTATTCGAGGACCCAAGAGTACTTCTGGTTGTGTTTATAGTTAGATGATTATGTGCATGCTATGTGTGTGAATAATACTCGATTGTGACAGGAGTTCAACTCTTTGGTGTGGTGTTCTGCATATTTACATGGATTCTGTATTGTGTGAACCTGTTGGTCACCCTTGATTAACATTAATGGTTATTCAACTAAAATGTAATTGGACATGCATAATCACCTGTTAGAGGAAACGATTAAGAGTGTTAGGCCAAATACCAACTTCCTTCGATGAGGATAGTTGAAATGGTCCTTTTCCCATCTTTAGTCAAACTAAGTGACATGCGAGGAGGTTGCGGTAAGGTTGGGGGCTGTGGTTCGAAGGCAGTTATAGGAGGAGGGTGTTCTCCATTGCACAAGCCTGGGTTTGGTCTGACTTGAGTCACGATGAAACTCCTCAATCCAGGTTGAAGTAGATGTAATTTCTCTAATCTCACAGTAGACCGATTAACACTGTGCGATATTTCATTTGAGTGATTGCATTGCATTTCATTATAATTATTTAACCTTATTTATGATTGTACAGTACTCTTCTGACTCCGTCCCACTTACTGAGCTAGTTGTGCTCACATCCCTACAGACTCTTTTACAGGTGTTGAGTAAAGACAAGATGTTCAGGTACCACCATTCTCAAGTTAGTGTGCTGCTGTGTGGGAAAGTGAGGATCAAGGAATTAACTGAACCTGAGCTCTTAACTTTGTCTTTAAGTTTTGAGGAAAACTAATTGGGAATTCCTTGAGAGCCCATTAGTTTTCTAACTTATTATATACAAACCACAAAACCTGTGGTTTTTAATAAACTTTGATTTGTAAACTTTACCTTTGGATGTGAAACGTTTGTTTAAATACTGTTGTGATACTAAACAGCAGGTTGTATAGAATAAGTATCTTGTAAAAGCTCTACTACAGGTTTGGTTATTAACAGATGTCAGAACAGACGTTTCAAGCTGGTTGAGTTGTGTGCCTTATGTGAACTACGTTTACGATAGCAGCTGTGAGGTTAGCTTTTATCTTATATTAGTTTACATGGCGGGACTGTTATGACTCTTCTTGTTCGGGACGTGACACAAAATAACTTATTAATCTTTCTTGTGTTCTTATCAATCTTGACCCTAAGATTGTGGCGAACCCTCATTTGAGACGATTAGTACATCTAACCCTCATTTGAATCCCGAGTGACATTTAGTACTCATGAGTTGTATCAAACCTTATTTTGAGCTCAAACCCTTAATTGTGTTTATGTCTTAGTACGTGATATCTATACACATTCATTGTCAAAACTCCCATTTCACTCCCTGTTCTTCATACCCATTTGAACCTTGAATATCCACTATTGTTTCTTAACTCGCTACCATATTATCTTAGCATCAAAGCTTTAGGGAGGTGTGCATTAGTGTTCTTCAAAGTTTGATTTGTAGTTTGAACATTTTTGTCAATCATTGTTCTATAGTGTAGTGTGTTGTTTGTGCTTTTAGTCGTCATAGTATTGTGTTGCAGTTGAGTCTAGTAACATTAATTTTAGTAATTGATTCTAGTTATTGTGGAAGTGTTTACCAATAGTGGTAGCTATAAAAGCTGAGTAGTGGTTGTTTCTAAGTTATTATAATTGTATTTTGCTATAAATCGTGTTTGTTTAGTTTTCTCTGGAAATTATTGTATAGACAAGAATGTCAAAAGATAATGTCAATAACAATAGTGATAGCCTTTGCAGAAGCTATCAAATTCAAAATCTCACTAGTTCTATCCAAGAGCTTACTAATTTAGTCAAAGGCCGTAGACATAATGACCTAGAAGAAAGTGGGGAACAAACATTGACTGATAAAAGTAGTTCTAATGAGCTTCATAATGATGAATGACAACTAAGAAGAGCTGTCGAGCTGAGAAGAAGAGAAAACCAACCTAAGCCAAGAAGAGGCCATGATAGAAGTGTTCATGCTGAGAACTTAGGAAATCGAAGAAGAGAGCTAAAGTTGACAAGGGATATGGCTAAGTAAAGCTTAAACAGAAGTGGTTAATCCAAGGTAAACCACCCAGCTTAGAATATAAGGGATGAACCTCGAGCACATGACCAAGGACTTGATAATATAAAGCTTAAGTTGACAACTTTTAATGGAAGTTGCTAACCTAAAGAGTTCTTTGATTGGATCCCTCGAATTGAAAAGTTGTTTAAGTGTTACGAGTGTAATGATCGGATAAAGGTTAAGCTAGCTTCGTTAGCCCTTGCTGAATATGCAAGTCTTTGGTGGGATAAGTTGGTTGCCAAGCGAGATGCCAAAGGAAAAGAGCCAGTTAAGACTTTGAGGCTCATGAAACATATGATGAATAAGTGCTTTGTACTGACTTACTTTATGCAAGAGATGCTTTATGCTTTCCAACACCTTAAATAGGGCCGAAACACTATCGAGGAGTACTTGCAAGAGTTCAAGACTCTAATGACAAGATGCGAGATTGCAAAGCCATAAGATTGTACCATTGCTAGATTCCTAAGTAGACTTTAAGACGACATTGTCGACATAGTTAAAGTACAGCCGTTCAACTCATTGGATGAGCTGATCAATTTAGCATTAAGGGTAGAAAGATAGAGGAGAAGACGGTATTAGAGGTCGACTAATTGACCTCAACAAGGTAGCCTTAAGCTTAAGAGGTATGCCAAGAGAAAAGGGCTAGAAAGGAGGATAAAGAAAGGAGAACCTAACCGACTTGATCATGCGAAGACAAAGAGGGCCATGAAAGAAAAGCACTTGGCAACAAAGCTCGAGATGTGAAGTGCATCAAATACTTAGGTTACGAACATATTGCGTCCCAATGCTCGAATAAAAGATTCATGGTTTTGAAAGGAGAAGGACCTGGGGCTCGAGTACAAAGTTAAAACTATAAGAGCTCGAAAGACGAGTTGATAGAAGAAGATGCCTATGTTGAAAATTTTGATGAACTCGTAGCCATGACAAACAAGTAAGCCAACATAAGAGCAGATCCCAGACAAAGGGAAAATTTATTTCATATTTGATGTTTAGTGAGTGGAAAGACCTATTTCCTAGTTGTTGATGGAGGTAGTTGCACAAACATGGTTTCTACTGAGTTCGCAGAGAAGATGAAATTACCGACTTACCTGTACCCCCGACCTTATGGATTGAAGTGGTTTAATGATAAAGGTATGGTCTATATGTATAAAAGAGCTCGGATAGCATTCAAGGCTAGACAATATAAGGACGAGATCGACTTCAATGTAGTGCCTATGAATACTGCCAATTTACTTCTTAGCCAACCTTGGAAGTATGACTAGAAAGTGATTCATGATGGCTTCCTCAACACTTATACAGTTTAGAAGGATGAAAAGAGCTATTGCTTGACCTCTATGAGTGTTGAGGAAATCCAAAGACATTCGGCACCTATGGTGAGGCGAAAAGGGAAGAGAAGTTTGTTCGGCATCCCAGCCTATGCTCAATGTTTAATGTTGAGGACGACTTCCTTTTGGACCAATGGTAATGATAGGAATCGGCCTTTGACTATGTCTAAGGCGAGGTCAATTTGTCCCAAGCTAAGGCCGATTAACTCTTACCGAGGTCAGGCAAGTAATAAAAGGATGAGAGGAATAAAAGGATCTACTTGGCATTAAGTCTGTCGTCTGTTGAGAAGACGAGAGACCATACAGCCTAGTACTTAAGGGTAGAGAACCATTCGGCATGGCATAGAGAGAATAATGCCAATTAATTCTAGAACTCAGCAATAATGGGCTGACGTTTCTGGTGTCTTGATGCATGATATCCATATACATTCATCGTCAAAACTCCCATTTCACTCCCTATGCTTCATACCCATTTGAACCTCGAATACCCATTGTTGTTTTGTAACCCATCGCTATATCATTAAGAAGACTTACTTGTTAAGATGATTATGATAACGACTCATGAGGGAGATGAATAGAGAAAGTGAACAAAAGTAGAGAAAAACAGACTTGTGGAATGAAAGAAATGTAATGTAAATTTATATTTGTCATAACTTACTGTGAGTACATAGTTTATATATATGTACTGGTCAACACATGCGAAAAATAAGAAGAGTAAAAATATATAAAACTAATATTTCAACATTCCCCCCTCAAGTTGGCTACTATATCAAGCCATACTTGGACAGAAAGGATGATAACTTGCTTTCTCGTACTACTTTGGTCATCGGATCAACTAACTGGTGTTGAGAAGGAACAAAATTTACATAAAGAAAACCGGTGCTAAGATGATCTCTAACATAGTATATGTCTACTTCTATGTGTTTGGTTCTTGCATGAAAACATAGGTTTTTTGCAATTAGTTGTACTTATCAACTATCCGTATACAAATGTACTAGAAGAGGAAAATCAACAGCAAGATCCTTTAGCAAATATGATATCTACAACAATTCTTTAGTTGTTGTCGCTAAACTTCAATACTCAGTTTCTACCAACAAAGTTTATTAAGGAAGAGCTTAGAAAAATGCAAAATCTTGAAAGAGGTTTGTGATTAATCTTATAAGCACCTCAATTAACATCACTATACCCAAGTAAGGTGAAATAATTCTTGGAAGAAAGAAACAAACCTTTGTCAATATTACCCTTCACTTACCGAACTGTATGCAAGGCTGCATTAAGAGGAGTTAAATAAGCAACAAATTAGGACAACTATTGAATCGGAAAAGAAAGATCTGGTTGCGTAATTGTAAGATACAACACAATGTTTGATAGTTTATAAACTATAGGATATGTTAAAAGAGAACCTAATGAATGATCTAAGTGAAGCCCTTGTAGAAAAGGTATTCGAGTAGGTTTTGCTATAGCAAGCCCAATGTTTGATCAAATATCCAACACAAATTTTCTTTAATTTAAAAGAAAACCAAAAGACATGTGACACACTTTAATTCCAAGGAAAAATCTTATCACTCCTAGATCTTTAATCATAGATGCCGTATCTAGTGCACATTTAACAATAGTAATCTTAGCTAAAGAATCACCCACTACCAAAACATCATCTACATTTACAAAAACAGCAACAAATCCACTTGAAGTTCTTTTAGTAAACAATGAGTAATCAACTTTAGACTGAACAAATCCAAGTGAAACATTAAACTTTGTGAATTCTTTGTTCCATTGCCTTAATGCTTATTTTAAACCATAGAGTGATTGCATAAGTTTACAAACTTGTCCTTCAGGAACTTCATAACCATCCAGGGGCAACATATATATTTCATCATCAAGAAACCCATGTAAAAACACATTATTAACATCTAGTTGATGAACTATCTAAGTCTCGATAGATGTAATAGAAAGTAATAAATGAACAGAAGTCAATTTTGTTACTAGGGAAAAATTATGAGTGTAATATATACCCTCTACTTGAGTGCATCCCTTAGCGACCAACTTTGCTTTATATCTTGCTATGGTCCCATTGGGTTTATATTTTATCTTATAAACCTATTTGGATCATATAGCTTGTTTGCCTAGAGGTAATGAAGTAATTTCTTAAGTGTTGTTGGATTTTAAGGCAAAGATCTCTTTGTTCATTGCATTTACCCAATGATGATCTAGTTTAGCTTCTTTATAATTCTTAGGTTTGTGAGCAACAAATACATTAGCAAGTGAGATAACATAGTCATCAAGCAGGTGTGTATAAGACTCTTTGTGGAACAAAGGGAATTTGATGGGTTTATATGTCGCTACAGTAAAGGAACTTCCTTAAGCATTATAAATGTAATCTCTAAGCCAAGAAGGTGGTTGTTTGGAACGTGTTGATCTACTTAAAGTGACTTCTATTTAAGGAGAAGAAGGTTAAATTTTGATTAGGTGTAGGAGCGATTGGTTCAGAATGAATAGGGGAACTCAATTCAGGATGATCAGAAACTTGTTCATTGACTAGAGATTTAGGAAGAGAAGTGTTTGGAAACAATGGATAGTGTGTTTAGTTAATAGAATGAGTGTTTATGGTAGGAATAGTGTGTTTGAATGTAAAGACATGTTTAATAAACACCACATCTTTGTTAACAAACAATCTCTTGGTGTGTAAATCATAAAGTTTATATCCCTTTTGGCTAGATGGATAACCTAAAAATACACAGTGTCTTGCTCTTTCATCTATCTTATCATTTGGTTTAGGTTGGTTACAAGCATATGCCAAAATCTAAATACTCATAAATGATCATAAGAAGGTTCTTTTCTAAACAAAATCTAATAAGTTGTTTTCTAGTCAAGGTGTTTTAAGGGAATAAGATTTATGACGTATGTTATTGCTAAAACACACTCTCCTTAAAAGTATTTAGGAAGATTAGCATGTATCCTTAAGGCTCTAACTATATCAAGTAGATGTTTATGCTTCCTCTCAACTACTCCATTTTGTTGTGGGGTATAAACTACACTCCTCTAATATAAAGTACCATGTGTTACAAATATGGATTGACACTTACTTGATAAGAACTTAGAAGCATTATTTGACTTAATTGTTTTTAGTGAAGCATGGAAATGCATTTGTACATAAGTGAAAAAATTTGTTAACGGTGTAGAAGTTTAGTGTATGTGTGACATTAGATAGGTCCAAGTACTTTTGGATTTATCATCAACAGTAGTAAGAAAGTACTTGGCACCATATATAGAACTAATGTTATAGGGACACCACACATTAACATGAATCGAATCAAAAGGGAACAAGGAAGTAAAAGAATCATATGGAAATGGCAAACAACAGAATTTTGGAAGTAAACATGTATCACATAGCAATTTGCTAGCATTTATTCCTTACAACTGAGACAAATGTTAAAGTTTAGACAATGATGCATGTCTTAATCTTTTATGAAAAAGATCTAAGGACAAATCTTTATTTTGAGCACACAAATTCTCAAAGAAATTATCAAAAGAATGTGTAAGGGAAGTATAAGAACTAACTAAACAAGACTTAAAATTCAATATGTAAAGTCCATGGAAGAAACTAGCTATAGCAACAATGTCTTTAGATCTTTGGTTTTGTAAATAACATGTACTGAAATTAAAAATAGTAATCAAATTGGTGATTGACGTTAACTTGCCAATGGATAGTAGATTAAAGAAAAATTCTAAGACATATAACACATTAGTCAAGGTTATCTTATCCCTCAATTCTATTTGACCAATTGTTTCAACTAGTATTTGTTTTCCATTTGGCAAATTTATTGAAATTGGGTTAGGTAATGTGGGTATATGAGTGAAAAGAGTTAGGAAAGGAGACATGTGATTCAATGCTTCTATATCTACTATCCATGAATCAAAAGAATTATCGTTCATTATGTGAGAAGCTAAAGCAAAAGAATATAAAGGCATACTTGCAAATGACATTAGTGAAGCATGTTGTTGATCATTATTATGATTTTTACCTTTTAACATTAGTAATACCTCATGACATACTTTTGAGACCAACTGAGACTCATCAAAAGCAACCTATCCAGCCTTAGAACTTGAAGCAGCAAAACTAGTAATATACTCTTCCAAAGGAGGATCAGTAGGAATCGAGCTATTATGAACCTAAGCAACCGCTTTTGCATTCTTCCTATCTTTTCCTCCTTTAAACCAATTGAGATAACTAACAATTTCAAAGTGGCGGTCTATTATATGACCATTTCTCTTACAATGAACACATATCAACTTAGAAACATTTTTTGCTCTCTTATTCTTCCTTTTATCATTCAAATATTTCTTCTAACCTTTGACTAAAAAGGCTATAGAATCATCAACAGAAGTACTAACCAAAGTAATTTGCTTTTGTTTTTCTACTTGGTACATAAGATAGTATGCTTTATTAACTATTGACAGAGATTCAGTGGACAAAATTTGGCTTCTGACATGGTCATAGCTTTCATTAAGTCTCATTAGAAATTGAATTACCTTGTTTGTATTGTCTACTTCAATAAATTTCTCTACGATTCCATAAGTACAAGCTGGTATGGAAGATAAACTGCCTAATTCATCCTAAAGGTTTTTTTATTTATTATACTAAACTGTAAAACTAGCATTACCTTATCTTAAATTGACAATTTCTAATTGCAATTGATATAAAAGAGATGCATTCATCATACCAAAACACTCGATAATATCGTCCTAAGGTTGCTTAGCCTATTGTGCATACATGAATCCCTTAAATAGATCTTTTACCATGCTATTCAAAATCCAACAATGCGTGATAAAATTACAGTGGATCCATTTTTGTTCACTGACAATATTATTTTCATGTTTAATAAAACTTCCATCTATAATCCCTATCTTAGTCTTGGCACCAAGTGCCATTCTAATAGCTCAATTCCAACTTTGAAAGTTCAATCCTAAATACGACATTAGTAATTTGTGTAATGGGACTACTAGAACTACATAAAAACAATGGATTGATGAATGAATTGTCTAAATTTAATGCTACGGCAATAACATATGAATGATATGTAATAATGCGTCAAAGAGGAAGGAAAAAGAAAAAAAAAAAAAACTACAGCCAAAAAGATAAATCATCCTTGCTTTGATGCCATATTGACGCTTATAGCAATCTTATGCGATACAACAAGAAAACTTACTTATTGAGATAATTACAATAATCACTCATGAGGGAGCTGAACAAAGAAAGTGAATGAGAGCAAAGAGAAATAGACTCATGGAATGAAGAAAATGTGATGTAAATTTATAATTATCATAACTTACTATGAGTACATAGTTTATATATATGTACTAGTCAACACATGTTTAAAATATCATGTGTGAAAAATAAGAAGAGTAAAAACATATAGAACTAATATTTCAACAATTTGGATCAAATTCAAAGCCACATTAAACTTCCCTTTCTCCAAATTGTCAACGTAGAGTTGCCTAACTAATTATTTTCCACTGTAATTATGTTAATTTTCTCTATTATTCTTATTAAACTATTTAGTTTTCTATATGAGATGATGATGGTAATTCACTTATAATAATAAATTTTTGGATATATGTATGGAAATGAATCGATACTGCTCCCTTCACATGCATATATATTTATCTCTTCATGATCTATCGGAAGGATGGGAAGGAACGTGCATATAGGTAAAATAACCAACTTCTTTAGATAACTAACCTGCCAATCGTTTCCCACATATTGTGATGCCCAATAAAAGTTGCCTTTTTTTTAAGACAAAAGAGGCCTATTCATCAAGTCGAATTGAATCGAATCGAAAACTGAACCAAACCATAAAATATGATTATTTTATATTTCAATTTGGTTTGTGATTTGGCTCAGAGGAGGATCAAATAGTTTATGGTTCAGTTTAAGAGGTAGAACCAAATAGAACTGATTGAACCCAAATCAAACGATTTCTTATTTAAAAATAAAAATAAGCAACATTTTTTTACTTTTAAGACATATTAACATCTCATTTTAATTTCCATTATCTCTCTTCATACATTCAGCTTTTACTATTCATTCCTTCTCTTTTACTGATATTTTTAATTTCTCAAGCAAATTTTCATATATTATAAAACGAAATATTATTGTAACATAATACTACGTTGTGTTAACTCTTAAATAATGTTCTTCATTTTAAATATCAATATTTAGTTAAAAGTTTCAATGGCTATTTGTATTATTAAATATAATAAAATACTTTTAAAAGTGGTTTAGAATCTCGAATCGTAAAATGTGGTTCAGTTTATTAAGGATTTGAACCAAACTTTTTGAAATACAATTCGGTTTAGTTAAATTCTTGATTGAATCAAACCAAATTGAATTGTGAACACTTTCACAAAAGATGTGTATATTTTTATTAAAGGGGTCTAAAGTTCTATGCCACATATAATTGTATTGTATAAAGTACATGTAGCAATCTAGGATAATTTAAGGAAATGAGTAGTTTATAATAAGTTTCAAAACAGGAGGAAAAGGAAAAATTCACATATGTTTGTGTTTTTCTTGCTTAATAATCAAAGGCAAGAAAGATATTATAGTTTACCCCTATCAACATCTATCATGTCCATTTTTTTTATCTTAACCAAAATGACTCGAATGGCAACTACTTTTGGCTCTTCCATAACTATAATATTTGTTGTTCATTGTTTATTTTCTTTACCAAAAAGCATTTCAAACCCTTCACTTTAAAAATTTTAAACTTAAACCCTTGTAAAATCACTACCACTAAGGGTTAGAGCAGTGGCTTGCTATCATGGGATAGTTACAGTGATTGTAGCAAGTCAATGTCGTATAAGATTAATGTAAAGAAGATGTACTTTTTTAAAAAAAAAACCATTTTATCTTTTATATTTCCATTTATTTATTTCTATAATTTATTTTCTTTGACTTCATTATTATTTTCATAATAATGAGATGTTAATTAATAGATGTTTTAAGTCCCTATTTTGTTTAAGTTTAGTAAGGGCACAACACAATTACTTTGAGGTATGGAAAGGACGAGACATAGAAAGCTATTTCATGGATACAACTATATATAGTATAGTTAAGTACTATATTTTTCATTGTTTATTTATTGTGACTATCTATTACAATAAATAACTATTTCTTATTTTCTTCATATCATTATGATGCATGCTGAGTTAGGAATAAAACAAAATTACCAATATACATCAAGTTGATGAAAATACCACTACTACCAGCACCTTGCTAACACCCATACCACCACTATTACACCATAACCCTATCCTACCATGACTAACATAGCTAACATTCACACGATACCACCATGATTATTGCCATCATCGTACCATTACTTTTATGGCACTACTGCTAGACTATCGTCATCTCCTTAAATATAGCCATCGCTACTAACACTGTTGTCTTTATTGGTCACATAGATGGTATTAGTGTTAGTATAATAGTGTCAATGAAGAGGTAATGCAGTAATGTAGCGTTATAATAGTGGTGTTGATGGGAGTTGTGGTGTCGTAGTGATGATGGTGGTGTTGTTAGTGGTTAACTATGGTGATGGCAATAGTGGCGGAGTTGATGGTGTAGTAAGGGTTATGATACAATCATGATATGATTGATGATGGTCAGTAATGTAAGGGAATAATGGTAGAGGTAGCAATGTTAGCAATTGTGTTAATGGTGCAAAGGTAGTCGGTTAGTAGTAGTAAGCGGTGATGTAGCAGAAACAACCATAATGCTATAGTAATAGTGACAATGATAATAATGTTAAATGTAGTAGTATAAGGGTAAATGGTAGTGGTCAATGTTGGTACCAATAGTGGTGGGTTCTTATGGTGATAATTGTATTGTCTTAGTTCAATATTTTCTAGCTAATGTTGACATGTATCTTGACCTTGTGAACCAATATCAATTATCGTTCACAATTTATATGAGATTACATTTCACATAGGGTACTACAATCTCCCCTTTTAAATATGTAACCTCATCATAGCAAGACCTTACAATCACGCCCAATTCCCTATGTATCTCAATTCTTTCGTTCCACCATCAAGTTATAGGTTATCTTGTATGCATGCTAAGAGTTATACCCAAGTGACATTCTGTACCCTCTCTAAACTTCTTCTCTAAATTGAGTCAAAATAGGCTCACTAGCTTCTTACTTGGTTTAATCTTGAATCGTTCACCTATTAATAGGGGTTGGCTTTGATACTATTTATAGCATCTTAGGTCAAAAGTAGCTAATGACCAAACCAATAAATACTAATGGGCCATTTTAACCACTTAACTAAAAAAGTTTTAACTAATGTTGTTGGGGTATTTCTATTTTAGGTTTATAAAATAACGCCAATTCTTTCTCATAATCCTTGTGGTTACATTTCACATGAGGTATCACAATATGATAATAGTGATAGAGGTAGTAGTAGATCAATAGCATAGAGGTAGTAGTTGTGGTAAAAATGTGGTGAAAGAAATGTGATAAGATGATGGTAGTGGTTGTGCTAGTGTAAAAGCAATAGTGTTCTGAAGGTTGGTAGTAGTTTTTGTAGGGCTTATGACATTAGAGATGATGTAATGATCATGATGGTGATAGTGGAGTAAGAACAGTGCTGTTCATGATGCCAATAGATATGATGGTGGCAATGGTAGTAGTGGTAAAATGATAGTGATGGTGTAATTTTAGTGAGAGTGAAGCCATATGATATTAAGATATACTCCTCATGTAGAGGAAATAAATAATGTCACTTGATAACGTATCATTTCTTTCCTACAAAGATGGAATAGAAAAGGTACTTATAATGATTTTAAGTTTCAAGCAAATAATTGAATAGATGCCATTGTAGGAATTATTATCTTAATTCCTCTCTTTTACCTTAAATTACATGAAGAGTTAAGGGCAAGGGCATAAACGAGATAATTATGGGGATGTCTTAGCAATTTTTTATTTTCTTTTATACAGAAGTTGTTAGAGTATGTCTTGAATTTACATGGTAGTACAATATTTTACAAGTTCTTGCAATCTAAGATATTCTTTATTTTAAATTGTTACTAATGCTTAAGTTATCTAACTATTATGCATTTCATGGTATATTAATGATTTATGAGAGAACTATAAATAGACGAAGCATGAGTTGATTGTAAGAATAACTTTTCCATGATAGAAAGAACCATGTATTTGTATTATTACACCATATTAGATTTGTTTTAGTATTGTTTGTCCTTTTATTCTCAAATTTTGGGTTTCCAAGCAAAATCTATGTCCAAGTATCTCTCTCCTTTTCTTTGTTTTATGTTTGTGTTTTTGCTATGATCCTTTAGAAAATTTAGTCTAGCCACTTGAATTTCAATGACAAATTGGTTTTTGTATGAGATGTATAGGTCTTGTTATCAATTTGGCCTCATAAAATTATTAGTTGAGAGATGACGGCTCACAAATCCAGGATTTATGGTTTTTGATCAATTTTTTTATACATAACACATGGGTGGTAAGAAAAAGTAAATATTTACAAGCTTGATGGATGTGCAATCTATTTTGGATTATAATAGGTGAAAATGAGTGAGATCTTAGTTTATTTACGATTGAAGAAGGCACTAAATGAGAGGTCACAATCCATAAATAATGATGAATGTGGAGATCTTTAAAAGAAGAGTGTAATAATTAATCAATCAATTTAGGTGTCCTGCTCCGTAGAATGTAAAACTAACAAGAGAGCTATAGATCTCATGGAAGAGATTTTAGTTATTGTATACAACCAAAATCTTTAGGATGTCAATTAATATTGAAAAGGTTATATTCACTTCATGAGTGAGGGTCAATTGTAAAGCTATATCTCTCTAATTATATGTCTCTAATTAACAATTTAAAAGACATGTATGTGAAGCTAAGATTAGGGACTAGATAATGATATTGTTATGCCCTCTATTATATTATCTTCTATTTGTTCAAAAGGACCATGATATATGAACAAGAGATTTAGTTATCAAAAGAGGTATGAAGAAACCTATTGAGTAAGAATCAATAGGATTACAATGTAAGATCATCAAATGATGTTTAAAGGTAGCTTTGGTTCTAAAAGAAAATAAAAGATTTTATAATGCTATTTGCTTTACTTGTAACAGCTTGATAGTATTGTACCTAGATGACCAAAGCGAAGGCTAGATTGAAGATAATGGTTACATAGTTGTAGATGCAAAGGTAGTTGCTGCAATAGATGAAGCATTATTAATAATTTTTTATGGATAAAAAGGATCGTTCACTTGGATCTTGACTCTAGCAATGAGCTCCACAAGTATGGTAGGAGAAATTGATGGTATAGATGGAGTAGAAATTAGAATGTATGATAATTATATGTAAACACTTTTAGATGTGAAGTATGTGCCTAGATTGTGCTACATTTTTTTTTTTTGTCTCTTAGTGTACCAGTATTACTAGTTATCGATGTGCAATGAAATTAGATTGTGTAAAGATCTTTGTGGTACTATATGTATATAGAAGGAGTTATGTCTAGTCACTTGCTCCTTTAGAAAGGATTGTGTCATAGATGTCATAGTGATATTGATAACTATAAAGGTAAAATGAGTATTGGCAAGGCAAGGGGAAGCCCATTTTACTTCAGTTAGGGGTTTCATGAGTGAGTCCAATGGTGAGGAGAATCTAGATGAAGAGAAGCGTAAGAGAATAATAGAATATTGTATATCTTAGGGTGTACTGATCGATATAAGTAGAGAAATGATGCAACTATTAATGTGATTATATAATTAGATATAGATTTCATAAAAGAAAAGTACAAGTTTAGTTCTTAATCATTTACAGTTTTTTCATTATAATCATTTTTTATATTAAATCTTCAATATTTACAAACATTTAAATATGAGTCTTTTTTTTTAAAACAATATTACATTTTCGATTAGGCTTTTACATGTGGCGGCTTTTCATTTGCCTACGTAATTAATTTAGATAAATAATATAATATTAATAAACCAAATCATTCTATAATAGAATATTGTATATCTTGGGGTGTACTGATCAATATAAGTAGAGAAATGATGCAACTATTAATGTGATTCTATAGTTAGATATAGATTTCATAAAAAAAAAGTACAAGTTTAGTTTTTCTTTTACAGTTTTTCCATTATAATCATTTTTTGTATTTATGTCTTTAATATTTACGAACATTTAAATATGAGTTTTTTTTTAAACAATATTACATTTTCAATTAGTCTTTTACATGTGGTGGCTTCTCATTTGTCTACACAATTAATTTAGATAAATAATATAATATTAATAAACCAAATCATTCAAAAATATAAACTTATAGAATTTAAAAAAAAATGGGAAAAGCTAGAAATTTAAAAAAAAAAAAACAAAAGAATACAATTAGCCACCCCATCAATAGGAGTAACTAGCGACCACTTAGGGAGGTAGTGTAATACCCTAAAGGTGGTTGCTAACCATCCCCATCATTGGGCTAGTCAAAATGGCTAAGGCCGTAGAAGTGGGTTGTTCAAGCCAATAACAGTCATGAATAATTGCCATATTGTTAAAAGAGTAATACCCAATTGAGTTGCTATTGGATCACCCGACCTACAAGGGCTTTCTATTACTTTTTCTTTTTATTTTTTCTTTCAAAATGTCGTGGTTGCTAGTAAATTGAATGACCCACATCTCCTACCTTAGCCATTTCAGCCACTCTAATGTTAGGAGATGGCTAGTGACTACCTCTGAGGAGTTGCAATTTCCGGCTATTCTTCTTCTTCTTCTTCTTTTTTAATTTTATACTTTCTATTAAATTTTTGAACTTATTACTTCTTTTGAAAATTTTAGTTTATCAATGATATATTATTTATCTAAACGGTGGATGAATCAAAAGAGAACGAAAAATGTAATGGTGTTAAAAAAGATTTATTTGCAAATATTTGCAAAACATTGAAGACTTGAATACAAAAAAGTAAAAGTTTATGATTAAAATTAGTAAAAAAGTAAAAATAAGTTTGTACATTTTACACTTTCAAAATAAATGGAGAGCGTCACCTTTCAACTAGACGGCAAAAGATTGAAAGTCCACAGTGTGTTCTACCACCCCCGTCACGTGAGTTTCACGTCATATTGCTAGAGAGATGACCATAAAAAATATTAACGGATATTATAACCTATTACCCTAAACAAAGGGGAAACAGTTTCTTTTTTTTTTTATCTATTTATGCACTTGCTTTTTACTAAAGTATGCAATCAAACTCCAAATACGTGAAAATTTTCTGCTTTAAGCCTTCAACCAGAAGCATCATTTGTTAGTAGGATAGAAAATGATAATATAATAAAACTCGAAGACCGAAGGCTCCACTATCTTTAATCTTCTTGTTTCCATTTCTTTAAACCTATATCGTTGAGTTTCAGTCACTTAAAAAAATGACTCAATGTTGGTCCTTTTAGCTCCAAAACCATTTATTTTTCTTATCTGATTTATTTACCGAATCACCTTTTTGCATGAGTGGGCACAGAACTCAACCACACGCATGATGCTTTAATTTAGTAGTGCCGTTTAATCTTAGTATAAGATATCATCACATAATATAGATAGATCAAAGTTTGGCCTGACGCAACCCTAGCATGTGCACTGCCGTATTATACAAACATATCCTAAAGCAACAAAAACTCCTCCTGTCGATTTTAAATCGTGTTGAATCAACAGTCCCCATACATAAATGTCCAATTTTTTTCCTACGAATGTCCATGTTAAACCTTAGGGACCATGCTCGACCATTCTGCAGGCTACGAGTATTTTAGTGAAGATTTTGGAAATAAATATGCTTGAGCTGGGGTCGATTTGGCTGTTCCAATTGATAGAGAAGCATTTGCAACGTTTAAATTGGTAGGCCATAGGTGCATCATATTCGGTCTCCATCGCTTCCTCATCACCGGAAATATGTTATCTTGGTTTGAGAATGTTGAAAAATAAAGCACCTATTTACAATTTTTGAGGAAAAAAGAAAATTCTGTACTCTCTATATTTACCGTAAAAGCCAATCAGATACTCTGTATTTTAATTTAATTATTTCACATATATCAGTTTATATCAAATTCAAACAAATTCTTAGTATTTTAAGTGGTTTGTTTAATTTGTTTTATGTTTGCATTGTTAAACTAACTTAATCCCCGTTGATAGATAATAATTAAAAAAAAAAAAAAAACTTACTTAATCCCCTCTTTCGGTGGTTCCTATGACTATGACGCCGTGCATAGAGTAATTATATAATACAATGACATAATTGCATATAACTTAAATAACTCATGCAAAATATGAAGGACTTATATGAGTTTTGGTATGTACTATAATTAATTGCCTAAATTATAGAGAAATTGAGGTAATTTTAGCAAAAGCATAAACAATTCTTAATAATGTAAGTAGCATGGTTATTAAAAATGCAAATTAATTCATATGATTATATGAGTTTATAATTTTTTAGAATTTTTTCTAATTAAAACAAATGCAAAATCAATTACATGTACACTTTTAGTAACATTATGAATTTAAACATATGATTTTATATCTTCTATCAATTCTATATATTCCAGTTTTAAGTAAAATCTCTAGTTTGACAAAGTTAGTAAACAGGGGCAATAGTGTTTGTTATCATAGAGGTTGTTCAAAAGTAACAACTCATATAATTGGAAATTTAGATCATCAAGGCCATTATAGTCTATTTGTGAATATTGATTGTAAGGAGGATTCCTTTAATTAGTTGATCGCATGTAGAGAGCATACCAATTAGCTTTCTAGAAATTTTAATCTGATGATATGTGAAGGGATAATCTTAGAGATTTACGTGGTTGAAGAATAGAGAAACTTGATAGCTTCTATATGCATGTATGACAATGGATCAAACTTAGTATTTCTTGTCCTCTTCTTGACTTATTCTACAAGAGCTTAATGTTTGATCTTATTGATAATTCAAATACTACGGATGAGGAAGAAGAGGATACTATGTATAGATTTTAACCCCTAATTTGTTTAATGAAGCTGAAATGGATGCTAGATAAGGTGATGATGATGACCGTCAAATCATATTTGATAATAGACGGTTAGGATTGAAACCTTCTTAACCTTATATAATCATGAGCTTTTAATTGACTTAGGTTAGGTTAAGTCCAAGTAAATGTTTTGAAAGAACATGGCTCCAGTTCCTTATAAAAGAAGTCCACCTTCTTAAATCATAAACCTAAGGCTTACTAAGCGCATATGATGCCAAAATGAGCACAAAAGAACCTCCTTTAAGCTTATTTTTCACATGTGAGATAGTTGTTTAAGGTTGAAAGCGAAAAACCTAATTTAGTGATCTTTATTTTAAGTTTATTACACCAAATCTTCTTAAGAAAATTTTTTACTAAGTCTAAGCCAATCACTCGCTAACCCATTAAATTGGTATATTGCATTAAATCAGGCTTAACATCTCAATTACTGAAAGAGCCCTCTATAGGGATGGGTGTATTTGATTCTCCCTTCTTTAATACTTGTGATATGTGGAAATAGTAATTGAAGGAAAAAACAAAAACAAACAAAAGCACGAAAATAAACTAGATCCACAAGTATGAACCTCGGATCCCGCAATGTAAAAGTAACCAGAATAATTACGTATACCTCCACTACATTTATCCGTTTGTTCTTGAAATGATAATCCTTGTGTTTTGTGATGCTAAAAGTTAATTGCCTAAGCATATTATACATCATTATCTACCTTATCATTTGGCTTCGTGATTCGTTCTTATAGGTTAATTCTCCCTAAGTGTCATCTAAAGGTTCTTAAATACACCTAATTAAGTTCGCTCAAAGGAGATCGTTATGCAACATTATTCGTCGTCACGTGCATCATTTAATATCAGAAGTTTAATCGCTATACGAGGTTTTAATGGAACATAAGTATAGGATGACGCTAAACGCGCTATTATCACACGTCAAAGAGATATATGTTGTTGGTTCATGAATAGCAATCTTCTGAGAAACAGCGACCATGCGGGGCAAATGTCGTAAAACAATAGCAGAAAATTAGGCTGTAGACTATAATTAAATAATGATTAAAATAGCGATTGGACCAGACTAATCCATTTTTTTTTAAATAAATAAAAAAGGCTCAAAATATCCTTCATGATTTCATTGACCTGACAGGATGGGAGAAGGATACAAATGATAATGTCATTCATCTTTAAAGAATATATATATATATAGAGAGAGAGAGAGAGGGGTATACATATAATGTCTTGTCTTGAGCCTAAAATGTATATTTCACTACAAAATTTTCTTTGGTAGTATTGTGAATCCAACATTATCATAACATTAAATAAGGTAATTTCTTATAAAAGAGTTAACAAGCGATCTCCCTCTTCTCCTTTTTCAATTTACTTATTTTTTCCATTTAATTATAATCTCATTTCTTTTTATGTTTTCCCATTTTTAATTTCCTTTTTATATTTTCCTATTTTCCATTTATTTAATATTCCTTTTTATATATTGATAATTTTCCAATTTAATTAATATCCCTTTCTGTTTTTATAATTAAATACTAATATATCTATTTTTATAATATATCCCTTTTTACACATATGTATTAACTTTTTTTTTTCTTTACCTCTTTTTATTCAAAATATTTTCCCATCGACCAAATTATTGTTGATTTTATAGTAAATTATTATTTACATAGTTTTTCTTTATCTATCATTTTCATTATTATTATGAAATTCATGTAGAGTAGAAACAATTGAATGTTTCATACAGTTTATATAAGAAAATAATAATTTGTTGTGATTTTCACTATTTTGTTTATTAATTTCATAATTATTAAAATTTAGGGAAACTATACGTAATTCATATAATTTGGTAAATTTCACTTACAATTCATATGGATGAAACGCATACATACTATTATCCACATACTATATGATTAATGGAAAATACTAAAATCCATACATAATTTATATAATTTGGTAAATTGCATATGAAATTCACAAGAATGCTATCCATATATGCTATTGTCTATAAATTATATTATATTTATATTTTTTTTTCTATTGTACAATTAGAGTCTTCATTTATTAAAATTAAAAGATATGTACCACATAATTTGGATATAATTATATTGCATATATATAGTTCACATAGTGGTAATCTATATATATTATTGTCGATATAAAGTATTATGTTTATTATTGCCAGTATATATTATGTATAAAATACTAGTGTTGACAAAGTACAATTTTATAATTCATATATTAACAAAGCACATAATATACACATAGTTCGTACATATCATTATTAGTATACCATCCTATATTATATGTCATTACACTAAGATGATCCATGAGTACTTTATAAATAATGTTAGTAGAATATATGTAATATTGAGTTCGAAAATTGCGCACTACGATATTACTATCTATATGTAGTGTTAAAATTTTATACAATACATGCTAAAATTTTTTAGTGATATGTATATTGAAATTAAATAAGATAAATCATATAATTTTTAGCAAAATTTTCGATTGTATATTTTTACTATTGACATCTAAAGTTATTATCAATGATAAAGAACCTACTAAGCTCGGTCATTTCTTACTGCAAAGCAGTTAGGTTATACTGGTTTGGAGAGTAAGACTGTCGACAGTTTTGTTTATTATTATCGAAATAATACTACCATGTTTGATTATTGTTTTATTATGAAGGAGTTATTATTTTACCTAAATGAAATGCATCACTATTGATAGATTTTCACTCTTATTGACATTGTTTTGATTGAGATTATATGCATGGCCAAAGAAATTGTCAACAATTTAGTGCAACTATCGATAGCATTTCAAAAATCAGTACATTTTTTATTCTTGATATTTTTAAATTAAAGTTTGTTATCTTTAGTACTAAACACATGATTCTTTACATTAAAACCTTAAGTGTACCTTCAATACCTAGAGAGAACAATAACAACAACTTTTTCAATCACAATATGGATTCTAATAGGTATGCCTTCGATTTAGGTTGTTATAATGAAGATGGATATGATTTTTATGACCATGATACCGAAACCAATGCTACATATAATGAATTAGATGATATTCCGGACTCTAGTGATTGTCGAAGTAATGATTCTTATCAGCAAAACAATGTGATTACCATTGATAACTTGTCATTCTATATAGGTTTACATTCGATTAAACTTTTAGTTGGTAGAAAGTTTGCATCTTTTCTAGACACTTTTGATTTCTATACTAGCTATGTGCTATAAACAAGTTCAACATTCGTTTGCATGATTCAAAAAAGAATGAGCAAAAGCAGGCGAAATTGTGTCTATGGGTTTGCCATAGTGAAGGTTATAGGGGTTTGCAACACCTTAGTAGAAGTGACTAAGTTAAAAAGAAAAGAGCATTGACTAGAATTGGTTATGAAACTATGTTTAAAGTAAAACTAGTCAAGGATGATGGATTTTGGGAGGTTGTAACTATAAATATTGAGCACAATTACAAGCTTGTACCACCATTGCAGAATTGTTTCTTAAATTCTAATTGGTTCCTGTTGGATGTTAATTGAGTTGAAATTAAAAGCATACTAAATTCTGCTATTTGGTTGCGTGATATAATGAAATATTTGGTTCATCAAGCAAGCGGATACAAGAAGGTTAGATTTACTAAGAAAGACCTATACAACTATGTCAATAAGCAAAAGCATATAGATAGATGTGATGGTGATGCTGAGATAACCCTATCATTCATAGCGAGGCAAAAGGAAGCTGATCCCAGGCTATTTTATAAGTATATTGTAAATGAAGAGGGAGAACTTAATTAAATATTTTGGTCATAATTGACATGTCAAAGTGACTGCTCATTTCAGAGATGTCATTACTTTTGATTCTACATATCGATCAAATAAGTATTTAATGTCGTTGGTAAAATTAGATGACATTGACCATCACCATTAGACTTGCATCTTCGATAATACACTATTAGATGGTGAGACAAAAGAGGCATATGGTTGGTTGCTTGATTTTTTTGTATGTGAAATAAAAGGAAAAAGGCTTATGTTTATTATCATAAATGGGGATAGGGTAATGTGGGCAGCCATTACTTTTGCTTATTCTTAAGCATAACACTACCTTTATTCATGGAACCTTGAGAGGAATGCAGTGTCTCATGTTCATAGCAATGAGGTTCCTATGAGATTTCAGTTGATGAATTTGAAGCGGCTTGGGTAGATATCTTAAAAAGGCATAAGCTTGAATGAAATGAATGGGTTGAGGAATTGTACCAGAAGCGGTTCTCTTGGGCACACATGTATTTGAGGATCTATTTTTAAGCATTTATGCGGTGTATGTAGAGATGTGAGGGGATCAACCCATTTATAAAGGGAAATCATTTTGTTTCTCGAAGGTATTAGATGTACCAAGTAATTCAATAGTTCAAGAGGGTGTTATCTAATTTGAGATATGCAGAATTGAAGGCCAACTATGAAAGTATACATACAAAACTAGAGACAACCTTTTCTAGAGTAATGAATGAGATTGCATGCCTAACTCAGGAGATGCAAGAAGCTTCAGATGATATAGATGTCGTCCTATGATAGGATTCTGGGTACCCCAAGCTCATCCACTTCTTATGTGGATATCTCATTTGATCACTTATTTTTATTTATGTTATTTAGACATCTTATTTCTTGTATTTTTTTTAAATTACCCTCATATTTATTTTATATTTGTAGGAATGCCATTAGGGCATCCTTTTTAGTCATTTTATTTACAAGTTTGTCATCGTGTATAAATAGAGCACATGTATAAGGTTTTAGTCAGACTTGATACTTTAATGAAAAACCTTGAGACTTTTCTCTTGGAAAACTCTTTCTTACTTGCTCTTATCAATCCCTTTAGCAAAGATTATGGTGAGCAACTTTATCACTTGGACTAATGCATCACATCTAGTGAGTCTTAAGTTGTACAGGATCTTGTTAGTGCATTATTTTCAACTAGATAGCTCACGGATTTGCCCGAACCTCTATTTTATTTTCTTGTTTTGGTTCATTGTGGTGTCTCTCTGTGTATCTAACCTCGAAGATGCATCAGTTTCGCTAGTATTAAAGCATGGTTTCAACAAAGGAACGTGTTAGGTTCCATGAAGTTTTTGTTCGTGTATTGTTAGTGACTACTGTATTCCTCCTGTGACTACTATAGTAAGTGTACTGAAATTACTGCTTTTTTTTTTTTTTTTGGTACTGGTACATGGGTTGCTATTGTGTCATAGAGGATTTGCTTATTGGAAAATTAGTTTGGTTTTAATTCTATATATAGGGAACTATCTTGATTGGTCTATTTGCACCACTTCTTTTGGTGTGGGCGTCAGTGAGAGTTTGGGATTGAAGCTCCGTAGTGTCGTGGGTTCAATATTAAAATAGAAATATATATACATATATACGAAAACAAGAGAAAGGATAGCTGCAATAGAAAGGTTAAATTTGGGGTTTGGAATTGAGATTTTGTGATTTGTGTTGCTTGCAGTGCCCAGTATGGTGCCTTACTGGGAGAATATTGTACTGTAGTTTTATTGAAGGAGGATTGGAGCTCATTGCTACGGTAGTGGTAGTGGCGGCCCATGAAGGTGTTGCGGCAAGTGTCGAAAGTCACTGTATATTAAACGGTGGTGCTGCAGTAGCATGTAGTGATTACGTTGGTTATGGGGTTTTGATCTGTTGGTTGCCAGAGTTTGTACGTTGAAGCAGTGGGTATTAACCATGTGTACGATTGTAGAGCTAATTTCAAGTGTGTAAAGTGGGTGAAGCGATTCCTCGCTGCTCGTACGTGGTGTATTGTAAACAGTGGGCCAAGTGTGTGTGCGTCTTGCTCAAGTTACGGCTGAGCTGAGGTAGTGATTGAACCGAGCTGCCTTTGCGTAAATTGTATACTGACCAATGCCGAACTGAAGTGAACCACTTGCCGACCTGAATTGGAACAGTGATCCAAGCTACGAACTGTTTCAGTCCGAACTACCGAGGTGAATCCTCCATTTGAGCCGAGTGCACTTTGCCGATCTGGACTGAAGTAGTGGCCTGAGCTCCCAACTGTTCCAATTCGAAGCGCTAAGCTAATTGAACTTAATTGCTAAGCTACTTAGTGGATACTTGAGCTCTCGGTTGAAGTGTAGAGGTGAAGAGTATCGAGTCGTCCTAAAGTGATTGAGCTGATTTATTTCCAAGCTGCTGTGCCCAAGTGCTTGCCGTACTATTTTGATCATTAACGATTACTGAGCTGTTGCAACTATTTGCCAAGTTGAATTGTAGTCATTGTCCGAGCTCCAAGCTGCTGTGATTTGACGTGCTGAGTAGTTGTAAGTCCGAGCTGCTATAACTAAACTATTTGTCGAGCTAAATTGTTGTGGAATCCGAACTGCCGAAGTGAACTATTCTAATCTGACTACAAGTAAATTGCCAAACCAAGCTGACCTAAAGTGGACTCATGCCGTGTTGCCGCGTGTAAAGGCCATGCCGAACTATCTTGGTTAGTGCTGAGTTGAATTGGGTTATGTAACTGTTTAATTTCTGAGCTGTTGCAACTTCTTGACTGACCTAAACTAGCTCCAAGCCGCTGAGCTGGGATTGCATGACTAAGTTGTCTTGAATTTTCCGAACTACTAGTCGTTCTAAACTATCCATTAGCTTCGTCCAAACTATTGTGTGTGTATATGTGAAGGGAGCTGAGGCCTTGTAATTGTGTGTGAACTAAGCTATTGTGTGTGTGTCTAAGCCGAAATGGTTGTCTTATCTAGTTGTTGACATAGCATTAATTGAGCTAAAGTGTATGCAGATCAAGCTCTGAATAGTGTCGTACTATTACTTGTGACCGAACTGCACAGCCACTGACCTGAAGAGAAATTGTTGAGGTGAATTGTGAGTTGTCGTGTTCCATTGCTGAGGTCCTACAGCATTTGTGCAGATTGGTTAGTGGTGCAATTTAGAGGCCAAGCTGAAGTGCTACACATCTGGTCAATTATCGAACTGTTTCTGAGCTGTTGGACTGTAGTTGTGTCGAGCTATAATATTGCTCTGTCTGCAGCTATCATTGATCCATATAGAGAGAGATCAAGCTTCTGTTTTCCTTGCCTTGTTGAGCTAACGAAGCGTGAATCCGAACTGATGTCAATTATCTAAGCTACTACATTACTTGATCGAGCTGATTTGTCCCCCTAGTACTGTTGAGTTTATACCGAGTGACTTTTGTACTGTTGTGCTCCTTTGAAACCAAGCTGAAATTGTACCATCCTATACAACTTAGAGATCTACTGAATTGACTTGATTGGGTGCTTAGTTGAACAATGTAGTTGTTTTTCGAGCTACTACTTTAGTGATATTGAGCTACCATTAATTCTTAAGCTATCTTTGATCCAAGGACAAGTGACAACTATCGAGTCGAGATTATATGTACTACTGTATATATACTGAGTACTATGCAATAGTGGGCGTGAGCTGTCATTTGCCAAGCTTGCTTAGTGGACAGTTGCGAGTCTGTTATCGTGTGTATGAAGGTGCAATGGAGATAAACTAGCCATTGTGTGAACGTTGCTTTGTTTATTTGCATCATATATACTACTATAATGAAGATATGTGTAAAGAAGTGAATATTGTGCATGAATTACGTCATGTTGATTGTCTCATTACTAATGCACTCTTACCCTTCAAAGCTACAAAAATTGTAGGCGCATGTACTTGTGTAACTTCACATAGTGGTCGGCATAGTGAAATTGGCTATTAGGTCTAATTGCTAAGCTAATTGTTACTTTGAAGTCAACAAGAGAGCTAAATTTCTACAATGCCATAACGGATAAATTTTACATTAAGGGAAGACTTAAGTGAGGTATTATATTAATCCAGATTAGTCACTATCCTGTGAACTTTATTTCTGAGATTGTTGTTGGGAGATTGGGCTATGAAACTATAGACCACTCAAATCCATATAACTTTGTTTATAACGATGAAGTGATTTGAGTGACGAAGCGAGGAAGAATAGCCTTTTCTATTAGAAAATTTCATAATGAAGTTTTATTTGATATCGCTAACGTTGGATATTATTACATGAATTTAGGTTCTCCATAAAAGACGAGTCATAACTTGAGCTACACACCCTTGAAGAATACTTATTCCTTCTATGACAAAGAATGAGTTGTGCTCCATCCTATTTCCTTAGTTAGTCTTGAAGACAATTTATTGATTGTTAAAATGTCAATCGAGAGATGGAGGGCAGAAAAGAAAATTCTCGAAGAAGCCATCAAGGAGGAAGAAAAAGTCAATGAAGGGATTATTACACCATCCATGGTGATCGAAGAGGCAATTAGTTATGAGGAAGCAAATGAGGTAATAACTACTGAAAATGAGGTTGAGGAGCTAACATTGGAAGAGTACGAAACTCTAAGAATAGTTGAGGGAGTAGAGCAATTTGAGCTCTTACATATTCAGACTCCTTGAGCTCATGCCCTGTTTGAGCCTGAAGTTGCATTATTCCTCATGATTGATAATTGTTGGAATCACTTAGGGATAATTGACAAGGTACATGATAAGTGGAAGGAAAGGTATCCAATGAAGAGTATGGTTGATCATGCTCATGATGAGTAGAAAGAGCGTCAGACTGTATTCACTTTGATCATTAAGCTGAGCTGTTGTAGTTTGCTTTTATTTCGCTCTTGTAGATTTGTTTTGGAACTAGGTAGAAGTTGAAGTAATCACTTGTTAAGTTTTGGGGTCAAAACTTTTCCAAGAGAGGGATTGTAGACACCTAATTTTTGCTCCTCTATAGTCTTAATTTTTATTTTTACAAAAAGGGTCCTAATTCAAAAATAAAAATAATAAAAAATTAATAAAAGATAAAAATAATAAAAATTAACAAATGATAAAAATAAGAAAAATGAGAAAAAGAAAAATGAAAAAGATTTTTTTTTTTTTTAGGAAGTAAATTATTTTAGAGTTAATCATTTTAGTTTAACTTAGTTAAAAAATTTATTTTAAGGAATCAGGTGCTTTAAGTGCAATTCAGTTGTACTAAAAATCAAGACTTAGACCAACGACCTAATAGATAAGTATTGAAGTATAAGATTGGATTTAATTTGAGATTTTGGATTCGAGTCTCGTTAGGCACCTATATCTTTTATTTTTCTATTTTTTACAAGAGCGAAAGAAATAAACGGGATTCATATTTAATTAAAAACATTTAAATCTAATTTGATTAAATCATATTTGAATTAATTTGTATTTAGTTTAATTATTATCAAATTAGATACAATTGATACGATATGGTTTGGATTTATAAAGACAGCAATACAACTCCATTCACCGGTAACCAATCCATTACGACATTACTACACACGAACAACGTAACAACAGAATTATTCTTCTCATTGTACAGTGTACGAATACAAGCTGCCGATGACTTGCACTTGTGACCCTCACACACAATAGCACACGGTGAAACACATGCTGCACAATATAACCAAATCAGTCCATGCGCACATACTGTTTCATCCTTCGTCCATCTACTGTTCACCATCGACGTTATCAATAACCATAGCAACTATCGAGTCTAATTTTTCGATTTTCTATTTATTTCAATTGATTTCTCATTTCTTGATTAATACTAAACTCTAACCCATTTAATATTAATCATTGACTAAAGAAATTGAGAAATTCCGGTTTTTTATTAAAAATTATTTTGTTGGAGTAGCAAGCCAACTGGAGTCAGGAAAAGAAAAGAAACTATAACTAATTAGGTGGATTAGTTACGATTTAGCTATCAGTCTTTGATTTCAATTTTAATAAAGAACTCGAAGGTTCTGAATTCGGGGGCTAACCTATTAAACCCTAACGGGTACCACTATTTATTTACCGAAATTAGGATTATTTTTCTAATTATAATATTTAAAATAAATAAATAAAAATCAAAAGAAAAAAGAACCTGAGTTCTACATATTTTATCGTCGCCCCGAACGTGCCTACATACCCGCTAGCCGGGATCAGACAATCGTAGTTCTTTAAAAAAAAATCTTTAGTACGTTAATTGATTTTAATATTGAAAACCAATCGAGTTCACGTTATTATCAATTTAGATTTTCAAAACTCCAAAAGGGTCCTAATTCACTAAGTCCTTTTATTCTATTTTATAAAAATTCTCTAAAAGCACTAAAATTAAAAAAAAAGGTTTTTTTTCACTATTAATTTTCATAAAAAAGAAAGTTTTCCTACGTAAAGAATTCTAAAACAATATTAAGCTAATATATATATTTTTTTATAATTATATTTTATTGTCAACAACTACTTATTTAAATAAACTATGTAACATACTCAATTATATATAAACTAGTATTAAAAGTTTCCTAACTATATATATATACATATATAATATTAAATAACTAAGTAACTAAAACATAATAATAACTAATCAATAACAATAATAATGAAAACTAGTATTCGAACCTGATTTAGACGGTTCAGAAAATCAAGTGAGCGATAGGGGGTTGTGAATTCGTTTGAACTGTGGATTGGTGGAGCAATCGGCAAGGCGAGGATTCGGATTTTGTCAGGACTTCGGATTAGAATTTGGATTGGCTTTCGATTTGGATTTTGGAATTGCCGTCACGATTTGTCTGGACTTCGTTGGATTGTGGATGGACTTCGGATGGATTTCGAATGGACTTCAGATGGCACTCGTCAGGACTTCGGATTACGTGTGGGTTAAATGGAGACGCCGGGATTCTAGTCGTCAGGCATCAGATTGTGGGGATGTAAGGACTACAGATTGGAATTCCTTTTGGCATCTTTTAGAAACGTCTTTTAGAACGTTGGATTTTCGTCGGACTTATTTTTTAATTAAACATGAAGGAGCTTCGTTGGCTTCGTTGAGCTCGGAATCATTGATTTTGGAAATTGAATAGAAGTCGTTGGCTTCGTCGAGCTCGGAATCGTTGATTTCGAAAATTAAATAGAATTGCTGACTTTGGAATTGTTGGACTTCAAACGTTTGGACACTTCGTTGGCTTCGTCGAGCTCGGAATCATTGATTTCGGAAATTGAATAGAACTCGTTGGCCGATGTTGTTGTTCTTTTCTTTTATAAAGTCCTAAATCAAATCCTATTGTATCTGTTTAACTAGATTCAAATTTTATTCAAATCTGATTTAACTAAACTCATACGATTTAATCAGATATAAAACTGATTTTCGTCTTACTTCTGCAAAGTTAGAAAAATAAAAACATAAGTGCCTATTGAGACTTTAACCCATGACCTCCAACTAAATCCACTCAAGTACTTCGCTACTTAACCGTTAGGCTGTTGGTCTATGTCTTAATATTCATTACAATTAAATTATATTTAAACTATCTGAATCTTTAAACTAAAATTTTCAACTAAACTAAAACTAAAATTAACACTAAAATTAATTATTCCTAATATAAATTACTTCCTAAAAATTTGCAAAATTTTTATAATTTTTCCTTTTCTTATTTTTTTGGCATTTTTATTATTTGTTAATTTTTATTTTCTTTTATCTTTTATTAATTTTTTTTATTATTTTTGAATTAGGACCCTTTTTGTAAAAATAAAATTAAGACTATAGAAGGACAAAAATTAGGTGTCTATAGCAACAATACAGCAGATGTGACCCAACACCAGATTCTGTTGAAAATCCTCGACCCTTTTCTCCAATACCCATTGTGCGACCACCAACGTGACTGAACAATCAACAATAGCAAACGTTTGTTGATCGCGTCCCAACTACATCTACAATTCACTAAACTGCATACCTACACAACACATCCAGTTCATCCCCTACATGCACTACTACCGCTCCAGTCCATCTACGTAACATCGAACAGTAGTACTATGACATCCAACGCTTGAAAACTGATTAGCTCTACACTATAGCAGCACTGAGCACGCCATCCGCTGCTGTACTTACATACCGAAGCACCTACGATGGCTTTATCATGCTTGCAACATATGACCATCCCTTCTTGCGATCAGCAGCAACGTACATCCACTTATCCAACAAACAACATTGCAATGGATGTTAAGCAGGTTCAGCCGTGTTTGGTTTTTTCAATTTTTCTTTTTTAAATTTTTTTTATTATATTATATTATACTATATTATCTTATATCATATTATATTGTTATTAGAGCCTTAAGTGATTTAGCATAGTCTATGTAAATAATAATAATTTAGGTTGTGTGTATCATTAGTTTTCTTTATAACATAGATTAGGTATATTATATTGGTTCAAGTGAATGTTTATTTAATAAGTAATAATATAGATATAAGATAATATATAAATATTAGATGAGGGATTGTTAAAATTAGGTTTTATTACATACATATGTTATTAATTATACTTTATTAGTTAACATAATATGTATTATATGTATATGTTAGTTTAGTATTAGTTCTTATATAAGAGTATTATATGGAATTGTTTTATTTTGGTAGGTAGTTATAGGAGTTGTTAGAATTGGTTATTTTTGTTAGGATCTGATCTTGTTTAAGGATTTGTTATATAGAAAGTTTTTTTTCTTTAAATTAATAAAAAATCCTTTTTAAGAAATTTTTAGGACTTTTAGTGAATTTTTTACAAAATAACAACACTTAAGTGTTAAGACCCTTTAGATTTTTTTTTTAATAAACCGAATAAATTAAAAACGTAAACTCGGGTAGTTTTCAAAATTAAAATAAATCAACACATTAAAGATTTTTTGAAAGAACTACGATCGTCTAATCTCGGCTAGCAGGTATGTAGGTATGAGAAACTTAGGTTCTTTTTCTTTTGATTTTATTTATTTATTTATTCCTAAAAATATTATAATTAGAAGAATAATTCTAATTTCGGTAAATAGATAGTGGTATCCGTTAGGGTTTAATAGGTTAGCCCCCGAACTCGGAATCCTCTAATTTTTCATTCAAATTGAAATCAAAGACCGGTAGTTAAATCATAATTAATCTACCCAATTGGTTACGGTTACGGTTACGGTTACGGTTACGGTTTCTTTTTCTTTTCCCGACTTCGGTCGGGTAGCGATTCCAAAAATTATTTTCAATAAAAAATTGGAATTTCTCAATTTCTTTAGTCGAGGATTAACATTAAATAGGTTAGGGTTTAATATTAATCGAAAATGGGGAAATCAATTTTAAGTAAAAGAAATCGAAAAATCAGGCTTGACAGGGATAGTGATAGGATTTAAGGTACCAATCCTACTAAATGTCAAAACCGAACTCGTCCACTTCTTACGTGGATATCTCATTTGATCGCTTATTTTTATTTATGTTATTTAGATATCTTATTTCTTATATTTTTTCCAAATTACCCTCATGTTTATTTTGTATTTACAAGAATGCCATTAGGGCATCCTTTTTAGTCATTTTATTTATAAATTTGTCATCGTGTATAAGTAGAGCATATGTATAGGGTTTTAGTTAGACTTAATACTTTAATGAAAAACCCTTGAGACTTTTTTCTTGGAAAACTCTCCTTTATCCGCTCTTATCAATCCCTTTAATAAGTATTATAGTGAGCAACCCTATCACTTGGATTGATGTGTTACATCCAGCAAGTCTTAGGCTATGTAGGATCTTATTGGTACGTCATATCCAGTTAGATAGCTTATGGATTTGCTAAACTCCCCATTATTTTCTTGTTTTGGTTCATTGCGATGCCTTTCCATGTGTCCGACCTTGAAGACACATCATCCCAACACCTAATGGTAGGATGGATAATAAGACTCTTTCACCTTATGCTTTATCATATTTGTGTTTTTATATTCTATGCTGATGATTCCACTTTTTACATTCGGCGAGTCTTAGGTTATGTAGGATCTTGTTGGTGCATCATATCCAACTAGATAGCTCATGGATTTGCTAAAACCTTAGTTATTTTCTTGTTTTGGTTCGTTACGGTACCTTTGCATGTGTTTGATCTCGAAGACACATCATCCCAACACCTAATGGTAGGATGGATAATAAGATTCTTTCACCTTATGTCATATCGTATTTGTGTTTTTATATTCTATGCTGATGATTCCATTATGTTGAATAGGTAAGATTAAGGACCTAAAAGTCATTTGAGTTAAAGGATATCTTAGTCAGCGATCAAATCATCTAAGAAAATGGGTTCAATATGACCTATGTAAGCAAGAGGGACATAATTGCATACGTTACCTAAGGAATCCTAAGAATATCGGTCAAAACAATAGTATATTTGTAGAATAAGTAATAAATTTAGATAGTCCTTCTAAAGAAAACATTATGACATGCTCTAGATCACACGCCTCAGTCTGGGAGAACTAATCATTATTAGTTTTTGGCCAAAACACAAACAATATTGATCCTTACGGTAATAGCATGTATTTTGACTTTGAGTCAGTGTTAGAGTATTGCAAATGTAATTGAAATGCCACATGGAATAAATTTAGTCCAACTTTGTTGTACAAAGAATCATTCTTATGGTAGACATACATTTGAATTTCCCTTACAACATACTCTTACTTTTGAATGTCATTGTTCTATCACATCGTATGCTATAACTGTGATCATGTCTGCTTATGAATATTTAAATAGGGAATTTATCTTCTACATTAAACTATCGACAGTTAGCCTTGCTACTGTCGATAGTCTGGACTCTACAACCATACTGTTGATAGAAATTTATCACTATCGATAATCTCATGCTCTCAAAAATTTACTGTATTTGATATTGGTTTACATCAAAGGAACGTTTATAACCATAAGAAAGAATTGTGTTACCATGATGGAGCATATATTGTCGATAGTCTTCATGTGTTTGTCGATGGTTTCCAACTGTCGAAAATTATTTCAATTGGCTTAATGGTCGATAGAAAAAAAAAAAATACTTGTTGATAGTGTTTACACTAGAACTACACTATCAATAGAAATTTGTCACTGTTGCCAATCTCCAATTCTTGGAAATTATTTAAATTGACCTTGTTGTTAATAGATAAGAATCATTATTGATAGTATTCACATTATAACCACATTGTCGATAGAAATTTATCACTGTCAACAATCTCCAACTCTCAGAAATTATTTCTATTGCTTATACTATTGACAAAAAATAATCACTATCAATAGTTGTGTAACTTACCATATGAGATATTATTTTATTGTGAAGGATCTTTTATAACCGTAAAGGAGTGTTATTTTATCATGATGTAGCATGAACTGTCAATAGAGGCTTTGTCACTATCGATAGGTGGCAAACACCCTACCCACCCACCAACCCTAAGTATATAAACCCAAGGCCAAAATAAACCTTACACCCAAAATGCTTTTGACAGCACCTAACTTCCTAATACATCTAGCACCATAAACAAAACCCTAACTTCATCAATCTACTTTGTGAATCACATCACCAATGGCTTCTTATACTACCAACAAGAAGAAAAAGCATGTAAAGGAGGTCGAATCATTGACCCGATGAGGTCTACATTATAGATTTACCCCTTAAATCCATTGGCTAAGGTATTAAGAATTTTTCATTAACAGTAGTATAGATTTTGGTCATGAGTTCAAATTAGGTTTTGTAAGACAAATTTGTTTTGAGTTCTATAAAAGTTTGAAGTTAATGCTGTTATTTATATGCTTAAGATGATGAATTAGTTAGTGTATCTATGTTTGGTATAGATTTTTTATTTAAACATGACGTTGGGTGATGCAATGACCCAGTTATGGGACCTTAACACCGTAGCTACTGAATTCCAAACTTTTGTGAATGGAATTACCATTAATGTTAGTCATAGTATGTTTTCAAACACTTTGAGAGTTGAGAGTAAAGGTTCAAAAATGCCTTACAAACAACGTTAAGATGGCATCAATGTTTGTAAAATGTTATATGGTGACCTAGATGGATTAAACAGCAACAATTGGCAAAGATTTATGTAGATAATGGTGATAAAGTATTTGAGTGCCCCCTATAGGATTCTTCATCTCATGATATCATACCATATGAACAACCATTCTAAGGATCATGTAAGTTTGTATGTAGAGGATTTGTGGATGATGGGAGAAATCTTAAGTGGTGAAAAGGTTGATATAGGTTACTAGATGATTTACAAGATTAAAAAGGCTTTGTCGAATAGGAGGGAGACATTGCCTTATGCAAGAATAATTTCATATTTTCTTATGAAAGAAAAACTTGTAAATGAAGATGAGGCAACTGATGAAAAAAATCAAGAGTTGATTAACAGGTCAACTCTTGTGAGGTTAGGCTACCGAGAAGATCAAGATGGAAGATAGATTTCCAATTAGCAACCTACGAACAATGAAGAACTATCAGATAATGAAGATGATGGAGATGAGGAGAGTTAGCATGCAACTTCGTTAGAGGAACAAGTGGACAACCTTATTTGGCAAGTCGACAATCTAGAGATGTCTGCTAGAGGCATCTATGGAGAAGCTCACTAAGTTAGGGATACATAAGATGTAGGGTTTGCTGGTTTGTATAAACATTTTGACATGCTTTGACTACCACAATCACCATCATCCAATCCACCAACTAAGGAAGATGATTAGGAGTGATCACAGATGCATATGAAGATATATTATTCAATATTAGTGGTTGTAGTTTATTTCATGTAATATTATTGGACTTACATTGCTTTTTTCATTTTGTAAGGTTTAATGTATTGATTGTGTTGAGTTTTCCCTTAGTATATATTGATAATAATAAAAAGATATGAATGAACTTAACTAGTTCTTTGAGTATGCAGGACGTCTTAAAGAAAAGAATTGTTAAGAAGGAAAATAAGTTTGGAATTGTGTTGGTCAAAATGTGTGTCAAAAAGTGTATCAGTAAAAAAAAAAGGAACGATACGAATTGTGTACAGTATTGAGATTAGTTGCTATTCTTAAGTTATTTTCTAACTAACTCGAAAAAATTAAGTTGGACAAAATTGCAAGAAGGCTTAGCTCCACCTTATTGGGTATGTTAGAAAAATATACTCAATTTTGTTTCACTAAGATGGTTAAGTCCATGGGGATTCTAAGTTGGATTACTTTTAAAAGATTGCTCAAGAATTAGATTTGTAAATTAGATGATTAAAGTTTGAGAAATACATTTTTAGGAAGAAGATTCTTTGATAGTCTTAGTAAGATCGATCGAGTTTTAAATAAATTAAGGACATTAATTGAAAAAGGATTTTGAGCTTTAGAGTTGTATGTTAAGTTAAAAAAAAAAAAAATCAAATTTCTTTATAAGGATTTATTAGATAAAGTTATAGCTTAGTTTATTGGAAATAATTCAGGAACTCCAAGATATTTTTGTTGAAGATAAGGTTGAATGATAGATAAAATCAACCTTTTTTTTTTTTTTTGAGAATTCTATGACAAAATTCAAATAGAGATATTGAAGACAAGAATAGATTTCTTCATTGCAAATAACAGATAAGTAATGCTAGACTATCTTTTAAAGAGCAGGTTATCTGAAGATTTGTTCATATCTTTTTATGCTTATCCTTAATATTTGAAGTGTGTTTTTCAAGTTGTATTTTTTAAAATTTCCACGTAATCAAAAGAGAATTAGAGCAAATCATCATGTGTAGCAACTATCAAATGACTCAAATTTAGTAAAGAAACAAATCTAGATCAGCTTGATTCAAGTTTTCAAATTTTCAAATATTTGGTTCCTATTTTCATGAGATATTTCTCAAACAACAAAACCAATTATGTTTGAATCAAATTTTACTAGAAATATCAAGAACTAGCCATTTTCTAGTTGTTATAGGGAAGATTAGTTCAAGATAAATTAAAGCTACACAAGATTGACAAAAGGAAGAATCAAGATAAGAACTAATATTCAAAAATCTCTCTTGTGAACACTGTCAAAAACTCTATTAGAAACTAAGAAAAATCAGTTTTATTATTTCATTGTTATTACATTTGTGCGAAAGTTGTAAAGTGTTATTTGATTGTATTGTCTCACTTTCTTCGTAAATTTTATTGACATTATATTTTGAGTGTAAGAGAATTAAGGAATTCTTTAAGTCTTGTATATAGCTTAGGAAGAAGCTAATGAGATAGGATAGAGAAGTAACTAGATATTCCTGTAATCTCTTATTAATATTTGTTTAGTGAAAAGATTGGATTAATGGAATGACACCAGTAAGGAGGATAGGGTCCTCAATGGTGGAGTTGGAAGACAGTAGTAGGAAAAAGGGCAAAGCTCTATAAATCGATTGCTTGATCTTCTTTCTCCCTACTTTATTTACTTTCTGATCTTCACTATTTGTGTTTTTATTTTCATGCTTTAAGTTAAACAATCATTTTTCAACTTTTTATTACACCATTTAAGTTATTAAGAGGGATTTTATTTTTAAATCTAAAAAGTTTTTGTTTTTGCAAAAGATATCAATTCACCTTCTCTCTTGATATCTTACATGAGACCTACAGAGTGATCATAGATGGTTAGGAGTGATCATAGATGTAGTCAGAAGGACCATATTTCCCTTTTTTCCATATAATGGAAAATGTAGTTATAAGGACCATGTTTCACTTTTTATCATGTAATGGATAATCTAGCTATAAGGACCATGCTTTCTTTTTTACATCTAATGAGGAATGGAAAATGCTTATTATGGCTTATTAGTTACCATCATATTGTTTTTTTGCTAAATGGATGATGAATGCAAGTATGATTTTGAGAGCATTTGATCACTTAAGGTTTGTGAGGTGTCATGTAGAACGTATGTAGTTTTAGTTATGGATGTATGATAGGTCATGAGGGCTCCTTACCTGCGATTTTCATAATGAACTGAATTCCAAGTGAAATGCTAAAGAAAGGAGGAATTATGTTTTTTGTTAGCATTTCTGGCATGGAAAACTGTTGATTTGTTGGTGCATCATCGGTTGCTATTTTGCTTGGAAATGTCCAGGTTAAGGGGAGTAGTTGGAGCTTTGCTAGGTTTCCATTTTGTATGTTGAGTGTATAATTTATTAGCTTTTGTAGCTTCATGTTGGTAGATTGTGGGAGTTCACGGTGCACAAATGTATTAGAAAGCTTGGGTAAACAACTTCCTTTATAAGCATTTGTTTTTAATTATTATCTTAACTGAATTCACACACTAAGTAACTATCAAAGTTGACTATCTATTGCTTGAGTCATCTCATTAAACAAAATCAAAGAGAATGTGATGGAATGTGCAAGTTTAACAACTTATAGTCATACTGTCAATAATATGTTCACTACAAATAACTTTTGACAGTCTATAATGATCTATCAATAGTCTCCAATTGTTAGAATTAATTAATTGCTTGTACTATCGATAGGAATTGATGACTATTAACAATGTGTTACTCTCAGAGATAATTAAATTAATCATCCTTTATGGTAAAGTGTGCTTCTTTTACAGTTAGTTAATGTAACAAACTATTGATAGTATATTAAATAATGTCAACAGTTTTATCATTACGACAAAATGTCAACAATATATAAGTGTCTGTCGATAGTCTTCTAGTATTGGAAAAAGTAGAATAGACTATACTATCTACAATTTCTAGGGAATGTCAACAGTATATTACTTTTAGTAAAATTGACTTCATTTATAGTAAAATGAGCCTCTTCTATGGTAAAAGTAGTTTTAGATCATAGTAAAATGGGGTTCTACTATGGTAAAATTTATTTCCTTTATGGTAAAATGAGCTTTCTTTACAATAAAAGTGGTTTTTGAAAACAGTAAAATTGACTTTCTTTACGGTAAACTAAGCTTCCTTTATGATAAAAATAGTTTTAGAGTACGATAAAATGGTATTCATTTTTGGTAAATTTGACTTTTTTTATGGTAAAATGACCTTCCTCTACAGTAAGAGTGGTTTTGAATCATGGTTACATGGGATCCCTTTATGATAATTTACTTCCTTTATAGTAAAATGAGCTTCATTTATGGTAAGAGTGGTTTTGGATCACGATAAAATGGGATTACATTATGGTAAAAGTAGTTTTAGAGTATGGTAAAATAAGATTTCGTTACGATAAAATTGACTTCCTTTTTAGTAAAATGAGGTTCCTTTTCGGTATATGTGGTTTTTTAGCCCCGGCAACATGAGGTTCCTTTATAGTAAAATGAGCTTCATTTATGGTATATGTAGTTTTAGAGCATAGTAATATGAGGTTCCTTTATAGTAAAATTGACTTCTTGGTAAAATGAGCTTTATTTATGGTAAGAGTGGTTTTGGATGACGTTAAAATGGGACTACTTTACAGTAAAAGTAATTTTGGAGTATGCTAAAATGGAGTTCTTTTACGGTAAATTTGAATTCATTTATGGTAAAATGACCTCCTTTATGATAAAAGTAGTTTTGGAGTACAGTAAAATAAGATTTCTTCATGGTAAAATTAACTTCCTTTTCGGTAAAATGAGCTTCCTTAATAGTATATGTAGTTTTGGTAGCCAATAAAATGGGATTCCTTTATGATAAAATAATCTTTCGTTACATTAAAATGTGCTTCCTTTATGGTAAGAGTAATTTTAGAGCACAATAAAATGGGGTTCCTTTCTGATAACTTCAGTTTCCTTTATGGTAAAGTATGCTCACTTTATACTATCGATAGAAATATTACACTATCAACAATTTTCAACTCTTGGATTTATATTCTTTTACATATTCTATTGATAGATACTCATAAACTGTTAACAAACACTCATAAATGTTTGACAGTAAAATGCAGTATTGAGAAACAATACAATCATGGGTTTATATAGAATATTGGTTGATTTTGATATATAATACTACTATTTCTTTACTTAAAAAAAAAAAAAAAACTATACTTCCCTTAACTATTTACATTATTGATACAAAAATAGACAAATAATGTCAATTTACAATAATACACTTCCCTTAACTATTTACAATATTAATACAAAAATAGACAAATAATGTCAATTTACAATAATACAATTCGGTTATATTTTTTTGGATTTGTATTCACTCTTAACTTCTTTTGTCTTCTTATAGTGCTCATGCGTTAATTTGATTGTCTCAACCCTCTTTGTGTTTAATTCGCATTTAACTAGCTTTAATAGGATGTCTAATCGATCCCCAAGGGTGACAAATTGCTTAACATCACAAGGATAATTAGCAAGAGAATAAACAAGACAACGTTGGGGTTTATGAAAAATTTTAAAAGTATAAAAAGAATAAAGGTCTTACATTTCCTTTGATCTCAGAGGTTCAACCTTAAGAATGCATATGCCACAATTGAAACTACAGTTTGTGAAACATGTTATTGTTAACTTTTAATTATAGTGAAAGAGTAAGTGTGTTAAACAACAAGAGCATTACTCATCACCCGTATCGGGTTGTTGTGGCACTTTATCTTTTATTTGAATTGGCTAATCTAAAATGACTTTGTTGAATGGACCAACATCCTCATCTGTAAATTCTTATAGACAAAATATAGTATCCACGATTCTAACCTACAAAATTGTCATTACCAAGTAGTCATAGGTTGATTTCAAATATAGGTAGCATACAATTTGTTTGGAGTAGATAGGAAAATAGCTTACCACTTTCTTTACATTACTTTTGTACTTATCATATAGTGTTGTATGCATACAATTGTAACTAAAATGCAAGTCTTCATATCAATGTTCTTTTGTTAGATTCATTGGTATGAAGACTTGCATTAAACAATTGTCTCAACACTTAAATTAAAACAAATGTTACGTAGAGTAGTAGAGATTAAATGAGTATGTACCTTCTCACATCAATTTGTTTTCCTTAAAAAGACATCGCTAATGTGTAGGATGTTATGGAAGGCAATCGGCTCTATTGTTCCCATGAAGACATATGCCTACATCCAATGTCATTGGATTGATTCATTGGGAAAAGTTCCATGAAATAGTAATAATGTAACGAAATAATGAGTCCTTACTACAAAAGTGTAGGGAAAAAAAATATGTCTTCCTCTTTGTCCCATCACTCCATACTGAATGACTCCAATTTTGGATCATCATGTCAATAACCCTATTATACAACTACCCCATAGGTCTTAAGAGGTACATATTTGATCACGTTAGGATCATATGACGATCAAATTGCACCACTGTTTTACTGCACATGGTAGAAACATGTGTTACAGAATGTTAATCTCACAATAAATTCAAACTGTACAGTTCATGATCATTGATCTTACTCTTTATCCATCTTAGTATCAAATATGTAGTTAATTACACACACATCGTCCTCTAACATGGAAATCCACCGACCTTTATCTTTCTTCAGCATATGCTCCCTAATGTACTAATTTACAAGTAAAATAATGAGAAAAATTGGAACAAATATCACATTTGATAAAAAATAGAGTAGAAGAGAAAGAAAAGAATCAAACACCATATAAAGGATTACTAGCCATAGTATTGATTTTTTCTTCTTGTTCATTGTCATCAATTTTACGTAAGGAGACACTTGATATCGTGATGGTTTTCTCTCTTTCCTCATTTCTCTAAGATGTAAAGCGAAATGAGTGAGACTAAGACTTTTCCAACGAGATGACCATGATTTCTTTTATTTTATTCTTCTTGCCAAACATAACACAATGTTCACCTTCGTCTTAAAAGCCAACAGAAAGGTAAGTAAGTAAATCAATTGTAATGCATTAGCGTTAATGATTTAAGCCAAAACATGAAAGTACAAATAAATGGTTACTTGTGGTTGTTTGGGATCATTCTTATTACGATTAGGTGACATCTCTTGCAAATGGTTGATTATTTGGGGATCATTCTCATCATAATTAAGTGACATCTCTTGCAGATGGTCAATGTTTATGCATCCATCATCCTTCAAGTTAAGGTCCTAGAGAGGAGGGGAATCTCTACCAAAGTCCTCATTCTTATCTTCGTCATCTATTGGACATTTGGATACTTTCTTGGAGGGAAAAACCATATTCATCAGGTCCATCAGTTGATTCTTCATAGATATTAGAAATGGGGTATCCCTCCCTTGGAATCTTCTCAACTTCTTCTTTCAATTTTTGTTGTTGTTTTAATATAAGATCTAGCATTTCCTCCAACACCTGCAAAAATCACATTAACATTACATATTGGTCAATTAAGAATATAACCTAGATTGTTAGCTATAATAGGAAAGGAAAAGTGCAACCTTAAGCTTTGATTTCCTTAGCATGAGTAATCTTTCTTTAGGTAGTGGTATTGGCGAATTCCACATGACTACTTGTCAAATGGAACAATGGTATGAAAGACTCTAAAAGCATTCATAGTTAAAGCATTATTATAAAACTTGAATAGCTTACTAAATACCTTAAGATCTTGTTGAACATTTGTACAACTTTCTTCACTTTTTCTTTTGTCCATGTCTTCAACTAGGGTAAGGCCTACATCGAGCTATCAACCACCACATAGCCTAGCGAGCACTTGTCAATAAAGTATAGCTATAAATAACAAAACATGGAGAATCGTCATAAATCAAATACATCATACGGGTGGTATAATATACTAAACAACTATTTTAGTAATGAATCACATGCTACTAAATAAATGTTAGGGTTATTAAGGATGAAAAACGTATCATAAGGAACAAAATACAACCCCACATATAACTTTGACTGGTCAACTTATAATTTAAAATACCATCTTACATTCTCTATAGAACATACTTTATCCAATTATATCATGGTAGCTTATTTACATTGCTTACCACTACCAAATACTCTCTCACTACCATCTTATCGGATTGAGGGGCAAGTAACTTCTTAAGTACCTATATCACAAATAATTGCTTGAACTTGTCATTAGCTACTTCAGCTTTTTGCAAACTTTCCTCAAGGATAGTTAACTTAATATCTTCCTTTAACTCTAACCTACTCTTTGCACTAGCCAATAGTTCTTCTTTAGCATCTGTTGGGACATCTTTACCTTTACTACCTAAGCCTAAAATATTTTCTACTACAAGAGGACTAATAGGAAGACTTGTTCCATTTATGTCCATAACATAGCTCTTCGGATCAAAGTTCTTAATTAGTCATAAATATAAATCTTTATCCATCTTTTTATAGTTCAACTCCAAAAGGCCACTAAGCCTTACTTGCTCATTACATCTTTTTTTGCCTTAGAAAAAGACGAAAGGACTTTAGCAATGTGTTTAGGTTGACATCTTGTCTAATACTATAAAAAATAAACAATACAAAATAAGCATTGAAAAGGATAACAAAATCCCAAGTTAATAATTTTGAATACCCATCTAATCTTATCGACTTCATAGCACCCCTAGATTCCTCCTTTTGACCCTGATACTTTTTCAAGCTATTAATCTACCTTTTTTTGTATTCTCTCTTTTTTTTCATGAGGAAGAGCACACCACTTTTTAGCTCTCCTTGTAAGCATCTAAAAAAAGACAAACATAGTCATATAAGAGTTACCTAAAACCACCTTAAACTAACCAAAATGTATAAAATAAAATCATCACTATCCTCCCCCTTAACTAGATGTTCCTCTACCTTTAGCTTTTTACTCTTGTCTTACTTGTGTAAGGATAAACCAAGAAAGAAAAATCATAGCATTCTAATACTAATAAAAGTATAAACAATACAATTGAAAAAAAAATGAAGACCTCGAGTTGTTCGAATGATGCATGTAAGATGCATTGGTCGCTTCATCTTACTTCTTCTAGAAAATCACAAACCTGTACGAATTTCATAAAATTACTTTTTAATAGAATTATGAAAATTAGATAGCTATGTGCAACATTATAATTGTTACTAGAAAATACAAAACTATCTACAAAAACTGTCTATCAGTCAACACAACAACAAAAACTATTAACAGTATAAGTGAACTATCGATAATGCATAAGGACACAGAAGCCCCCTTAATTTTATCTATCAATAGATATTTGTCATCTATCAATAATCACTAGGTTGGGGCTTTTGTATTCTCAAAAACTGTCGATAAATCCCTATAATTGTCAATAGTATATGATCATTAAAAATAGTTTCAAAGGGGTGGAAAACACAATTTCAATTTACTGTTGACAATAAATCAAAATTGTGTTTTCCCCCCTCTCAAACTTTTGATAGTGATCTACTACTATCAACAATTTTGCCTAATAGCAACAACCTTACTATGAATTTTTAAAATCCTAATTTGCTTAATCCCATGTAATGATTTGTTGGACCTAATGCAATCCCAAACAGAAAAAACCTAACAATATGGTAAAAATTTACAATAACCCCAACATGTACTATCGATAGTTGAATTAAAATGCGAAAACCCTAAACCTAACAAACAAAAGCGAATTTTAGTGAAAGTAGTGAAAAAAAATTATGAGAAAACATATCAAGATGAGTTCTTCAAGGAATATATTATTCAAGAATGCAAAAAGCCACTTGTATACTATGATCGATATGTTTTTACCGTCATGGAGTTCCTTCTTTCTTTGAGAGAGTGAATGAAAATGTATTTTATGTTTTGGAGTTATTATTTTATTTTATTTTTATTATTTAATTATATTTATTGTTTCATTTTTTAATTCTCAAAACCTATTAACTTATACTTTGGGTTGCAGGTTATAATATTTTAATAAAAGCAATGGCCTAGATTGAGTTTTACTAAATGGATGGCTTAGACTAATCAGCGTTACAGTAATGCTATCTTGCTAGTATTACTGTAGAAATCCCCCTTTAGTGCATACTTATATCTTGACAAAATAGAAGTGTGCTAGAATCTACTCTTGGACTCTCCAAATCTTCGAAGCCAATGATTGGTTAACTATAAATAGGGTAAGCAAAACACCCAAGAAGTAATAAATACTACATCAAAGGCACAAGTATGCCGCACTCAAAATTCACATACAAGCTTATATTCTAAACACAACAAGCACTAATTTCTTTATTTTGTATTAGGTGTAACTAGCAATATAGACTTAGCATCATAAGAATAGAAGTATCTTAAACTACTTACCAAACATATATAGATAGGACATAACATTACAATAAAAAATAATCGTCTCATCTTGGATTAGTATCACCATTATTAGCGATGGTGCAACCAATCTATTACAACTATCCACAAAGGCATCACCTACCTCAAGTACAATGCAACTATAGATTCCTTTTAGAAGTGATCATAGGTGACATTTGAAATATAGGCAACCTTAAGCACAAATTAATATGTCTCAAGTGCAGTTGGGACTATAAAAACCCAATGAATAACTATTTCAATGAATTGAGTATTTAGGGAATCAATCAATTTAAGTATAATAAATTGCCGATCTTTGTGGGAATTGACTACTCTAAATATCGGCTGACCATTCTTCAGTAGATGATGAAGTCGCTTCTCCTTTTCTGCACATTTCTCCTCAACTACTTTGCTATTCTCAAAATGGATTTTGTTGACATCAGTACTCTTACTAAACCACATAGAATTCAAGCCTTACTGAGCAAATATCTAATTTGGAGGAAATTCTATTCTAACACTCCATATATCATTAAATGTTTAAGCATAGGCCTACAAGCCAAATGTTCCACATTCTCAAAAAATATCTTAATATATGGACAAAAATTGCAAGAACGATAGCAAGTATGGGCTCTTGTACCATGAAACATGTTACGAACGTCTTCTCAAAACCAAAAACAATTTTAGCCTCTAGAAAGAGCGATATGATTCTTTTGACACTTGATAAAGGCTAAGATGTAATCCATGAAGAATAAATGCATTGTACTATAGCATCAAGGAACACAACAAACTACTCTGATACTATAATTTGTTCAACAGAACTAGGGTCTTGTTTTGATTTCTTTTGTGTATTAATTATTCCAATTTCGTTTTAGCTTACTCTTTGCTCAGGTTGATATTTTACGTATACAAGTCTTCAAATGTTTTATATTACATATATCCCACTAGTAATGTCCAACAAGTCAACACTGTAAAAGTTTCGCACATTGGCCATTATAACTTGCTATAGAATATTAGTAGGTTACTTTCTCTCTACCTTTCCTACTTAATTAATTATTAATATATCTCTTTTTACAATATTTCTCGCTTATTTTACAATTAATTGTTGACATTTATCTTTTTACAATATCTCTCTCCCTTTTTCTAATTAATTATTGATATCTCTTTTTTTCTTTTTAAAATATCTCTCTCTCCCAAACCCACTTCCCATTCCCTCCTCATATGTCATCCCTCCCTTTTTACAATATATTCCCTTATCACATATATCCTTATTTATTTTATGTTAAAGCGTTGTTTATATAATTTTTCTTCATTTATAATTTATATTATTAATTTGTTATTATAAAATTCATATAAATTAAAAATAAATAAATGTTTCATATAACTATGGTAAGAAAGGGATAATTTCTGCATTGTTTAGAATCTATCATTATTCATTGGTAATTTACACTATTTTGTATACTAATTTTTTGAGTTGATAGTATATGTTTGTTCTAGTATACAGGTACTTACGAGCAACAAATGGCTACAACAGGCGTTAGAGGATGCTCCGGTGCTCAATCATACAGATATGTATATCAGCCCTCTTATCAAGAATGGAACTTTAAAGTAACATGAAAAGGATGATAATGGGAAGTGAGTTTCCCTTACTTGGTGGTCTTCTTCCGTATTTATAACGAGTGAATGAATATGTGTACTCAGATTAGGCCATTAGAGTTGAGCTTAACTTATGGGTCGTTTAGTATAAGCTTGAGCGATTTGTTATTAAAAAAGTCCTATCGATACTTATCTCCCACTCTTTTTGGTGAGAAGTTCGACAAAGAGTGCCTAGAGAGGTTGACTTTTAGGAGCTCTAAAAAAGCCTATGATAAAGGGCCTAAAAAAGACCAGAATATTGCAAGGGCTTGAAGAGATGAATGTAAAGAGAGGTTGAAGCACTTATAAATGTCGGTATGCTTGAAGAAGCAAAGGCCTGAAGAGGCTATAGCACCTAAAGAAGTGAAAGCATGAAGAGATTCGTTGGCCTCAAGTCCTTTGATGATATAGGACATTAGGCTTATTTACTTGTCATCCATATAAGCTGTCGAATTAAAGTATCTAACCTGTTGCTGTTTAGTGGCTTAGGCTTTTTAGGTAGCTTATCCTCTATTTGTTAGACTTATACAACTATGCTTGTCACCAATTGATGGCTTTGAGCTTCTAAGTGGCTAGTCATATATTTATTAGACTTAGAGCATTATGCTCACTGTTAATTGATGACTTAGAGCTTTTAAAATAGCTCACAGTCCTTTATTAGGACTTAACAATTATACTTGTTACTCTTAAAAGAGTTTAAGGCTTTACATTACATCTAGTTGTCTTTTCTTAAGACACAAAGATCTAAGGATATTCTTTTCCCATCACTCATCAAATATAGGACTTAGAGATTAGCACTTTGTAATTGGCTTGTCAACCATAGTGTGTAGGGTTTAGAGCTATTGAGAAATAGCCCATTAGCAAATTATACTTGCATGGGTTTAAGGTGGAGGGTGTTTCTCTAGCCTCTATTTGTCTTTGAGTTCTTGTACTTGTCGCTTAAGGAGATAGAAATAAACCTACTATGATTTTAATAAATCATTGCAAATGTTGAATGGATGACGCCTTTCACTATTAAACTTGTCAAAGCTCAAATCATGGAGCAACATATACATAGATATAACTTAATGCAAGATCTACAAATTAAGTGTGAATACTAACAATTAATCAACATAAGGCACAATATAAAGCACCTATCTAAATAATACTTAACCGACAAACCATGAATAGAGGTAGCGATGTTTTCTTCATCCTTCGTCAACTAGAATTAGTGCTTGGATGGGCCTGGGGCACTATCGTACTAAAGCTCTAAGTTGTGTGGAGCTTAATTAGCACTTATGGTAATGTGCTATGGTGCTCAATAGAATTAATGCGGTTTTGTTTTCATGCAGGCTTGCTTCTTCTTGATCATAACATGTAAGAGCTTTATATCGTCAGTCACATGCTGCTCTGATTATTTTTTCCAACAAATTCTGTACTTGACACATGCAATCATACATGTCAGCTCCACAATTCTCAATTAACCAGCCGATGGTCCTTTTCCTCAAGTTTGCTTATATATATATTTGAACCAGCAGCTCGGAATGCTGATCCTTGGTAAAAGTAAAAAGTGATTGGACTCTGTTACTTAGAACTCGAGTAGGCATATAGCAAACTGCAAAGTCAAAAAAGGGCTATTGCATGTCAACCAAGCAAGGTTGTTTGAGTCCGCTTGGCCTTCAATTCTGGGACTGCTCGTGTTGTGCTACTGTCCTATCGTAGCCAATGTGCTACTCGATGGGTCAAAGCATTTAAATTGAACCAGGAAATCTGGATCCTGCCAAGTAATCCTTTTGAAATACCAAGGACTTCAGCGAAGTTATCCACCTCAAATAATCGCTTGAGAGTATCAAGCATTTCTTCCTCAACTTAGTGTACGAACTCTCGAGTTCATGGGATGATATGAAGTTATGCGCATCTGCAATCTCCTCACGGAAAGTATTCGTGAAGTCATCCAATTGCATTAGCTCTAAATCTAGGAATCCAGTCACGTACACAACAGTTTAGATATGTGGTTAGAACAGCTCGGCGTATACAACAAAAGTTAACAAGACACCTTGTTGACCTATACTCCACTTTCCCACTAATGCACCCGACAAGACAGAGCACACAGTTACACTCGATCGCCCAAATAGCACATTCTTAATAGGTCGTTGCACACAACAACATTTGGCGCACATGCACATGCAACACAATTTGGTACTTGTCCACACATGTATAAAGTTCGAATACAATTGTTCCGATAGCTGGGCTCGGCTAAACACGGAAGATGTGTAGAGTTGCTCGGGCCGTGGCTATTGTGTCTGAAACCAAGTTACTGCAGTACGTGTCCGAACTAATTCAAGCACTAGATCCGACCTGTTTGAAATGCCACAACGCTGAGCTAGGTTAGTCGAGTAGTGGAGCTCGGTCAAATACTGTTCGGAGCTCGAATGGAGTGTGGCATGCAGGTCACAATCGAATTGAAGCTCACATTTTGAGTATGGTTCGGTATTTTTCTACTTAGTGACGTAGTGTTTGAAATCGCCTGGACTTGACAACTAAAAGGCTGCTGTTGTCGGCCTTTTGGTACTTGAAACAATAATCCATTAGAAAACAACGAACAGATATAACTAGATCCAGGGAAGAAATCAAACTAGGGAGAATAAGAAGATATAGAAAAGTCAACCACGAGATGAGATACTATCTAACTCTAGCATTTTGGAAATTCATTTTAAGGCCGTGATGGCAAATTACAGTAGTCTTTTGTTTTTTTTTTTTTATTGATTCCATAGATGGTGCCAATTGTTGATACTAAATTTTCATTCCGATATATCATATGTTCAAAACAACAAAGGGCTATTACTTGTACCGAATGGTATTTCGGTATAACCACTCTGATGCTTAATTCAGTCCTCTTATTAAGCCACGAGAAAGAGAAGGAGAAGTGCCTTACTAGAGGGTCTTCTTCCACATTTATAGTTGGTGAGTGGACATATGTACCTAGATTGAGCCCTTAAAGTTGAGCTTAAGTTATGGCCAGTTAATATAAGTTCACAAAGTAGTTATTGAAAAAGCCCTATCAATACTACGATTAATATGAAATAGTGAATTTATACTTAATTCATATATATTTGTAATTTATGCATGTAATTTGTACATATAATTCATATAGATGTAATGCATATATATCATTGTTTATAAACTATATTATGATTAATAGAAAATACTAAATTTATACATAATTCATATATTTTGGTAATTTGTATGTACAATTTATATGGATGTAATCTATATACATCATTGCCTATAAACTAAATTATGATTAATAAAAAATACTAAATCTATACATGATTCATATATATTTGTAATCTGCACATATAATTCATATGAATGTATCCATTATATATCATTATCTATAAACTATGTTATGCATATTTTTTTTTTATTTATATAATTAGATTTGTGATTCATCAAAATTAAAATGTACTACATAGTTCGGATATGATTATAATTCACACATATAATTCATAAGGATGTACTTCATATATAATATATTATTTTCAATAAATATGCTATATATATTTTTTATTACTAATTCATATGAATTACAAAAGCTATACTCTATAAACCGTACATATAATATTTATAGATGTTATCCATATATATTATTATCAAAATAAAATACTATGTATATTATTGATTTGTAATTGACATAAGTTACTAAAATTATTTTATGTAATGCATACATAGTTATAAGTATCGTATGTTTATAATTCATATATAAATTGTATACATAACTATTATACAATTCCATATCTATCAATACATGTACACTATACTATATTATATATCACATATGTATAATCCATAAATATTTTGAATTACTATTAGAGTATAAAAGTTTTCTAATGTGCGTCTATATTGCACTAAACAATTTGATATTAGAAACATAATGCTCTATTATTTATTGTAATAGTATTTGATAAGACACTAGAAACAAAATCCATTGGTACTAGTATTTCTAATGCTATAATATAACTACAATATAATATTATATAGTAAGAATGCACATCATACATCTTGTGAACAAATTATTTCAATATATTATATGATATGGTGTTCTAAATTTTTATTCTATAATAGTAGTACCATAAAATTATTCTATATAATTACTATATAATACGATATAGATATAATCTTTTATTTCATAAATTTATAAATATAGTAAATTGATATAATTCCTTGATATTAAATAAATAAATTGTTGCAAATAGTATGCTATTACACTAAGATCATATAACAGTGCTCTATAAATAATGTTAATACACTATATATAATTTGAAATGGTATGCTTTAATATTACTATCTTGTAATAGTGATTGTAGTGTTAAAATTGTGTAAGATAAGAGTATAAATTTTATAGTGACATGTATATAAAAATATGAACATATATTTATATATACATTATTTTATTTTATTTTTTATTATTGTGATTATTAACCATTGTTGGCTAAGTATTCAATTGTTTTGGATGCAATTTTTTAATGAATAAAGTCAATTTGTTAATACTTTCTTAATTCTATTGATAATTAAATGCACTGATTTGCCATTAACTCAAATGAAGCTACTGTGATAGGTCATGTTTAACTATACATAAGCTATAGTTTACTAAAGTAAAGGATATAACCATTGACAATTCAGCATTACTATCAATAGTTTTTTGCATACGTAATTTACTATCAACAGTAATATTTAATTGTTGAAAGTTTTTTAAAATCAAGACTTCCACAAATCGATTTTTTTCCTAGCAAAGGTCTTCTCCCTTCATTAGAAAACATAATTCACAACTCTAAAACCTTACATGAACATTGAAGACCAATGAAAAATAAAAAATAACAACTCTAGCAATTTGAACGTGAATTCTAATATACATGCATTTGATTTGAGTAGTGATAATAAAGATGGATATGATATTCATGACCATGTATTGAAACTAGCACTGAATATGATGATGTACATGAAATTTTAGTCTCAGGTGATTATAGAAGCGATGATTTTATTCAATATAGAAATGTAATCGTCATTGATAATTTGTGATCTTATATAGGTTTATATTCAATTAAATATCTAGTTGGTAAAAAATTTGTATCTTTTTTGGTAATAGGGGATTTCTACAATAGGTATGCTACTATAAACGGATTTAACACTTGTTTACACGATGCTAAAAATATAAAATGAGTAAAACTAGTTGAAAATGTATCTATGGGTGTACCATAGGAAGGGTTTTAGGGGTTAACAACAAATTAATAGAACTAATCGATTTAGAAAAGAAAAAAAAAGGGGCGTTAACTAGAATTGGTTGTTCAGCTATGTTTAAAGTAAAACTCATAGAAGGGGATGGACTGTAGAAGGTCTCAGCAGTAAGCACTGCACACAATCATGAGCTCATGCCGCCATCGTAGAATTGCTTCTTAAATTCTAACAAGTCTATGCAAACACTAATCAAGCTCAAATCAAGAGCATGTTAAATTCTATTATCTGATTGCATTGTATAATGGAATATCTAGTTCATCAAGTAAGTAGATATGAGAAAGTTACATTTATAAAGAAATACCTATACAACTACATTGATAACCAAAAGCAACTAAATACTTCTATAGGTTATGCTAGGACAACCTTAGCATTCCTAGCAGGCCAAAAGGAAGTTGATTATGGGTTATTTTATGAGTACACTATGAATGAAGAAGGAAAACTTAGTCGAATGTTTTGGTCAAACTCCACATGTCAACTTGAGTATGTATGTTTTGGAGATGTCATTGCTTTTGACTCCACATGTCAATCCAACAAGTACCTAATGCCATTGGTCATATTACTTAGTATTAACTATTACCACCACATTTGCATCTTTGGCAGTGTATTATTAGATGATGAGACAAAAGAGACATATACCTAGTTACTTGAGGTGTTTATACATGCAATGAAAGGTAAAAGCCCTATGTCAATTATGACTTCTAAGGATAGGGCAAGGCAGGCATCCATTATTGCCAATTGTCCTCAAACACAACACCACCTTTACTCATGGCACCTTAAGAGGAATGTAGTGTCTTGTATGTTACGCCCCGAAGTCATAGAGTTGCAACAGTTCCGCAGTGTAAACTATTCTATGATAATAACTGGCTTTACAGTGCTTATCATAGACATGATCTACACAAGGCGTCGATAACTCTTCACTTTGAAGTAAACAATCTAATTAAGTGTTTAACTATAATTATAGTAATCACCACAGATTTTTAATAAACATACTTAATTATATATAAAGTCTACATAACTTCTCAGGAAACTTTATATAAACATAACAGTTCACTAATTTACATAACAATTATCAGTCTTTCATTCTTAAACTACAAAGGACACTCTAGCTACACATCTACTACTAAGCAAATTGATCCTCACACCCTTGGCTTCAAAAGAACTAACCTCTGGATAAATGTAAGGCGGCATAATGCTTGGAGTATTCAGAAATCAAGACCTGCAAAAGGATCTCTAAGGGTATGAGTAACTACAGCTCAGTAAATTGAATTGGAGACTCCTGAATGTATACAAATACAAACAAGATTATCAAACAATTGTTTCCATGCAATGCAACAATTAATTGTCATTGTACAACGTAGTCCGGTTTGTTGTGAAATAAGAGAAATTTCACCCGCTCTAATTCGAGTTGAGGAGTATCCATGTTATTTAGTAGCTCACAACCAAACGTAGGCTTGTGTAATAGAAACATCGCTCCTCCCACGACAACCTTCGAACCATTGACTTCACCCTCACCACGACCTCCTCTCCTGTCACTTAGTTCAAATAAGGATGAAAAAGGGACTATTATGCAATCCTGCGCTATCCCTTTCGAAGGGGTCGATATTTGGTTGGATAATCCTAATGATCCCCTAACGGGTTACAATGTATGACATTTTAGGTCATTAAAGTCGAATAAGATTAAATTTCATTTAGGGTTTGCAAACAATTTTACACCAATTCAATCATAATACAAAATCAATCATATTACAATTTTCAGTACGAATTCATATACATCAGACACATGCGTAAACTACTTATAATCACAATCATATACAATCCTAAGTCTCCAAGTACCATAAAAATAATACTCTAATACAGTAAGTAATAACCCAACTTACTCGGAATTTCTCAGTCGCCCGATTAATTAATTGTAAGCTGATTCGTCTTTGGGTATCCTATAATACAAATAGGTCTTTTTAATACTTATACTTTAAGGATTCATATTCTAAGTTATAATTTAACTCATTTTTCCATATATACCTATTATGTACTAATGATTCATTCTGACCTATTTCGGGGTTCGGTTCCTAAATTAGATTTTAGTTTGGATTTTGAAGTCTTAAATATTCTTGAATCCTAATGTGAAATTAATCACATTAAGCTTGAGTATTCTAATATCCTATTAGGTCTTAATTTAGTATTCTAAACTATTCGATATAAGCTAATCCTAATTAGGGTACTAAATTTATTTCCGATGTGAGAAAATCTTACTTTTTTTATATAATTACCTAAAATTAAATTTTGTTTCAGATTTAGTATATTTTGTTTTTTATTATAATATTATCTAAATAACCCTAATTTTTCATATTTATTAAATTTTCAATTCCACATATTCCTAATTTCCTACAATTACTACCTAATTCTTAAATTAATTACACTTAATACTCCAAAGGCTAGGATTACGTTTCCACAACAGAGATTAACATCTGTAAACATCTAATTACTATCTAAATCAGTAATTAATTACTTAATCACTTAATTAACCCAAAATTATCCAATTTTTCCATCATTTTGGGGCTAAAAATTTACTTAAAAATTTCAGAAATTAATTTTAAAAAAATGGCTTCATAGCAATATTCAGTATCACTTAAGCATTCTAAGAAAAAAATTGAGCTTCAAAAACCTATTTATTTCTAGTTTTAATCATGCTCGGTTTTACTTAATTTATTAAGAACCCCATATTTTCAGAAGTGATTAAACTTAATAACTAATTTTTCCTAAATCTACATACAATAAAACCTTAAAATAACAAGTTTCATAATTTTTTTAGGCAAAATAGATTTTGGTAAAGGAAGTATATATATATATATATATATGTAGAGTCTTGTTTTGGTATGAGCACGATAGTGCAAATGAAATAAAACCCAAGGTCTAGAACCCGGATTTTGGTTTGGGTCGGTTAATTATCTCCAAACCCTGACTTCAGGGGGCGTAATTCTGAGTCGTATGCGGTTCCTAGGTCACTGCATGCGTTGTTTGGCATACTGGTTGTTCGGCATACTGGTTGTTCATGCATTCATATGATTGTGCATATAATAAATCTCTGCTATGTGGTATTGAAGAGGGCATTTATCTCACTAAGCGTAAGCTTACTCCCCTATAGATTTTTGTTGGTGCAGGAGAACCTTTTCGTCAATCCGGGCCGAGGCATGCCCGTGGTAAGTCTCGAGTAGAGACGGGTTGGAGCGATCAGAGAACGAAGAGGATATTTTGTAATAGATTATAGATATTTAGATACTTTTATGTATTTATGCATAACTTAGATTTTATGCAGTTCCGTTATGAACTGCATTTGTTTGTAATATTATTTTGGTGTGGGTCTCACAAGCCCACACAATTAGTTAAATTATAACATAAAAGAAACTTTAGTTTAATTTGCTCTATATTACTAAGTCTATGGGCCTAGTAGTAACGTAGAGTGGAAGGAGCCTTGTGTGTCGTATGAAAGGCCTATGATCAGCAAGAGGGTTGATAATAGACCTTTATACGGTACACGGTGACCTATCACGACAGCGATACTGTTGGGTCGTTATACCTGGTCAACATGAAGGTCAGCTCATCAGCATTGATGGCTTCTCGAAGCTCGACTCCACTCATCACCAGAGCCTTCTTTGATTCATGAGTAAGTTTTGTCTATACCTTGTTAACTTTTCTTGGCGGCATCTGGTTTAATATGATCTTTCAGTCATCCTTCTTGAACATATACATATCCTTATCCTTATAGCCGTCATGGATAACTCTTCTATCAAATAGCTATGGTCTACCTAGTAACACATAGGAAGCGCACATAGGCAATACGTCACAAAGAATCTAGTCTGAGTAATTCCCTATAGTGATCAACAATATTATTTGTTGAGTAACATGTAATGCTCCTTTCTCGCTCAACCAGTGCAATTTGTATGGCCTTAGATGTGCGATAGCTATTCAGTTTTGAAACAAGTTTGGCTAATGCCATATTGGTGCAGATTCCATTATTCATGATGAGGGTACACACCTGATCATTCACCTTATAGGTAATACAGAACAAATTCTCTCTCTACTCCTCCTCTCGTGAAGGTTCTATGTTCATAGTGTATCGGACAACCATAAGTAACTTGTCCAAGACCTTAGCAAACACGTCTTCCTCAATAAGCTTTTTCTCGATATTCTCTTTCTTAGCAGGAACCACTTCCTCCTCGGGTTCCTCATCTGTACTGTCTACTTCTAGCTTCAGGACATCTCCCTTAATGACCATTGTCCTACAGTTCAAGCACTAAGCAACCATATGTCTGAACTCTTAGCACTTGAAGTACTTGATCTGGCTCGTCTTCTATTAGATCCTTGCCCCTTCTCATAAGTTTGGGTTAGCATTTCACCATCAGGTCAGCCTTTGTACTCAACTTAGACATCAATCTTTCAGCTCAGCTTGCTACTTGATTGAGTTCAATGACTTGCCTGTTTAGGATAGCTAGTTAGCATCCTGCCTGTTAGTTGGCCCCTCCTTTGCCTTTCTATTCACTAGGCAATCCTAACAACTTCATCTATTGTATCAAATCGATGGAGCTCCACAATGTCTCAACTGTCTTCTCATAACCCAATAATGAATCTTGAAACCATTCGTGCTGGTGGTTCCTCTACTTCACAACAGATCATAAGCATTTGAAATTTTTTAACATACTTATCAACAATCTAATCTCCTTGTCTCAACTCCTAAAGTCAAGTGAAAGTATCTTAAAGATAAGTTTCTAACACGAATCTATTTTTGAGTAATCTGTTCATCTTGGGCTAAGTATTAATCTCTTAGTAGCCTTCTCATCTCCTCATGGCCTGGAAATTCTTCCACCACATGGTGACATATTCGAAGAACTCTACAATAGGCTGTTAGTTCTCATTGAGTTCAATGACTTGTAATCCTTGTAATGATAATAATAAAAAACATGCTCCACCTTCTCTTCTTACTCTAAATATTCATCAGCATTTCCAAATCCATTGAAGCTTAGAATCTAAAGCTTTACATGGTTAGATACTCTAAGGACTTATACGTGCTCTTCTTCAAAATACTCTTCCTTGTCCTCTTCATCAAGCTCTCTTAAGTTTATCCTTCACCTTACTTATCTACCTAATCCTCCACCTTGAATTGGTTGAGTTGAGTTCTGACCTTTAACGAGTTGAGTTCTGACCTTTAACAAGTTGAGCAGCTTGTGGGGTATTTTGTATGGCCTCAATGGATCGATAAGCTAATACCTAAACAACTCGAGTCAGATTTACTAAGAGATTAGCTACCTCATCAAGTCTCTTGTTAGTACTTCTCGATGTCTCCTATGACTGTTGTCCATGGTAGACAACTCTACTATTGTTATCTCTAGCACCAACATTTACACTTGGATCCATCATTTTCTTTACTGATTCAAAGTTCAAATAAACGCTCTTGACAAATAGAAAATCAACAGCTAGCAAACTCAACAATTAAGATGAACATAGTAACTTGCTCTATTTCACACATGTAGAACAGAGTATAAGCAGAACTTTAGAGAAACCAACAAGTCAAATAAAACCTCTACTTTGATACCAAGATGATGCAGACCGTGACCAAGAACAAATAAGGTCGGTTGTTAGATGGGTCTGAGCTTGCAAAAAGCCTAAAAGAAATAATGGGAATGGTGCAAAATAGGACAAATGCGAATGAAGAAGTAAACAAAACCTACGAATAGCTCCAAAGAATATGACGAACCAATAGGTCTTCCGAGGACTTACGGCATAATTCAATATGATGCACGAATCGGTCTGGTGAGATTACTCGCCACCTAACCTTGCTTAAGGGTTAGGATAAAAGTGATGTAGAGAGTAAATAGAAGGTTTACGCAAGGAAGAAAACAAAACAGTATCTTAATGGTAATATGAATTCTCTTTTTCTAGCTATAAGTATAAAGGTATTTATACCTATAAGTTAGGGCAACTTGCCCAAAAGGGGAAAAGATAAAAGGGGCATTTCTTGAGGAAGTAATGTACAAGATATAAAGGGTAAAAATAAATATATAAGGAAAACAATCATTGGTGCAATGGATTCTACACATAATACTGTACATGTAGCGAGGCTATATTGGCAAGGTTGTTTGAAAAGCAGACAAAAAGTATAGACAGCTTGCTTGTCCGAGTAGGAGTAGCTTAGTTAGCCATTACTCATCACTAAAGGGAATAAAAAAAAGTTAAGAGATAAATCAGAACACTAAGGTTACTTAGGAAAGGAAACTTGAGTGTTGTTTGTGTACAAGTAAATGGGGTTTATATACTAGCCTCACTAGGATTATAAGGCATACATGGAAAAGACCAAATGATAATTGACAAATAGAACACATAAAACATACTAACAAAGATAAAAAGGACAAAGAATATCATGTAAGGAAAAAGTAAGGAATCCTCTTAAAAAGTTGTGCCAAAAGACATGTGTCATAAGGTAGCTGGTGGTCTAAAATGTAGCTAGTTGTACTAAAGTTTTCCTTGAGGTGGCTCAACTTTAACATAATATAATTCAGATCAAGTCAAAAGAAAGAGTCATTAGTTAAGGTAAACTTGATTTAGTTCAAGTCAAAGCTCAATCACTAAAGGATGTTCAAATCCTCTTCAAGTCGAGTATCTTACAGCTCAACTTGAACAAAAGTCTAATGTTAGTTAACTTAAAAGCTAATTGGATCATGGTATGAGCCGAGTAATGGATAGGGGTTGCTCAGTAGGTTAACACTTCTACTCGAAAGCTTGTGAATTGTATCAGTACATACTAGAGCTTGGTGTTCAGGTCAACAAAAATGTGAGAGGTAAAGGTTAGGACAGGAATCCTTATCTTGAATGGGGTTTCGAGCTAGTATTCTTTGTGTAAGTCCTTATATTCCTCTAGTTTGGCTTCGTGTGACTAATCCAAGGAGTTGATTCCTATCAAGAAGGAATGCTCATATGAGTAGTACAACAAGTTTTTGGATCCTTTTTAAATAGTTACACATTAATTTACCCTTTATGGAAGCTTTCTTAAAAACACTAAAGTATGTGAAATTACTGAAGGAGCTACTCTCTAACAAGAGGAAATTAGAGGAACTGTCAACAATTGCATTAAGTGAAGAGTGTTCAACAATCCTTTAAAATAAGCTTCCAATGAACTTGAAGGATCTAGGGAGTTTTACTATTTTTTGTTTAATTGGAGATTTATCTATCAAAAAAGCATTAGCTAATCTAGGAGCAAGCATGCATTTAAAGCTATACAAATTATTTAAACAGCTAGGCCTATGGGAACCAAAACTGATAATAATGAGTTTACAATTGGCTAATAGAATAGTAACATACCTTAGGGGTATAATTAAACATGTGTTAGCTGTATATAAATTTATTTTTCCTACAGATTTTGTGATTTTAGAAATTGATAAAGATATAGAAGTATCGCTCATCTTAGGGAGACCCTTTTTAGCTACGACTAAAGCTATAATTGATGTTAGCGATGGCAAGCTTATATTAAGGGTCGAAGAAGAGGAGATGATGTTTAAAATAAAAGAGGCAATGAAAAAATGTGCTATACAAGATGATACCTATTTTGTTTCTTGATGTTGTTAATGCCTCTATATCTAGTATCTTGTAGGAATTATTAGGGATCCTTTAGATTTTTGTTTAGAACAAGGAAACCAAGAAGAATAATCTAATGACCCAATTGTCGTTGATACAAAAACACCATTGGAAGAAAATTCTCCATCCATGGAGAGAAAAAGGTTCAAGAGGATTGAGCAAGCTAAAGAAGCGAAATTGAAGCCCTTTTATTAAGGAGCCGCCTGAGTTAGAACTAAAGCAACTACTATATTATATGGAGTATGCTTTTATAGAAGAAAATTAAAAATTGCTAGTAATAGTATCCTTCAAATTAATTGGGTAATAGAAGGAAAAACTTCTAAGCGTACTGAAGAAGCATAAGAAGGTGATCTCTTGAAAGATTTCCAATATCAAAGCAATTAACTCATCCTTTTGCACCCATAAAATTTTAATGGAAGAAGGTCACAAAACTATAGTATAACTATAGAGATGGCTAAACCCAAATATGAGAGAAGTAGTCAAAGCAGAAGTAATTAAATAGGTATGATTTATCCTATTTCTAATAGTTCTTAGGTTAGTCCTATATAAGTTGTACCAAAAAAGGGAGAGATGCTAGTGGTCCTTAACGAGTGGAATGAGTTAATCCCTATGAGAGTAGTCACCGGTTGGAGAGTTTTCATAGACTAATGGAATCTTAATGACACTACAAGGAAATATCACTTCCCTTTGCCATTTGTTGATTAGATTTTGCAGCATTTCTCAAGTCACATGTATTATTGTTTCTTAGATGGTTTTTTTGATTATTTTCATATTCCAATTGCCTTGGAGGACCAAAAGAAAACCACATTTACTTGTCCCTATGGCATTTTTGGCTATAGGAAAATGCCATTTGGCCTTTACAATGCACTTACAACATTTCAGTGGTGTATGATGGCAACATTTGATGAATTTATTAAGGATATAATGCAAGTATTCATGGATGATTTCTTGCTTCAAGTAATTCTTTTGATCATTGTCTTAAGAACTTGTAAAAAGTATTAGTAAGATTTGAGGAAACAAATTTGGTATTAAAATGGGTGAAGTGCCATTTTATGGTATAGGAGGCTATAGTACTAGGACATAAGGTGTCTTGGAAAGTATCAAAGTGGACAATGCAAAGTTGCCCCCTCCTACTTCAGTCAGAGCCATTCGCAATTTCCTAGGCCATACGGGGTTTTATAGAAGGTTTATTAAAGATTTTTAAAAAATATCTCGATCTTTAATTGAATTGTTGAAAAAGGATGCTCCCTTTATATTTTCATGGATATGTTTGGAAGCATTTAATACTTTAAATGGCGAATACATGCCTACATAATGGTAGCATCAGATTGGAGCTTACCATTTGAACTAACGAGTGAAGCAAATAATTATGCTACAAGGGCCATTTTAGGACAAAGGTGAGAAAAGCACTTCCAGCAATTTACTATGCAAGCAAAACCTTCACAAAAGCTTAGGAGAACTATACTACTACAAAAAGGGAGCTATTGGTAATTGTTATTGCATTTGAAAAATTCTATTCATATCCAATCATTTCTAAAGTTATTGTTTATACTAACCATTTGCCTTGCATTATTTGTTGAACAAAACAGATGCCAAGCTAAGATTGATCAGATGGATACTATTACTACAAGAATTTGACCTAAAGATTAATGACAAGAAAGTAGTAGAGAATTTGGCAGCAGATCATCTCTCACACTTAGAGAATCTATCATTGGAAAAACTGAATGAATAGGATATTAATGATGAATTCTCAAAAGAACAACTTTACTAGGTAAGTCAATAGGAAACTCCTTGGTTTGTCAACATAGTAAATTATGTGGCAGGTAAAATTCTTCCTAAGGAAAATGTTTTTCCATGATATTAGAAATTACTTTTTGGAAGACTTGTATATGTTTAAAATTTTTGCAGATCAAATAATTCACAAATGTATATCTTACTTGGAATGCCGAAAAATTTTAGATCATTATCACTTAAGCCCAATAGAAGGACATCTTAGTGCAAATAAAATAGCACACAAAGTCCTCGAATCCAATTTTTATTAGCCAACATTATTCAAGGATTCCCAAAAATTTGTAGAATTATGTGATAGATGCAAAGAGTAGGGAATATATCTAAGAGAGTTGAAATGCTGCAAAACCTAATATTGATTTGCAAAGTCTTTGACATTTAAGGGATTAACTTCATGGGGTCATTTCCAAACTCAAACAAGAACAAATACATCTTAGTAGTGATGGATTATGTATCTAAATGGGTAGAAGCTTAAGATCTATCAACCAATATCACTAAGGTAGTGAAACAATTCCTAAAGAGCCTATTTTCCCAATTTAGTGCACCCAAAGCACTCATTAATGACTAAGGAGCCCATTTTTACAATGTTTAATTAGAAAAGTTATTGATGTGGCTTAGGGTTATGTGCAAGATTGCAACTCCATACTACAAACAAAAAAGTACTAAATATTTTTAATAAGTACAACCAACTAGCAAATTTGTAGCATAAGTGATTTACAGCCTCGCTCTCGCTTAAATGAAATGGGGGTGAATGAAATCAATAAGCTTATTGATTTATTTAGGGGAAAGAAGAAACCAAATCAAATAAAGTATAATCGAATTACACAAAAGATGGAACAAAAGCTCAAACAAGTGGATAAGTAGAAGTTGCAAATATGAACCTAAAAAGAATTTTAGAAAAGACAATCGAGTATAATCAAAGAGATTGGTTAGAAAAGCTTGATGATGCCCTTTGGGCATATCAAACAGCCTATAAGATGCCAAGTGAAACAACCTCATACCACATAAGGTATGTAAAAGCATGCAACTTACTTAAGAAATTGAACATAAAGATTACTAGGTTATAATGTGTACTAATCTTAATCTTGAGTTTGCAAAAAAAATACAGGAAACTTCAACTAAATGAGCTAGAAGAATGGCATGAAAGGGCATATGAAAACTCAAGAATATTCATGGATTGAACCAAGCGTTATCACAATAGCCAAATCAAGCAAGGAAAACAATTTTAAGTCGAAGATAAGGTTCTTTTATACTAATCTCAATGGAAAATTTTTCTAGATAAGCTTAAATTGAGATAATCCAAGCCCTATAAAGTGACATAAGTATTGTTGTATGGAGCAATGGAGATTTCAAACTTTGAGCAAGGGACATTTAAAGTAAATGACCATCGACTCAAGTTATATTTAGGGGGAGAGTTTGATCAAGAGAATTGTATTAAATTTGACCTTCACTTAGTTCGAGAAAATGGGTAACCTCTATCTTGATTTGTTGAGCAAAGGACATCAAACAAAAGTGCTTCTTGGAAGGTAACTCAAGCTATTTTCCTTTCTTATGTCATTTCATTTCACTTCTTTTGATTTTTTTTTGGTCATATGATAGTTTAATGTACTTTATTGTTGACAATCCTCTTAAGTATTGTAGGTTAAAAACACTCAATAAGAAGTTGAATTTGCCAAGTAAAAGAAAGTAAGGATTGTGACCATGAACCAGGGCATAAAGTTCATGGAATCAAAAAGGTAAAAAAGGGTTCAAAGAGGACTACTGTCGAGGATCATACCTGTGATCCTGCTCGTGATCCTCTTAGTAGTAATTTGGGTTGAAAATTGAAAAAGTTGCTAAAGAGAGCCACAAGTGAGGATCACACCCATGATCCTACCCATTATCCTCTTGGCATAAATTACACTTAAATTTTGAATGAAGGATAGGATTAAGGGAAACATCACGACCAAAGATCACACCCTTGATCTTGACTATAGTCATGCAACACTAATCACAATTCGCCCTACTTAAATCTTTCATGATTATTTTGTTTCAAACCTTCCTAATTTAGCTTCTTTCTACTAAAAAAATCACTTTCCCCTTTATAATACCTTAGTTCTTTAAACCATGTTGAAAATTCACAAAAATCTCATTAACTTGGCTATTACATATTATAATGATTGTACACTTACTATGTTTGTCATGAACATAATAGGTATGTTTTTTATTTACACTAATCTTTATTGTTGTGTGGATCATTCTCCTCCTTGACACATACTCTCACTATAATAGCTAAAAGTATTAAGTGTAGAGAAAAAACCCATTTGCTCACATCTATGGCTCCAACACAACCAAAACCACCCATTGCACCATTAGAAGGGCCTCTTCCTAACATATCTTAAAAGATAAGCCACCAGCAACCTTACTACTACACTTTACACACATGTTGGAGTTCGATAATCCCAACCACAAAGCAAGATTTGAGGTGCTCAGTAAGAAAAACTTCTCAAGATCAAGTTTCTTAGATCAAGAAACAATTAGACAAGCCAATATGAAGATTGAAATAAGAGTCATGGTGGAGACGGGTAGATGGAGGAGATTTCTCAATGTCCAAGAACTAGTCTACAAGAAACTCACTCTAGAGTTCCTTACTACCCTTTCTATGGAACATGATAAAATCCCATGTGGAGCCCGAAACACATTGTCCTTTTGATTGAGAAACATTGAATTCACCCTTTCCATAGCCGAATTCGAGGTTTTCATAGTGCTTTATGAAAAAGACTTTATGTAATCTCCCAAGTTCTGCACCTTACTTTATGAACTCCCACATGAAGTCACCCTCGAAAGTTACTGGCAAAAACTAATAAGAGAAAAAACCTACAACCTTAAGTTTGCTAGAGGTTCTCACTTAAAAAATGCCACACACTGGATCCTTCACTAGTTGCTTACCCATACTATTAGTGGGAGAGGAAAGAGCATCAAGGTAGTAGTGATGCATGAGGTCTTCTACCTCTATAGTCTTGTGGAGGGTTATCCAATCAACTTGGCAGTAGCCTTAACCTTTTACATAAGACATGAAGCTAGTAATGCCCATGTCAACCAAATTGGGTGTGAATCGTCTATTACAGTCTTGGCAAAGGAACTAAAACTTCTTGTTGATGACCCCTAGTTGATTATGATGAGGGATGTAACCCTAATATCTCTCTCAACTTTCCAACTAATGGGGCTTCTCCTAGATGACATTGGTAAGACCACATCGGAAAGGAAAGAGAATGAACCTCCATCAACCAAAAGAGCTTAGTCCATGAAGTGAAGAAATTAAAAAGTGAGGTTCACAAGTTGATGACATCCTAAGTGCTCTTTAAGCAATCTATAAAGAGATTGTTCCATCAATAGATAAGGTTAATGGATTTCTACAACATTCTTACTAATCAAGTCAATATAAAAATCCCTCCACCTACAGAAGAAGAGTTAATTAACGTTGCAAAAAGAATGGATTTAGGAGATGGAGAGAAGGAGGATGATAAGGAAGATGATGGAAAGGATACCATCAATTAAGATTCTAGAGATGAAAATGAAGTAGATGATCTAGATTTCTTTTAAGTGTTGTTGTGTTGAATTATTATCTTTAGTTGTTTAATTTTTATCTTTCATGTTTTCCTTTCTCAAATTAGTTTTGAGTTTTTTTTTTAAATGTTTATGTTGCAATTTTCAGTTTTCAAATTTATGTTTAATTCAATTCCATATAATGAAATAATAATAAAAAAAAAATTGTTTCACAATGTTTACCACTCTTCTCAATTTTCTTTTAGATCTCCTTTGTACTAGTTCATTGACAAATTCTGCAATGCTTACTTTTATGGGCTTTTGCACATGATTTACACTTATCTCTTGTAAATTCCCTAAACCAGCACTTAGGTAAGTCCCCTTACTTTTTTTTTTAGTTTTATTTTAGTCCCAAAAAATAGAAACATAAAAATTAAAGGAAATAAAATATATGTTTGCTTATTGATGTTTGCATGATATAATAATTTATTTGATAGTATGTTAATTAATTATTTAGTGTGTTGGCATGTTAATTTGCATAATAATATAGTATTGTTAACTTGTTAATTTGCATGGTTAGTAATTAATTATGATTAGCATGTTTAGGATCATAATTAGTTGTAACTTGCATTGTCAATATAGTTTATTTAGATAACATGACTATGTTAATCTTACATGTTATTATGTTAATTGATTTGCATGCCTTCTATAATATATTGATATCATATCATGTAGGCTTGTGTGCATGCTTATTTGATTTCATGAATAATGGAATTCCCAAATTTCAGGGTTTCTCTTTAGATTTTTCAAAAGTGAACCCAAAATCTTATTTTTCCTCTAATTCGTAAAACTTAATGAGCTTAAGTGAAAAGATTTTTTTTTTTTCAAAAAATAAAATAAACCAACAAACTAAAGCTTTCATAAATTTTCAACTATGTAGACTTGATCTTACTCTATAGATATATAGGCACTTTAAGTAACCTAAAACTAATAAAAATCTTGTTCTTTCCCTTTTATTTTTTTATTAGAATAAGAAAGAGCCTAATTTATTTGCAAACATATTTGAGGCCCATTATGCTATTTTACGGATTTCTATTATAGAAACTGTTTAAGTTTTAATAAGGTAACCTCCAAACCTAATGAATATTTTTTTTTTCTGAAGTGTTTTTTAAAAAAACTGTAGACTAATAGCCAAAATTAAGGTCCATCTACCCATGGACCCTATTTTCACTTTTTTCCCTACTTTGATTAAGCAGCGACTCTTTTTCAAAATTATTTTTATATAAAACCTTTTCTTAACTTGAATGAGAGATTTATGTTAAACAAGTCGAACTTAATGTAAATTGGGCTAAGAAAAGAGAGAAACCAAATTTTTAACTCAATAGATTGATGATTCTACTAAGGATTGCTTTTATGCTAGCCATAAAAGAAGCACATAAATTAATTAATTAGGCCTTTGATTTTGTAAAAATAAAATATTAATTGAGCTTTTCCTTTCTTAATTGAGCTTTTCTACTCTTTTCCTTTCACTTCTTATAAATATTTGTACTAATTCTTATTCAAGTATTGTAGAGTAATCCAAAATAAGAAAATGCTCAATAGGCCACCAATGGGTTTTAGTAGTAGGTTTTACTTTAATCATGTAATGTATGTTTAGATGCGGTTGAATTTGAAGTATTCTAGGATCTTAGGAGGGGAAGGCCATTTTGTAAGCCTTGGGTGATGTGGTGTAAACATTGCTTAAGGCCGAGCTGGCTAACCTTACTCAAGCTTTAAATTGGCCCATAATTCATGTGAGGCCTTTGAAAATTTGGAACCTTTAAAACCCACTCTTTACATTAATGATCATAAATATGAAAATGAAAAATAGTGTGGCATCTTATAATTAAATAAAAGAGTTGCAATTTTATCAATGTACCATAGCTTGTTATAGGTTATTTCCTTGTTGTAATATGTCAAGCCCATTAAGGGTGGCCGATTAAACACATGGTTAAAATATTAATAATGTCATGACTCAAGTAAATCTATTATTCAGTTGTCGGCCTACATCCGTGTGCTTTTCTTCATTGATTCATAATGTAAATAAGTCATTAGAACTAGTTCATGCCCATGATTTGTAAATAACCACTATTATTAAAACCATCATCATGTAAACTAGTCACCAACCAATAATTTTCCCCTTTAATATTGTAAAATACTTATAACATGTAATTATTAACTTTATAACCTAGTATTATTAATAAGTTATCCTTCCTATAATAAAACCTATTACCCTTGTAGTAGAATCTCTTGTCCATTATGCCTCTTCCTTTCCTCTGATCTTTAGGCTTCAATAGTAATCATCTCAAGTCAATATCATGATTTACACCTCAACTTTATTACTTTTTGCAATTATACACCTGAAGTTTCAACTTGTTTAATTATACATCCCATTGAAGATTTAATTGTCATGGTTTACAGCTCAATTAACTACTATTCATATCATTAGTTCATTCAGCACGATTAATCAATGAGATGATACCTACAGCCTTAAGGGGCTTGCCCAACCTCTTATAGGTAACCGTTAGCCACCTTTTGCAAAACTATGAGTTGCGACCCACTTTAAAAATGTAGATCGCACAACTTACTAACAAACATCTATAGCCGTCTACGGCCGTCTACGGCCTTAAGGGGGTTACCTGAACCCCTAAGGTTGTAGGCAATCACTCTTTTAACATATCGTGCTGACTGGACTAACGGTATAGACTGGAGTTAAATGAGGTATAAATTGTAGCAACTAAATCTTTAATTGGTTGTATAGTTAAACAAGTCAAAACTTTAAGTATATAATTGTAAAAAGTGATAAAGTTAAGGTGTAAACTATAATATTACTCCAATCGTCTTTTATCATCTTTTTCTACTCACTCTTTGTAGATTATCACCCATAAGTCTAGCCACATTTTGTAAATATCCCTTTAATAAATATTCGTAATAAACTTGAAGTCTAACACCTTTGTAATGATCATTCATAAGTTGTCTATCAATGCTAACCATGTAAAGAAAATTATTACTTTCTATAATATTAACACCCCTTTACGATTTGCCATCATAGGACTTGTCACATTTACAATAAGATACCACTCTATTTTCCCTTAGATCACCTTATAAATACTACTTGTCTTGACATACCAAAAAGGAAAAAGAAAGACTAAAAATTTAAAAAACTAAAAAGCTAAAAACAAAATTTTAAAGGGAAACCAAAAAGTCTTTAACATTTCCTTAAGTTGTGAATAATTATCTTTATTCAATTTGTCAATAGTTAGAAACTTATAAGATTAGATCACCATTCAGTATTGATCATCACTAGTAGCTTTGCTTCCTCCTCTTAGTAGTTATCTTATTAGCATCTTTAGTTATCATTTCTTCCCTCAAATTAGAAAATTAATTCTATCCATCTTATGACCTATGAATGGCTCTTTGAAAATTAATATTAAAAAAATGAAAAAAAAATCTTCAAAATGAGAGTCTTTATTTTGTCCTTAAGTTGTAAATAAGACTTCCTCTTTAGGGTTAAAGGTTGTAAATATGTAATTGTAAATTACAACTATTTGTAATCTATCCTATAAATATTTGTCAATCACATTCTAAATTTAAAAGTAACATTTTGTCACACTTGCAATAAATTCAACCTTTTCCATTAGTTAAGCAATTGTTTGTTTGCCTAAAAAAAAAACTAAGAAAATACTGCCAGAAAAAATATAAGAAATAAAGAAAATAAGGCTTTTATCCTTTCCCTAAACTAAACAATCCTATTTCCTTAGGTTATTACCTTTCTCACTGCCATTGTAGCTTTACCTATACTTAGGTTGTCTTATAAATTGTCAATCATGAAAATAGTGTCTGTCTTTTTGTTTCTTCACCCTTTTAATAAAATCTAACAATTTTGTAGATATAATTTTCTTTCCATTAGATTTAACTATAAAGAATTTTTCTATAACACAAAATGCCCTCTAAATTTTACAATAAAAAATTGAAACAAAAGGCCACATCAAAGAAAAAAAAATCAAAAACAAGAAAAATAAAAATAATACTTATTTGCCATTTATCATTTACTTAAGTTGTAATCATCTTTCTTTAATTTGTTAATAGCATGCTTCCCTTAAAAACTAACACCTCTCACTATAGTCCTCATCATGTTAGTAATTATTTAAAAAAAAAAAAAGAGGAAAAAAATGAGAGCTTAAAATAAAAAAAGAACTTCGATTCCTTCTATAAATTTTTCTCTAAGTTGTCAATATTCATCACTTTACTAGTTTTTGCTCAGTTGTTGCATTAAGATCAATCTTATTAATTTAATTGTCATGTTAGCCATGTCACTTATGAAGTTTGTTGCTTTTTCTAGGATTTGTAATTTGCAAATCGACACCACTTTTGATAGGATTTCTGCTAGCTCCTAAAGTAGTATCCCTCTTTCACAAACATTTTTGGGTTTTAGCCAATCCTAAAAGGCAATTTCCCTTCTTCAACCACCTTCTAGTCAACCCACGAAGCACTTTCCCTTCTTCACTGGTCTTTTGGAGTCTTGATCAACTCATCGAGTGTCATCCCATCTTATACTTCTTTAGAGGTTTTACGTCACCCCATATGGCACTTTTCCTTCTTCAATCAATTTTTAGGGTTTTTAGCCAGTCCTTATGAAGCACTTTCTCTTTTTTAATTATCTTTAGGGTCCTAGCTAGCTTATAAAGTACTACCCCATCTTACATTTCCTTTAGGGTTTTAAGCTAATCTATAGGATTCTTTCCTTTTTTACATTTCCTTCGAGGTGCTTTCCTCTCTTCAATCACCTTTTAAGGTCTTAGTTAGCTTATGGGGCGTTGTCTGGTCTTATATCTCCTTTAGGGTTTTAAGCCATCCCATGCGACATAAAGGGAAAAAAAAATCAAAAAATAAGAAAAAAGGGTTTTCCAACAATTAAGGGTTCTTTAAAAGGCCTTTGAAGGTTGCTTTTGATTGGACTAGTCAACCTAAAGCTCATAGTCATTTAATCTAAAACATAAATTTGAAATAAACCACTCAAAAGGCTTGCTAAGAACTCATATCATTTGCTCTGAATCATAAAGTTTGAAATAAACCACACAAAAGGCCTACCAAGAATGACCGTAAAAAAAAATTGATCAAGCTCGAACTACCATATCCATCTAAGGCTATTATATAGCCTAGTTAATAAATTTGTTTGAACTGGTGGGCATTTCTTAGGGTAAGCAAGTTAGACCAGACACAGGCAATCAAGTCTTCAAATGAATATAAGAACATCCATGTCCATCAAGATAGAAGTATCCAATATGGTGTACTACTTTCAAAAACAAAAGACCAGTCCAACACAAGATGAGCATTTGACCATTTAGGGCAAATCAAGTCAAGAGAAGCAAATATTAAGCTCAATGAAATGTCAAAGCAAAAGAGTAAAGGTATCCCACCAATTGAATAGTTTAAGATGAAAAGAGGTAAACCAAGTTCTAAATATTATCCCCCTAAACACACTTGAGAGTTAAGTGACATCAATGTGAGAAATTAACACTCATTCCTTAAAGGAAATCTGTCTTGAATTTGATATGTAAGTCAAAATAATGCTAGGCAGTCCTTTCATTACCCCAAACATATTTATCCATTATAAGTCCATTTGAGCCCTTTAAGGAAGTATTTTTCAAAATTAAACCCTATCAAAAGCCATCATACAATGGGGTAATTAAGACATTAGGGTCATTAATTAGGAAAAAAAAATGATAAACTAATATATGCTTGCCTTAGTCACATCACTTCTTGAGTAATTCTTACCATTGGTAAAGCATTCCCTTTGAAATGAAGAAGAGACTCAATTCCGCAAGTTTCACATCTTATGAGCTGTAAGTCATTAAAGAATGGCAAGAAGCAATTATCTTCATCAAAATCTCACAAGAAGAAGCCTAAAAGGAGTGAAAGGAAACAAAGAGAAAGAAGGGAAAAAGTGAGAAAAAGAGAGTACAACACTAAAGAGAGAATACCAAGAAAAAGACAAAAAGAAAAGAAAGGAAAAAAGGGAAAGAAAAAAGAAAAAGAAAAGAAGGAAAAAAAGGAGAAAAGAAAAAGGGGGCATTGATTTGTACACTTTGAGAGAAAAAGGTGAAATCAAAACTCAAAATCTTAAGGCACCTTTTAAAGCCCAAAGAAGCCCAAGTGCATCAAGAATCAAAAGATAAGACTTACAGCTCAAAACTGAAGGATCATTCCATTCTACGAGCCCTTATATAACACCACCAATAAGAAGCTCTTCTAATTAGATGGAATCAATTATCATTACTCATGAAACTAGGGGTAAGCCATTTTAATTTATCCTAAGGGTTCTTGGCTTGTAAACTCAAGTTAAGAAGATAATTCTATTAAAATAGGCCCATCCATCAATCCCTTTTGAAGCTGCTAACCAAAAGACTATATTGAATTACAAGTCCAAAAAAGACCTAGCTGAATGACCAAGGTGTATCACATGTAAGATGGACCATAATTTTTGGAATCTAGAGTCAAAAGTGAAACCCAAATTGAGAGAGTAATGAAGCTCTTATAGACTAGATAATTCAATGAGTGAGTTACCTATTTCAAGACAAGAGGATGTGAAGACTTGCAATCCAAATCCAATAAGTAATGTTTCCCCAAATAACATAGGTCATTTGCCTCATGATGAAGATCAAAGCCCATGGTATTAGAAGTCTAAAAAGAATGGCACATTGAAAAATCACATCAAAGAGTTAAGCAAATTAGATGAGTTGTGATAAAGCCCCAAAAAATTCAAAGATGTGATAAAAGCAAGAGAATGAGAGGTTAATTTGGCCCAATAACCACTACCTCTAAGCACAAGCTTAAGCTTTAGATAATGTTTGTAAAAGAGCAATTGACTATCAAGTAGTAGGGTAAGCCCATAATCTATCGGCAATCTCTAAAGGCCGTAAGGCTCTCTTACTTCTTAACAATTCAAAAAAGAAAATGTTTTCAGAAAAAAAATGCAAAAAAAAAAACAAAAAGAGGAAATATTTTTAAAATAATTTAGAGTTAAGAGGACCTTTTATTCCTACTTCACTCAAACCTAAGTCTTTTAGGTTTTCTAATAGGCTTAATCTAGGTAACTACCTACATTTAAAGAGTTATCCTCCTATAGTCGGCTTAATGGCCAAGTTTTAGCTTCGATGGCCAAGTCTTTATCAATATTCTTCATTTATATCTTCTTCATTTTGAGATGTTTTCTTCAATGGCCAGTTTTGTCCATTCCAGCAAATCATCCATGTTTATACTATTGATCGAAACTTAACCTTTCAATTTAAGACAACGATTATCCCATTCATACAAGTTGGATCATAGCTTCGAAAGTCTTCTCTCTCCAATAAACACCTAAGGCTAGCTTTGTTAAGGGCTCACTCCTTAGCAGCCACATTAAGGAACACCTTCCCCATTAGGTTAAATAAGTTTAAGCCAATTCCAGATATCCAAACGTCATAAAATCAACTATTTTTTTAAATTTCAAGATTGCATACTCGATAGAGCATTATCCTACTTTAAAACTCTCATGGATTGCTTGCTCGATGGAGCATTGTCCTCTTTTTATTAAAAGAAAAGTATCTAGATCGCTTGATCAAAAGAGTGCTATCCTATTTTAAAGTAAATGGATTGCCTACGAGGTGGAGCATTGTCCTTTTTTCTTTAAAATATTAAGATTGCTTACTCGATAGAGTGTTGTCCTATTTTCAAAAGCATTTAGATTGCCTGCTTAGTAGAGCACTATTCTATTCTAAATTTCCTATGGATTGCTTACTCAATAGAGCATTGTCTTACTTTGAAAAATTTAAGATTGCCAAATCGATGAAGCATTATCCTATTATCTAAAAGTATTTGGATTGACTACTCGATGGAGTGTAGCCTTAATTTAAAAGTATCTAGACCGCTTACTTAGTAGAGCCATGTCTTGTTTTTAAAAGTATCTAGATCACTTGCTTAGTAGAGCACTATCCTACGTTTTATAGTATCCGAATTGCTTACTTGGTGGAGTGCTTTCTTATTTTTTAAAACTATCTGGTATCTTCACTTGCTTAGTAGATAATGGTATGCCCTTTTGAAAAATTTCGAATTACATGCCCATTAAGGCATTATCTACCTTTTGGTGTTAAATATTGTAATGCCTCACCTTTTAAGTGTCTACTTAATTTTTTATTTTTCTTATAACTTTTGGTACTTGAAGACAGTTTGTTACTACCATCCCTAAGTTAGGAATAAGGCAGAACATGTAATTTACGTGTCATATAACAGCATAAAACTCCTATTTCCAAAACTCTTCCCATTTGATATAACAAACAACAGCAAAAAATTTTACAATAGTAAGCCATACTCAAAGTATCACAATTATAGAATCTTAACCAATACATAGCTCACTCTTACATATCTTTACATTATACAATTTCATCAGAAGATCTACACATCACTTTTGTAATCTCCTGTAGAGACCTTTGCAATGTAACATGATAATCTTCTTGCAAAACTTCTTCTTAGTGCTTGAATCTAAGTTTCTATTTAATTACCCCTTAAAGAAAGCTATACCTCTTAAGCATATTAAAGTCTTCTTGCTCCTATGTGTTCCTTTCTAACTCCTTTCCTAATCCTAAGAATAAGATAACTTACCCCTCAGCTTACTATGAGCTAAGTGAGAGTAGATAGATAGATAACTATGAAAACAACATATTTTCACAAAGATAAGCAAACTATTAGTTTAATCACAATACACCTTAGTATAGCTAAGTAATGCAAATGTAACAAGTGTATGTCATGCTAGTATAAGTAACATGCATTGTCGCCTATATCCTAGCCTAGCTCTAACCCTAGACTGAGACATTTGGATAGTCCTTTACATGCCATGCTACAGAAGCATCAATCACATATCAAGAATGACAAAGCAGCTATCAAACAACACAAGCAAGCTTATTCATCAATTTATTAACCAAACTTTTACTTTATTTCATTTATGTTTCCATCTCTAAAACCTCAGTATTATGTTCACTTAATATCTTAGGAGGTAGAGTTAGTACTTAGTTCTTTGTTAAGTTAGTTCAACGATTACAACCAAACCTTAGATATGATAGCAAGCACTAAGCTCAATAGTACAATGTGGTTCAAGACATCATAAACCGTTATAGAATAGTAATCTGCAATTCATCAAATCAACACATCATGCTAGCATCTAAGCACTACCAAGTCATCCAATCAAGAAGGCGAGTAGAGTACCACATAAAGAGTAGATATAATCTATTCTAAAACTTAAATATCGACTTACTTAAGCCACTTAGTAACTTTCCTTAAATACTTAACCGTCATGCTACTACACTTCGTTTTGTATTTCACCTAAACATAAAAGTGTATGATGCCTTAATTAATTATATGTTGAGTACAACTAAATTAAGAAGTTATTTGAATACAAAGTTCAAGGTTTAAGATTCTTCATTAATACAAATCTCCTTCCAAGGTAGTTTTTGACCAAGTTTTTTATCCACTTCTGCTACATAGGGGTTATCTTTAGTACATTTTTTGACAAATGTTCTAACTGGCTTTCTACCTTGCAGTTTAGCCTAAAGATACTAAAGGGTCACTTCTTATATACTGCATAGTTTCTAACCTACCTTCTAGCTAACTCCAGTTTATATGTTCCATTACAACCAACCTTCTAATTTACTTCTGATCAACTTAACTCAAGACATTCAAATTTTTTACTTACCTTCCGATTCCCCTATTTGCTCTCATAACTTACAATAATCACTTCATCACAACTCCAATTCACCATCTACTTATTTAAACATATTACAATACTACCCAAAACCATTTTCAATACTCATGCCAATTATTTAGATTACCAAAATACATGTTTTGAACAAAATTACATATTTTTTTAGTGAAAAACTTGTAGATTTGGCTTTATAACTTCTATATCTAACTTGATAGCCAATATTTTTCTTCAAAATTTACACCTAACCTATTCTGTATATTATTAAAAAAATGTTATTCATACAATCTATACTAAGGATTACCCTAAGTTCATGCAGAACAACTTATGAAAACATGCTTCTAACTACTGTTTTAGTAAAGAACAAATTTATCAAAAACTCAACTTTAAAATCTTTAAAAACAAAATTACATAGCATGAAAATATAACTTTTAAGGAATTTACTCACAAAAATTTAGGCCAAAACTACATTATTAAAATTTTAAAAATATGACAAAAAACCAATCGACAAGACGTTTTTCTTAAGCAACCTACACTATAACTTAAAATTTTAAAAATATGATTTGAATTATACGTACAAAAATACTTAGTAAAACGAAGATTCAAAATTTTTGAAATTCATTTATTATTTTTAGTCAAATTTCGATGAAAATGAGGAAAAGTGCTCACTCAGCGAAAATTACTGCTTCAACCACTATTAGCCACCACAAGTTTGTCTACCCATCAAAGCATAGCCTAAAATGTAGGATGATTTCCTTGTTTTACCCCCAAATTGTGCTTAGCCTAATTAACTCAAAAAAACCCAATTTACACTATATATTTTTGTAATTTTTGTTTAATTTTCTTCCTCCACTTTTTATGCACTCTCCCATTTTTCCTAGACACCAAACTCTCCAAAATGGTAAATGGAAGCACTTTCCTGAATTTATAAGTATCCTTTGGTTGGTTCGAATTTGTTGAAGTGTCAATTGGTCCATTTTTTAGGTTAATAAGTGTTCTATTCTTAATCTAATTATGTACAATCCATCTTTAGACATGCCATGCCCCCTTTAAGCTTTTATAATCATTCTAACTAGATTTTACATATATCTTATATATTAAATATTACTATTTTCCAATTCCAGGTATATATATATGTAAATGATACTTGTATTAGCTATTTTATTCTCAAATTTCTCCAAATTATTATTTTTATGGGCTAAGTAACTTTATTTTTAGTGTCTCACTACATTTTGATCTCTCATTTCAAGTTTACGGTAAAAATATTTACTACCAAATAAAACTATATTTTTATTAAATTCAATATTTTTCCTACTTTATTTTACAAAATAAACTTTACTATGGGGCTTATTTTAACTTTTGTGTCCTCAAATTAAAATTTCATTTGATTTTGATAATGTTTACCAAAACCTTAAATCTACCAATACCCAGTAACTTGGATTACTTTATGTATTTATACTCGTAACTCATACTTCTTATCAGTACCTTATTTTCTCATTTCCTAAGTCATATTTTATAATTTACATGTTTATTAGGAATGTGCTGTTATTCCCAATCCTCGATAGTTGGTGGAAGATCATGATCTCATAGATGTCTCATTAGAGCCATAACCCGTCAAAATCCTTATAGGGAGGATATCTCGTAAGAGCCTAAATCTATCAAATGCCTTTTAGAGTAATATATTTTGTACAAGTCTTATCGAGTCAAATTCCTTTTTGGGTAGGATATCTCATGGGTATAAGTCCTATCCATTCAAATTCCTTTTAAGATAAGATATCTCATTGAAGCCTTAACCCATCAAACGCCTTTTAGGGTAGGATATTTTATACGAGCCCCATCTAGTCAAATCCATTTTAGGGTATGATATCTCATAGGAGCCCTATCCTCAAAAAACTTCTGTGTTATCACCCTTTAGGAAAGAATATCTTGTTAAATGGTCTCACTAAAATAGACCACAAGGAGCTCTTTTCATCTCTTAGATAGCCTTAGTGTTATCATTTCCTTAAAATAGGATATCTTGCCAAAAAACCTCGCTAAGATAGGCTAGAAGGAGCACTACCCTCAGATAGCCTCAATACTATCATTCCCTTTAAAAAAGAACATCTTGCTAAAGGATTTTGCTAAGATAGGCTGCAACGAGCTCTTTCCATTTCCTTAAGATAGGATGTCTCACCAAAAGATCTTACAAAGATAGATTGTAGGGAGGCTTACCCTTAAATAGTCTCAGTATTATCACTCCCTTAAGGAAAAAATATCTTGCCAAAATGGTCTCACTAAAATAGATCATAAGGAGCTCTTTTCAGCCTTTAGGTAGCCTTAGTGTTGTTATTTCCTTAAGATAAGATATCCCACTAAAGGGTCATATTAAAATTTCTTCAAATAGTCATAATGCCATCACCTTTTAAGAAAGAATATCTCATTAAAGTGTCTTACTAAGATAGATTATAAGGGGCTCTTTTCACCTCTTAGATAGCCATAGGAAAGAATATCTCATTGAAAGGTTCTCATCAAGATAGAGTGTAAGGAGCTCTTTCCAACTCTCTTGAAAAGGGGTCCAATTTGTAGGTTGCCTATTAAGAAACTTTTTCTACCTCTCAAATGATACCATTAGTAATCATTTTCAAACTCCCTTCCTCCCACAAGAGCAAAAATGGAGTCACTCCTTGGTCATTATGATAAAATTTTTACTAAATTTTGCCACAAAGAGAGACAATTGTAAACATCTCATTTTTATCCTTCATGAGTTTACTCCTAATTTAAAAACCCCTATTCTTTGGAAAAAGCTAAAAATATGAAAAACCAAAAAATTAAAAATATGAAAAAATATAAAAAAAATTTGAAAAGAATGAGAAATACCAAAAAATTGGAAAATCAAGAAAAGATATAAAAATTGAAAAAAAGTCAAATAAGAAGAAACAAAAAAAACAAAAAAAAAAAGAAAGCCTAAAATACAAAATAAGATAAAATTTTCAAAAATCATAAAAAGTGTTACGTAGTGATATACTTAGGTTTGTTTAGGGTAGAAATATTTTTTTGAGGTTAAAAATGTCTTTTAAAGTCTAAATAAATATATGCGATTTGAGTTAATTAGAAATTTCAAATAAAAATGGGTATTTATTGAAAATCAATTTTTTGAAAATACATATTTTTAGGAGATCATGCCTTTAATCTGCATCCCAATCGAACTTAGAACAAATATTTCATAGCCATTTGAAATTTTGAATAAAAGTTAAACATTGATAAAAACTGAATTTCTAATTTGATCAAGTTAGAGAAATTTTGAAAATATTTTGGAACATATGTTTATCAAACTCCATATTTTATCAAAGAGCATGGTGTGATTTTTTATTAGTCAAATAATTAATTAGGACTTGTTTCAAGAGTTAAAAAAAAAAATAAGAAAAGAGGAAAAAAAAGGGGAAAGTAGTGACACATTACATCCATAAAGGCTATAATGTGTCACGCTCTAGATGTGTTACATGGCACTATATTTTCATACTACATAGTGTTAACATGGCATCACGTGGTGGCATGTATGCCACTTGTTGCATGGGTTGACCAAAATTAATCTTTTTTGTTTTCCCCATCTCCTTCGTTGTTTTTGAATTCAAAGAATGCTCAAGCTGAGATATTTTTTTTTAACCTGATTTCAATGTATTTTTACCTATGAAAAATTATGAAAAAATAAGAAATGGAAAGATCATGAATTATAGTAATTGAGTATATCTAAATTTCAAATTTTTGTTGAGAAAAAACTGGAGAAAAAAAAATTCAAAATTGAATAACTAATAAGTGTGCATATTTTTGCACTTGATTTTTGTTTGGCAAAATTGGAAGATATTCTTGCAATATTCCTTAATGTAATCACTCAAAACACACAAGAACATCTTCCATTAATTGCATACACTTTTATTTTCCATTAATTTGTCATGCCTCGAAAAGATGTAGTCTTAATAGTTCTATCATGTGAATCATCCTAAGATAGAGACTAACCTTACAGCTGCTATCACAGATTTAGTTCACATCAAGCACACTCAACTTTATTACTTTGAAGCATCTAGTTTGATACTTACTTGATAGAAACCTATGGAATAATAATTTTTTTGAAATAACTGATAAGTAAACTCATAGTTTGACATTTTAGAAGAATACATGTAAAACCTAAAAGTACACTTTATTTAATATATAGACCAAAAGATCGAAAACTAGTGAGTCAATTGAGAAGACTCAGGTAGTTTCTTTAGCAGTTAGAAAAAGTCGATAATAAGAACGAAATTTAGCCAGATTCTACTTAATCTTCACTCCTCAATCTCATTTACTAAAGTTCTGGTTTTGGGTGCAATACATATAGTATCATTCTTAACCTACAAAACAAACTATAAGGGAAAAAGTAACAATTTACTTAGCAAGTGAAATGGAGACAAAAGTATACATTCAATACATCACAAACAAGATTTTCAACCATCAAGGCTTTTATAATGAAGAACACCTTTCTCCTGTAACCACTTTCATGCTATTACCCCTAATCTTAGTACAACCTCCTCTCCTATCAATTAATTTAGCTAAGGGCGGGAAAATAACCATTTTAACTATTCTTATCGAAAGGAGTCTATATTTAGTCCGAGAATGCTAGCCATTACTCCTAATAGGTTGCGATGCATATCAAGTTAGATGTTAAGTTGAGTTTGAGTCAAATCTTTTTTTTTTTTTTAGGGTAATCGACTAAGCTCAAACAATTCAAGTGTAATAATTTTCATAGAACAATCATAATATGAAGCTCAACCTCTGTTATAGTAAATTGAAACTCAACTACAAGTAATATATACACATAAATAGCTAATTATAATCACAAGCAAATATATACTAAAGCTTTCAGATATTTTGAAATAATATTCTAAAATGTTATAAAGCATTAATCTTACTTACTTAAGATTTCACTCACTTAAATTGATCTGCTATATTGTAATCTTCTTTGCATCGAAACCTATATTAAATTCAGAGAATTATGGCAGTGTTACAACTTGTTTAGCTTATTTATTTATAAGGTACATCATCGTGGAATGATAACTTTATTTTACATTATATATATTATGTACATTTTGTGTGGCTTATACATAGATAAAAGAGGAATACTATATAAATGTTTTAACATATGCTAAATATGTATACGCACTACATTATACGTATGTTCTATCTATATATATAATTTCTATGTAGACCCTACAATTTATAGTATACACACTACATATCTTAAGTAATTTTTTTCTATCCAACTTCATTAAAAGAAATACTCTTTCTCCCTCTATTAAGGTATGGCCATAATGAAAATATTACCCTCATCTTTCAGATTTATTAAAGATGGCATGTTGGTCGTAGGATTCATTATAGAAATTAGAAAATTATAAAATAGATACGCCATTAGGAGCCGTCCCTTTAGCTTGAGCACATAGTTTCCTAAGAAAATCAAATCTTTTTAGTACCATTCTTTGTCAATATAAATTCTAGAAAGTGGATTAATCGTTATCAGATACAACCCAAGTTATGAATGTAAGCAAATAAATTCATGTTAAGCAGATAAAAATAATTGTAATCAAGCCTAAAAATTACTAAGAGCCTAGAGAAATATAGATATATATGCATGTGTGTACATTTATTTATTTATTTTTCTTATTATCGTAAGTTTTCACTCGGTAAATCAGTTGATCGCCTACTGAAACGACTATAAATTATATAAATGTCTCATTTTACATGATACATATGGTTATCATTTTTTTTTCCTGCTAGTCGATCATGATTTTTATTTCTAGATGATGGCGCGATAATTAAATAAATAACTAAACATCAGCTTTTACCCTTTCAAAACCACACTTCACATGTGTGAACAAGAATTATGTAGAGCCATAAAAAGACAACATTCTTTTGATTTTCTATTCAAGCCCCCTTTTCTTTTCTTTTTAAATGTAATCAACCAGGTATTTTGTTAAGAAAGTACCATAATTAATAACCAAATTGAAAGTACAAATCCACTATAGTAAACTAGAGGTAAAATTGTACCTTGAACTTTCAAAGTTAAAAACCGCTAATTTGATACTTTTGCTTTATCTTCAGCATGTGAAATTTCTATATTCCTTCTTCGATAACATTTAATAGGACCACTGGGACGTTTTTAGAAAGACAAAAATTTAGGATGCAAACGTTTCTAGTAAGGGTCAGTATTGTATGAGCGAGGGAGCTAATTCTTCCTCTAGTGGAAAGTATTTATAGGGTTTGTTTTTCATATTTATCAATCTAATAAAATTACGTACCCACATCTTGTTGTAGACGTTGACGTTTCTAACAAAAGGGCATGTGCATTTATTCATTTAATTTTACATTCCATTTAAGTTTTATGTACCAATTTCCTTAGTTATAATTGAAAAGATTCCTTTTAAGGTGTACTTCCAACTTCTGAAAGTCCCTGCTAAGTGACGCTATTGTTGTATTAACAAATTATTTTTACACAAATTTTAGAGCATTTTAACCTATATTTAATAGTTATTATATTATGGGTATACATATGCTAGTTATCAGCTCCACAAATGAACAGGTAATATTAATACATTCGTTTTATTTTTTTTTTCATATAATTATTTTGTTTATCCATTTCCAAAGTCTAAACTCACATAAACACTTTGATTATTTTCATTGTATTGTCACAAATCTCAAATTTACAATCAAGTTGAACACAATATACTTATAGTTGAAGTCTTTGTTAATCTATGCTTATATACATATATATATGGTACTTTTCATATTAGATAAACTACATATATGTACATTACTTTTGAATACTTTTCATGTTTGGTTAAGACCCTACTCTAAATCCTAACTAGTTGATTATAGATCGAGTTCTCACTAATTCATGCAAAAACGTGATCAAATTTGGCTAAAAATGGAGAAAACCAGGACATACACAAGAACTTGCCATTCTTAATAAAGATTTAAACTTTTGCCAAGATGGAAGTTTCTTGAGGAAGAATCATGACATTACACTACATAGGATCCCCCTCTATGCATCCAAATACACATAAGCATTGACAAGCTCTCAAATGGAAGAATTCCACTCTTTCTATCTAGGTTCCAAACCACATGACCTACACTCTCTCTCTTTGATTTCAATCACCATAAAGTAAATTAAAGAGAGCAACAATAGGGAAAGATTCCTCATTCATCCTAGAACAAAGTCGAATGCTTGATTTTGTCTAACAAATTTTTAATTTATTTTAATTTGAGAAGGAATCAAGATGGGTGTTCTAGGGTTCATGTACATAGTTTGACTTGGTTTTTTATTAAATTGGAATACTTAAACTTCAATTTCGATGAAATTAACTTAAGGCTTTCAATGATCAAGGAGTTGGGAGTAAGGAACTACTAACCCACCACCAAGAACTAATCTAGATCAACCTGAACCAAACCAAAACCACCATGTGGTAAGTCCCCTTACTTCTTCTTTCTTTAGTTTTATTTTAATAAAAAAAGGATAAAAATAAAAGATAACAATGAAAGGAAAATAAATACACTTTTGCATGATTTGATAATTTATTTGATGGCATGTTAATTAATTATTTAATGTGTTGGCATGTTTGTAACGTCCCATAAGGGGGCTTAGTAGAGACAATCTAAAGCCGTCATGTTATGTGTATGCCCATCACATAACAACCATCTTAAGAGTCAAAGATGACAAGATTCTACTTATTTATTTAATCATTTTACTTAATTATATTATATATAAGTATAGATATAAAATAACCATGGGATTTATTATCTCCCTACTTTTTAGAATCGTAAAGAATTGGAATTCCCTACCTATCAAATAGTAAAATGAGTAGTATTTACAAGTTTATATATAAACTTACTTAAAATAAACTATATTCTTATCTATAATAGACCATTTTGTAGAGATTGCTAAAGTGACTCTTATACACTCAAATTCCTAGCCCATTTAACGTCTTAACTAGCATCCTATAAGAAAAATATAGAGGAATGAGTCAAAGAACCATAGGCTCTGTAAATGGAAGGAGATACACCTTGTGCCATAACACATAATAATCAATGTTATCAAACAATTAAATGCAATGCATGAGCAACCAATACAAATGCAACAATACATACAATCTTTCAATAATCGTATGAAGTTAAGGATATAACCCCTCCTTAACCCAAGTTGGGGATAGCCATCTAAGCTTGAGTCTGTACTCTTGATGGAAAACCCATTCTTATCCTAACCCATTATTGTCAAGCTTGGGTTTTTTTTTTTTTTTTTCTCAGTTTTTATAGGTGAGTCTTCTTTAAACCGATCAGTATTAAATCTTACCTGTTTAATACTGATCCTCGACTAAGGTTTTAAAGAAAACTAGTTCTTTTATTTTGAAAACATTTTGGAGTCATTATCTAAGCAGAGTCAACAAAATGAGTTAAATTATAACCAATTTGATGGATTGGTTATAATTTAGCTATCAGTTTTTTCGATAAAACCAATTGATAAACAATTTTAAGAACCAGAAAATCAAGTTTAGAGATTAGATACTTAAAACCTTTACAGGTATCATCAACTTTCCACTTTTAAACTTAATATTTTAAAATCACCTTTTAAAAATTATCCTAGAAAACCTAAATTTAATCATTGGATAATAAATTTGAACAATTTAAACTAAAATGAAAAAATAGGTTTTTTCATTTTATATCGTCACCCCATAGATGCCTATGTACTCACTATTTGGGATCAAACGTATATAGTTTTTTTTTTTGTAAAATTTTAGTGTATTAGGTTTGTTTTAATTTTGAAAATATGTTGGATTTATATTTTTAAGCCAATTTGATTTATTTAAGTAAATTTCTAAAAAAGATCCTAAATCAAAAATTTTATTTTTTTGAAAATTCTAAAGTACTCTAATTTTAAACATGAGTTTATTTATTTTGCCTTTTTGAAAAATTGTTTTTCTAAGTGATAAAATAACTTTATTATTTTCATTTTTATTTTTATTATTTTTTATTATTTATTACCATTTTTTACTACAACCTAAAAGTAAAATAAAACTTAGTTTTTTATTTTCTTTTCTCTCTCTTTCTTGCCTTTTTCTCCCATTTTTTATTTAATATTACATTTATAATTGGAAAATAAATATATAGAAAATTTAACAATTCTGATTAGGGCCGGTTCGAACCAGGGGAGAGGTGCGCGAGTCAATTCCTGAAGCAAGGTCAGTCATCTCGGCTCAACTCGAGCACTGGATTTAGGTCAGTTTAGTGGATTTTAGCTACAATAGTCAGCAAAGCTTGGTTCCAAGCAATCTCAATGGCGAAATGATTGAGGAAAGGGAGATTTGTAACTATTCTATTGGGTTTTAGGGGGTAAGCAAAGTGCCTCGATGTAGGGTGGTTGGTGGTTCCTAAGAGCGATGGTTGAGGGTATGTTAAGGTAGTGGTGCGTACAGCTTAAAAGAGGGCTAGGACTTGGGTTGTGAACCACCACGAAGTTGATTGTGGTTGTGGTTTCGTGTGGGGATGTGTAGAGAGGGAAATTCGAAGAGAGAGTAAGTGAGAGAAAGAGAGAGAAAATTGCGAAGAGAGAGATCATGTTCTAACTCTCCAACGGGGGGGGGTTCTAATTTATAGCCTTTAGAGCTTGTATGAGTTTAGAAAGCTCATTAATGGTCGAAATTTGCCATTAATATGTTCATTGAAAATTTGATTTTTTGAGATTTTCCAAGCTTGATTTAGGTAAGTGAAAGGATGAATGAGGATAGTTTTTTTATTTCAATTCGTAATATGCCAAGTATACTATACAATTTCACTATTAATTTAGTGAAATCATGTAGTAAATAGAGTTAAAAATGACCCCAAATCAAGCACTTGAAGGAGGGAAGAGCTGAAAATTTGGAAAGAAAAGAGGAAGAAGAAGGTTGGGGGAGAGGCCATGCACAAGGTACGTGCTATGCACCCCCATGCACACATTTGAAAAAAAATGGGGTATGCGAAATGATCTCGCTAAGTTTCAAAACAAGGCCTTAGGCCCTATTTAATAATCACACAGATCGGGTATAACTTAGTCTAATCCATACATACTCTTTTTTTTAATATTATTATTATATGTATATAAAAATAAAAACTAGATACCTATTAAATATGCCCTATCTTAATTGCAATTATCATTATATGCTTTTCCTTTTAAAAAAAAAAAGAAAAAAGAAAAAAAAAGACACTTTATGCCTAGTAAGAATCGAACTCCAAACTTCTAACTTAATGCAAATGCCAGTCTAAGTATTTATTTGTTAGGTCATTGGCCTATGCTTTATTAATGTTTGCAATTAAGGACAAAGTCAACTTGGGTTAGATTTAAATCTAAGTTTATGCCCAATAACCCTCTCCTTTATTTTATCTAAATAAAAAACTATATAAAAAATTTATTATTTTCTAAATTTCCTAAATCCTTTATTTCTATTTTTTTTTGTATTTTTCTAAATCTTATATTTTTGTGATTTTTTCTAAATTTATTATTTTTTGGCTTTTCTTAAATATTCTATTTTTTTTTATTTTTCCTAATTTAGGACCCTTTACCCCATCTTAAAAATATTGAAAAATTTAAAGGAGCAAAAATGGAGTGTCTACACCTAGTATTTAGGCTCCTTATTATTTCTAATAATCTATCTTGATAGTAACTAGCTTCTCAAATCCTTTTCTATGCTCAACATCCCTAGTTTTTCCCAAGAGCCAGAAAAGGAGTAAGCATAAGCTCTACCTATTCCCTATCATGACTATCAAAGAGAGTTGAGTGGCCATTAGTATGCGTCATGCAATGCATATCTCGGTTAAGAGTTTTTAGCCTCATTGTTTTATGTCTAGTTATTGGCAACAAAACAATATATTACAGACACTTAGTATCAATGTAATAAGTAGATGCATCACAACTTAACACATACAGTATGCTTAGGTACTTATTCAGTAAACAAGTTCAAACACATGCATAGCACACGTACAATTAATTTACTTACAAGCATAATGGTTCATTGTCTTCGAAAATAAATCTACTTATTTGGTGTCCTAGCCAACCTTTCCTAAAAGCCTTCGATAAGGTTTTAGATTTAGCCTATTTGACACAAGATAGAGCAGAAATTAGAATTTTTAATACTTGGATGAGACTAACCTAATATATTATACTCACCCCTCTGAGTTAGCCCAATATGGTCATAAGTACTTATTATGCAATATTATTGTAATTTAACTTTATATTTGAAATCTATATAAAATTGGTTTCTAATATTACTTAAGAAGTTTCTACCTTTTTAAGAAAGAATTATGTATTTACTCAAATTTTATGAAAGTAATGACATTAGATTTGTAAAAATGTAAAGTTTAGTTTTAATAGTTTTGATAATTATACTCATAGACTATATCTTTAGGATTATTATTAAAGATCTACTCAATTTGAGAATAAACACTAATGATACACAAGTTCTAGAACTATCACTTTATATTTTCTAGGGGAAGTACAAGGTTTAACCTTAGAAACTTTCATCAAATCACAAAATCAACCTACTATCTTTATAGACTTACAAATTTTCCCTTAATTATCCATTTTTCCTTAAAAGAAAACCTATAAACAAACATCAAATTTCATAAGATAATTATTCTATCCATAACATAACATAAGGTACTTATAGTTTAGTTTTGTTGTTTCAAGCTCAACCATTTATAAAAGGTAACCTGATAATTTAAGGTTTCTTCAATTTTGGAATTATTGGTAATCTTATGTGGTCCAACTATACCATTCTAATACATTATACTAATATCTTACAAGAAGTTCACCATTATTAGATTCCTAATGGTGATTTATTTAAAAACAAAACAAATGAGAAAATGTTGATTTTTATATATCCTCTTTATAAATATTAAATAGAGCTAAAAGCATACCTTATACTAAAGTTTGGTAAAGCAAAGGAGTCATTTGCTAAATCTTCTACATTTAATGAGTGTCCTCTATACTCGTTGGTTATGGTAGTGATTTGATAGTTAACAATAGTCTTAGTGGTGATACGTTAGGGTAAGAGCAGATGGTGGTTGTCATTGTGGTACAAGGGTCCTACATTTAATTTTTGCTAACTTTTCAATATTTTAGGTATTTATTATTTTTTATATATATTTTTACAAATAATAAATACTATTTATGAAATACAGTAAAAATGTATGTATAAGTTTACCTTTTCTCAATGTGACCAACATCCTTGGGAGTAGATTTACAATTTTTGGGAATATTTGATAGTTTACATGATGATAGGAATTTTGAAGTTCAACAACTAGACTTATTGAAGATATTTATAAGAAATTTCTGGTTATCATTTTATTTGACAAAAATGTGGCAGTTCAACATGCTAATGAAATGTATCTTAGTGATTTGTGTAATCCTTATCCATTGTTACAATAATCACTTCTAGGTGCAACTAGAATTCTTTAGTGGTAAGTTTTCTAGATTATTAATTTTTTTATATTTTAGTTTTACCTTATTTGTAAACCTCGCAAATTAAGCCTTCTGAGTATAGAATCAAACTCACATACTATAGATGATTTCCTAAAATCAATAAAGTCAATAAAATTTAAAACCAATTAAAATTTCAATTCAAAACCTAAAGCGAATATGAAAAATCTTGAATTATTAATCGAAACTCTAATCGCATATGAAAACCTTAAGCCTTAAATATATATAACTGTAAAAGATTGACCTTGAACTAGATAAAAACCCTAATCACATATGAAAACTCTAAATTCTATTTGTATATACATATGAGAAATCAAACCCAAACCTAATCAAAAACCTAAAACTAAAACTTTAAGCTTAAAAAAAATGTACTTATTCATTAGAATCACACTAAAACCCTAATTGAATATAAACACTCAACAATATGCTAAATCATATAAAATCATCAACCAATGAGGAAAGTCTAACTTCCAATTGTTCATAAATGTGTACAATACTGAATCAATTTATTAGAAACTATGATATTGCATTATAGATCATGTTAGTCTCATAGGTATATAACTAATTTAGTATTATATAGATTTAAGTGTTTAGTTAATGTTTACACTACATATAAGCAATGTTAGTATTATAAATTGAGTTTTTAATGCTAATTACATTAAGCATGATACTAAATCTTACATAGGGATATAAATATCTATAAAAAGATTCCAATAGCTATTTTTACTAATTGTTTCATTTAACTCCATATCTCTTTTCATTTCCTTAAATTTTCTCTTAATTATCCTTAATTTTCTTATTACGTATATTAATCTCATACAAATTTAAGGGAGTTGACTAAGTCAAAATTTGATCAAGTCAAATATACACTAAGTCAACAAATGTCATTTTCACTAGAAATTTCTTCTCTTTTCTAGAGGTTTCTTCTTATTTTTCACATGTGATTCTTCCCTCTTATCCACTTCCTTGCTGTCCACTCTAGGGAACACTCTATACCTTACATGCTTCATCTATAACACACAAAACTAAGACACAAACAAACCCCTTTCTTCCCTAATTCCCAACCATCACCTCCTTTTCCTTTTCCTCTCTTCCAACTTTCAAAATTTACTTCCATATTTGAATAACTCTTTATACATTATATAAATTAACACTTCCATATATATTCCAAGGAGCAAAAGGTGATCCTGACGAGGGTGGGGATCTTCTTAAGGACTATTATGATTAGTACGAGACGTCATAGCCAAGTGAGTACTCCCGATAACTCCATACTTATTTTGTGCTTGTAATTAGTGCACTTAAATTAAATAGTGATAACTTGATGCATGGGGGTTTGGGTTATACATGTGCTTGATATTGATTGATTAATGTGCAAAATATTGTTAAACATGATAGATTGAAGATTTGGTTATATGATTAACTGTAACACAATTTGAATGGTTTATTGATATTGATTAATCACCCAATAATTTAACTTAATTATATTTGGCTTATCTTAAATTAAAAGGATCATGCATCAACCATGCATTGCATTATTTGTTCCAACCATCACCTCACACGGAGGTAAAGAAAAGCCATATGAGGGTTGTTTCTATCGATTGAATTAAAGTGTTTTAGTACGATGCACTTATACAACATGACCTTACCTTAACCAACTAGCTTACTAGGTGCTGGAGACACTAACTGTGTAGTTGAGGGTCCAGTCTAAAGACCTCTACTATAGGTGTGAGTGTAGACTACGGGGGCTACCTTACTGCTAGACTTGAGATTTATGGTATACTCTTAGATTTCTTATAAATGGACATGTATTTCAAGAAATACAAAATTTAAATTTTTGGTTAAAAACCTAGGTGTTAGAGCCCGATTGTGATTAGTACCAGTGTATCTCTAACCTTTACCTCGAAGGGCATTAAAATCTGATGTTATATATAGCATCGGTCAATTGCATATATTGTTTGGCATACTGCATGTACATGCATTCATATGGTTGTAATAATTTGTTTGATAACCTACTTATTAGTATAGTATGAGGGACAACTCACTAAGCTCTTGTAGCTTACTTCTCAATAATTTTTCTTTTACAGGTTGATAAACAATCGAACATGGATTAAGAGTAAAGCATTAAGTGCAAGTATTGGGATGTTTTAGAGTTTAGAATTAGAGAAATATTGTGTAGCTCATTTGAGTCTTTAAATGTAACTACCGCTTATATATTTTGATTTAGTAACTTCAATAAGTTTAAATTTTAAGTTTATATTATTTAATCTTATCATTTGGTAGGGGATACCAATTATTTATGGTTCTGAGAAGTTATGGAATATTGGATATCTATAGTTATTTATATTTTATAATATGTTAATTAATTAACAATTCAAAAACCCTAGTGATAAATTATTTAAGGTCTTACAATCTCTGACTAATAGGGCAATTTACATATCATAGGTGCATACATGATATGAAAATTGTAGACAATCCTAATAGGCCCCTTATAGGGTCTTAAGATTATTAATATACTATGTTATTAATATATCACCTCCTATGCTTATCCTTTTGTTGCATAAGTTGATTATTGTCCTTCTCTAGTAAGTTTTCCTTCTTTTTTTTTTAATATTTTAGCAATTAAAATAGTTGTCACTTTAATTTGTATATAATATAGTATATATTTTATGTTAAGTGAATATTGATATATATATAGATATAATACAATTTATGCAATTCCTAGGGCATAATTTTACTTGAACTCATCATTTAAAAGGGTTCAAAATTAAGTTGAAGTGAGATATAACTTTATGGAATACATTGAATATTGATTTATTGATTACATGGTAATTAAAGTTTTACCTACTAAACTTTGATTTGTTAGAAAAATATTGACAAACTTAACTTGTTTTAAAAATATAATTTCACATAGGTGCTTATTTTAACTTATGAGACATTATATTTGAAACTGGTGTTAATTAGAAGAAATTCCTGCTAGTCCTAAGTTCCTAGTAGAAGTTTTAAATTAGTTTTTTTTTCCCCCTCTTTGGATAAGGTTTAGATTTATCCAGTCTTTTGGGTAAGGATTTCTATAAAGGGTTGAAATTTAAAAGTTCGACATTATATTTGAAACTGGTGTTAATTAGAAGAAATTCCTAGTAGTCTTAAGTTCCTAGTAGAAGTTTTAAATTAGTTTTTTTTTTCCCCCCTCTTTGGATAAGGTTTAGATTTATCTAGTCTTTTGGGTAAGGATTTCTATAAAGGGTTGAAATTTAAAAGTTCAACATTTGGCTCTCATTTTAATCCACTCTTGCTTAAATAACAAGGTATTACAATGTTAATTGCATAATAATATAGTAATGTTAACTTGTTAATTTGCATGGTTTTACATGGCTAGTAATTGTAGAGGGTCATTTTGACAATTAAGCCTTTAGTTGAATTCAACGTCATGAACCGATATCTTGAGCTAATGACAAAGCTTAGAAAATCTACCCGTTTAGGGACATTTTATGGAGATTTGACTAGGTAAGCTTAGAATAAGGATCATCGGACTAGATATTCTACTTTTAACCTTACTCAGTTATTTTGCATGTGAAAAGTAGACTAAAAAATTATTCTTTAGGGCCTATTTAAGTTTCATTTAGGCTTCATTTGGTCTCATTAGGTCTTAAGGAGACTCAATTGATATTTAAGCCTAATAATAATGATAATGGGCTTTCTTTAGCTGATAAAAGCCTTGAGCATACTTAGGCTCATATCTAAGCCCATAAAGGCTAAAAGATAGGATAAGATTCAATAACAAATCTTAATCTCAACCATTTATCTTAAAGTAATCCGATAGATAAGGTTGATCCCCAAATTCTATAAATAGGAGGTTTCTCTTCTCATTTGATTCATTTAGAACATTAGCAAGCTTAACATAAACACTAGAGTTCTACTAAAATCACTTCAAAGAAGATCAAACAAACAATTCATCAAGAATGATTCAAGAGTGATCAAAGAGTGATCGAGAGTACTGAGTTCAATCTATTGTCACATGCGCACATTCAGGGTAATGAGTTTGCCCATTCTTCCACCCACACCTCTTCTTAACGACATCCATTGACATGTCATCGGCTCAAGACATCTCCTAGGTCAACTAGCATGCCAGTCTCACATGATTAGCTAGCTACAACAACCTCTCTATACATTATTTGGCAACTCCACTAAGGAAGGAGAGACTTGATGGAGTTGCATTAGCATACAGGAAGAGTGAAAATGATGGGCACATTCAAGAACACGAAAACTAACACGAGAGGGTTGAGCAAACCTAAGTGACGTAAGATACCAATGTGATAACAACTATGCAAGTACTGGGAATTGTGCATGCACCTGAAAACTTGCAAGCACTTAGAATTGTGTAACTACTCACTATGATGATTCACCTATATTGCACATAATATAGGAAAACACCAGTATGATGAACCAATTCTTTACCACTTTCATGCAATTCCTACCATGCATGGTAACTGCAGTTGCTATAAACACTGGCACATTACCTAATATGGCTCTACCAATGCCCGCTATAACAACTACCTCATCGGAAAATGCTATTGCATTACCTGGGTTGAGCCTACAAGCACCTACAGTTGCCATCACACTTATTGGTGCGTCTTCCAATATGGTTGTACCTGCACCAATTATGCAAGTTTTGGGATCTGTGCCTCTTTTTATCATCCTAAAAGATGCTTAACAACATAAACAAATTTACCTAGCCTCCATAGAAGGTGAAGGAGGGTAACAAGAGCACCTTATGAACCCACTGCAACACTTAACCCTAATACCTCAAACGTCTATGGTTAAGGAAACAAAGGCTTACCTTAGAGCGCCTACCTCTTTGAGGTATAACCTACAATCGCTAACGACTAACATAATTGCACCTTACAACCTTGCACCAATGCTCCAAGCAATAGCCAATCCCACACCTATTGCTTCGTCCTATGTGATAAAGGAAGACATAGAGACATTCATGAGGCAAATGCAAGTAGCACCTTTTACCATCATGTGCAATCTAAAATTTCCATACCCGTAAAGGTTTGTAGATAAGTCTTATCCAAAATTCTACACCAACCCTAAGTTTAACAAGTTTAACGGAAAACAAGGAAGCACTAATGAACGTCTCCTCAAGTTTGTAAAGACACTTAATGTCTATAACCTTGATGATGACCTCAAGTTGAAGGAATTTGCAAAGTCTCTAAGAGAAAAGGCATACACTTAGTCCATCAACTTATCCCCAGGATCAGTCGATTCATGAGGAACCATGTGCAAGCTATTTATGGAAAAGTTTTTTGAGACTCAAGAGCGAGTCACTATTATCGATATGGGACGTATTAGGTTATGCCAATGGGAAGACCTTATGGAGTACACCGGACGTTTTAGGGAACACTTGCTGGACATCCAATATACATGTGATGAGAAAGAACTTGTTAAGATTTGTATCCAAGGCATATCTATGGAATATGTCATACATCTAGAAAACCAGTCATTAGATTCCTTTGCAACATTAGTAAAAAATGCTCAGAGAACCAACAATTCAATCTCTAAACAAAAAGGTGATCCTAGAAGGAAGTGAGGGCCTTCTATGAACTCTACAAATAGAGGAAGACATAGTAACAATAAAAGGATAAGGAATGAGGTCTTTGAGATTTCCCCGCCATTCCCATGTTCGATAGACAAATTTTGTTTGATTCTCGATAGATGGATTAAGGATGGGAATGTCAAGTTACTAAGGGTGAACATAAAGCCCACCACATAAGAGAAGAATAATCCTGAATATTGCCAATATCATAGAGTTGTAAATTAGGCCACTAAGGATTGCAGGAATTTGAGATGGATATTCTAAAAGAGAATATGAAGTGACGAATTGGTTGTTAAAAATAATGACATTCACATGATGGAGAATGAGGATAGTGATAATGAATAAACTTTTGTAAAAGTAATTGATTGTGCAATAAGAATAGAATCTGTTCATCATTTGTATTCATCCTCTAAAAGGAAGAAATGAATTTAACTTTATTCATGAAGTGTTATTCTTTTACACATCTTTATGACTATTTATACTTATATTTTAACAATTGGCTCAACCATAGTAAAGGAGAAATACATGAGCATCACCTCACCCTTTGAAGTCAGGATAATCCCTTTACACTACGTAGGGCTAACATTATTTCCATAAGCCCATAATGCATAGGCATAGCTAACATTGCCACATACTATCCCTTACTAATAATCTCTATAAAACCAAAACTAATGTAGTTAACATTACCACTTGCAATCTCTTATTGATAGTCTCTATGAAACCAAAACTGGCATAGCTAACATTGCTACCTCATTAGGTATAGTTAACATTACCACCTACAATCCCCTTATTAATAGTCTTTATAAAACCAAAGCTAACATTGGTGTAACTAACCTTGCTACCACAATCCTTGGACAAATAGGTTTATCTAAGGTTACTGCTTGGTATTCCTTAATCACGGGATCGAAACGATCATGGCTGTGATGGATCTAAGCGATCTTACTGTAGGCTCCGCTACTATAATGCCTTCCCATTGAGTTGATGTCGAAGCAGCCTAATCCATGAATGGTTGAAGTAATCAAATCATGGTAGCTAAAGTCGCTCAATAAAAGCATAGGCTCCTAAGCATATAGTGAGCGCAATGCCCATTTTTGCGACATTACTCATAAGATCAAAGCCACCTCAGCTGTAATGGTTTAAAGTGATCTTAGAGTAAGCTTAGTAGCCGTAATGCCTTTGCATGGAGTTGAGGTCAAACTAACCTCATCTATGATTGGTTGAAGCAATCAGATTATGGTAGTTGTAGTTGCTCAATAGAGGCATATGCTTTTGAGCACTTGGTGGATGCAATGCCCATTTCTGCAACGTTAATTACAAGATTGAAGCAATCATTGTTGTAAGCATCCTAATAGTAAGCTTATTAGTTGTAAAGCCTTTCTGTAGAGACAAGGTTGAAGTAACCTCATCCACGAATGGTTGAAGTAGTTAGATCATGGTATCTGTAGTCGCTTAATAGAAGCATACGCTTCTGAGCACGTGACGGGTGTAACACCCATTTTTGCAACTTTATGCAATCATGGAGTTAAAGCAACCTTAGTTGTGATGGAGTAGAGCAATCTTATAATATGCTAAGCTATTGGATAAGATCAAAGTGATCTTTATCGTAAAGGTTTAGATTGAGCCTATAATAGGCTTAGCAATTGTAATGCCATTTCCATCAAAGCAATCTTGGCCCAATCATTTGATTAAAGCTATCTTAATCATTAAGGATCAAAATGGGCTTGCAAAGTTGAAGCAACTCCATGATATACTCTACTTGATAATTTATGAAGTACACAAGTAAGTACAAAAGGATTCACATGATGGGATGAGGTTATATCATTCAAATCATGAGTTGTTACCTTATCATGCTACGACATGCCATCAAATGGGGGAGAAGAACAATTCTTCAACATGTGGCTCCTTGCTTGTTAATGATGGAGCAATTGAATAGATGCTTGACTGTCAAATGTATCCTTGATTAGATTTGGATTCCCACTGGCTCCTTAGGGTAATACACCATTAAGCATAATAAATGACTTTTGAAGATGGAAATAACAATAAATTTGTTCCAATCCATGCCGTGAAGTATGATGCTTGGCAATTGGATGATGTGTGACTTGTTTGGATACAGATCCCATGAATACGTAACTCACTACTTGACTCTAAGGCAGTGACATCAAGAATCTACGATAGCACCAAGATTAACAATAAGTTCATTAAGTGTCTAAACATCAAGAATCTAAGGTAATGGCAAGGTTAACTAAAAGCTTATATAATGTTGTTGTTAGGAATCCGGTAATGCTAAGGTTAACCGATGGCCTATATTAATGATTGTATAGAGGGAATCCAAGCTAACACTTAAAATTAGTTAGGGCCCATTATATGTCAAGAATCCACAATAACACCTAAGTTAATCTTAGGCTTGTATCGACATCTGAGTACTAAGAGTATAGGCCAACACCTAAAGTTATCCTTAGGTCCATTAGAATAATGATGCTTTGCTTGGAGAGAAACAATAATAAGCGTTGTCCTACAAAGAAAAAAAAAGAAAAAAAGAAAAGAAAAAGCAAGAATAGGTGTAAAATTCTAAATTTTTCGATCTAGTATCTGAGGTAGACTTAAGTATGTTAGATAATCTAGGAGTTGACAAGGTTAGTAAAAACGAAAACCCTAAAATAATTAATCAATCGCGTATAAAATTTTTCTACCTTAAATGCATGTAAATACTGAAGATTTCATCCAAAAATCATAAAAACCCTAAAACTATAACTTTAAGGATAAAAAAGCACTAAATCACCATAATTTGCCTTCAAACCCTAATTGATAATATAACCTTAGTATTATACCAAATTATTGATAAAAAATTAAAGATAACTTTCAATCATTCATAAATACATATAATGCTAAAGTAATCCTTTAGAAACTAAGATATTATATCATAAATCACATTCATCTTCTAAGTATATAATTAGGTTAGCATCACATAGAGTTAAGGGTTTAGTTGATGCTTAGGTTGCATATAGTAAACATTAATATCTTAAATGACACTTTTCATAATAATTATACTAAGTAGCTTACCAAATGATATATATAGGATATAAATACCTAATGGAAGATCTCATTATCTATTTTTTCCTAATCAATTCACTAAACTTCTTATTTTCTTTCATTTCCTTAATCTTTCTCCTAATTTTCCCTAATTACTTCATTATGTACACTAAATGGCATGTAATTTTAGAAAGTTGACCAAGTCAACACATGTTGACCAAGTCAACACATGTTGACCAAGGTTAAAGGGTTGACTAAGTCAACATATGGAAAAGTCAACAAAATGTCCTTTTCACTCTAGAAATATCTCTTCCTTTCTAATGATTACTTTTCTTTTCTTTTAGATTTGTCTTCCTTTTCCCTACTTATTTGCCATCCACTTCCTCATCCTTTAAGACCCACTTGCTTTCACTTTCAAAAACACAAAACAATACAAAAATCAAGTCCCTTTCTTCTTCTTCCCAAACCGTGATTCCCCTTTCCCTTTCACCTTTCTTAATTTTCAAACTTTGCAACCATATTTGAAGGAGAAAACAACGGTATGTTATTATGTATTGCTTCATATTATCTAATAGTTAGATGAATGGGTAGGTTAGTTTAAGAAGTTTATGTGTTGTATACATATATGTTGTTGTAGGCTTAAAGATTCAATTTTTATGTTTAGAAGTGTAGGATAGCCTTAGTAAATGGAAGAAGAGCATGTGTACATGTATCTAAGTATGTGTATATAAGAGTATACTAGATAAGTACATGTATAAAGACCTTTGTACATAAGAATCCATTATATACATAACCCAAAATAAGACATATACCAACTATACATACATATACTATGCTAAATACACCCTTAAAATATAAAAAGATGAAATTTGAGAAGCCTTCTTAAGAGGAATTTTAGGCATACGAAAATATGTATATCACTGTATGTGTATACGGGTATATGTACAAATATAAATACGGTATATGTATAAGTATAGGTATGAGTATACTAATATACATACAAGTATAGTAAAGATATAAATGTATACTTAACATATGTATTAGTGTACATAAAACACTTAAGCATGAGGTAAGAGCTTATGTAATCAAATAATGATGCAATTAAAAGATGACATAAGCCATGACATAAGCGAATGATGATATAAGCGATTGATGATATAAGCGATGACATAAGCATAAGCTTATAAAATAATAACTTATAAGATTATGTAAGTATGTACATATACTTAGGATCCCAAAATCTCTTAAAACTTAATACACTTCCTAAATTGAACTAAACTTAATTAAGGACATGAGTTAGTAATACCAATATAAAATTCCCTAAGTATAAGAATCTAATAGCTAATTAAATCATTAAGTCTTAAAATAGGATATAAAAATAAGTAATAAGAATAATTAGGCTTTAATAGTTAAAATTTCAATAAATTTATCCCATATCGTAAAACACGGGTTTTAACATCCAAAACAAACATTATCGTGTGAATATACGTTCAAAAACAATGAAAAATGATTATAAATTCATAAATACCATAAATAGAGCGAAAAAGTTACATACAATTAGTGATAAAGTCTAACCAGATAAAAAATAATAGTAATCTAAGTAGAATTAGGTAAAGAGATATGTATAATTACTAGTTAATTCAATTACTCACTATCGTTATTACATCGTAATGATCAGGTGATCCCGAGATGGGCAAGGATCTCCCGATTAATGTCATGGTTGAGTGAGTATTTACCCTATGATTCCATACTTATATGTGATTGTAGATAGTGGATTTAAATGATATTGTTAATTGATTATTGCACAAAGTCGGGAAATGCTTGTATATGTTATTATGTGCTAAGTTATGGATTTATGTTAAGTACGAATAATACTTGGTTTGTTGCATGGTAGTATAGAAAATGATTATGTGTACTATTAGATGGTCACATTATAATTGACTTAATTATACTCAACTCATAAGAAGAAATTGGTACGTGCATCAACATGCATTGCATAGACATAATTCCAGCCGTTACATCACATGGAGGTAAAGAGAGGCTATTCGGGGGTTATTATAAATTTATTAGTTCTATACAGTGCACTCATACAAAATGACCTTACCCTGACTTGCGGGAATACTAGGCATTAAAAGTGCTAACCGCCTGGCTAAGGGTCGAGTCTAGAGGCCTCCATTTAGGGGTGAGCGTAGACTGTTGGGCCCCACTCACGATTATACTAGAACTTGGTTTTTATGAAAATAAAAGACTTGTTTGATTTAAGTACAAAACGTAGTGTTCCGTAGTAAAGTAAGTTCCAATATAATACCCGGATTTGATTGGTGCCGTGTATACTCCAACCTTGACTTCGGAGGGCGTTAAATCTAAGTTATGTATATGAACTAGTTAACTATACGTATTGTTTGGTATTCTATTTGACCGTTCATTCATATGCGTGAATATAATGTATTTATAACTTGCTTGTGGTGTGGCTAAGGGTTTTGCTCACTTGCTTGTGGTGTGGCTAAGATAGCTTGATCGTTAAGGCTAGCCGAGGGATGCTACAGGTTAGCTTAGGGACTTAGGTAAAAGCGAGTCATCCAGTGTATTGAGAGAATGGATTATATAGACTTTTACTTATGTACTTTTGTTTTATCAGTAATATAGTCATAGATATACAAAATTACTATGTACTATAAACTTTTTAGTTTAAATATTATATAAATATGTTTGTATGATGATATTATATGGATTTGTATGTTCTTGGGAAACTAATGATCGTAGAGCCTTGTATATTATGTGAAGAGTTCATGATTAGAAGGGTAACCAATCAAGAATTCTTCGTACAATATACGGCATTTGTCACTAATAGGAGTTAATTGTTTGAAAAAAAATTATGAAAAATAAAAGAGAAGTAAAAAACAAGCGTGAAGCTATTAAAGCAAATAAAATTCCTACTAAGAGTACGATTTTAGTAGAGTATGTGATGGTATTGAGAACCCGATGGTGTTTTGTCATAGCTTAGAGTGCCAATGGATTGGACCTATGAAAAGGATAAGAGAAAATTCAAAAAACAAAAGGAGAAAAATTAGAACAAAAAAAAATGGAAAGGAAAGCAGAAGCAAAGAGACTTACAATGAAAACTTGTTGCCATTATGAGTAGAGACGAAGTTGACATCACAAAGATATATATATATATATATATTTACATATACAACATGCTGGAATGACGATGATAGAGCGCAAAGGACTTCAAATAAAGATTAAAGATATAGAGTTTCGATTTGATGGATTTGAGCGATATTTGCTAAGATATACTTAGATTTGAACTAAAGTAAAATCATGATTAAGGCATTTGGTTAGAGAGAAAGATTTGGAAGAAGAAAAGAAGAAAAAGAAAGCTACGAACATGGAAGCAAGGAGTTCATGTGAAGTATTCTTATCATCAAAATGAAGGAGATGCTCACTATGTCAAAGAATTGTAGGAATCCAATCCTCTGATGCCCCCAATTCAAATTTTTGTGGTAGTTCTAGTGGTTCGTAAGAATAAGAGATTCTAAGCGTGGTTGGTTTGAGGAAATAATAACAATAATAAAAGTTAGAAAAAATTCACATGTAGATACAAGTAGTAGAAAAGGAAGACATGTTGACCGGTTGCTTACATTCGTGCTCGATATAGCTTCTAAACCTAACAAAGGGCCAACTAGAAGGGGGGATTCAATGTCTCGAGTAGAATAAAGAGGATAAACTCAAGGAATAATAAAGAAATTAAAGTGAAAAAATAATAATAATAAGAGAAGAAAAGGAAGCACAAGGGAAAGAAATGACAAGCACTCACTTACTGCTATCCTTATTCTGGATGCATGGGAAGAACGTGGAAGAACCAAGTCTTAACAGCCTATCCGTAGTCACTTGATATTACTTTCGAAAAATTTCCTTACGAAAACGCCACTTGAATAGTATTGGCAGTACTGGTGTTGCGCCAAGAATTGAACCTGCTAAAGAAATACAAGAGGGGCTAAGACAAAAGTAGGAAATCAAGCCAATAGAAAACCAGAAAAAAGAGAAAGAAACAGAAGGAGAAGTTAGTGTGCGAAGGGCCATGTGCAGTGTTCAAGCCATGTGTTTATGCTAAAGGATAAAAGAATTATCTCTTGTTATAGGGATAGACGAAGAAGAAAGCAACAGTATATTCTTTACGCACAAAGGCTGGGAAAAGATATGTGGAATTCAAGTCTAAATATGAGAATTAAAACAACAAAGTTAGCCATTAGAGTACAGGCACTAAACACTATGAAGTTCACCCAGGATTCGAAATAACATCAAGACTAGTGAGATAAATTTTTTGAGGATGAGTAACTAAGAAGTAAACCCAATCTTGCTTGTAGTTTGCAGCTATCGTTTAAGGCAATAATGTGCATTGTGATCTGTAAAAGGCATACTACTTTGACAACTCTCTGTTGCACAGCAATTGGAGAGTAAGAATCAATCTGTTACGCACTACTAGCCTATACCTATGAATATGAGGAAATAACTATCTTAGAGAGACGACTAGAGGACTTACTACAGAAGCTCGATGCTCTTGCGAGGAAAGAAAGGAAATCAAGAGCATATACAAAATATTTATAGCCGATGCGAAAGAACTAGATGGAGACGAATAATTTGAATCCAAGATTTGATAAGGAGGGATATATTGGATAATGCATAAATCTGATTTAGCAATAATAGATAATAAGATTTAGTTTGTTGGAGTAAGATTTAAAAGTTAGGCAAAAGATTTAAAGGAGGTTTGAATTGATCCTGTTTGGTGCAAAATCTAATCCAAGGAGAAAGTATAGTAAGGGATTGCATAGCTCAACCTATGTTGGTGTTAGACCCAAGTGCACCATTTATTTGGTGACTCATAGTCACATTTTGTCAAGTAAAATATATATATATATATATATATATAATAATACCATACTGTACCACTTTATGACAGCACTACCTCATTTACTAGTATGAATGTGATATATATATATAACATAGCTAGATGAAAATATTATTGAAGCTCTAGATTTCTATAAATGCTCTAATGGCTTTATTTTTTTACCAATGTTTGTAAAATGAGGAAGAAATATCAAGAGGAGCCAACTATATTAACTCTATGCAATGAATGCGAATCAATATCATTAGAGCAATAAATCATTGCAAAGTGTAAAGTAAGAGCATATTGAAGTATTTGTTCTATGGTAACAAAAATGAATATTAGCACATCATGCTTAGCTTGTCAATAATCCAAAAGAAGTGTTAATTTCATCGATATTGGAAGTAATCAAGTAAGCAAAGCCAACATTTAGTTTATTTACATAACATTTGAAGAAACAATTTCTAAAAATGCTTAAAACACCCTTGATTGTATCCAATGAACTTTTGATTAGGGGGTAAAATGTAAAGAGTCATTTTGATAATTAGGCCTCTAGCACAATTTAACACCATAGACCGATATCTTAAGTTAGTGATAAAGTTTAGGAAATTAGCCTATTTATGGATATCTTAGGAAAATTTAGCTTAATAGACTTAGAATAGAGATCGTCGAACTGGATATTTCGCTCTTGACCTTACTTGGTTATCTTGTGCATGAAAAGTAGACTTAGAAATGGTTCTTTTAAGCCTATTTATGCTTTATTTGGGCTTTTTGGTCTTATTGGGCTTTAAAGAGGCTCAGTTGGTCTTTAAGCTTAATAATAATGATAATGAGCTTTCTTTAGTAGACAAAAGCCTTAAGCATACTTGGGCCCATATCCAAGCTCATGAAGGCTAAAAAAGATTATAAGCTTTAATAACAAGTCTCAATCTCAACCATTCATCTTAAAGTAATCCGATAGATAAGGTTGATCCCTAAATTCTATAAATAAGAGTTTCTCTTCTCATTTGATTTATTCAGAACGTTAGAAAGCTTGAGATAAACACCAAAGCTCTACTGAAATCACTTTAGAGAAAATCAAACAGACAATGCATCAACAACGATTCAAGAATGATTAAGAACATCGGGTTCAATCCACTATTACATACGCACACTTAGGATATTGAGTTTGCACATTCTTCCTCTTACGCCTCTTCTTAACTACATTTGAAGACATCTCCTAAGTCAACTAGCACGCCTATTGCATGTGATCAGCTAGCTACAACAATCTCTCTACATAGTAATTAATTATGATTGGCATATTTAAGATCATAATGAGTTGTAACTTACATGGTTAGTATAGTTTATTTAAATAATATGATGGTGTTAATCTTACATGTTATTCTATTAATTGATGTACATGCTTATTTAATTTCATGAATAATGAAATTTTCAAAAAAGTAGTCTTCTATCCAAAAGTGATTTTTTATGATAGAATGATTTTTATAAAACAAAATTTAATTTGGCCTTCTTCTTTTTTTTTCTAAATTTAGGGGTTTTTGTTAGATTTTTCAAAAGTAATTAATAAAACTTAATGACGTTAAAGTGGAACAGTTTTTTTTTTTCAAAAAATAAAATAAAATAACAAACAAAAAGATTTCTTAAATTTAGAACTACATGGGCTTGATTTTGTTTTGCGGGTATGTAGGCATATGGGGCATTCCAAAATTAATGAAAATTTTGTTCTTCCAATTTTCTTTTTTATTAAAAAAATAAGAAAAAGCTCAATTTATTTGAAAACATGTTTAAGGTCCATTAAACTATATCATGGATTTATCTTATGGAAACCATTTATGTTTTAATAAAGTAACCTCCAAACCTAATGGATTTTTTGTTTCTATTTTCTAAGGTGTTTTTTAGAAAACTTATGGGCCAATGGCTAATATTAGGGTCCACCTACCTATGGACCCTAATTTCACCTCTTTTTTTTTTTTTTGGGACCTTAGTGAGGTGGTGACTTCTTTTCAAAATTATTTTTAAATAAAACCTTTCTTAACTTAGTTAAGACATTTATGTTAAATAAGTTAAGCTTGATATAAATTCAACTAAGAAAAGAGAAATTGAATTTTCAACTCGATAATCAACCACAAAAACTTGTAAAACCAAAAAAGTTGATGGAATCAACTGAAGAGGTTCATGAGTTAAAGAATGAGATAGCTTAGCTTGGAGAAAAGTTGTAAAAGCTAACAATTTTATTTTGCATTTTATAAATTCCATGTATAGAACTTTTGATGTCATATGGCTTTTTGGTTAAATATAAGTTGGAAATTTTTGACAAAAGATTAAATATAGCTTATGGCTTATGGCTTTTTAGTTAAAACTTAATGTAAGCCTTTATTAAGTAGTAATATAGCTTATGGCTTATGGCTTTTTCGCTAAAACCTAATGTGAACCCTCATCAAGTAGTAATAATATGCAAGTGGAGGTAGCACTACTTATTCTTGAATTTAACAATCTATCAACAGATGTAAAATATAAGTGAAGTAAATTATCCCAGAAAGGCAGTAGCTTTATTTGTCGATAGCTTCATATTATACTATTGATAGATTGATAGCACCACAACATTCATTAGAAAGACAACTTCAAAAACTATCTACGATTTAACTTATACTATAAACAGTTGAGTGACAACAAAATTATCTACAATTTCCATAATTGTTGATAGTCAAATTAATGTGTCAACAGTTATATGATGGTAAAGTCAAATAACTTTATAGTAAAGTGTTTATTTCAATAACAATAAAGTTATGGTTCCTTAGTAGGAAATTAGACTTCCTTTACAATATAGTGACTATTTTAACCCTATAAAGTAGGGTCTCTTCTAGTGAAATGAAGTACCATTACAATAGACTAGGCTTCCATTATAGTAAATTGATTTTATAATCATAGTAAAGTAGGTTCCTTTATAGTAAAATGATGTTTCATTGGAGTAAATTAGGCTTCCTTTATAATAAAGTTAGTATTTTGGCATAGCACAAAAGGGTTCTTTTATAGTAAATTAAGATTTCATTATAGTAAATTAGGCTACCTTTATAGTAAAGTGACTATTTTAGCACAATAAAGTAGGATTTTTTGCAGTAAATTAGGCTTCCTTTAAGATAAAGTTAGTATTTTAACATGGTAAAGTTAGTATTTTAACATGATAAAGTACAGTTTCTTTGTAGAAAAATAAGATTCCATTATAGTAAATTAGGCTTCCATTATAGTAAAGTTAGTATTTTAACACATTAAGGGCTCCTTTACAGTAAATTAAGCTTCTATTACAATAAATTAGTATTTTGACACAATAAAGAAGGGTTTATTTACATTATATTAAGCTTCCATTACGGCAATTTAGGCTTCCTTTATGGTAAAGTTAATATTCTAATATGATAAAGTAAGGTTCCTTTACAATAAATTAAGGTTCCATTAGGATAAATTGAGCTTCTTTTATGGTAAAGTTAGTATTTGAACATAGTAAAGAAGAGCTCCTTTATAGTAAATTAAGCTTTTATTATAGTAAATTAGGCTTCCTTTATGGTAAAGTGACTATTTTAACAAAGTAGGTTTCCTTTACAGTAAAATAAGATTCCATTATAGTAAATTGTGCTTCCTTTGTAATATAATGACTATTTTAACATAGTAAAGTGCTATTTCTTCATAGTAAATTAAGATTCTATTATTGTAAATTATCCTTCCATTGTAGTAAAGTGTTATTCCTTTATAGTAAAAATAGCTTCCATTACAATAAAGTGAGTTTTTAACACAGTAAAGTGCTATTCCTTTACAGTAAATGACTTCCATTATAGTAAATTGCTATCCCTTTATAGTAAAGTAAGTTTTTAATGCGATAACGTGCTATTCCTTTATAGCAAAACTAGCTTCCACTATAGTAAAATAAGGTTCCTTTGTAATAAATTACTATCCTTTCATGGAAAAATGATATTTTTACACAATAAATCGCTCTTCCTTTACAATAAAAATAACTTCCATTATAGTAAAGTGAGTTTTTAACACGGTAAATTACTATTCCTTCATAGTAAAGTGTTTTGTTCCATTATGGTAATTTTACAAATTATGACAATAACAAAGTATAATGAAAAGTTTGAACGACATATAATATTACTTCTTATGTACATTCAAAATGAATGGATTTATATGAGCCAAAAGTAGGAGTATAATTTACAAATATGGACTTTCATTTAGAATTTACAAACAAAAAAAAAATGTCTAAGCATGCTATCTTTAGAAATGATATCAAATTCTTTTGCATTTGTATATGGTTTTAGTTTCCTTTGTTTTCTTGTAGTGATTACATACTTTTTCACTTATATATTCGTTTCTCACATTTAATTCAGCCTTCATGAGTTCTACAATCATGTCTAAATGATCCCTAAGGCTCGCAATTTGGGACACAACTTAAGTACATGCAATAAGAAAAGGTTAGTGACAATGTTAGGCTTCAAGGAGTGATATAGGATAAGAAATACTAAAGCACATACATTTCCTTCGACCTTAATTGTCTGAACTTTAGCTTTCATAAGTTTGAGAACATATACACCACAATAGGAATTACAATAAAGAAAACATGTTACTTGTGTTCCAGCTAAGGATTAGATTGCATAAATGAGTACATAATAAAGAAAAGCATTACCCATCAACCATAGCTAGTTGATTTGGCACTTTATTGTTTCATTCAATTAGCTAACTAGAAATCACTTTGTCAAATTGATCAATATCCTTGTTTGTAAATTCTTTTAGTAAGAATATATCATCTACAACTCCAACCGGCTAAACCGTTGCCATCAAATAGCTGTATTTAAATTTCAACTTATGGCCCATATAATATGCTTAAGAGTGGATGGGGCAACAACGTACCACTTTTTTCTCCCCGTTAATCTACCTATCATCTAGTGAAGTTTTCATGGTATTGTACACCATGATCATTGCAAGAGTCATTTGTAACTTAATCAAATACTAATGTTGTTTTGATGGGTTCATTGGTATGTACACCTACATTGAAAGATGGGTTCAACACTTACATTTCAACATATGTCATATGGATGGATAAACTTTGCTTGAAACTTGGCATGCCTTTTTAGATGGACAAACTATATTCATTAACTCCATCAACTACTTCTATATGGATGCTAGAAATGAAGTATCAACTCTTGTAATTTTTTCAACTTCTTCTTTTAGCTCTTTTCTCTTCCAACACCTACAAAAGTTGCATTAACATAATATATCAATCAATTAAACATATAACCTAGTTGAAAGCTATTATATGAAGGGAAAAGTGCTAGCTCAAGCTTCGATTTCCCTTAGGTAGATGTTCTTTCTTTATATACTGCTTTTAGAGCACTCTACATAATAACCTATTCAATAAAAGAAAGATCAACATGGTACAAATGACTCTAAAACCATCTACATATGAAGCATGGTAACAAAACTGGAATAGTTTACCATTTCTTTTAGGACCTTATTAAACTTCTATATGACTTTCCACACTTTATCTTCAATCCATGTCTTCAATCAAGGTAGTTCTTACATTGAGATATCCATCACCACATAGCCCAGTGAACACTTATCTATAAAATATAGTTAAAGAGAACATAACATGGAAAAATGTAATGAGAACCATAATGTGGGTGACATGATATATTGAACAAAAATATTAGTAATAAATCATATACTACAAAATGTGAATAAGAGTTTTTAGGATAAAATCGTACAATAAGGAATAGAACATGACCCAACATACGACTTTGACCACTAATTTTTATACTTCTAGATACCATCATGCATTCTTTAAAGAACATACTTTGCCCAATTAAATTATAGTAGCTTACTCGGATCTACAACCAGTACTAGATATTCCCTCATAATGATTAGATTGAATTGAGGAGCAAGTAATTTACCAAGGACCTATACAATAAACAATTGCTTGAATTTATCGTTAGTGGTTTCAACTTTTTTCAAATCTTACTCGATGGCATTGAGTTTAATGTCTTCCTTCAATCTAATGTTACTCCTCATACGACACCAAAACCTCATTTGTAGCATCTATAGGAACGTCTTCTCCATTATTGCCCAAGCCAAGAACATGTTCCATATCCTGAGGAGTAATTTGAAGCCTCACTCCTTTATGTCCAAAGCATAGCTATCGGGTTCAAAATTCTCGAGCAGTCACAGATATAGGTCTCTATCCATTTTACCATAACTTAAGCAAAGAAGGCTACCAAACCTCATCTCACATTATAGCTTATCTTGTCACATCACCAAAACTAGAAATTACATCTATCATATGTTTAGATTGATATCTTGTCTCATATTACAAGGAATAAATAATCTAGATTAAGCATTAAAAAAAATTCAAATCAGTCGTTTTCAATATATGTGTATTTAATACAAATAATGCATGTTCTATGTTAATACATGTATAATTCAAATTCATTTATTATTTTTATAAGTTAAATAACTTATTTTTAATATCCCGTTATATCTAAATGCTCGAATTTTACGTTCTTGATATTTATCGATTTTAGCAATAAATTGACATTTTCGTAAATTAATATTTTCATATAGCTTATTTTGAGAAATTCACTTTACTTAAATGATTTCATCTAACTTTCTAACTTTACTGTGAAGTTGGAAATTAAACTGATATTTTAGCCTGACACCTTAAATTTAGGGTTTCAGATCCTAGGGTAATCGTATGAGCTTAAAATTTAAGGTATTACATAACCTCCCCCTTATGTGGCTGTTCGTCTAAATTTAACTTCTTACTCTCATGCTGGCTGTATAAGGAAAAACCAAGAAAACAAAAGCATTAAGTTCCAATAACTATTGAAACATAAACAAAAAAATAAAATACAATAAATAGACTACTCAAGTCATATAGTTAATGCATGTATGATGCTAATAGACGCCTCATCTTACTTTAAAAAAATCATGAATCTATAATAGGTAACAATACAATCAACAAAAGTAAGTATCAATCATAGAAAGTATTGAATTATATGTAATATAAAGTTATCGATAGAAGTCAATCATCTATTGATAAAAAATTGGTTCTATCTCACCAAAATAGACAAAACTATCGACATTTAAGACTAATTGTCAAAAATTTCGTCTAATGCAGAAGCCCCCTTGTTGTTCTTATCCATAGATGCATCTCACTATCGATGGGAACAACAAGAGTGACTTCAATATTAAACAAAATTGTCAATAGTTTTGCAGCATATAAAAGCCCCCATTGTTGTTCTTATAGATAGATGCACCATACTATCGATAGGCAATCAAATTCTAACAACTCCCTCTCATCAATCTATTGACCAACACACATATTTGTCGATAGAAATACTCGATAGAGTCAACCCCAATGCAAAATTCCATAAACCCTAATTTGCTACACCCACTAGTAAAAAAAAAAAAAACACAACCCAATGCAACCCTGATTAATTGGACAGATCAACATTACACAAGAAAACCTAACAACTACTCTTAACAAATAAATCAAAATGCCAAAACCCTATACCCCATCAATAATAACAAAATTTCATGAAAAAAAAAAGTAGAAAAAATTATAAAATAAAAAAAGCTAGATGAAGTGTTGAGTGATTATGTTGGCGAAGCAAAAAACCAATTGTACTTTAATGGAATCATTTTTACCATCAAAGGGTTTCTTCTTACTTTGAGAGAGGGTAAAGAATAAAAGTATGTTTTAAGTTTTAAAATTGTCTATTATTATTTTTACTAAATTTGCTTTGTTAATTTTTTTATTAGTCAATATTATTTTTTAATTAATTTATATATATATATATATATTTTATAAAACACATAACATGTTGTCTAAGTTACAAGTTAAAGTATTTTAATATAATCAATTATTTGAATTTAGTTTTAGTAAATACATAGTTTAGATTTAATAACGTTAAATAATGTTACCATGAAAACTCTTATCTCTCTCATATGATCATGACGGTTACTATATCTAATATGGTTTTTTCTTTTTCATGAAAATCATAGTATTCATCTCCTCTCTTCTCTCTATATTTCATTTGTAGTTTTTTTTTTTTTCAATGAGATTTGAACTTAGCACATCTACTATCTATGCTAGCATATCTTTTCCCGTTGAGGTGGACTCTAAACACGGCAGCCAACATATTTCCGTCTTTCAAGGTAATTATACAGAGGCGAGGAGGCAATGCAATAGTATATACGTAGCCAATAATTGTTAGCTGCTATAGCAGCGGATAGCAACCGATCGTTGCACTATGCACATATGGAGACAAGATTTTTCATGTTTAAGGACGAGGAATAATGGCATTTTTCCATAAAGAAACGAAGAGTCTACAATTTCAGAGAGAGCATGCATAGTACTTCCTCACATGGCTGGCTCATTTACCTCTGCTATCCTCTCTCCTTGTCCCCTTATCTACTACATTTCATATTTCGGTTCACTTATTTTTCAGTTCATACAGCCATCCCCATTATTATCACCATCACCTCTTACGTTTATCTAACAAATGATTGATTCTAGGGTGCAAGTAGGGAAAAAAAACTTTAATGTGGGCTTACATAGGACATATAGCTAGGTGCTAGCTTTTATCTACCTTAATAACAACAAAGGTGCTGTTCATGCAAGATGAGAAAACACATTTTGGGTTATTCTCCTTCGTCTATCACACAATAGAGGACATTCAAATATTTGGATGAACTTCAAAAGACTAATCCACTATGGCCCTTTTCTAGTGCTTTATGGAACATTTAAAAATCCTTAACATTTAAAAGATTATGAATAATTCCAAAACACTTTGTGTTACTAATTTTTCTTTTGAGAATTTTGCAATTATTCATAATCTTTCCCATGGATCCATAAAATGACACAGATTTCTCGATTCTAATTTTATTTATGTTCCTAAAATTACTAACAAATTTATTGTGAATTCTACACAGAGATCTTAATGCACAACTAAACCTTCAACCATTTGAACTTGAAAAGCTCCCAATAAATTAACTTGCTACCTTCAATTTTAAGACTTTTACATAAGGGTGAATTACAAAGTAAAAGAAGAAGAAGAAGAAGAAGAAGAAAAGAAAGAAAGAAAGAGAGAGAGAAAAAAGAAAAAAAAAATTATGAAGAGTGTGAGAGCATCTTTAGTAATGTATTCCTTCAAGAGTTCCTTAGAGTGTTAAGTCAACATTTTAAGAATTTCTAATTAAGGAGCTTTTCACTTTATCAATGGGTTCTTTAAAAAAAAAAAAGTTATTAAGAAATTTTTAAAGTTTTTTGGATCATGTATTAGATTTTTAGGAATAAAATAATAAAAAATGTTTAAGGAACTTACTTTTAAAGTTCCTTTGTAGAGAAACCTAGGTATATTGTGCTTAGGGAACAAGTATAGTTAGGAGTTTCTTAGGTTGAGTTCCTTATCCTAGGTCATTATGCCAAGGAACTTTGATAAAGATGCTCTAACTTTCACGTGTTGATAGTGGAGAATCTTATTGAGTTATTATTTCGCTATGATTTTTCTAAATCTTGCTTTTTAATTGATGTTAAGAAAAATTGGTATTTATATATCCGATTCATAAAAAGCACGGGAAATTACTCTACACTTTTTTTTTTGCGGGTCATGAGACAATATTATTCAATCAAGCACAAAAGATCAACCAAATAAGATGGGGGCTTAAAGACCCAAAAACTGCAAAAATGCTTGCACTAAGTTTGAAAAAATGGTAATATGTAAATTCTATTCAAGATACAAATAAATCAGGAATATGTGTTTTTGCAACAAGTATTTTTAACCATACTTATAAAATTTGGAATACTTTCATGAAGTATGAGTTCCAATAGCTCCTTTAAAAGCTTTAAACTTATTTTCTATTTCAGGCCGTCCACATCTCTCTCTCTCTCTCTCTCTCTCTCTCTATATATATATATATTATAGACTGTATTCAGCAATCTGTAAAACAATGTCGACCATGTCATCATTGTTGCAGTTTGCTCTCTTATATATTTCTGAAATTGGCATGGCATGTCTCCTTGAGGAGGAGCTAAATGCTTGCATCCACGTGTACGAAACGTGATTATTTTTATGTCCCTATACGATATTTTCCAACCCAGTAAATATGTCTCAATAGTTATAGCATAGCATGTTACATATGCCTAAGGTTTCCATCATATTCTAACCCCTTGTAGGTCGACACGTAGGCCCAATACCATTCAAGTGCCATATTGAATGTACGTGAAAAGAATACACATCACATGCATATATAGTTGCATTTGTTTTGGATTGCAATTGTACTATCCTTGTATGAGTGCGTGAATGTTCGCTCACGAACATGTCTGGGTTAGCAAAATCTAGCGTAGTGATGCTTCTAGCTGAACACAAAAGCATATTATATCTGAATTTGACGTGAGTGTGTCTTACTAGCAAATCATGATAATTGAGATGAGGACCACTTGCGAAAGTCGTAATGTATACCGGGTAATGGGTGCATTGGAAGGCACCCTTTTTACTCTTTTAATTAACGGTATAATTATCAAGGTCTTTACCGTTTAGTAACATTGTTCCAATATGATGGACTAATTCGATTCACCATTCTCCCATAATTATTGTAATAGCGTTAAAAAAAAAAAAAGATGGAGTGATAATTGGTGCATAGACCTATGCAATAATGTAAATGTAACATCTGAATTAAATAGAAAATGAATTATAAAAATAAAAGGAAAAGGTCTAATGTTGTTAATATAAGCTAAGGACAAGATAAGCAACAATAAGAGGTTAACAAAGAGTATTTTTGGGCAAAGGAAAAGTTAGCAAACCCTAAGTATATAAAGGGCTGCTTAGAGTTTTGGGAAACCCTTTTCTAGCTTTTTCACTCTCTTGTGGTATTGCTTAGGGTTGTGCCAGTTCTTGAAGCCACAACACCAAGGGTTAGCGTCTTTAGGTTGAGGAAACTAAGATAAGGATCTTGCAATGCTTGAACCTTAAGATAATTTAGTAAGGCTAGAAAGGATTTAGAATAAATATAATAATAGTGTCAATCTTAGGAGAAAATGGACTTAGAAGTTAAGAATAGAAGATTTGTACAACTAACACCGTATGAAGAAAACTTCACTCCTTTGAAACAAAATTTAGAAATGGGGTTAAGTTAAGTATTAACTCTTTTAGACACTAAAAAGAATAGAAAGAGATATCAATTAAATATGGAAAGCAACCTCCTAAAATACTACATTATTAGGTTCAACAGTGAAAAATAAAAACACTCAATAAGAAAAAGGTATACCAATCAAGTAACCTCTCAAGTTTGAAAACCTAAGCAAACAAAAGTTTCGAGTACAAAACTTTAGCATTGAAAATCTATAATGTACATAAAAGCTTAGTTATTATAACTTAAAATATGCATTAAGTTCATGAATTTATTAAAACAACCTAGATAATTTAAGTGCTCCAAAGAAAATAATAAAATAGAAATACAAGTTGCAATTTTCAAATTTTATTTCGTACTCCATCGAAAGCAAGAAAATTGTTAAACCCTATAACCAAATCAATGAGATATCGGATATAAGCTAACAACATAAAAGTTTAACAAGATGAAAATATATATATATATATATATATATATAATAAATAAACTAATATTTTGAATAATATGTAAAAAATTTAACTAACTACAATCATAGAATTTCGAACTCTCTAATTAAGGGCATAAAAAAAATGACAGAATATAATAAAATAATTAAAATAAACAATAATATGTAGCTAAGTCTAAGCCGTAGAAGCTTCTAATTTAAGAGGATTTAACTTAAGTAACTAAAATAGACTAAAATAAGATACATAACTTAATTGAGAAGTCAAAACACATGCTTAATTATAAAACAAGGGGTTTTCTTACTAGTTTTGAAAGGACACCCATTAATAACCTATAGTTTTGGGGAACATAAAGGCCACTTGGCATAAGAAATTTAAAATGTCTTACATGTCCTACATGCCCTCTAAACCACTTAACTAACCTATAGCTATAAATACATCTCTCGTTGTCTATTTTAGACTCTTTAGATACTTTGAAAGGTGAGTAAATCCATGGAATTTCGTTTTGGGGATTTGATGAATTTCTAGAAAATTTAGAAAAATTAAGCGATAATTTATGAGATCAGGGTTTATAAAGTTAGGAGTAACCAATCGACGAGTGGCTACCACCACCTATAGCCCCACCTAACACCCTTCCTAACTGACATTGGCTCTACCATCGGCAGCTAATGGAGTTCCAAACACCTATGAGTCCAATTTTTAGCCCAATTATTAAAAATTTGTAAAAATTATTAAATTTTGTCTACGTATTATGGAAAAATTATTCTAAAATTATTTTGAGCATACTTTCTTGTAAAATTGTTATTTTTACAAAAATCTTTCTTTTGATATATAGACCTTAAGAAATAGGCCATTTTGAGCTAATTTTCTATTTGATTTTCAAAAGCTCAAGTGATATAGTTTTCTCATAAAAACTTTTATGTAAATACCTTATTACATATATAAAACTTCTATGTAAAGAGTTTTGCTAAAAATTTTCATTTCATTAGCATTAATGTTTAATTTTTGGAGAAACCGATAACTTGAAATGTAAGGAAAATTCACTATTTTTCCACATGATTTCGTTCGATCTAATTTCCACCACTTTTTGAGTAATTTTTTGTTACATGCAGTAAGTTGATCTTGATTTTTAATTGAAAATAAGAGATTTTATGAAAAGATTGGTTTCCCGATGTAAACTTGCTGATTTTATTTAAATATTTATGGGGATTTTTCACTTAGTTAACAAAGTGATTTTTCTTATTAAAAATCAATAGTAAATTGAAGATTTTTGTTGCTATACGTGTAGTGTAATCACCCTAAAAACCATAATTTTTCAACCTAATATATGTATTTTATGTACTTTAGATAATTAGGTATGTTTAACATTCTTTTTGGTTAAATTGCAAGTTGTACATGTCAATATGGATGAGTTTCCAAACCATTTGAGTTGATACCAATGGAGTTTTAGCAAGGTTGGGCATGAAAAAGTAGAGAAAAATATGAAATGGAGTTTTTGGTGAATTGAGGAAAATTTGGTGCTTATAGAAGGTGCTATAAAAGTTTTAGATGAGCTGATGAAGGAGCTAGCAATCGTAGAAGGTTCTACAAAAGTATAGATGATGATGCAAACTATAAACCTACAGAAGGTATTGTAGAAGCTTCTTTAATTAAGTTGATTATAAGTTGTTATAGTAAAAGCTTAAGAGTTTCCTTACTGCAAAGACTATAACCAAAATTCTTGTAGAAGGTTATGTAAAAGGTTTGTTTAATATAAAACACGAGTTAAAACACTAGTAGAATTTTGAGTAGAAGGTTCAATAGACAAAGAATATAACTAAAAATCTTTATAGAAACTTAAGCAGAAGGTACTCTAAGCTTTGGAAACCATAGTAGAAGGTTATATAGAATGTTCTACATCGAATAATATAAGTTAAAACCCTTGTAGGAACTTAAGTAGAAGACACCATACACCTAATAGACCTCAATAGAAGGTCATGTACAAGGTATTAAAAACTAAGAAACTTAGTAAAAGATTAAGTAGAAGGTCAAAATAACTTAAATAAAAGTAATAACACTTAATACCTATAACCAACATCTATTGAATATTAAAGAAATGTTAAGCTAAAACAAAAGTACAATAATTAAAACATTTTTATCCAATCTATTGTACTGAAACTGAAATATGATTTCCAATTTAGGGACCATTAATGACAAAAGGACTGAGGCATCTAATTTACAAAAGCAAATTGGAATTCAGATAAGTGAGATCAATGCTTAATAGCATTTTGGAATGCAATATAAAAGTACTTGGAGGTTGATGTGTACACTTGCTTGTGGGTGTAAAGTAATTGATTGTGTGTATGCAATGTGTGTGCTTGAAAACTACTTGGTATGTTGTTTGATTTTTATGCAATATGTTGTGATTGACTTATTGTGTATTGCATCTTGATTTGATTGTTTGTAATTGGTTAGTCACCTTTAAAATGGACTAAGCTAAAACTTAGACATAAATACTAATCGAACATGCATTGTAACCCACTAAAAGAAGCGGTTTAGATTTCTAACCAAATATTGACCCTTTGATAAAAGCAACGATAATTAGCCTTCCCTTACCCTTAAGGTCAGACTAAGTGACAAGAGAGGAGGGTTGCAATAAGATTAAGGCTATTAGGTTCAATGATGTCTCGGGAGAAGCATACCTCTATTGCGCAAGTCTAGATTTAGTTAAAAGGCATCATGGCCGAAGCATGCCTCCATTATGCAAAAAAAAAAAAAAAAAAGAAGAAGAAGAAGAAGAAAAGAAAACCTTAACCTGAGTTAGAGCGGACACAATTTCTTTAACCTTAAGACTAACCAGATAACATCATGCGAACGTCATATGCTTATTGCATTAGCATCTAACTAACTAAATTACAACCTTACTTGATTGCTATGTTGTTATGCTTCCATCTCCGTCTCATTATTGAGCGGTGGTTGCTCATATCCGCATAATTCTTTTGCAAGTCCTATAAAATAGATACTAAGATCATCCAATCCTTGGGTGTACAAAAGATGGGCAATGGGTCTAGATTGAGGAGTGAATGGATTGGAATATTCTTTTAAACTTTATGTTAGAGTCAACTGGGCTATTTAAATGACTCATACTAACTTATAATATTGTATTTATTACAAAAACAATTTTACATTCTTTCATAAATTTTCTTGTACAAAAATTCCAAATATTTTTCAAAGTAATTGTATTGATCAAACTTTTATGTTTCAAAGTAATATATAAACCAAACTTCTTTATTTTACTTTAGCTATTGAACTAAAGATGCTTCCAAGATGTTTAGTCATATGTGCCTTATGTATACTAAATCTATAATAGTAACCAAGTAGTTAGCTTATGTTATAAGTTAGTATATACAAAGGGATTATTATGACTTCACTACTCTCAAAGCATGATAGTTCTTATGTGGTATCAGAGCATTATTTCTTAAGGACTTGTGGTATATAATTCTTAAGAAAATTATTCTGAAGTGTCTTGATTAAAATCAAGTAGCTACATTAAGTACTAATGTAAGATTGGATAGTAAATGAGTAGTTAAAAGATGTAAACTTTATGTGTGTGTGTGTATATATATATATATATATATTTCATATATGTAAAAGAATATAGTGTAATATCTCATAAATCAACAATCCAGATATGAACATCTGAATATTAGGATACAGCTCTGTCTATGTACGATTAAAGTCAATAGTTGATCTAAAGTATTCAGGACAGTAAACCGATTAGACTATAAACTTACAAGAAATATGATAACCTTAATCGAGGAATTCTTGTATATTTGAAAATCCATAATATAATAAGAATATCAAGAATATAATCAAAATAGTGAGAATTTACTTTATATGAGACTCTAAAGTTAAATTTAGAGCAATCGTACCTAAATTTAGGTATTTCAAGAAAAATTATCTAATTAAGTCTAAACTTTAAACTTTATAACTAAGATAGAAAACTTATTTGAAATGACCTAGTGAAATCAAATTTTAAAAAATAATTACCCAAAATCCTAACTTTGCCCTTAGAAGTATAATTACTTAACATAGCACAAAATTACTTGAAACCCTTAAAATTGAGCTTAGAATGCGACAAAAACTTAAAGATAAGTTAATTAAGCTATAAAATAAGATAATATAGTATAATTTACTATATGAATGTACACATATTTTTATGAGTATACCCGTTATAAATAATAACTATAGCCATAAATTAACTTAAAAGTCTATAAATATGTAATACGTGATGTCATATGACTCCGACTTGCTAGCTTTCAAGTAGTTTATATCTTTTATAGAAAATTATATTTATAAATTAGGTCAATAGGTGTAAAATAGTTTATTTTAATGTTACTAGTAATCATAAGAATATAGATCTTAATAATAGAATAATGAGTATAATAATATTACTAATAATACGAGATAATATGTAAAAATAATTGAATTAATATAAACCTAATTGGTTGAATATCTCTTCTTCATTAGATTGATTGGAAGTATTCATGGGTATGGGAATGCTTGAATTATATCTAGACATAGATATATAATCACATAAATTAATTGAAAATTTTAATGTTTAAGAGATACTCTTCAAATTATGATTTATGATAACATTTGTAGAGTTAAGTTGAACTCTCATGATTAGGAAAAAATTTAAATGAAGTAACCGTATAACTTAATATTTCACTTTAAGCTCATTTATATGAAACTTTCTTAGAAATATTAAGTTTATCGAATCTAATCACTATAATGTACAGTTTCGTGATTTTAGATATAGTTTAGGATAAATCTTTTAGAATCAACTACATGATCTTAATAATTGATATTGGTGAGTAAAATGCCATATAAGATGTATATAAACAAGTCCTAAATAATTAATATAACTTAATTATATATTATATGTTACTAATAATTACATTAAAACTTACACAAAATAACGATATATAAGAAGAAAATTTTGACCATGAATTATTCTTTATTAACAATGCTGACAATGAAAAGAAAGAATGTCCTTTAAATATTCTATGAATATTCTAGGAATTAGAATAAGTATTGAATAAAATATATTAAATTTATTAAAATATCTTAAATATAATAAAGGCGATGGAATTGTGATTATAAAAGTGGCTTTATGCCACTTGAAAAACACAATTAGGGGAGGGGTGAGAGAAAAAGAGGAGAGGGAAAGAAAAAAAAAGAAAGAAAAAGAAAGAAAAAAAAAAAGGAAGAAGATGAAGAAGGAAAAAAGGAAAAGAAGAAGAAGAAAAGAAGACTTGATACTTTTAAGTCAAGTAACCTTGTTTCTATAATTATAAGCATTATTTTTTTAATTGATATTTAATAGTTATATAAAAGAGATGTTCGTTATTTTATTATTTTTCTAAATCAAGTATTTAATCTATACCATTTTGTTCCTTTTTCGAATTATAAACTTAAAATATTAATAGCTATAAGACCTGTATATTATTAATACCAATTTGTAAAATAAGCGGATCTTTAGTAATAATCATTTACTAAAACTATTAAAATTGAACTTTATATTCCTATAAATTTAACATCATTACTTCCGTAAAATTTAAGTTTATATAATTTATTATATTTTGTTGCAAAACTACATGAAAATATATTCTTCATTACATAAGACGATATCAACATGCTATTGGTTGTTATACAGTTTTATCTGTATATTAGAATTATAAATACCCAAAGACAATCTTTTAAATAACACGTAACATGTATAATCGAGTTCATACAAACTCCACAATACTAACCTTACTAAAAATCAAATCACTTTAGTAATAAAATAGATATTTTCTATAATATTACAAAAAATATCGTCTTACGATGATCTTTTTGTAATTAAAGTATAATATAAATAATAGTATAATATAAATAATAGTAAATACGTTTCAACATAATTGAAACGATATAGTATAAGTAGTAGTAAATTGCGTATATTAGATATTATTAAGTAAATTGCTATAACTTATATGATAAAATAAAGTACTTAAAATATATGTATATATATAATGTTGATTTATATAAATATATAGATACAAAACTTTGCTTAATAACTATATAAATAATATCTCAACTAAATACTAGATAAAATCCTAACGTTTTTGTAAATCTTACGAAAACTAAATATGAGCTTTGGTATATATATAGGACTTCTAAGTGAGTAAAGGCCTGACTTCCAAATTTATTGAAGTGAGCTTCAATACAAGTAAGTAAGATCAATACTTTATAGCATTTTGATATTATTTCAAAATATCTAAGGACTTTGGTATGTATTTGCTTGTGATTGTAGTTAGCTGTTTGTACGTATGCAGCATTTATGGTTGGGTTTCAATTTGCTACGGTAAGAGATAAGCTCCATGATATGATTGTTCTATGATTATTATGTTTGTATTGTTCGATCTTGGTTTATCACCCTAAAAAGATGAACGAACTTAAACTTGGCTTAACACCTAACTTGATATGCATCGCAACCCACTAGAGGTATCGATTAGGATTCTTGAGTCAAACATGAACTCCTTTCTATGAGGATAGCTAAAATGGTCCTTTCCTTACTCTTAGTCAAACTAAGTGACAGGAGAGATAGTCATGGCAAGGTTGGGGGCCATGGTTTGAAGGTGGTTACAGGAGGAGGGTGTTCTCTATTGCATAAGCCCCGGTTTGGTTTCGATTCATAAGTGTATGACATCAATTTACTTAACCCACATTAGAGCGTACATAATTTCTTTAATCTCACGATGAACTAGATAACCTCATGCGATGGCATTTGCTTATACATGCATTGCATCTTACTAGCTTGATTGAAAACCCTACTTATGATATGCTGAATGCATACCTCTGTCTTCACCCCACTTACTGAGCCAATTGTCGCTCATTCCTCTATAGTTTGTTTTGTAGGTTCCAAATGAATTACAAGCACTTATCTAAAATAAAGCTCTAGCAAATTGGGATAGAGAGTGGGGTGTAAATAAGAAATGGCTAGTTGTTGTCCTTAACATTAACTTCCTTAACTTTTAAGGAAAACTATACAAGACTCTTCAAGGTGTTTGGTAGTTTTAAATATTATGGTCTATATATGAAATGATAGGTACCTATAGAATTTACTACCACTCTTTTCTAAGGTCAAATTACATGTTTATTATTACAAATTATTTCAAAGGATTGCTCTATAGGTTTATATCAAACAAGTATCGAATTGGATGCTTCAAAGGGGTAAAGTCGAGTACACTTGGTGCGAACTAGGTATAAGATAATGGCTATGAGGACAGTTTCTATCTTAAGATGACTCATAAGGACTGTTACAACTTCACCTTTTTAGGGCATGACTTATAAGATAACAAAATCCTGATATAAGAATCTAAAACCCTACTAACTCTCCTTTACAATAACTTACAAGAGTATGAAAACGAATTCATGACTATTTAGCTTTACTTTAGAGATTCAAAGGCTAGAAGAGAATGTTAGAGCACCTATGTGTTGCCTCATGGTTAAGTGTTCCACATGGCTTATAAGAGGTTGTGTTATTAGTTTCTAAGGCCATGGTTGCGAATACATTGTCAACACAAGCTTGAAACTTTTGGGCCAAATGTTTGAAATGAGCCCATTAGTATTTGTTGGCTTGACTATTCACTGTTTTAGCTTGAGGCATTATAAGTGGTATCAAAGTGGAGCCCCTATTAGTAGGTGGATGATTCAAGTCTAGTTCTAATTTAAAAAAGAGGTTCAAGGAAGGTGGAGAGTATCACCAAGGTATGACTCCTTATATGCTTCTAAAATGACCTATACGTAGTTGGTGGCTTGAATCATACGTAAAAAAAGAGGAAAAATCTGGGCCCCATTATAAGGTTTCGCAAAAAGGACGTCGCGTATTTAAGGAGAAAGAGATTGTGAAACCCTATGGTTAAGTGTCCCACATGAGTTATAGGGGATTATAAGGCTATGGTTGTGAATACCTTATCAACATGAGCTCTAAACTCTTGCACCAAGTAGTTGAAATAGGCCTATCAATATTTGTTGGCTTAGCTATTCATTATTTTTAGCCTGGGGTGTTACAACCAAACTGTAGAAGATCTGATGGAACATTAAGTAAAAGACTAGAACCATGTATGGATGAACTTGTAGAATCTCATGTAGAGAGTTTAGTAAAGGCTATTTTCAAAAATTGTAGAACCTTATGTAGAAGCTTAAGATAAAGCTTGATGAGGGGAGTTTAATGAGAAGGATAATGTAGAATCATATGAGGGAGAACTTGTAGAACCTTTTGTATAAGGTGATGTAGAACCTAATGAAAAGGAATTGGCTAAACCTAATAAAGAGGATTCTATTGAAGGATGGGTAAAACCTTTTGTAGAAGGTGAGATAAAACCTAATAATGACACTGTAAAAGCTATGGTAGAAGATAACTAAGTAATAAAACCCAATGAAATAGAAATTGTAGAAGCTAATGTAGAAGGTTAGAAATAGAAGTCAAAGATGATGGTTTTCCATTCTTTAATAGTTCTAAGAACAAATCACTAAGTTAGATGTTGTCATTGGCTATAAGTATAAGGGTGAGACAGATATAGGATAATTAGAAATATAAAGAGATCTTTAAATAGATTAAATGGGGAAGTAGACCTAGAAGGGACCTAAACAAAACATGAGTCAGACTTTAAATGAGATAGAGAATGGAAGTTTAGATATACATATAATTGATGAGTCAACGAGTGTAGCTATTGATAAGCAGAGCTTAGAGCTGAAAGCTATGAACTAGGCTAATTTTGGTGTTAAATCGAGCAGACCAACAAAGTAAGTAAGAACTGCTACTTACTTAGATAGTTAGGAAAAAAACTAGTCGTCTTGACACGTACTTACATTAGGCCTTAAGAACTCATTTAAACACTTTCCATAAAATCACATATACCCTAGTAACTTCCAAATGAAAAGAAAACCTTTTTATTAATCTAACATAATTGACTTCAACCATGTTTAGATTTTCAATATCTATATGGTACATCGTAAATTCTAAGTGGAAGAGATCCCTTACTTATATGAGTATTTATAGTTATGAAATTAGATATAATTAAGATTGATATTTGCTTCGGTATATTATATAGCTAGGATTTGGATGCAATTATTGTAAATCGATGTGATTTAATCATTAACAAAATTACATTTTTCACAATAATGTCGAACTATAATATGTATGTGATGTATTAATATTTCTACTACTATGTATGAACTTTGAAATTGATAAAAGACCTAACAAGAATAAGAAACAATAAGTATCTACCATATATACCGGATACTACAACGTATGTCTTCTCTTCCCCTTTAACTAGACCTTACGTAAGTAGTAGATCTCATATGACTAATAATGCATTTGTTCTTCGTATCATGATTAAATATATTAAATTATCTATCATTTATTTAATTCATGAAAGTTTTCAATAGAGGTAGAACTATACTCACCAATCACTACGTTTAAACCCCATGAACTATGTGTGTGTGTATATATATAGGTACGTTAGGATAATTATAATTGATAATTCTATCTATAAAACATAGTCAAGATTAAGGATGGCAAAGATAACAAACTACTTGAAACTAACTCATACATCAACCCCACCCTTTTCATATATAAGATGAACCTTAAAGATCATCTCTCCTCATCCTTTATACCCCTGAACCTATTTACCAATAAATTAGAGCTAAGTCAACTACCTATCCTTCTTCTCTTCCTCTTAATCCTGCAAACTAATCCTCCATCACACCCTAATATTCACAAACCTAGTCACAAGAGCTAAACTTTGCTCAATGAACATCATGATCGAATCTCTACATATCCTAACAATAGCGTAATTAAACAATAACCCCAAGTTTAAGGATAAAACTTAATCTTATAAATCAAAACCACATCAATCCATCTTAACCATCAAACTCAAGGACAACAATGTCGATACAAATAGCAAAATACCATCATCACAACTACAATGACAATACAAAATCACTTCAAATGAAATAAAACTCACTACTCAACCTTCTATAGTAGGTAATAAATATGAAAATGAGAATACTATAACAAATATGAATTTAAATTAATAAAGAAATAAAGACTATAACAAAAGAATGATGGATAAGTATAACAAGATGCAATAAATAAATTATCAAAATGGTAATCTTCATGTGCATTAACATGAATATCCAATTGGGAAGGATTAGCAAATCCGTATGGTCTATGTTAGAGTGTTAGGCCCCATCGACCTCAAGTTATGTTGAGTCTTGTTGCATCCAATTAAGTTAGTTGTTGATTATTTTAGTCTAATTGAGTCAATGAAAAGTCAAGATTTGCCACTCATCCTACTATTATAATTGTGCTAAGATATATGGAGTGCAAGGAACTATGAAACTAAATAAGTATATGATAAAAGATGAACTGACCAAAATAATTGGAAACTACCCTAAAATTAACAAATTTTGAATTTTAAAATCTATCACATGACTTAACCAATAATGGCAAATATATAATAATAAGTGACATACTTATATTTAAAAGGCAAGATCAATAGGAAATGGTTAATTTTAAAATTAATAACTAATGTAATCATAATATGATTCAAACAATCAAATCTAACATTTAAAGCAACATAATATATATAAATAATTGAAGACAAAATCGATAACTTTACTTATATAAGCAAATAGCATTAAAAATCGTCGATTTTAAATCATTCTTGGAAATAAATATGAATGTTAATCCCTAGCACATTGGTAACGTAAGTAGAGATCACCATCTCTTTTAAATTGGGACAGGATGAAGTTAGCATAGATATGATAAATAAAAGTATCTATAACTAAGTTATAAGAAATTTAGAAGTTGAGAGGACAACTCTGTAAGATATTAGATATATAAGCATAACTAATAAATCCTGAGGCAATTAATAATATAGCTGCAAGTCAATAAATTTGAAATATCATTAAGTTAGGAAATGACTGAGAATTATATCCAAAAGCTACAAGTAAATTTATTAAATGATAGAGGAAGAGGAATGTTAAATGGATAATAGTAGTTTATCCTATAATAAAACTAAGAAAGTTCTAGGAAGTGTAAACACCCGTCTAATTGTGAGGTACAAGAAAATCAATATTATTGTGAAACCTATGTAGAACTAATATGAGTAAGAAAGAAAGCTAATGAAAAGTGGACTCTACTTAAATTAAAATCTAGTAAGGATTTCAACTTGTTTAAACCCATAAAACTAAGAAAGTTTTAGGAAGTGTAAACACCTATCTAATTTAAGAAGGATAACAGATGAAATACTTGAACCTTAAGATAGTAAGGCTAGAAAGGATCTAGAATAAATATAATAATTATGCCAATCTTAGGAGAAAATGGCGTTAGAAGTTAAGAGTAGAAGATTTTGTAGAAGTAATATCGTGTGAAGAAAACTCTACTCCTTTGAAACAAAATTTAGAAATGAGACTAAGTTAAGCATTAACTCTTTTAGAGACTAAAGAGAATAGAAAGAGATATTAATTAAATATAGAAAGCAACCTCCTAAAATACTGAATAATTGAGTTTAAAAGTGAAAAATTAAAACACTCAATAGAAAAAAAGTATACCAATCAAGTAACCTTCCAAGTTTGAAAACCTAGGCAAACAAAAGTTTTTAGGACAAAACTTTTCAAAAGAGGAGTAGAAATGTGAGACCCGAACTTTAGCATCGAAAATTTATAATTTATATAAAAGCTTATTTAATATAACTCAAAATATACATTAGGGTCACGAATTCATTAGAACAACCTAGAGAATTCAAGTGCTCAAGAGAAAATAATAAAATAGAAATACAGGTTGCAATTTTCAAATTTTATTCGTTATCCATCAAGAATAAAAAATTATTAAACCCTATAACTAACTCAATGAGATATTAAACATAAACTAACAACATAAAAATTTAACAAGATGACAAATATATATATATATAATAATTAATAAACAAATATTTCAAATAATATGTAAAAGAACTAACTAATTATAATCATAGAATTTTGAACTCTCAAATTAAGTGCGTATAAAAAAATGATAGAATATAATAAAATAATTAAAATAAATAATAATATGTAACTAAGTATAAGATGTAGAAGTAGTAGTAGAAGCTTCTAAATTAAGAGGATTTAACTCAAGTGACTAAAATAGAATAAAATATGATATTAGCTTAATTGAGAAGTTAAAGCACATGGTTTATTATAAAACAAGGGGGTTTGTTGTTGGTTTTGAAAGAAAAACTATCAACAACTCATGGTTTTAGGAAACATAAATGCCAGTTGGCATAAGAAATCTAAAATGCCCTAAGACATATCTTACATGCCCTCTAAACACTCCACTAACCGATAGCTATAAATACCCCTCTCCTTAGCAATTTTAGACTCTTTGAATTCTCTAAAAGGTGAGTAAATTTGTAAGATTTTTTTATGGGGATTTGGTGAATTTCTAGAAAAATTAGGTGACAATTTTTGAGATCCAAGTTCACAAACTTAGAAGTAAGTGGATGATGAATGGCCACCACCACCAAAACCTTAAACTAGTGCCCTTCTTGGTCGACATTAGCTTTACCATCGAGAGCCGACGAAGTTACAAATGCTTGAAAGTCCGATTATTAGCTCAATTTTTAAAAACATATAAAAATTATTAAATTTCATCTAAAAATTATGTAAAAATTTATTCTATCATTATTTTGAGTGTACTTTCATGGAAAATTGTTATTTTGATAAAAATCTTTCATTTTATATATCGTCCTTAAGAAATGGGCCATTTTGAGCTAGTTTTCTATTTGATTTTCAAAAGCCTAAAAAATGTAGTTTCCTTACCAAAATTTTTCTGTAAATACCTTATTACATATATAAAACTTTTATGTGAAGAGTTTCTTTAAAAATTTTCATTTAATTAGCGTTAACGTTTAATTTTTAGAAAAACCAATAACTTGAAATGTAAGGAAAATCTAATATTTTTCACATGATTTTGTTAGATTTGATTTTCCACCACTTTTTGAGTAATTTTTGGTTACATGCAATAGGTTGATCTTAGAAGATTTTATGAAAAGACGGGTTTCCCGAAAATGAACTTGATGATTTTACTTAAATGCTCATAGGGATTTTTCACTAAGTTAATAAAGTAGTTATTTTTGTTAAAAACCCTTAAAAATCTATAGTAAATTAAAGATTTTAGTTATTGTACAAAAAGTGTATTCACCTTAAAAACCATAATTTCTTGCCTAATATATGTATTTTAGGTACTTTAGATAATTAGGTGTGTTTAAAATTTTATTTTATTTTATTTTATTTTGCTAAATTTTGGGTTGTGCATGTTGATGTGGATGAGTTTTCAAATCATTCAAGTCGATATTGATGGAGTTCCAACAATGTTGGGCATGAAAAAGTAAAGAAAAGTGTGAAAAGTGGAGTTTTTTTATGAATTAGGGTAAATTGGGTGCCTGTAGAAGGTGTTGTAGAAGTTCTAGATGAGCTAGTGAATGAGCTAGTAGTTGCAGAAGGTTCCGTAGAAGTGTGGATGATAGTGCAAATTGCTGACCTATAAAAGGTATTATAGAAGCTTTCCTGATCAAGTTAATTATAAATTTTTGTAGTGGAAACTTAAGTAGAAGGTTCCCTACTACAAAGACTATAACCAAAATTCATGTAGAAGGTTATGTAAACGGTTTGTTTAATATAAAATACGGGTTAAAACACTAGTAGAATCTTGAATAGAAGGTTTAATAGACAAAGAATATAACTAAAAATCTTAGTAGAAACTTGAGTAGAAGGTACTATAGGCTTACAAAACCATAGTAAAAGGCTATGTAGAATGTTTCACATCAAAGAATATAAGTTAAAACCCTAGTAGGAACTAATGTAGAAAGCACCATACACTTGATAGAACTCAATAAATGGTCATGCAAAAGGTATTGAAAACTAAGAAATATGGTAAAAGATTAAGTAGAAGGTCAAAATAACATAAGTAAAAGTAATAACGCTTAATAGCCATAACTAGCCTCTGTTGAATATTAAAAGAATGTTAAGCTAAAACAAAAGTACAATAACTAAAACACTTTTATCCAATGAATTGTATTGAAATTGAAATATGATTTCCAATATAACAACCATCGATGATAAATGGACTAGGGCATCTGATTTACAAGAGCAAATGAGAATCCAAGTAAGATCAATGCTTAATGGCATTTTGGAGTGAAATATAAAAGTACTTGGAGATTGATGTGTACACTTGCTTGTAGGTGTAAAGTAATTGATTATGCACATGCAATGTATGTGCTTGAAAACTGTCTCCTATGTTATTGATTGTTATGCTATCTATTGTGGTTGCTTTACTATATATCACTCCTTGATTTGATTGTTTGTAATTGGATGATCACCTTCAAAATGGACTAAGCTACAACTTGGCTATAAACACTAATCAGACATGCATTGTAATCCACTAAGGAAAGCAATTAGGATTTTTAACCAAATATCAACCCTTCGACAAAGTAGCAATAATTAGCCTTCCCCTACCCTTAAGGTCGAACTAAGTGACAAGGGAAGAGGCTATGGTAAGGTTAGGGGTAGTTGGTTCAAAGAGGTATTAAGAGGAGCATGCCTCCATTACACAAGCCTAGGTTTGCTTGGAAGGCATTGTGGCTAGAACACGTCTCCATTATGAAAAGAAAAAAAAAAACCTTCAATTTAAATTAAAGCAAGTGCAATTTCTCTAGCCTCATGATTTACCGGACAATGTCATGCGGATGGCATACGCTTGTTGCATTGCGTTGCATTGCATCTAACTAACTACATAACAAACTTGCTTGATTGTTTTGTTGTGTATGCTTCCATCTTTATCCCCTTACTTTGTGGTGATTGCTCATATCTCCATAGTTCTTTTCTAGGTCTTAAAAGATAGACTCCAAGATTACCCAATCCTTAAGTGTACATAAGAAGGGCAATAGGTTTGGAGTGAGGAGCAAGTGGATTGGAATATTCTTTTTAACTTCATTCTAGAGTCAATTGGGTTATTTGAATGACCCAGGCTAACTTATAATGTCATATTTATTGTAAAAATGATTTTCAATTCTTTTATAAATTTTCTTGTACAAAAATTCTAAATATTTTTTAAAGGAATTATATTAATCAAACTTCTATGTTTAAAAGTAATATGTGAACCAAATATCTCTATTTTACTTTAGCTATTAAACTGAAGATGCTTCAGAGTTATTTAGTCATATATGCCTTGTTTAAACCAAATCTATGATAGCAGCTAAGTGGTTAGCTTCTGTCATCAGTTAATATATACAGCAAGACCATTACAATGCTACCACTCTTAAGGCGTGATAAGTAAGGTATAGGAGGGGATCAAACATGCTGCTACAATTTGCAAATTACAGCAAACATCCAAACGCTATCCCCCTTAGCGCCTAGACGCTAAGGTCTATCATACTCTTTTCAAGCATAGCGTCTTGATGCTAGACAAACTAACATTCGGATGCCTCAACCCTTGTCTCTTACAATAGCGTCCCTTTGAGGTTTGGGGGGGTTTTTTGAAGTTATTTTCCCCTTTTAAAACCCTTTTCAATTTAGATTCATCACCTGAAATAGTTTGCATCTCATCTAGCTTCCTAGTGATTCAAGATTACTTATGTGATTCTTAAGTAAACATGAGACGATTGAGTTGTTGTATTGAGAACATCATTAATTGAGCTTCAAAACTAAGCAAGCATATTGTTTCTCACATGAATAGGTTGTGAGGCATTTAATTCAATTTTTGAGTAGAAGTTACAATCAGGTATGGGGTTTATATGTTGTTTGTATATACATAGGACTAGGAATGTTAAATGGACATGATGAAAACTCGGCTTTAATAAATGTGCTACTTGTACTTGGTTAGGCCCAAGGGGCTAGGAGAACTAGACCCTAGGGTGGCATGCTGTTGATCCTTGGGCAATAGTGCCATGATTAGAGTCACGTTTAGAAATAATCTAGATAGATTTAGGTTGATACTAATATACTCGATTACATGGTTACTTAGGTATTGGGGAGGACCTAATACCAATACTTATATGTATATTATGAATTGTATGCTGGAGTCATGAGTTAGTTTAAGTTCTAAGATGTCGGAACTATGTTGTTTGTCAGACCTAAATAAAGATAATAAACTGAAGATGTGCATTTAGCTTTATTGTTTTAGTTGAAGTGTATATGCTTATGCATTTTTGTGTAGACATGCACATGTGTTTGATACCTTATGCTAAGTGTTACTCATCCCCTAAGGTTTTATGTTTTTAGACGCAAGCATTGGTTTAGGTGATTTCAATGCATATGGCATTGAAGCTAATTTTTATGACTATAATTATGATTCTAGTAATAGTTCAACATAGTTAGTTAAGGTTATGAAAATTGTTGAAATAATTTATTAGACTTGTTTTATTTTCATTTATTTTTTGTTACTTGAGTTTAGAGAAGTCACCTGAGACTTCTCAAGTCCATGTTTATTGGTAGGACATAGTTGTTAAGAATTGAAGTTATGAGATGTAGAGTTTTGGTATTTTGAGATAAATGTTATTGAATTAAGTTAAATCTCTTTCATTTGAATAAAAGAAAGTCAGAATATGATGTTGTCGTAACTATTGGTGAATTATGGATGTATTTAAAACATCCCTGAAATATTGCATAAGAGTTAATACAAGTGACAATTAATTATTAATGTACATAGAGATATGAACAGGTGGATTTTAGATGTCTGACATATCAGTAGATCATAGAGACACATGGTAGGCTGTAATTTCCTAAATTCTAAGGTATTACAACAAATGATGAAAATTTTCATTAGTTTAAAGACCTCAATATCTCTGCATTTGTCTTTCTATAGACTAATGGGGTAAGTTAATGATCATGCATTGATATGATGGTCTCTAAATTATTTATGCCTTTGACAAAACATTTTCCAAATACTTATTTAGTATTTGTAAATTGCTATTACTAGTTTTCCAATTGTAAATTATTATCGTAGTAATCTTAGGAGATTTTGTTAGTTACTTGCTTATTCAATATATCTACCACTACCTTTCGTTACATATGAAATGTCTTTCTCTTTTCTCGAACATTGTAATTACAAGTGGATATTTCCTTAAGATAATCTCAATAAATTTTATCCTACATGTTCTCTAGCTTAAAATTACACTGGTCATTTGCTATATAATTATGGCAATTTCATCTTTTGAATTCTACGTTATTTGCTCTAACATATTCTAAAACTTGGACATATAATAACAGTAGCAGTACTAATAATAGCGATAGTAGTAGTAATAGCAATAGCCATAGTCATAGCCATAGCCATAGTAGTAGTAGTAATAATAATAGATAATGTAAGAAAGTTGTAGAATTCTCAGGATTCAATTCAAAGGAAATAGTGTTATGATATTTCATAAAATCACCACTACATTATAGTCATCTATTTAGTCTCTTTTATGGTTTATTTATCCTTTATTTGGGTTCGCAGCATAAATTTGTACGTTAAGATTGCTTTAATTATGTATATTGATTGAACTAAAGTTTCAAAGCCATGGTAGCTATAGTATGGTTAATAAATTGATATCTAAAACATCTATTTCTCGTTGGGAGCGTTGATGATATGGGGAAGGTACATTAATGCACTATTATAGTATTACTTATCCTTAATTGCTAATGACTAGTAGATAATCTTAAGATTAATACTTCCTACATTCTTTATATTCATACAAAAAATAATGATGGTTCTTTCCATCCTAAATTTAAAAAAGAAAAAAAAAGGAGGAAGAAATGCCTAAGAATTTCTAACAATTTGCATAGATGTATATTAAATCCCAAAATTTTAGAAATTACTATCAAGCCTTAAAATTTTCACTTAATGATTATTATTGAGTATTGATTAAGGGAAAAAATAAAAAGAAAAACCTTAATGAAAAGGTTAGCATTGCTTAATGTGTATTTAGGTTGAGTTTGAATCAACTATCTAATATAGGTGCAGTAGAACAAATGAAAAGCGAGATTGTTGACCCAAACCTTATAGAGTTCATTACTATGTACTTAATTACTATACAATAATAGTATAGATTATTTGACATATGATTAATATGATAATAAGAAATTCACATTTTTTGTATATAAAATAGAGAAAATGATTTGCTTACATTGTTGACAGTTAATAATTCTAAAGTGTCATATAACTTAATTTCTTGGGTTGAGCTTATCTTCAATTATGTTTAATGTCAATATCTAGCTCAAGGATTTAGCTCCTCTCGATCATATCCATTTCCCTATGTAGACACTCTATTTTTTTCTCCTTTTTTTTATTTATTTAGAACTTTTTGGATAAGGTAAGGGGTCCTAATTTAGAAAAATACAAAAAAAATAAAAAATACCAAATTTAGAATAAAAATACAAAAACTAAAATTTTTAGAAAGAATACAAAAAATAGAAAACTTGGAAAAATAAAAAAAATTAGGAAATTTAAATAAGTTTTAGTGTTTCAATAATAAGTTTTTTATTTAATAGAAGAAGGGCATTAGGCTTAAGCTTAGATTTAAATCTAGCTCAAACTAACCTTATTCATATTTGCAATCTACTTGCACATATGAACAAGCTACATGCCAACGGCCTAATGGTAAAGCATTTAAACATGATATTAGAATTGACTTGAAGGTCCTAGGTTTGAACCTCACTAGAAGTATAAAAATGCCTTTTCTTTTTTTTTTTCACGAGCACACATTACACATCACCACATGTCGAGCTATCCTTGTGCCACGTATCCTACAGTAGGACACATGGCACTACCACATACACACACCTACGGACACATGTCACACACGTATCAGCTACACAAGTGACACATCATTGACTGCGTATCTTTCAAGACACATGGCACTTTCTCATTAGTTGACATGGATGACATAGCACTATGTCAATGCTACGTCAGCACTTTCCTTTCTCTTTCTCCTCCTTTCCTACATTTTCCATAGACTTTCTCATGTAGAACAAGTTGGTCGGCCATCTTCAACCCCAAATTCAAGCCTTCTTTTATTGCAATTTTGCCAAATTAATAGCAGATTTGCAAACTAAACACGACCTACTTCAAATTGATACCGAAAACTCAACTAGATTTACACATTTAGGCATTCAATTTGAGCTCTAAAAATTGAGAAAAAACTCAAAGTTTGGATTTTTCCTCCCTTTTCATCTCACATGATTTAAGCTACCTATTGAAATTCAAAGCTTCCAAATGATATTTTAAGCAAAAAGGATTGATCATAAACTATGCTTGACCACTTACGTCAACTGAAATCAAGTGATTTACAAGCAATGTTTGATAGAAATTTCTAGGACTCATTAAAGCTTTAATTTACAATTGATGCTAATTTTTGGTTTTCCTTATACATCTTAGGTTCAAATCAATAAAAAAGGGGCTTAGGAAGCTTGGGAATTCATTGAAAAACATTAAAAAATCTCTATCTCACTTCTTCAATCACTCTCTCTCTCTCTCCGACCGCCATTAAGCTACACTACTACCACCATTGAGCTCCCTTAAACCTGAACTCTCCAACCTAACTCCCCTTACATCCCCAGCTAGTCTAGTCGTAGCCGCCCAACCACCTCAGACTGATACTGTACACTACAGCAACCTCCCTACCCCCCATACTCTAATCCAATATTCATAAAAACTCCTTCCCCCACTCAATTTGGTATCTAGAATGTATAGGAACACACTCAGCCATTGCTATTATTGAAGAGGACTTAAGACCTGACCTGATATAATTGACTCAACTTGGACCCGAACCTGGACTCGAACTTGGACCCAACTGAGTTAACCTGAAGTCCGACCCACATGCATCTCCTTTAGTCAATCCTCACTTGTATCTTATCTCAGTTCTTTTGTGTGTATGTGTGTGTGTGTGTATATATATATATATTGTCAATTCTAATGTAATTGTAACCTAAAAAAGAAAAAAGGAAAAGAAAAAAGAAAGAACAAAATGGAAAGTTTACTCTACTTTTTTTTTAACACATAAACAAAGATAAATAAGATAGAACAAATTGATAAATAAATAAAAATAATCAAAACAAAATAATCAAAAATAACAAAAAGGTAAAGAAACATTTTCATCGCTTAGGAAAATTATTTTTCAAATAAATAAGAATAATTAATCTTTTTCCAAAATTAGGTCCTTACTTAGAATATCCCAAAAATAAAACCCTAATTTAGGGCTTTTCTTCGAAAATTTCCTTAAATAATCAAATCAAATAAAAAACATAAAGTCAACATGTTTTCAAAATTAAAATAAATCTAATACACTAAAATTTTACAAAAAGAACTACGTACATCTGATCTCAAACAACAAGTACATAAGTACCTTTAAGGTGACATAAAAAATGAAAAACTCTATTTTTCCACTTTAGTTTAAATCATTCAATTTGTTAACCAATGATAGAATTTCATTTTATAGGATAGTTTTGAAAGGTAATCTTAAGGGATCAAGTATTGAGGTAGGTCTAAGCTTGCAAAAAGCTTGAAAAGCGAAGATAGAAATTGCACAAACAATAAAGAGAACAAAAAAGTAAGCCCTTGATCCACTCTAAGGATATATTGCACTAATGGAATTACTAAGAACTCAAGGCTCAACTTGGTGTGACGTACAAGTTAGTCTGATGAAGGTACTCATCACCTAACCTTGCTTGAGGGTTAGGATAAGAGTAAAGTAAACAAGCTAACAGAGAACAATGTTCATGATACGGGGAAATATATTCAATATCTGATATATTATTATTGTTGCTACATTTTACAAGGGTATTTATACTCAAAATACTAAGGCATCCTACCTAAAATAGAAAAAAAAAAGGATATTGTCCAAAAGAAATAATGTACAAAGAATAATAAAAGGTATAAATGAAGATGCAAAGAAATCAACCATTAGTATAGCAAATCCTTTCACATGGAGGACTGGACACGTGGCATTAAGTCAGTAGAGGTGCTTCTAGTAGAGACAAATGAATGGTACAATCAGGGTAGTGGTTACCGAGCAAAAGTGCCAAGCAAAGGGGACGAGTAGAGGTACCAAGCAAACCTAAGGTTAATCCTAAGAAGTTGTAGGTATGGATGTGTGTTGGGGCTCTCAATACCAATACTTCTAAGCTAGAGGTTAGCATGGTCATGGCCGAGTAGACATATAAGGGGTTAAACTATTAGAGTAGTTCATATTTAGGTCGGCTATATAGTTGATTGGGTAGATCGAGCTATCATCCGAAGGCATCTATGGTCAGCAACTGGAGACTATTGCTAGACACATGAGGGTTTGGCTTGGACAGGACATCAAGTTGGTAAATTGTAGTAGCTTGAACTCATCAGCTATAGGGTGAAAAGAGAGAACTCACCTTACCGTACTTTCCAATCCTCAAGCTTAGGCTTAAGCTCGAGTTAGAGGTTTGATGGTCTGATTCTTATCACAACCTCTTTACAAAACCTAAAATCCATTTAAATTTAGCATTACGAAACACCCTTCAATAGTTGCTCATCCATGTTTCTAGCAGTTGCCCAAGTAATTTTGGCCCAAATTTTAGCAAAGTTACAAAAAAATTCCTTAAAATAAAAAAGGACAATATGAACCATTGACAACATTTGTGTCTAATTATGAGTTTTCTATTAAGAATTTTAGAAAGGCAATATGCTCAATGAACCCGTATCTTAGGCTTTCATCGAATGAGGCCTCCAAATGTTGTGCAATTATTAGAATTTTTTCCCAACCATCGCTCTACCAAATTACCCAATCCAAATATATGTTACACAACTATTAGATCCCAGTAATACTCCATTAATTCCATAAGTTTTGTTGGTATTTGTGGAGAGGTAAAGTGAAACTTGCTTCATCTTAAGTAATGTTTGACCATATTGTAATAAGATGGCCATAATGTGAGGGAAAAGATTGTAGTAATGTTAGAATCTCTACACAAAGCAAGTCTACTTTCAATTATACATCTGAAGTTTCAAATTATTAAATATCATTACTTAATCAAACTTTTACTTTTTAAGTTTTATAAATGAATTTAATATTGACATTTGTTTTACTTAGATAAACTTTTAATCATGAAAGTTACTACTAATGTCATCTTTAAAAAGATGGGATAGCAAATATTTTATTAAATACTACATGCATAAATCATGAAGGGCAAAATAATAAATTTGACAAGTAAAATTTTGCAATACCCTAAGGTTTCAAACCAATGCGATAATCTTACGATCCGAGCCTCTAAATTTAAGGTATTAGGTGACGTTATCCATTTTAGTTTAAAGTTCATGATAAGGTCAGGAAAGTTAAACGAAGTAATTTGGTAAAGTTAATTTCCTAAAATAAAGTATATAAAAGAATTAGTTTGATAAAAAAAATGTTAATTTATTGATAAAGCTGATAATTATTGAAAATACGAAATTCGAGTTTTGAGATATAGGAAAATATTAGAGATAAGTTAATTTATATAGAATATACATTACATGTATTAAAAATGTATATATGATAATAATAAATTATAAAATATGAATCATCACTAAAATAACATGAAAATGACACCTAAGCACATTGGAAATTACACCTAAGCTATAAATTGACTTGTGGCATGATAACTCATCAACCTAACTAACTCTAAATCTATAAATATACCTTCAACATTAGATTTAGACATTTTAGCAAACCAAATTTGTCTAATAAAAATTTGGAAAGAATAAAAAAAAATTGAAATAAAAATGGGGGAAAATAGAACACAAGCTGGTTATAAGCACTTCACTAAGCTATCAATAACCTAACATTAGCCACTTTGGGTCCAAAGGATGGTGGCCATACAAGGTGTGATAGCTAGAGAGTAGTCGGAGGTCGTCGGTTTAGGCCACTCTATTTTCCTCCCATAAGTTCTATAATTTTCTAAAATATCAAATCACGTTAATTAATTATTAAAAAAATGTTTCCTAAGATTATTTTAAGTGTAGTTTAATGTAGTAATTTTTTTTTATTAAATATTAAGTGGAAATATAGATTGCTTAAAAAAATGCTCTATTTGAGCAAAAATTAAATTAAATTTTATAAATATTAAATATTGTTATTTCAAGCTGAATTTTTATATATAATACACTTAGTGTATGTGTGTGTGTGTGTGTGTGTGTGTGTATATATATATATATATATATTTAACTATGGGAACAAGAATTTTAGAAAATAAGCATGTTCACTATTTATTATATTTATTTTGAATAAAACTAGCAATTTTGCTGATTTGTTAAGATAATTAGTTTTTGATAAAATCAATGAATGAGCCTTACATATTTTGACTTCTAGAAGTTTATAAGGATGCTTGGAACACTTAATTTTTATCTTGTAATTAAAATTGCTTATTTGTCTAATTTTCCCTAATTTTGATCTAAAAATGCTATTTTTGTAAAAATAGGTAATAAGCTAGATAATTATTATGGATGGTTATTATGAAACTATAAATTTTTGTGAGTCTATAGAATCTTTTATAGAGTTAATTTGGCTTGTACACTATTTATTGTGTATTTTCCTAATAAAAACCTATATATAGCCTAATATGTGAAATAGTAAATAGTACTGTTATGATAATTGATAAGATAATCTAAGATTACAATTTTGAGTACAAAATGGATGTTGTTCAAGTTTGGAAAGTGTGATTTTTAGGATTTCTATTTTAGGATTAGAGTTCATTCATGTTAATTACGAAGTTACAGAAATATACGATCGAGTCAATAGGAAGAAAGGTATTTTCAAACTTGTAACTATATTGATCAGTCTTATTTCTTAAGATATCTTAATAATACTTGAAATAAAGATCGTGATGATATAAAGTTTACTAAAATTGGATAAGAAATGAATAAGATACAGTCAAATGAAGTTTTGAAATGCAATAGTAAAAACTTATAAAAGTTTGGTTTCCACCTGTAGATGACTTGGAGACTATATGTATTTTCCTAGGTGTGTTGAGTGAGGATAGACCACATCATGAAGTATAGGATTTTGTATTATTATCAAGCCTAAATAAGTGGATATTTCTATTTTTGTGCAAGTAGACTATGTTTACTTGACTTAAAGTCAATTGTATCGCAAATTATAATAAATTGCTAGATTGATTGGATACATGGTTTTGTAGAATGTGCATTAACTGACTGAAGTGTTTCCTCATGTATGATTGATTTATTGATGCATATTTTGCTTATAAAGCTTGAAAAATGATCGATCCTTTAAGTTATTCACCTAAGCGAACCTTGGATGAAAGGAAGAATTATAAAGTTTAGATACAAAATTGAATCTAGGCTAATTAGATTGGTTATGATATGGAACTTGAAATTCGTACCTGATACTGGGTTAATGTGTTGCTTGCTACATTCATGGCATAACATGAAAAGACCTATAGGTTAAATTTCTAAAAGCTTGAATATTACTAGGCTAGGTTTTGAGCATATAGATTTACATTGCTCAATTAATTCTAGCCACTTCATGTGGTTTCAACTAGGTTGGCTATATGTTGAATTTTCATACCATAATGGCTGGTTTCTATTTTGGATGAGTTTTTGGGGTCATATTCCTATGTAGCTCCTTGTTATCTCTAGGTTTCTAAACGCTGTATTTAGATACTCGAGTATGTCAACTAACTTGATGAGTAAATTGGAAGAGTATAGAATATTGGTATTGATACATGTCACATGCATGAGTATGACACGTATTCCCTGTACAGACAATTTATCTTGGTAACTCTAACTACAAAAATTGAATATCTTATGATGATGATATTTGTAAATATGTTAAACTTATTCTATGTTTTTTTTTTTTTTATCTACTCTCATTTAGCTCAAAGAGAGTTAAGGGGATACTTATGTATCCTCAGGTTATGAAGAGAACTAACTAGGCATCACCATTTACTGGGGAAAAGACTTTTGAGAGGACATAAGACGGAGTCAACCACTTTTAAAGAAGCCTTGTTGTATTCTGATCTTAGTTCTAAGAAGAATCTGTACATCTATAATAAAAGGAAAAAAAGAAAAAGTTCTGTATTTTAAACCTAGTTATGTCTAGAAGGGCATACTCTTTTGTATGAACTGGTGTAAAGCTGAACTTTATTATAGTACTCTTTTATTATAAATAGAACTCTATTGAATATAAATAGGTATTCTTATGTGATAGTACATCCTATACTATACTGGGATGTGACAAATTTGATTAAGTATAACATTTAACAATTTGAATTTTCATGTTATTTTGACACTATCCTCCAAAAAAATAAGAATAATATTTAAGTGTAAACATTCGAATGTGTGAGACTATAATCTATTGGATCTGCATGGTCAAATAAGTTTTAAGATAGATATTTAACATCATAGGATGAACTCTAGTTCTAAATTTTCAAAAAACATGATCACAAGTTAAGATATTGCATATCGATCACCTTATATCGAAGATCCATTGTGCAACATTATTAATACATATATGTCAATTTGACAAATGTACTGTCAAATCAACTTTATTGGCCTAATTTATTACCTATTATTTAGGCTACCTTTTGATCAAATAGTTAAATATTTTCAGATTTCCAATTTAAGTCTATATTGTAGATGTTTCCACTATTATTAATGTTATTTGTGTATTTATTAAATTTTGTTATATTTATATTCATTATAATATACATTTTGCATGCAATATCATAATTTTAGACAAGAGTGACAAACGATGTTTCCCTTTAAAGAATGAATATATATATATATATATATATATATATATATATATTGCTGGTGGTTAATTTTGGACATAGGGCTCCCACAAGGTGAACTGACCTCCTTAGGTCTTAGGCTAATCAATTTCGAACATCAACCCTAATGGCCCAAGTCAACCTCCTAGATTTACAACCCAACATTTTTAAGTCCTAAACCAAGCTCCTTAGTGCACAAACTAATCTCTCTCTAACTAACTCTTTTGAAATATCCCTTAAGAGCAATTGTGACCTCTACCATCTATGAGTCGTAAACCTCATGGCATAACCCAATAAAATCTACATGACCTTAACAATGGCCTACATGCCCATCTATGTAGTGCTTATGATGCATTAAATGTGCTGTAATATTTAGGGGCCTTTCCCCTAAGCATTGATGAGAGAAGAAAGGCAAAAGACTCAAAATGATCATACCCTACATATTTCAAAGGATTATACCAATCCTGAGTCCTCAAAACCTAGACAAGATGTCCTAGGTTATATAATATGAGTTGATAAAAGCTTCAAGTCTAAACTATAATTACCCTTAACTCTTAAACTTGCTTAACTCAATATTTAAGCATTCCACTCCAAACATTGACGTACTTTCCCATAAGTATAACTAACTTAAACATCAAAATCACTATACCGAATAACTCTTAACTGTTTTACTTACCCTTATTTGTCTTGTAAGCGAGCTTAAATACAATCTTGTCCCCTAGTTCTCATATGGTTCTTGTTAGATTTGTAATATATGAAATATAATGAAATTTAAAATTTTTATATGAAAACTACTAAGCATTCCATTGAAACATAAAATTGATTATGTTTAAATGACAAGGTCAATTTATAATTAGCAATGACAAGCAATAAACAAATAGATGTTTAATTTAATGGTTTCATGTTTAGGTTCTTCAATTTTTTATGTGTCCTTAATATTATTATATGGTTAACATTATAATCACCTAAGTAGCTATTACGATTGTATGATTAATATGATATATTTATAATTCATATTATAATTGCAAAATTATGAGTTTTATTGCATATTGTATCTTAATGTTACCATGTTTAAAATTTTCATTAACGGCTATATAACGTTATGATTTTCATGAAACTTGACTTTTTCGTAAGTTAGGTTTCCATCACATTTTAAGTTTTTTTTACAATTAGGGTTTTCATAAAAGAAGATAATAAATTGCTTTTTTTCAGGAGTTAAGGTTTTTAGCAATTTTTAAGGAAAGAAATGGCATTATCTTAAGTTTTTTAAGGAACTCTAAGGAAAATTGAATATATATATATATATATATATAGAGAGAGAGAGAGAGAGAGAGAGAAATATGAAGAGATTTGAAGAGTTAAAAAGAGCCAACATGATAAAGTTGAAAATTTGAATTAGCACAACCTAATCAAGTAGCGATACATAGACAATCTCTTGAGCAGCCATAGAATGTAAATAAACTTTTCTCTTCTTTATTTTTCCTTTTCGTTGAAAATTAAGGATATTTATTTATTTATTTTTGTGTTTAGTTTCAAAAGTTATAAAATAACATCTTTTAATTTAGAAAAATATTATTTGGTAGTTTTATTGAACTTTAAATTTTAATGTCCTTAGGTCTTGTAATTTTTTTGTATTCCAAAAAATAATATCTTTATTGTGGAGCATTAGCTAGGTCGAGTACTTTAACTTACTTTTTACCAATTTAGGTGGGTTGACAACTTTAAAATATTTTTAAATACTTTTCTTTGGAAATGTACATTCTCCTTAATCATTTCACTGAGTGGTTTATATTAAATGGGTCATGTTTAATATAAATTAAAAATTAAGTAGAAACATAAAATTTCGAGCATGACAAACTTACTTCCCAAATATTTGTTTTTCTTATGAGTTTTGCAAAATCCATTTAACTTATCAACCAAGCTCTGAAATTAATAATAAGAAATGGAAGAAGGGAAGGAAGGAGTTGATGTGTGTGAAAATTAAATGTTGTATTGAAACTTTATACTACGGTTTTGTGTATTCTCGTCTGTACACAAGTTAATCTAATTCAAGTGCATGAATTACTTGGAAAGGGATCAATGCGGCCCAAAGTTGACGCCATTAATCCATGTAATTCCAAAATGGGCCACGTCGCCAGGTCCAGCTCAGGTGAAAAGGTAGCATCATCATATGTCCGGACCATGTCCAATAAATGCTACGGTCCAAGCAATGTGAGCCCACGTCCAGCCCTGGCTCAATCAATTTGAAGTTAATTCAGGAAAGGGAAAGCATTATATATATATATATATTCATGGTGGCATTACTCTTGAGTTACAATAAATCATCCTTATCTATTAAGAAATAAGATCCATCTATAAAAAAAATGAAACTGTGAATAATAGAAGTGAACATATTAATAGAAAAAATGTGACTATCAACAAAAAACTATTCATAGGATTATGTTTACTATTGATAGATTTATTTTTATTGTGAATGTGACTTATTTACTATGAATAGAGGTGATTTACTATTAGGGATAAATATGATCCAGCTCAATTCAATCCAATTCATTTCTTTTTATCAAATCGAACTTAATATTAGTGTTTGGTTTTTTTTATAATTGATAAATTTTTAAACCTAAATAAGCGGTTCAATGTATTTCCATTCATGGTTTGAACAGTTTTTTATAATAATAAAATTCAAGAAAAAATTTTTATATTAGTATGTTGTCTTTTTCCAATCTAATAATTTCCAAGAAAAATTATGTTGGTCTTAGATGTATGGTACTTTTCTTGTCACATATTCAAACCTTAGATGTGCAATACTTTTCATTTCACAAATTCGAACACTGCAGAATTCTTTAACAAAATCTCTCAAACTTAAAACTTCTATAATCCTAGTTGATATTATATTTAGCTTCCAATTCCATGATTCCATCTATACATAAAATCCAAAATCATATACGCAACACTGCTACTGTTGATGTGGTAATATACGAATTTCATGAGGGATATTCCACTATGATGCTATCAATATATACATATACATATACACATATATATATTATAATGATGCTATCAAAATATATATATGCATATAGACGCAACACTCAGTGGCTTTGTGATGTGATGAAAATATATGCGAGCATAACATATGCATATAAATGCAACACTCATCAAAGTCTCAGCTTGCAACCAGGCCTTTACTGTTTTTTTTTTTTTTTTTTTTAAATAGTTACTACTTTGGTCCGGTTTAAACCAATCAATTCAATTCCGTTCTTTGAATAAAATACCGGCTACATTACACTAGAATTGTATAAGTAAAATTTAGACTATAAAATAGCCTATTTAACTTACTTTAAAAGCAGTTTAAATTAAGGATTTCAATTTACTTAAAAAGACTCATTTTAACCCCTATTTAACCTATGGGTTTATGCGGGCTAACTCGTAATGGATCAAGGCGACCTGCTCATTTTCTTTTTTTCTTTTTATTTTAAAAAAGAAAAAATGGTAAACGAACACTATATGTTACCCCACACACGGTAAATTAAAGCCCACTTAATTCTTAAAGGTGAAGCCTGACAAGTGACAATAGTCTAGTCTACACTCAATAGTCATCATTCATAATAGTCAATCGACAATAGGCAGAAAAAAAAAATCCTAATTAGTAGTTACTACGCATCACACATTACCTAATTCATCTTTCTCCTGCACTCCACAGTTCTCGCTCTACTCTTGATTCTCACTTTCTCAATTCTCTCGACACCATTGTCTGCTGTTCGTCTTTCACTGTCCGCCGTCCGTCGTCCTCCGTCCGCCATCGCAACAGGCTACAGTAACCGTGATCTAATTTGTTGTCCTATGATTATGAACGGGAACTTAGATTAGGTATCCAGTATCCTCCCGACCCCTTTTCTTTCTTTCTTTCTTTTTTTTTTTTTTTTTACCTCTACTATCTTATAATTATTTTATTATCATCTTAGTGTATTTGTCGATAATAATTAGGCTTCATCTTTAGTAAGCCTACAAAATAAGACATAATAAAAAGCTACCTAGATATTGTTTGGTATAACTACTCCGATACTTAAGTCAGCAATATATACCAGAGCATAAAAGATACTTAAAAGTAATAGGCAAACTTTAGTGCACAAAGTGTAAAGAGCTGTACCGTTAGCTACTAGACTAGTATTTATAATAGAGTGGAGCTGGTAATTGGAGAACAATTAAAGAGAAAGATCTTCTTCTGCAAATGTAAGAGAGTAGAATTATGGTGTTCGATATATCTCACTTAAACTAAAAGTGGTTGTTGACTTAGTATCTTATTCTTATGTATTTTAGTTGTTGAAGAGTGTCCAAGGCTTAGTCAATATGGGCCTAAGACTTAAGCCTAAGACAGCGAGTCTCAAGTAACAAAGCATATTAAATCCAAACAAGCTTAATGGACCCATATCTAAAGAGGGGATGCATGGGCTACTCAAGCATATGGCTAATTTGACTCAAAAGTACTTAAGTTAGCGCTACAATATCGATACGAAGAGAGTATAGGTTTAGGCTGGTAGTAGGCTGAGACGATGGTATCCGAGGCAATGAACACTTAGGCTGAAGGTATCTAAAGTAAGAAGAGGCAAGGTAGCAGCAACAATCTTGGAGCAAAGTGCTAACAATACAAGCAAGGCAAAGCCTTGGTTGGGGGCCTTAGAACAGGACATCTTCGCATCTTACTAGACAAGCGACTTAAGGTTCTGAGCTGATCTGGCCAAATAGCAGTCATCACGGTTCAAGTAGACACGATTGCGCTATGCCTTTATCATGCCGACTAGGTGGAAGTTAGGGGACCTTAAGGAAGTTTCTTGTAGAAGGAAGTTTCTTGTAGAAGTAGAAGAAACTTTTTCAAATTCTAACCCTAGCGTACTCGTTTTCTGTGAATTTAATGTAAAGTGACAAGTATCCTATCATAGCAAACCATTGTACAACTATATGTGTCTTACTTTTTAAAGGTGACCATACAATCAACATTAACTCTACGTATTTACCCTACAGCATTTCAAAAGATTTGTGCATATACAAATTCCTATAACCTCTTGTACGGTTTCCTAAAAGCTTGGCCTATAAATAGCACAAACACAACGAAAGATCACTTTTCTGCAATCTCTCTATTCTATTACTGTGAATTTCACTCTTGCAACAAACTTTCTTTGAGAGCTTTTCAAACTTAAATCTTCTTCATCACCTTCAGCAACCATGTCAACTAACATAGGTGAGGTAGGTTCTAACTCCTCACAGCACAATATTTCTGACTTCGAATCAACAAGGAGTGATCCCCTCTAAGCAAGAGAGGACAAAGTATTATCACTAGCATAACTTAATGATCTTACTAGGATGGCAGTAAAGGCACTGGATAGGGCCAAGCTTGTCAATGCTAGCCCAAGAGATATATATGCACATGCTTCCTTATCCCCTCCTAGGGATTTGTTCGATGCGCCTGGAGTGGGCAAGGGGCCTAGTGGCTAGGTAAGTAAGAGTAAACCCTCTACCCTCAGTTAGATCTTGTATAACTTCATCATTGAGGTCTTCCTTAAGTGGCAAATATGGTTACCAAGCAAGGACGAGTAGGTAGCCCTATTGTCAGGGAGGTACTTCGCGATGTTTAAGAAATGCTTAGAATTTAGGCAACACATCCCTTCAAGTTGCTTCGAAAGAGAATTCTTCAACTACCATCAGTGCAATCCAGTGTAGGTCCTTCCCATTTGGTGAAGGGCATTAAAGGCTTCCTAGGTGCTTTGCAAATACTTGGTGATAAGGGCTACTCCCAAGCTTTTCAACCATTTTTACATATGGAAAAGCATTGGGGGGTAGCTATACCTCCAACCATGTTTAGGAAAGAAGCTATTATGTTTTACAAATTTAATGAAGGGTTGGCAAGATGAGTACGTAGTGGTCAAGCTATCTAAGGAAGCAAGCTTTTGGACACCATGGACCGAGATGGTCTAAACTAGGGCTCAAAAGGGGCTTGGCCCCAGTGATATAAAGGCCATACAAGAGGTTCAAGCCTTTATAGCCCTCAAACACAGCTAAGAGATTAATGCCGCGAAGGTCGTAGAGAGATACTTTTGGTATCCAATCTTCGAGCTCTTTCCCAACATGAAGAAAGCTATAGTAAAATAATGGGTCGAAAGCATAGGTTTGCTCTTTTTGCAAAGGCCTTTGTCTGTTGTGCTAGTGTAGGGATGCATTGTCCGATATCTTTATAAAAATGGGAGATCTTCCTTATCCATACCGATCATGGCCGAGTTGGCGAATGGTAATAGTCGTTTCTTTTGTTTTTATCTCATTTTTCTTTTTTTCTCATTGCTTCGATCTATTTTTGCAAGTAAGAATTTGGCCAAGAGAGTTTCTTGTCCCTCTATGGACAACCTAATAAACCATCGGTAGGTGAGAAACAACGTGTTCGAGCACAAGGGCAAAGCGATACTAGTGAATTCAGGGGTTAGGGAAACTAGTAGAATCTAACCAATGGCTGTTTCTCGAGGGATCGCCATTAGTCTTCAAGATGAGCCACTAGCTACAGAACCTCTGGGCCTAGCTCTTCCTACCCCTGTCCTCGTCCCAATTGCCAAACCTATTCCTATAGTGAATGAGGGCACCAATGCTAAGGAGCTAGATATTCAAATGCTTACCCCTCTAGGGGTGAAGGAGGAAGAGATGGCCAAGGTTGCTACCTTGCCTGAAGTGGTAGGGTAAAAGAGGAAGGCCCTTGAAACAACTAGGGAGGTAGGGCCTAGGGCGAAGAAGTAGAGGCCCCTTGTGAGGGCGCCTTTGAGCCATACGTCTTGGGTAGAGTGGTTAACGGCTCATCCTTACATGTATATAGACGAACTTAGAGACAGACAAGTTTTTTAACGTCCTTAACAAGTTCAGGTACTTAAGGATTAAGCCGGACTCGTTTAAGGATGTCCCATATGTCTCTAAAAATGAAGAGCTACTTAGCGAAGTACCTAAGTCCAAGATGAAAAGGGTTAAGGGGAAGCTCTTGAGGGCTAAGTAGGAGGTTTGAGCTAATAACTTTACATTGTGGCAACAGACTCTCAACTATAGGCCTCGTTGGGGTCTTATACCCCTAACAACTGGGTTGTACTCAAGGGACTATCTATGGTAGGTGGAGGTGACTTAATGGAGATGGTAGGCCATTTGAGCACACTCATGAGGTAGGTAAGCCTTCACCCCTTTACTTTAATGAGCTTCATCCCTTTCATTGAACTAACCTTGGTGTGCATTTCTATGTAGTACCATGGCCAAGTGTTGCTTCAATTAAGTAAATATGTGCAGGTGGTTAGGCTTAAAAGGTGGCTGAAGGATGCAGAGTGAGAAAGAGGTACTACCAAGAAGGCTGCCAAGAAGGCCAATGACTTGAAGGCTTAGCTTGAAGATGAGAAAAGAACCAAGGCTCACCTTTATCAAAGGCTAGACGATGAGAGGGAGGCTAAGGCACAACTTAAGGAGGAAAATGTCGAGTTGAAGGCGTTAGTTGCTAAGCTACAAACCAAGCAAGTAGTGAAGGCATCCTAGTGCGAAAGTGTCAAAGCCACTTCGCTAGAGCTAATCAATTTGAAGGTAGGGTTAAAGGAATAGGTCTAGGAGCTATAGGGAAGAGTTTCATGGATGGAGGAGATCATCTCTAAGATGGAGAGTGGAGAGGTCCTTAATGACACCATCGCAAAGAAGGCCATGGTAAGTTATCGGATGACGGACTAGTGGTTGGATAAGTTAGAAGACCAATCCATTGATTGTGCTCGCTATACAAGGAGACAAGTGCTCTCCCATCATCTAAGCCTTTACTTAAGCTTCCTAGATTTCTTGGATTCCCCCACCTTCAAGGAGAAGAGAGAGGTCCAAAAGCATGAGAGGGAGGCCGCTCAAGTGGCCTCTGACATCCAAGGTGCCCCTTCTACTATGGAAGCTAGACAAGGCACTTCCACATAAACTTTTACCCTAGTAACTCGACTGGTGGCTACCTATGATGGTGCTTCTTGGGGTGATCAAGATCCGAGTAGTCTTCCTATTGACTCATGTGAGCAACCTTCAGCCTCCGCTTCAACCCAAAGCCAACCTCCCCAAGGGTTAGCTATAGATCAGTACTCCAAGCAGATTGAAGCTTTAGACTTTTCGGAGCTGTCAAAGTTAGCTAATCCTAAACAATAGTTTTGTTTTTCATTGTTGTATTCTAAGTCAGAATGCTAGCCTTAACTTTGTAATTTGAAAGTTACGAATGAAATTCCAATTTATGAATGTCCCATATTGTGTACTTCTAGAATTTTTTTTTTCTTTTCATTATTATTTCGTATAAGAGTTCCTATGTGCAAGGGGTGCTTCCCCTTACCGAAGCTACCCGAAGGGGGTTAAGTCAATGGTGTTCTAGCCTACCCCGAAAGTAGGAGTTCCTTTATGAAGGGATATTTCCCCTTACTGAGATTACTCAAAGGGGGTCAAGTCGATGGCCTTTCGGCCTACCTCGAAAGTAGGAGTTCCCTTGTACAAGGGGTGTTTCTTCTTACCAAGGTTATCCAAAGGAGGTTAAGTTGGTGGCATTCCGACTTACTTATAAGTGGGAGTTCTTCTATACAAGGGATGCTTCCCCTTACCGAGGTAACCCAAAGGGAGTCAAGTCAATGGCATTTTGACCTATCCACAAGTGGGAGTTCCTCTATGAAAGGGATGTTTCCCTTTAGTAGGATTACTTCAGGGGGAGTCAAGTTAATGGCATTCCGACATGCCCGCAAGTGGGAGTTCCTCTCTATAAGGGGTGTTTCCCCTTACCGAGGCTATCCGAGGGGGGTTGGGTCAATGGAGTTCCGACTTACCTAAAAAGTAGGTCCGTTTACCCTTTTTACTAGCTAAGATGATGAGAGAGAAAGAATGATGGACAGCAATTATAAAATGTAACTTTCATTCATCATTCAAAAAGAATTTACAAACGTGTTAATCAAAATAAAGCTAAAGATTATTAGCATTCCATGTATGCAAAATGAGCTTGCCGCTTAGTTTTTCTAATTTATATGCTCTATTACCTAAGTTTTCCCTTACTCTAGCCAATTCTTTCCAATCGGAGGCTAGCTTACCTTATCCTTCTCGTGAGCTTACGGCTTCTAACTTCTGGCAAACCAAATCGCCGACCTTGAATTCCTTATGTCTGACCTTCTAATCATAATATTAAGTGGCTTGGTGTTAGTATGCAAGCCACAGCAAGGTCTTGGATCTCTTAGATAATATCGACACTGGCTTACAACAAGGATTCATTAAGGGTGGCATTAAAGCTTTAAGTTTGGAGGTTAAGGAGTTCAAGCTCAATTGAGAAGACTACCTCAAATCCAAACAGTAGGCAAAAAGGCGTTTCACTAGTGGAGGTTCAGTTAGTGGTCTTGTATCCCCATAGAATGTTGGGTAACTCGTTCACCCAAGCGCTATGGGTTCTATCTATACGTTTCTTCAAGCTGTCCAGGTTGATCTGGTAGGTTACCTTGACCTGTTTGTTCGATTAGGGGTGGGCGACCGAGGTAAAGTGCGGCGTAATATGGTACTTGGCATAAAATTCTTTAAATTTGAGGTTATCAAACTATCGCTTATTGTCCATGACAAAGGCATATGGAACCCTAAACCAAAAGAGGATGTTGCTTTTAACAAAAGATTTAACATTCCTCTCCGTAATCTTTACAAATGCTTCGACTTCTACCCACTTGGTGAAGTAGTCAATGGTAACAATTATAAAATATCGTCCTCCTAGAGCCTTGGCAAAGGCCTTGAGGATGTCGATACCCCATTATATAAATGGCTATGGGCAAGTCAAAAGTTAGAGACTGGTGATGGGTGCATGGCAAATAGGGGCATACTTCTAGTACTGTAAGCATTTCTAAGCTACTGATTTAACATCTTGCTTCATCACAGGCCAGTACTATTTAAGCTAAAGTGTTCAGAGGTAAAGGGCTTAGGACTGAATGTAGTTGCTACACACTTTGGCATACAGCTCTTCCATAACGCACAGGCTATTGCCTTCTCACAGGCATCTAAGCAAAGCTAATACCCCTATGGTATAGGATGTCGTTGACTAACATTTGGTTGTTGGCATAATATTAAAGCTTCTTTGCCTCCCTCTTATCTTATAGGTGCATGCCCTACTCCAAAAAACTTTGGATGGGGTTTATCTAACTCTACTCTAGTGCAACAGCAGTCAATTTCAAGACATCAATTGAGATCGGAGTTATGCTCTTCTCCGGCAAGTACTCTATAAAGATCTTTTTATCCCTCTCCTCTGGTTTCTATATCCTAGTGGAGGCAAGTCTGGATAGCCAATCTACCACCAAATTCTCAAGTTGGGGATTCTTTGTGATGTTCCATGAAGGGAATACGACTAAAAGGTCCCTAACCTCATAGTAGCCTCAAATTTGCTGGATGACTAACATAGAGTCTGAGTAAACCTCTAAGTATTTGACACCAATCTCTTTGGCCAACTTGAGACCAGTAATGAGGGCCTTGTACTTGGATTCATCGTTATTAGCGTTGAACCCGAACTTGAGGGCGTAGTAGACCATAACTTTGTATGGGCTTATCAACACGAAAGGCAAGACACCAAATCAATAGTATCCAAGTTGAAGCACCATTAATGGCATTTTGCTCTGCTTTGGCACTGTTAGTCCACTAACTCCAAAGTGCTCGATCTTCATTGTTGTCAGAACAATCGTCATTCCCTAGTTAGGCTACATATTTATTGAAGAAGCCCCATTGAATAATGTATTTAATTGCATTCTTCAATTGGAAGTATTTGTCAGTGGTATGGCCATAATCGTCATAGAACTAGCAGTATTTATCTAAGTTCTAATGCCAAGGTTCCTCTATATTTTCGGAGGTCTTTGTAGCAAGTTCCTGTGCTTCACGTTGGAATAGACTTAGGCTATGGGACTATTTAAGGGCATATGCTGCGTGTAAATAGGAGAGGAGAGCAAGTTGTGCGCAGCTCGATGCTTCTTTACGGAGATCTCCCCTTCTAATTTACTTAGAAGCCTTTTGCCGAGGTAATCCTTCACAAACAAATTTTCCTTGTCTTGCTTTCCGCTCAATCTCTCTCAATCGGCATCGTGCCTAGCATAAATGTCATCCTCCTACTTGATGTACTTCTAGGCCTTATTCTAGAAGCCAGCCAAGGCCTTTGACTTACTCTTCATAAGCGATCAGAAGAAGTCTCCCAAAGGTCGAATGCCAAACTAAGTGAAATGGATAGCAACTCCCTCGTCTAGCTCAAGGATCTCAACCATGGCATTGTTGAACTAGGCCACAAAGTCACACAGGGATTCACCTTCGCCCCACCTTATAAGGTATAAGGATAATGTATCCTTGGATAGGGGCTTACTAGCCTTGAAGTGGAGGTCGAACCTTTATGCTAGCTCATCAAAGGAGTTGATAACATTGTCGGGGAGGTAGTTGAACCATGCTTGAGCTGCTTTTCTCAAGATGCTTGGGAAAGCCTTATACATTATGGCATCCCTATGACCAGAAGGTCCATAAGGGTACGGAAGTGGAGGAGGTGATCATCAGGGTCACCTGTGCCATCATATTGGTCTAAGGATAGAAGTTTGCTATTAGGAGACAACACTTCGTCTTGGATGCCTTTGGTGAAGGGGGTCTTATTGCTAGCAATCAGCCTAACGTTGCCAACGGCCTTGCTCCCCTGTTACTTGGAGAGTCTCCTCACCATTGTATGGAGCTCATTGAGGTCACATCGTCTACCAAATGAGCTTGGCATACAACCAATTAAGTCGACACTCTTTGCAAGTTGACTACCTGCTCATTACCAACTAAAGGTTAATCATAGGTAGCCGCAGACCTTGCTAGCTGGTGCGGTAGTGGGGAATCAAGTTGTTGATCCCTACCATTTTGCTAGTATTACTGGTGGTTATTTTGCCCAGTACGAGCATCTGAGGCTTCAAGGGGGTAAATTTATATCCTACACCTCTTTGCTTCTTTGAGGCAAGTGCAAAGTAGCCTATTTTGAGCAACTAACTCCTTAGACCAATGTTTCGAGTGCTCTAGGCACTCCTCCATTGTTGCCTTTAGGAGGGGCTAAATCCTTGCAGGTTGGTTGTTCACTAACTAGCAATTCTCTTATTCATCATGGTGAGATATGATGTCTATGAGTTATGTTTAAGGAATGTGTTTAAGGGGTTTTGTTTAGGAATTCAACTTCCTACATACTATGACACCCCAAAAAGGTAAAGTCATAGCATTCCCGCCATATAAGCATTCCTTAAATAGAAACCATCCTTATAATTGCTATCCTAGACCTAATTCACACTAAGTGTACGTGACTTTACCCCTTTGAAGCGTCCAATTTGATATCTATTTGATATAAACCTATGGAGTAATCCTTTGAAATAATTTGTTAAAAATAAAATTGTACTTTAATCTTATAAAAGAGTAATAGTAGTAAATTGCATAGATACCTATCATTTCATATACAAGTCAAAATATTGAAAGCTACCAAGATCCTTGAGAAGTCCTGTGTAGTTTTCTTAAAAGATAAGAAAATTAATACTAAGGGTAATAACTAGTCATTTCTTGTTACATCTCAACGCCCCCCCACCCCACCCTTTCTTTTTTTCTGTTAAAGTTATACTATATATATTATATTTTATGTAATATTTATCATATCTTTTAGAATATTTAAATAATGTTCCCTTTCTTTACCATTAATAATTCATATTCGTAATTTTCTTTTCCTACGTATTGTTATTTCGGGTAAATTTTAACATAATTATTAGTAAAAATATTAGTAACATATAATATATAGTTAGGTTATATCAATTATTTGGGACTTATTTATATATATCTTATATGATATTTTACTCACAAATATTAATTATTAAAATTACGTAGTTGATTTTAAAAAATTTATCCTAAGCTATACATAAAATTACAAAACTCCACATCATAATGATTAGATCTGATAAACTTAATATTTCTAAGAAAGTTTCATATAAATAAGCATAAATTGAAATATTAAAGCTATAAGGTTACTTTGTTTAAATTTTCTCCTAATCATGAGAGTTTAACTTGATTCTACGAATGTTATCATAAATTATAATTTATAGAGTGTCTCTCAAACATTAAAATTTTCAATTAATTTCTTATTAATTTACATGATTATATATCTACATCTAGATGTAATTCAAATATTCTCACACCTATAAATGCTTCCACTTAATCTAACGAAGAAGGGATATCCAGCGAATTAGATTTATACTAATTCAATTACTTTTATATATTATCTCATGTTATTAATAATATTATTATACTCATTATTCTATTTTTAAGATTCATATTCTTATAGTTACTAATAACATTAGTATAAACTATTTTATACCTATTGGCCTAGCTTATAAATATATTTTTCTATAAAAGATATAAACTACTCAAACGCTAGCAGGTCGAAGTCATGTAGCATTATGTATTATATATATTTTTAGACTTTTGGGTTAATGTACAGGTATAATTATTATTTATACCGGGTATACTCATAAAAATATGCATATACTTATATAGTAAATTATAATATATTATCTCATTTTATAGCTAAATTAACTTATCTTTAAGTTTTCATTGCATTCTAAGCTTGATTTTATGGGTTTCGAGTAATTTTATACTATATTAAGTAATCATACTATTAGGGGGAAAATTAGGATTTTGGGTAATTATTTTCAAAATCTAATTTCACTATATCACTTCAACTAAGTTTTCTATCTTAGTTATAAAATTGGGGCTCAATCGGATAATTTTTTCCAAAAGCCCTAAATTTAGGTATGATTACCTTAAATTCGACTTTAGGGTCTTATATATAAAGTAAATTCTCTCTATTTTGATTGTATTTTTAATATTCTTATTAATATGGATTTCCAAACATATGAGAATTCCTTGATTAGGGTTATCATATCTCTCGTAAGTTTTTAGCCTAATTGGTTTACTTTCTTGAATGTCCTAAATCAACTATTGATCTTAATCGTACAAGGACAAGAGTTGGTCCTAATACTCAGATATTCATGTCTTAATTCTTGATTTATGGGATATTACATTACACCTTCCTTACAAATAGTTTCATCCTCAAAGCTAACACATATCAAATCTTTTCATGAAAAATGGTTGTATAGATTCATAAATTTGTTATCAATCTTACATTTATGGTTTATAAGGGTTACTATTTTATCACTTAAGAGTATCAAAGAGATGGCCTTTCTTTCGAAGAGCTTCATTTCTTTGAAGTGCCTCTGTTCCATATTTATCTAACCTTCCTTTATTTAATCTTTTGATTCATCTCCTCTCCATCCTTCTATTTTCTTTTCCTTAATCTCTTGTATCCTACATTTGGTGTTAAATAGTTGCTAAGACCATCACGGAGTTCTTTCATTCACATTATACCTTTCTAATCTTATAACCTTCCATTTCATTTATTTAAGTGTTCTGTCACTAATCTGTCTTTTATTGTATTTTGTATATTATAAATTTTTAGGCTATAACTAAGATCGGTAACAACACAGACTCATCATATGCCCTAAGTAGTATTCCTCTTTCTTCCATTTGTATCTTCTCTATTTTAATGACTAAGTTATTGTTGCAATTATTAATTCATTCTTTCATATAGCTCAATGCAAATGTTAACAAGATTGAGCTTAGAAAACCTGGACTTTTCTCTACCTTAAAGTCAAATGAGATGATTAACAATTGGAATCTTTACAACTTGAATCAACTCAATAAGAATTGACATGACTCTCGATCAATGAACTCACATTAGTATTGATATGAACTCATTACTTGACCAAACACGACAAAAGGTAAAGTATTTTGATGAGAATAAGAGACTCAACAAGGAAGAGACTTCATAATCATAGATTTGCCATTCTCTTCTTGATTACCCATCGCCTTTGTTTATATGAAGTGTATACTTTCGTAGTATTTTAGTTATATCTTGGTTTACATCTATCAATCTTCCTCTTCTAACAAGGATTATCGAATAAAGCTTGAGGCTTCTCCTTAATTCTCTTGTTTTCATATTAATTTCTTATGTTGGATGTAAAGTATGTGATAGGACTAGTATGATGTATCCATTGGTTCTATTTGATGAGGTCATCAACATGTCTTTAGGGTGTTTGGCTAGCATTCTTTTGTGGGGTACTTATTATGATATTAGATGGTTTATACCCTACAAAGGGTTTAATCTTTAATAATCTATAGTGTTAGCAAAATACCTTTAAGTTGCGTTAAAATTTTATTTTTTATTAACATGATAGGGTTACTATTTTCAATATTACCTCCACCATCAATCTCTTAGTATGTCTTCCCTCATTACTAAATCAATATGGGGTTAACTCTAATGTTTTATGAGCGAGAGATTTACTTGTTTAGCGTAAAATTATAAATTGCTACTAAGTTAAGAATTGAGTTTTCTTACTCCATTAGTTCTATAGGTAACAAAAATAGTGTCTCATATTTAGGTTTTAGGCTATTTCCTAATATTGCATTAATCATCCTTACGGTTTAATTCTAGCTAACTCATAAATAATGATTACCATATGCATGTACCTTTATCAACAATATCTACTTGCTTTAGAATATAACACACAATTTTTACTTATATATTTCCATGATATAAAATATAAAGACACTATAAACTTATAATAGGAGCTAGCCAACACTTATATGAAGGATAGTTAACATATGCAACAAATTGTACCTATGAAACAGTAATTTACAAGTGAAGTTACAATATTACATTCATGTGAATATTTCCGTATTACTTCACATTTCAAATTCAATGATCAGGTATTGACTCCTAATACATGCATGAGATCATATCTATAATAATTTCCATAATTAAGTAACATGCATTTTAACTTTTATAACTACATAATATACTTATGCAAATCTAGTTTATTAGTAAGAAATTCTTATTTTATTTGTAGGTATCTTATAATCAAGTTCTAATTTTTTATAAGATCACCTAATCTTATATAGATCATACTTGCTCAACATCTATTTATCATTATACAACTTACCTTTACAATCCCTAAGTTAATAGCATTTAGAATAGATGAGAAGATATAAGTTTCAAACTTTCCATACGAAATACTAAATTAACATTTCTATGTTTCTCTTCTAATGCTAAATATGAGGACTTCTATGATTTCTCTAACTTACTAACAAAAATTCTTAGCTATAAAAATTCATTTATGATTTTAACAAAATGTATTCAAAAGACATGAGAGGTGTTTCTCTAAATTAAAATTACATTAATAATAGGTATTTGTAGTTCATTTTATCAAATTTGGTATAATTCACTTAACTCCTCATCATTTTTATAAAACAACTATGATAACACAATGAATACATATATTCAGGTTGATCGATTTATTTCTTACTTAAGCATTTGGTAACTTCGTGTTTATTATGGGATCATTTTAGTATGATCGTATGTTTTTGGGGTATAGTATCTATTAATCACTTACTAAGTTACATTTCATAAATGAAGTGAATAGGTTCAAATGAGATGGAGAGTATAAGGTTTCGTTTTTTCTTAATGTTAACTATCCTTGTTACTCATACACATATCATACCATCTTCATAAGCACATATATCATTGGGTACAGGATAACATCGCTATATTGTTGATAGGCAATATTTACGTATTTTAAGTCCATCAATAGCTATCTCAGACCAATCTCATTTTTCTTTTAATTTTTTACTAAAGTTTATAAAGTTAGATCTATAGATCATAACTTTATCTCTGATTTTAGGACATTCTATAGTTATGTGCCAATCAAGGGAGCCATCTGAATAAATGCATCTTAACTACTTAGTTCCATCTTAATATTATATCATTTAACTCTATAGAATTTAACAATATCATACTAACATGAAAGAGTACTGATTCGAAATTTATGAGATAATATAACTTATTACTTATACATTTCTATAATTATCAAACATTTTATAATTCAATAGCCATAAAAGTATGTTATCAATACCTATAACATTCAATTTAACCAATATAGAATCTTACCTTAATTCATGCTTATTCCAGTTACATTTCCATACTAACAAGACTATATATTGGTAGGATCATAGACATTTATTAGGTTGGAGGGATTATTATTAAAGAACACAATCATGTTAATGTTGAGATATATTATATTACAAAGTAATCTTTAATTCAATCAATAATGCTATAGTATTCCAACTTTGTTTAAGGTTAAAACAAGGGGTTAATGTCATCGTTGAGTATAAACATGCTATTTCTTCTATTTATTAGTAAAAGTCCATGGTTCCCTATATTGTATCCTATCTACTATTTTATCATCTCAAATTATCACTTCAAGATTAACCTTACCATCTTCCATAGTTCAATCTCTTAAGTTTATCTTACAATTCTCTATTTTATATTTTGAATCATGCTCTACAATAGGTTTTGTCTAATTCACCCCTTTAAATTCTACTAACTATTCATCTCCAAACTTAGTCACCATCCTATTCAATAGTTCATTACATTACAAATTATCACTAAAGTTTTTCTTTGGGGTCCCTCCCTTTAGTAACTATTCAATTCTTCAAACTTCTTACTTATAATTCCCTCAATCTATTATATAATATCTTGAGTATAGTAAAGGGTTTACCACTAAGTTCTAATTCATTAAATCCTAATGGTATATCTCAATGCTTAAAAGAAATAAGTGATGCGGTAATTAATTAATTGACCTAAAGAACTCTTTTAGGAAATCTAAGAGATGAGCACGAAAAGTTCTAATTTCTAAGTTAGGTCTAATACAACTTTTCTATAGTACTCAAATATTACCTAGTTATTTATATCCACTAATAATCTTGAAGAATAATATTCTCTATCTTATAAGCAATTCCTTACTACTCTACTTAAAGGTTGATTAAGAGATTAGGGGGTGCTTCTCTATAATCATTAGAACCAGTTATATAAAAGTTAATTAATTCCAAAGTCAATATTATAACCTTAACTTCACCATAAGTATATTAATATTATAGTTATATATTCACCTATAATTTAAATCTTCTTTTTACTACCCACTCTCAATGTTTCCTAACAAGTCCAATTCATTTTATTTATGATGCTTCAAAACACATTCTTAAGAAATACACTTTTATAACGAATTGTTAAGTATAATGCTCTAATACCACTTTAGAACTATCACACCTCGAAAAGGTGAAGTTGTAATAGTTCCGCCATATGAGCCATCCTAAGATAAAAATTGTCTTGACAATTGCTATCCAAGACCTAATTCATATCAAACATACTCAACTCTACCCTTTTGAAGCATCCAATTCAATACCTGTTTGATATAAACTTGTAAAGTAATCCTTTGAAATAATTTATTAAAAATAAATTTGAAATTTGATCTTATAAAGGAGTAGTAATAGTAAATTCCATAGGTACCTATCATTTCATATACAAACCAAAATATTGAAAACCACCGAGCTCCTTGAGGAGTCATGTGTAGTTTTCTTAAAAGATAAGAAAGTTAATACTAAGGGCAATAACCAACCATTTCTTATTGCATCTCACTCCCCATCCCGGTTTACTAGTGTTCTGGTTTTAGGTAGATATTTGTAATCAACTTGGAATCTACAAAACAAACTATAGGAGAGTGAGTGACAACTTACTCAATAAGTAGGGCGAAGATAAAAGTATGCACTTAGCACATGATAAGCAGGATTTTCAACTAAGTTGGTTAGATGCAATGCATGTACAAGTAAATATCGTCAAACAACGTTATCTGATTCATCGTGAGATTAGAGAAATTTTGCCTACTCTAATTTGGGCTAAGGAGATTGATGTTACGCACTCATGAATCGAAACTAAACCGAGACTTATGTAATAAAGAATACCTTCTTCTTATGACCACCTTCGAACCATGGCTCCTAACCTTACCGCAACCTCCTCTCCTATTACTTAGTTTAGCTAAGGGTAGAGAAAGGACTATTTCAGCTATCCTCATCAAAAGGAGTCCATGTTCGACCTAAGAATCCTACCTATTACCCTTAGTAGGTTGTAATGTATATTAAGTTAGATGTTGAGCCGAGTTTGAGTTAGTTCATTTTTAAAGTGATCTACTAAGTTCAAATAATTCAAGTATAATATTCATGGAACAAGCATAACATGAAGCTCAACTCCAACCATAACAAATTGTCACTTAACTACAAGCGCTGCATACACACAAATAACTAACTACAATCATAAGGCAATACATACTAAAGTTTCTAGATATTCTAAAATAATATCCTAAAAAGCTATAAAGCATTGATCCTACTTACTTGTACTAAAGCTCACTCCGATAAAATCTAGAACATCAAGGCTTTACTCACTCGAAAATCTTATATATACACTAAAGTTCATATTCAGTTTTCGTAAGATTTACGGAAACATTAGAGTTTTATCTAGTATTTAGTTGAGACATTATTTATATAGTTATTTGGTAAAGTTCCATATATATATATACATACACATTATATATATACCTATGTATATTTTAAGTATTTTATTTTATCATATAGGTTATAGCAATTTACTTAATAATATCTAATATATGTAGTTTATTACTACTTATATTATATCATTTCGATTATATTGAAATGTATTTACTATTATTTATATTATGCTTTAATTATGGAAAAATTGTCATAGGATGGTATTTTCCGTAATATTACAAAAAACATTTGGTTTATTACTTAAAGTGATTTAGTTTTAGTAAAGTTAGTATCATGTAATTTGTATGAACTCAACTATACATATTACGTATTTTGTTTAAAAGATTATCTTTAAAGGGTATTTCTAATTCTAGTATGTAGATAAAATTGTATAGCAACTAATATCATATTGATATTGTATTATATAATGAAAAATATATTTTCACATAATTTTGTAATAAAATATAATAAATCATATATACTCAAATTTTATGGAAGTAATAATGTTAAATTTGTAGGAATATAAAATTCGATTTTTAATAGTTTTGGTAAATGATTATCACTAAGGATCCACTTATTTTGAGAATCAATACTGATAATATACAAGTTTTACAATTATCGATATTTTAAGTTTATAATTCGAAAAAGAATGAAATGGTACAAATAAAATACTCCATTTAGAAAAATAATGAAATAATGGACATATCGTTTCTATAACTATTAAATATCAACTAAAAGATAACACTTATAAATATAGAAATAAGGTTACATGAAAGTATCAAACAACAAAAAAATTAAATCTTCTAATCCTCTTTTCTTCTTCTTCTTCTTCTTTTCCTTTTTTCCTTCTTCATCTTCTTCCTTTTTTCTTCTCTTTTCTCTCTTTCTCTCTTTCTCTCTCTCTTTTTTTTTTTTTCTCTTGTAGGCATAAATGGCTTGGAGCCATTTTATATCCACAAGCATTTCATCAACGTTTATATGACAGTTAGCTTATTCTTTTATTTTTAAGTTATATTATATATATATATATTATATTTTATTTAATACTTATCCTATCTTTTAGAATATTCCCTTTCTATGCGATCGGTTATGCATTCATTCAATTTTCTTTTCCCACATATTGTTATTTTTGATAAATTTTAACATAATTATTATTAAAAATATTAATAATATATAATATATAGTTAAATTATATTAATTATTTGAAACTTATTTATATATATCTTATATGACATTTTACTCACCAATATTAATTATTAAAATCTCATAATTGATTCTAAAAAATTTATCCTGAACTATATCTAAAATTATAAAACTCCACATTATAGAGATTAGATCTGATAAACTTAATATTTTTAACAAAATTTCATATAAATGAGCTTAAATTGAAATGTTAAAGCTATACGGATACTTCGTTTAAATTTTCTCCTAACCATGAGAGTTTGACTTGATTCTATGAATGTTATCATAAATCATAATTTCTAAAGTGTCTTTCAAACATTAAATTTTTCAATTAATTTCTTATTAATTTATATAATTATATATTTATATCTAGATGTAATTCAGATATTTTCATACCTATGAATGCTTCCAATCAATCTAACAAAGAAGGGATATCTGACCAATTAAGTTTATACTAATTCAATAATTTTTATATATTATTTTGTGTCATTAATAATATTATTATACTCATTAATTTATTTTTAGATTCCTTATTCTTGTAGATGCTGATAACATTAGTATAAACTATATTACACATATTAACCTAGCTTATAAATATATTTTTTTATAAAATATATAAACTACTTAAATGCTAGCAGGTTGGAGTCATGTAGCATTATATATTAGATATATTTTTAGACTTTCAGGTTAATATACGTGTGTAATTATTATTTATACTAGGTATACTTATAAAAATATATGTATACTCATATAGTAAATTTTATTGCATTATCTCATTTTATAGCTTAATTAACTTATTTTTAAGTTTTCGTCGCATTCTAAGCTCGATTTTAGGGATTCTGAGCGATTTTATACTATATTAAGTAATCATAGTTGTAGGGAAAAAATTGGGATTTTGGGTAATTATTTTCAAAATCTAATTTCATCAAGTCATTTTAATTAAGTTTTCTATTTTAGTCGTAAAATTTGAGCTCAATTGGATAATTTTTCCTTAAAAGCCCTAAATTTAGGTACAATTACTAAAAATTCAACTTTAAGGTCTCATACATAGAGTAAATTCTCACTATTTTGATTATGTTTTTATGTTCTTATTATTATGGATTTCTAAACGTACAAGAATTCCTTGATTAAGGTTATCATATCTCTCATAAGTTTTTAGCTTATTCGGTTTACTTTCCCGAATGTACTAAATCAACTATTGACCTTAATCGTATAAAGACAAGGCTTTGTTCTAATACTCAAATGTTCATGTCTTGATTATTAATTTATAGGATATTACATAGATAGCGCTAAATGTCGTCTTGGTATATTTGTCGGTAGTAATTGGGATTCATATGTAGTAAGCTTAGAAAATAAGATACAATGAGAAGACACCGAGGTATTATTCGGCATGGCCACTCCGATACTTGAGTCAGTAATGTATACTGAGCATGAAAGATACTTGGAAGTAATAGGCAAGCTTTAGTTTGTAAAGTGTAGAGAGCCTTACCGTTAGGTGGTAGAGTGGTATTTATAATAGAGTAGAGTCGATAGTTGGAGGATAGTTAGTAGGAGAGATTTCCTCCCACAAGCATGGGAGAGTAGGGTTATGGTGTCCAACATGCCCTACTTAAATCGGAGGCGATTGTTGACTTGGTTTCTTAGCCTTATCTTGCGTATTTTAGCTATTAAAGAGCATGTTGGGCTTAGTCAATCTAGGCCTATGGCTTAAGCCCAAGACGGCGAGTTAAATCCGAACAAGCTTAAGGAGCTTATGTCTCAAGAGTCTTATCAACATTTATGATCTATTATCTTTCGCTGACTTAGCACATAAACACTAGTTAATCTGATCTAGTATTAAGCCATTCCACATTCCCCTTTTTTTTATATTTATTAGTTAAGATTTATCACAAATTGCTATACGTCGATTCAACAGTTGAGATTCACATGTTAAGAACATTTAATCTATTGTATGGTCTTAATCCCTTTTGCTCAAGATGTTAAATCATAAAAGAAATATAAGTAGCCTTATATACCGTGATTAGTCTCGCACAAATTTTATTTCTTTATGATGCTTTAGTAAAAATAAACTAGATCTTGTCATTGAAAAAATGCCTCCAATCAGTGAATGTTATTTGTTCCTACTACTTTTGATTGTAATTACAAAGAACTTCAATGGATGCTGAAGTAAATAGTTGTGATGGAAGTAAGAATTTTCATATTTCCATCCTTGTGTTTACTTAGAGTCAATATCAAGTTATTTACCAACATGGCTTTACCTAATGTACTTCTTATAGATGGCTTAACCTATGGCAGATAAGATATAGTAGGAATTAAGTGCATAACTAAGTGATTGTGTGATAGCTTATGGATGTTCTTATCTCATCAATGATCATATAATACTATACAAGAATCATAATGAAGAAAACTTTAGTGAAAAATTTATAAAGCTTTTTTATTATTATTATTGGCAAGTAAAGCAATTGGGAAGGTACATAACTTAAATTGATGCTTTCTTTTTTCTCAAATAACAATATAAATAATATAAAAAGATGCTATGACACTAGACAATTTTTCAACAATGTTGCAACTAATAGATAGTTAGCTCAAACAATATCAATCATATATACATGGATACTAATTGTGGCTTGGTGTTTATATTTGCTAGTGCTCTAGCTCTAGCTAGTTTATTTTTCAATTATTTGAATGCACAATTACACATAAACACCCAAATGTGACATGTCTCTCATGAGCATTCCATGGTAAAAACTAGATGCAACCATCTTAAAAAATTAACTAAATGGGGGAAACAACTTAACACCATTGAATATATATATAAAGCTAACATAAGTTCATTATGTTTACATAAATTCATTATATTCTCACTTTTTTCTTGTGATTTATTTTCAAATAGATTGCAATACCAACACTAGCAAGGACACTACTATCCAACACATTGATGTAGATGGTGAGTTAGAAGCTCATGGGGGTGATACTAGTGTGTCATCTAGTACTACTATCAAAACATCTCTTCCTTCTAAAGAGTCTAAAGGTAAGAGAGCCAAAACAATTACTTCTAAAGTCTGGGAAGTATTTATAAAGATGGGAGTAAGAAAAGATGAAAAGGAAAGAGTAAGATGTAATTGTGTATGAATTAATATATTGTTGGTGGGTCTACATATGAAACATCAACTCTACATCAACATAAGCAAAAATATCGTTAACTTCCTAAATATCATGATGAGGTTGAAAGGATGATTGATCGAGCAAGAAAATTAAAATCAAGAAAAGGATATCATAAAGTTGCCCATGAAATCTTGACAAAGATAATAATTAAACACAATCTTTCTTGTTCATTCGTTGAACATAGGAGGATTATATAATTCATATAACATTTCAATCCTAATTATATTCCCATATCTAAGAAAACAACCACATTTGATGTGTGGAAATCATACTTAACTAAAAAGGAGAAATTGAAAAAGGTTTTGGAAAAAATTTTTGGTAGAATTTTTTTTACCTCTAACCTACGAAGAGCTAGTACGAGTTAGGGATATGTGTGCTCAATTGCTCACTTTGTTTATCAGAATTGAAAATTGGACAATAAAATTCTTTCCTTTTGTCATGTGCTCCCTCTTTACTCAGGACTTGAATTGTCAAAGAAAATGCTTTATTTTCTAAAAGATTAGGGTATAGGTAGTAAAAACTTCTCTCTTACCTTAGACAATGTATTTGCTCCAAATTGCATGCAAGATTACATAAAAGATTTACTGAATTTACAAGGGAGTTTATTGTGTGGTGGTGAATTTTTCATGTTAGATGTTGTGCCAACATTCTTCACCTGATTGTTAAGGAAGGCTCAGTAGTAACTAATAAGACTTTACATAAAATAAGAGAGTGTAAAGTATGTAAAGGGGTCCGAAAGTAGAATGAAACAGTTCTGGAAGTGTGTTATAGAGGTAGGTAATGTTGATACTAGTATTGGTTTGCATTTGAACGTAGCAACTAAATGGAATTCAACTTATCTAATGCTTAAGAGTACTTTAAAGTATCAATATGCATTTTCTTACTTTCAATTAAATGATTCAAATTACAAGTGTTTCCCATCAATAGAGGAGTTGGAAAGAGTATAATAATTATGTAAATTTCTAAGTCATTTTTACACTATTACGCATTTAATGTCTAGATCCTCCCATTCGACTTCAAATTTATATTTTTTGTAAGCATAAAGACTAGAATGTCTCTTAAATGAGAACTTAGTAAGTGAAGATGTGGTCATAAGAGATACGTTTGATAATGGTTCAAAATAAATGATTTTTCCTAACTTTAAAGTTTGCATTTGTGCAAAAATTAAAGAGAAATTAATGAATTTTATATAAAAATTAATTGTAGGGATAAGATGGAATAACTTGACAAAATTGATAAAAATACATGAAAAGATCCATTTTAAGTTGAATTTTATTAATTTTATCCTACATATGCAAGTGCACAAGGGCTACCATGGTTTTGGTAGGTCTTACCAATCAATCAAGGGGCAAAAATTGAAAAAGTATGGGTGACAAGACTATCGATCAATTGATAGCCTTGTTACCCATTAATCAAGACAGCTACTGATTGAGAGAACAAGACGACGATTGATCAAAGAGTTACAATGGAGACTTAACCACACTGATCAATTGGTAGAAGATGTTAGGGATTAGGGTTTAGTAAACCTAAAACCCCAATCCAAAATGCTATGTTTCATAAAACACAAAGTAAACATTTGTTAGGGTTTAGCTTAGTTTTGTGTGCTGATTATAGTTTTTACTGTTTCATTGCATTTTCTATGTTATGCAACACTTGTTCTTGAGATTTTAATGCATATTTCTTGTTATTTGAAGTAGATTAAAGCTTGTCATTGTGCTTATTCACGGAAGTTGCTATTATATTTGTGACTATTCTTTTTGTTTTTGTTAAAAACATGAGTGGCTAAATAGTTTCTTACTGGTTTGTGACAATGAAGAAGATGTAGTTGGTGAACTCTTATAGTTTTGATATGGGTTTATATATCTAGTTAGGATTTTGGTATCTAGTGCCTTATCTAAACTTGTTGAGGTACTACAGAATGAGACTCTTGATGGATTTTCTTTTGATTATGAGACTAAGAGAAAATTGGTTTTAGCAAAATCCCTTGAGAGTTAAAAAGGATTTACATAATTATGAGATCGAGAGGAGATTAGTTGTGTAGATTCTTACCTAATTCAACAAGTTTTTAGAGTATTGATAAATAGGTTTTTACAATTATGAGACCAAGAGGAGATTAGGAGTAGAAATCCCATTGAATTCACTCTACTTTATGTGGTTCTAGTGAATTAGGATAGATTATGAGACCAAAAGGAGATTAACCTCCTAATTTCTAAAACTAAAGCACTTAACTCATGACAAGAATTGAGTGTTTAGCTGATCACGTAGGAAAATGAGATCGAGAGGAAACTTTTTGCTACATAGTTGAGTGAGATGCCTTACCTAAGATTGAGCTTAAGTGAATTCCATCAAAACCAAATTAAAACAATACCAAATATCCTAACAACATAACCTCAGCACTACATCGGAAACATGTCACAAGCCTACATCTTTAGAATTCACATTAGTTATTTCTTTTTGCTCCCTTGTTTACTTTTAGTTGCACTTCATTATACTTTATCCAATTCACTGATAAGAGTAGCAAGTTATAATCTAATACTTAGATGAGCCATTTTCCTCAAGGAAATAGCCTAGTGAATATTCACTAGTTTTATTATTACATACGATTTGGCACATTAGTTAGTTAATATGACATGTTTTCAAATAATCTTCATTTTCAAAAATCCACTATCTTTATTTGTATTTTTTGTTGTGGTCAGTTTTTTATGCCTTTGCCAGGGACTAGCTTATGTTTTTAAATCTATTATTTTTCCAGAGTTTTATATCATTTATCAATGTCTATTAAGATGAAGGGAAATTTTGACAAATATTGAAGAGAATACAGTATTACCCTTACACTTAGAGCAATACTTGATCCATAAATGAATTATAAATTTTTGAAATTTTGCTTCAATAAGATCAATCCACTTAGTTGTGAAGAGAAGTTAGATGAAATAAAGGGTAGGTTGTATAGACTCTTTAGGGAATATAACAAGAGTAAGCAAAGTAATGCAATTTGTAGTAGCTTTCAAGTTGTAACTTCTCAAACCTTTGGAAATGGGGGTCAATGCAAAGGATTTGGAAAGAACCATGGATTTAGAAAAGTTTAAGACATTTGGGTATTAATTTTGCTACTCTTAAAGTAAGTTCAATAGTTATTTTAATTGTTGTTTTTTTTTTAAATAATGTTGCATTCTTAATGAGCAATAATCAAAACCTTTTTTGTTCCTCGATGACTTAGGAATATTGTCAATTTGAGGTACAAACTACCAATAAATCTTCCTTATATCTCTATTTAGAAGAACCAGTAATGGATAGGAACTTTTATTCAAAGTTGATGTGTTAAAATCTTCAAAAGTCAACATCAAAGGTATTCAAATTTATGCATAATGGTTTCTAATGTTCTTAGTATTCCAATTATTACAGTTGCTTTCAAGTTTACTTTTAATGTTAGTGCTTGTGTTCTTATTAAGTATCATAGTAGCTTGCTTCTTGAAAATGTGAAGGCTTTAGTTTGTACTTGTAATTGGTTATAAAGATTTAATTGGGAAGGTAGATTTTTCATATTTATAACATATTTTTTATTTCAACCCTTTATTATTTACATCTAATTATGTGTTATTTTTTTAATTGTCTATGAATGTATAAAAAGACTTGAAACAACATTGTCAAAAGAGGATTCAAATGTGATTGTTGATGTTGATTAATATTGGACTTTATGAATGCATGATGTATTTAGACTTCAAGAAGTTCCCCTTTTATCCTAAGATGATATTTCCTGATATTTGAATGTGATTTTATTTTACTAGGTGGCTTATCTCAACTTTTGATGACTCTTGAAGATATTATATGCACTTAAAAAGCTTTCAACAAGTAATATAGACCATGAACAAAGCTATAAAAACACCTTCAGTTATAAAAACAAGTTAGATGTATTGTGAGCTTCTTCATTGACAAGCCTTTTCATTTGAAAATTTCAAGTTCAACAAAATTATAAAACTAAAAATCAATCAACGAATTTACAAAAATGGGGTAGGTTAAATTGGAAAATAATAAAATCTATTGTTAGTAGATTAAATGGGCTAAATGGGCCAACTTGACCCGTTTAACCTACAACCTATTAAAGTAGGTTAAATGAGTGAAGCTAGTGAGGAAGCTGGTGAGTTAGCTTATTTAAACCACCAACCCATGTGGGTTAGGGCCAAAATTTAGCCCATTTTAAAGCAAGCTAAATGACCTGACCTCTCTAACTCACAAGCCAAAGTGGCTCGAGCTAAATTGGCTCGAGCCAAATTGGCCCCTTTAACCCACTGCATAATATACTATATAGTACCGAACCTTAAGCCAAATCAATTGCAATTTAAAAAAAAAAATTAATTTGGTTAGGTTAGGCTTATGGGTCCAACCTATATGTAGGCCCATAGCTATTAACAAATAATAAAAGAATAATAAAGAAAAGAATATCCTCATATATATATATATATATATATATATTTATTTATCTATTAGAAGATGAAAAACAATAAAAGAAAAATAATTAGAGTGACGAGCATGTCAAAGAATCATTGAGAAGAAGGGATGAAGTAATTGTGATTGGCAGTCATGTAGGAAAAGTCGAAGAAAATGATAGAAAGGAGTTTCCATCATATGTGTTAAACTTTGTTCCCAATTGAGACACAAATTGGTTTCGTTTCGTTTCTTATTGTCTTCAAATGTGAAGGAGCAACTTCATCGATCATGCAATTTTGAATTCATGTTCTAATGGTCTATCAAATCCCGATTGTGATGAAACTTCTTTCATTGAATTCATGGCATAGAGCTCTAAAAGATCATTACTTCCATTTCTTATCAATCCTTCTCAATTGTTTAGGTTAAAATTGTGTTTTCATAGTTTTGCCAATTGATTTATGTTGAGATTTTATAGATACGTACCGTTCATAGTGAAGATTATTTATCCATTAGTGTAACTAATGAAGAGATATTCTGTACACCCCTTAATATTGATACTAGAAGATTTTACGCTACGCTATCCATGGTTTTTTTTTTCTCCTAATTGGGGTTTTCCATAATAAATCCTAGTGTTCATTGTTTATTTTTCATTTTTAGTTTATTATATCCCTAACAAGTGGTATCAAAACCAAGATTAAAGAAAAAAAAAATTATGCATAAAAAGCATAGGTTCCATGATAAAATTAAATTCATTAAATTATTTGAGTTGAAGGTCAATGATGGAAGTACCTTTTATCTTACTAAGATTTTCATGGGTGGTGATAGCGCAAAGCTAAAGGATAAATCTAATCAAGATTAGAAAATTATGCGTAGAAAAACTTTAAGTTATATTAAAAAATTGGCAGATCATAATGTTTCTTATCATGCTGTCGAGGAAACTAGAGTAAATGCTCTATGGAAGAAATTGGAGCTCATGTATGAAAGGCAATCTACCTTAAATAAAACCTCTTTAATTAGGAGAGTAGTGAATTTGGAGTATAAGGATGTATTAAGTATACCAAAGCACTTGAATAAATTTTAGGGTCTTGTAGATCAATTTATTGCCATGAAGCTAGTGCTGGATGATAAGATTCAGATACTATTGTTATTAAGTTCATTGATAAACAGTTAGAAGACACCTATAGTGTCTATTAGTGATTTTGTTCCAGAAGGAAAGCCTACCCTTGTCATGGTGAGAGACAACTTGATGAATAAAGAAGCTAGAAGAAAAGAGCAAGGTATTAATTCTGAGACTTGGACATTTGTTATTAATAAACAATGAGGGCGTAAGAGAAGTTGGACAAAATGATAAAGATTAAGTTTTGAATGTAACAAATTCTATCATCTTGAATTATTTTCCTTGTTTGATTGTGAAAGTTTTATATTAGCTTCTATTCGCTATATTTTGCTTATAAGAAACCTTGGACCAAACTCAAAGATTATAGAATGAATTTGAGGAAAGCAACAAAGAGACTAAGCATGACGAATGTCTAGTTTACTAGATGAAAGCAAGAAAACTTCTAACCATCAACCCAACCTACTAGTCTAATGAATAACCAGCTTGATGGAAAGGCTTAAGTTAAGTACCGGAGGAGAAAACAAGCAACTAGTTTAATAGTGCTCTACAACACCGACCTGCCACCTCCATCTTTTCTTTTCTATATTTTGTTAATTAACTTTCTTTATGTATTTAGTAGCTATTAGAACATTGTTTAGTGATTTATTATTGGCCAATTAAAAATCAATTCTTTTAGCCAATAATAATTTATTTCGATTAACCAAAGAAAATTTAGTTCTATTGACCCATAGAAATTTAGTTCTATTAGCCAATAGGAATTAAGTTCTTTTAACATTAATCATAGGTCTTTTATTTTATTATGGAAATGCAAATAGGAATTTCTTTTTATTGACCAATGGAAATTTAGTTCTATCGAACAATAAAAATTCAATTCTATTAGCTAATAGGAATTAAGTTCTTTTAGCATTAATTATGGGTATTTTATTTTGTTATGAAAATGCCATTATGGCAGTAAAGTCTATTTGAAGTTCTTATTCCATTTTAACATACATCATTAGTTTATAAAAATACTTTTATTGAGTGTAAGCTCTCCCTTCATTCTTATCAATCTTTATGATTGTGGCAAGTAAACTAGATTATTGATTGTATGTCATGGCATTCATTTAATCCAGCTAGTGTTAATTCTTACAATGCATCATATTAGTAAGAGTTCATACTTAAACTATCCCTAAATATCCAAAAACCCTATCATTCACGAATTAGGATCAATCAACTATTGAGTTGATTTTTGCATGATATCCTAATCCCCCGATTAAGCATATCATAATTTGGTATCATAGGACAAGTTTTGACAACAGGAAGATGTGCATTCGATAGGTCATTACAGTAGTGTTTTATGACCATATGTTGTATTGTTTGAATTTGTAGTGAAATTAAAGTTGAGATATTATTATCGTTGTAGTGTGTAGTATATTGATGTGTTGTGTGGTTGTTGAGATTTGGGTGTTGTTATGGAACTTTGTTATGTTCTTTGAGAAGAGCTATTGGAACCTACAAAGTGTTTGTGAAAATTCTTGAAAGAACTCTATATCTCACATCCTTACCCACACACCCTATACACCATATACCTTTAACTTGAAACATATTTCCATCATAAATACAGTCTTAAACACATTCCAAACCCACCAATCCATTCATCAATTACCATAAACATCATCTACTCCATTATCCATCTAGATGCCATTCAAATACCCACATAAACACCTTCGGCACTTCTCCTAATCCTCAAATCCTTAAATAAACATGTTAAGAGCAAGTGGTTTTGCCAATAGATTGAGGTAAAGAGACTTATGGCCCATTCACTTGGGGGGAATTGGTATTTCAATTTATCATAATCGATTAGTTAATATGTTGGTTAATCGTAAACCCTTTTCGCTCCACTTAGCCTTATCCCCCTTTCGGGAATTCGCAGCAAAGAGAACGAGTGAAGGAGTTAACTTTAGGGTAAAAAGACTTACGGCCTGTTCACTTGGGGGGAATTGGAATTTCATTCCCTTCTTATTCCTTATTACGACATTCACTTGGTTTTTTGTTTTTGAATTACAATTTCATAGGAATCACTATTACTTAATTATTACTTAAAATCAAGTAATAAGGATTCCTTAATTAAATCAAAGCATCACAATTCCTCACAAAATTTTAATTTTTTTTCCAAAAATGACCTCAACCCAATTTAACGATGAACACCACCATCATCGCCACCATTACTAACCACTATCGCTACCCTACCACCATCACTGCCCACTGTCGCCACCACTATTACCTACCACCCCTGCCACCATCATCACCACCGTCGCTGCTACCATTGGTGCCACTACCACCAACACCAACCATCACCACTGCAGCTATTGCTACCACCATCGCCGTAGCTGCTGCTACTGCTATTGTCGCCACTAACCACCATAGCCACCACCATTATTACTATTACCATCACCATCGCCATCGCCATCGCCATCGCCATCGCCATCGCCATCGCTACTACTACCAACTACTATAACCACCATAACCACCATGCCACCGTTACCATTGTCGTTACCACCACCTATTACTTTAGGATTAGTTAAGAAAGAAAATAGACCGAAGATAATTTAATTATTAAAGTTATCTTATATGTCTATTCTTAAATTGTATATAAATCCAACTAAATAAAGTAATATGTATTACACCTTTATTCCATTCCTTAAGATATCCAATTTCATTCCCTCTCATTCCATTCCATCAAGTGAACGAGCCATTAAGTGTTGAGGAGTACACTCAAGAATACAAATACTTCGTAAAGCGATGTTACTCATATAAATCTCACACTTACACCATAGCTAGATTTGTGAAGGGATTAAGGAATGAGATAGCTCAGGAAATCAGTGCCTATGGGTATGAATTCTTAAGAGAAGCCAATTGTTAGGTAAAAAAAGTAGAACATCAATAGCGGGAGCGTCTTCTCTATAAGAAACTTTAAAACTCCTATGCTAAAATGTTGAGGCAACTAGAAGCAATTATAGCTCATTATAAAAAGATCAATGGAATTATAGTTCATTATAAATGGATTAATCATAAAATGAACACAAAATAGAATTGTGGTGGTGTTGAGGTAAGATACTTACACACAAAAGAAATCTCTCAAGAAGAAGTATTTTAAATGCTTAACCCATTTTGCATTTCATCGTTGAAACCATGTGTCTAAAGAGGAGAAGCATGATGTGAAAACTATAGTGGAAGCACCAATGTCTCTCAATACTATTGATAAGCTTAGCACTCACAAAGCCAAAATGGATGAGAAGGGTGAGCCTAATAATCCCAATGTTAACTTGTATACCATTGCTTTCTAAGAGGAGCTACAAACTATGATGAAAATCATTAGGCAACAGTCTCAAACTTCAAAGCACCCAATTGTGAGCTACACTATGCCAATGTCTACTCATAGGAATTCCTGCATCATTAAGATCTTAATGAAATTGTATTCTAACACACCTTAATTAGAATATCCTAAATCAAAGTTAAACTATTGTTATGGGGTAAATGATGAGATGGATGTCATTTGGAACATTGGCTATTAGTATATTCAAGTATATTTGGAGGGAAATGTGGTTATTAATTTGACTGCATATGTTATTAGAGAAGCCATATAGTATTGGCATTCTTGTATGTTTATGTGTGTTAATGGTTTGTGCTTTAATACTAAGTGATATATTGTTAAACTTGACAATATTTCTAGTCATCAATGGAAGAGTAGCTGTATGTGTACTTTTATCTGTTGTGAGTTAACATGGACACTCTTGATGATGTTTGTGGTTGTAGAATTGAGAAATTGTGTAATTATGATTTTTTTGTTGTGAAGTCTTGCAATATTGAAAGGAGACATTTTTTTTTTGTCATGTTCTACTCTTAGAAGTGGTTTGTAAGGTTGAAGAGGAATATGAGGGTTTAAATGGAAGGAAGTTGATCATAGGATGTACTAGGATTGAGACATGGAAAGAGAAGGCATCTATGCCCTATGTGCTTCTATGGAATCATTCGCCTCTTGTACTAAGTACCGAGAGAATAAAATTTGAGAGAGAGTTAACTTGTATGATTAGATTGAGGGAGATGAGAAAAGACATTTAGAGAGGAGTGAAAAGTGAGTTTGCTTGGAGAGGGAAGAGAAATAAACACTACAAATATGAGAGAAGAGTAAACCCTTTACTTTTTATAGCTAACTCTTTTGTGTTGCATGAATGTTCTAAGTTTCCTATAATGGAGATATTGAATACCATATCATGCTCTCCAAAATAGTCAATAGATAGGTAACATAACAACTGGATAGAAACCCTATGTTATGAAGATTTTTCTAGCCCTACGTTTCCATTTCATGTCGCTAGACATGTGTTTGATCCATGAGGAGTTTTCATTAAATATCTGTTTAATTTGAGGCCAAATAAAAAACAGCCCTGATCAAATGATAGGGATCAGATTCCCTAATGTAACAAATTAGATCATCTTGAATTATTGTCTTTATTTGATTGTGAAAGTTCTAGATTAGCTTCTATTTGTTATATTGTTCTTATAAGAAATCTTAATCCAAACTCAAAAGATTGCAGTATGAATTTGAGGAAAGTAACAAAGAGACTAAGCATGAGGGATGACTGGTTCAATGGATGAAGGCAAGAAAACGTTCAACTACCAACCCGACCCAGTTCAATGAATAATCGGCTTGATGGAAAGGTTTTAGTTAATCACTCAAGGATAAAACAAGCAACCAATTTGACAATGCTCCACAAAACTAGCCTACCACCTCTATCTTTTCTTTTCCACATTTTATTAAATAAATTTCTTGATGTATTTAGTTGCTATTAGAACATTGTTTAGTGATTTATTATTGGCCAATTAGAAATCAATTCTATTAGCCAATAAAAATTTATTTCTATTAACCAATGGAAATTTAGTTTTATTGACCCATAGAAATTCAATTCTATTAGCTGATAGGAATTAAATTTTTTTAGCATTAATTATAGATCTTTTATTTTATTATGGAAATGGCAAAAGGAGTTTATTTCAATTGATCAATGGAAATTTAGTTTTATTGATGAGTAGAAATTCAATTCTATTAGCCAATAGGAATTAAGTTCTTTTAGCATTAATTATAGGTGTTTTATTTTGTTATGGAAATGCCATTATGGTTGTAAATTCTATTTGAAGTCCTTATTCCATTAGAACAAACATCATCAGTTTATAAAATAATTTTCTTAAGTGTAAACTCTCCTTTTACTCTTATCAATCTTTACTATTATAGCAAGTAAACTAGATTATTTGATCATGTGTCATATCATTCATATAATCTAACAAGTGTTAATTCTTATGATGCATCATATCTGCAAGAGTTTATATTCAAATCATCCTTAAAGATCCAAATGCCCTAACTTTTACAAATTAGTATCAATCGACTATTAAGTCAATTTTTGCATGATATCCTAATCCCCCAATTAGGCATTTCACAAGAAGTTTACCTGATAAATCTAATAGATCTAATAAATCCAAGGGAAGGTCCAATTCAAGAATAAAAAATATTAAATGTTATCACTATGACAAATTAGGACATATAAAGTAAGAGTGTATAATATGAAACAAGAACAAGTTAAAGGTAAAGGCAATGAAAAATGTGAAGACACGATGACTGTAGCAGTAGAAGATGAAGTTGTTATTACTTGGGATAATGATTGTGTTAGTCTTGCATGCCATTGTAGTGATTTGGGTTATTAACTTTGGTAACTCCTTTCGCGTGACATTACATGGTGAATTATTCTCAACCTACATTGCTAGTGATACTAGTAATGTTAGGATAGGAAACAATGGAATATCTAAAGATATTATTTTGAAAACTAACACTAGTTATTGGCTCATTCTTGGAGATGTTAGATATGTCCCAAATATCCGCCCAAACCTCATACCTGCAAGAAAACTTGATGATGGAGGATATAGTAACTATTTTCGCAAAGGTAAATGGAAGCTCACCCATAATTCTTTGATTATGTCTAAAGGAAAGAAGAATAATACCATTTACTTAATGTCAACAAAGCTAAGTGGAGTGGAGGTGAATATGATAGGTGAGACCTCAATTGAGCTATGGCATAAACAACTTGGTCATATAAGCGAGCAAGGACTACAATTGCTTGCCAAGAAGCAACTTCTCCCTAATGTGAAAGGTACTTCTCTAAAAACATGTACCCATTGTCTTGTTGGTAAGCAACATAAGCTTACATTTCATAGACATCTACCTCTCATGAAATCTCATGTACTTAATTTAGTCCATACTAATGTATGTTACATGAAAGATAGAATATATGGTGGTGTACTTTATTTTGTGAATTTTATTGATGATCACTTTAGAAAGTTGTGGACTTTTGCTTTGAAATCTAAAGATGATAGGAATCAATCCCACTACCCGATCACTAAGAGTTGAGCTAAGAAAATCCAAGGCCTCACCCATCATGTCCTAGCTTGGGAACCACTAATGAAAGAAGATTCTATCTTTGTTCAGAGTTTGCTACACTTCAAGTACCCTGAATGTCAAACACTAATCTTAACCAGAATAACCCTTAAGTTTGAGACCTCCGAACATATGGCCATCATGTTGACCCTCAAGCTAAACAACTCTACCATTTGACTTGATTTGACCTCTACCTAAGCACAATACCTAAGCTCTGACCTGATCTAAATCAAGTCAACTAGTCTGTCCAATTATCTTCCATCTTGTGCTAAGCTATCTTCCTCCAACACCAACCTAGTTCACTTGCCAAGGACTTCATCCTCATAGGGACAACCAAGCACACTTCTTTTCTATCTATTATCAAGATCCCCAATTACTAGTTGATATGTAACCATTAGTACAACATTCCAGAATGACTCCTGATGGAGTGTATATTACTCTAATAGGCTAGTGCAGCTAGTCAAGTTATAGTATAAATTAAAATGGATGTTGAGTCCGAGTGTCCATCTCTTAAGGAACCAATTATGTAAGTGTATCTAATTATTTTTAGCAATGATACCCTTAAATTATTCAATTACCTAACTTTTAACAATGAAAGATTTAATAGAATAAACTAAAGATAGAAGACAAAGATTGCAACAAAATAAAAGATAAAATTAGCAAATAGAAATAAAGAAAAAAATTACAACATTTGATTAAAATAACTAAATAACCAAATAACATAATAACATCAAAACATAGTAACATAAATAACATAACATAACCTAAATGACATAAATTAATTAAGAAATAACATTTTTATTAGTAAATCTTTCTAGTTGTTTACTACTTAGTTTTAGGGGATTATTCAATCTTAATTACTATATTAGACCATAGAGATTCCTAATTTTATTCTTATGAAAATTAGATTCTAAATTAACTAAACTTATGTCTCTAGCTAATTCCTAACCCCGAAACCCTCTCTACCAAAATTACTTCTAAATAGAGCATTCCAAGATCACATTAAGCACTTAGATCTGGCTATTAGGTTGCCTTAATCTAAAAGTATTCATTACTTAACCTCTTAGCATACTCAATCTCTTCTAATTACACTTATCTATTCACTGTAGGAATTGCATCTCTACAATAAACTCAAACATTATCATAGATTGAATTTTAACTAATAAAAATCACCCCTTGAACATAGGGTTCAATAATGATTTAATGAGTAAATTAAAAGAAAGACATGAAAACTAAAATGAAAAGAAAATAATGATAAAGGAGCCCTTTTGTAATTTTAACAACTAATGCTTAAGGGCTCTCTACCTGTCTCTCTCTATCTATATATCTCTTTAACCTTGGGCCTAAATATCTATTTATAAGAGGTAAACCTAAGATTACAATGAAAATCTAACAAAAATAGAAGATTTAAAAATCATTGTATCTTCACACTTGAAGTATATGACCATGGTTGATGGGCATGTTCTTGCTTTCATATGAAAACTTCAAATTTCAAAAGGAATTCACAATGACAGGATCATGGGTAAGGACTACGGGTGTGGTCCTCAATTGTGATCTCTTCTAGGCTTTGTTTCTTGCACAAAACTCCTCCACTTTGCTTCTTAATCCATGCTTTTGCTTCGTATGAGCTTGAAATTGCAGAAAGTATCTTAAAAACTTTATGAAACGTTCCTTAAGTCCTTGAAAATAATAAATAAGTAAATTAAGCTCAAAATATTAGAAAATTAATAAGAATACAATCTAAATCAATGTAAAATGCCTATAGAAAATATATGCTAATTTCATGTCATTAATTTCCTTTTCATACATTGTTCTATATTTTACCATTTTTACCCTTTTTAGAATTAGTCTTAGGAATATCTTATGCCTTATTTGTAATTTACCCTTTCTTGTCTTTTCTTACATCATATAACCCTAGTGAGGCCGTATATAAGCCTCATTTGCTTTTACACAAACATCATCTTTTGACTAATATTTTATGGAAAATTTCCTTCCTTTAGAACACTCTTCTCAACTATGCTCTTATCTAGCTCTTTTAACAAGAGTTAGTGGTGAGCAACCCTAACCCTCTCATTTGTATGTAACATTGAGAGGAAGTATTAGGCCATAGTGAGCTCATAGTGCATCATATCCTCAGGTTGCTCATAGGATTGCTAGTGTTATTTGTTTTATTTTCTCCTGTTTAGTTTGTTGTGATGTTTCTCCATGTGTTCTAACCTTGGACATGCATCAGCTTTATTAGTATCAAAGCATGGTTACAACAAAAGAGTATGTGAAGTTGTGGTGAAGTTCTTGTTTATGTCTACTATTCGTGGTTGTTATGTCTCGTCTGTAGTTGCTATATTATTGCCTATGAGCATATGATGAGTTTAAGTGAGTGGTTAAGTGATTAGAGTTGTTATGTTTGTCGTAAAGTGGTAGTGAGTCAAGAAGTGGTGGTTGTGAGGTTATCGAAAGAGGAAGAATGACTATTTAGCATTAGTTGTTATAGTGTTCTATTCTTCTATGTTTTTTACTGTGAAAATAGAACAACTTTAGCTTTCTCTATTATGAAGCATTATGTGGATATTGGAGTACTAGGGCATATCTAATAGTATTCTAGGTAGTAGTAGAGTGAGTTTTGTTGAGTAGATTGTTCAAGGTAGGGCTTTGAAGTGCACTTTATGTGATTCTTGAAGTTGTTTTAGTTAAAGAAGTAGCATTTGCTAGTAACAATGTTAGATTACATTGTTTGGCACAATTGGAGACGATGAAAGTGGAACTGCTGATGGTCAAGGTCGATAAGGGAGTTACTTCCTGAGGTCAATTGATGATAAGCTTGATCACCTCACTAACTCAGTTGAGAGCTTAGAAAAGTTATATTTAAACTATCCAATTTCCTAAAACTGCCCACTAATTAACAATGATCAACACACAAGCCATACGAACAGCAGCAACCTTGGACCAATGCCGTACGACAGTCATCCTCTGCACGCAATGCAGCAAACAACACAATCTCGATGACGAATTCCGCACAATTGAATCCACGTAAAGGTAAGCTGAATCAGGTTTCGTCTGTGTTTGTTTGTTCCTTTAAATTTCCTATTTATTATATTATTATATTTTATTACAATCTTAGGTAATTTAGTATAGTTATTATATGATAGTTCTTTAGCATGTAGATATAAAGACATATGCATATTAGATAAGGGATTGTTATGATTAATTTTTATTATGTATATTATTATTTATTAGTTAATGTAATACATGACATATGTATATGTTAGTTTAAGAGTTCTAGTATTATTTCTTATATAACAATATTATATGGAATTATTTTTTTATTATAGGAATTGTTAGGATTGGTAGGTAGATATTGGTTATTTTTGTCAGGATTGGTTATTCTTATTAGGATTTGATCTTGTTTAAGGATTTGTCACATAGAAAGTTATTTTTCTTTAAATAAAAATTAATAAAAGGCCCTTTTAAAAAAAAAATAGGATTGTTAGAGTATTTTTTTTTTTAAATAACAATACTTAAGAGTTAGGACCCCTTTAGATTTTTTTGAAAATAAACCGAATAAACTAAAAACGTAAACTCAGGCAGTTTTTTTTTTCAAAATTAAAATCAATCAACACATTAAATTTTTTGGAAAAAACTACGATCGTCTAATCTTGGCTAGCGAGTACATAGGTACCTTCGGGGCGACGATAAAATATATAGAAACTTAGGTTCTTTTTTTTTTCTTTTAATTATTTATTTATTTATTTTTTAAATATTATAATTGGAAGAATAATCCTACTTTCAGTAAATAGATAGTGATATCCATTAGGGTTTGATAGGTTAGCCCCCGAACTCGGAACCCTCTAATTCTTCATTCAAATTGAAATCAAAGATCGGTAACCAAATCGTAATCAATCTACCCAATTGATTATGGTTTCTTTCCTTTTTCCTGACTCTGGTCAGGTAGCAACTTCAAAAATTATTTTCAATAAAAAACTGGAATTTCTCAATCTCTTTAGTCGAGGATTAATATTAAATGGGTTAAGGTTTAGTATTAATCAAGAAATGAGAAATTAATTTTAAAAAGAAAACCAAAAAATCAAGCTCAACAATAGACTTACTCAACGAAGGTTAGAAATGAAAGAGATTGAAGAGGTTGACAAGAAGATTAGGGAAGATGAAGAGGAGTATTATGAAATGGAAAAGCGAGGGCACCAAGCTCTTCGAAGACTTAGCAATGTCAAAGTCTAGATTTCAACCTCTATAAGTAGTGAAGATGCGGATGAATATTTAGATTGAGAAAAGAAGGTTGAAAGGGTACTCGATTACTATGGGTATGCCATAGAAGTGAAGGTCCAACTTATAACTTAAGTTCTCTAGTTATACTACTATGTTGTAGAAGAATTTGAATGTGGCCAAGTCTAAGATGGCCAATGAAGTGTGCAAACTTAGGAAGATATGAAGAGGTTATTAAGAGTTTGATTTATCCCTAAGTCATACTTACAAGATACCTTTGCCAAGTTACAAGAACTTCATCAAGGAAACCAATTTGTTGATGACTATGTCAAGGAGTTCCAAATATTAATGATTTGAGCTGATGTAGATGAACTTAAAGCCTGTATAGTATCTTGATTAATTTCTAGACTCAGGTATGAGATTCGTAATGTTGTAGAAATATAGAGTTTATATAGATTAGAAGAAGCCATTAAGATTGTTCTAAAGGTTGAGAAACAAAGAGGAAATTCCTACTTTCGATCTAGTCCTCATCGAACTAGTCAGCTAAAGTAAAGAAAGTCGACTCGACTAAATGAGACACAAGATTGACCTGTTGAAGGTCTAGTTGACTCAAAAACCTAACTTGGCAACAAGCCAAGTGAAAGAAGGCTGAAGAAAGGTTAGTGCTTTAGTCGAAAGAGTAAGGTAAAGTGTTTAAGTTATAGACATACAGCTACTCAGTGTCCTAACTAACATATTATGGTCTCATATGGTGATGAAGTAGATAGCACAAATGAGAGTGAGCTTAAGAAAGAAGGAAAGGAGGCTAAACGAGCCAATGTAGAAAGTGAAGAGGAGACTTATGTCTATGCAAACTAAGGTGAAGTAATGACCTTTGTCTTAAGGCAAGTGTTGAACTCAATGTTGAGCTCCGAAGAAGACTAGTAAGAGAATCCATTCCATACTAAGTGTACGATCAAGGGACAACTGTACACAATCATAATAGATGATGGAAGTTGTTTGAATGTAATTTTTTATTCCCTCGTACAGAAGCTAAGTCTATGGACCTCTATGCATCTCTAACCCTACAAGTTGCATTAGTTGCATGACAATGGTACTTAACACATAACCGAACAGGTGACAATGTCGTTCTTTATTAGGAATGTTTATAAGGATGAAGTAGTTTGTGATATCGTTCCTATGGGCGCTTCATACTTACTATTAGGTAGATTGTGGTTATTTAATTGACTTGTTATACATGAATGTTATAAGAACACTTATTCTATCACTAAGGATGGTAAGAAGATTATGCTGCAATCCATGACCTCGAATCAAGTGAATTAAGTCTATAATCAACTCACCTGATCTAGTAAGAAGAAAGCCTTAGTAATGAGCTATCGAGAACTCTGAATTGTTCAGAAGGCTGAACAACCTATGTTTTTGTTGATCCAAAGGTTAATGGAGTTGAAAGACATAGTCGATAAACCCAAGGAGGTCAAGAGATTGATTGATGAGTTCTCTAACATGTTCCTAAAAGAGCTGCTTAAGGGACTACCTCTAATATGAAGCTTTGAGCATTATATTGATTTGCAACCTGATGTCACCCTACAAAAGAGACCTACCTATAGGATGAACCCTAAATAGGCTACCGAATTGACAAAGCAAGTGGACGAACTTGTAGAACGAGGATATGTGAGGGAGAGCACGAGCTCACTTATTGTGCCTACCTTACATGTCTTGAAGAAGGATGATTCATGGTGCATGTGCATCAATAGCCAAGTTATCAACTGTAGCACTATTAAGTACATGTATCTTTTACCAATGCCCGACAACATATTAGACAAGCTTCGAGGTGCCAGTGTGTTTTCGAAGATTAATCTACAAAGTTGCTATCATAAATTTCGCATGAAACTTAGTAATGAGTAGAAGATTGTATTGAAGACAAGGCATGGTCCCTATAAGTGGTTAGTTATGCCATTCAGACTTACTAATGCGTTGAGCACATTTATGAGGCTCATGAACCACATGATATGCCTCCTATTAAAAAAATATGTGGTCGTGTATTTCGATGACATCCTTCTTTACAATGCTGACCTAAAGGACCACATAGAACATCTTTGTGCTATTTTTAACATTCTCCATACCAAAAGACTATTCAAAAATCTGAAAGAGTGCACCTTTAACCACCACAAAGTTGTCTCCTTTGGGTATGTAGTGTCAAGCGATGGAATCCAAGTAGGCGAAGAGAAGATTGAAGCTATCTTGGAGTAGCCAACATTGAAGAATGTCACTAAAGTTTAAAGCTTTCATGGTCTTACTTCTTTTTACCTAAGATTCATCAAGAACTTTAGTATTATTCCTACCTCCTTAATTGAGCTAACAAAAAAGAGTGATGAATTCCATTGGAATGACTGTGCTAAGAAGAGCTTTAAGGAGATTAAGGAGAAACTGACCATTGCTTTTGTCTTAGCTCTACTAAATTTTGATAAACCTTTCAAACTGGAGTGTGGTGCTTCAAGTGTCAACATCGATGTAGTCCTAATGCAAGAGTGTCAACCTATTTCTTACCACAATGAGAAATTTAGTGGTGTGACACGTCTCCAGGATCGAACACATGAAGGAGCACTACAATGTAAATGAATTAAAAGGAAACAAAAGAAAAGCTAGCAAAGTCCGAGTAGCTACCAACTGGATACGACATACCAATTGATCTTACTCGGCCTACAATCCACTAGATATGACTCACCAATCCGAGCTAAGTCACTCGCTACTACTTCTTGCTAAAGGGAATAGATAAAAGTTGAAGGGTAATGAGAACATTAAGGTTGCTTAAAGGAAAACTTAAATAATATTTTGATTATCAAGATTGATTGTTTACGTATATTTAGTAGGAGTTTATATACCCATCCTACTAGAGTTACTTTACATGTATGAAAAGATAAAAGGGTATTTTACAAATAAGATACATAAAAACATGATAAAAAGGGTAAAAAGGACAAAGAATATCCTGTATAGAAAAGTAAAGAATCCTCCTGGAATACTGTGCCTAATGATACATGTCACATGGTGGCTGGTCGTCCTAAATTATAATACAAATTGGAAGAAATGAAGAAAAGAGGGAGTTTGCAATTAGGAGCTAACCTGATCTCAATCAACCATTCACTATAGAGTAATCAACTTAAGCTAGGGTCAAATGTCAATAGTCGGCATGGTCACCTCATGAGTTCAACTCGAAGAGTCTTGGCATTATCTGTTCAGATATTTTGTCATGGTACAATTGTTTGGCAGGATCAACATAGGTGATGGCTTGGTAGTCAAGTCAGCAAAGGAAGGAAATATAGACGTTAGGATAGGAATTCTCATCTTAGATGGGGCTTCAAACTAGTATTCTTCGAGTGAGTCCTTAAAGTCCTCTAGCCCAGTTACATGTAGTCGGTTCGAAGGGCTGATTCCTATCATTTTCTTAGGGGTTGGAAAGATTTGTCCTCAAATCTAAAATGGTCTTTAGTTCCTATTCTTCCAGGGTAAGTATGGGAATTAGGTTAGACATATTGAAAATGGAAGAAACACCAAAGTTGTCAAGCAACTTAATTTGGTAGGCATCACGGTTGATCTTCTTCAAAATCTTGAATGGACCATCAGATTGGGGAGATAACTTGTTTTGTCTCAAGTGTAGAAATTGTTCTCAGATGAGGTAAATCCATACTAAGTCTCTTAGCTTAAAAGTAACAATTCGGTAGCCTAGACTAACAATCTCTTGTTATCTTAAATTGAATTTGGCAATCTTTCTTGTCACAATCTGGTGTAACTCTTACAATTCTTAGGCTTGATCGACTTCGAATTGACTTTCTTCAATAGTTACGAAGTTATTTATCAGGTCTAGCGGGATAATAAGGTTAAGGTTATAGGCGACTTCAAATGGGGTTTGTCCATTAGTGCTATGAATGATTCAATTGTATGCGAAAAACACAATCGATAGATACAGATCCTAATCCTAATCCTTCAAGTACTTTCACACAACAGCTCTAAATAAATTGCCTAGCATCTTATTCACCACTTTAGTTTGGTCATCAATCTAAGGGTGCTACTAAAGTTGAATACAAGTTTAGTTCCAAGTCTTCTCTAAAGAGTCTTCCAAAAATAGGTCAAAAATTTTATGTCTTGATCTAAAATAATAGTCTTTAGCACTCCATATAGTCAGACAACTTCCTACAAAAACCAATCAGCAATATATAAAGTATTGTTAGTTCAATGGCATGAGATGAAATGTGCCATTTTGTTAAAGTAGTCCACTATAACAAAGTTAGAATCTTTTCCCCTAGATGTCTAGGGTAACCCTAAGATAAAGTCTATGCTAAGGTTAGCCTAAGGTAAGGTTAGCGTTGGCAAGGGCATATACTCTTCATGGGTGATAGGAATCAAGCCCCTAGACCAATCACTCATAGCCGAGTTATAAGACTCCAAGGACTTGTACGAAGAATACTAACTCAAAACCAAAGCTAAGATGGGGATCCTTATGCCGAACCGATCTCCTGCCGACCTATCTATCAAATTCTCACATGTGTCAGACATGCTCCTACTTAGCAACAAAGTCTTATTCCAAAAGATAGCCTAGGACTAGCCCAATCGAGCTCCTAAACTGACTATAGGCGTCTAACTCCAATTCAGCTGACTTCCCCACTAGACCAATTGGCTCTCGACCTTATCTAAATTAGGTTGGCCCCTAACTGCAACGCTTTCCTACTTCTACTTACTTTGTATCATATTCCTAACATCCAATTAGCAAGCGATACGTGTCTTATAACACAATATTTCAAAATGATTCTTTCTTTTCTATACTAAATATTCTTTGTCTTTTTTGCCCCTTTTAGTATGTTTTATGTAACCTAATTGTAGAATACCCTTTAGTCTTTTCATACATGTAAAGTAACCCTAGTAGGTAAGTATATAAACCCCCACTTTCTTATATGCAAACACTGACTAGTCAATACAGAATTATTGACATTGAGTAACCTTAGTGTTCTTATTATCATTTAGCTCTTATTTATTCCTTTTAACAAGGAGAAATAGCGAGTGACCCTTCAGTTCGAACTGGTGTGTCATATTTGACGGATTGTAGGTCGAGTAAGATCAAGTGGTATGTTATGTCCATTCGATAGCTACCCAAACTTTGCTAGCTTTTTCCTTATTTGTTTTCAGTTTGCTTCGTTGTGATGCTTCATTGTGATGTCCAACCTTAGAGATGTATCAGCTTTGCTAATATCAAAGCACGATTCCATGACAGAGTGTGTAAAGTTACAATGAAGTTTGGGTTTACCTTACTGTTAGTAGCTACTGTGTTTCTTCCATAACTGCTACAGTATATTTATGTGTAAGTGTAGTTTCATTATTACTCTATTTCTCATTATGAAAACAAAGCGAGTTTGCTACTATTCTGTTCATGTGATTATTGGGTAATAAAGTTGTTAGTGATTTATTAATCTATCCAAAAAGTATTGTACCATGTTAAATTTGAGTGTTCAGGTTGTTATTGATGATTAGAGTAGTGGTGCTCAAATTAGTTATGGTCATAATGGTAGTAATACCCCAGGATCGGTTGATGAAAAACTTAATAGATTGACCAACCTTATTAAGAGTCTAGCCATAACAATGCAAGTTAACAAACAACAAGCCCATGGTATACAGCACCATAACTCACTAGGAAATGCCCTTGAGAGACACCATAGCCAAGGCAATCGAACCAATTGCCTAGTTTAATCACAATGAGCTAGAGGAGTATCAGACCTAGCTACCAAATGAAGACTGGAGTTGGAGGAGATTGAGGAAGATGATGATGAGTTGGATATTGAAGAGTTTAGGGAGGAAGAAGAAGAAGCTGACTATTACTAAGCATAAGGATGAGGATGCCAAGTCCTTCGAGGGTTAGACATTGTCAAGATTCAAATCCTGCTCTTTAGTGGAAGTAGAGATACAGATGAATACTTGAGTGGAAAGAGAAGGTTGAGAAAGTGTTTGAACGTTATGGGTATACGGATGCTATCAAAGTCTAACTTGATGCACTAGAGTTTACTGGGTATACCATTATGTGGTGGAAAAATCTGAATGTAATTAAAACAAGAGATGGAAGGCGAAGTGTTAAAACCCAGGATAAGATGAAAAGGTTGTTAAGAGGTAAATTTATACCCAAGACCTACCTACAAGATACATTTTCGAAGTTGCAAAAGCTTCGCTAAGGAAGCTGATCTGTTGATGACTATGTTAGAGAGTTCCAGATACTTATGATCTGGGCTGACATGGAAGAACTCAAGGCCTACACGATATTGAGGTTCATATCTGGACTCCGAGATGAAATTCACCACATTATGGAGCTACAGAGGTTTTATACCTTAGAAGAGGCGATAAAGATAACGTAAAGGGTCGAAAACTAGAGGAGAAGTGCTCCAAGCCAACCTAGGCCTACATTCTCCCGACTCCTACTTCTATGCCGACCTATTCAAGCAAAGCCAACAGGCCATACAGGGCTAAGGATAAGCATGACCAATCTAATGACAGCCGAGCAAACCAGCATGGCCGAGCCAATCAACCATGTCAAGCCGAGGTTAGGCTGACCCTAAGGATATATGAGAAAAGGATGACCTTCGGACGGAAGACCAATGAGGTGAAATGCTTTAAATGCTTGGCCTTCGGGCATATGGCTATTGAGTGTCTAAACCGATGCATTATGGTGCTCCAAGGAGATGTAGTGGACAACATCGACAAGAATGAGCCTAAGAAAGAAGAAGATGTTGAAAAATCCGAAGCTAAAGACAAAGAGGAGACCTGTATCTATGCCAAATAACCCTAATCCTAAGATGAGTACTGAGTTCCTTACCGAACTCTAAGGATGACTAGCGGGAGAATCTATTCCGTACCAAGTGCACTGTCAAAGGCCAATTGTACATGATCATTATGGATGAGGAAAGTTATACTAATGTCATTGTACAGTCCTTTGTGTAGAGGTTAGGTCTACCGACGACAAAGCATCCCTAACTTTACAAGCTACATTGGCTTCATGATAAGGGTGCTTTGCACATAACTGAACAAGTGACTATGCCATTCACTATTAGGAGTGTATATAGGGACAAAGTAGTGTGCAAATGTCATCCCCATGAGAGCTTCACATTTGCTACTTGGACAACCTTAGTTGTTTGACTGACGTGTTACTCATGATAGGTATAAGAACACCTATTCCTTTGTTAAGAATGGAAAGATGATTATGTTGCAACCCCTGACCCTGTCCCAAGTAAATGAAAACCACAATCAACTCATCCAAGCTAGTAAGAAGAAAGCCTTAGTGATGAGTCAAAGAAAGCTCTAAGCTACTGAAAAAGCTAAAGAACCTGTGTTCCTGATGATCAGAAGATTGTTGGAAATGAAAGATTTAGAGGATATCCCTGAAAAAATCCAAAGCTTACAAAATGAGTTTTCCGATCTATTCCCTAAAGAACTACCTAAACTCAAGTCCAAGGCATTAAGCACTATATTGATCATTAGCCAAGCACTACCCTAATAAATTGACCTACATATAGGATGAACCCTGAGTAGGTTGTCGAGCTAAAAAGATAGGTGGACGAACTCATAAAGTGAGGATATGTAAGGGAGAGCATAAGCCCTTATGTTGTACCAACTCTGCTCGTCCCTAATAAGGATGGAACATGGCGCATGTGCATCGACAATCGAGTAATCAACCAAATTATGGTCAAGGATAGATACCTAATGCCGAGGCTCAATGACATGTTAGATGAGCTTCATGCCACCAAGATATTTTCAAAGATTGATTTACAAAGTGGCTACTATCAAATTCACATAAGGCTGGGCGATGAATGGAAGACTATCTTCAAGACTAAGCATAGACTCTATGAATGGTTGATTATGCCGTTTGGACTTATTAATGTGCCAATCACATTCATAAGGTTGATAAACCATGTAATGTGCCCTCTAATTAGAAAATGTGTGGTCATGTACTTTGATGAAATATTGGTACACAATGCCAACTTAAATGACTATGTTCAACATCTCTGCGAAGTATTTGACATTTTGCAAACTGAGAAGTTATATGGGAATGTGAAGAAGTGTACATTTTGCCAGAAGGAGGTGATTTTCCTAGGGTTTATGGTGTCAAGGGAAGGACTCTAAGCAAATGAGGAGAAGATATAAGCTGTTCTTGAGTGGCCGACACCAAAGAATGTCAGTGAGGTTCGAAGCTTTCATGGCTTAGCTTTTTTCTATAGGCAATTTATCAAAAACTTTAGTACCACAGCCGCCCCCTTGACCAAGCTGATAAAGAAGAATCAAGGGTTCAAGTGGAACAATTGAGCTAAGCAAAGCTTAAGGAGATTAAGGAGAAGCTCACCTTAACGCATGTCCCTTCACTACTAGATTTTGACAAACACTTCGAATTAGAATGCGATGCATTAGGAGTGAGAATTGGCATTATCCTAGTGCAAGAATGACAATACGTCACTTACCATAGCGAAAAGCTTAATGGTCCTGCCTTGAACTATTCTATGTATGAGAAAGAGTTATACTCTCTTTACTAAGCCCTTATTATTTGGAAGCACTATTTGCTACCATGAGAGTTTGTTATTTATATGGGCCATGAGTCTCTAAAGCATCTAAGGAGTCAAAAAAAGCTTTCGAAGAGGCAAGCTAAGTGGTTAGAATTTATGGAAGGTTTCTTTTACGTCATTCAACATAAGAAGGGAAGCACAAGTGTGGTCACCAATGCTCTATCACGATAGCAAACCTTACTGATGATTTTGCATACCAAATTATTGGGATTCTCACTCATTACAGAGCAATACACTCATGATCCTCATTTCGGCCCTATCTTAGAATAGTGTAGGGATGGAATTGCTGTCAAGGGATATTATCTTAAGGAAGGCTATCTATTTAAAGATTGAAGGTTGTACATACTAAACTATTCTACGTGTAAGCTATTGATCAAAGAAGCTCATAGCGGCAAATTATTAGGTTATTTTGGGAAGACTAAGAAAGCCAATCTGTTAAGGGAGAACTTTTACTAGCTAGGTTTAGCCAAGGATGTCCATAAGGTAATTAGTAGTTGTTAAGTATGTAAACGAGCTAAAGGGAAGAGGGAACCCCATGAAGAATACATGCCACTGCCAACACCGACCTTACCTTAGGCCGACCTCAACATAAACTTTGTCCTAGGGTTACCCCAAATATCTAAAGGCAAAGATTCTATCTTTGTTGTAGTAAACCACTTCAATAGGATACCACACTTCATTCCATACCATTAGACTAATGATGCTTTATACATTGCTAATTTGTTTTTGTAAGAGGTTGTCCGACTACAAGAGGTATCAAAAACTATTGTCTCAGATCAAGATACAAAATTTTTGAGCTATTTTTTTAAGGCTCTTTAGAGAAGACTTGGAACTAAACTCTTATTCAGCTCCGATAGCTACCCTCAAACTAATGGCTAGACTAAAGTGATAAATAGGATGCTAGGCAATCTACTCAGAGTTCTCATGGAAAAGAACTTGAGGGATTAGGATCTATGCCTACCAGTTATAGAGTTTGCATAAAACTGAACTGTCCATAACACGGTTATATCTATTGCCTTAACCCTACTATTCCCTTGGATATGATCGGCACTCCAGCAGCTACTGAAGAGAGTCAATCCAAAGTTGACCAAGCCCAAGAACCGCATGAACTACACCAATCTGTAACCAAGAAGATAACTAAATTCAATTAGAGCACGAAATTGGTAGCCAAGGCCGCCGAACTGTTTCTTTCCACCTAAGAGACTTAGTATGGATATATCTCGGCCGAGAACAATTCCTACACTTGAGACAAAACAAGCTATCTCCTTGAACTGATGGTCTATTCAAAGTCCTGAAGAAGATCAACTACAAAGCTTACCAGATCGAGTTGGCTAATGACTATGGTGTTTCTTCCACCTTCAACGTGTTCGATTTGATCCCACACCAACTAGCAGAAGAAGAACTTGCGTACACCTTGATAGAACAAGTAGAAGCTATGCCAGATTTTAGGGCAAATCTTTCTAACCCCCAAGCAGATGATAAGAATTAAGCCCCTTGACCAATCACTCGTAACCGAGTTAAAGGACTCTAAGGACTCGCACGGAGAATACTAGCTCGAAACCAAAGTCGAGATGGGGATCCCTATGCCAAACTGACCTCCTTCCAACCTATCTATCAAATCCTTACACGTATCAAACATAATCTTGCCCAACAACGATGTCTTATTCCAGAAGACAACCCAAGACTAGCCAAGCCAAGCTCCTAAATCGACCACAAGCGTCTAAATCTAATTTAGTAGACTTCCTTACCAGACTAATTAGCTCTCGACCTGATCCAAATCAAGTCAACCCCTGACCGTAACATTTTCCTACTTCCGCTTACTTTGTATCATATTCCTAACATCTAGCCGCCAAGCGACACATGTCTTATGACACAATATTCCAAAATAATTCTTTCTTTTCCGTATTGAATATTCTTTATCTCTTTTGCCCCTTTTAGTATGTTTTATGTAACCTGATTATAAAATACCCTTTAGTCTTTTCATACATGTAAAATAACCCTAGTGAATGGGCATATAAACCCCCACTTTCTTGTATGTAGACATCAACTAATCAATACAGAATTATTCACGTTAAGTAACCTTAGTGTTCTCATTATCATTCAACTCTTATCTATTCTCTTTACCAAGGAGTAGTGGCGAGTGACCCTTCAGTTCGGACTGGTGTGTCATATCCGACAGATTGTAGGTCGAATAAGATCGAATGGTGCGTTATATCCATTGGTAGCTGCTCGAACTTTGCTAGCTTTTTCCCTATTTGTTTTCAGGTTGCTTTGTTATGGTAATTCTCCGTATGTCCGACCCTAAAGACACATTAATGGGGCCCCCTTTTTCCCTTAGCTTGCTTGCACACCTTGCAACTTCCCACTACCTCATGGACATCCTTTGCCAAACTAAGCTAGTAAAAGTTTTCCTTCAACAAATTTGCTATTTTAGTCTCTCCAAAATGACTAGATAATCCACTACAGGAAGCTTCCCTAACCAACAACTTACGTGTGGAATAGTTAGGTATGCACAACCTTTAGTCCTTGAATAGATAGTCATCCCTAAGATAATATCCTCCATCAACAACTCCTTCTCGGTACTGCTCTAGAATAAGACCAAAATGACGATCCTGAGCACACTGCTCAATGATAAGTGAGAATCCTAGCAACTGCATCTGCAAAGTGGTAGTAAGGTTTTCCGACACAATAGAGCATTATCAACCACATTGGCGCTTCCTTTCTTGTGTCGGATCATGTAGGAGAAACCTTCTATAAACTCTAACCACTTGGCTTGCCTCTTCAATAGTTTGTTCTAGCTCCTAAGATGCTTCAGTGGCTCATGGTCAATGTAAATAACAAACTCTCATGGCAGGTAATAGTGTTGCTAGATAATAAGAGCTTGAAAAAGAGAGTACAACTCTTTCTTATATACAGATAGTTCAGGGTAGCATCACTAAGCTTCTCACTATGGTAAGTGATGGGTCATCATTCTTGCATCAAGACAACGCCTATTCCAATGTCTGACGCATCACATTCCAATTCAAAGAGCTTGTCAAAATTTAGAAATGATAGACCAAGGGTAAAGGTGAGCTTCTCTTTGATCTCTCTGAAGCTCTATTCAGCTTGGTCGCTCTATCTGAACCCATTACTCTTCTTTGTCAACTCGATCAAGAGGGCAGCTATGGTGCTAAAGTTTTTAATAAATCGCCTATAAAAAGAAGCTAGTCTATGAAAACTTTGAACTTCAGTGACATTCTTCGGTGTCTGCTACTCCAAAACAACTGGGATCATTTCCTCATCTGCTCAAATTCCTTCCCCCGATACTACATACTCAAGAAAAACCGCTTCACTCTAATAGAACATGCACTTCTTCAAGTTCCTAAATAGCTTCTTGGCTTGTAATATTTCAAAAATAGCTTGAAGATGTTGAACATGATTGTCTTGGTTAGCACTATACATTAGTAAATCATCAAAGTACACAACCACACATCGTTCGATCAAGGGGTGCATCACATGGTTCATAAGCCCCATAAATGTGCTTGGCACATTGGTAAGTTCAAACAACATAACCAACCATTCGAAAAGATTATGCCTAGTCTTGAAGGCAATCTTCCACTCATCTCCTGGTCTCATGCGAATTTGGTGATAGCCACTTCACAAATCAATCTTAAAAAATAATTTGGCGACATGAAGCTCATCCAACATATCATCGAGCCTTGGTATTAGGTATTTGTACTTGACAGTGATACGATCAATTGCTCAATTGTCAATGCACATATGCTATGAACCATCTTTCTTTGAGACAAGTAGAGCTGGTACAGCATAAGGGCTCATGCTCTCCCTTACATATCCCCACTCTATGAGCTCATCCATCTGTCTTTTTAGCTTAGCAACCTACTTAGGGTACATTCTATATGCAAGTCATTTCGATAAGGTGGTGCCTAATTGCAAATCAATACAATACTCAATGCCTCAGACTAGGGGTAGTCCTTTTAGTAGTTCTTCAAGGAACAGATCAAAAAACTCATCAATCAACCTCTGAATTTCATCTAGAATATTGTTCTAATCTCTCATCTCCAATAATCTTATAATCAATAAAAACATAAGTTCTTTGGCGTTCTTAGCAACTTGAGGTTCTCTTTAGCTCATCACTAGAGCCTTCCTCTTATTTGCTTGAGTGAATTGATTATGGGTCTCATTTACTTGAGTTAACTTCATAGGTTGCAACACAATCTTCTTTCCATCCATAACAAAGGCATATGTGTTCTTGTACCCATCGTGAGTAACTCATTGGTTAAACAAAGGTTACCCAAGTAATAGATGTAAAGCTCCCATGAGGATAACATCGCATACTACTTCATCCTCATATACCCTCCTAACATTGAATTGTATAGTCACCTATTCAGTCAAGTGCAAAGCACTCTTATCGTGAAGCCAGTGTAGCTTATAAGGTTAAGGATGCTTAGAGGTCAGTAAACCTAACCTCTGTACAAAAGGCTGTGCAATTACATTAGTATAATTTCCTCCATCTACTATGATGGTGCACAACTATCCTTTGATGGTATACTTAGTATAAAATAAATTTTCCCTTTGATCTTCCTCAGTGTTTGGTAGGGAACTTAGTATTTGTCTTGGTACTAAGGTTATTACTTCTCCATGGTCAATATAGACAAAGCTCTCCTCTTCCTCCTCAGCTTCAGTATTTCCAACATCCTTCTCTTCCTCAAGTTCACTTCCGTTAATGCTATCCGCTATATTTCCTTAGAGCACCATGATACGTAAGTTTGGGCGCTCAACAGCCATGTATCCAAAGTCTAAACATTTGAAGTACTTCACCTTACATGTCTTCTATCCAAAGGTCTAACCTCTTTCATATGTCCTCTAGGTCAATCTGGTCTCAATTTGACTCAACTGACCTAAGAGTGTTACTACAACATACCTTAAGGTTGTTGCCTATTAACTTACATTAGTGAGTTTGTAAAGTTTGTCATCAACTAACTTAAGAGTGTTACTACCATTTTGATTGTGACCAAGTTGAGCACCACTACTCTAGTCTCTAATAATACCTTGAACACTTAATTTTGACATGGTACAATACTTTTCGAATAGGACTAACAACACAATACATAACAAAACAATGCTACCTTACTACCCAAAACTTTTATTAATACACTAACAACTTTAACAACCAATAATCACTCAAACCAAACAAGAAAGAACTTACTCTATTTTCTTAGTGAAAAAGAGAGTAAGAACAAAGTAACAATGGAACCATACTTACCAACATACAAATCTTCACTACATAGCTTACAACTCCAAACTAACTCTACATGAACACACTAAAGGAGCTATAGAAGGAACATAGCAGCCACAAACAACAAATACAAACCAAAACTTCACTGTAACTTCACACACTCCTTCTTAGAACCATGTTTTGATACCAATGAAGTTGATGCATCTTTAGGGTCGAACATATAGAGAAGCACCATAATATAAGCGAATTGAAAGGAAACAAAAGAGAAACTATCAAAATCTAAACAACTACCAACTGGATATGATGCACCAATTGATCCTATTCGGCCTACAATCCGCCAGATATGACTCACCAATCTGAACTATAGGGTCATTGACCACTACTCCTTGCTAAAGATAATAGATAAGAGTTGAAGGGTAATTAAAATACTAGGGTTACTCAAAGGAAAACTTGAATAATATTATGATTATCAAGATTGATTATCTACGTACATTTAATAGGAGTTTATATACCAATCCTACTAAGGTTACTTTACATGTATGAAAAGATAAAAGAATATTTTACAAATAGGATACTTTACAAATAGGATACATAAAACATGCTAAAAATGATAAAAGAGACAAAGAATATATCCTATACAAAAAAGTAAGGAATCCCCCTGGAATGCCGTACCAAATGACATATGTCACATGGTGGCTGGTCATCTTGAATTGTAGTACAAATTAAAAGAAATGAAGAAAAGAGGGACCTTGTAATCAGGGCTAACCTGATCTGGATTAGGTCAAATCTTGGTCAGCCATTTGTTATAGAGTAATCAACTTTAACTAGGGTTGGACGACAATAGTCGACATGGTCAACTTAGGAGTTCAACTTGGACAATCTTAGGGCTATCTATTCGAATATTCTATCATGGAAAAGCTATTCTGCAAGACCGATGCAAGTGACAGCTCAATAGTTAGGTCAATAGAGGAAGGAAACATAAAGGTCGGGATAGGAATTCTCGTCTTGGATGGGGCTTCGAACTAATATTTTTCGAGTAAGTCCCTAGAGTCCTTTAGCTTGGCTATGTGTAATCAGTCTAAGGGGCTGATTCCTATCATGGTGCTACCCTGAATTACTTCATGCATAGGAGACAGTTGTACTCTCTCTTCTAAGCTCTTACAATATGGTAGCATTACTTACTACCTCGAAAGTTTATCATCTATATAGACTACGAGTCCTTAAAGTACCTTACAAGCCAGAATAAGCTCTTAAAGAGACAAGCTAAGTGGCTCAAGTTTATAGAAGGTTTTTCCTATGTGATTAAGCACAAGAAGAGTAGTGCTAATAAGGTCATTAACGCTCTATCATCTTGGCAAGTTTTGCTAACCACCGTACAAACAAAGTTTTTGGATTCTCCCTTATTACCGAACAGTATGCTCAAGACCCGTACTTTGGTCCTATCATTGAGAGGTGCTGAAAAGGAGTTGTTGTTAAAGGATATTACATAAATGATGGATATTTATTTAAGGAAAGAAGGCTATGTATACTAAGAAATTCCACAAGCGAGCTATTGGTTAGGGAAGCTCACAATGGTAGGTTATCTAAGCACTTTCATAAGGCCAAAATAGCTAACCTTCTAAAGAAAAACTTCTACTTGCTTGGTATGGCTAAGGATGTCCACAAGGTCATCAATAGTTGTAACGTTTGCAAGAAGGTGAAGGGAAAAAGAGAGCCCCGTGGAGAGTATATGCCTTTGCCAATAACAACCTCACCTTAAGCCAACCTCAGCATAGTCTTTGTCCTCAAGGTTACCTTGGATATCCAAAGGACAAGACTTAATTCTCATAATAGTAGATCACTTCAGCAAAATGGCACACTTCATCCCGTGCCACCAAATTAATAATGCTTTATATATTGTTGATTTGTTTTTGTAGGAGATTGTCTACCTACATGGAGTTACAAAGTCCATCATATCAAATTAGGATACAAAATTTGTGAGCTACTTCTAAAAGACCTTATGGAAGAGGCCTAACACCAAACTTACGTTCATTTCTCGTAGCCATCTTCAAATTGATGGCTAAATGGAAGTAATGAATAGGATGTTAGGATCTTTACTCTAAGCTATTTTAGGCAAGAATTTAGGAGATTAAGATCTATGCTTTCCCATCATAGAATACGCTTATAATCGAACTATCCATAATACCACTAGAAAGAGCCCCTTTGAAGTCGTATATGGCTTTAACCCAACCATCCCACTTGACTTGGTTAGTACCCCCACAACTCTTGAAGAAAGCCAATTCAGAGTCAATCAAGCCTAAGGACTATATGAATTACACTAACATGTCGCCAAGAAGATCACCAAGTTCAATGAACGACAACATGAGATCATAAGTCATGGTCACTAAGCTATTTTTTTCAACTTAGGTGACCTTCTATGGATACACCTCAATTAAGAAAGGTTCACACATTTGCGAAAAAACAAGTTATATTCCCAAGTTGATGTTCCATTTAGGGTGTTGAAGAAAATCAACCGCAATGCCTACTAGATCAAACTACCTAAGGACTATGATGTCTCTTCCACTTTCAATGTATCCAACCCGATCTCCTACTAACCAAACAAGTTATGTCCCCAGGCTAATGGTCCATTTAGGGTGTTGAAGAAGATCAACCACAGTGCCTATAAGATAAAACTTCCTAAGGACTATGGAATCAACACCTACTAGATAGAACTACTTAAGGACTATGGCGTCTCTTCTACTTTCAATGTATCTAACCTAATCCCCTACTAATCAAACGAAGGAGAAGCAGTACCTATGGATTATGGAATCTCTTCCACTTTCAACGTATCTAACCCGATCCCCCACTAACCAAACAAGTTATCTCCTCGAGCTAATGGTCCATTTAAGGTATTGAAGAAGATCAACTGCAATGTCTACTAGATTAAACTACCTAAGGACTATGGCATCTCTTCAACTTTCAACATATCTAACCTAATCCCCAACTAACCAAAGGAAGGAGAAGTAGTACCTAACAACTATGGTGTCTCTTTCACTTTCAACGCATCTAACCCAATCCCCCACTAACTAGACAAAGGAGAAGCACTACTAAGAGAAGAACATATCAAAGAGGACTTCGTAGATTTGAGGGTAAATCCTTTTGATCCTTAAGAAGACAATAGGAATCAATCCCACTACTTAATCACCAAGAGTTGAGCTTGGGGACTCTATGGACTCACCCGTCACATCCTAGCTCAAGAACCACTAATGGAAGAAGTCTTTATCTCTTTTTAAAGTTTGCTACACTTCTAATACCTTGAATACCAAACATTGATCTTAACCAGAACAACCCTAAGATGGAGACTTCCAAGTAGATAGCCATCATGCTGACCCCCAAGCTAACCAACTCTACTGTTAGACTTGATTTGACCCCTACCGAGCATAATACCTAAGCTCCAACTTGATCCACTTTAGGTCCACTAGTCCATTAAGTTCTCTCCCATCCTATGCCAAGCTATCTTCCTTTAATGTTAAGCTAATTCAGTTGTCAAAGACTTAATCATCATAAGGATAATGGAGCAAACTTGATTTCTCTCCACTATCAAGATCCCTAATTTCCAGCTAACATGCGCCTATTGGCACAACATTCCAAAATAATTCCCTTTTTGTACATTGTACTATATTTTACCATTTTTACCCTTTTTAGCATTAGTCTTAGGAACCTCTTATGCCTTCTTTGTAATTTACCCTTTCTTGTCTTTTATTACATCATGTAAACCTAAAGAAGCTGTATAAAAACCTCATTTGCTTACAAACAGACATCATCGCTTAACTATTATTAAATGCAAAATTTCCTTCTTTAAGAACACTCTTCTCAACTTAGCTCTTATCTAGTAGAGTTAGTAGCAAGCAAGCCTAACCCCCTCATTCATATGTAACATCAAGTGGAAGAATTAGGCTGTTGCAAGCTCATAGTGCATTATATCCTCAAGTTGCTCACGAGATTACTATTGTTGTTTGTTTATTTTCTCCTATTTGGTTCATTATGGTGTTTCTCCATGTATTCTAACCTTAGAGGTGCATCAAAAGAATAAGTTCTATATGTGTTTAAGCAATTCCATTTTAGAGTAAAAAAAGAAATAGATAGACAGTTGAAATGTTTTGAAGTAGATAATAGTGGTGGATATAGTAGTCCCTTTGGGGACTATTGCAAAATCGATTGTATTAAACTTGAAAAGACAATGCTAAAAACCCCATAATAGTATAGCATTGTAGATAAGATATATAAAGGCCATTTAAGTAATTAAGCTTTTAACCCAATTTAATGCCATGGACTAATATATCAAGTTAGTGATAAAGCCTACGAAGTCAACCCAATTAGGAATGTTTTAAGGAGATTTGTCTTAGTAGGCTCAAAACAGGGAATGCTAAACTGGATTTTTTGCTCGCAACCTTGATTGATTATTGAGCACACAAAAAGTAGACTCAGAAACAACCTTTCTAAGCTAATTTAGGTTTCATTTGGCCATATTGGACCTTAAAGAGGCTTAAGTGTGCTTCATCTTCATTTAAAGACAAAATAGGCTTCTTTTAATTATCATAAGCCCTAAGCCCATGAAAGCTAAAGGAAGGGATAAGCTTCAATGATAATGATTAATCTCAACCATCCAACAAATAAAATTAACCTCCAAATTCTACAAATAAAAGTTTTTCTCATTTGATCCATTTAAAATATTGGCAAGCTTAAATTAAACACTAGAGCTTTACTGAAATCACTCCTCAAAAGATCAAACTAGGCAATTTATCAAAAATAGTCCAAGAATGATCAAGAACACTAAGTTTGATCCATTGTCACATGCGGGCACTATAGATACCTAGTTTTCCCATTTTTCTTCCTACACCTCTTCTTAACGATATTCCTCTATGTGCCATCATTTCAAAACGTCTCTTAGGTCAACTAGTACACCCATTGCACGTGATGGACCAACTATAGCAACCTTACCACTCATTATTTAGCTACTCTACTAAGAATGAAAAGACTTAACGAAATGGCTCCTACATTTGATGCATCTCTAGGGTCAAACACACGAAGGAGCACCATAATGTAAGTGAACTAAAAGGAAACACAAGAAAAGCTTGCAAAGTCCAAGCAGCTACCAACTAGATATGATGCACCAATTGATCCTACTCGACCTACAATCCATCAGATATGACCCACTGGTTTGAACTATAAGGTCACTTGCCACTACTCTTTACTAAAGAAAATAGATAAGAGTTGAAGGGTAATAAGAACACTAGGGTTGCTCAAAGGAAAACTTGAATAATATCCCAATTTTCAAGATTGATTTTCTACGTACATTTAGTGGAGGTTTATATACCCATCCCACTAAGGTTACTTTATAGGTATAAAAAAACAAAAGGGTATTTTACAAATTGGATATATAAAACATGCTAAAAAGGGTAGAAGAGACAAAAAATATCTTATACAAAAAAGTAAAGAATCCTCTTGGAATGTCATGCCAGAAGGCACGTATCACATGGTAGCTAATCATCCTAAATTATAATATAAATTAGAAGAAATGAAGAAAAGAGGGAGTTTGTAGTCATGGCTAACCTGATCTAGATCAAGTCAAAGTTTAGTTAGCCATTTGCTGTAAAGTAATCAACGTAAGTTGGGGTTAGATGTCAGTAGTTGGCATGGTTAGATTAGGAGTTCAGCTCAAACAGTCTTAGGGCTGTCTATTCGGATATTCTATCATTGTACAACTATTTGGTAGGACTGGCGTAGGTGACGGCCTGGTAGTTAAGTCAGCAAAGGAAGGAAATATAGAGGTTAAGATAGGAATCCTCATCTTAGATGGGGCTTCGAATGAGTATTCTCTAAGTGTGTCCCTAGAGTACTCTAGCTCAACTACATGTAATTAGTCTAAGGGACTAATTCCTATCACATACACAAGGGGGGTGGAAATGACGACAAGTCTAGGAACATGAGAACTAATACAAAAGGGTTGAGCAAACCCAAGTAACATAAGAAATTGTCACACCAACCGTTGTGCAAGCATTAGAAGTCGTACAAGCACTTAGGGCTACAGAGGCACATGTGACAATGTAAACGCCTAGGACGCTACACTCACATCCTATTGATGATTCACCTGTAGTGCATGCCATATAGAAAAATACTTGTATGATGAACCATCTCTTTACCACTTTTATGTAGTTCCCACAAGGCATGGTAGCTTTAGTTGTAGTTGCTGGACATTTGTATATTACCTGGTATGACTCTACCAACATGGCAAAGGCAACCATTGCTTCTATAAATGTTGTTGCATTACCTAGGGTAAACCTACAAGCACCTACTACTATAGTTGCATCTGTTAATGCATTGTCTAAGGTAGTTGTACCTGAACTAGGCATACAAGTCCCAAGATCTACACCTCCTGCTATTGCCTCGAAAAATGCTTAACATCATAAACAAGCTGACTCAGTCACCATAGAAGGTGAAAAGGGGCAACAAGAGGACCCTATGCACCTACTACAACACTTGACATAAACTCGCTGAACACCTATGGTTAAGAAAATAAGGGCCTACCTCAAAGGATCCTCCCCTTGAGGTGCAACCTGCAATTGCTAATGACAGGCATGGTTGCACCCCTTAACCTTGTATCAATACTCTAAGCAACAGCTAATCCTTTACCTACTACTTTGTCCTATGTAACCATGGAAGACATGGAGGAATACATATAACAAATATAAGTAGCACCTTTCACCATTGTTCTCAATTTGAAATTTCCACATCCCTAAAGGGGTGTAGACAAGTCTTACCTAAAGGACTATATCTGTCCTAAGTTCATCTAGTTTAATGGAAAGTACAGAAATGCAAAGGAACATCTCCTTAAGTTTTCTAAGACACTCGATGCCTACAATCTCGATGATGACCTCAAGTTGAAAGAGTTCTCGAAGTCATTAATTGAAAAGGTGTATAAATGGTACGTTAACCTAACCTTAAGCTCTATAGATTCACAAGGAACAATATGTAGAATATTCATCAAAAAATTCCTTAAAACTCAAGAACAAGTAACTATTATAGATAAGGGATGCATCAAGTAGCATCCAAAAGAGGACTTTATGAATTCATTGAGCATTTTAAGGAATACTCACTGGACATCTAGGATATATGCAATGACAAAGAGCTAGTTAAGACCTGTATCTAAGGGATGTTTACAGAATACTCCATACATCTCAGGAATTTATCTCAAGTCCTTATCCACACTAGTAGAAAACTAGCTAAGGACTAATAACTCCATCACCAAGCAAAGAGTTGACCTTGGTAAGAAGCATAGCCATCCGTAAGTGTTGCGTAAGGAGGAAACTATAAAGGAAACAAAAAAGCTAAGAGGGATGATTATGCGAAAGTCTCGCTTTTTCTAAGTCCAATGAATAAAGTGCATGCTATCCTTGACTAATGGCTTAAGGATGGAGTGATTAGGTTGCTAAGAGTTGAAAGAGAACCCATAGAACAAGAAAAGAATGATGCCAAATTCTGTCACTTTCATAGATCAGTCAGCTACCCAATAGAGAATGCTAGACTTTGAGAAGGATCTTCAATGAAAAGGTTTAAAGTGGTGAACTTGAGTTGAATAACAATAATGATACACGAAGGAACTCACTTTCAACAAACAACAATCAAGGGACTAATAATGTAATCTCCTATGATTCAACAACCTCCCAAGAAGCTGACCAACTTTAAGCCAATGCGCCAAAGAATGTATTACAAGAAGATGCTCCGGTGACAAAGGAAAGGATAGCAAAACAAGCTAGAGCAACCATGTCATGATTTGGGCTTCTCATACTAATGTCAAGAGCTTCTTCAATCTCCTCAAATTTGACAAGAAATCTAGGTTTACAATAACAGATGCTCTAGTAGAGATTTCTAAACAACGATACAAGCAATGCAGTGTAGTGCAACCAATTCACAAGATGACAAGGGCTTACAAGAATGTGATTATTTTCATCAATGATGACATATGTATGGGAAGCCCAAATCACAATCGCCTATTATATGTAGAAAGCGAGCTCAACAGCCATCATATTAGATGAACTTTCATTGACAACGGACCTTCACTGAATATCATACCATTGTCAATTTTTAAGGCTACAAAGCTTGACATGAGGAGATTGGTGAAATAACCAATTTATATATGTTGCTTTAATGATGTCCCTAAAAAGACGTTAAGGATCCTTAATGTATATTTCAAGGTGGGATCAAGGAGCAACTAAGTTTCGTGTCCTCAATGCTTTGGTTTCCTATCATTTGTTGATAAAAAGGAAATGGATCCATGAGTATAATCATGCTCCCTCAACAATACATCAGTGCATTAAGGGAAATCAGAAGGAGAAAGATATCTTTATCCCTACTACTAGGAGCCTCATTAAATATGGAGAATCTTACCTCACCAAGGCAAAGCATTTCAATGAATACACTAGTAAAGGGGAAACGGTAATTACCATGCCCACTAGCAACCCCTTACTAGAATGGGAAGAAATGCAAGAACAGGAGGACAAAAAGAGGAAGACATCCCCCACTCATGAAGGCCAAAAGAATAGATGGAGGGGCAATAAATCCGTAAAGATTGAAAGTTACACCCAAGCATATATTTGTATTACATAGCACTTATGATGGTTTATGGGGTCTGAGGCAGCGTTTGCATCCTCTCCTGACCCCATGAATCTACAAGAAGCCTAACTTACCCTTCCCTAACTAGCACATAACCACAACCCCCAAAATAACTACAAGACCAAGTAAACCATAAGTAGAAGAAATTAAGGAGTTGAACTTGGTAGCTCTAAGAGAAACCCTAAAGCCCATTTTTATTAGCAACTGCCTAGTAAAGAAAATCAAGGATCCCTTAATGGATTTGGTTAAGGAGTTTAAAGATGCATTTTCATGGACATATGATGACATACTAGGTCTGAACCCTAATTTACTAATGCATCAGTTAAACATCACATTAGGAGTTAAGCCCATAAAGCAGCACCAGTGTATGTTTAACTCAAAAGTTGAGGTGTAAAGATTAAAGCTAAAATTTACAAACTTCTACAAGTTGTCTTTATCAAGCCAATTAAGCACACAACTTGGGTAGTCAACGTTGTAACAATTAAAAAGAAGAATGGCCAAATACATGTTTGTATCGATTTTTATGACTTGACCAAGCCTTGTCCTAAGAATGAATTCTTACTCCTAAACATCAATATGCTAGTTGATGTAAAAGCTAGATATGAACTTTTCTCTTTTATTGATGAGTTTAGTGGACACAATCAGATTAAGATGACATTAGGAGATGTCAAGTGCATAGCCTGTCGGGTGTCTTTCGATAGTTTCTACTATATTGTGATGCCATTTAGATTAAAAAATGCAGGAGCTACCTACCAAAGGGCAATGACTACGATCTTCTATATGATCCATGACCTTATGGAAGACTGCAAAGGGCATTATCATAAAGTCATGGCGGGCATCTAATCATCTATACCATTTGAAGAGAGTTTTTGAACAATGATGTATGTACAAGCTAAGAATGAACCCTTTAAAGTACATCCCCAATGTTTCATTTAGGAAGTTCCTTAGATTTGTGGTGAATTGAAAATAGATTGACATTGATCCATCCAAAGTTTAATCAAACAATCCATGCTGTCCCCTAAAAATTAAAGGGAATTGAAGGGATCTATAGGTAAGGTTTCCTATATACGACAATGTACTTGTCGAAATCTCTTTCTCATTACATCAAACAATAAAGAAGGGAACATTGTTTGAAAGGGGTCCAATGCAAAAGGAGATGGTACGTGAAATTTTGAAATAAGTATGGATATCGATTATACTAGATCGATTAAGTAATAAAAGTTGGGTGGAGTATCGTTCCCATAAGGATAAAATAAAATACTATATCAATATCAATTCTACTATTACTCAAGCACTCAAAAAATGTTAAATAAAACTAAACTAAATTACTAAAACTAATGAAGACTAAGGAAATGGAATAAAACAATCATGAAGAGAATTTCTATAGATTCAATCAATAATAAGAGGGAAAACTAAATCCACCATGATATATCAATTGTAATGTAACTAAATTATAATTATAATTAGCTACTTGGCTCTTCTTGTGAATTTACTAAATTACTTCATTTCCCTTCCAAGTCCTAAAATTCTTTTATAGGTTAATAATCTATTTCATCTACTAAATCATCAAATTAAATTCCTAAATTTCTCTAGTCAATTTACCATGGATTTAAAAATACAATTACTTATCTTCCAATATAATTAACTAGTGTCTTAAATTAATCTCTCTTAAGTTTCCTCAGCTGGAAATTAAAAGAACACCGCAATAAGCCCCAAATGAAAATTCAATTTAATTTAAGATAGTTACAATTTTCTAATTTCACTAACTTAATTAAACATGAATCTTGATAATATATAAAATAGCTTCCACTTCAAAAACACATTATATAATCACATGCTTTAGGACTTAAACACAAGATTATAGTATGAAGTCACAAGAACAATTAGCAATTAGACTTCATTAGTCTTCCATACAAAACAATTTAGCAAATGATTGAATTAAAGAAACACACAATAAAATAGAAACATACCATAAAAATATTTCTTATTGAAAAGTTGATATTTTCAAAATAAAGTAAGTACAAAATCATCCAAAAGAAGTTGAATAATTGAAAGCTCGATGAAACGTAAAATTTCTCCAAATGTGTTCCTTCGTGTGGAACTCCTAAATTTCTCCTCCGACAGTGGAATGGAATGATAGTAGAACATACCCTTTTTCTCCTCATGCGGCTCCAATTATGAGGGAGATTCTATTGTTTCGTTTTTATTTTCTATTGGATCAGTCGTAACTTTTATCTTATTATTAATTTAAATTTAAATTATTAAATTCATACTTTATTTAACGATTAAAATTTAAAAGAATATAAATTAAAAAAAAAAAAGAAAAAAATTATCTGTCGAAGTCAAAAATAAAGACGGTTAGAGCCTGTATTTTCCAATTCTGTGCGACTTCGGAATTTCCCCACGTTCTGGCCTCTTGCCTGTCTCTTGGTCAGGCTTGTGAACTTTTCTTCCCTCTCCGAAAATGTCTCTTCATTTCCCCTTGAAAGGCCACGATTATAACTGTAGCTTAAACTGTTGTTTCTGGACGGTGAATTGCATATAGAAAAGGCTGGGGGACTTATCCAATGTTGGGGGCCTTTAGTGCACCAATTTAACCCATGATCCCATGCGCTGATTGTAGTTCCTAAAGGAGAAGATAATTTGGTGCTGTGGAACTACGTTGACCCATATTCATTTTACTCTTCCAGGCGTGTATTGTAATTGCCTAAAGGAGCTTCCAATCATGTGAGCTGGGTCCACTATAACCCATATTCCATTTGACTGTTCCTGGACGTGAAAATGGAAAATAAATTCCATGCTGGTGCTTAAACATGTCATCTTAAATGATATATTGGACCATATAGCATAGCTTGTCTTAGGTTTCCTATTGAATATTTTTGTACTTATAATGGATTGTGTATACACATTTTTCTTATTAAAATTATAAAAAATATACACATGCGTATAGTATAATGTTGAATAAAAATATATAAATTTTATAAGTTATCAAGAGGCATTCCAAAGAATCAAGAGAATATTAAGTTCTCTATATACCATGGGGATATCACTCAAATGAGCGCCAATAATTCTATCTCTAATGTCTATAGATAAATCCATTAGGGTCTTACTGATGTAGGAAGTAGGGAGTGTTGAGCATCTAATATGCTATTTGAGTCGAACTCTTCAAGGCAATGAAGTTAAATACCCAGCACATAAGAAGCACTACCTCATGTTGGTCTTTGGTACTTAGACATTGCAAGACTACTTTCCAGCACAAAACATTATCTTGATGACAAGACTTGACCCCATCAAGTATTTGTCGTCTCAACCTATGTCATCAAGACAAATGGCCAAGTAGGCATTACTTCTTAGAAAATTTGACATTATTATATCACCTCCAAATGTAATCAAATTGTAAGCATTGGCTAAACTTTTAGCCCAATTTCTCGATACCAATGATGAGAAAATTCTAGAAAGCAACCATCAAGATTTCCATGACTCTTTCATGATAGAAATGAGGGGGGAATAGTCATTACAGTTTGATGGATTATCTGAAAATACTGGATGGAGAGCTAAAGTTGCATTGATATCTCTAAATGGCTAGGTGATATGCTTCAACTTACTTTACTTTTTATAACAAAAGCGTATTTTTACTAGTAAGTGCATTATGTCACATATGTAGTAATAATACTAATAAGAATCAAGTTGAATCCATAAGGAGTGGTGTCTACTTTTTATTAGTATTTGTTTTGTCTAAATCTAAGTAATTAAAATAAAAGATTTATTAAATAATTAAATTCTAAAAAAAAACTAAATTAACAAATAGAATAAATTGGGATATTTGGCATCTTTAAATATTCAATTGCTACCAGATAATCAAAATACCAATTATGATACAAAATTACCCTTAACAAGTTTAGTTTCAAAATAATTAGGCACTTGGTAGTCCTTCTCGCAAAGCGAATACTTACGATCAACCAATTTATCCTTTTTATCGCTAGACAAGATAAACTAAATTAATCATTTCTTATTCCTAAACCTTAAATGAATTGAAAGCATATATTATGTCTCTTTAATCCATATTATCCAGTTCACAATAAATAATTAAAAAAAGTTTCACTACTTAATCCTATATAACATATATTCCTACAAATTCAAAATACTCATTGTCATGATTAAGAAATTAAAGAATTTAAACAATATGTTACGCCCCGAAGTCGCAGAGTCGCAACAATCCTGCTATGTAAACCATTTTATGATAGTAACTGGCCTCACAGTGCTTACCATAGACATTATCTACACAAGGCGTCAACGACTCCTCACTTTGAAGTAAACAGTTCGAATAACAGTTATACTACAATTATGATACATATTACAAATTTCTAATAACATAAATAATTATAAGTAAGTCCACAGAGCTTCCTAGGAAGTTTTACATGAACACAACAGTTTATTAATGTACATAATAACTATCAATCTTTCATCTTTAACTACAAGGTCACTCTAGTTACACATTATACTAAGTAACTTGATCCTCATACCCCTAGCTTCAAAGGACTAATCTCTGGGTAATTTTAGGGTGGCATAGTACTCGAAGTATTCAGAAATCAGAACCTGCAAAAGGATTTATAAGGGTATGAGCAACTACAGCTTAGTAAGTTGAATTGGAGACTCATGAATGCATACAAGCACAAACAGGGTTATCAAACAATTATTTTCATGCAACGCAACAATCAAGTGTCATTGCACAACGTAGTCCGGTCTGTTGTGAAATCAGAGAAATTTCACCCGCTCTAATCTGGGTTGAGGAGTTTCATGTTATGCAGCAGCTCACAACCAAACTCAGGCTTGTGCAATGGAGACTTCGCTCCTCCTACGACTATCTTCGAACCATTGACTTCACCCTCGCCACGACCTTCTCTCCTATCACTTAGTTCGACTAAGGACGAAGAAGGGACCATTTTGCAATCCTGCGCTATCCCTTTCAAAGGGGTCGGTATTTAGTTGGAGAATCCTATGATCCCCTAACGAGTTGCAATGCATGACATTTTTGGTTATTAGAGTCGACTAGGATTAAATTCCGTTTAGGGTGTTCAAACAATTTCATACCAATTCAATCAGTCACAAATCACTCACAATGCAAGTTTCAACATGAATTTAGATACATCAAACACATGCGTAAACTACTTATAATCACAATCATATACAAACTTAAGTCTCCGAGTACTACGAAACTAATACTCTATTACAATAAGCAATAACCCAACTTACTTGGAACTGCTCGATCGCTCGATCCCTTAATTGCAAGCTGATGTGTCTCTAGGTATCCTATAATACAAATAGGTCTTTTTAGTACTTATAATTTATGGTTTCATATTCTAAGCTATATTTTAACTCATTTTTTCGTGTATACCCATTACATCCTAATGATTCGTTGTACTCTATTTCGGTGTTCGAATCCTAAATGAGATTTTAAATTTTGATTCCTAAGCTTTAAATAAGCTCGAATCCTAATGTGAAATTAATCACATTAAGCTTGTGTGTCCAAATATCCTATTGGGTCGTATTTTTGGTATTCTAAACTATTCGGTATACGCTAACCCTAATTGAGGTATTGGATTTATTCCCGATGTGTGAAAATCTTACATTTTGAAACATTTACTTAAAATTAAATGTTATTTCAGATTTATTATTTTTCTGATTTCTATTATAATATTATCTAAATAACCCTAATTTTTTTAGATTTATTAATTTACAATTTCACATATTACTAATTTCTTATATTAATTACCTAATTTCCTAAATTAACCTTACTTAATACTCCAAAGGCTAGGATTAGGGTTCCACATCAGAGATTAACATCCCTAAACATCTAATTAATGTCTAAATCAGTAATTAACATCTTAATCACCTAATTAACCCCAAATCACCCAATTTTTCCATCATTTTAGGGCTAAAAATTAACTTAAAAATTTTGAAAATAAATTTTTTTAAAAAATGGCTTCATAGCACTGTTCTACATCATATGAGTATCCTACAAAAAAAAATTGAGCTCCAAACTACACTCCTAAGCCTATTTATTTTCCGTTTTAATCATGCTCGGTTTTGAACAATTTGTTAAGGATCCTATATTTTCAGACGTAATTAAACTAAATAAATATTTTTCCCTAAATCTACATATATTAAAACCTCAGAATAACAAGTTTCATAATTTTCTAGGCAAAATAACTAATTTTACAAAATTATTCAAAAACCGGGGTAAATAAGGGATTAACCGGTTCGAAGCTTTCTGGCCGTTCAAACCCGGTCCAAGGTTGTCAGCCGGCCCAGACGGTGGGTCTAGTGTAGGGTGGTGGTGATGGTTCGGTCCCAGGTGGTGGTGAGAGGTGAGTTTGGTTCACTTGCCCAATTTGCACAATTTTCTTTTCTTTTTTTATTTTTTGAACTTTCTCTCAAATTTTTAGGTCTCACAATTTTTCTTAGATTTCTTACTGCCCAAATGAGTTCTGGAAATTTTTCCCCTATTTATAAACGATTTTTGTAATTATTATGTATTAATTTGACAAGACTTTGCCCATTATCCTTGATTTTTAGCTTTTATGTTGTCTAATTTTTATTGGTTGATTTTTCTTTTGTACATCCTGATATACCACAACCTGATTTGGATCATCTTATCCTCTTCTGATCTTTCCATAATTAATTTATAATTTTCTTTAATTATTTACTTAGTTTTTTGCCAATTTAGGTAATTTCGCGTATTTTTATCTACACGTAAATACATGTGGGGTACATGTGAACATTCCTAATTATTATTTTGGTCATTCTAAAATTTTTAGTATACATATAATCTATCTCTAGTAATTTATTAGTTATTAAATTACACTTTTCACCTTTTCGGTAATTAGCAATTATTATGCTTAAAATTTGAAAATTTTATAATCTCCTATTTTACTACTTATTTTCTTAAATTTAAGTTTACGGGGTCATTTTTACTAATATTCCTCTCAATAGTTTATAATTTGGGTTTAATCGGATCCTTTAACTGATCGCCTTAAACCTTGAGTTTTAAGTTCAATCCTACAGTTACTTGGCTTAGCTTTAGGGCTTACACAATAGGCATAATTCATTAACTAATAGTCTAAAAATCCAATAAGCAATATTAAATAAAGCACAAAGAGAAATAATTGATAAAACAATATCAAAATTAAGAATTTATTAAAAGCAATGAAACAACCTATATAGAGGTTCTAATCTTTGATTCAAAATCAAATATCGCTCTTATTATTCACTAATGTTAAAATCCTGAAAAGAAAATATAACTCTTTTTCTAAAACTGTAGACTAGTGAATGAAAAAAAAAATCTATTCTGTTCTTCTAATTCTATACTTATCTATTCTATTATAAGGCCTTCTATTTGCCTACAAGATACAATTGTATCTCTCTTGAATAACCTCAATTCTTTTCAATAATAATCTAAAATGAACACACCTTAGCACCATGGCCATGGTCTTTGTATGTAGTCTTTCTATGCCTCAATTATTACATATAATCAAAGATACAAGGCTTGGAAATTGATGGATACACAGCATGTTGTATAAATCATCATAAGTACATGGTTTATCATGGTAACACCACAACCATGGTATGTGTACATAAAGCTTGCCTATTTAATTTTTCTTTCCTTGCAATTTCACGTACCTTCACTATCACATATATATTTTTTAGTATTGTGCATTTTTCCTATAAAAAATATAAAGATATACAATTTAGTGTAATAAAAGTGCTAAAATAAAATATTAACAAATGAAGTACCAATTTACACTAAGATTACACTAAAAAGCCTTTAAAAGCAATATAGAATCTACCTATAAAATAAGCACAATTTAGCTTCATTAAATTCCTCTACACTTGAGCTTTTACTTGTTCTCAAACAAAATAAATAAAACAAAGAAAAAACTCTTGAGGACAAAAATTCATTGAAAGCTCAAATTACAAAATCAATAGTAAATATCACATACAAACTATTCAAGAACAAGAGCACATACTCTTTCATTAAAATTCAGCTTTTTTTCAAAATATCAAGATTCAAGGCTCCAACAACTTTTTTTCTTTTTATTCCATAGAATTTCACTCAATCATGTTTACATTCCCTTAAAACACAATGATACAATACATGTACTGGCTATAGAAACCATACTAGAATTCAACAATTAATCCATGTAAGTTCAAGTTAAACCCCATCATCTAAATAAAAATTAAACTAGAAATCAAAATAAACATATACTTAACTAAGAAAGAGTTATCCACATTTTTAAAACTAAAGGATATATACTCCCCCTTTTCACCTCTTTAGACACAATTTAGCTTTATCACTAAGAGATCCCATTTGCCTACAAATATGACTTTCAATACATGAATAACAAGGCTAAATATAAAGCCTTACTACTTAAACTCCTTTTCTGCTCAATAACTACGCACATCTCCTATATGTGTTAAGAGAGACTTAAACCTTATTATTAAATAAGGTAACGAGGATTTTGGGTTAAAAGAACTTACACTAACCCCCTATAAAGTAGCAGTCCAAACCTTAGTCGCCAAATTCCAATCAATAAGATATGAGCATGCCAAACAATCCACAAATAAATATGCTGATGCATTAGTAACATTAGCATCTAAAGTCTCGATGTGGGATACAAACATTAAATTGAGCATCCAAATCACTAAAAGGAGCATTCCCCACACCACCTTTCAATTAATTAAGGAAGATAAATAGTCTCAAGATGACCAATAAACTCCCATTATGACAGAATAAGCTAACCTTAAAGCAACCTCCAAGACCACATTGAAAAATTTCATCTGCATCCATAGCTCCTTATATTATAAGGGCTCCAAGGGCATTCTCGCTCATTGTATCTCTATGAAAGAGGCTCAATCAAAGCTCCAAGAGTTTCATGATACATGGTGTGGTAAGGAAGGGCCACCATTATATTGCCAAATCCCATGTGAAGGGTATTATTAGCCCTCAATGTCTAAAGATGTACCTTAATTACAAATTGAATGCTCAAAATGTTTCTTAATGCTTAATGAGGTAGAATGAAGTTTGCAATAGTCGCTGGAGACTGGCTACACCCGTACATTAGCTTCTTAAAGAATAGTATCCTCCCCACTAACAATAGTGATGTTAGAACAATCAAATAAAAAGTGAAGAAATACATATTGCAAGGTAACGAATTATACCAAATCTCTTATTCAAGACAACCTCTCATATGTATAGTGCCACCTGAGACAAAGTAATCCTATATAAACTCCACTATGGGGCCTATGGTGAATATCAAGACAGAAGGAAGTTGTACTACTAACTCTTAGATAAAGGGCATTATCAGTCAACCATGGAGACTAATGCCTTCAATTTTGTGAAATGGTGTATTCCATGTTAGCTCTACGGTAATGTAATCTATGCCCCAACTATACCCCTCGTAGTTATAATCTTTTTTTTTAGGGTCCTGATTTAGAAAATAAAAAAAAATTGAAAAATGATAAAAAGACAAAAAAAAGATAGAAAATTTTCATAAAAAGAGAAAAAAACTAAAAAAGAAAAAATTTTGAAAAGATTAATTAGATAAAATCTTAATTAAATAGTTGTTAAAGAAAAATAAAATTTGATACAATGACGTTAAATCTAATAAAATCTAGATTTGTAAGATTCAAATCTATTTTAAATCTTTATCAATTTAGATTATATTTTATTCGATTCAAAAGATTTATTTTCGAGTCTTATAAATAGAAGTTGCATAGCTCAAGCTAGGATTTCAATTCAACATCCGCTAAAAACACACTCAAGCCCACTCTTTAGACCAATTCTACAGTTGTGCATGTGACATGACTCAGGATCCGATCCGTTCTTTTCTGTCGGCTTTGTATACTTTGCCTTATAGATACATAATAATGGTTTTTAATTATTGTCTATAGTTTTATTTATTTTTTATTTCACTTAAAGTAATTTTTTTATTTATTTCACTATTTTTATACGTAATTATTTTTAAGACTTATACTAACTTCTTTATTTTCATCATGTTTTTAATTATTAATAGTTAGTTAGTATCAGTGTCAGTGTCTAGTGAATATGTGTTAGGTTAAATTTTAGTTAAATTTTTTTTTTTAGATTTCATATTTTCAAAATGACATTTTTATAAAATCTCATATTTTACAAAATCTTGTCATTTACGTATTGTATTAATTTAGAAAAATTACATTAGGAATGTTAGGATTTTCTAGATAAAAAAAATCATTTTGTCACTTATTTAGATTTTCACAAAATAAAAAAAAATATTTAATTAACATCTTTTCTTTGGTCGAACATTTTTTCCATAGTTTAGGTTTCTTTTCTATGGTTTAACATCTTTTTTATGGTTTAGACTTCTTTTTCATGGTTTAGACTTCTTTCATATAGTTAGGTTTCTTTTCCATGGTTTAAATATCTTTCCTACGGTTAAGCATCTTTTCTACAATTTAGGTAGCCTTTATAGTTAGGCTTTTTTTTATGATTTAGATATCTTTCCTATAGTTAGACATCTTTTCTATAATTAAGATATCTTTTATATAATTAGGCATCTTTTCTATGATTTAGATTTCTTTTATATAGTTAGACATTTTTTTCATGGTTTAGGCATATTTTCAATATAAAAGATTCATTATGTAGAATATTGCATATTTCATTAAAATTACATTTTTATCTCTTTAGGGTTTTTCTTAAAAATAAAAAATTTGTCACTTAGTTATTTTTTAAAAAATAAAAATCTTTATTTGGGACTTTTCAAAATTAGGTTTTTTTTTTTAATTAGGAATAAAAAATTAGGTTTCGAGGGATTTTTCTTAATAAAAATAAAATGGCTAATAAAAACATAAATTTGAATTATTATTTTTTTACAAAAAGAACTAACCCACTAAAGTTTTTAGAAAGGACTATGATCATCTAATCCGACTAGCAGGTACGTAGGTGTTAAGCCCTATTTTGATTTTCCTTAACTTAACCCATATTAAGTCTAGCTTACTTAACATAGATTACTCGACATAAAATTAAGGAAATGTTTTTTTTTTCTTTAAAAAATGTTTTTAAAAAAATATTGTGAAAAATTGGAGTCGCCAACTAGTTAAATTAGTAAAAAAAAAATGAAATTAGGGTTTTCAGGTGAAAAACGCTAATTTAGCCACTGATCTACGTATTTTCTAAGAAAATAAATTTTAGAAAAATAACCAGAAAAGCTAAGTTCGAGAGATAAGCTATTAAGACTAAGTAATCATGTAAAAATAAAAAAATTAATGGGCTTTATTTTTATATTTTTTAAAAAGAAATACTAAGATATGTAAAGATATACAAAATATGAATAAAATGAATTTTTTTATTATTTTTTTATTACGAATTTTAAGAGAAAGAAAAAAAGATTTTTTTTTTAGACAGCTACCCCAAATGTGCCTATGTACCCGCTAATTAGGATCAAACCAATATAATTCTTTTTTTCTAAAATATTTAGTGGGTTGATTTTTTTATTTTTGAAAATTGAGCCAAGTTTATGTTTTTTAACCAATTTATTTTTATTAAGAAAAATCATAAAAAAATAAGTTTTATTCCTAATTTAAAAAAAAAAAACCTAAGGACTTAATTTTTAATAGACTTCAAGTTAGTATTTTTTATTTTTTGAAAAACTAGCTACGTGACAAAATTTAAAAAAAAATACTAAAGCACTTAAATGAGGAAAATAAATAAATAAAAGATACAACTTTTATGAAATTATGCTAATATGCAATTATCATGAAAAATGTATCGTTTTATAAAAAAAAATACAGTTACTATTAACAATATGCCTAATCATGGAAAAGAAGTTTAAACTATAGAAAAGATACATAAACTATAAATGAGATACTTAACTATAGAAGATATATTCAAATCATAAAAAAGATACCTAACCATGGAAAAGAAACCTAAACCATGGAAAAAAACCAAGCCTAAACCATGAAAAAAAATTTTAACTATAGAAAAGATACCAATTAAAAATTATTTTATGAAAAACTAACTAAGTAATAAAATCTAGTTTTTATTGAAAATTCCTAACATGTCGAATTAAAAAAAATGCAAATCCAATGGAAACTATACAATCTTATCCTAATCTTCTAAGATATGCGACTTAGATATGAAATATACAAATTTTATCTTAAAGATACAAAATATGCTATTATATCTGAAATATGCAATTTTTCTAAAAAAGTGTAATTTTATCTAAAAAAATGCAATTTTTCTAAAATAAGTGATTTTTCTAAAAATATGATAACTTTAAAGATGCAGTTTTTGTAAAAAATGCAATATGCTAAAAAAGTTATTCTTGATGAATATGCAAATTATATATAAAATATTATTCTATGAGAATTAATACAAGGACCTGTAAGAAAAAGGAAAAAAAATAGTATGGCCTATCAACAGTTTAATGAAAGAACTAAGAAAAACTAAACTAAAAGAAAATAAAATAAACAAAAATAACAAAACTCATCTAATGAACTAGGGGACACAGGTTGGATTAGCTTATGCATGGCGTATAATTTAATGTTGGTATGTAGAAAAGTCAAATTGAGTTTACTATTTAAACTGTGCACATGTGTGGAACTGTAAATGGAATTGTGTGAATGATTGAGAGACAGTGAGTTGATTATGCTACAGTGTGTGCTATTGTTAGGTGAGGATGTGTATGAGATTGTAAGTGGTCAATGGAGCTAATGTAAGCGAGGTGTGTGTTAGTGAGGGTCGTAAATCTGATTATGAATGTAAGAGAGTGAATGTAGTGATGTGGAGTGATTATGTAGTGAATGTGTTGTGTTAGGCATTGTGAAAACATCCTCAAGTCCATCATTGAATTCTTATTTATAATACCCATAATTAAGTCTTTCATATCGAAAGATACAATAATAAACTCAGATACGGAAGATATGATTTAAATTTTCCAAAGATTTGACCTAACTTTTACAAACTCCATCTTAATTTAGGCTTTCTATTTTTCGGGCCCGATTCAGTTCAATTTGATTTAGCCCAATAATTCATTTAATAAATCTATGTTAGCCCAATATAAATTAAATAAAAAAATCTACTTTCTATCAAACTAAACTAAAATATTTTAATGAGGTTCAATCCTTTAACGTCTTAAAATTTATTAAATTAAACACTCATCATTATCTGTTTCGATTCTACTCGACTTAACTTAATACAATTTAACTCGACTTGACTCAATACAACTTGACACTTTATTTTTATTATTATTTTCAATTTTCGTTTTTTCATTTTTTTTCTTTTTCTTTTTCTTTAACCTAACTTAATAAAAATATTAAAATAAAATAGCAAAAATGAGGTGACTATAGTAGGCACCTCCAAGGCAACATTAAAATCTATATAAACTTAGGTTCTCTTTTATTCTTTTGATTTTTTATTTTTCTTAAAATATCAAGAAAGGAAAAATTTGAAAAATAAGCTTATTTTTAGAAAAATGATAGTGGTGCCTGTTAGAGTTTAATAGATTAGCCTCTGAATTTGGAACCCTCTAGTTTTTATCAAATTAAAATCAAAGATCAGTAGCTAAATCATATTTAATCCATCCAATTAATTATAATTTCTACTCTTTCTCGACTTTGGTAAAGTGGCAACTCTAAAAGTTTTTTTAAAGAAATCGAAATTTCTCAATTTCTATAGTCAAGGATTAATATTGAATAAGCCAGGATTTAGTATTAATCGGAAAGTGAGAAATCAGATGAAAATTAAGAAAATTGAAAATTTAAGCTCGACACTAGCAATAGAGTTTCATAGCTTGACAACCTCCTAGTAATTTCACACATGGGCATTTAATCTAATTAGACCTATAAATTCACCATCTAAGGGGTGTATATGGATATTGGTAGGCACCAAGTGTTTCACAAAGTGGGTGCAAGCCATCCTTCGAAGAAGGCGACTGAACCTATTGTAGCTACTTTCATAAAGCAAAATATCATTTATAGGTTTAGAATACCAAAGCACATATTGACAGACAATGGGATGCCATTCATCAATGTGTATGTCTAACAGTTATTGGAGTCTTATCACATCAACCACATTAAGTCCATGCCATATTACCTAAAAGGAAACGACTAAGCGAAAGCCATGAACAAAACTCTAATTAAAGTCCCCAATCAAATGGTGAATGACAACAAGAAGGAATGGCATGATAAGCTCTCTTTGGCACTATAGGCCTATCGTACATAAAAAAGAATACCTATGAGGGCAACACTTTTCTCATTAGTATATGGAGTGAAGGCTATAGTACCAATTGAAGTCCTTATACCATCAACACGATTGGCTCTAAATGCTGAATTAAAGCCTAACATACTTCATATGCTAGACTTAGAGGCACTAGAAAAGAGGCAAGACATGGTCAAACATAACTTCAGTAATTATCTTCGAAGGCTTAGTGTCACCTATGACAGCCTAGTTAGAAAGCACTCCTTTAAGCAAGGTGATATTGTCCTCTATATGACAAAGTACTTAAGGAAAGGTCTACCAAATCAAGAATTTACACCAAAATAGGAAGGTCCTTTCATAGTAGAAGAAGTCTAAGATAGTAGGTATTGTAAGTTACAGAATCCTAGAACTGATGCAATTACTACTGCCATTAATTTTCAATACATCCAAAAATTCCATTTGTAATCTTCTTTGAGGACCTAATGAAAATGTTGTAATTTCACATATCCTGTTTCTATTTCCTTGCTCTTTTTAATCTTGTTATTTTTATTTGCTAATCATGATATCAAAGCAATCTTAACTATTTAGATTGAAGCGATCCTATAGTAAGCTTGGTAGTCATGATGGCTTAATGCAAACTTTAAGGTTAAAGCAACCTCATCTGTAAAAGGTCAAAGTAACCTTCGCACTGTAGATGTAATCACTTAGTAGAGATCTCATCCCTATGTACATAATAGGTGCAATATCCTTCTACAACATTTGATCATGAGGTCAAAGTGACTCAAACTTAATTGTGTGGATTAAAGCAATCTCACATTAAGCTTAACAATTACAATGCCTTAATGCAAGTTCTATAGTTGAACCAAACTTATTTATGAAAGGTTAAAGCAACCTTCCTACAGTACCTATAGTTGCTTAGTAGAGGGTTTACCTCCTAAGCAAGCGACGAGCGCAATGCCCTTTTGTACCATACAAATCATGAGATTGAAGCCATCTCAACTATGATGGATCGAAGTAGTCCTATAGTAGTCTCAGCAGCTATAACGCCTTTGATTAATCTTAGAATTAAAGTAGCTCTAACTGCAAAAATACGAGTGATTTATATGTAATAGCCACTATCACTCATAAGAGCATCGTATGTGAATCATATTTTGAGCGGATTCAATGCTAAAGGTACCATGAGCCTTTAAAGCAACTTCCATAGATATGTTGCTTAACAACAAAGATGTTGGTCATCACTCAAGCATAAATAATAAATGAACACATGAAATCGTCAAGAGAGTCATAAAGCTAAGATAGTTAATCATCTAAATCATCAAATGGTATACTCATCAATTATCTTATGGGTTCCCAAAAGAAGAAGAAGAAGAAGAAGAAGAAAAAGGACTAGTATAAAAAAAGATTTCAAGGACCAAGATCTTATTCTACAATAGATTTAACATATATCTTTCTAATCATCTTATCTATGTCAACATCAAGGGCTTTAGCTTCATTTTCAAGTGTTGCTATCTCATCTTCAAAGTTTCAATTTTTTTCAACCTTCGCTAGATCCTTCAAAATAGGACAACAATCCGTAAACTTACAAGGCTTATCTACTACAGGTGCTAGGCTTAATACATAAAAAAACAATTGTTGTATACCATCATATGCATCCACAATTAACGTTAGGTCTGCCTTGGACAAGTCCTTCCATGGGAGATTTATGTGCATCATTGCTTTGCCCAACATCTTTAGGATTGTATGACACAAACATGATTAAGCAAATGCCACCTAAAATTTCCCATCAAATGCTCTAAAGATGGAATAAGATGAGGTGCTACATCAAACCCATGAAAATGTGATTTCTCCTCTAAATCTACATTAATCAATGCAATTGCTTCCCTATCGTAACAAGAAAGATCAACAACTAGGGGAGAAGACTAAACAATAGAAGTAAAAAAAGGAGGAATATAGGTGGAACTATCCTTTGGTGCAAAAAATCCTCATCATGAACAGCCATATGCAGCAAAGGATCGACATGAATCTCAACTTCTATATTTGATTTTGGATTTAGGACTTCAGCCCCAACAACTACAATAGTGTCAAACTCGTCGATACACCCATTTTTTACAACCATTTCATAACAATCAACCATATCATTTGAATCCACATCATCATCTACACAATCATAAGCCTCAAGAGACCTATTATAATCAATTAACTCTTAGTCATCATCCTCTTTACCCTATGGCATCAAATCTTTAGTCAAAAACCCCTCCTAACACTACGAGTGCTCTTAAACAACTACCTACCAAAAGATGAAAAATAATGTCTAAGGTTGAAAAGAAAGGTACTACTAAAGAAATAGATTCTTAAAAGAATAATCCTTACTCGTTGGATGCATGTCTTTTTCACACCACTTTGGTTAGTTAGCAATGGAGAAGGGTGCTTTGATGCTTTAACCCTTGTCTTAACTTATTTAGAAGGGCCTAACTCCTCATTAGCATGATTAGCATTCTTTGTGCTCTACAATCCTTTAGGCTTACTGGGCTTCAGAAGTCAAAGGTAGAACTCATCCCAATAAATAGTCACAATGACAATGGGACTTATGTAAGTCACATAATTAGACAACTCGACATCAATACGTAAAATTTAAAGCGATCGTGAAAGTTGTTTGATTAGGCTTGAATTTTATGTCGAAAATGTAAAAATTAGTAGAAGTAGCCCTATGAGTTTAAATTTAAGAAAATAAATAATTAAATATTATATTTAGAGAATATGCATACATTATTTGTTATTTATAGGAAACAAGTTCAAATAAATTAACAAATTGTTAGTCCTGTATAAGATATCAAGAGGGAGGGAAGAGGGTGAATTGATATTTTTAAACTTTTTAAAAACTTTTTTGATTAAGAAAAATACCCCTCTTAATAACTTAAATTGGTAAACAATGGTATTTTAATAATTCAATACACAATAATTAATAACGTTAATTAAAATAATAAAGAAGGAGAATATCAAGCTCAATATTTATAGAGCTTCAACTTTCTGTTTACTACTCTTTTCTAGCTCTACTGTTGGGGACCCAATCTACTTCATTGATGCCATTCCACTTGATCCACTATATCAAAATCACGAGAAGTTTATAAGAATTCGTCATACATGAACTTCACAACACTCTGGTCTGTATATCTAATTACTCTACAATCTAGGCTAATTATAGATCTATAGAATACAATCAAACTTCTCTCGATCCTCAAATAACAAATGATGTTTACAAAATACAAGTGAGGACAACAATACAAATCTTAAATAATTTCTCACTAAAATAAAAATGATGATTGATAAATAATTCTTTTTGATTTAACTTTCTAAAGTAGTATCTGAGAAACTTTTTGTACTCTTTCTGTAAACCCTACTTTTAGTGGGCTTAAGATTTGAATTAAGAGTACTTTCCAAACGTTCCCAAAGATCAACTAAACTAAAAACTTAAGTTTATATTTAGAAACGAATTAAATTTTTACAATTCAAAAGCCAATTGTCGATAAAACCCGAGCTTGAAGAACTATAAGCTCTAAAGTTACTTAAAACCCTAAACCTTAAAACCATTAAGGAATTTTAACCCTAAATAATTAATTGATAATTTAATTTGATTAATTTCATTCAACTTTAGAAAATTTCACAATTCTACAAAAATCAAATCATAAATTACAAAACAATGTAAAATAAAAACCCTAAAACAATTTTCTATAAGGTTATGCCCTTATCTTCATGTATAAGCCTTACACATAAATAAGTAGACCAACTAATCACCTTAGATAACTTATCAATTGAGAGTTAGAATCATATATCAATTGATAACTTATCAAAATCTAGTGATAAGACAATCTCCTTATCACCTCTTCACTTATACTATATATAGACAATTTTTCACAAGATTTCATAAGCTTAAATTTAATAAATGAGACAAGACCACTCCATGGCCTAAAAAGAATCTCAATGGCAGATTTAGACAAAGGAGAAAGGGGGGTCATGCTCTTGTCATTCAATCATCAATCACTTCCTCTTACACATCACTATTCACCCCTTAATGCTTACATCATCAAGAGTTGCAATTGTTGACTTTATATAAGCTACAAGACAATACTTTCAAAACATTTAAACACTCACTCTCTCTCCATTCAAACCGGCCACTCTCTCCATCATTTCCCTCACTTTCAATTTCACTTTCACATCTTCTTTCTCTCTTTTGAAACTAACATAAAAGGGAGAAACAACCTTACCCCATAAAATCAACTTTCCTTCCATTTTTGAAGCTTCACTCACGGCAACTTTTTCTCTTGTTCTTATGTTATTTTCTTCCACCATCTAAGACTTTCTAAGACCCTTAGAACCTTCTACAAACCCCATTCCAAAAGAACAAAAGATTCGAGTTCCAAAAGGTGGCAAAAAGGAGGAGGCAAAGTTAAAGGCTTAAGTGGAACCTTAGTGTACAACCACCAAACTTTGCTTTAAGGATGAGTAAGTATTTCTTGTGATATGTGGAGTAGTATTTATGTTAGGGGACTTTGATTTCTTGAAGATATAAGTAAGGTTTAAGTTGTTATAACACCAAAAATCGTTTTAAGAAACAAACCATGAAACCCTTACATAAAGTTAAAACATGAGCATGTAAAGTTAGTGTTTTGTAAAGACATTTGTTTAATGCTTTGAATGGAAGATTTTAAGCTAAGAAAATCTTGTAATAAGAACTTTAATGGAGCATGAGCATGCTGAACGTGAGGGTTCCATAGTCATTTGGACGTTGATTTTGTTTTCATTAAGTTAAACATGCTTAAATCTAGACATAAGTTAAGGAAAAATCCATCACATGAAGTTTTATGAAGAAACCAACTTTGTATGACATAAGCTATGATATGGGAGTTGTATTAAATATAAGATCTTCTATTTCTTTGCATGGAACATAAGTTAAGGAATCATCTTATGGAAGAAAAGTTAAGTTAAGATTTGTACACAAGTAGTTAAGTGCATAATCTACCACCTAAACTTAAGGAAATGATGAAACAAGTTGAAAAGCCAAATGAGGACCTCTTGGAACCATCATGAACAGATCTAGAACATGGGGAAAAAAAGCTCAAAAACATGATAAAAGTGAATGAACAAAGTGAAAAGATCAACCAAAGCAAGTATAGTAAGTATATAAAGCCTAAAACTCAAAACCTAGCCTAAAACTCTTAAAACGAGCATAAAACTCTTAAAACAAGCCTAGAACTCTACGTTAGGCCTTCAATGAAATTCTGACCAGTACCTTAAAGTGTCAAGAGAGGTTATTTTGAAGCCCATAAGAAATCCACCTAAGGCCCCATAAGCCTACCAAAGTCACTAACTTTAGTTTGAACTAAAAACAAGTCCATTTGACAACTTAAGCCCACTAAAGGGCCCAAGAAGTGGTTGTTAGCCTTAGGAATATAAATCAAAGTTGTAAATCTGATCTCAAGGAGTATTTTAAGCTTAAGATAAAATCTTAAGACCAAGCCCAAAGGATTCCTCAAGTTATCAAAAAGCCCATTTACCAAATAAGGCCCAAAAACACTCCAACGCATGAAGAACGCTACTGTTCTGACCCATGGATAGAATTGTTTACCTCATTTTGAAAATCTAACCTTAGCACATTAAAGTACACTCGAAAACGATGAAGATTGACTATAAGATCATAAAAATCGAATTTAAAATGACAAAGTTATAAGCGATTGAACTTTGAGTAAAAACCGGGAAAAATTACGAAAACTAGTCAAGGATATAACTTAAGGAAAATTTACTTAGTTTCTTAAGTTTGCTTCAATTCCTTATAAAAATTATTTCAATGACCAGGGGACACTGTTTACAGAGACGACTTGCCTCCGGATTACTTTAACTGACCCATATGGCAAAATGAGTAAATTCCCAATGACTTTTTACTTGATTGTGCTTGTAGAATAGATGCACCTAAACTTATATATATAAATTTGGATACTTGTGGGATATGGGAGATGCATGTGTATGAATTTGTAGATGAATGTGATGACTTGTTAATTATATTTAATAAGGAGAATTGTTTGCATTATATATACATGTGAATTGTATGGAATGAAATTGTCTGATCACCTGAAAATTAAGATAATCACTTATCTGATTAAGAAATCAAAATGAATTATGCATACCCCATATAGCATACGGATAACACCGACTTCCACTTCACGCAAAAGATGGGAGGGGACTAACAGGAATACGAGTTTCCTACAGGATTGGGCACTAGCTATACCATCATATTTATTGAGTCTTTGCCTTAAGCTGATGGGCTTACTAGGCGTTGGGAGATGCCAACCGTTGGCGAGGGGCCAAGTCTTATGGTTTTTGCTTAGAGCGTATGTTTGTGGACTGCGGAGGCTATCACACCGCTAGACTTGGGATTTTAAAAGATATGATTTGATTTTGGTAAAGTAAGTATATATATAGAGAGAGAGTTTGTTTTGGCACGAGCACGATAGTGCAAATGAAATAAAACCCAAGGTCTAGAACTCGGATTTTGGTTGAGGTCGGTTAATTATCTCCAAACCTCGACTTCAGGGGGCGTAATTCTGAGTCGTATGCAGTTCCTAGGTCACTGCATGCGTTGTTTAGCATATGATTATTCATGCATTCATATGATTGTTCATGCATTCATATGATTGTTCATATAATAAACTTTTGCTATGTGGTACTGACGAGAGCATTTATCTCACTAAGCGTAAGCTTACATCCCTATAGATTTTTGTTGATGTAGGAGAACCTCTTCGTCAATCCGGGCCGAGGCATGCCCGTGGTAAGTCTCATGTAGGGACGGGTTGGAGCGATCAGAGAGCGAAGAGGACATTTCGTAATAGATTATAGATATTTAGATACTTTTATGGTTTTGCACATAACTTAGATTTTAAGCAGTTCCATTATGAACTGCATTTGTTTGTAATATTGTTTTGGTGTGGGTCTCACGAGCCCACACAATTAGTTAATTTATAACATAAAAGTAATTTTAGTTAAATTGCTCTATATTACTTGTCTATGAGCCTAGTGGTAACATAAAATGAAAGGAACCTTGTGTGTCGTATGAAAGGCCTATGATCAGCAAAGAGGTTGATGATAGACCTTTATACGGTACACAGCGACCTATCACAACAACGATACTGTTGGGTCATTATACTTTCAAAAGGTAAAATTTAATTATAATTTAAGTGTAATGAAAATACTATTATTTTCTCATAGAAGTACTTAACGTTTTGAATCCTTTCTCCTTTTATACTAAAGTCTTCTAACGACTAATCTTGTTGATGATTATATTCACTTTCATATTTATCCATATTTAATGTTAAAGATAATCTAAATATATTTTTGGAGAAAATCTTAGAGTTTGAATTTTCAAACCAGATCTTCTAATGTTGTTTCGATTAGAGGTACTTGATCAGCAATTTCCAGATAAGCTTCAAATTTGAAATTGACGATAAGATATGCTTGATCAATAATTTCTAAATAAACCTCGTATTTAAAATTGAAATCCCACAAAATCCGAAACCAACCTTATCCTTATCCCATGTAAGATATTATCTTGATTTATCAAAAGATAAATTCGCTTAAAAATAATCCCCATGGATTCTTAATTCCAACTTAGTTAAACAGGATTAAGTATATTTTCCTAATACACCCAATCTAGTGGAGCTAGGCCTTGTTCACTTCGAATTTGATGTTTTATTAATTTTCAATGTCACTTTTGTAGACCAACTTTCTAAATAATCTTCTAAAGAGTATCAGTCTTCTTTTCTTCGAAGTCTCTAAGCAAGTTTCCGAAGTACTGTATCAATTCTTCTTATAAAAGCTTTTAAAAGACTTTCTAAATAGTCTCTATTTTAATCAATTTAAATATTCTGAATAAGTTTCTAAATGCACCTTAATTTGCAATTTTAAGCTTTTTAAATACCTACATACTTGTTAATTCATTAGTGTTTTTCTCTTTTTTGTTATCATCAAAATTCATAAAAGATATTTAACATAAATTGCTAGAAATAAATTATATGTATACTAAAACTCATAAAATGACATGAATAATACTTAAGAGTATTTATTTGTACTAAACATAATTTTGCATGTATATATATATACTTGAAATTATCTAAAATACCTAAATTATAATAAAATATATTGAATTAATTAAATAAAAATTAATAAAATTATGAAAAATTGAGGTGGTAATCTATGGCACTCAAATCCTAGGTGTGGCAACACTATAAGGAAAATGAAAGGATACTTAGTGGGGAATTGGACACCTAATCTTAGAGAATTAAGCAAATATGTTGAAACTTGTGAATTGAAAATTCTTAATTGACATAATCTCCTCCTTATAAAATCATAACTACACATCTTAAGTTTAGTTTAGACACTTTGGAGTATAGGAAAAATCTATGAGGGAAGAAAAGAGTGGAGGGAAATTTAAGAAAAATTTTAGACAACAAGTACATTTTAGGGATAAATTAAAGTTCAAGTATCAAAACAAAACCTGGAACAAGTTCACTACCATCACCTGATAGAGGACCTTGCGCTTATTGCAACTAACAAGCTTAGAGGTGTCATTGATGGCTAGAGCTACTCGCATAGATGAGTCACTAAATTAAGTCCAAATTTCAATAATTTGTTAAAAAATACTAAATTTTGTCCGAAAATTATGAATTTTGGTTTTCTTAAGTAATTTTGCATGTAGAATTTGAAAATCAAACCAACTTTTTAAAATTTCAGGTAAAAATATATGTTCCTTAAGAAATTAGACGCGTACATTGATTTTTTGTTGTAATTTAAAATGGCCAAATGATGCAGTTTCGATACTCACATAATATGTTTTCATGCTATGTGATCAATTTGTCAAAATTTTAAAGTTGGATTTTGAAGAAATTTTGATTTTCATAAAGCAATGAGTTGTTAGAGTACTTTTCTAAAATCAACTTAATAATTTAATATAGCTTATGTTATAATTTAAATATTAATAAGTTTTGAGGATGATAAACTAAAGGGAAATAGATTTTCTAAAAGTGCAAGTCATTTTTTTAGCTAGCATAACCGTTAGAACGATGGAAACGGTATATCTTCTTAATTAAAATTTACATATATTAAAGTATAAGTCACGAAATATTGATATGAGATGAAGCTAAGATAGGAAGTAATATTTAGTTGCTAATCCTAACTGTAGTGGTGAAAATATATGTTGAAGTAAATGAGATTTTGGCTAGAAAGTGAGTATGTACTAATCAGAGGATAAACCAAGGGATAGATTTAGAGACTATATGTAAATGGCAAATTAAAAAGTTGTTTAAAAATTGGATCAAAGACCTTGTATACACAAAATGTAGTTAGTTGAACTTTAGGGGATAGGTTAAAAGACATTCTAAGTACTTTTGAATAAATTGCAATTAGGAGACGAATCAAAGGATGAATTAGAGATTAGCTAGAGACGAAACTAATAACAAGTAACCTAAAAACATAAATAACTAAGTATAATAGAACCTTTAACTTAAGTTAACAAATTGAGATATAGAATAATAGTTTACATATAATATTTGTATAAACACTAAATGATATTTATATTATAGGGAATTGTAGCAAAGATATATTACTAGTCACACCTTAGTGAGCAAGCGGGAAGTCAGGGTCAATTTGGGATCAACAAATTATAGACACCCAATTTTTGCTCTCTTATAATTTTAGTTTTTTATTTTGATTTTAAAGGGTCCTAATTTAAAAAATAAAAAAATATAAAAAAAATTAACAATTAAAATATAATAAAAATTTTTGAACAATGATAAAAATACAAAAAACTAAAAAGAAAGGAAAAATTATAAATATTTTTTAGGAAAGATCTTTTTAGAAAGCAAAACATTTTAGAGTCAATCGATTTGATTTTGGCTCATTTCAAGTAGCTTTATTTTAGAGAGTCACGTAACTTAAGTATAAGTTAATTGCATTAAATATCAAGGTACAGGTCAACAGTCTAATAGATAAGTATTTAAGAATTAACATTGGCATTTGATTAGTTTAAGGTCATGGATTCGAATCTCACTAGGTATATATATATGTACCTTTTATTTTTCTTTCATTTACGAAAATCTGTTGAGTGTACGAAATTCAAATCTAATTTTAAATTTTATCAAATTAAATTTCAGTTGATATAAAAGATTCTAATCTATTTTAGATTTTTATTAATTTAGAATTAATATGATTAAAAGATATATTTTCTAACATTTATAAATATCGATCGCATGGTATAAAAGAATTTTTAACTAGAGATCCATGAATCAGCCCCTATTCACATCTCACACAAATTCACATTCACATCTCACACAAATTCACTTTCACACAACTGCACATGGACCATACTTCATAGCCCAATCCACCGTCACTCCATCACTATGACACAACAACTTGACACGACTAAGCCACTGCTCCTTCCCAACTCTACATGAATAGCTCACAACCGCATGCCTAAGCATGTAAGACCAACTTCACACGAACCCATGCATAAGCACGCCACTACTGAACCTAACGCCGTCCACTGATTACGTCCTGTATTACGCACACACCCACTCTACTTCAGCCACTGCACTGACCTTGACCAGCAACAGTCACGACTGTTTCCCAACAACACCGCCCATCTACGACTGTTATCTCTCTCACACACAACCAACCCTAGAACCAATCAAGCTCCACCGACGACCCTTGCATACGTCTATCCCCCACCACGACTAGCCACAGCGAGTGGCCACAACACATGACCCATCCACATTACTATGCATCCATCCACCGTATGACAGATACACATCCACAACGCCACAGCACTTTACATAGTCTACAACCCGACTACTCCATGGGGCCACGTCTACAGTATCCTATAGTAACTGCAGCAAACAGTCACTCCTAACAACTGTCCAACGTTAGTTCCAACATCCAACAAGCTACCATAGCTTCCCAACCAACACCACAACCTGACCAATATCATACAACGACACAACATCCATACCAGCAAGCTCTAGTCGCTTGACTACTAATGAACACCATGTTGCCATCTCCCTACCGATCAGCCACACACAAACATTGAAGTAAGACGGTACCTATCACAGACACTTCACGTACGCTGCACAACACAACTTCACTTCAATGCCTACACTATCTACTTCCACTCATTGACCTTGCCGTACGCTCACTGCTTGTCCAAATCACACACGTATAATATGCTACACTTCGCTGTCCTTGTCTACACATCATTTTACGGTCACAAACCCACGCACAGTCAGCAACTCTAGCAACACCGAGCAGCTCCTTCACTGCATAGCCAAATTAGGTTCTGTCTTTTTTTATATATATTATTATTATTATTATATTCATTTATATTTATTTAGTTATTTGTCCTTATTGGTTTAGGTAGTTGTTTTAAAGTATGAAAAGAAAAAATACATGTAGCTTAGGAAATTTCTTTTTTTAGCATTAATTTTTTAGTTTTTCTCATTTAAGAAAATTATTTTTTAGAAATAAAATAATTAATAAGAAACCTTTTTTAAAAAAAATTAAGATGTTTTAGAGAGTTTTCTATAAAATAAAAATACTCAAGAATTATGGCTCTTTTGGAGTTTTATTTGAATAAACTAAATTGATAACCACGTAAACATGATCAGTTTTCAAAATTAAAAGAAACTAATACACTAAAATTTTTTAAAAGAACTATGGTCGTATGATCCTGACTAACGGATACGTAGGCACCTTCGAGGCAATGTTAAAATATGTAAAACTTAGGTTTTTTAGTTATTTTATTTTATTGTTAGTTTCCTAAAAATATCAAAAAAAGGATAATTTGAAATGGTAAACCTAATTTCGAAAAATCCATAGTGATACTAGTTAAGGTTTAATAGGTAACTCCTAAATTTGGAATCTTCTGGTTTTCATCAAATTGAAATCAAAGACCAATAGATAAATTGTAATCAATTAGGTAGATTGATTACAATTCCTTTTTTTTTTTTCTCGATTCCAATTGAGTGACGATTCTAAAAGTTTTTTAAAAAAATCAAAATTTCCCAATTTGTCTAGTCAAGGATTAATATTAAATGAGTTAGGATTTAGTATTAATTAGAAAATGGGAAATTAAAATAGAAACCGAAAAATCAAACTCAACACAAATAATTATATTTTGAAGTACTATTTTATAGTACTTGGATGCTTAAGCTTATACTTGGTTGTGCTTGTAAATAGCTTATTTGTGCATTATTGAGCTTGATCGTACACTACTTATTTACTATACTAGATGGATTGAAAATTGATTGAACTAGGCGGAATTGATTGATCACCTTAAATCAGACTTAACTATATTAGACTTGAAAATTTAATAGGACATGCATTACAACTCATTAGGGGATAATTATGATTCTCTGACTAAATACCGACTCCTTTAAAAGGGATAGTTGAAATGGTCCATTCTTCACCCTTAGTTGAATTAAGTAATAAGAGAGAAGGTCGCGGCAAGGTTAAAGGCACTAGTTTGAAAATAATCATACAAGGAGTGATGTCTCTATTGCCTAAGCTTAGGTTTAGTTATGAGTCGTTTTATGCACAATAAAACTCCTCGAACTCGTATTAAAGCAAATGTAATTTCTCTAATCTCATGATGAATTAGACAACTTTGTCTAATAGCATTTGTTTTGTTACATTGTATTTAATTAATTGCTTAATAACCCTATTTATCTTTGTCATATAAACTTATGTCTCCATACCTACTGACTAAATGGTTAGTTGCTTACATTCCTATAGATCTTTCTGTAGGTGCTAACTAGGATCCCTCGTTATAACTACCCTAAGGTTAGTTGATGCTACAAATCAGGGTGTAACGAAAGGAAACTGAAGATTGGTAAAACTTTTGCAACATTTTTCATTATCGTTAAAACTTTTGGTCATAAATAATGTAAATATTTAAGTAAACTATGTTCAAAATCATGTAAATAGCACTTTAATAATCTGATTACAATATATGTTTTAAAGACTTCTACAGATTAAATGTTTTTCTTTATAAACTATTTACTTCAAAGTAGGTTAGTTATTGATGCCTTAGTCGTTGGCGCTTATGTAAATCAAGTTTATAGTAGCGGCTATGAGGTAAATTTTTATCATAGGATGGTTTATACAACGGGACTGTTATCACTCTACTGCTTCGAAGCATAACAACTTACATTAGAGGTAAAAGCATATGCCTCAAATCCCTTCAAACAAGCTGCCTAATGTGATGACCAATTGGGGTAGATGACTCCATGATGGCTATAAGGGGGGTAAGTAGAATCAATCAATCTCACAATAAAAGGTCTTAATGTTTATAGGTGGTATTTGTTGGCAACAAGGCTCAAAATCTATAGATGGAATTATCTCATGGGAATGCCTTGATGAAACACAAACTAACGTACCACCTTGTGTGGAGAATATGCTACAACCCATAGCTCAAGAAAGTTATTATTTAAGCCCTTGACGTTAAGTAATGAAGGAAGATTACCTAAGGTACACCATAAAAGAAAATCAACTTCCAAACACCTCAAATCCGGAAATGTAATTAGACAAGCTATGTAGATAGTATATACTACATGATTGATAACCATTAATTTTCTCCATATATGGACGAAATATGAACTTGCTAATAGAGTCAATAAGATCAAACAATAGGCATTCGTATTGTGTTTGAACCCAAGCCCATGATTGTAGTTGAACTGAATTAGGCTTCGTGTTCACATGATGAGATGGAAAGTGGCTCCTGAATCTCTTATAAAAGAAAAGCTAAAGAAAGACAACATCTACATAGCATAGTGCTATGTAGTGGCCCATAAAGTGAATAGGGGCATGGTGATATTAGAAACCTTATGAGTTTTCGAACTCAATTGCAAGTCAAAGAACAAAATCAATGGATTATCCCTAGAACTATACAAAATATAAAGATGGAAACGAGACAAGAAAACCCTAACTAACAAGTTAAATACCCTAAATGAGAAGATCGAAAACCTTAATGGAAGTATAACCCTAAAACCTTAAGTATACGTGTAAAACCTTAGTAGGCGAGAAATCTTAAAACAACTACTAAACCCTAGTAAATCACTTAAAACCCTAATTAAATGACCACATACCCAAGAATAACAAGAAACCCCCATTGTGTATAGCAAAATTATTTGCTAAGTATAATCAAGTTCACTAATTGCCTAAAAACCTTAAGTTCTAAACATATACGTGATCTAAAAACTATAAGTGGACTAGAAACCCTAAGTAAACAAGCAAAATAAGTCAACCAACTAAATTAAAGTAATAAAGTATGATCAAACCCTAAACCAACCTTAATTATACTTAATTCTCTTAATTATTCCTAATTGTGATTAATTAACTTAATTACCCTTAATCCTATAACCAACTTCCATTACATCTTAATTAATAAATGGACAAGTGTCATTAAGTAGATAAGGTCAAAGTAATTAGTTAGCAATTGTCCGTTAAGGGGATAAGATATTGCCATTTAGAGCAAACCTTACAAGAGTACTTATTGCCTCTTAAAGGAGTATACTAAATCATGCCAAAATGTCAAGTGGTTCCCTCCCTCTCTCACTCCATGCACCAAACACTCTCTCTCCCTCTCCCTTCCTTTATTTTTTCTTCATTCCATTCCCTTAAACATTCTCAAATCACTCTCTAAAATAAACCCCTAAGCACTTCACCATTCCATCCCTTTTGGCTACCCTACACCCATCATGACTGACTACTAAAACTCCACCACTACTCCACCTAACCGTCAACCACCAAGTGCCACTTTACCCTCACTCACTCCCTTACACTTTTGACACACCCCCACATCCCAGCTCACTACAACAAAAGGGAAGAAAAAAGGCCACTTTCTCAAACTCCATATAAGTAAACTACTCTAACACTTCTCTAAGATTTATAGTGTAATCTATTTTAGTGTTGTAGTGTAGAATAGAGTAGAAAACCAAAAATAATTATGGTACATAGCTTCTTAACTAAATATAAACACTAATATGTAGTAAGATGTAGAGATAAGTAGATATTAAGAAAGAACAACTAAGAAAAACCCTAAGAAACTTGAAATTCTAGCATTGTCGCCCCTAATAAGGGGTGTTTCCACATTGACTAACACTTATTTAATGATAAAAGCTAATTTCTCTTAGTAAAAACCTAGTTAGGAATAGCTAAAACCCACTAAAATGAAATGTTGAAGGAAAAGGAGATGAAAACCCTACAAGAACCATTGTAGATGCCACCCATAGAAGTAGGAACAGGCTGTAGCTTTTTATTTATTACCTTAATGACATCATTAATTAATGATAAAGTAGGTTTAAGACTTAATTAACCAAGTTTAGTGAGCTAAAGTTTCACTAGAAGTTTAAAGGAGCCTAAAATATAATTTAAGCCTTAAAGACTTGATTTAAAACCCAATATAGAGTAAGAAGCAAATCTGAACATTTACAAAAATTGGGCTTTCGAGGGGCTATATTGGACTAAGGCCTAAAAGGCACTTAAAGTTTAGCTTAAGGCCTTAAAATGAAAGTTAAGCCCAAAATCTACTAAAAAGCCCATAACTAAGCCCATAAAACATTAAGAGTCCAACTGACCAGTAGCTTCATGACTTCCTAAAGATGTAAATTTAAAGCTTAATAAACCCAATAAGACATTTTTAAAAAGCCTTTATGGGCCCAATAAAACACCTTAGGAAGTAAATCTGAAAAGTTCACTTAAAATCCATAAAAAGATGCCTAAGAAACCAAAAAGAATGCTCAATATCGAAAACTTGACCTTAAGCCCAAAACCCTTAAGGACAAATCCTCAATCTTTAACCAACATGAATAATTAACCCAATCCAAAAAGTTACGAGTCTAATCTAACCAAATAGACCTCATCAATAATAAAACATTTGAAAATGATGAAAATTGACTATAAGAATATTAAAAACAAACTAAAAAAGAAGAAGTTATTATCAAAATATGAAAGCAACAAAAATGGGAAAACTAAGGTGAGAAAGAGCAACTAAGGACTACTAAAACTGCTAGATCCAACCTGTGTCTAATCTTATATTTGCTTGTAGCGTAAAGCATTGTTTAAGAATATAAATGAAAAGTTGTTATGCTTGGGGCTTGGGAATTCTTGTATGTGCTTGTGTTAGATTACAATTAAGATAAAGTTAGCACCAGTACCTGAACTTTCATATTTTTTTCATTTTAGTACTTAAAATTTAAACTTGTTTATTTTAATCCCTCACATTTTAAATGAGACAAATCGATATCTCCGTTATTACAACCATTATTATAAAACAGTAGAATAATAATATAAGTATATCAACTTTCATTTTATTTTCATTTTAGTACTCAAACTTTATTCTTTATTTCATTTTGGTATTTTAACTTTTTAAAGTGAAATAAATAAATATTCTTTATAACAGTAGTCATAACAGAGATGCAAATTTGTCTCATTTAAAAAGTTAGAGTACTAAAATAAACAAGTTTAAAATTTAGGTACTAAAATAAAAAATATAAAAGTTCAAGTACTTCTAGTGGTTTTATTCGACTTGCAATTGCTTGATACGACATAATAATATATCAAAACCAACATTGGTTGTTGCATTAGCTATTAAGGCTCTAGAGTGTTTGCTATATATTGGTTGGTCACCACAAATTGGACTAATAACTATCTGACCTATAAATAAACCGATCATGCATTGCATCCTTCTACATTAACAAAAGGGTGTCAACACTACATAGTAAAGCAAGAGATCATGTATGATTGATCCATTTGATTATTATATGATTATTACTAATTCACATGATGTATTTGTATGATATATTCTTACCTCAACCTTTAAGATCTACTTCGCTTTGTAAGGTGTAGCTTTCTACTTAAGGTTGAGCCACATCCGCTACTTTGGGTCTACTTAGAGAAATTATATTAAATTTAGATGTAGAGATCCGGGTCCTAAAGTACCTAAATATTTCCCAACCTGAGCAATGGTGAGCTTAAAACATTGTTTTATACAATCATTGGTAGGTTATGTTTTTATTTCATATGCTTATTGCATTCCATATGCATGTTTAATTAACTAGCAGTTAACTTACCCTCTTACAGTTTATTGTTATAGAATGACTTATAGCTAGAGTTAAGCTACAAGATTTAAGGATGTCAAAAGAAAGATGAGCGTACAAGTGTTTATGTGATATTTGAACCCTTTAGTAGTTTCTTTATCTTGTAAAACTTGTGGTAGCACAGATTATTAATCATTTTTGTTATGGTTTGTATGACTTAATCAGGAGAAACATTTATCTCTATAGACTATGATGCTTTTAATTTAATGTTTTAGTTATATATTTATTTGCTTTGATATTATTTGGTACCGATCTCCCAATGGAAGTCAAAGTTTTGTTGACACCTTGTGTAATATGTTGAAGCTTCCTAACCAATAGAGGTATTGGTCTCAGACCTTCCTGTGGCACACAACAATATTACCAAAACTTTGTTGCCCTTGGGATTGTGATAGATACAAATCCAAACGACAGTATAAAGAACCCAGATAAAGGGGTGCTAAGGCAAAACACTCCCCTTAAGACATATGGATCACGAGTGGAAACAAACAAGAGATAACCCATCTTCGGAACCTCCTAGGAAGATATACATAGACAACAACAAAGCAATAAATGCTACAAGTTCATACCTATCAAGAAATATACGTACCTAAGTTAAGGTAGTTTTCCAATAGTCATGAGTAAAGGAGAAGTCGGTACTTACCTTATTTAACATCGAAGATGCATAAGGAGAGTCAACTTACATGAAGCCACACGCAAAAATTAAGCCATGAGTTCGTGCGGAAGAGTAATATATATATATATATAAATATACATTGATATATTTAAAAATAAAAAGAGAACGGATAAAAGTCAAACACGATATAGCGGGCTATATAATTGCTGAAAAGTTTACACTACACTTGAGGCCTATGAATAAATGCTGTTAGAATTTCTGGTGAACCGAATTACTGGAAGTTAGGCCATTCCTGTTCGAAAAGAGGAAGAAAAGAAGAATTGCAAACCATGCAACTCTCATCACTGTCGAGTTCACTTACTAGAAGGTTGAAAAAGAGAAGATTACAATAGTAAACAGCCAAGTCTGGTCATATCAGGTTGTTGCTTCGATCGGTCAACAAACAGAATTTTGAACTAACCTGTCCTAAAAGTAACATAAAATAACCATAAATAAATAAACAATAAACTAGCGAGAATGATGGGAGACAACACACTGATTCCATTGTTTGAGCAACAAATCGTAGAGGATGAAGCTAGGAGACGCGTGATAAATTTGCCGTACAATTATCTGAGTTTCTACCAAAGAAGAGAAAATCGAGTCTTGACAAACCAGTTCGTGATAAATTTGCTGTTGAGGACACAAGGGGATGGTTGAGTACGTTGCTGTTGAGAAGATGAATGGAATGAACTTAAGCCTTATTACCAAATATATATATATATATATAAAAGAGAGAGAGAAAAAAAAAGAATCAGGGGAAAATGTTGAGAGATTAATCCGACTTAAACTGGAAAAGCAACATCATTTGAAGCAAACAAGAATGGAGGACATGGATTCAAATGCTATTAATTACCTGTGTTCAACCAAACAGATCAAAAGAAAAGAAGCTTATCTCCTCTAAGATGATGGCGAGTTGCTGCTGATTGTATTTTCTTTGCCAGCCTGTCAAAGATAATAAAAAAATGGACTGAGGTTAATCATGGACAGTGAAAAAGACGGAGGAAAGGAAAAAAAAGACAGAAGAGGACTAAACATTGTACTTTAATATTGCTCTTATTGTTGCTATTGAATCTTAACAAGAGGATGCAGATATATTTAAATGCATGTGGCCTAAATGTCTGTATCCAGGATAAGTCTAGGATGATTTAAATTGAAGATTCAATAAATTTAGATAGAGTTGATGATGTCCAAGAATGATTTGATAGATAAATATGAGGAGATCTAGTGGGGTTGTAAAACATTTATAGAAAGACGATGAGTTACTGCAGGAAGATTCAAAAAAGAAAAGAGGGGATATGAGTTGATCCTACTAGATACAGAACGAAATTTGGAGATACATTGCAGCAAGAGGCGCAGTTTCAAATCATTTTTTTTTTTCCTTTAAATTACGGATTAAGAGAGAGAAAGAGAGAGAGGGAGGGAGAATAATGCATGGAAAGCTCCAATGATTCGAACTTATGAAATTCAAGAAATGGCTAATGCATGTCTTCCACTCGATCCACGGAATCTTTCTCATGAAACATTTTGTAAAATATATATTTATATATATCTCTCTAGGAATATCCCTCTCATTGAGACATGAAAAGGAAAAAAAAAATTGTACCGTACCTACTCTTCACAACAACACTGTCCGTTTACTGATATAGATGATATATATGTATGTATATAATAAGGGGACCCGAGATATTATTGAAGTTCCAAATTTCTATAGGTGCTCTAGTAACTTTATTTTCTCTATAAAGTCTCATGGAAAGTAGAAATTCGCCCAGAAAAGTTAGGTTGTCAATCCCATGTCATGAATGCAATATAGTACTTTGGAAGTAACTAAATAATTGTCAATAATCAAGAAGAAGCATACATTTCATCAATATTTCAAGAAACCCAACAGCGAAGTCAATATCCAATACCATCCACACAGCAGTTGAAGGAATATCTAGAAATGCCGAAAACACCTCTTTAACTATATCCTAAGGAAATTTGATTAGGGGGGCAAAATGTCAAAGGTCATTTCTGTAATTAGGCTTTTAATTAAATTTAATTTCATAGACCAATATCTTGAGCTAGTGATAAAACATAAGAAATCAGTCCAATTAAAGATGTTTTAGAGAGATTTAGCTTAGTAAGCTTAGAATAAGGATCGCCAAATTAGATTTTTCACTCTCGACCTTAATTGGTTATCTCATATATGAAAAGTAAACTTGAAAACAAACTTTCTAAGCTAATTTGGGCTCATTTGGCCTTACGAAAACTTAAGGGTGCTTCAACCTTATTTAAAGATAAAATGGTCTTCCTTTTAATATCATAAGCCTTAAGCTCATATCCAAGCCCATGAAGGCTAAAGAAAAGGATAAGCTTCAATGATAATGCTTGATCTCAACCATTTATCTTAAAGCCATCCAACGAATAAGATTGACCTCTGAACTCTATAAATAGGAGACTTCTCTTCTAGTTTGATTCATTCAAAATATTAGGAAGCTTGAGACAAACACTAACAATTTACTAAAATCACTCCTCAAAAGTTCAAACTAGGTATTTTATCAAGAACGATCAAGAACACCAAGTTTGATCTACTGTCACAGACGTACACTATAGATATTGAGTTTTCCCGTTCATCCTCCCACACCTCTTCCTAACAACATCCCTTGACATGCCATTAGTTTAAGATGTCTCCTAGGTCGACCAACCTATCCATTGTACATGATCAGCTAATTACAACAACCGTACCACATAAAATGAGCCACACTATTATATAGAGAGGTCAGTGTATATTGTCTCATGCCAGGTTGCCTAAATCATTATAGGGAGAAGTAATGAGAACAAAAATTGATTTGATCATCTATCTCCTCCTTATGCTTTGGCTAGTGATATCCTAAGGAGTATGGACAAGTAAAGATGTTTCTTATAACCATTTATGAGTATTTAGTTATAGGGTATTCGTGCATATTCTTAAGGATGAAACAACAAAAATTGATGCAAATTCAAAGAAGTGTATTTTTCTAGGTTATACACATGATGAATATGGGTATAGATTCTGGGGTCCATTAGAGAAGAAAATTGTTAGAAGTAGAGATATGGTCCTTTTAGAAGATCAAACTATTGAAGATATAGAGAAATAAGAGAAGGCTAAATCTGTAGTCAAGATACTAATGTAGATCCAACGTTCATACTTGAAGATTCTACTAATAATGAGGGATAATTGCAAGATTTAGTTAAGCATGGGATAACACCCCAAGAACCTAATCAGTTTATAGAATTGAGAAGATCCTCAAGAGAGTAAAGACCATCCATTAGATACAGTCTACATATATATGTGATACTGATAAATAGGGGAGAGCTAGAATATTATGAGGAGACTATGTTATAGGAACAAAAGAAAGAAATAGTAAAAGTCATGTAAGAAGAGATAAAATCCTTGTGTTATGCTTTAGTAAAACTACATAAGGGCAAGTGGCCTCTAAGAAATAAATGGTGTATTGGTTAAAGACAGAAGAGAATAGCTCACAACAAAGGTACAAAGTAAGATTAGTTGTGCAAGGATTCAGCCAATGGAAAGGTATTGACTTTGATGAAATTTTCTAATCAATAGTGAAGAAGTCTTCCATTCATATTGTTCTTAAGATTGCTACTAGTTTAAACTTGGATATTGAATAGTTAAATGTGAAGATAGCATTCTTTCATAGTGACTTGGAGGAACTAATTTACATGGAGCAACTTGAAGGGTTTATTGCCAAGGGCAAGGAGCGCCTAGTTTGCAAATTGAAGAAGAGCTTGTATGGGCCAAAACAAGCTCTAAGGTAGTGGCATAAGAAGTTTGACTTCTTCATGATTGAGCAAGGATATAATAGGATTACATCAGACCCTTGTGTCTTTATAAAGAAGTTGGATAATGGTGAGTTTATTATTCTTTTATTATATGTAGATGATATGTTGATTATTGACTATGATACTATAAACCTCGCAAGCATAGCCTTTTAAAGAAAGAGTCAAACTCCAATGTTATAAATATTTCTCTAAGTCAACAAAATCGCATAAAAATTAAACTTGATTAAATTTTAAAATTCGAAACCTAAAACAAATATGAAAAACTCGAGTATACGATTTGAAAACCTTAATTGTGTGAAAAAACTTTAAACCCAACATATACGTACTTATAAAAATTTAAATCTAAACCCTAATAGAAACCTTAAGCATTAAACCCTAAAAATATAAAACGTAAAAATTTACACTAATATTAATAAATTCCTAGTTCGATAAAATTACCACTAAATACGCTTAATCACATAACATTGTTAACAAATGGTTAGAGATAATTTTAAATAATAATAATTAACTAATTTCAACTAATTAAATTAATTAATTAATTAATTGTAAATAAATCCTATATATATCCTACTTGTAGTGCCATGCATGTATATGTATATATGTATTATTATTATTATTTCTTCCCTTCTTAATGTGTATATATATTTTTATTAAATATTATGACACATTATACTTTATAGAATACATACTTATTTGGTTTAACTAAATACATTATCCAAGTATCTTACTAATTACCTAACTAAACCTTACTGTAACTACACTAAAACCCTTCCATTACACTAACCTAATCTCTTAACTAAAGTCCACTCTAACAAGACCTAACTAAAGTATACTCTAACAATACAAAAAAAAATTAAATTAAATCCCTTACAATTCACACGTGCAGCTGTCCCTATTCCCCTTCTATCCTATTTCTCATCTTTTCTTACATATTAACACCCCTAAAACTCCATCATTACCTAAACCTAAGCCTATTCCTACTACATGATAATAGCCACATTTCAATATCTATTTTTATCCACTTTCAACTGCACAAGAGAGATAATATGTCACCACATTTTACAAATCCATCAAGTACAAAAGACATGTCAAATCCCACTTTTTCTTCTCCTTTTTCCATCAGTACACAAGCCTCCCAAAGCAAACAAATTTCCCTCTATCTTGTGTCAATTTTTACCACACAAAAGTATTTTCCCCAACCCCACTAAACCCATCTAATGTAACAACTCTCTTCTCCTCTTTTTCCATTTCTTTTTTCTTTCTTTTTCCATTGCCCTTGTTTCCTTCCTTTTCCTCTGTACCCTTATTATATCCCATAATATACTGCATCTTCAAACATATTTCCAACAAGAATCTAGCAAACACAAGATGATCTCAAGGAGTTGAAGACCACAAGTGAGAGTTTAAGAAGAAATTTTTTTGCCACACTTGCAAGCCTCAACCAAGAGTAACCTTCATGTTTTTCTTTAGTCCAACATTTTTTTTTTCCTTTTCTTTATAGCTCTTTTATTTTCTTATGTAATTTTCATCTTCTTATGTATCACCCTTTATATAAGTAGATAGGTGCTCTTTCTTGGCATGTAAATTAGAAGAAGTGTACATGTATATGACAAAAAAAATTAATATAATAATTCCTTTAGGCATATTTTAATTTTCTACTTAAAGTAATAACAAATCGAATAGGCATATATACGTGTAATTTTTTGAAGTTGTAAGTATGCATATATTTATATTCCTCAAAATCTAAGTAATAAGTTGTGACATACATATATATATGTATGTATGTATGTATGTTTGTATGTATGTACGTATATACGAGTACATGAGAATTTTTGAAATTTTTAGAACATTTTTTTTAGGCTTAAAATACTAAAATACAAAAATGGATGTATTTATCTCTCTCTCTCTCTCTCTCTATATATATATATATATATTTCAAAAGTAATGCATGAATATATTCCGAAAGTACAAGTGTAAATGTGTGTGTGTGTGTGTGTATACACACATATACATAAATGCCAACATGTACACGGATTTAGGAATTTTTTGTATATGTCTTTACTTTTATTTTTATTTTATTTAATTTTTCTAGGCCTAATAATATATGAAAAATGGGTATACTTATGTATATATATATATATATATATATATCTATGTTGAAAATATCATAGATATATATATATATGTGTATGTATTTTCTTTTCTTAAAAATTTAACAATAAAGAATATATATAAATATTTATGTGTGTGTGTGTATGTGTGTGTGTATATATGCATGTATATGGGTGAAACATATGGAAGTGTAATCTTAAAACATTTTCCTTTATTTAGTTGCTTCTTATAGAAATATTAATATAATATTCAATGAAATTGTATTATAATTAAGTAAATTATGCAAAAAATAACAAATTTGGAAAAAAATCCTAAGGCAACCTCCTTAAAACAGCCATGACCAACCTTAAAAATTCTAATGCTAATCTTCTTATTATGATGAGTGATAATCAGAAATTATCTTAGGATAATTACAACAAAATTAACTAGAATAATTAGTAAATTGGGGCCTAAATATTTTAATTTGTAAAAAGTAAACAAAATAGGCTTGGAAACCCCTCTTAGAGGCCACTTCTAGATCTGGTTAGAAAGAAAAAGAGGTTCAATTTTTTTTTTTTATGAAAAAAAGTATATAAATAATTTAGGTTCATAAAATGTAGAATTAGAAAACTTAAAGCCTATTTAGGGCTAATGCATAAAATTTCAGCGTAAGAGGAAAAGAAACCAAGGAATATAAAATTTAATAAAATCATTTAAGCCTAAACCAAAAGTCCTAGAAAGATCACTAATTATTTAGATAAACCCAACTAAAGTTCAATGCAAATTTTGACATAAGGGCCTATTAAGACATCCTAAAATTTATAGCGAAGTCCAATAGGAATAAAACATGTAAAAGACTTGGCCCACACAATTTTTAAGCCCAATAACAAATTTATAGGAGGACCAATTTAGAGAATCTTCAATAAAAGCTCATAAGAAATAAATAAAAAGATGAACGAGGCCGAATGTGCATAATTTGTAGTTATCCAAGCCCATATCAGAAAATGCAAGTTCTAACTTTCAAAAAGGACTTAACCATATGAAAGTACGTTTGAAAACGATAAAGATAGACTATAAGAATACAAAAATCGGAGTTAAAGTGAAAAAGTTATAATAAAAACAAGTTTTAGCTGTAATAGGAAATTATAGTGAATTTAGAGAATTAAATAAGTAGTTATATAAATACTTATTAGTATTCTCCTTTACTAATATCAAGTGATACCGACCTTGACACGAACTTGCCCTCAGATTATTATGACAATAAGATAGCTTGATTAGGTAAGTATTTTAATGATTATTATACTTAATTATGCTTGTAGATTAGTCACACTTAATTGTATGACTACTATTAATTAATTGCATAGGGAATTGAGAATCATACATGCGATTGATTATTGCTTATCGCGACTGATTATTGCTTATCTTGATTGCTAAAATACCATAATATATATGAACTAAATTGAGTGATAAATTAATAGTATCCTTTTGATATTATGATTATCTACGATGATTGTTTGACCACTGAAATAAACTGAACCTAACTATATTAGACTTAATAAATTAAATGGTCATGCATACCATGCATCAACAGGCACTTACTGGCCATCACACTACACATATGGGATGGAGGGGTCTTACAAGGCTCGTGATTATTATTATTTGAGTTTTCGCATAGTACACACATGCAACATGACCTAATCCTAACCTGCGAGCTTACTAGGTGCTGAAGATGCCAACCACACAACTAAGGCCGCATCTTAGAGTCCATCACTTAGGAGTAAGTAGAATGTGTATGCTACTCACATCCATACTCGCAGCATAAGCTGAATAAAAAAGAAAAAGAAAGAAAATAACATTGATCACCATGTAAGGCTATTTGGTGGATTAGAAGCTAGAGTGGTTGGAACCTAGGTCTGACAAACCATCATCTCCAATCCTAGCTATGGAGGATGAAAATCCATGCTATATACGGTTTTCAAATGACCGTATATACATGTTTGCTGCATTGCATACGATTTTTCTGCATTCATATGGTTGCTAATTTAACTTGCTTTCTTCTATTTAAAGGGTATAGTTGGAGGAATATCTCACTTAAGCTAGATGTAGCTTAACCCCTCATAGTTTCTTTTGCATGTTAATTAAAAGTTGAGAATTAGGTTAAGACTCAAGCGCAAAGCATTCCAACAAGTAGGATAATAAACAAGTTGGAGAAGAAAGTATTTATGTGTTAAGGCTTTACAATATTTAGTGACTATTGTAATTTATAAAATTGATATACTCTATCTTATTATTTGGTAAGGGATATCTACTCTCTATGGTTCTAACAAACTGTAGAATACTGGATATCTACAGTTATTTATATTTTATGATAAGTTAATAAATTAAAAATCAAAAGCTTAAGTGATTAATCAATCAGAGTCTTGTAAGCTTTGACTTGTAAAGAGGTTTTCATATTATGGGTGCATACGTGGTACAAAGATTTTAAGCTATCCTACTAGGCCACTTTAAGGCCGTCACAAATACTAGGAGACTCAAAATTTGAAGATTACATTGAGTAAGTCTTTTGCTATGAAAGATTTAGGAATCAAGCTCCAAATTCTCAGTATGAGAATTATACGTAATAGGAAGAGCCAAAAGCTAAAGTTATCACAAGAGCAATATCTAGAGAAGGTTAAAGAGATTTAGCATGAGCATGGCAAAACATGTGTGCTCTCTAATTACGGGTCATTTCAAACTCAACTCTCAGCAATGTCCTAAGAGTTAAGGGTAGGCATAGTTCAGTTCAATATAGCTCGCCCCTCTTACCAAAACAAACCTTATATAATGGTTTGGCTTTTTTTTTTATTAGCTTCAATTCGTAAATTTTTCAAACCTAATTAAAATTAATTCAATCCAATTCAAACCATTTAGTCAAATTTTCACTAAGCATTTTTTATCTCCAATAACATGTTTTCCTTTCAATTAAACTTTCATATGTTTCTAATCAATTTCTTATGTATTTATCATGTGTAACGATACTTAACAAAAAATTGTACAATTTTTTAACAAGCCCAACTTAATTTGGATGAAGATAAGAGACTCTATTCTAACAAACAACAACAAGGAGAAAGAAATAGAGCTATACGTCCAAAAGCAATACCAAAAAAGGAAAAGAGATACATAAAGATTCAAAAAGAGTTAAGAGACACATAAAAAGTATCAAAGTTAGACCTTTGATTTTAAAACATTTAAAAAAGAGGAAAATTTCTTATAAAATTTCATATGGAATTTACTTAAATTAATCTTAATAATTAACCTAAAAATCAGACAAAGAGGAATAAAATAGGAAAATTTTGATAAAACCCATAAAAGATTGATTGGAAAAAATTTTTTAAAAGTATAAAATAATTGCATGATTTTTTTTTTTTTTTGTTTAACCAAATGTTTCATTTAAGTTAAAAAAGATTCAGTTCAGTTCGCCTTCCCAAACTAAATCTTGAATCATATGATTTAATCTATGGTTCACGGTTTTTTTGCCTAGCCTTACTAGGAGTGAGGCAAACAAAGAAGACATGAAGAAGACACCATATGCTTCAGCTATTGGTAGTCTAATGCATGATATGGTATGCAGTAGACCAAATATTGCTCATGCTGTAGATGTTGTTAGTTGTTCTCTCTTAAATCTAGGTAAAGAGCACTAGGTTGCAGTTAAATAGATTCTTAGGTATATTAAAGACATTTTCATATTATGTTTGTAGTTTGGTGGTTGTAAACCGGTATTGCAGGGGTTTACAGATGCTAATATGGTTAGAGATCTTGATTCCAAGAGGTCCACATCAAGTTACCTGATTACTTATGTAAGGGGAGCATTGTCTTGTTAATTTATATTACAAAAATGTGTTGTGTTATCCACCACTAAAGCTAAATATATTGCCATTACAAAAGCCTACAAGGAAGTCTTATGGACGAAGAAATTTTTAGAAGAGTTGGGTCACCAATAGGAAAGTTTTAGTTTATATTATGATAGTTAGAGTGCAATACATCTTAATAAGAATCCCACTTTCCATTCTAAATCAAAACATATTGATGTTAGATATCATTGGATTCAAGATGTATTAAATGAGAAGCTTTTGAAGTTAGAGAATATTCACACTGATGATAATGGTTCATACATGATGAGTAAAGCCTTAATCGAGAAAAAACTTATTACTTGTTAATAAATAGCTAGTGTGATAGAGTCCTCCATATGAGTTGGAAGGGGAGATTATTGGGCTTATTAAGAAGAATCACTAAGAAGAAGGAATGAAGTAATTGTGATCTGCAGCCACGTAGGAAAACTTAAAGAAAAAGATGGAAAGGAGTTTCCATTGTATGTGTTAGACTTTGTTCCCAATTGAGATTGAAATTGGTTTGGTTTCCATTCCTTATTGTCTTTAAATATAAAGGTGCAACTTCTTTGATCGTGCAATTCTGAGTCCATATTCAGATATGTCGAGCCATATTTTGGTTTTTCTTAATTTATCTTATACTAAATTAACCCTCTTAATACAAAATACTTAACATTAAATTAAGGAAAAGCATTTTTCTTTAAAAATGTTTTTAAAAAATGATATTTTGAAAAAATTTTAGAAATCGCCAACTAGTTATACTAGTAAAAAATGGATCAAGGTTTCATGGGTAGAAAAAACCTTAATCAAATCATTAGCCTGCTAATTTTCTAAAAAATATATCTTTTAGAAAATTTTAACCAAAAAACTAAGTTCAAAGACTAACTGATTAAGATGTTGTCTCCATGTAAAAATTAAAAAAACAATAAATGAGGTTTTATTTCTTAGATATTTTCTAAAATGTAAAAACATGCAAAAACGTAAAAATGCATAAAACTAAATTTTTGTTATTTTTTATTATGAATTTTCCATAAAAATTAAAAAGACAACAAAAAGTTTCCCAAATTTTACGATTGTATCATAGGTGCCTAAATATCCAGTAATTGAGATCAAACTAACTGTAGCTCTCATTTTTTTTTTTTTTTAGAAAACTTTAATGGGTTAACAAATTTTATTTGTGAAAATGAGCTAAGTTTACATTTTTTAGCCAATTTATTTTTATTAATAAAAATCCCCTAAAAAGAACCTAATTTTTATTCCCGATTTAAAGAAACCTAAAAAAACTTAATTTTGAAAAAACCCATATTAATATTTTTATTTTATAAAAACAACTAAGTGATAAAAATATTATTTTCTAGAAAAATCACTAAAATGCCTAATTTACTAAAAAGTGCAAATCTTAAGAATATGCGATCCTATCTAAATATTCTAAAGTGTGCAACCTAGATGCAACTTTATCCTAAAGATATGAATATTGAATAAAATGTGCAATTGTACCTTTAAAATGCATTTTATGAAAAATGCAACTTTTTGTAAAAATATGTGATTTCTCTAAAATATGTAATTTTTCTAAAAGTATGAAATTTTTCTTAAAATGCGATAACTTTAAAGATGTAGTTTTCTAAAAATGTAATTTTTGTAAAAATGCAATATGCTAAAAAAAAAAAAACATGATTCTTGATGAATATGCAAATTATGTATAAAATATGATTGCATGAGAATTAATATAAGGACCTGTAAAAAGATCCAAGTTAGTACTTTTCATGCAAATAACTAATTTTTTAAAGTAAAAAAATTCATAAAATAATAAGAACTAATGATAAAAAAAACATAACTAAATACCTATACGAAAAATAAAACAAGTGAATACTCTTAAATCTAATAATAATAAAAGATTAAAAAAAAAACTAAAGTTTAAAAAAAACATGACAACTAAATGATTAATGCCTAAAGACCTGCATTAAAATAACTAAAGTTAGTGTGGGATCTAATAATAGAATAAACTACTTAAACCAAAATGAAGAAATAAAAGTAAAACAATAAAACAAAAGAGAAGATAAAATAAACTAAATTGATATATATATATATATATATATATATATATATAATGTAGCACATATTGATAACATACATATGATAAAATTCATGAAATAATAAACAACGTAAAAAGACAAGCTATAACTAATGATAACAATAAAACCTACATAAAAATAAAAAAGAAAAAAAAAACCAAGTTGGTATAGTTAACTATTAAATAATAAAATAAAAAAAAATAAAGCAAAGACCTACCCAATATAAGTAAGGGCAAGTCAAATCCAAGGAAAATAAGGTAGGCAAGTCAGATCCAACAAGCTTCAATGGACTTAGATCCAAGGCACATAAGGGAGGATTATTAGCAATTTTCTAGACACCTCACAATGTGATTCGATTGTCGAAAATGAATGGGAGTTGGCACTTTTATGACAAAGTGATTAATGAAATTGAGTATGGGACAAGCACCTTGGAGAATAGTCATGGTTTGATAGAGTTGCAAAAGTCAACAATGACAATGTTACGCAATGAAGTTTGCATGTAGTCATGGTAAATGGCTTAAGTCATATGTAGTGCTATGTTCATGTGTAGGTGGCAGCTATCTCGTAGGTTAGGGTCACGACGAGAGGCTAAGTGGTTAGTAACTTGTGCATTTTTAGGCGATTGGGATTGGGTTTATACACGAGGCTAGGGTTGTGTTTGGGTCGTAGGTTAGTCAAAAGTGGCATACATGGGAGTAGTCATAACTTGTTGTCAAGTTCTTAGGGTTAAGCAACAGTAGTGCGTGTATATGTGTTTTCTACTATGCTATGCATATGTAGAGTAGGTGAGGATGGGGGTTAGTCAAGTGAAGACAATGTACATGTATGGATGGCTGACATTAGGGTACTATTATTGTGTTGGCTATTAGGAGTAGGTATGGTATCGAGAGGTTAGGTCGTGTGAGACAATAGGTGTGCATGTGACAATGGGTATCTGTATTGCAAGTGTTAGGTTGGGGTTGTTGTAGTGTTGACCATATGTTAGGTGCTATTCTACATATATGTATGGTTAAGTTGAATGGAGATGAGGCTAAGTGAAAGCAAGTAGCGTATTGAGCAGCTGAGTGGTTGAGGATGGTGTATGTTGCAACTATGATTGGATTAAAAGAATGTATGCACTATTGGTCCTCGTTAGATTCCAGTCTCCTCTCTTATAATTTTCTATTCAAATCCAAAAGTCGAGATTAAGATCAAACTTAGCCTACCATGGATTAATTTAAGCTTCTTCTTTTTTTTTATCAAATCTTCATTTTATAATTATTTGTGTAAATCTTTGTAAGATTTGGATGTTTTGATTATGTTTTTATAATATTTCATCCAAATCTACTCAAAAATAATAAAGATTTGATAAAATCCATCAAATATTTGAATTTGGCTGTTTTCTTCCCCCATTTTCATGTTCATCTTCTAGAGAAGGAGGCACTTAGGTAATTAGTACGTAACCTAAGCAAAGGGAGAAAAAAAATGCACATTTTGCACATAGTGAGGATTAAACTTAAGATCTCCTATTTCTACACACATTCCCTTACTAATTGAGATGTTGCTCATTTCTCAAACATTTATGGACATTATTTATATTTGACATTTTTTAACTAGGCCTAACTTTGAATTTATCTTTCAATTCCAAACCCAATTATTTTAAAATAACCCAAATACACTTAAATAATCAAAATACACATGCCAGGGGTTTTTCAACACAAATTTGATTTAATAAATTCCGAGTCTTGTTTTTTATACATCCAATTAAAATTATTCAAAATTCAAATTTTTAAATGAAAGCCCATTTCTAATGAATTTGAGTTTTTACTAGACTTGTAAAAAAGAAAAGGTATATTTTTCTAATAAAGACCAATTTTCAAAAGACTCAAAATTTATTAAACAACATATATATTTTTGAACCTTACCTAATCCAATTCTAAACAACTAACTAATCTGAGTCAAACATTTTAGACACTTTATCTTTTTGTTTTTTTAAATTTTTTGTACTTTTTCAATTTATTATTTTTTTAGTTTTCCAATTTTTTTGTATTACTATTTTTTTTTTTATAAACCTAGCCAAAAAATAAATAAATAAAAATAAAGAGCAAAAATAAAGTGCCTATAACTATCCCTCTTTACAGTGAAGTTTGATGGAAACTTCGCTACAAAAACAAAAAAAAAAAACATGCCCATTTTTGCCAAGTCCTAACTTGAATCAATAAGGTAAAGACTACTGACTTAAATGGTCTACTAAATACTATCCAATTCTACATATTATCAAAAATACATATATTTACTATATAATACTCTAATAATCACACCTAATACCCTAAATATTATGATTATCATACCACATCAAATATGAACATCTTAAAACACCTCATTATACACTAAATCAATAATTACTCAATTAATCATTAATTAACCCCCAAAATCATATATATATATATATATATAAATACATATATATATTTTAAAGGGTTAGCAATTACTTAAAAATTTCAAAAATTTATTTCTCAAAAGGGGCTTCATAGCACTATTATATATCCCTTAAGTATTCGACAAAAAATTTTTTAGCCTAAAACTACACTCATAGGACTATTTATTTCTAAATCGAAAGATACTCGATTTTGTACGGTTTCTTAAGTACCCCATATTTCCAAATATGATTAAATCAAACCAATATTTTTCCTTCAATCTACATACAATAAAACATCAGAATAATAAAATTAATAATTTTTCAGATAAAATTGCTAATTTTAATAAATTACACAAAATTCAAGATGGAATCGAACTCACCCGACTATTGGGCTTCCGGCCACCAACATTGGTCTTAGGTATGTTGGCCAGTCCAGGTGGTAGGTGTGGGGTATGGTAGTAGCAACAGTTTGGTTCCATTTGGTGGTGGGTCATGGGTTTGGTCCAATTGCCCTAATTGTACAAATTTTTTGTAATTTTTTAAAAACAAACTCTAACTCTCTCTTTCTAGTTCACTCTATTTTTTTCACTCTACAAACTGCTCAAATGAGGTTCTGAATAAATTTAGGTATTTAAAGAGCTCTAGGGGATTTTTATACATTAAATTAAGTTGACAATTGGGCTTATCTCTTCCATTTCAACTTTCTAGTTGTGTTAATTTAATTGGTCCAATTTTTTTTCTTTCCTCCCTAACCTGCCACAACCTAAATCTAGACAATTCCCCAACTTTTTTATTTTTTTTTAATTTTATTTAATTATTTAGCTTTTTTTAGTATTATTTAGACATTTTAAGTAATTTCACGTACTTTCATCTACGCATAAATACATATAGAGTACAAATAAATACTCATAAATATTATTTATGTTATTTTATGATTTTTATTATGCATATAATTTATCTCTAACATCTCGTTAGCTATTAGAACTTGTTTTTACGCATTTCCGATAAATAACAGATAATATATTTATAATTTGATATTATAATATTCTATTATTTTATTACTTATTTTCCCAAATTCAAACTTACAAGATCACTTTTACTAATATTTCTAGCTTTGTTTTATAATTCAGGCTTGATCAGATCTTTTAACCAATTACTCTAAACTTTACATACTAAATCCGATCCTACAGTTATAGTGCTCACATTTCTACCCTACTTTAAAAAAGTTTTGTTTTTAAAACCTCTGCATATATAGATTGCACTTAAATAACCAAAAGTGTTAATCACATACTTTTACTAACTTGGAAGTTAGAGAAGCCATGGGTATTGCTTCATCACTACTGCTTTTGGCTCCTAAGTAATCTCCAAGTCTGGACCTTCATTCCATTAGACCTTCACATACTCCATATCTCGATTCCTTAACTTTTGAACTTGATTATCTAGTATTTTTATGGGTTGCTTAACCACTTGAAAATTCCTCATTAACTCCACCAGCTTTATTTCCATAATTGTAGCATAGAAATATGGAATACATTATGGTAACCTAACAAACTTAGAGGTAATACTGCTCTGTAGGATACATTACCAACCTTCTCTAGTATTTCAAATGGACCAATATGTTGTGGACTCAACTTTCCCTTTGAGCCAAACCATTTAAGTCCTTTGAATGGGCTTATCTTAACATAAACATAATCACCAACTTCAAACTCTGATGGCCTTCTCTTCAAATCTACCCAACTCTTATAATGATCTTAGGCTTCCTTCATTCATTGCCATATAATCTTAATCTTCTCACTTGTTAAGTTGATTATGTTAGGTCCAATCATTGCATACTCCTCAAGATCCCAATACAGTGGCAATCTACATTTCCTTCCATATAGTGCTTCATAAGGTGCCATTTGTATAGTCACATGATAACTTTATTGTAAGCAAACTCTATCAATGGCAAATATATATCCCAATCACCTCCAAAATCTAACGCATAAGCCTACGACATATCCTTTAGGGTTTAAATCATTTGCTCAGATTGTCCATTTGTTTACGGGTGATAAGTTATACCAAATTACAACTTTATACCCAAAGCTCTATGTAAACTCCACCAGAATTTGGATACAAACCGACTATCCTGATCAAAAACGATACTCTCCGATACACCATGTAATCTTACTATCTCTCGGATATATAACTTAGCCAACTTTTCCATTGAATCACCAGTTCGATAAGATAAGAAGTGTGCATTCTTTGTTAATCTATCTACAACTACCCAAATCGAATCATAAGCAACTTGAGTCCTTAGTAGTATTACCACAAAATCCATAGTAATATGATCCCACTTCCATCTCAGTACTTCCAAAGGTTGTAATGGTCCACCCAGTCTCTGATGTTCTGCTTTAACTTATTGGCACGTAATGTATTCTGACACATATTGTACTACGTCTCTTTTCATTCCATTCCACGAAAACATGCGTTTTAAATCTTGATACATCTTATTTCCTCTCAAGTGTACAGTGTAACCTATAATGTGTGCTTCATCTAAAATTTCCTTCCTTATCTCAGGATCTTGCGACACGCATATTCTTCCTCTAAACTTTAATATACCTCTTCCATCTACTTTGAAGTTGGAATTATTTCCTTTGCTTAATTTCTCTTTTATCTCCATCAAATCTTTACCTTCCTTTTGCTTTTTTTTTAATTCTTTCCAATAAAGTAAGTTGCAGTTCCAAATTCATTATCTAACTATTAGGTTCATATCAGTCAAACCTAATTTTCAACTTTTCAACTTTTCAAATTCATGCACCAACTCACATTGGGAAGTTAACGATAATGCAACATGTTCATAATTCTTTCAACTCAAAGCATCTGCCACTAAATTGGCCTTTCCAAGATGATAATTTATATTAAGATCATAATCCTTAATCAACACTAAACATCTCCTTTGTCTTAAGTTTAACTCCTTCTAAGTAAAGAAATACTTCAAACTCTTATAATTAGTGTATATCTCACACCGTTGTCCATATAAATAATGTCTCCAAATCTTCAAAACAAATACTACAGTTGTTAATTCCAAATCATGGGTAAGATAATTTCTTCCATGTGGCCTCAATTGTCTTGATGCATATGCAACAACTTTTCTATCCTGTATCAATACGCAACCTAATCCATTCTGAGAAGCATCATTATACATACTATAAGGCTTATCCGGATTGGGTAATGTTAATACCAATGCTATAACCAGTCATCTCTTTAACTCCTGAAAGCTCAACTCGCATTCCTCACTTTATTCAAATTTTCCATCTTTCTAGGTCAATTGAGTTAATAGCTTGGCAATTTTAGAAAAATCCTTTATAAATCGTCGATAGTATCCAACCATACCTAGAAAACTCTTCGTCTCTATAATAGTGGTTGGTTGCTTCTAATCCATTACTGCTTTCACCTTATTAGGGTCTATAGAGATTCCTTCACCAAATACAATGTAACCTAGAAAAGTAATTTTATCTAACCAAAAATTGTATTTGTTCAACTTAGCATACAGTTTATTCTCCCTCAACTTCTGTAATGCTAATCATAAATGCTCTACATGCTCTTCCTTGGTTTTTGAATAAATCAAAATATCATCAATAAACACCACAACAAACTTATCCAAAATCGACACTTGACATTACCATCCTTATCATAAAAACTCAAACTGGGCATAGATTGTGTTGGGCTACTAGCTAAAGTTGCTGGTTTCCTTCTCTATTGTCCAGAACTACTAATGGCACCAGGATATAATCTCTTAAATGATGAACCAAGTCAATAACCCTTATTGATCTTTTGACTCCACATTGCTTGCATTTTTACACGATTATCTTCCAATTGTCTTGCCTTATCTACTACTTCATTATAAGTAGTAAAACTATAAGCAAACAACTTGCAACACATTGTGGGGTCAAATCCAGTAAGGAAAAAATCCTTCTTTAATTCAATATTATCTCGGTATGAATCAGGTGCATATTGCAACAGTTTATTAAACTCAATTTCGTACTGAGTTACTATTGTGAACCGTGACTAAAAACAGACCAAATTGGTCACTGGATGGATCGAAGCTTATAGAAAGCTCGAAAAAGGATTAATGAGGAAAGTGCGAAGGGGTAAAAATGAAAAATGAAATAGTAAGCAAAACTCACAAACAACTCCAGAGAATATGATGCACCAATGGAACTTTCAAGAACTCACAATACAATTAAATATGACGCACAAATTGGTCCAATGAAATTACTCACCACCTAACATTACTTAAGGGAAAGGATAAGAATAATGTTGAGAGTAAACAAACAGTGTCTATGCAAGAAAGAGAATACTCAAAAGTGTATTAATGATGATTTGGTACTTTACAACTACAAGTACAAAGGTATTTATATTCATAAGTTAGAGCAACTTACCTAAAAAGGAAAAAACAAAAAGGGCATTTCCTAAGAAAGCAATATACAAGATACAAAAGGGTAAAAATGAATATATAAGAAAAACAATCATTGGAGCAACAAATTCTGTACATGATACTATACACGTGGCAATGCTACATTGGTGAAGTTGCTAGAAGATGCAGACAAAAAAGTACGGACAAATGGCTTATCCAAGCAAAGATGGCTTAGTTAGTCTAGAGTTTCTCTTTCTCGGTTTCTTGGCAAGGAAGATGCCAAGTAATTGGTCAGCTCGGGCACTAGTAAGTAATTTTCAATTTGGCACACTACAAGTCATACAACTCGGCATGAAGGGTAACTCAGCAAGGAAATACTCGGCCTCAATAGGGGTCGGTTGGAACAGAAGGATTCGTCGTACCAATCTCTCTAGTCCTCAGGTTCGGCTGTGGGTTAGGGGTCCGATAGCTTAATTCCTATCGGTTACACTCATACCTGCCTTCTTTAGCTCAAATAAATCTAGCACCATCCTATTTTGAACACTATAGGGAAAATACTCTTTCTTGAATTTCTCTTTAAACCTTTGCCAAGTAATGTTATTCCCCAATTGTCTTGCTTTTGAGTCCTACCATACTCTAGCAACTAACTTTAACATAAAAGTACCATCTGATAACTTTTAGTATTTAGGAACTCTAAAAGCTTCAAAACTCTGTTCAATCTAGGCTAATCAATTGAAAACTAGTGCTAGCTTACCCATTTCTCCCTTAAAGTAACAGTTAGCTTTTATAAACTCAGGGAGTTTCTTTACCTCTTTTGGTCACTCTATTTTTTGTTCAGCCTCTTGGGGTCTCCTGTTTCCCATATTACCACCAATCATAAGATGCTGAATCAACATTTCTTACTGCCTCATCATCGTATGCATACTAACAAGTATTTGTCCAATAGGTATATTCTCTTGTGGAGGCAGTAGAGGTATATCATGTCTATTTTGTTCACTTAGGGGTAATGGTACTCGCAGTGGAGAGTTTTGATTTCCTTTGGTTCCTCCATTACGACTCCCATTTTCAGCTTCAGCCATACTCACTTAATATTTATAACTTATAACTTTGCATACATATCTATTTATAAGTTATCCCATTTCTTAGTTTTATAAATTTTTTAGAACTTAGTAATAACAATGTCATTTTAATCAAAGTACATAATAGATCTAACTCCCATTATTAACTTGATTTGGTCTTTACATCATTGTAGTTGATTATAACTTCAGAAACAGAAAGGTACAACTCGATAAACTTTTGAATACATATATAAGATTTACAACTCGATTACATCATTACTTACAAAATTTAGTATAGACTCAATCTTTACAACTATACAATACAAAAGATTACATTAAATTTGATTACATCACCTGACTCTTTTACAATATACATCTAACTTGATCCAGAAGCTGCAAAATGCATCAAAAGTAAAAAATACATCAAAAGATCCAAAATACCTTAGTTTCAACCAAAATGGCTACTAGATCATACCTAAAGATCTAACTAGCAAGTCGATCATCTACTAAAACTAATCCTCATCCAAGCAGTTGGTGGCAGTTGCTTGATCAAAGGAATCTTAATCTATATGACCTCCTACTAAGTGATCTTCCTCCTCACCAATTGATTCTAAACTTATGGATATTACTTATGGACTCTTAGGAATCATAATCACCTCATGCACCTCATCATCATCTGACTCAACTACATTTCCATGCCCCATCCCAACTATCTTGATGTCTACTATCACCTGCATAACCAAAGCGTGAATATCCATACCGAGCCCATTCTCATTCTTTATCTCTTGTTCCTCTTCTTTGGGTTCCTCCTCTTCAAGATCTTCTTCCTCCGGATCCTCCTCAACATTAGCCTCACCCTCTTGATGATTACTTTATACAGCTGAATAGGCTACTTCTTGGGGTTCTACAAGTGGTTGATTTTCTTGTGGTTGTTCTTGCATCTCAGGTTTTAGATTTGGTTCAAGGTTAGGTTCAAGATTTGGTTCTAGAGGTGTCTTTATTGTTACTTCAGTAGGTTCTAGAAAACAAGGGAACCAATTGATAATTCCTAGTAGATAATGTTTAGGAATGTATGAAATGTCAGCAGGAATATAAGTAACACTAGCTGGGTAAGGTTTCCCTTCTTCTAACCTAATAGGAAAATATCTCAAGGGCATCATCAATCTCCTCTCTCTCTAACCACCTCAACTCAAAGTTGCTATAGCAGTATACCTATCATATTGAGGCCCTAAACTCATCTCCATCCACACCCATTGATCCTTCCAACTATCATGCATCTCATCATGAAATTTATTAATAATTTCATCAACTGTCTTGAATATATTCCAGTCAGCCAACTCTAGAAGTAACCGCTGCATCTTAACCTTATAGTCGATAAGGAACTCCTCTCCATTCCAACTAAACTATATCTAACCAATTATTAACTCCTCCCTTCTACCCTGTAATTAAACTTAGAATCAATCAACATTCACAACACTAAACATTATACTTACTTCTATTTTAATATGCTTAATACAATCTTTTATCACCCACTTAATATTACCTACTCTCAATGTTCCTATGATTTCTATTTCTTTTAAATTTTAATGCTTCAAAGCGAGTTCACTAAAACTACACTCTGATATCAACCGAGAACAGTTACACCCCTAAGCCATAGAATCGCAACAATCCCGTCGTGTACACCAACCTACAACAGTAACTAACCTTACAATCTCTATTATAGATATAATTTACATAAGGCATTCACGACTCCTCACTTTAAAGTAAACATCTCGGTACATAAAAAGCTAAAGATCCTTAAGTTATATATATAATTACATTCACATTGTTGTAGATTTCTCAAGAGATTCTACATATTATAACAGTCCACTGACTTACATATTACATATCAATTCATAAACCTAGAATATACTAATAGAACAATAAAAGACTCAACCGTACATCCAGTTGATCTTCACTCCACCATAGTTTCAAAAAGAAATTAACCTTAAGATAATTGTATCGCAGCATATCAGTCAGAAGTCATAACTTACAAGAAAATCTATATGGGTATGAGTAATCACAGCTCGGTAAGTTAGATTGAAAACTTATGAATGTATAACAAACATAAACAAGGTTATCAAACAATTAATTATATGCAATGCAACAAACAAGTACAATCACACAACATGGTTCAGTCCGTTGTAAAATCAGAGTAATTTCACCCACTTCAATCTAGGTTAAAGAGTTTTCATGTTTATGCAACAACTCACAGCTAAACCCAAGTTTGTGCAATAGAGACACCGCTCCCTTAAGATTACACTTTTAACCAATGCTATCATCCTCACAACAACCTCCTCTCTTGTCACTTAGTTCAACTAAGGATGAGAAAAAGACCATTATACTATTCAGCACTATTTTTTTCGAAGGTATCAATATCTGGTTGGAGAACCCTAATGATCTTATAAAGGGTTGCAATGCATGTCTAATTAGGGTATTTAAGTTGGTCATGATTAAGTATCAATTAGGGTGATCAAATAATTTTCACACCATTCAACTCACATTAATCACCAAACATAACACAAAATTCAACACGAAATCAAATACATAAGCACATGCATACGTAATTACTTACAAACATAGTCAAATATAATCTTAAGTGTTTAAGTACTTTAATATAGTACTCCAAAATATATTGAAGTATCAAACCTAACTTACTTGGAATCCTTGGTTTGCTCACTCACTTGCCGCAGGTCGACTCGTCTCCGTGCATCTTATAATATAAATACACTTTTAGTAGTTATATCTTGATGATATATATATATATATATCTATATTTTAGGTTATGATTTAACTCCATTCTTCATATATACATTTTATTTATTACTGATTCATTCTAGGTTAGTTTAGGATTTGGTTTCCTAATCCGATTCCGATTTAAATTGTAAATCAATTCCAACTACAAGTATTATACATAAATCCTAAAAATGCAATCTGAACCCTAATGTAAAGTTAATCACATTAGGTTCAAGTATCCTTATCACTTTTGGTCCTAACGGTATTCTAATCTACTCAGTATATTCTAATTCTCATTTATGTATCGAATTTACTCCTGATGTGTAAAAAGTTTACATTTTTCACATAATTACCTAAATTTATATTTCCCACCAGGTTTATTACATATTTATATTGTTATTATATTATCCATTTTAACCTAATATTTTATATTTATCATAATTCCAATACCACATATTATCAAAAATACATATATTTACTATAAATACTCTAATAATACACCTAATACCCTAAATATTACAATTATCATACCAAATCAAATATGAACATCTTAAAACACCTCATATACACTAAATCAGTAATTACTCAATTAATCATTAATTAACTCCCAAATCACTAATTATATATATATATATATATTTTAAAGGCTTAGAAATTTCAAAATTTCATTTCTAAAAAGGGGCTTCATAGCACTATTTTATATCCCTGAGTAGTCTACAAAAAATTTTTAAACTTAAAATTACACTTTGAGGGCTATTTATTTCTAAATCAAAACATGCTCAATTTTGTACGATTTCTTAAGCACTACATATTTCAAGATATGATTAAATCAAACTAATATTTTTTCCTAAATCTATATACAATAAAACATCATAATAATAAAATTCATAATTTTCTGAATAAAATTGCTAATTTTAATAAATTACACAAAATTTAGGCTAGAATCAAACTCACCTGACTATTCGGCTTCCAACCATCAGCGGTGGTCCTAGGTGTATCGATCGGCTTAAGTGGTGGGTATGGGGTGTTGTGGTGGTGGCAGTTCTATTCCAATTAATGGTAGGTTGTAGGTTTAGTCTAATTACTCTAATTGCATAAATTTTTTGTAATTTTTTTAAAACGAACCCTAACTCTCTCTTTTCAGTTTACTCTATTTTTCTTACTTTACAAACTACCTAAATGAGCTTCTAAATAAATTTGGGTATTTATAGAGCTCTAAGGGATTTTTGTGCATTAAATTGAGTTAATAATTGGGCTTATCTCTTCCATTTTAACTTTTTAATTGTGTTAATTTAATTATTCCAATTTTTTTCTTTCCTCCCTAACCTGCCACAACCTAGATTTGGACAATTCCCCAACTTTTCTATTTTTCCTTAAATTTTTAATAATTTTCTTTAATTATTTAGCATTTTTCCAGCATTTTAGGTAATTTTGAGTATTTTCGCCTACACATAAATACATATGGAGTACAAATAAATACTTCTAAATATTATTTATGTTATTCTATGATTTTTAGTATACATATAATTTATCACTAGTATCTCTTCAATTATTGGAACTTGTTTTTATGCATTTATGATAAATAATGGGTAATATACTTATAATTTAATATTATAATATTCGATTATTTTATTACTTATTTTCCTAAATTCAAACTTATAGAATTATTTTTACTAATACTTCTTGCTTTATTTTATAATTTAGACTTAATCAGATTTTTTAACTAATCGCCCTAAATTTTACGCCCTAAATCCGATCCTACAGTTATAAGGCTTACACTATGTCTCCACTAATTTCATTTATTAATTTCCAATTTACTTTTCTCTTTTACCCCTTAGCACCAGTTTCAATATCAAGTCTGATTTATAGGCTGCATGGTGGCTCATAATGAGTGACCACCAGGATTAGGCTTAGGTCAAAAGCATTGCTATTAGTCATCTTGGCTTCAAAATAAATGGCTACATGCTTTTTTAGAAAAAGGGGCTTAACCACTTAAAAGTAACAGTTCAATGACTATAAAGTCCTCACTTGTTAGCAAACTTTTCTTTAAAAAATTTATGGTTCTTTTATTTTTTTTATGCTTGAAAAATTTATTCTAAAAAAAATTTGAAAATATTTATTTTACAAAAACTAGTTACAAACAAAATCACTAACTTCTCCTTAATTTACTGGAAGAACTAGAAAGTTAAAGGTCAATAGGAGCTGCTATTTTACAAGATTGACAACCAAAGGTAAGGACTTATTTAAAAGTAAAAAAAAAAAATTATGTTTTTATGAAAAACTCTAAAAAACTCTAAAGGAAGGTAATAAGAATCTATACTATAGATGACTAGATTGCTAATATTATCTAAAGAATAGAAGAAGCTAATTACAAAGATGACTTAATGAGGGTGACAAAACTACAAAAGGATTTAAAAACCCTACTTATTAATGGCAGCCAAAGAGATAGATAACTTGATTACTTACATTGCATAAAGAATAGAAACACCAAATATGAAGACAACATGATGAGGACAGCAAAGCTACAAAAGGACAACCAATAATAAAAAGGTAATAATTTTACAAGAGGGATACCTAATGTTACAAAAAGATTATTAGGAGATGCTTTGGGGATGATAACTATTTATTAATCAAAGGTAATAAATATTTACAAGTCAAAGGATTTTTATTTATTTCCTTTTTTATTTTACATGCAGTATGTTATTATACAAAATTTTCAAAACAAATAAGCAATACCCAAACAATAAAATAAAAAATAAAAATAAATAGTTAACATACAATAAAGGCACAAATAAGCAAATGTTAAGCTGATAACTGGATAATAATACAATAATTTATTACTATAAAAAAATTTTAATTGTAATTTTACTATAACCCCATCATTACATTTATTTAATTACAAATGGTTTAAACCCTAATGAATTGCATGAAAAATTATACAAGTACAACTATCGTACAATAGGTTACAAGGAAATATATTTTACATGTAAAAGGATGAAAATATTATACAACTATTATATCACATTAGAAAATAATAGAGTTGCAACCCTTTGCCCTGATTATTCTATTTACGTTTTTGAAAAATGTTGCACCAATATTCATTCGCTAGCCTCTAAAAAACTTGATGGGTTTTATTTTGATCTTACATTACGCAACCTTTTACTCGTAATAAAAAAACTATGATACATAGGACATATATTACAAGATAATACAAGCAACAGTATACACAAAAAAAAAAAGAAATATATACATGTAAAGCAACATATATAAATTAAATTACAAATAAAAACTAATGTAGTATGCCACACAAACATGCAATGAAATACGGATTGGTAACTAATAAAACATAAGAATGGAATTATTATAAACTCGCAATTAATATTCATGCACACTTCCATATACAAGTGTATGAATTTCTAAAATTAAATTTTTTTTTGAAAATAAAGCTCTTAGATAGTTATATATATATATATACATATATATATAAGTGTATTAATTAATTTAATTTTTGAAAGTAGATGCCCAATTAACTACGGGTTATAATAATTCTTTTCATGTCCCTATAATTTACAAAGTACTAATCCTTTTTTTTCTTTTGTTTTAAATGATGCAAGAGGATGGCATCTACGACTCTCAATCTCTATAACCTCATACATTTTCAATGAAATAATTCATAGGCTATATCAAAATATGAGTGTGCTTACCTATCATCACTAAGTAGGGGTAAAGACCCCTACTACCTAAGGGTTAAATAACTGCGGCCCAATCTTGTTTCTAAAGTTAGCCTAAGTCTAGCCATGTCTAATCATACATTTTGATTCATAAAGAAACAAAAAATTCCCTTAAAAGACCTAAAAAAATTTAATCCATTGGGCTTACATCACAAAAACCTGACTAATACAATTATTTACAATAATATACAAATTAAAAGAAAAATAAAAATAAGAAAAACAAAGGCCCATTAATTAATTTTTTTTCTCAAATTTCTACATGGCTAGCCTACTAGATCCTTATTGAAGTTGTCAATTCTATCGAACCCTATTTCAGTTTTCTTTAATTTATCTTATACCAAGCCTAACCTTCTCAATATAAAATATTCAACATTAAATTAAGAGAAATCATTTTTCTTTAAAAAAAATTTTAAAGGAATTTTTGAAAAAATTTTAGGAATCACCAACCAGTCATATTAGTAAAAAATAAATTAAGGTTTCTTAAGCGAAAGAAACCCTAATTAAGTCATTGGCCCACCACTTTTCTAAAAAATATATATATCTTTTAGAAAATTGTAACAAAAAAAAAAAACAATGTTTGAAGGCTAACTTATTAAGACACTTGACTCTATGTAAAAATTAAAAAAAAAAAAAACAACTAACGAACCTTTATTTTTTAGAATTTTTCTAAAAAAATTTAAAAATACATAAAAATGAATTATTATTATTTTTTATTACGAATTTTTCCTAAAAATAAAAAGAAAACAAAAATTTTCTCAAATTTTATAGTTGTATCAAAGATGCCTATGTACCCATTAATCAAAATCAAACTAACCACAGTTCTCATTTTTATAGAAAACTTTAATGGGTTGACAATTTTATTTATGAAAATAGGTTAAGTTTACATTTTTTAGCCAATCTATTTTTATTAAGAAAAATACCTTAAAAAACTTATTTTTTAGTCCCAATTTAAATAACCCTAAAAAAAAACTAATTTTGAAAAAGACTCAAATTAAGATTTTTATTTTATGAAAACAACAAAGTGATAAAAAAAAATAATTTTTTCTAGAAAACTCCTTAAAATGCCTAATTTACTAAAAAGTGAAATACTAAAAAATATGCGATCTTATCTAAATATTCTTAAGTGTGCAACATAGATGCAACTTTATCCTAAAGGTATGAATATTGAGAAAAATATACAATTGTACTTAAAAAATGCATTTCATGAAAAATGCAACTTTTTGTAAAAATATGCAATTTCTCTAAAATATGTAATTTTTCTAAAAAATATGAAAATTTTCTTAAAGTGCGATAACTTTAAAGATGCAATTTTATAAAAACGTAATTTTTGTAAAAATGCAATATGCTAAAAAAAAAACATGATTCTTAATGAAGATGCCAATTATGTATAAAATATGATCACATGAGAATTAATACAAGGACCTGTAAAAAGATTTGAGTTAGTACTTTTCATACAAATAACTAATTTTTCAAAGTAAAGAAAATCATAAAATAATAAAAACTAATGATAAAAAAAACCATAACGAAATACGTACACAAAAAATAAAACAAGTTAGCTTCTTAAATCTAACAACAATAAAAGATAATAAAACTAAACTTAAAAAAAAAAAAAAAAAAAAACACAACAACCAAATGATCAGTGCTTAAGGACCTACATAAAAACAAGTAAAGTTAGTGTGTGATCTAATAAAAGAATAAACTACTTATACCAAAAATGAAGAAATAAAAATAAAACAATAAACAAACTAAACTAAAATTAAAAAAAAAAACTAATATAACACATATTGATAATATACATATGATAAAACTTGTGAAATAATAAACAATGTAAAAAGACAAGTTTTAACTAATGATAACAATAAAACCTACATAAAAATAAAAAACTTCGTTAATATACTTAATTATTAAATATAAAATAAAAAACAAATAAAGCAAAGATCTACTATATATAAATAAGGGCAGGTCGAATCCAAAGAAAAGAAGGCAAGCGAGTTAGATCCATCGAGTTGGGTTACAAGATCCGATAGACTGAAATCCAAGTCATACAAGGAAAGATGATCAGCAACTTTTTGGACACCTCATAATGCAATCTAACCGTCAAAATGAATGGGAGTTGACACTTTTATGACAAAGTGATTGATAAAACTAAGTATAGGATAAGCACCTTAGAGAATAGTGGTGGTTTGGTGGAGTTTCAAAAGTCAACAATGGTAGTGGTGGTGTGTGATGGAGTTCGCATGTAATAATGGTGGATGGCTTAAGTTGCATGTGGTGCTATGTTCGTGAGTGGTTGAGTGATTGAGGATGGTATGTGTTACAATTGTAATTGGGTTAAGAGAATGTGTACGCCGTTGGCCCTCGTTGGATTCTAATCTCCTCTCTTATAATTTTCTATTCAAATCTAAAAGTAAAGATTAGGATCAAACTTGACTAGCCATGGATTAGTTTAAGCCTTTTTTATTTTTATCAAATCTTCATTTTATAATTATTTGTATAAATCTTTATGAGATTTGGATGTCTTGATAATGTTTTTATAATATTTCATTAAATCCACTCAATAATAAAGATTTGATAAAATCCATTAACAATTTGAATTTGCTTGTTTTCTTCCCTCATTTTCATATTCATCCACTAGAGAAGGAGGCAATCACATGACTAGCATGTAACCTGAGTAAGGGGAAAAAAAAAACGAGCCCATTTTATGCATACTGAGGCTAGAACTTAGGATCTTCTAGTTCTACACACATTCCCTTATTAGTTAAGCTATTGCTCATTTCTCAAACATTTGTGCATGTCATTTATATTTGACCTATTTTAACTTGGCTTAACTTTTAATTTATCTTTCAATTCCAAATACGAGTGAGCGGATACAGTATAGGTAAGGTATAAGACATACTCGTGCCTTGTCCTATAAATATAGGTTCTCGAGTTTTTATATCCAAAACCTATCCTATAACACCTAGGAATAACCATGTACCCTATACCTTACAGATTTTATAAGGTATAGGGTACCATGCGGAGTCTATAATTTTTTTATTATCTTTTTTTCAATACTTTATATTAAATGTATAATCAATATCAAAATTATAACTATACTATTAGTAAATGTACAAGTAATAGTTTGTATAGGTTGTAACTCATCTTAAGTTAAGACAATATAAAACTTTGCTAAGCAAAATAAAGAATATTCTGTTGTTGGAAATGTTGAAACCATGGTTGGGTCGTGCTTAAATTTCTTTTGTTCTTTTTCTTTAAATCATTAAAATAAAATTTTAATTAAATCATAAGATTATTATATATAGAATATAAAAACCATATGCAAGTAATTCCAATATAATATATTGAATAATAAGTTAAGAGTTGAGATATTTTTAAGTCCTCATTAGTCTATAATTAGTAAAAGAGGAATAGGGGTGCAAAAAAAATAAGAGTAACAAAAGAGAAAGTTTTTAGTAAAAAAGAAGAAGAAAAAGAAAAAGAAAAGAGAGAGACTAGATAGTAGACATAAGTTGCGTATAGTTTTAAGGTATTATTATGAGTTGGATTTTTGTATTATTTTCTTTAAAACTAAAATAAAAAAGTAACAATATTAATTTTTTATTTATTAATATTATTTAATTATTATCACAAGTAAGTTTGACATGTCATGAAACACGTACCTTGTATATATTGGAGTATAAATTCCAAGGTAGGACAAGATAACTTAACTATATACCCATACCCCATCTTATGAGAGTAGGTCCCAAGAAATTATTAGTCGGAACCTACTTTATAACCCTCATTACCTACCCTCAACCTACTCAATAGAGTAAGGTCCAAATAGATACTCTGTACGATAGAGTTGCTTGCTCATCTCTAATTTCAAACCCAATTGTTTTAAAATGACCCAAATATACTTAAATAATCAAAATAAACATTTAAGGGATTTTTCAACACAAACTTGATTTAATAAATTCCAAATCTTGTTTTTTATACATCTAGTTAAAATTATTCAAAATTCAAATTTTTAAATGAAAGCCCATTTCTCATGAATTCGAATTTTTATTGGACTTTTCTTTAAAAAAAAAATGGTATACATTTCTAATAAAGACCAATTTTCAAAAGCAATATGTATATTTTTGAACTTTACATGATCCAACCCTAAACAGCTGACGCACTTGATTAGGCATTTTTTAAACTTTGATTTCTTTTTTAATTTTTTGATTGTTTCTTTTTTTAATTTTTTGTATTTGTCAATTCTTCAATTTTTTTTGTATCATTATTTTTATTATTATTATTTTCTTGTAAACTTGGCCTACAAATAAATAAATAAAAATAAAGGGAGAAAATGGGGGTGTCTATAGGATGGTCTATTGAATCTTGATTGTAACGAAACTTTTGTCATTGAATTCATAGAATGGAGGTCTAAAATATCATTACCTTCATTTGTTGTTATTCCATTTCATTTGTTCAAGTTGAATTTGTATTTTCACAATTTTGCAAATTAGCTTATAATGAAATTTGATCAATATCTACTGTTTGTGGTGACAATTATTTATCCATTGATGTAACCGGTAAAGATATATTTTATAAGCCTATTATTGTTGATAGTAGAAGATTTTACACTACATAGTCCATGGTTTTTTTTTTTCCCAATTAGGGTTTTTTACATTAAATCCTAGTGCTTATTGTTTATATTTGATTCTCAATTTATTATATACCTAATAGGTTTATGGTTCATTTCACAGTTCATGGTTTTTTTTTCTTTTTTTTTTTAGTCCTATTTACTATAACTTAAAATAACTGCATTATATAAATACTTTCAAGTTATTTTATTGTAGAATCCCCGGTTTCCTGGAATCACCTTTGGAAAATATTTAAATATTAAAGACTGTGAACTTCTAAAATAATAAACTATCACTTATATTGAAAAGATGTTGACAACATTTCTTATGTTATATAGTAATATAAGTTATATAGTATCAAGTTAGTTCTTTATATAAATGTATATACTTGTAATTATTATGTGAGACCGGCTCATCTTCTAATTCAAGATGTCCTTTTCTTGATTAATTTTTCAACGATTTACATAGTTTAGATTAGATGATGAATCTAATGTGAATAAATAATTATAATTGTACATTAATATAAATGATTGATCCAATATTGTATTTGAGAAAAATTTTAGTACTATATTTTGTGAATTTGAGTTGTTGATGTAATTATGGTCGTTTATGTCAATGTTGTTTTAAAGTACAATAAGAACATATACTATAGCATTGACACAATGCATGAATGGGTTAATAATAAATATCAATAAAATTCTTATCCATAAAAACACAAGTAATAGTTTTTCAAAGAATACCTATTATAACTATCAAATATTTAAATATCATTAATATTCACCACCATTTGTCTAAACACATAGGTATTGGTACTAATAATTTGTTTTAGGGCTTTTGATCTAATCTCCCATAAAAGCCTATTTTTATGAACTTTAAAGATAAAAAAGTAGAAATATTCTTAAATTAAAATAAAAAAAATCCTTCAAATGCTGGTATGGTAGTTTATCGACCCCGTTAGGATTTTTAATATTCTACATGGTGTTGGATTATCTATGCGATGAGTATAAGCACGGGAAATGGAAGGCGTTAGGAGAGCCCATCCTCTTTGAGCTATGGAGCCCTTGGGATGCCAATTTTCAAAGACATGCAACGGACAAGGAACGTGAACCGAGAGCTGAAGCAACTTAAACCCGGTTGGATATCAATGACCATTACCTATTGTCTATAACCTCTATCTCGTAAAAAAAAAAAAAAAAACAGCAAACCTTTTCTATCAGAGAGTCCCATTGACAAACGACAAGTTATCTGCACGCTGTATGCTATTGAATAAATTAGGGAAATAATATAGTAATTTGTACCCATCCATGATATTCATACATCTAATAATTCAAAGAGAATTAATAAATAAGATGTACAAATATCATTTTTAGACAGTGATTATTGAATTAATAAGGAAAACAGCGTGGATTGAATATAAAGGGGATAACTATGTCAGTGCTCTATATTTACACTAAAATTTAATTATATTCTCTACGTTTCAAACAACTTATTTAGGCAACAAATTCAATTAGGTCTTATCATTATAATGTTTATGTATTTGTTTTTGCATTAGGTAAATCTAATTGTTAGCATCTCTGGTGGTTTATTAGAGCTAAATGTGGCGGCCCCAAAAAAAAAACAACTTCAAATTAAATGACTTATTAGACGTGATAAGACAAATATAAAGATATCATATTCAAATAAATTTTGATATAGATATGAACCATTTAAATAACTTTCTTAAAATATGAAAGACTATATTAAATTTTGTTACAAATATAGATGAATTCATAATAGAAACTACTCAATCAAAGATTAATATTATGAACATTGATCCATATAATATAAAGAAAATTACATAAGAGAGAAAGAACTGATGGTTGAGTTCCGCTCTAAATAAGGAACAAAAGCTTTTAAGAGTTATGTTAGACTGTTAGTATCGTAATACGTCAAGTGTAAAAATGGATGTCATAAATGTGGCGCATGCTAGTGTTGGTGTGATCTGTATCATATTAGTAGCATCAAATAGCATTTGTCCGGATGTTTAGTATGTGAAAATAAAATCATGATTTCACGTTATTATGTTTTTTATTTGTAAGTATATTTTAAAGTCTAAATCTATGATTATAGCTTTAAGTTCATTTTATTAATTATAATTAATTAAAATTACTTTTTTAACCTTTAAAAAATTATAACTTAAAATAATTAATAGTATTTTTAAAATGTAATTTTATTTAAATATTTAATATCATTTTATTTTATTTTATTTTATTTTGAATCATTTTCCGTACAAAATATGAGTAATAGTATCCAATTGTGTGCATAGCTTTTAAGAGCATCTATCTCCATAAAATATTACTAGAATATTTTTTCTGTATTATATTTTAATTAGTAACAAACGGTTCCTCTTTCGAAGTGTAATTTTCCTTATAACACGTGTGTGTGTGTGTATTATATATATTTATATATTAATATTATTACCGCACGAGCATAAGACAAACTTGACAAGTTCCTGTTTTCATAATTTTCGAAAAGGCGATGTAGTGTCTGTCAATCTTATCCCATCGCAATGCTATACGCATAAGGTGGCCGAAAAAAATAAGAAAAGAAAAAAAAAAGAATCACTTTAGAAATATAGTCAAATTCCCAGAAAACTCCACAATACCATTACCACCGTCCTCTTTGCCTTAACCTTTATCTATATCTGTTTCTCGTACAAGATACAGCACTTTTAGACGTGTGACACCTTTTTCTTTTCTATTTTTTTTTTTTTTGTCTGTTTCACGTAAAGAGACAAAAACATGCCTCTTTTTCCCATTAGGCCATATACCCATCATCTGGATTTGGTTCCTTATTATAACTACGACTCCATCAGCAACCTTTGATCACATCATACGCAGCTTTCAGTCTTTCTCACATATATTTACATACATAGACTTATAGTTATACACATACATATATAGATAAGAGTGAATTATCCAATGGGGAAGAAAGAGGCGGCGGTGGCAGCTGCATGTGCGGCGGCGGGAGTGGCGGTGGTGATGGTGGTGAGAAATGAAATGAAGAAGAGGAGGAAGTGGGAAAAGAGCATGGAGATGGTGAAGGAGTTTGAAGAAAAGTGTAGGACCCCCATTGAGAAGTTAAGAGAGGTGGCAGATGCAATGACTGTGGAGATGCACGAAGGTCTTGCCTCTGAAGGTGGTAGCAACCTCAAGATGCTCATCAGCTATGTAGATAATCTGCCAACTGGGTAATTAACTATTCACTCTATCTTGTTGCGAACGCTTGTTAAAGGTTTTAGAAAAGAAATTTTTTTATTATTAGCAAGTATGAAGAGCATCTTCTTCTCTGTTCAATCACCAATACCTGCTTGCTGATGGAGTAGAAATTTAAGGCATTAGAAATCATAAACCAGGTAGTGGAAATTATAATTACAGGTCAAATTTACAAACATTGAACTAATAAGGTTTTCTAAAAAAGTAGTTCATGAATTTTGTTTGGATGAAGAATTAGGGTGTGTGCGTGTTTTGGGGAAAACATTTTCCTAACTTCTCTCTACAGTATCGAAACTTTGCAGATGCAGATGTTTTGTAATAATTTCAAAAATTTGCACTTATTAGTGGCTTTTAGCAATATGAACTGTCGATGGAAAAGGAGAAAAATGATTTCCTCTTTTTTGAAGTAGAAGTAATTTCCCAGTTTTTCATTGATATTTTTCACGATAATCAACAGCCAACATCCGTTATGGACAGCTACTTTTCTCTGAAAAGCCATTGGGAGTATTTAAATTACTATGATAATGTTAGATAATTTGAAACCTTTGATCATAGCAAATATCAGATCAAGTCTGGAAATTTCCGCAAAACAAACACACCCAAGAAGTTTCGCTTTGAAATGAAGATTTCATGCTAAATGGAAGGATATATTATTTGTCATTTACCATTTCCTTTTATCTGCAGATTATGAAAATTATCAGAGAAAATTTACTACCTTATCGTGATATTCTAACTTTTTGTGTATCTCGTGCTAATGCACAACACTGATAGTCCTTGTTCTTTCGTAGAGATGAGAAAGGACTGTTCTATGCTTTGGACCTTGGTGGTACAAATTTCCGTGTCTTGCGTGTACATCTGGGAGGAAAGGGAAAAGGTGTCATCAAGCGAGAATCTAAAGAAGTTTCCATACCGCCTCAGTTGATGACAGGAACTTCAGAGGTAGACGTTCATGCTAATAATGAGAGCCACTGCTTCTTTACTTCTTTAAGGCTAATTTTATGAAAGCTCTGTTATTGTAGGCATTGTTTAATTTTATTGCATCAGCTCTAGCAAAGTTTGTTGCAGCAGAAGATGAAGATTCTCATCCTCTCCCTGGTAGACAAAGGGAGCTCGGTTTCACGTTCTCATTCCCAGTTAGACAGACGTCGATAGCATCAGGGACACTAATTGAATGGACTAAAGGGTTTTCGATAGAAGATGCTGTAAGTCATTTAAACAGAAAAATGCCCTTTACATTTCATTACACAAAGTTTCAACTATCAAACTCTAGTCTTGTGGCTATGCTAGATGAGCACCCTGGTATGCAGTTGTAATTCTTGTGTAGACCAACTCTATGGTGACCATATCAGGGCAAGGATTGTATACCATACACAGGGTACTGTGATATGTACTGACAAGGTCCATAGATCGGGCATATAATAGATTTTTAGTATGCAGGCACTTCTTAGATGGTTAGCATTTTAAAAATGGGAAAAGATGGATAAATAGACAGGACCAAGCAATTTTATTTGCGTAACAACCATGTTTGCTGAGGTTCTGAATTGTTGTCTATGTATGAGAGCACTTGCTGTAGTGGATTGGTAGTAAACTGGAAAGCAGGCTCTTATTTTCTAGTCTGATGTAAACTATGAACTTTGTCAATCTTACTTTTGACCTGATCTTTCATGTTAATTTTCTCTCACTGGAATTTGTAAGGTTGGACAAGATGTTGTAGATGAATTGAACAAAGCTATGGAAAGAGTTGGCTTGGATATGCGTGTGGCAGCCTTGGTAAGTTTATGTAGGAACTGTTTCTCACTGATTCACATTCTCCTTTTATGGATAGAGTGAGTAATCCTTTTCGCATCTGAAACAGTTAATTGATTGTTATGACTTCGTAATTACTAACATACATCTTTGTTAATGTAGGTCAATGACACAATTGGAACATTGGCAGGTGGTAGATACGAGAACCCAGAAGTAATTGCTGCTGTCATATTGGGCACTGGAACTAATGCAGCTTATGTAGAGCGAGCCACTGTTATTCCAAAATTGCAAGGAACTCTTCCTAACTCTGGAGAAATGGTAAATACTAAAAGTTTACATATCCTTAATTTATATGTTAAAAGTTGTAGTGAAGGAATGTTGTTGTGTAAACAATTAACTATGAATATGGCCTATATTCTAATGTTTAGGATTCTTCCCCACAACCCAATCTCCCCCCCACCCCAAAAAAACAACCACAGCCTCTTCCCTTTCTTATAGCTGGCCTTTCCTTAACAGCATTAATGAACCATAAATCCTAATGAATATGCCCTTCTAGGTTATCAACATGGAGTGGGGTAACTTCCAGTCATCACACCTTCCTTTGACAGAGTATGACCAAGAACTGGATAAGGAGAGTCTAAACCCTGGAGAACAGGTGTCGTATTGCATTTCTATCTGATCTTGTTGGTTCTTTTTGGGTCGGCATTTTGACTCTCAACTCCGTACTGTTGATGCAGATATTTGAGAAAATAATATCCGGAATGTACTTAGGGGAAATTGTGCGCAGGGTCTTGTTGAGACTGGCTGAAGAATCTGCATTTTTTGGTGATGCTGTTCCACCAAAACTGAAAATTCCTTTCATATTAAGGTAGGATTCTTTAGAGACCATTTTTTTCTTATAATATGTGAACGTTGCTGGGGTGTACTAAATTAAACAATATTATTGGCAAATTTTGGAGATTAAAGTTTATCAGAACTTCGAATCTGGATATTTGATTGTGTAGATTTATCTTTCAATGATACATGTCTAAACTTCTAATGAACTAGTTAAGGGTGAGGTAGGGAATATTTTCCACTATGTGCATTTGAAGTTGCCTCTCCTTTTTAAGTAAAAACATCATGTTATCATTGAAGTGTACCAAGGGGTACCATGCCCTGCAGAAAAGTTGTTTACAGCATATAAGAGATGCAATCTTTGAAGTCAAGAAAAGCCTGAAAATTGAAAAAATGTATGCATGCCATACCAAAACTGCAAAAAAGGAATTATAGGAACTTATTTTTAACAGATTCATTTGCAATTCACTCTTGTTAAGGTATTGGATGATTAGGAAAGTCTATTCTTATCCAAAGAGTACTCTCATAGTTTCATATGTTTATGTATTGGAGCCTGTTTCGCTGTTTGATGCATTTTCATGGCACAAGACCTCTAAACTCAAAGGTATGGCATCATATTTCTTCAAATCAATCTGAAAATCCTCTTAGATGCAGATTGTTTTGCAATCCTAAACTCATATGTACCAGGAGTATGGACTTTCATTTATCTTAGGAGGGGAAATTCCAGCTTTCTTAATTTAGAGCATAAAGTATGTTGATAAACCAGTTTTTTCATACCTACAGGACACCGGACATGTCTGCTATACATCATGATACAACTCCTGATCTTCATGTGGTGGGAAAGAAACTGCTAGGTAACTTGGAGGTATGGTATTATTAGTCATTATGCCCTTCAGTGTGTTCCAGTATATATTAAATGTAAAGCATCATTAATTATATTATGCTTGCGGTCTGCATTCCCAAAACTCACATTTGTATTCATGGTTATCAGATCCAACATACATCCTTGGAGGTAAGGAAAATTGTCGTCCAGCTCTGTGAAATCGTGACTTCTCGTGGGGCCTGCCTTTCTGCTGCTGGCATTGTAGGGATCCTGAAGAAGCTGGGGAGAGATACGGTGAGGGAAAACCTCAAGTCGGTTATAGCTCTAGATGGTGGGTTGTTTGAAAACTACACCAAATTCAGGACGTGTGTGGAGGCAACTCTTAAGGAGATGTTAGGGGATGAAGCCGCTGAAAATGTGGCCATTATCCAGTCAAATGATGGTTCAGGCATCGGAGCTGCCCTTCTTGCAGCTTCTCATTCTCAGTATCTTGAGGTGGACGAACCTGAATTTGTCTGATGATGCAAGAAGCAAAGAGCATTCGCCTCTGGTTCTTGGAACGTTCTAGTTTACCCGGAGATGATTCAACATTCATTATCAGGACAGTAGTTTTCCAATTAGAGTCAGGAAATTATTCTAAGATAATAATTGATCACGTCTGGAAGAACAGATTTTTCAAAAGACACCACACTTTCTGTGGACAGTAAAACAGTTCTTTATGTAATTTGCTGGTTCTTCTAACTTGTGATGATAGCGGAAAACTGAAATTTTTAATTTCTAATATTTCTACTCCACATTGTTGGGCTTTTCGTTTTCTATCTTGACAAACAAGCATACTGAAGTATATTATAATCCAGAACGTCCGCATAAATCATGGTATCCCATCTTCCTTGGGTATTTCGGCATCTCCAAACACTCCGAGAAGAGGCCCGTGCGTCAAGAAATGCTATAGAAGTCGAATACAAAGCACTAGCCTATGTTGTCTTTGATACGTCAGCTTGCCTGTGAACTAGAGAATCCCATTCAGCGTCATATCATTCTAGGTTGTGATAATCTTGGCGCTATCTATCTATCTATCTACCAATCCCATTCAACATAATTGCATCAAACATCTTGACATTGACAAATTATTTGATTATGAACAGGTTGCTACTAGCCGTTTTTCGTTCCGTATTTCCCTACTCCTTAGCAGCATGCGAACAATTTCATAAAGAACTTGTTTATAGCTAAATTTCTATATCAACAATTCAATCTCACGTTGACAATTGCGTCATCAGTTAAAAGGGTATAAATTGTCGTATCGGCGGGCAATTTGAGAAAAGCTGTTAATTTTTATTATTCATCATACAATTCTATTCTAGGAAAACAAAATTCACTTCTAAATCTTAATCTAATATTCTGCTATCTCCTGCTCTATCTTCCGCATCATCCTGCACGTCCCCTGCCGCAGCATGCAACTGCTTGATAGCAATCTGAATGGTGTTTCTACATGCTGAGACGGATTTTTTGGCAGACTGCTGCGATTTGCAGTTTGATTGAATGTATATCGAAATGCTTACCCCGTAATATCCTACTCCAGAACCATTCTGGATCTGGTGCATCAGACGTTTAGGGTGAGTTCGACGAGAGACTGCAATCATCGGATTCAAGCTCCGCCTCACGTCGTGAATTTTTCAGAAGAGGAGCAGCGGGAGCATCTTTATCTATCGCAGTAGGCTTATCCACCCGAATGAACGGACGAGCGTCTTTCAGCAAGATACTTAAAACCTCCTTCATTGAAGGCCTAGCGGAAGGCAACGTTGCAGTGCAAACGATCCCCAGTTTAAACACGCGGATCATCTCATCCAAATAACGAGGCTCTTTAATCTCTTCATCTAATGCATCCGCAATGGGTATGTTTTCCTGAATATGCTGCCACGCCCATTCCGTGAGGCAAGTGTCTTCATCTCCATCATTCGCCTCCTTTCCCGTAGCCAGTTCCAGGAGAATAACCCCAAAGCTGTATACATCAATCTTCTCGCTCACTCTTGTAGTTTGCGCATATTCTGCCAATAAATTCTTTGCGCTTAGTACTTCTTTCCCAATTATAGAAGGAAAATAAACAAAAGTAGCTTGGATAGAGTTAATTTGTACTCACCTGGAGCAATGTAACCGAAGGAGCCAGCGACGGTTGACACAGTAGCTGCTTGTCCTTGTTTGCGCAATATTCTAGCCAGACCGAAATCAGCTATTTTAGCATTGAAGTTGGAATCCAAAAGAATATTGCTTGATTTCAGGTCCCTGTGGACGATAGGTGGAGAACAGTCGCAGTGCATGTAGCAGAGCCCTCTAGCTGCCCCTATTGCAATCTGCAGCCTTTGAGGCCACGTCAGAATGACATCATTGACCGTGCCCGAGAGTGATGATCTCTTCTTTCGGTGTAGCCATCGGTCCAAGCTGCTATTTTCCATGTACTCATAGACTAGGAGTTTTGAGCTCTCACTGGAAATACAGCACAGCAGTTTCACTATGTTCATATGCCTAATATTTCCTAGAATCTCAACTTCAGCCGAGAATTCCTTTTCAAGCTTATGATCCAACTTTCTGTTGTTAAAAATCCGTTTGACAGCAACTAAATCACCTGAGTGGTTAATAGCAACTCGATAAACTTTTCCTGAACCACCACTTCCGACCAAGTTATGGTCTGTCAAGCCTGACAAAATATTTGATTCTGTGAAGCTCAACTTCTGGAATGGTGTTAGCTTCCATGTTGCATCTAATACGTGCTTTTTCCTTCGATAGATGTTGACTGCTAGCAGTGCACACAATAAAACTGATACTGATGCTCCAACAGTTAGAATCACAATCCACACGAGATGTTCTTTTGCAATCTTACTAGACTTCTGGGGTTTGAAGTTGCAGATGGCAAGGCTTACTGATGGATTGAATGTGCAAAGATCCGGATTGTTTAAATAGCTCTCGGAATATGCAGCAATGTCAATCTGGGATGGAATGCTGCCAGTAAGATGATTGGAGGACAAATTGAGGACGTTAAGCTTTAAGAGCCCGAGTTGAGAGGGAATGGGGCCGGAAAATTGGTTACTAGACAGGTCTAAATCTGTGAGAGCCGGAAGGTTCCCGAGTTCAGAAGGAATTGGACCTGACAATTGATTGTGGCTCAGGTTCAAGGTACTCAGCAACTTCCACGAAAGAATCTCCGTTGGAAGAAGGCCGGAGAGTTTGTTATTATCCAGGAAAAGAAATTGTAACTGAGGAAGATCTGTTAGCTCTTTAGGAACTGTTCCATTAAGGAGATTATTGCTTGCTTCAAATCTCTGCACATTCTTCCAGGAGGACACCGTAGAAGGGATGTTCCCATAAAATCCATTGTTCTGCATCTGAATTATTGTGAGATTCCATGACACTTCCTGAGGAAGCTCTCCTGCCAACTTGTTGTCGTTTATTAGCAGCTTCGACAAGTTGAGGGATTTCCAAAGGCCTTCAGGAATTTTCCCTGAAAACTCGTTGTTGTATAACATGACAACAAGCAAGCTGCTGCAGTTTCCAAGTGATTCCGGTAATTCACCGCTGAGGCTATTATTGAAAACTACTAATCCAAGCAATTTACCCCCATTGCACAAGTATTGGGGTAAACTGCCAATGAACTTGTTATTGCATACCTCGAAACGACCAAGTTCTGAATACCGGCCAAAATCTGGTGGAAGTATGCCTTTCAAATTGTTGTTAAACAATCTAACGTCTGTTAGCGCTGGAAGGTGGCCAATACTTTCTGGAATCTCTCCTGATAATTGGTTGAACATCAAAGCCAAGCTCGAAAGGTTCTCAAGTTCTCCAAAATCATCCGGGATTCTCCCAGTCAAGCTGTTGTTAGAGAGATCAATTATTCTCAATTTCAATGCTTCAACCACTGCAGGAATCTCGCCAGTCAAATTGCTTCCCGTCATATACACAGTGGTCAGATTTTTCAGCAGGAAGAGGCCCCTTGGAATGCTTCCGGGCAAGTTGTTGTTGGATAGGTCCAGATATTCGAGGGACTGAAGATCCCCTATCCAATCCGGGATTTCACCAATCAAATTCATCTCTCGCATATCTAAAGTTCTCAACTTCTTCAGCTTGGCAAATTCCGAAGGCATCTTGGAAGGCACGAGTTTATCATTGAGGCCCATTATTAAAATTTCCAGGTTGGTAAGGTTTCCAATCTCCACAGGATAAGAGCCATTATATTCAATCTGATAGAGTTGAAGAACCCGTAATTCCTGTAGCTTTCCAATGGATGCAGGAATGTCAAAGGCAAAGCTATTAGCACTAAGATCAATGTACTGAAGTTTCGCCATTCGATCAATATCCGAAGGGATTGCTCCTAAGAAGTAATTCTGGGATAGGTCAAGGTACTGGAGCTCGGAACAATTATAGAGAGACCTCGGAAACTCTCCCTGGATATTGTTGTATCCAACATCTAGGACTAGGAGTTTCTTGAGGTCACAAATGAATGATGGCATAATTCCAGTTATATCCATGGAACGAAGATGAAGTTCGGTGACAGAATTATTCGAACATACGACTTCAGGCCACGAGCAATGCGTGGTGGAGTTGGAGGAGCTCCCAATCCAGTGGCTGATGGAAGGAGAGTTCTGCCAGGATTGCTTAAGCTTTAGCAGGATTTCCTGCTCCTGAGCCGTGTCTTGGCACCGTGCATAAAAGGGTAAGCATAGGCAGAGAGTGGAAAGGATGTAGAAGTAAATTTGAGGAGAGAGTAAGGTTGGTTTTGCCATGTTGGTTGAATATTTGGTTTTCGGGTTTCTCAATTTGAAAGCCTATGTTCTAGCTGTTGTTGTTGATGAAGATGCAAAAGTACTAGGATTTGTAGTGGGTTTTTTTTTTCGTCTGGTTTTTACCCCGTTGGGGAGTACAATTAAACTGCTGTGTGGCAGAGATAAAACGATCTCTCTCCCTCTCTCTCTCTCTCTCTGTGTAATGGGTGGGTGCTTGGAAAAATTAATGTATCAGTTAATTTAGACTCTGAATGGTAAAACTAAGGTATAATGATGCCAATTATGGGATTCTACAGTAATTTAGGCTGATGATACTGATACTGATTTTTGAATACGATTCATTTAAAAAATATTTAATAATATTATTTAAATGAATCGTNCTATGTTCTAGCTGTTGTTGTTGATGAAGATGCAAAAGTACTAGGATTTGTAGTGGGTTTTTTTTTTCGTCTGGTTTTTACCCCGTTGGGGAGTACAATTAAACTGCTGTGTGGCAGAGATAAAACGATCTCTCTCCCTCTCTCTCTCTCTCTCTGTGTAATGGGTGGGTGCTTGGAAAAATTAATGTATCAGTTAATTTAGACTCTGAATGGTAAAACTAAGGTATAATGATGCCAATTATGGGATTCTACAGTAATTTAGGCTGATGATACTGATACTGATTTTTGAATACGATTCATTTAAAAAATATTTAATAATATTAATATATTACGTAAATTGATAAATAATATATAAATATTAATAAAATTTTGATATATAATTAATATTTTTTAAAAAATATATTACTTTATTTTTATATATTTAAATATTATTAATATTTATACATTACACATTAATTCATAAAATATTAAATTTTATTTTTCATATTAAATACTCCTTTATTTAATATGTCGAGGCCAATACCAGGACACCAGATAAAGCTAAAACTTCATCGGTAATCGTATTGGCTGATTTCCGTGGCTGATAGTGTTCCAGATTCCATCATGGTCAAAGTCAACTAAAAGAAAGCGAGTCAACGCCATTAAAATATTTTTGCTTATTTCCGAGGTATTAAATATAACTACGATAGGATTTTATTAATAAAATATAAAACTGCATTTTATCTTGATGGAACTTTTAATCTTGATTAGTTCTTCCGTCTAGTTATTCGATTATTTAAAAATTCATCGTTCGGTAATTTATGTCGATGGACATCAAATACTATTATTCATTTTTACATTTTTTTATAAATTATATTACATTCAAACTTTAATTTATCCTATTAAAAATCAATATTTATACCATTCGAATATAATAACAATTGCAACAAACCAGTTATTTCATTTGGTTGACTTGATATAGAGAAAGGAGAGAGAGAGTGAAAGTAAAAAATAAAACTTAAAAGAAAAGTATAAAGCAATAATTTTATTAGAAGAAGTAAGCAATATATTCGGAATTACAATCCTAATAATAGAGTAAGACTGAAAACGAACCATTTTCCAGAAGCTTTACAATAAAATAGCTTTTATTTGTGTTGGTGTTAGAGTGATATTAAAGTGAAGTTACAATTTCCCCTCTCTCTTTCTTGTGAAGCATTTGAAAATGAAAACCGGAACCTCACGTGTGTTCGCACGTTAAAGAGCATTTTATCTTTGTTTCATTTGTTTAAGGGGGAAAAAACAAATTCGGGGGCCGACGGCAGACCTTTGGCTCTAAACAGACACCACGTGAGATAAAAGAAGGGTAGAAATTACGTGTAACATGAGTAATCAGGCGTGGATGCTTGATCCGCCAGCAATATTAAGCCGTTTCTTCTTCATTAAAGTAAGCTGTCTTTGAAAATTTTGAGATGAAAAGCAAGACTCGATCCAAAATTAGCTTACTTCCTGCTCTAACATTAATATTCATTAAAAAAAAAAATACTGCTAATTAACTATTTGATTTTATCACGTATGTGGTTTTCCTATAGCGCGAGTTATCTATCACTTTGTCCCACTCCGACTTAAATGAATAACGAAATTTTTTCTTTTTTCGAAATAAAGATAATTCATATATCAGCCCCGTTGGGCAAACATTCCAATCCTTACATAATTATTAAAAAAAAAAAGCAGAGGGGATGGAGGTTTTCAACTAAAAACTGCAGCACATCCCTAACTTTTCTTAAACAGCTGTCCAATTTACGCAAGAATTGGCTTGATGCCTCACCAAAGAAAAAGAACATAAAGTAAAGCTAAATTTCAGATAACAAATATCACGAAAAATATTCCAAAAGTCTTTCAACAAGAAGAAACAACCCTAGAATAACAACACTAATACTGTGATGGCCGTCATATAAAAGCAAATTCAATATCATATATAATAGTTATGAAATCAATCTATTACAAATCAATAACAATACTAATGCTACTAAGACCGTCATAATCTAATAATCTAATAGCATAAACACTGGTCTCCCAAATATAATGGATTAGATACGATTCCCTCCTTCCCCGAAGTTGTATGTATAACAGTTGGAAATAAAAAAATAAAAACACTAATATTGAGTTTCTATAAAGGATATCCATCTTCCTATAGTTCTCCTGTAGTTTGTAAACCTAATCATAATTACACTTTATTCATAATCATATTGTAAATAAGTTAAAAGTATATCTTACTTAGGGCTATAAACAAGTTAAGCCAAATCAAACTTCTGAAGGTTCAGGCTCAACTAGTTTAAAAATTATCGAGCTCAAGCTCAAGTCAAGTTTTTTATTAAGCCTACAATTGAAGTTCTAACTCGGCTCTTTTAGACAAACGAGTTTTATCTTGAGCTCAAACTTGGTTCATTTATTAATCAAGCTTGAATCAATCCAAGTCTAAAGCCAGTTAATCTCGAGCCTACTTACGAGTCTATGTATATAAAATGAAAAAAATATATAAATAAATATATTAAAAAAGATGATTAAAGATTAGATTATATATTATCCTATAAATATTATATATTATATAGATATTAGCATTTGGATTTTAATAATATATGAAATATAATATTTATGATATATATAAAATTCATAAGTCTACTCAAGATCCTAAACGAGCCAACTGAGCTAACTCACAAGGCTAAACTGAAATTTGAGCTCAACTCGTTTAAATAAATGAATTTTATTTTAAGCTTAAACTCGATTTATATACTAATTGGGCTCAAGTTGAATCGAGTTTAAAACAAGCCAAACTCAAGTAACTTCAATCAACTCAGCTCATTTGCAACTTCAATTTTTACTTATTTTGTGGATTTGAAACAACGTATTAACTGTTAATAAATTAATATAAGAATGTATTCTCTAACAAATAATTGCGAATCATGGAAAGTGGTGGGACTTTAAGCTAATACACGTCCGGACCGTGTCTAGCTCTAGTTATGCGAGTTTAAACAAATTCTTGCCTTGGATGTGCCGGCTGATTGCTATCTTTGAGCTCACCATGCCAATAAACTCGATTACTAAGGCAATCACCAACGCTCAATGCTTGGCTTTAATTTCAAAGGAGGAGGACCTGACGTTAGTTTCGTAAGTGTTGGGAAGAACTCTTCATCAAGAACTGAATCCTATGATAAGGACCTAGTTTTTTTTTTTTTTTTTCCCTTTATTCAATTTCTGACTATTTATCTAAGAGAGAGAGAGAGTACTTGCTTAACAACTTTAAAATAATTTTTTCATAATATGTATAACAGTATGTGCAATATATATAATGGGACCCACATATAATATAAAAGATCCTAAGTAGTTTTTTTAAGATATTAGGGAAGAGAATTATTTAAAATATTGAAGTACCATCTAAAGACTCAAAATGGATTTAGCTTTAAAAATGGATAAAGAGAAAAAATCCTAATATGAATACAGATTATGTAAACCATGTTAGAAATTTAGAACATTATATATGTGCTATATAAATAATATGGGTACAGTGATCTTAATAAGGTTTATATAAACCAAATCTTAGGAAAAGTCTTTGATTTATGGGCCATGATGGAAAAAAGATCTCTAATCACTTATTTATTTATTTCAGGTAAAATTACAAATACAACTTTTTATATTTACTTACATACGCTTTGCTCTCCCATGTTTAAAATAGAGTATTAAGACACTCAAATCTAAAAAAAAAAATATTTTAATTCCTTTCTCACTATTTTTCCCTTAGATAAAACAATAATAAAATAATATATATAATTAAGGGTATAATGATCGTGTACAAATTTGTATATACTTTATAAAGGCTCATTTTTTAAACTAAGAGATTCAATGCGTAAAAAGAAAAAAAAAAAAAAAGAACAAGAAACTGTATTTATAATTGACCCTTTTTAAGATTTGTTCTTCAACTCAAATGATGGTCATTTTAGGCGTCGAACCACTAGATGATCAAAACATAGTTGTTACTCCTAGTGGGAAGCACTATGAATCTTGCCACTAACTTTGCGGAATTTTCGCCTCAATCAATAAGAATTTCATCATATTCAAAATTTCTCCATTCCAAAATTGCTTTTGAAACTTAATATTCTTTGGCATATATTCATTGTATTAAAAGTGCTGCCTCATCAGCAGTGAGATCATCTCCATCCACTCATGTGACCATACTTCTCTTGCCCTTCGGTTAGGAAATTTTAGTCACCCTTAAAATTGTGAAAAAGAAAAACATTTCTATTCGTTTATTTTCGCTCTTCTTCTTTTTAGTGAATCCTCCTTATTACTACTAGCTAACTCCAAGAATAACATATTCTGGAGTAACGTTAAAATTATTAGCTAAATTATATTTTTTTTATTCAACTTTGCACTTAAAAATTGAAATTGTTTAGTGTTATATTTAATTAAATTTTTACTTATAAAAGTTACTATCTTACCTTTAATCATTTACAGGTCACCTTTTTGAAGATGAAGGATATAATAGATTTAATAAATAAATATTCAATTGGTAATATAACATCTAGTATATTCAAACTTTAGGTATAAATTATAATAAATAAAATTTCAATTGGATATGACACTCATAATTTCAAACTTTATGTGTACCATTATAAAAACACGTAAAATTCAAATAATTATCTATCGTGAACTAAACTTCTATAACTAGTGATAGTCATTAGTAGACCAAGGCATGAGCTAAGTCTAACACAAGAGCTAATCCAAAACTACACCAAGTTCTAACCCTGTTTAAATCCATACAGATGAGGTAGAACTCATTAGTGGACTAGGGGTGATGTGGGTCATAAACAGGTCATATGACCGAACCCATTAACCTATTAGGTTTAAACCCACCATGAAAAAGAAAACTTATGGTAACAACTTGCAAACAAAGACAAAATAAAAACTAAATTCAAGTAAATAAGAAAGAATTGTTTCCCATTCATAGTAATGTGTTACTAATATCGGCACAAGGAATAGATATACTCTTAAAGCATGTCTTGTTTAATATATAGAAACTTCTATTAGAAGGAAATTCCCATTCCTTATTATTGTGAAATTAGTTTACATGTTTTGATCTTTTTTAACTTTTAAATTTTTATTCCGCATTATTAATGTTAATAAATTGGATGTAACTATTTATAAATAAATACATATCCTTGACAATTGCCTCAAAAAAATGGGCTAAAAACATAAGGATTTAGAGCTCAACTTTTTTAGTTTAGAATTTATTTTATTATATATTTTAAATTTAATTTTTGTTTGAAAAAGAACTGAAATTGCCATTTTCAAAACTCAACTCAAAACCATTGTCCTTGAATGAGCCAAATTCCATAATTTTTAGAACTAGAACTTAGCAATCTGGGTCCAATTGCAAGTCAATTTTGACCTCGATTGGAAAAAAAGATTTTATAGATAGTACACACCGCGTGTAAATAACATGGTGCATAACTATTAATTATATTTAAACATGTGACAACATAGATAATAGATTTTTACATAACTATCCACTACCAATCTATGTATTTAAATTCGATTAATAGTTACACATCACATGTACTTTTATATTGTGTAAGCAAGGTAAAACTCAAACTTTGCAATACAAGTATGGCGCTAAAGATTAAACCTTATATTTTTATCATCTTCATTGTGTTTCTTTCAAAATTTGACTTTTCAAAAGGAATTGTCATGATTATATACAATTTAAATCATATGTTGTATATGGTGAATAATGATTTGGACTTTTTTTTTTTTTTGCCAAATAGTGATTTGGAGTTTACGACAACTTTTTATGATAACAACATAACATAACCTTTTTTAGGATAACAACGTAACATGACCTTTTTTAGTGTCTATTATAATAGTTTTCCTAAATATTTTAAGATTTAGGCTAACCTTAGCTTGTTATTTAATTAAAAATTAATTCTATTTGAAACTTAAAAGGATATATATTAGTAGAGCAATATACTGAAATATACTAATGCCAATGATAATGATGTATCAACAATTTTCCCTTCGAGGTAGAAGTTTTCATTACCAAAAACAATCCTATAAATGTATAAAACTAACAGAAATTGAATAGCATGATATTTGTGTGTAAAAATGTGTTTGCTCAAGAGTAGGCTAGTGGAAGTAGGAATGGAAGAAGAAGAAAAACCAAATCAAATGCATTAGCTTAATTGTCATCTATACAAGATATATTTATAGAGGTTGCTGTGAATAAATATTTGTTAACAAAACTAAACTACTAACTAACTGAACTAACTAAGTCTAACTAACAACTATTCTAACTATTATAGCTAAACAGCTAAACTGATAGATTAGATACAACTAATATACCCCCTCCCTCTCTTAAGCTAGAGCATAACATTATGAATACTAACTTGAGAATAGAATCACGGAAAGAAGGAGAAAGAAGAGTTTTAGTAAAAACATTCCCAAGTTAATATAAAGAACAAACGGGTAGCAAAGTAACTATCCTAACATAAATCTTCTCTCGAATAACATGACAATCAATTTCAATATGTTTAGTGCGTTGGTGGAATGCAAAGTTATGAGCAAGATATAGTGCATATTGGTTGTTGTAGAAAAGTAACGTTGACCCATTATGAAGACAACCAAAGTCTTAAGGTTAATACAATAGCCATTGAAGTTCACAAAAAATAGTAGCAAGGGTGTGATATTCAACTTCTGAGGATGAATGGGAAATAGTTGATTGCTTTTTGGAGGACCAAGAAATAAGAGCATTACCGTAAAAAATGCAATAACTTATGACAGACCTACAAAAGTTAAGGCATGAAGCCCAATCTAAATCATAATAGGTACTAAGCTTATGGAAAGAAGAAGAGGGAATTAACAAGCCTTGTCTAAGAGAGCCTTTGAGAAAGCATAAGACACAATGAGCAGCTTAAAGATGAAGAGTCAAAGGTCGATCGAGAAACTAAGGGAGTTGTTGTATAGCAAAACTAATATCTGGACGAGTATGAGTAAGGTAAAGCAGATGCCCACTAAGCCTTTGAAACATAGACAGATCATGTAATAAAGGAGAGCCATCATTCTTAGAAAAACCGGTAGAAGAGACCATAAGAATTGAAACAAGTTTGGCACCTAGAAATCGAGTATCTTTAAGGAGATCAATGCAACATTTCTTCTAACATAGATTATTCCCTTGATTATTATAAGCAACTTCAATGCCTAAGAAGTACTTTAGTTCACCAAGGTCTTTAATTTTAAAAGCATCATGCAAGTATTGCTTAATAGTAGTAATAGCTGTAAGGGAGTTGCTTGACACAATAAGGTCATCCACATACGCCAGAAGAATAAGAAAATGATCAGAAGAACACTTGAAAAAACATATTACAATCTGCAGATGATTGATGAAAACCATAAGTAAGTAGTGCACTAGTAAGTTTTTCATACCACTGTCTACTAGGCTACTTTAATCCATATAAGGATTTAAGTAGTTTATAAACCTTAGAAGATCCTTGAGATTGAAATCCCTGTAGTAAAGTCATGTAAACTTCTTCATGGAGATCCCTGTGAAGAAAAACATTATTGACATGAAGCTAATGTAGCAACCAGTCATGAGAAGTAACAAGAGAAAGTAATAAATGCACTAAAGCAATCTTTGTAACAAGACTAAAAGTATCAAGTAATCAATTCCAAATTACTGAGAATACACTTTGGCTACAAGCCTTGCTTTGTAGCGTTCAATACTCGCATTAGCTTTATATTTGATCTTATATATCCACTTGCACCATCCCAAGTTTTGTTAGCTTCTAGAACTAATATTTCAAATTACATTGCATCTCTCCACTCTTGATGTTGCACAACTTTGTCAAAACTCTTAGGTTCAGTCAAAACATCAACAACACAAGCAAATATTCCGTAAGAAGGAGAAAGATTATCATAACTAAATACCAAACCTAAAGTATGAGGAGACTTTATAATGCAGACATTATCTCCTAAGTGTGATGGTGGACATCTAGTCCTATGAGACCTTCAAAGCACAAGTTGAACATTAGTAGGAATTGTATTGGTGGTAATGTCCTTAGGTGTCATGTAAGACACCAATGTCAGGGAGTTGTGGTAAAACAATATCAAAAGGCTAATGCAAACATTGATCATTCACAAAAGGAAAAATTGACTCAGAAAATCACATCTCATGAAACAAAAACTTGTTGCTGTTGTATATCATACACTCAATATCCTTTAACTCCTTAAACAAATCCTAAAAAGACACATTTAGTGACACATGAATCTAACTTATGTTTCAACTTATCATGTGTGGAGACATAGCAAAGACACCCAAAAATAAGTAGCCGTGTATAGTCAGGCACTTCCTTAAACAGAACATAATAAGGACTCTTATTATGCAGTACAATGGTAGTCAACCTATTAATCAAATATACTGCATGCGAAGTACAATCTCCCTAAAAACTCAAAGTTAGTCCTGCTTGTAAACACAATGCTTTAGCCACTTGCAGACTTGTGTTCAACTATACTATTTTGCTATGGAGTTTGAACACGAGAAGTTTGATGAATTATTCCATGGGAACTATAGAATTCAGGCACATTGAACTCCCATCCATTAACAATGTGCACACATTTCACTTTGATATTAAATTGAGTATCAACATAAGTAGCAAACTTCTATAGTAAAGACCTGGTTTTTGACTTAAAACGTATTAGGAACACCTATCGTGAGACAATTAAAACCATCCACTACAGTAAAAAAATAGTGTTGATTGTTTCGTATAGGAGCCTTTATAAGAATCCAAATATCAAAATGCCCTAAAAGGAGCAAATGTAAAAGTAGTACTAATAGGAAAGGGAAGTTACTTCTATTTTGCTGATTGACAAACAATGCAAGGTTTAACATCATTATCACATTGTATATCTAAACAAATTCTAGAAACTAATTTCAATTTCTCAATTGGTATATGCCCTAATAGAGAATGCTACAATTAACTTTTATCCTTTTTAATAGTATTGCAACTAATAGAGTACTATTCATTTTTTATTACCCTGAGGGCTATGTCCTTAAACTAATATAATCCCTTTCTCATCTCAGCAAATCTAATCACCTTACAACCCTATGTCTCATGTACAAAACACTGCTTAGCAGTAAAGATAATTCGACAACTATGATGTGAAGTAAGCTTGTTGACAGAAACTAAGTTGAATTGGCAATTAAGAAGATAAAGAACACCTTCTAAAATCAAGTACTCATTCAATTGTATAATAACAATGCATAACCTTAACTTGAGTATTGTTAGGAAGACAGACATTCATAGCATTAACTTCTTTGTATGATGAGAAATTGCTCAAAGAACAAGTAACATGATCACTAGCTCAAGTATCTATCACCGAATTTCAACAACAAAATGAATTGGAGAAAGAATAACAATTACCTTCAACTTCCTTAGATGATATGTAGATTGAGTAACTGTTGACTCATCCCTCTCAAGAAGTTGCATTAATTGATGATACTTGATAGGAATTGAACTACCGGACCATTAACTCAAGCCCGAGTGCAAGGTCTTGAGAGACTAGCGAAGCAGACTCTATTGTTCAAGCCAACTCTTGCCAAGGTCAAGTCGATCCTCATTGCCAACCAACTCAATACGTTAAACCAAGTAACTTCTCATCTTTCAATAGTCGAGTGCTAACCTGAAGTATGCACCACTAACAATCCAACCTCTTACATGTCTGCTCGACTATGATCATACCAACTTTTAGCTAAGCATTATTGGTGACGAGAACCCTAGCACACATCGGCACCCACGCCTTTTTGAGAGGTCTCTAAGTTTACTCAACACCTCTGCTCGACACCTCTGCTTGGTGACCTTCATCCTAACCATACCATTTGTTTGTTCCTACCCCATGTAAAACGATTCTTGGTGTAAATTGTGACTAAGAACAGACAAGGCCGGTCGTTGGATGGGTCCAAGCTTACAAAAAGCTCGAAAAAGGGCTAATGGGGAAAGGTATGAAAAGAGTAACAAATGCGAATGGAGTAGTAAGCAAAAACCTATGAATAGCTCAAGAGGATATGACGTACCAAAGGAACTTCTAAAGACTCACAGCACAATTCAATATGACGTATAAATTAGTTCGGTGAGGTTACTTGCCACCTAACCTTACTTAAGGAAAAGGATAAGAGTGATGCTAAGAGTAAACAAGCAGTGTTTATGCAAGGAAAAAAGTACTCAAGTGTATTGAAATTAATCTGATTATGTCTAAACTACAAGTACAAAGGTATTTATACCCACAAACTAGGGCAACTTGCCTAAAAGGGAAAAGGCAAAAAGGGCATTTCCTAAAGGGGCAATGTACATGTTACAAAAGGGTAAAAATGAATATACAAGAAAAATAATCATTGGTGCTATAAATTCTACATGTGATACTGTACATGTGGTAATGTGGCATTGGCTAGCTTGTTAGGAGATGTAGACAAAAAGTATGAACAAATAAGCTTGTCTAAGCAAGGATGGCTTAATAAGTCCAGATTCTCTCTTTCGGCTTTTTAGTAAGGATGATGCCAAGTGATTGGGCGGCTTAGTAATAGAGAGTAATCGTCAACTCGGCATACTACAGAATAAAGGGTAGTCATACGATACGACATTACAGGTGACTCGGCAAGTAAGTATTCGGCCTCAGCAGGGGTTGGTTGGAACATGAGGATTCGTCATGCCAACCCCTCTAGTCTTCAAGCTTGGTTGTGAGTCAGGGGTCTCGTAACTTGATTCCCATCAATTCTACTGCCCTAAATATTGATTTGTTTAAATTTTCATTTGTACCCCTTTATTATTCCCTGTACATTACTTCTTTTAGGCAATACCCTTTTTGTTTTTTTTATTTTAGATAAGATGCCCTAACATTTCGAGTATAAATACCCTTGTAACATATAACCGCAAGAATCATCATACATTAGCTATTGCATATTCTTTCTCCTTTGGTGAGCATTTCCTTTGTTTACTTGCTCTACTCTTATCCTAACTATTAAACAAGTATAGGCGGCAAATACACTCATTAGACTAGCTCATGCATCACATCAAGTTGAGTCATGAGTCTACGGAGTTTCCCTGGTATGTCATACCCCCAGAATCGTTCGTGAGTTTGCTTGTTTACTTTTCATTGTTATTTGTGCATTTTTCCATTTCATTTTTAAGCTTTCTACAAGTTTAGATTAATCCCATTACCATTGCTCTTGTCAACTCTCAACGCAACATATCATCTTTGTTATTAGAGTAAAGGTTTGTTTGGATAAATTATTTTTAAGCTCTTTTAAGCAGTAGTGTTTGTTATGGTTATGTGTTATAGTTACATAGAGCTTATTTGTGAGTGATTGAGTCAGTTGAAGGCATAATAGTTTGCTATGGCTATATACTCTATTATTCCCTATTTCAAACATACGAAAACAGAGCAAGTTTCAGTTAGTTTACTATTCTTCAAGATAGTAGTTGTGTCTACAATTAGTTTGAACATTCGTGTATGAGTAAGCGTTTATGCAAGTTGTTTGGCTTGAAGGAACCAAGTCTGTTGTTTCTTAGAAGCTAAGTTTATTACTAAGTTTTGTCTAGGAGAATGACGGATCCAAGTATCAACGCTAATATTGGGGATGACAATAACAGTGCTATCCACCAAGGATGATAACCCTAGAACACCCATAGAAGTACAGATGAATGAGTTGACAAAATGGTAACCTTATAGCCAATCTAACCAGAGCTATTCATGCATTGGCCTTTCGACTTGCCGAGGCCGTATAGAATACTCCCCAAGCTACTTGACCTGTGAGAGGAAAAATCCTTACTTGACAAGCTTAAGGTAGAGGAGTGGGAGCATGAGTACGAAGAAGGATTGACATAAGTGATATGGATGATGAAGGAGAATAAGAGTATAATGAAGAAGAGGACCAAGCTTAAGCACCCTACGCTACCAACCATATGAAGCTTCAAATTCTAAGCTTTGAAGCTTCAATGATTATAGAAACTCTAATGACTATTTAGATTGGAAGGAGAAGGTTGAATGTGTTTTTTATTATTACTAGTATAAAGACCATAAGAAGGTGAGGACTGCTACCATAGAGTTCTTAGGTTATACCACAATGTGGTGAAAGAACTTTCAAATTATGAGGAGACGAGAAGGATATAGGGAAGTTAATACTTGGCTTAAGATGAAGAGAATACTTAGAAACAGATCTGTACTGGATACTTATTTATAAGATACTTTTGCTTAGCTTCAAGAGCTAAGACAAGGAGGTCAAACTATTAATGAATATGTTCAGGAGTTTTAAATACTTGTGATTTGATGTAAAGTGGATGAACCATCAGCCTGAACAATATCCATATTTCTCATTAAATAGAGAGGCGATATCCGAGATGTCATAGAGCTTCAACAATTCACAACATTGGATGAGGCTATAAGAAAGGCCAGCAAGTAGAAAGGCAAAGGAGGAATGGGTTAAGCTAACCAGTCCAACCAGGCCGACCCGATCAAGAAAGTTACTGAGCTCAACAAAATACTAAGTCGAGTAAAAGAACAGATGTCAAAGCTGAATAGAAGGGTCGACCAACTAATGGTGACATGCTGTCAAGAACTTATGAGAAGGAACAAGGATCTGGGAAGAAGACGAGCTAGATTAAGTGCTTTGAATGCCAAGGGTTTAAGTACATAGCCACCTAATGTCCAAACAAAAGAACTATGATCATCAAGAGAGATGTCCTAAAGATTAAAGTAGACAACATAGATGAAGAGCCAGAGGAGGAAAAAGAAGTAAAGGAAGAGATTAAGGTTAATACCAAACTGGTTGAAGAAGATGTGTTTGCTGAAGATGTAAACAAGTTAACTTTAGTCATCCAATGTACAATGAGTTTAGAACCTTTTACGAAGGAGGAGCAAAGAGAGAATTTGTTCCACATCACATATACGGCGAAAGAGCAGGTATATACGCTTACAGTAGACAATGGAAGCTACATTAGTGTCGTATTTACTGACCTAGTTAAAAAGCTTAAGTTGCTAACTAGCTTACACCCAAAGCTGTATAAGTTACATTAGCTAAATGAGAAAGGAACATTACTTGTCACTCAGCAAATAGTGTTGCTAATCTCTATTGGATATTATTCTAATGAAATTCTCTGTGATGTGCTACCCATGTATGCATCTCATATGTTGCTAGGTAGACCTTAACTTTTTAACCAAAGGGCTATGCATGATGGACTCAGGAATAGTTATATGATTGAGAAGGATGAAAGGAAGATCACATTGAACTCTATGATGGCACGTCAAGTTAGCAAACTGTAAGCTAAACTTGCTCGAGGACCCAAGAAGACTTTGATTCTGAGTAGATTCAAGCTCCAAGAAGCTGTTAAGGCTGACATGCTGACTTTTCTGTTGATTAGGCAATTACTAAAGTTGAAGGAGCAGAGTGAGCTAACCCTAAAGGTCAAAGAGCAACTAAATGAGCATATCAAACTGTGTCCTAAACGATTACCTGAGGGATTACCCATTTTCAAATGCATTGAACATTGAATTGACTTAATACACGATGCCACCTTGCCGAACAAACTAGCTTATTGGATGAACCTCAAATAAGCTGTAAAGCTTCAGAGACAAGTCAATGAGCTATTAGCAAAAGGTTATGTAGGGGAAAGTTTCAACCCCTATGCTGTGTTGGCGCTCCTTGTGCCAAAAAAGGATGGTACCTAGCGTATATGTGTAGACAGTAGAGTAGTAAACAAGATCAAGAGTGGAAAACTGCATTTAAAACTCAGTATGGACTTTATGAGTGGATGGTTATGCCTTTTGGCCTAGCAAATGCCCTAAGCACCTTCATAAGATTGATGAACCATGTGCTCAGAAACCTAATTAGGAAGTGTATCGTGGTATACTTTGATGAGATCCTTATGCACAATGCCAACCTGTCAAGCCACTCTAATGTACTTCATGCCATACTTGATGTACTCGAAGCTGAGAGGTTATTCGACAATTTGAAAAAGTATCATTGAGGAAGTGGTATTTCTATGATATATAGTTGGTGGGGGAGGCTTATGAGTCAATAATAAAGAGATTTGAGCTATTGTCAAATGGTCAACTTTAACTACCTATGTCGAGGTAGGAAGTTTTCACAAACTAGCATCCTTTTACTAAAGATTCATTAGAAACTTCAATACAATTGTTACACCCCTTATCGAGCCGACAAAAAAGAATATCGAGTTTAAGTGAGGCAAGAGCGAGGAAAGAAGTTTTGTTGAAGGTAAAATTGACTTCCACACTAATATTAGCTTAGCTTGACTTCAAAAAAATTTTTAAGCTCGAATATGACGCATTAGGCATTAAGATAGGCGTTTTCTTACTATAAGAAGGTTGCCTAATTGCTTACCATAGTGAGAAGTTGAGAGGACCTCAATTAAACTACTTAGTGTTTGACAATGAACTCTTAGCCCTTATCCGAGCACTCTAAGTATGGCAACACTATTTATTGCCAAAAGAGTTTATCATTTATATAGATCATGAATCTTTAAGGTACCTCCAAAGTCAGATCAAGTTATCAAAGTAATAAGCATGGTGGGTTGAATTCCTCAAAGGATTCAACTTTGTAATCCAGTATCAACAAGGCAAGAATAATGCGGTTGCCGATGCTCTATTGAGAAGACATGTTCTACTCATTGAGCTATAGACCAAACTATTAGGGTTTACAAGCATCAAAGAATAGTATCCTCAGCCCTCATTTTGCTCTTATATTTGGATGAAGTACTGAAGGAAGGACAATAGATGACTATCACGTAGAAGAAGGATATCTATTCTAGGAAGGCAAGTTATGTGTGCCAACCTATTCTTTAAGAGAATTACTTGTTAGAGAAGCTTATTCTTGAGGACTCTTTAGCCATTTTGGAGAGAAAAGGACGTATGAGTTGTTGAGTAGACAGTTCTTTTGGCTAAAGATAAGGCATTAAGAGCTGTATTACTTGCAAGAGAGCTAAGTGTCAAGCTAAATAAGGGAAAACAATACCTTTGCTTACCTTAAACCAACCTTAGACTGAGTTAACCATAGACTTTGTTCTTGGATTGCCAAGAACTGCTTAATGATGGTTGTTGTTGATGGATTTAGTAAGATGGCATACTTTGTGTCCTACTCTAAAACTAACAATGCTTCGACTATTATTTTTCTCTTTTTACAAGAAATTGTTTGATTATATGACGTACTGAGAAGTATAATCTCGGACAGAGATCTAAAGTTTTTGAGTCATTTCTGAAGGACTCTTGGGCATCAAGTGGGAACTAAACTACTATTCAACATTTCTTGTTACCTCCAATCAATGGCTAAACAGTGTTAGTCAATCTTACTTTAGGATTAATGCTCCAAGCTATAGTAGGGAAGAATTTGACTTATTGGGATGTCTATTTGCTTGTGGTGGAATTTGCTTACAATCGCACTTTACACTACACCTCCAAACAAGTACCCTTTGAAGTCGTCTATGGCTTCAATCTAAAGCTAGCCCTTAAGTCTTAACCATACCTCTATACCCATGTCTGAGCAAGAAGATTTTGATGTAAGAGTCCAAGCGTAGTCTCTGCATCAGATTTATGAGAAAGTTACCTGATAGATTGACTAGGCTGCTAAGAAAATGAGAGAAAGGAGTAAAGGAAGGAAGTCAGCACAATTTCAGCCTAAAGATTTGGTATGGCTATACTTAAGTAAGAAGGGGTTCCTAAACAAAAGAAGGAATAAGTTGTCCACCTGAGCCGATAATGCTTATTGTCGAGCTCTATTTCTGTTTCCTTAATTTATTCTATATCAAGACCAACCCGCTAAATATAAATTACTCAATATTAAATTAAGAAAATATTTTTTTCTAAAAAATTTTAAAAATTGGACTCGCCAACCAGTTTAACTGGTAAAAAATTAAATTAGGGTTTTCCCACTAGTTTGTGAATTTTCTAAGAAAATGATTTTTAGAAAAATTAAACAAGAAAAAAAAAATGGAATTCGGAGACTAACCTATTATATATAAAAACTAAAAAAATTAGTAGGCTTTTATTTTTTTTTATAATTTCATAAAAATATTAAAATATATACAAATAAGCAAAAGATAATTAGAGTGATTTTTTTATTATGAATTTCTTAAGAAAAAGGGAAAAAAAAATTTTATACGATTACCCCTACGTACCTACTAGTCAAGATCTCTTTTTATAAAATTTTTAGTTAGTGGATTTTTTTTATTTTGAAAACTAAGTCGGGTTTACGTTTTTTAATAATTTATTATTTAAAAAAAAAAACCTAAGAAATCTAATTTTCACGAATTTAAGAAAACCCTGACTAACTAAATTTTTTAAAAAAAACCCGATTACGACTTTTTTATTTTTATAAAAATACTACGTATCAAATATATTATTTCTAAATCCTAACTATAAGATATATTGAAGATATAGTTAAATACGTATCTTCATACATATCATTTTTAAATCTTAATTACTGCATACGTATCTCAACGGCAAGGCCATAAGATATGTGTATATATCTCAACCATAAGATATGTATATTTTTCAAACACAATTTTTCTAAAAAAACGTAATCTAATTAGCTTTTTTTTAAAAATTGGAATTATCTAGAAAAATTACGCAATATGAAAAATAACAATAAACTTGCACTTAAGAAAAATAAATTAGTAAATAAATAAAATTGAACTAATTAATAAATAAAATAAAATAGAAAAAAATAATAATATATATATATATTTTTTACCTAAACCGTTCAAATCACGTAGGATCCTATTGGTGTTGTCCGTCGAGACGTTCGTCGTACTCGTGACCGTACTATACAATTTGATCGGATATTAGAGGACATAGCGTGAAGGGGTTGAATCGTGTTTGGCTTCGTGATCATAGCGTAGTTACTGCTGGTTCAAGCAAGGGACGGATTGGATGGCACGGGACGGATTGGATGGCACGGGATGTGAAGGGCTTGAATCGTGTTTGGATTCGTCATCTACTGTTGGGTGTGTATGATGGAGCTCGGTCAGGTGCATAGGATTGACTTTCGATTAGGGCACGGAATTGTTGCTGTCGGACGTTTGGTCAAGGAGCTTCGGATTGCCGTGTTGTTCTCACCTGGAATCACGTCAGGGGATTGCTGGAGATTCGGTTGTGGAGTTGGCATTGGGTTTCGGAATTGGCTTCGGATTCTTGTAGGACGTCAGCAGCTTTGGTTTGGAATTCGTTTTGTGAATTGAGAATTCGGAAATTTGGTCATCAGGAGCTTTGTGGTTGGAATTTCAATTGAGATGGTGAGTGATTTAAAAAAAAAAAAACCCCATTGTGGAAGTGAAACTATTTTTTTTTTAAATAGTGAATGTGTATAATAAAAAAAAAATCGTCTCTAACTTTACCGATAAATTTATATTCATAAATCAAAAACTGAATCTTTCGTATCTTTTAATTACAGATTTGATCTTTAACAAATAAAAGATAAGGTGAAGATTTGACCTAACTTTTAAAAATCTTATTTGAGCTTTCTATTTACCGAACCCAATCCGATCTAATTTAATTTAGTCCAAAAGTCCACTTAATAAATTATAAATTTAATCTAACCCAATATAATTTAGATAAAAAAATCTATTTTATATCGGATTGGACAAAAGTTATTCTAATAAAGCCTAATTCTTGAACGACTTAAGAATTTATTAAATTGATCACACACCGTTATCTGATTTGATTTTAAATGACCCGACACGATTCGACATGATTCGACTTGACTCGATACAACGTGACTCGACTCAACTCCACTCAATTTAACTCGATACAATACCGACTCGATTCTCTTTTTTATTTTTTATTTTTTCTTTTGATTTTCATTTTATTTTGTTATTATTTTTTTGTTTATTTATTAATTTGGATCAACTAATGAAAAATGAAAAATGGCAAAAATGAGATATCTACACCTATCAACTAAAATTACTTGAGTATTATGAAGTTTCTGATACTTTCAACATTGCCGACCTTGATCCCTACTAACTTGAGAGAGAATAGAGCAAAAACTAGTCGGATTTTATCCTAAATATAAACTAACCTAGAGGGGATGGAAGGAATTGAACTACTAAACCATTAACTAAAGCCCAAGCACGAGGTCTTTAGGGATTAGCAAAGCAAATTCTATTGTTCTAGTTAACTCCTACCGAGGCTAAGCTAATCCTCACTACCGACTTACTCCATATACCGAACCGAGTAACTTCTCATCTTTTAATAGTCGAGTGCCGACCTAAATTATGCACTAATGACAATTTAACCCTTTACATGTCTACTCAACCATGACCACATTGACCTTCAACTCGACAATATCGGTGTTAAGAACCCCATCACACATCTACACCCATGTCTTCTCAATAAGTCCCCAAGTCTGCTCTACACCTCTACTCAACGTCCTTTATCCTAACCATATCATTTGTATGTTTCTACTAGAAGTGTCTCCAGTGACCTATTGCCACATGTCCAACCCCATATGAAAGGATTTTACTGCACTAATCATTGATTTGTTAACCCTTTATTATTCCTTATACATTACTTCTTTTGAATAATATTGTTTTTTCTTTTCCATTTTAGGTAGGATGTCCCAACATTTCGGGTATAAATAACCTTGTAACATGTAGCCGCAAGAATCATCATACATCAGCCATTGAATATTCTTTCTCCTTCAGTGAGCATTTCCTTTGCTTATTTGCTTCACTCTTATCATAACCCTTAAGTAAGGCTAAGCAGTGAATATATTCATTAAACCAACTCATACATTATATCGAGTTGAGCCATGAGTCTATAGAGTTTCCTTACTACATCATATCCTTAGAATTGTTCATAGGTTTGCTTGCTTACTTTTCATTGTTATTCTTGCATTTTCCCATCTTCGTTTTCAAGCTTTCTACAAGCTTAAACTCATCCCAATATCGTCAACCTTGTTAACTCTTGGTACGGTGTATCAATACTACTCTTTGCTAAAATGAAAAGGAGCATTAACCTTAGTTGCATAAATTGCATTAATTTGATTCACTTGTCTAACATCATCAAACCTCTATTCTAATTTAGATTTGAAGCTTGGAGGAAAGTCATGCTTCCTATAACTTTTATCAAATGCATGTCCATTAAACCACAATGCGAAGAAACATGTCTCTTCATAAAGGCATTATTCGAATACTTCTTTTGATTTCCTACCGATTTAGTGACAAAAGCACTAGAATCATTAACTCTTTGCTGCATATTTGATAAATAATTGCTACTCTTGCTGTGCCTCTAGTGAAAAAGCTTTGTTAATGTTAAGTAATGGCTCTATAAGGAGGATTTGTGTGTTGACTGATGCAAAATTATCATTCAATCCTTTAAAAAATCGTATCACTTGATCTGAATTCTAATATTTCTTCATTATTTTCACTACATTACAACCTTTACAATCATTACAATCAGGAAAAGGCCTTAGAACAACTAACTCATCCTACAAAATCTTGAGTTTTGTAAATACTCAGCAACAGTGAGTGTTCCCAATCACAAATTGTATATCTCTTCTTGGAGATCGGAAATCCTTAATAAGTTACCTTGTGAAAAGTGTGCATATAGATCTTTCCAAACATTATGTGCACTCTCTATCCATATGATGCTTTGTGCTATTAATTTTGATAATGAATTTACTAACCAGGAGAGAACCATCATATTACATCTCTCCTACATTGGATATAACTCATCACCTTTATTTGGCTTGAAATCGATCCATCAACAAATTTTAATTTGTTCTTGGATAAAAGAGCAACTCACATTGAATGACTCCAAGTATGCTAGTTTGATCCGTTGAGAACTATTGAAACAAAAACAAGCGAAAGATTTTCATTCGGATGCAAATAATATGGGCTAGACAACTACTGTAATTCTTCGCCATTAAAGAATGGAAGTCAAAGCTTTGATACCATAATATAAATTGAATAGCGTAATATTGTGTGTAAGAATGTGTTTGCTCAAGAGTAAGTCAACGGAAGTAGGAATGGAAGAAGAAGAAAAACTGAATCAATTGCATTAGCTTAAGCTGTCATTTGTACAATATGTATTTATAGAGGTTGCTATGAATAAATATCTGTTAACTAACAAAACTAAAATACTAACTAACTAAACTAACTAAGCTAACTAAGTCTAACTAACAACTATTCTAACTATTATAACTAAACAGCTAAACTAACACTACCATCACTGTCCACATGTTCCTCTACTTTAAGTTGGATACTAAATTTGTGGAGTTTGCTATTTGAGCACGTATATTAATTTACCAAGAAAAAAGAGGAAAAAAATACATTAAAAGGGTGTAAATTTTTTAGCGCTTCTTTCATTTTAAGATCTACATTTATCATTCTTTCATTTTAGGATTTGAGGTTTTAAAAATGAGCTAAATTAGAGAATCTACCACTCTCCATTAGAAAAGGCACTAACATACACTAACATAGTGTCATATTTTGACTCTTTTAAAATATAATATCTTGAAATAAAAACAATAAAAATAGAGTTCCTAAAAATAAATTGAGAAGTGAGGTTTTTTGTTAATGCAGCTAATAAAATACCAAATTTAATAGTTATGATAAGCATAAAGATGAAGAAAAATGAAATATGCCCATTCTATACATAAGTTTCAAAAGTACTTCTTAAGTTTCAAGTTTTGAGATAAGAATATATGAAGATAAGTAGAGTATCAATTGCAATGAAAGTGGAAGTTCTATCAATATTTGTTTATTCATTAATCATTACATATATTATATTAACAAAAAAGAAGAGCAAGAGAGATAGAAAAAGAAATCAATTTATCATTTGTAACCTCCATCCATTCCATGAACAAGAGTAGGCAATAAGTCTTTGTAGAGAATTTTTTTTTTCCCTACTCTTCCTCTTTTCTTTTGTAAACCATCAAATAGGAGTAATAAGTCAAATTATATTAGAAAGTTAGAATCTTTAGAATATTGAAGAAAAATTATAAGAAATTATAAATGATGCAATAGAAAGAAATAAAAGCATCTAATTTGCATAATTTATGTCTAGATTATTTAATGTATGCCTTTGAAAAGAAAAACAATTAGCTGATTAAAATATCATCAAGAAAGAAGACATTTTTATGTATGATAACCGGAATAATATGGATTTAGACACTTTTATCAAGAATTCTTAATAAGCTAAAGTGAAATCCAATAAATAAATCATAGAAAGGTTGTTGATAAACAAAACTTAGTTCCAACAAAGGAAAGTAGGGGGGGGGGGGGGGGGGGGGNTTTCCCTACTCTTCCTCTTTTCTTTTGTAAACCATCAAATAGGAGTAATAAGTCAAATTATATTAGAAAGTTAGAATCTTTAGAATATTGAAGAAAAATTATAAGAAATTATAAATGATGCAATAGAAAGAAATAAAAGCATCTAATTTGCATAATTTATGTCTAGATTATTTAATGTATGCCTTTGAAAAGAAAAACAATTAGCTGATTAAAATATCATCAAGAAAGAAGACATTTTTATGTATGATAACCGGAATAATATGGATTTAGACACTTTTATCAAGAATTCTTAATAAGCTAAAGTGAAATCCAATAAATAAATCATAGAAAGGTTGTTGATAAACAAAACTTAGTTCCAACAAAGGAAAGTAGGGGGGGGGGGGGGGGTGGGGGGAATACCAATTTGACCTAGAAAGGTTGACCTTCAGCATAGCATGGCCAACCAAAAAAGGATAGTATTTTTAGATCATGAACCCATTCCATAGCTCTAATTATAGTTTTGTAGTCTGGCAAGGAAAATAACACATGAGGTTATCAACATTTGAAGTCAAATTTAAATAAAGGGTCAACATTTGAAATCAAATTTATTCCTCTATTTTAATTTAATCCTAAACCTTCATCCTTTTGTATGTAATTATTCTGTTATCTCACTCTATTCTTTCATTATGGTCTTGTTTTAGTCAATGATTCTATTCCAAATATCTTCCTTAGCGCTACTTTTACTTCATGTGATTTTGCTTACTATTCTCCACAATGTTTATTGTCTACTAACAATATAAGTATCTCTAAAACCTCTGATTTTCTTACAATTTGCCAACAATTATTGATAGGAATTTTGAAAACCTAGTTCTTATATAACTTATATCTATAATTATTTTGGTTATCATATTTGGTCGTTCTTATTTCTAATTGCATTACAATTTATTTAAGCATTATATCCTTTCAAAAACTCCCAAAACCTAATGTATTCCGGTTAATAATTAAATAATTTGATTTCTTCTTATTGTATCAATTATAAACTTTGTCTAGTTTTTGGATCATTGATTTTTTTAAATACAATTCACTATAAGTTATCTCATTACTCACATTTGATGGTTCATAAAAGTGCAATATGTAAATTTTCACTATAATGACCTATATTTTCATATTTCCTTTTTTAATGACTTAAGTTCTAGGTAGTATTTGATTGTTAAAATTGTAAAATACAAAGAAAATTGGATAACATAGATTAGGAGCATAAGACATTATAACCCCAATGTACCATGTTTAGTGCATAGTACTAGGCACATATTTTTTCAATTGAAAATTAAAAAGTTTAAAAAATTAAAAAAATAATTATTCTAAGATAAATTACAATAAAATTCAATATTATGATTTAAAAATTTTATAAGGGGGTTATGTTTGGGATTTTAATGATATATTTATTTTGTACTATTTAAAATAGATTTTTATATAATCATATATATAGTCTATCTAACTTTAAGACCTTTTTGATCCAATAGCATAGCTAATTATGTAAACTAAATAGAAAATGAAATGTTTTGTCAAGTCATTGCAACAACCAAACGATATTTTCACCCAGGATCCAAGTTTTTAAAAGTAGTGTCAAGGTAGTTCAACATATCGTGGGAGTTTTAATGACCTTTTTTAATGGAGAGTGATGAGGCACCATTTTTAATTTATTTTTAAAAATTTTTGAGCTTCTTCCAACTCTAAGATCTCTTTTGTCTAGTCGATTATATAAACCAAATAGAAAACGAAATGTTTTTTTTTTAATCATTACAACAACCAAACGGCTGTTTTCACCCAAGATCCAAGTTTTAAAAAAACAGTATGAAGGTAGTACATGTAGTTGATTGTTTAACGGAGAGTGATGGAGGCACTATTTTTCATTTATTTTTAGTGACCCGAGCAACAAAAAAGTAAAAAATATTCAAGTCCTAGTTTAATTCATTTTTCCATAAGAATATAACAAATTATATCATGCTGTAACTTTTATCCACTTTTATTTATTTATTTGTTTATTTATATTAGAGTTAAATTCAAATGTTCGTTGTTCTAGAAGTGCTTTCTCCCGTGGCATGAACTGAATTGCCCACCCTCGAGGAAATTCACGTGTTTGTAGAAAAACAAGCACACCTTGTTTGAATGCTAACCCACACTTTGTTGTTGGGGGATAGTTGTTGCTTTGTACTATCCTTTTTGGAATTTCGGTGGGAGACCTTGACCACTCTTTTGTTATTTTGACCTATACGATATCGTTTAGGCTAAACTAGTGCTATCCCAGCACATGGTTTAGCCAATCTTGTGATTTACGTTGAGTCCCGTTCTTTGACTTTTCAAAGAGCAAAAAAAAAGTCAAAAAATCATTATCACAGAAAAATGTAAATGAGATGTGTCTAATATGATTACGGAAACCACATAGATACAATTACAATATGAATAAACATGATTATAAATTTATAATTATATTTACTTATTTTTAACAATTTATGTTATAGCACAGCAATATGAATATAAAATTAATATGCTTAAATAAATACATGATACAGCATGACATAAATAAGGACAATCATAACAAAAATTACTTAATTGTGACTTTTATTCAAATTTAGATCATTTTAAAAGTGTTGTTACACCTAAATTCATTTAGTTGATCCCGTATAAAATAGGTTCAAACCACTCCCTTAACACACATCCACAGCAATCTAGAAAACTCGGTTATACAAGCAGTCAAACCTGATTCCAATGATATCCAATCGGGTCCTCCTAATCTGACACCAACTTGGTGCGAAATGAAAATCAACAGTTACGGAACCTACCGCTAAGCGGAACTTGAAGACTTTGATACTTTTCTTGAAGTAAACGGGATGTGGCCATCAAATCATGGGCTCTCCACCGATGAAAGTGGGCTCATGTTGCTTTTTTCGCTCCACGACTCGTACAATTGCGCCCCCTTTCAGATTTCTTCTAAATTTCCGGATTGACTTCTCCTTTATAAATGCAATTGACGATTCTCTTAGTCATAAAATATGAATTTTCGGTTTTGTGTTGGATAAAATCAATTTAATTTATGGCTGATATTATTATGTTGTGCCTTCTAGATATGGGAGAAGAATGGTAAGGTTACCTAATTTCATAATACTGAAAAGAAAAGAACAAGATATTGCATTTCCAATATCAAATTTGAAACAAATGATATTCTAGAAAACATAACTATTAAATGTGTTAGTTGGTAGTTATACAAGTATTTACCCGTACCTTGTATATATTATATTTATTATCACCTATGAAAATGAAAATAAAATAAAACAAAATAAAATAATGACTAAATGCAAAGATAAATTTAAAAAATGAGCAAGTTTGAAAAACTCCTAAAACATTGATGACATGCATGGTCTGACGAATGAAATAAGATATGAATAGAGTTATGATTTCTAAGGAATTAAATAGCGAAGTAATAATTATTATTTTACTTTACTGTACTTAGAATGACACTAGTAATAAATTATTGGGTTAAAATCGCATGAGTGGAAATGGGATATAATATTTATACTTAAAAGGACCCAATAATAACTATTCCTTTGGTTATGTGGAGGAATTGAAATTATTTATTTGCATCAATAGTAATTAAACGAAATAGTTATTCTACCATCTAAACATAGGAATAGGATTAGAAGAAACGAATAACTATTATATTACACCCTTATGAAATCAACCAAATGTCCATAAAAGAAAACATGAAGAAAAACAAAGGGTTGAGTTTTTGGAAATAAAAAATAACTTCGAAAGGACAATAAAAATTAGAAAAGAAAAAAAATCAATAAACAAAATCTACATATTAGAGAAATAAAGTAAAAAGGTTTATATATATATATATATGTATACACACACACATATATATATGTATTTAGGTATGGAAAAGGGTATCTTATTGAGAAACATTAAGGTATTTTATTGAGAAATTTTATATGTCATTAAGTAAGGGAAAAATTAAATAGAAATCAATAAATTTTAAGGTATTTTATTGAGAAACGTGCAAAATCAACAACAATATCTAGGAAAACATTAATTTTGTTGAATTATTAAAAGAGCATTTTTCCAATAATCAGTTGGAGATAATACACTATTAGTAACCAAATATAATTCAATCCTTAAGCTTGTGCATTGAGTTTACATGAGGTTCATATTTAAAAAAAAATTTAGATGAAGAAATGAACAATGTGAAGTTAAAGTGTCCAAGCCAAAGCATTATTTGAAGGGCAAGGTGGCTAATTTAGTCATCTTAGTGGTCCACTTGATTAGCGTAATAGCCAATTGAAGATAATGTACTACTAGTGATCAAATATGATACCATTCCTTAAGCTTGTGCATTGAGTTTTAGTTTTACAAAAGATTCAGGTTCAAAAAAATTTTCTAGTAAAGAAATGGACAATGTAAAGTTCAAGTGTGTAAGCCAAAGCACTATTCAAAGGGTGAGGTAACTAATTCAGCAGCCTAACTACTCCACTCCATTAGTATAATAGCTAATTTGATTGCAATCATGCATTAAGTTTTGTGATTTTGCTCACATTTTATATGTTATTAAGTAAATTGAATAGTGATATGAGAATAAAAGTTTTAACTTAAGAACTTGTTAAAAGAAATAATTGCTTTGTGATTGTGAGTGAACAATTGTATTATTTTTATTAAACTAGTTTATTCATTCAATTTTTTTCATGATTATTAACCCCAGTTCTTTCAAGGTTTTTCATGTGAATTTTTTGTGCCTTACTTCCTCTCTTTACATGTTACTTCTCTTGTTATTATGTATTTTATGAGTTTTAATATAAAATCTAGATCTATTTCTAATAAATTGGTATCAGAACAAAGTTAAGATATTAGTGATTTCGAGAGTTTATGGTCTAATGCAGACATGGCCACCAGCTACGATATTGAGAAATTTGATGATTGCGTAAATTTTGACTTTAAAAAATGCAAATTAAGAGCATCTTACTACATTTAGGCTTAAAGAAAACTATGAGTAATTGGAATCTCTCAAGATTGAGAAATGAGGATAACTCGATGAGAATGCTTTGACAATGATATAGTTAAGTCTAAAAATAATTTGTTATAGGAGGTTTATGTAAAAAAGACAATTGTAGGACTATGGAAGAAATTGGAAAATATGTACATAATTAAGTCTTTTATGACCAGATGATGCTAAGCAAAGACTGTCTTCTCTCCAAATGGATGAGAGGTCATGAATAAGACAACATATTTCAAATTGGATATCTCTTAATAATAATTTAGTATATTGATGTTAAGGTTGAGAGTAAGGTTTAGGTAATGGTCCCATTATGCTTCCTACTTTCTTCACTCCATGGGTTTAGGGAGTTCATAATCTATAAAAAGGATAGCTCACTGACAAAAGAGTGAAGAACAATGGTTAAGTAAGGTCCAGTTAGAATGTAACATAGGCTACTTGTGTAATGATGTTGTAGATGGCTTAACTACTAATGATTGACAATCCGGTAGCAGTAATAATTCTAAGGGGATATTTAGAAGTCAAGGCATCATTTGTGATCAATGCAAACAACTAACCACTTAATAAGTTCTTGAAAAGCCAAAACTAAGATTAGACGAGATGATAAAAGGTAAAGATGTTACTGTTATGTAGTTGCCAAGTCAAATGATGGTACAATGTTACCAGCATTTGACTATTAAAGTTAACCCATGAATTAAGTCTTAGACCATAAGTGCTTCTCACACATGTTGCAAGAGAAATTAGTTCCAAAAGTTTAGAGAATTCATGCAAATAAGCAATGGCCACATACTAAAAATTGTTGGTATAGATGGTATATAAGTCAAATTACTTAATCAACAAATGTGTAGGGTATAAAATCTAAGGTATGTATCATAATTATCCAATAATATTTTTCCCTTAGATTAATAGAATGTATTAGATGAGATATAATAGCATAGGGTGTCCCATAGAGGTTTGATGGTGACGAGAAGAGCTAAGTTAAAAAACTTATTCTGTTACAAGGCATATTAATTCCCAATAGTTTTTATTGTACATGATCTTAGGATAAAAAATCCCAACTCACCCATTGTTATCTATAATGAGGATTTATGTATTTGTTGTGCCACATAAAAGTCTATTTTAGTTCACTCAGGTGTTACACAAAGTCCTAAGGTAATGAGAGATTAGAGAAAATCAAAGCCTGTGTGGTCTAATGAGTACTTAGTGTCCAGAACTATGCTAGCTAAGAAGAATAAAAGCATATAATAGGTCTCAATGCCCATAGGTGGGCATAGTTCTTACAATATATAGATGACATCATCTAGGTATAAGATGGTAATAAGTTATAGGCAAATAAGGTACCTTAAAAACTTAAAGGTAGACAGTTGGTAAGATTGAATTAAATGAGCTTAAATTGACAATGTTGCTTGTGTATATGCATATGTGTTTCACATTGTGCAAATTTAAACCAAGGTGGAGAGTTTATTGATCTTGTGTCTTAAATTTACATAAGAGTCAAGTTCAAAGGAGTATTTAGACAAAGAAATTGAAAAGGGTAAAGTAGAAGTAAACGAAATAAAGTGGCATTCAAACTTTTGAGATGGCTAATTTAACAACCTAAGTGGTCTACTTGATTAGCATGGTGGATGACACAATCACACTATGTCTACAGTCAACTATGTCTACATTCAACTGTGACAATATGCAAGTCTTAGCAATTTATTATTTTGTGGGTCATTAATACTAAGTTGTTTCTTGTTTTATGTATTAAGGGTTTAATGTAAAAACTATTTAATGTGTTATATAGTGAATGAGAGAGTAGAAATCCTTAAATCTTGTTAGAGAAAATTAGTTCTCTATAATTATGAGTAAATTATAGTATTATTATTGTTAGACTAGTAAATATGTCCACTCTTAACTGTGATTCTTTTTTTTTTTCCACTACTAAACCAAACCAAGGCTTTCAAAAATATCATTATGATGTTTAAAGTTATAACTCTCCATTGATTAAGAAACAAGCAATTTCAAGACCACATGAAAAAATTATGGCCATTTGTTCAAACTAAATAATGATTTTCTCAATATACTTGTTATCAAGCTATCTAATTCAAAACACGCACTCCAAATGTAGAATGCAAAGGTTGAATACAACTAGATTTTAGGAGAAACAATGTTCATAATTTTCTAACTAATTCTTTTTGTATTACAATAGTATGTATTTATGTAGATGCTTATAATATAGATTATGCTAAGAGCACACAATGTTCCTCACAGGACAAAGAATAATATTGCTATTATTAGACATATGCAAATTGGCACACATACTAATAATATATATTTTTTCTATTTCTTTTTTTTTTTAATCTTTTTCACTTTTTTTAATTACTACTAAGTACTAATTTATGTAAATATGTTGCAAGGAAAAATAAGATCTTGCAATTCAAGTTCAGAAAAGTTTATAGACATTCACACAATATTCATTCACATGACATAATGCATTTGGGGAAAATATTTTTTTTTTTTTCATTTAGTAATGTTCATGTGAATATATGACCCATATGGGATATGTTAGATCTCCCTTAAGCCCAACTAAGTAATAAACAAAATTCTTTTGCATGTGCAAATGCCACCTCATCCAATGATATTTTTGCATATTTTGTGTTTTTCTTTTATAATTTTATATTTTATCTAATTTTGTGGTTTTTTATTCTCTAACCATCTACATAATTTGAATATCTCTAACTTACAAATAAGCTATAGACAAAAGCTCAATCACTTAAGGCCCATGACTCAACCCTACTAACCTCCTCTCTCAAACTTAAGAATTGAAGTTATATACAACTGTAACTCATTTATGCCTTTAGTCTTGTCCACTCAAGCCACATATCCCTATCTCCCTCTTTAACTTCTTCTTTTCTTTTCTATTCAACATTACTTTCTCAAACTCTAGAAACCATAATCATAGAACTCTCCTCTAAACATGACAATTTATTAGCTATACCTCTGTCTGTATCACCACCTTCCCCTTAAAAAACCCTTGACCACAAGAGCGAATTTGGATAACATAAATGCATATTAGAAAGGTACTCCCATGTTGCTTCTATAACATCCAATCTGCACCATCGAATAGAGGCTCTCATGTCTACTATAGGTCCACATTGCACTGATTGGCAGTGAAGGATGGCTATTGGCTCCAAATCTTCAAGGAAAGCTTGTCATGGCAAAGGAATACGTTGAATAGCAAAGGAGAAAGGCAAGGCTGAAGTTGGGAAACATAGAAGGTGGAGTGAATTGAAGAATCAATGGGAAGATTCAAGGTATGTGTTATTGCTCCCACTCAATTTGTGATTTTAAAAGGCCTAAAAAACTTAGCCAAGAACTTACTGTAATTATGTTGTCGTGCACTACTTTATTGATAGGCTAAAGCTCAACCCATAGTTTCTAACATGAAAACTACAATTAAACCTCCTCCTCTTATCCAATTTCTTCATCCTATCTACAGCTCTATTCAAATGAAACCATAGGGTCTAAATCATATTTTCTCTATCAATTAAAACATTGTCAATAGCAACATTAGTTAAGCCCCTAAGAACATAAGGAAGGTGTAGAGGAGGAGCAAGCCCATAGATAGCTTCAAATGGTGTCATGCCAATGGAGGCATGATAACTTGTATTATATCACCACCCAGCAAGGGAGAGAAAATGATATGAACATTTAGGATGTTCCCCAGCCTCAAATGGTGTCATGCCAATGGAGGCATGATAACTTATATTATACCACCACTCAGTGAGGGAGAGAAAATGATACCAACATTTAGGATGTTCCCTATCATGCACCATAAATACATCTCCAATCATCTATTCACTACTTCGATATGCCCATCCATTTTGGAATGATAGGTAGTAGACTTCTTAATTTATACTCCTTGCAACCAAAAAAATTTCTTTTAGAAAAAAAAAAACTCGTGAAGACCGGTTCCTAGTCACCAATAATAGAAAGAGGAAACCCATGTAACCTATATACACGGTCTAAGTAGTTTTGAGCCACTACAACTATAAAAAACGAATGAGTTAACCTAATAAAATGGGAATATTTAGCAAACTATTGATGACAACTATTATAACATTCTTGCCTAGTGACTTAGGAAGTCCTTTGAGAAAAGTCCATGCTAACATCCACCCACACTCCATTAGGCATGGGAAGTGGTTGCAATGACCTTAGAGTAGCTATATTTTCATATTTATAGTGTTGGTACACTTCACATTCTCAAATATATCTACAAACTTCCTTCCACATACCCTTCCAATAAAAGATAGCAACCACCCTCTTGTTCGTTATAATGGCTCCCAAATGACTTTCAATGGGTCCATTATGATAACACCTAAGAATCTTCCATTTCAACTCGTAATCTACTCCAACTACAATTTTCCCTTTCCCTTAGATCACCAATGTCAAGATGAAAGATGCTTATGTTCTATCGATCTCATAAACAACTCAAAAACTCTGTAAGATGCTAGTTAGCAACACAAATCTTCTTAATGTCAATCATTGATTCATCTGAAAGTGGTAAAGTTGATAATTGATTTGATTCAACATCATCCTTTCGTAACAGTGCATCAACAATAATATTAGTAATGCCTTACTTATATTGTATCTCAACATCCAACACCATTGATTTAGTTAACCACTTATGTTAGTAGTGATTGGATACCCATTCCTCAAGCAAATACTTAAGACTTTAATGATCTATCTTACTATAACATGTTGCCCCATGATATAATGCTTCCATTTTTCTATAATAATGATCAATGCTAACAATTCTTTTTCACACATAGATGATGATTGTTGCTTTAGAGATAAGGACTTACTCATGAAAGCTATAGGATGGCGATCTTAAAGAAGTACAATACCTACAACTTTGCTACTGGCATCATTCTCAATGATGAAAAGGCGAACATTATCAAGGAAACTTAATACAAGTAAACTCATAAGTGTTGCCTTTAGTTTATTAATAGCATCCTTAGCTTCAGGTCTCCATCTAAACTCTTTAAAAGTTCAATTAAGGGTTTACTTCTTTTACTATACCCTTTGAAAAAGCTTTGATAATAGCCTATTGACCCAAGAAAGCCTCTAAGTTGCTTTAAGGTCTTTAGTGCTGCCCATGTTGACATAGCTTCAATCTTTTTCAAGTCAGTTGCCTCCCCTTCCGTAGAAATGATATGTCTTAAATATTCCATACTAGGACTCCTAAAGACACACTGTCTTTTCTTCAAAAATAATTGTTTTTTCTTTTAAGTAGTAAAGGCTTAACACAAATCATGAAAATGAGTAACCATGTCTACACTATAAATTAAGGTATCATCAAAAAATACCAACAAAAACTTCCACAAAAAGTGTTTAAATGTGTCATTCATCAAACTTTAAAATGGAAAACGGCATGATGAGAAATTCATAATGCCCATTGTGAGTCCATAAAGTTGTTTTAAACACATCTACTATGTGCATTCAAACCTAGTGATAACTAAATCACAAGTCCAGCCTACCAAACAAACTAAGCCCCTATAATCCATCAGTAGATCTTCTATAATGGGTATGGGTAATCTATCTTTAATAGTTTGGCAATTCAACTCATAGTAGTCACACACATACACCAAGTATTATCTTTCTTTTTTACCAATATCACTAGTGAAGCAAATGGACTTTTACTTGGCCTTATTATTCCTTATTGTAGCATTTCCTTAATAGTATCTTCAAGAACTATCTTTTGTTTTACAGAATACCAATAAGGCCTAAGGTTAATTGTCTAGCCCCTAGTTCTAATACAATCTAATGGTCATGAGCTCGCTCTAAAGGCATTCCTCGTACCTCTTCTAATAGCTTAAGAAACTCTTCCAACAAGTTCAACAAGTCAAAATGCACAACACATAAGTCATCATTTTCTTTATCTTCAAACTTATTAATACTCACAACCAACATTGTAGAATCCAATTAGTAGCAAAGCTCTCAAGAATTTTCATGAGTTTCTTTCCTTCCACACACTTCATCTCTAGTTGGGCCTAACACTTCAACTCACAAAATTAGCCATCCAAAGTAAATTGCATGGTTAATGTTTTGGAGTTGCAATGAGTTGCTCCTAAACGACTCAACTAAGGTAACCCCAAAATGAGTTCCCCACTTCCTAATGTCAACACATACATGTTAACCTTGTATTCACGTTTTTGCGTGGTCCAAGTAAAATCTGATATAACATGAGCACTAGTAAGTTGAGTACCATTAACTATGGTTACTTTTATAAGCTTAATAGCCTTAGAACCACAATGTAGTCCTTTAGCCAGCTTAACGTCAATAAAATTCAATGAATTCCCTATATCAATTAGTATACCAACCTTCCTTTTCTTATAAAACCCAATCAACTACATGTAAGAATTCTCACTACTACTATTCTTTCCACCAAGAGAGCACAAGGTCAATCTAGCTAATTCATCCTTAAGTGAATCTTCCATTATCTCCTCCATTACTTTTGAATCTTCTTTATCATCAGGGGTAAGAAAAATAGCACTGAGTTTCTTCTATCGACATCTATGACTTGGTGTGAAGCTTCATCAGACCAAAAACAAAGTCTCTGCTTCTTTGCTCATCTAATTCAGCAAGAGTCATCCTTCAAAAAGGGTGAATTACTATGCTTTGTGTTTTTTAAGTCTACTTTGATTGGGTTTGTTGGTTTTGGTTGGGCTATGAAAAGGATTAGATATTGTGGTTAAAGGATGAAGGTTGCAAGCCCCGCAATCTAGTGTTTGGAATTCAACTTTTAAAGTTTAAGACAATCGAGTAAATTGTTCAATCAAATCCAAATTTTACAACGAAGTTAAAAATATTAGTAAAAGTAATCCCATAAGTTTAGATTTAGGAAAATAATTAATTAATTATTATAATATTGAATTATATGTATATTATTCACTATTTATCGGAAACGTATAAAACGAGTTCTGACAATTAATAAATCAATAGAGATAAATTGTATGCATACTAAAAATTATAAAATAACTTAAATAACATTTAAGAGTATTTATTTATACTACATAGGAATTTACGTATAGGTAAAAATACCCCAAATTACTTAAAATCTCCGAAACATGTCAAAATAATACTAAATAATTAAAGAAAAATCAAGAAAATTATGAAAAGTATGGAATTGTCTCGAAATGTGGCATGGAAGGCTGGTAATGGATGTTAGAAAATTAATCAATAAAATTTAGCTAAATAGAAAGTAAAAATGAAAGAGGATAAAGGACAAATGGCAACAAATAATTCAACAAATCATCAAAGCAGCCCTATAAATTCAAAACACCATCATCATTCCTCATTTTGGTCAATTAGGAATCAAGAAAAAATTAAGGAGAGGGGAGAAGAGAGGAAAAACCAAATTTACAAAAAATTAGAAAAGTAGTGTGTAAGTAGAGATTATAAGGGGAAATTAGGACCAATGACCACTTGGGAGTAGACGAGCACTACCACCAAATGGCGGTAACAGTGCCCAAAGCTAATAAGGCTAACGGTAGCCAGAGCAACTAATGCCGGTGAGTCCAATCTTTCCCTTTAATTTTTCTTTATTTATTAAAAATATTAAATAATTATGAAAAATTATGAAATTTAGTATTCTGAGATATTTTTGTATGTGGTTTTTTAGAAAAAATATTATTTTGATAAAATTAAGTCCCGTGATATATCATGCTTAAGAAACCCCTAAACCTAAGCTTATTTTTTATTTAAAAATAAATGACCTTATTAGTGTAGTTTTAAGCTCAAAATTTTTGTATAGGCTATTTAGAGTATTTAAAACAATGTTATAGAGAATATAGTATTCTAATGAAGGATAATATATGTATTGTTAGAAGTATTAGATAAGTGATTTAAGAGTTAATTATGTAATAACACATAATATATATATAGGAGATCAATGAGTAGGAAATATTATGTCAAAATTGATAATACTATAGTAATAAAAAAATGAAAGAAATCTGATATGAAACTTAAATTTAGGTAATCATATGAAAAACATAAAATTTTCTCACATCGAGAGCAAATTCGATAACTAAATTAGGATTATGGTGTACCATAGACTAGAGTGCTAGTTAGAAATCAAATATGATATTTAAGATACCCGATTATAATGTGATTAATTTTACATTATGATTCAAAACAAGTTCTTAGGGTTCCTATATAAACCGTAATCAAAAACTAAATTAGAATCTAATTTAAAAATTGATTCGAAAACTGAATTAGAACTTAGTCTAAATTAAAAATAATTGTAAGAGAGTTAAAAACCTAAATAATTAGGTATATTAAAAGCCTAAATTGAAGATGACAATAAGAATTATAGGATAAAACCTATATATGGTAGTTATGTAGAAACTAAAATAACATTTATATTATAAGGATTATCGATAATGACCTGTACGAGTCACACCTTAAATGAGCAAGCAGAGAGTCCAAGTAAGTTAGGATCATTACGTTATAATATTTCGAAGTGCTATTTTAGATAGTTGACTATGCGTATATCTCTGTATGTGCGTTTCTAAATTTGACTGTATAATTCTAGTTTACTGTTCTAGCTTGTATTTGTATGATATGTTTGAATTGACTAAACATCTTAAATTGGACCTAACTAAGGATATGACCTGTAAGTCTAAAACAGACCTACATAGCAACCCATTAAGGGAGATGTTTAGGGTTCTCCAGCTAAATACCAACTCCTTCAAAAAGGATAGCGTTGAATAGCATAATAGGTCTCTTCTTCATGCTTAATCCAACTAAGTGATAGATGAGGAACTCACGACAAGAGTGAAGTCAATGGTTCGAACGTAGTCATGGGAGGACCAATGTTGAGGGGAATTAGGCTACTAAACCATTGACCCACAGCCAAACCTGAGGACTAGAGAGACTAGTAAGGCAAATCCTCCTACTCCTACCGAGGCCAAGTGTCTTTCTGCCAATTAACTCTACATGCCAAGTAGAATGACTACCCATCGCTAGGAAATTATGTGCCGAGTAGTAGAATGCTCTAACAACAACTACACTCTACGCACTAGCTCAAACCTGTTCAATTTGACCACTTGCTCGACATCATTACTACCGAGAGGACAAGAGCCTTATCCTGTATGAATCTTCAACCACTCCTGTTCAAATGAACCCATGACTGCTTGGAACTCCTACTCAGCCACCCAACTAAGCCGTACTACTTTATCTACTTCCTCTAACAGCACCACCAATGCATTGCTACCATGTGTCCGGGACCACTTATAGAATCTGTTACTATAATCATTACTTCTTCCGTAAATATTCCTTTTTACCCTTTGTATACCTTATACATTACTTATTTAGGACTATACCATTTTTCATCTTTTCCTTTTTAAGCATGTTGCCCTAAATTTTTAGGTATAAATACCCCTTATATTTGTAGCTATAAACATCAAATTAGACATTAATACACTTGACATTTTCCTTTCGTAAACACTACTTTGTTTACATTCATCTCACTCTTATCCTAACCCTTAAGTAAGGCTATGTGGCGAGTAACCTCATCGAACTATCTCGATCGTCATATCGAGTTGTGCTGTAAGTCCTCAGAAGTTTCATTGATGTGTCATATCCATTGGAGCTGTTCATGGGTTTGCTTACTTTTCATTCATTTTTGTTCTTTTGCACATTCCCTATCACTTCTCTTCAAGCTTTCAGCAACCTTAGACCCATTCAACAACCAACCTTCTTTGTTCTTGGTCACAGTTTGCACCATCTTGCTATCAGAGCGGAGGTTTTGTTTAAGTTGTGGTTTGTGTTTGAAGTCCTATTTATACTATGTTTTGCATGTATGAAACAAAGCAAGTTACTATATTCATTTGATTGGTGTGCTTGTTTGCTGTTACTTTTCTTGGTTTATGGAAGTATTTGCTAAATCACCTACTTAAAGAGTTTGAGCTTTGAATCTGTGGAGAAAATGACTTATCCAAGTGTAAACATTGGTATTGGAAATGATAACAGTGAAGTTGTCCACCATGGACGACAGTCTCAAGGAACCCCTAGGAGCACTAATGAGAGACTTAATGAAGTGGCTAACCTCTTGGTAGATTTAACTGAAGCTGGTCATGCATTGGCTTACCGATCAATTAAGGCCATGCAAAACACCCCACAAGCTATTTAACTTATTAGAGGTTAGAACCTAGCTTGACCAGTTTGAGGTGGAGGAGTAGGCAGACAAGTAAGACGAAGGATAGACCTGAGAGAACTAGATGAAGAGGATGAGGAAGAGTATTTTGAAGAAGAGCAAGCTCAAGTCCTTAGAGCAACTGACCATATGAAGCTTCGGATTCTAAGCTTCGATGGATCTGGGAATACTAATGAATATTAAAAATGAGAAGAGAAAGTAAAGCATGTTTTTTATTATTATCAATATGAAGATTATGAGAAAGTAAGAACTGCTGCTATTGAGTTCTCTAGATATGCCGTCATATGGTGGAAGAATTTCTAGGCTATAGGGAGGCAAGAAGGCTATCAAGAGATTAACACTTGGCTGAAAATGAAAAGAATACTCAAAAACAAGTTTGTGTTAAATACTTATCTGCAAAATACCTTTATTGGACTTCAAGAGTTGAGATAATGAGGCCAAACAATTGACCAGTATGTTCAGGAATTCCAAATGCTCATGATCCAGTATGAAGTGGAGGAACTACCTGTTACGCCCCGAAGTCGGAAAGTCGCAACAGTCCCGCCGTGTAAACCATTCTATGATAGTAACTGGCCTCACAATGCCTACCATAGAGATAATCTACACAAGGCATCGACGACTCCTCGCTTTGAAGTAAACAGTTCGATTAATGATTATACAACAATTATGATAATTATCACAAAGTTCTATAAAACATAGATAATTATAAATAAGTCCACAAAGCTTCCCAGGAAGTTTTACATAATAACTACAGTTTACTAATTTACAGAATAACTAACTGTCTTCAACCTTTAACTACAAGGTCAGTCTAGTTACACATTATGCTAAATAACTTGATCCTCATACCCCTGGCTTCAAAAGGACTAACCTCTGGATAATTGTAGGGTGGCATAGTACTTGAAGAGATTATAAATCAGAACCTGCAAAAGGATCTATAAGGGTATGAGCAACTACAGCTCAGTAAGTTAAATTGGAGACTCATGAATGCATACAAGCACAAATAAGGTTAACAAACAATTATTTTCATGCAATGCAACAATCAAGTGTCATCGTACAACGTAGTCCGGTCCATTGTGAAATCAAAGAAATTTCAACCGCTCCAATCCGGGTTGAGGAGTTCCATGTTATGCAGCAGCTCACAACCAAACCCAGGCTTGTGCAATGGAGACCTCGCTCCTCCCGCGACTACCTTCGAACCATTGACTTCACCCCCGCCGCGACCTCTTCTCCTGTCACTTAGTTCGACTGAGGATGAAGAAGGGACCATTTTGCAATCCTGCACTATCCCTTTCGAAGGGGTCGGTATTTGGTTGGAGAGTCCTATGATCCCCTAACGGGTTGCAATGCATGACATTTTTGGTTATTAGGGTCGACTAAGATTAAATTCCGGTTAAGGTGTTCAATAAGTTCATACCAAGTCAATCAGTCACGAAATCATTCACAGTACAAATTCTAGCACGAATTCAGATACATCAAGCACATGCGCAAACTATTTACAATCACAATCATATACAAGCCTAAGTCTCCGAGTACTACAAAACTAGTACTCTATTACAATAAGCAATAACCCAACTTACTTGAATTTGCTCAATCGTTCGATCCTCTAGTTGCGAGTTGATTTGTTTCTGGGTGTCCTATAATACAAATAGGTTCTTTTAGTACTTATATTTTATGGATTCTTATTCTAATTTATAATGTAATTCATTTTCCTCATGTATACCTACAATGTATTAATAATTCGTTGTATTCTATTTCGGGGTTCGGCTCCTAAACTAGATTCTAGTTTTTATTCCTAAGTTGTAATTAGACTCGAATCCCAATGTAACATTAATCACCTTATGCATGGGTATTCAAATATCCTATTGGGTCGTAATTTTGGTATTCTAAACTATTCGGTACACGCTAACCCTAATTGAGGTATCAGATTTATTCCCGATGTGTAAAAATCTTACATTTTAAGATATTTACTTAAAATTAAATATTATTTTAGATTTATTATTTTTCTGATTTCAATTATAATATTATCTAAATAACTTTATTTTTTTAGATTTATTAATTTACATTTTCACATATTCCTAATTTCTTATATTCTTTACCTAATTTCCCTAATTAACCATACTTAGTACCTAAAGGCTAGGATTAGGGTTCCACTGCAGAGATTAACTTCCTTAAACATCTAATTAAGATCCAAATCAGTAATTAACATCCTAATCACCTAATTAATCCTAAATCACCCAATTTTACCATCATTTTAGGGCTAAAAATTAACTTAAAATTTTCAAAAATTAATTTTAAAAAAATGGATTCATAGCACTGTTCTACATCATATGAGAATCCTACAGAAAAATTTTGAGCCCCAAAATACATCCCTAAGCCTATTTAATTTCCGGTTTAATCATGCTCGGTTTTGAACAATTTGTTAAGGACCTTATATTTCCAGACATAATTAAACTAAATCAATATTTTTCCCTAAATCTACATACAATAAAACCTCATAATAACAAGTTTCATAATTTTCTGGGTAAAATAACTAATTTTACAAAATTATACAAAAATCGGGGTGAATAAATGACTAACCGGTTCGAAGCTTTCTAGCCGCCCAAACCCGGTCCAAGGCTGTCAGCCGGTCCAAGCGGTGGTTCTAATGTAGGGTGGTGGTGCTGGTTCGATCCCAAGTGGTGGTGGGTGGTGGTTTTAGTTCACCTTGCTAATCTGCACAGTTTTCTTATTTTCTGGAATTTCTCTCGATTTTTTTTGTGTTTCGATTTTTCTCAGATCATAAACTAGCCAAATGATTTCTGAGAATTTTTCCTTATTTATAGACAAATGTAGTAATTAATGTGCATTAATTTGATGAGATTTTGCCCCAATTCCTTGATTTTTGGCTTTTTGTTTGTCTAATTCTTATTGGATAATTTTTCTTTTTCTGATTTGAACCTACCACGACCTGATCTTGCTTCAGTTATCCACTTCTAATTTTTTTTTTATTTTTCTATAATTATTTTGTATTTTTCTTTAATTATTTACTTAGTTTTCGGCCTATTTCACTAATTACGCATATTTTTATCTACACGTAAATACATGTAGGGTATACGTGAACATTCCTAAATATTATTTTGGTCATTCTAAAATTTTTAGTATACATATAATCTATCTCTAATAATTTATTAGTTATTATATTACACTTTTCGCCTTTTCGGTAATTAGCAGTTATTATGTTTAAAATTTGAAAATTTTATAGTCTCCTATTTTATTACTTATTTTCTTAAATTTAAGTTTACAGGGTCATTTTTACTGGTATTTTGCTAAATAGTTTATAATTTGGGTTTGATCGGATCCTTTAGCCGATCGCCCTAAACCTTGGGTTTTAAGCTCAAACCTATAGTTACTTAGCTTGACTTTAGGGCTTACACTACCAGCACAAATAATCTCTAGGTTCCTTACTAGGTTGCAAGGTGACATTCGAAACATTGTAGAACTGCAACGGTTTACAGCAATGGATGAAGTTGTTAAAATAGCCCAATAAGTAGAGAGGTAGATAAGAAGTTGAGTACTAACCAGGATGCTAACTAACTGACCCAAATAGGGAAGTCACCAAGCTAGTTAAGTAACAAGATGAGTCGAAAGGTGAATGTCCGAGCTGAGCTAAAAGGCCAACCTAAACTTATGAGAAAGGGCAAGGATCTAGTAGGAAGACGAGCTAGATCAAGTGCTTCAAGTGCCAAAGGTTCAAACATATGGCTGCTTAGTACCCAAACCGAAGGACAATGGTCATCAAGGGAGACGTCCGGAAGCTAGAGGTAGAAAGTATTGATGAAGAACCTAAGGAGAAGGAGAACACTGTCAAGAAAGAATTGATTGAAGAGGATGTATCCACCGAGGACTTAGACTAGTTGACCTTAGTTGTCCAATACGCAATGAACATCGAATCCTCGTGAGAGGAGGAGCAGAGGAAGAACTTGTTCCATACCACCTGTAGGGTGAATAATTAAGTGAGCATACTAATTTTTTATAATAGAAGTTGTAGCAATGTAGCATCAATCGATCTGATCATAAAGTTAAAATTGCCAACTATTGCACACCCAAGGCCATTCAAGCTGCATTAGCTGAGTGAGAAAGGAGTACTACACGTCATCCAGCAATTACTACTGCCAATCACTATTGAACATTACTCCAACGAAATTCTCTACAACATGCTACCTATGTATGTTTTATACGTACTGCTTGGTCAACCATGGCTATTTGATAGGAGTGTTATCCATAACAGGTGCAAAAATACATATATGTTCAAGAAGAATGGCTGAAGGATTACATTGAACCCGATGCCACTGAGAGAAGTTAACAAACTGCAGCCTAAACTTACTTGCGAATTGAAGAAGGCTCTAGTGATGAGTAAAGCCAAACTTCGAGAGGCCATCAATGCTAACGAGCCAACCCTTATGTTAGTCAAGCACCTACTAAAGATGAAGGAGCAGGGTGAACTACCCTAAGAAGTGAGAGTACTGTTAGATGAATATGCTAATCTATTCCTAGAAGAGTTAACCAAAGGGTTATCCCCATTACGAGGCATAGAATACTGCATTGACTTAATACCTAGCGCCACCATGCTAAATGAGCCTGCCTATCGAATGAGTCCCAAACAAGCTTCTAAGCTCCAACATCAAGTCAATGAGTTACTGGAGAGAGGGTATGTTAGGGAAAGTCTCAACCCTTGTACTATACCGGCGCTTCTAATGCTGAAAAAGGATGGAACCTAGCATATGTGTATAGATAGCCGAACCATGAACAAGATTACAATCAAATATAAGTATCCTAAACTACGGTTGGAAGATATGCTAAGTGAATTAAGTAGAGCCAAGATCTTTGGCAAGATTAATCTTAAGTCTGGCTACCATTAAATTTGGATGAGGCTAGGAGATGAGTAGAAAACTGTGTTCAAGACTCAATATGGACTTTATGAATGGATGGTCATGCCCTTTGGCTTATTGAATGTCCCAACCACTTTCATGAGACTGATGAACCATGTGTTGAGACATCTAATAGGGAAGTGAGTCATTGTGTACTTTTACGACATCCTAGTTTACAGTTATGACATGCCGAGTCACTGTGAACATCTCTGAGCCATATTGAATGTCCTCCGTGCCGAAAGATTATTCAATAACCTTAAGAAGCGTTGTTTTTGCTAGGAAGAAGTGGTACTCTTGGGTTATGTAGTAAGTAGAGGAGACTTACAAGTAGACGACGAAAAGAGTCAAGCAATCGTCGAATGGCTAACTCCTACCACTTGTGCTGATAAAAAAAGTTTCCATAAACTAGCTTTATTTTATAAAAGATTTATCAAGAATTTTAGCATCCTCGCTGCACTACTTACTGAGCTAACAAAGAAGAACACTGACTTCCGATGGGGAGAAAAGCAGGAGAGGAGTTTTGCCAAGATAAAGGAAAGATTGACCTCCACCCCGATGTTAGTTCTACCTAACTTTAAGAAAATATTTGAACTAGAGTGAGATACATTAAGCATTAGGATAGGCGCCATCCTAATGCAGAAAGGCCGACTAATTGCCTTCCATAATGAGAAGCTCAGAGGACCTCAACTAAATTACTCTATGTATGACAAAGAACTCTTGGCGCTGATTCGAGCACTACAAGTATGGCAATATTATCTACTGTTGAGGGAGTTTGTCATCTATACTAACCATTAGTCCTTGAGGTACCTCCGAAGTCAAACCAAGTTATCAAAGCAACAAGTGAGATAGGTTAAATTCTTAAAGGATTCAATTTTGTAATAAAATACAAACAAGGGAAGAATAATATAGTTACAAATGCTCTCTCGAGGAAGCATGCACTCCTGACTGAACTACAAATCAGATTGTTTGGGTTTACCAGCATTAAGGAGGAATATTTCGGGGATTTACACTTTGGACCCATATTTGTGTGTTGTGTTGATGGGAGGACAGTAGACGAGTATCATATGGAGGAAGAATACTTGTTCCGAGGAGGGAAATTGTATTTGCTAACCTATTCACTTTGAGAGCTGCTGATCAAGGAAGCCTATAGTGGAGGACTGTCAGGACACTTTGGGGAAAAAAGAACATACGAAGTGTAAAGCAGTCGATTCTTTTAGCTAAGAATGAGGTGAGATGTGTACTGACTTGTTGAATGATGTGCTGTATGCAGAAGGGCTAAGTCCTAAGCCGAGCATGGAAAAGCAATGCCTCTGCCTGTTTCGATGAAACCATAGGCCAACTTAAGCATGGACTTTATTCTCAGATTACCATGAACTACCTAAGGCAAAGATTCTATAATGGTTGTCGCAGATAAGTTCAGCAAGATGGCATACTTTATGCCCTACTCCAAAACTAACAATGCTTCGACTATTGCTTCTCTTTTCTTGTAGGAGATTATATGGTTACACGATGTATCGAGAAGTGTAGTCTTCGATAGAGACCCAAAGTTCTTGAACCATTTTTAGAGGATCTTGTGGCATCAGATGGGGACCAAACTACTATTCAGGACTTCCTATCACCCCCAAACTAATGGCTAACAAGAAGTGGATAATAGCACTTTAGGATTACTACTCCATGTTGCAGTGGGAAAGAACTTAGCTAACTGAGGCATCTGCTTGCCAGTAGTTAAGTTCACTTACAACCGAATAGTGCATGACACCACTAAGCAGACCCCCCTTAAAGTAGTCTACAATTTTAATCCTGAGTTGCCCCTCAATCACACCCCTGTACCTATTCCTACGTAAAAGGGCCCTAACGCCAGGGCTAAAGTACAATCCCTTCAACACATCTACAACAAAGTCACTCGGTACATCGACTCAAGCCGCTAGACGTATGCAAGAGAAAGCCAAGGGTAGAATGATGAAACATTTTTAGCCGAGACACTTAGTGTAGCTGCACCTAAGCAAAAAGAAGTTTCCAAGTAAAAGGAGGAACAAACTATCCCTAAGGGATAAAGGACCTTTCAAAATCCTCCAAAAGATCAATGATAACACCTATAGATTGGAGTTGCCCACAGATTATGGGGTTTTTGACACCTTCAACGTTATTGACCTCAATGCATATCACCCTGATGAAGGATTAACCGAAGACTGTTCGAATTTGCTCCTAAATCCAAATTAACCCAGAGGGAATGGTAGGAGTTAAGTTATTGGACCATTGACCCGCAGCTAAGCCCAAAGACTAAAGGGACCGGCAAGGCAAATCCTCCCACTCTAATCGACTCTTGCCAAAGCCGAGTATCTCTCTATTGATTAACTCTGCATGCCAAGCTGAATGACTACCCATCTCTCAAAAACTATGTACCAAGTACTATAATGCCCTGACAAAAGCCACACTCTATGCACTAACTTGAACCTATCCGACCAAACCACTTGCTTAGCATCATTACTGCTAAGAGGATGAGAGCCCTACCCTATAAGAATCCTCAACCACTCCTATTTGGTCAAACCTATGACTACTCGGAACTCCTGCTCAGCCATGCAACTAAGCCATACTGCTTTGTCTACTTCCTCCAATAGTACCACCAATGCATTGCTGCCACGTATCCAGGACCACTCGTAGAATCTGTTACTGTAATCATTGCTTCTTCCATGAATATTATTTTTACCCTTTGTATACCCTATACATTACTTCTTTAGGACATACCATTTTTTGTCTTTTCCTTTTTAAGCATATTGCCCTAAATTTTCAAGTATGAAAACCGCTTATATTTGTAACTGTAGACATTAGATTAGACATTAATACACTTGATATTTTCCTCTCATAAACACTACTTTATTTACATTCATCTTACTCTTATCCTAACCCTTAAGCAAGGCCAGGTGACAAGTAACCTCACCAGACCATCTTGTACGTCATATCAAGTTGTGCCGTGATTCATCGGAAGTTCCATTGGTACGTCATATCCATTGGAGCTGTTTGTAGGTTTGCTTACTTTTCATTCATTTTTGTTCTTTCACACATTCCCTATTACTTCCCTTCAAGCTTTCCACAAGCTTGGACCCATTCAACAACTGGCCTTATCTGTTCTTGGTCACGGTTCGCACCAGATGTCTCCATTGCACAAGCCTAGGTTTAGTCAATGAAATGTTACATAAACATGGAAACTCCTTAACCTAAATTAGAGCCGGTATAATTTCTCTAATCTCACGACGGACCGAATAATGTCATGCGATGGTATTTACTTGTACACGGATTGGATCTAATTAATTTAGTTGATAACCTTGTTTGTATTTAATGTATAATTTTAAGTCTCTATCCTAACTTATCGAGCTATTTACTGCTTACATCCCTATAAATGTTGTTGTAGGAGCTAATTAAAAAGCGGCTTATAATTACCCTAAAGCTACCAATTGCTAGATCTTAGGAGAGTGAGGATATAAAACTAAAGATTGATCATACTCTCGAAGTTTAGGTCTTAACTTTAAGTTTTTTTTTTAACATCAATCTATGTATTACTCAAATGAATTAAGATTAGGTTACTGAATCTTAGAAACACTACTTGAGATATCTAAGTAATAGTATGTATTTTCATATTTTTGTAGAAAAATAATATGATTAATTTCTGAACTGTTTATTTTAAAGCAGGTTAGTTATATATGCCTTGTACAAATTAGGTCTAAGATAGCAGCCGTAATGTCAACTTTTATCCTAGAATGATTTACATGATGGGACTGTTACAACTGTGTTGCTTCAAGGCTTAACAAAGGTGTGGTATTGTGATTAAGGGCTAGGGTACTATGGTCTAAATGAGCAGTGGAGTTAGGTATATTGTTAGTAGGGGAAATAATAACCTCACAGAACCAAAAGAAAAGTATTTAACCATCACTTCAACAAATAATGATCGGTATGTGCCACATTATAGCATGGAATAAGATGCAATTAATGTAAGGAGAGGCAATAAGGAGCTTAAGATCAAGATTACAAACCATCAGGAATTAAAAGAAATAAAAATGCAAGAACAAAATGGGTTGCTTAATAATGAAACCATCCCATCAAATTAAACTCCCCAACTTTTTCTCCATCCCCCTTAACTCATAAAGCATTATATTTGGAACAAAAAGATAGATGCAACATTCATCAATGACTATGTCTTAAGTAATTAGCAAGAAAAGTGTTGTCAAAAAACAGATCAATAGTTAATGTTAACCTTTCAAGTGAAGACCTTAGATGCCAACTCCGAAATGCCATGGCTCCTTCCATACTACTGAACATATCTTATCAAGAGAGGCTGCAAGTGGTATTAGGCAATAGTTCACATGTTACACCTTAGATTGAATTTCGATCAATAACATCCAATCTTTTAAGCACCTATGATTTGAATGCAGATACATCAACCTTATGGGGTGCTCGAAGAGACTCCTATGGGTCTACTAATAGCATCCAAGATGGATCTTCTTATCTAGTTCATAATAGTGTTTCCAAATAGATGTACGAACCTGAGACTAATAATGGATTATTGAACTCTAATAATCTAAGGGTTGGTAATTTAGGTCTTGCAGACATAAATGTTTCAATGCATGCGTTACTGATGACTTTCTTTCTTTCCCACAAGAAGTTCAAAACGCTCTTTTTCCAAACAAAAAGGAGGAAATGATGGCCTTTTTAGAAACATAAATATCGTTAGGGGCAATTTACCTTGAAATCCATGATCTAATAAGGTAAGAATCAAAAACAATCTTTTACAAAGTTCTTAGCATGGTTGTAAGTAGTAAGCAACCTGTGACACCTAAGCCGCTTAAAATGCTAATATGAAATCTTATAAGAGCAAATTCCACTACAAAATAGGAAGTACTTAGGAAAGTTATTGAAGTAATTAAGCTTGATGTATTTACTTTGTTGGAAACTAAAATAGATGAGGACACATCTTTCTAATTGTATACGCCCTTAAGGTATGGGGTATATGTATGTTAACTAGCTATTAACAAGTGTAGGGGAATGATTGTGCTCAACAATTCATCCCTATTGAATGGGCAAAGATGGTCTAGAGATCACTCTAGTTGTTTAAGTTTGTCAATCTTCCTTATCTTAGTATTTAGCGGTGGTTTGTGTTGATAAGATTTTTGCAAGTTGTCTATTACTTTAGGATAGGTTAAGGCACAATGCTAGAATGATTGAGAGTAGACCCCGATGTATACCATGTGATTTTAATGAAATAACTTCACTAGCTAATAAATGGGGAAGCTTATATTTTGATAAAAAGTGCATAAAATGTTATGTAAATTGTATGAGAGACTTTGTTGTAAATGATTTGGGGTTTATTGGCCTAAGATTTCTTAGACTGATAGGCAGAAGGTGCAAAATTTAATTCAAACACGAATAGATCAAGTATGGGCAAATCATACATAGAAGCAAATTTACCTAAAGACAATAATAAAGTACTTACTTAGGTAGTCCTCTAACCATGCAATACTATTACTTGAAACCCATCCTTTTTTTTTTTTCATCCTAAGAGAGTACAAGCCCTTTTGATTTCAACCTATGCAGCTCAATTACTTAACTTTTTAGGGGGCTTGTATAGGAAGTATAGACAAAAAACAAAAACTCTTACCTAGATGGTTCTTGTAATTTCCCTATCATAGCTAGAAGATGGAATAAAGAGATTTTTTTATCAATGAGATCAAAAGCAAAAGCATACTATTGCTCAATTAGCTAGGATAAAGAAGGCCTAACATAATCCCTAAACTCTTATCTTATTAGTTTGGAGAATTCACTATGAGACTATTTGTTTACAATTCAAAGCAAAGAAGTTATATGGAAAAGCAAGTCTCATGTGCAATGGATAAGAGATGGAGATATAAATAAAAAGTATTATCATTCATTAGTTATTGCTCGAAGGAAAAAAAAAATAGAATTATAAATCTGAAAGATCTGACTAGTAATTTCACAAATGAGATTGTTTAACTAATAAATCATGTTCAAAACCATTTTGTTCATCCGTTTAGTTCTAAGAATGTCATTAGTTAGATTATCAATCATATCCCCCACGATATGCATGGTGGTCTATGTAATGAGCAAACTTTGAATCTTGTTAAACTTTTACACGAGAGTGAAATCAATCAAGCTTTGTGAAGCACGGATCCCTAGAAAGCACCAAGTAAAGATGGTTTGAATGCAATGTTCTTTCAAGCCTATGGCAAACAATTGGTAAGTCTGTCATCTCCTTAATAACTAAAATCTTCAAAACTTGACACATGCCAGCACAATTGAGTCAAACTTTACTTGTTTTAATTCCAAAAAAAAAAAAAAAAAAGGGGCAAACATGATAAATCAGTATAGGCCAATAAGTTTATGCAATATAGTTTATAAGCTAGTCATAAAAATCTTTGTGTATAGGCTTTGCCCTTACCTAGACCAATTAATTTGTCCTATGAAAGATAGTTTTATTCTTGGAAGGAAAGCATCTGATTATGTTTTATTAATGAGAGAAATAATGTACCTAGTACATAAAAAGGGGCAAAAAGGAGTACATGGTTCTAAAAATTGATTTAGAAAAAGCTTTTAATGGACTCCAGTAAGGTTTTATCTATTAGGCTATTCCGAGTCTTGGTTTTTCAAGTGAATGGATAGAGTTGGTCATGAGTTGTATAACTACCTCTTCAATGTAGATCCTAATGAATGGTTCCATGCTATCTCCATTTGAGTCAACAAGAGGGGCCTATAAGGAGACCTCATGTCACCATATTTATTCATTATTGCTATGGAATTTTTAGGTAAACTGATAAATGTGGTAGTTAATAAGGGGTTATGAAAGTTGTATAAATACAAAATAGTTTCTCTCATTTGTTATTTACAAATGATATTATATTGATTTCTTAAGCTTCTCTACATATGGCAGAAATAATTGTTAACACTCTAAAAAATTTCTAAAAGTGGTCAGGACTTAAATTAACAAATCTATTGCTTTCTTTTCTTCAAAGATGCTTGAGCAAACCATGATACGCATTATAAATATGCTAAGAATTAGAAAAAAAAAAAAAAGCAATAATAAGGGGAAATATTTAGGCTATCCTATTAGTAGAGGTCTGAAGTTAAGTTGGTAGACTTTCAATTTGAAATCAACAAATTGAATTGATGGAAAGAGAAATAGCTTAGTATGGTTAGTAGAATTGTCCAAGCCAACTCAATATTAAATGCTATTCCCAATTATTATCTGCAAACTACACAGCTCCCTTGTGCTTTAATTGCAAAAGTTGAGCAAATAATTAGAAATTTCATTTGGCAATGATGCAACAATGGTAGATCCTATCATTAGATATCTTAGACAATATTAACTAAGTTAAAGAAAATGGAGGACTAGATATTCAAGATCTAAGTGTAAGGAACAGAGCATGTATGATCAAAAGAGTTTGTCAATTTTATAAGAGGAAAACAATGTGGGCAAAGCTTTGTTGGTGTAAGTATAAGAAGCGGATTCAAGGAAATCAACTATCTTCGTCACAAATTGCTTCAACTCTATAGAAAGAAGTTTCCTAGGCCATGAATTAGGTTTCAAATAAAAGAATAATTCAATTAAGAGATGGGTCAAGAGCTAATAAACAGGTAATTGACGATCCATTAAATTATAATGTCAAGAACTCTACTATCATGGAAGTGCATATTTCTAAATTACAGTAGAAGGATGAGTTGTTAGAATTTAATATGTCCAATCTTATTCACCAACATTCAAGACTAATAGTTCTCAATCCAAGGATTGAAGATAAGCCTATATTATCATAGGGAATGCATGTAATACTAAGTATTAAGGAAATATATGTCTATTTGTAAAATAAAACGGGTTATTATACCGAATCTAAGAAGTGGCTTTAAACAACTACACCTAGACCAAAATTAAAAGTATTCTTATGGAGAGTTTTAAATAGAGGTTTACCCATAGCTAAAAATTTATACAAAATCTTTCCCCATATTTCTTACTTGTAAACAAAGGGATGTGGAAAAAGGAAATGAGGAGCATGTACTTTAGTTATGCCTATACATTTAGCATGTTTGGATAGATTTAAGGTTAGCAAATAAAGTATATTCTCTAAATCATCTCTCCTTTGATATGTGGATTCAACGTTTGGTAAAGTAGTCTAGAAAAGTATGTTTTTCTTAGATTATGCTGGATTAATTTTTTTTTTTTCTTTTACCTTGTAGATTCTTTGATTTGACATGAATTAGCTTGTACATGATGCTTTAAAAAGGCCCTAGGTAATTTTACAACATATTGACGTAAATGCTAATAAATATTGGCTATATAATAAAAAAAATTCTATTTCAAAAAAGTTATGCCACAACTGATCAAATGGAGGCCGCCAAATAAGGGAAAGAAAAAATTAATACAAATGCATCCCTACATGATTAAAAAATGCAGGCTACTATTGCTAGAGTATTTTGAGATGAGATTGGATTTTAGATATTTAAGTTTACCAAGAAAATTATAAAGGTAGATATATTAGCAGTTGAGCTTTGGGCCATTTATTATGGTTTAACATATGAACAACTTCTTCAAAGTTCTAAGATAAAGCTCTATACAGATTCTTTACTTGCTCTTGCTTTTTTTAATTGTGATACAACTACAAATATGAAATGGAAATATATTTCACTTGTTGCATCTTATAAGGAACTTTTAACCCTGTTTGAAGAATGCAATATCTCTTATCAACCAAGGGAGGCCAACCAAGTTCAAACACCACAGCCAATTTTGCAAGTGGGATGAAGGCTAACGAAGTTTAAGCTTTTGTCTTGGTTAGAGGAAATGCACAATGTTTTACTATGAGATACCACCTAGTGTTTATAAGAGAAATGTTGTAGATGCAAGTTGAATTTTTATTATTTTATGTTATGTATATAAAATGCTATAAGCAAGACTTGTACATACACATGCTATTTATTTATGAATCAATCCCCAGTTTATTCAAAAAAAAAAAAAAGGTATTATTTTACCCATTGGATGAAAGTAGCATCTCATGAAACCCATATGTGGCCCTAACTCAGTTTTTATTTTTATCTCTTCTAAAAATACTATATTTGTCGAAAATAGAATTCTGCCTAAGATAATTTTAGATATAGTATCTTACTTTAAAAAATAAAAAATTTAGAGCATTTATACATATATTATCAAATATATTATGAGAAAAACTTCGCCCTACATATCATATATCAGTTGAGTAATGAAGACCGCAAATAAAACATAGCATGTTATCCCTCATCTTTCTATCTAAAGAAAATTATAAAAAAAAAAACTAATATGTGTTTTTAAGTAACTTATGTTTTTTTTTTTTTTTTTTTTTACAAAAGCCGACACTTTAAAACAATGTATTAATGGTAATTAAAAGTCACATGTTACCATCTTATTGATTGAAATTAATTGTTTTAATACCATAATATTATTAGATAAATTTAAGTATATAATAAAAGTAATTTTGAAATTTGCAAAAAAAAATTAAAAAAAAAAAGGAAAGTTGCAAATAAAAGAATGAAAAAAGAAGGAAAAGGCCCATTGTGGTTACTTTTTTGTAGTAAGCAGGTCTTGCAACTTAACCATAATGATAGATAACTACTCACCATCTTATAGAAGTAAAATGACCCCTTGATAGTAATGCTCACTAATCTTAGGTTTTTTTGAAAAAACAAAAAGGAAAAAAACTTGATGAGTCATTAGCCGGTCATATAACTCGACATTGTCCCATCAAGTTTTTTTCTTTTTTTTTTTTCTAGTATAAGGGTAATGAGTGGCTACCCTACCACTCTATAACCTGTTGGGTTTTCTCTCTCTTTCTCTATCTCTCTCTTTTTTTTTTTTTTTCTTTCTACTCTTAAGGTCATTAGTGACCTCCTACCATCATGGTTAGGTCACATGACTCACCAACCATAATAGGTCTTGACTCAAAGCCTGTTGAGGCCAGTTTTGCAACTAACCACTCCTTTACATTAAGGTGGTTGAAAGCGGCCCACCTAAACTTAAGAAAGGGTTGGTCCAAATTCGTAACCCAGCTTCATAGCTTAAAGGCCTATAAGCAACTTGTGAAAGTCGAGCCTAAATCAACCTTAGAATCGTCGATTTAAATATATTTAAGCGGTTTGATCCTACCAACCTTTATGAACCGACGATTTAAACCTGCCAAATTTAACATATATATATATATATAAACATTTATGATATATTTATGCATGTATTACATATCATATAATGATATGTACATATCACCTTATATAATATAAATACGTGATATATTAATAACCAATAAAAAAAACAAAAAAAAAAAGTCAATTCACGAGCCTCAAAATCAATCCTTCAATCAGTAAGCCTCGTGAACTGACTCGAAGTTAGGCATAGCTAGGTTTATCACAATTCTATTTGTTTTAGAATGACAACTCAACTATTATGGGCCGATTAGGCCTATTTCTAAGGTCTAGGCCTATCCCTTTACCTTAAGGTAGTTTGAAATAGTCACACAAGTTTTTTTTTTTTTTTTTACTTTATTTTTTTTCCTTTTTTTTTTTGTTCTTAAAAATTTTTTTTATGTAATATTTATTTAAATTCATTTAACATTATTATTGTATTTAAAATAATTATTTTGCACCAATAAAATGTTGACATATGCTCTCAATAATTAATACTTTGTTTTTAAACATAAATTACCTCTTTATGGGGGGAGGGAGGGAGGGAAATAACAGAAGTCACAATCACTCTTTTATAAAAAGGTGAAAATGTATGATGATTGCTCACTCAACCTAAGTTTTAAGGAATAGAGTAAAAACTATAAATAAAAAAACTCTTCTCTACCAAGTGTACTGTAACAAAAGCTTTTACTTCGTATTGAGCAAATTGTCGAACAAAAAGCTTAATTAGGCTTAATAGGCTTTCATGCCTAGATATTCAACACCATACTGGTAGACTTGAAGAATGACCAATTTGGTCTGGCCATCTAAGCCCAACAACTTCTTATCATTGAAATTGATGGTTAGTTGGTTTTGTCATAAGAAATACAAATACTACTTGTTATAGCATAGGTGTTGACCATGGCAAAAGCAAATTTTAATCACTGAAAACATGTTATACTTTGTGTCGTCTCAAGGTATTTGCTAGTAATGATTGAGCTCTACATGTGAAAGGCAAACAAAACAGAATGCAGTAAGGGGACGCTAGAGTGTTATCCGACGTGACCACTTTAATACTTAAGTTAACAGTGAATTTTTAAAGAGTAGAAAGTACTTTAGAATAGCAGGCAAGCTTAGTGTGCAAAGTGTAGAACTTTACCATTATATAGTAGGTAGGTATTTATAGTGGAGTGGCGATAGCAGTTAGAGGACAATTAGTGAGAGAGATCTTCTCCCACGAGTATGGGAGAGTGGGGTTGTAGTGTTCGATATATCCCACTTATTCCGAACGTATCTATTGACTCGTTATTTTATCTTTATTTTGTGCATTATAGTCATTACAAAGCTTCTTGGTCTTGGTCAATCCAAGCGCAAGGCCTAATCCTATGAGAGTGAGCCCTAGAAGACAAGTTGTATCAGATCTAAATGGGCTTAAGGGGCCTATATCTAAAAAGCCTTGTCAACACTTACCCCCCCACACCACCACCAACCCCCCCCCCCTACGGTCTCGTTGTCAAGGTGAAGGCAAGGAGAAGGGATATATGGGCTACTCAGACGCGTGGCTAATTTGACTGAAAGGAGTTTGAGCCAATGCTACAATACCGACATGGCAAGGGTATACATCCCGGCAAGAGGCAAACCAAGGTAGAGATGTCCAAGGCAGTAGATACATAGGCCAAAGATGTCTAAGGTGGGATGGGCTGAGGTGGTGAGCAACTATCCCAAAGCAAAGTGGCGAAAACCTAAGCAAGACGAAGCCTCGGTTGGGGTATTTAAGTAAGACACCTTCGCATCTCGTTAGGCAAGCGATTCAAGGCTGTAAGCTAGTTTAGCCAAACAACACTCATCATGGATCGAGCAAATGCAATTACGTCACGCTTCAATCATGCCAACTAGATGGAAGTTAGAGAGACCATGGAGAAACTTCTCGCGAAAGAAGCTTTTTCAAAATCTGACCTAAGTGCACCCATTTTTCTATGCATTTAATGTGTGTAACAGGTGTCTTATCATAGCAAACTAGTATACAACTATATGCATTTTACCTTTTAAAAGGGGCCATCCGATCAAAAGTTCCTCCACTTGTCTACTCAGCAGCATTCTAAGAGATTTGTGTTTATATGAATCCCAATAACCGCCTATAAGGTTTCCTAAGCGTTCCACTTATAAATAGTACAATCACAATGAGAGATCACTTTTCTACAATCTCTCTATTCTATTATTACGAATTCTACTTTCTTGCATTACATCAAACTTCCTTCAAAAGCCTTTCTAACTCCCTTCTTCTTCATCACCCTTTGCAAGCATGTCAGCAAACACAGTTAAGGCGAGTTGTGATTCGTCACGGTTCAACCTTACTAACTCTAAATCAACAAGGAGTGATATCCTCTCCTCTAATAGGAGAAAACGAGGTCTCGTCGCTAGTACAACTTAAGGAACCTATTAGGATGGTCGTAGAAGCATTGGATAGAGCCAAGATTATCAATTTCATCCCAAGGGATGTACCCCCCCGGCCTCTAAGGACTTGTTCATGCACTTAGGATGAATAAGAGGTTGAGCAATCGAGTGACTAAGAGTAAACAATCCACTCCCAATTGGATTTTAGGTAACTTTGTCATAGAGATGATCCTTAGGTAGCAAATAAGGTTACCAAATAAGGACAAATAGGTGGCCTTGCTATCAGGGAGGTACTTCGCAGTGTTTAAGAAGTGCTTGGAGTTTAGGCAACGCCTCCCTCTAAGTTACTTCGAGAAAGAATTTTTTAACCACCACCGGTGCAATCCGATGCAAGTCCCTCTCAATAGGTGGAGGGTACTAAAGTTTTTCCAAGCGCTATGCGAATACTCAGTGGTAAGAGCTACTCCTAAGCTCTTTAATTATTTTTACATGTGGAAGAGTGTTGGGGGGTAGCTATACCTCCAACCACATTCAAGAAAGAAGCTGTTATGCATACTTATGGATTCAGTAAAAGATTGGTAAGACAAGTACGTGGTGGTCAAGCTACCAAAGGAGGCTGACTTTTAGACATGGCAAACCAAGATGGTCCAAACCAAGGCCCAAAAAGAGCTTGGTACTAGTGATATAGAGGCCAGTTGAAAGATCCAAGCCTTTAAGGTGCTCGGAGATTGCTAAGAGATAAATGCTGTGGAGGCTGTGTAGAGATATTTCCAATATCTGATCTCCAAGCTCTTCCCCAGCATAAAGAAGGTTGTAGTGAAGAAATAGGCCAAAGGTATAGGTTCGTTTCTTTTACGAATGCCTTCATCTATTGTGCTAGTGTAGGGGTGCTTCATCCGACATCTCTATTAAATGAAGGATCTTTCTTTTCCTGTATCAATCACGACGGAGTCGACAAATGGTAGTGGTTGTTTCTTTTGGTTTTGCCTTCTTTTTCTACTTTTCTCACTGTTTTGATTCAATTTCTTACAGGCAAAAATTTAGCTACAAGGGCTCCCCATCCCTCCATTGATAAACTAATAAGCCGTTGCTAAGTGATGATCAAGGCCTCTGAATTGAAGAGTAAAGCGGTATAGGTGAAGCCAGGGGCTAGGGAGATTAGCAGGGCACGATCGATGGCTATTCCTCAAGGGATTCCCATCAGTATCTAAGATGAGCCAATAGATGTGGAGCTCGTGGGCCTAACTTTCCCTACCCCTATCTTCATCCCCGCTGTTGAGCCTATTCTTGTAGAGGACGAAGGCATCAACACAGAGCTTGATGTTAAGATGCTTTCTCCTCCGTAGGTGAGAGAAGAAGAGATAACCGAGGCGACCGCCCTGCCTCAAGTGGCTAGGAAAAAAAAAGAAGGTCCTTGAGATAGTCGAGGAGGCAAGGTCAGGAGCCAAGAAGTAGAGACCCTTAGCAAGGGAGCCATTGAGTCAGGGGAAATGGAATGAGTGGCCGTCGGCTCATCCCTACCAATGTGCTAATGAACTAAGAGATGAATTTTTTTATGTCCTTAAAAACTTTAGGTTGCTAGGGATCAGGCCAAACTCATTCAAAGAGGTGTCATACATCTCTCGAGATGAAGAGTTCCTGAGGGGAGCTCCCGAGGTGGAAATGAAGAGGGCTAGGGGGAAGCTCTTAAGGCCGAAGTGGGAGGTTCATGCCAATGATCTCACGCTACGGCATCAAACACTTAACTACCAAGCATCTGTGGGATCTTATACCCTCAACGACTAGGCTATCTTCGAGGGACTATCTAAGGAAGGTGGGGACAACCCCATGGAGATGGCAAGCCACTTGAGTATGCTTATGCAACAGGTAAGTCTTTGTTACTTCTGTATTGACATGCTTCACTTGTCATTGTATTAATGGTGTCCTATGTTTCTCTGCAATACTACAGTCAGGAATCATTTCAAGTGAGCAAATTTGATGCCGCCTAAAGAGAGGTAAGGGGTTTTAAGGAAGCGTTAGGCTGAGCAAAGAAGTATCTGCTAAAGGTAAAGACTTCTACTAATACGTACTTGAAAAATTCTCCAAAGTTAACCGACACCTGCATCGCTCTTACGTGCCAATGGCAAGGCTTCAGGCACAATTGAAGGATGCAGAGAGAGAAAGAGATAAGGTCATGAAAGCAATGAAGAAGGCTGACAACATGAAGGCTCAGCTAAAGGACGAGCAGAGGACCAAGGCTCGGCTCTCTTAGCAGCTAGATGAGGAGAAGGAAGCCAAAGCCCAAGTCAAGAAAGAGAACACTGAGATGAAGGCATTGGTTGCAAGGCTGCAACCCAAGCTAGTAATGAAGGAGTCTAAGTACAAAAGTGTGAAAGCTACTTCACTGGAGTTGGACGGTATAAAGGTTGGTTTAGAGTGGCAAATCTAGGAGCTATAGGGGAAGGTTTCGAAGATGGAGGAGATCATCTTCAAAATGGAGAGTAGGGAGGTCCTCAGCAATGCCATTACTAAAAAGGCCATCACCAACTATCAAAAGATCGAGGAGTGGTTAGACAAGCTAAAACACCTAACCACCGACTTCGCACGCTATACAAGGAAAGAGGTGATCTCTTACTATCTAGATCTTGATCTAAGTTTCCAATACTTCTTGGATTCCCCAACCTTTAACAAGAAGAGGGAAGCCCTAGTGCACGAAAGGGAGGCCATTCAAGTGGCTTCGATGTCCCAAGCTCCCCCTCTGTTTCTAAGGCTAGGCAAGGCGCTTACACATCCACTTCTACCCCAATAACCCACCAGGAGGTCACCCCAGAGGATGTCATTTGTAGGGATCAAGATCAAGGTGATACCCTCATTAGCAACCTCTCGCCTCTTCTCCCGTACCAAGCCAACCTCATCAAGACACACCGTTGGATCGGCCAACCGAGCAAATCAAGGCATTGGATTTTTCTGAGTTACCGAAGTTAGCTAATCTAAGGTGATAGTATGTCTTTTTTTTTTTTTTTGAAACATATGTATGTCAAGCCGAGATGCCAACTTTAACTATGTAATTTGACAATCAATGAGTGAAATTTTTTTACTTACCTCCTCTTATATGCTTACTTTTTCTTACTTTGCCTTTGAATATATTTGCATAGGAATTCCTCTATGCAAGGGAAGTTTCCCCTTGCCGAGATTGCCTTCCAACTTGTCCAAAAGATGGGAGTTCCTTTATGTAAGGAGTGTTTCCCCTTGCCAAGGTTATCTAAAGGGGCCAAGTCGGTAACATTCCGACCTACTGGGAACATAGGAGTTCCTCCATGAAAGAGATGTTTCCCCTTGCCAAGGTTACTCAAGAGAGTCAAATTAATAGCATTTTAACCTACCTAGAAGATAAGAGTTCCTTCATACAGGGGGTATTTTCCCTTACCAAGGTTATCCGAAGAGGTCAGGTCAGTAGCGTTCCGACCTACCTGATAAATGGCTTGTTTACCCATTTAAGGGCTAAGACAACAACAGAAAAAAAGAGAGAGAGAGAGAGAAGTAGATAAGTGATAATGAAATAAATTGTTCCATTTCATTATTCTTGGAAAGATATATATAGGAATATGCTAATTAAAATAAAGCTAAAGATTCTCAACATTCCACGTCCGTAAGATGAGATCGCCATCTAGTCTTTCCAATTTATATGCTCCATTACCTAACCTTTCCCTGACTCTAATTGGGTCTTCCCAATTAAGGGCCAACTTGCCCTGGCCTTCGCAAGGACCCATAGCTTCTAGCTCTTAGCACACTAGGTCATCAACCTTGAACTCTTTATATCTGACGTTTCGATCGCAATATTGAGCGACTTAATGTTGGTATAGAGTTACTCAAGCCATAACGAGGTCTCTAATTTCCTCAATGGTATTGACACTAGCTTATAATAGTGACTCATTGAAGGCGACGTTGAAACTTTGAGTTTGGGTGTTAGGAAGCTCAAGTTCGATGGGGGGACTGTCCAACCCAAACGCCAGGCGAAAGGGGGTCTTGCCTGTAGAAGTATGATAGGTGATCCTATAACCATACAAGATATTGGGTAGCTCTTTGGCCCAAGCACCTTGAGATCGATCTACATGCTTCTTTAAGCTATCCAAGATAATCTGATTAGTTGCCTCAACCTGTCCATTTGATTGGAGGTGAGCAATTGAGGTGACGTATGATGGAATGTGGTGCTTAACATAGAATTCCCTGAACTTGGGTTATCAAACTATCGGCCATTGTCCATAATGAGAGTATAAGGGACCCTAAACTGAGAGAGAATGTTGTTTCTAACAAAAGATTCAACACTTCTCTTCATGATTTTTGCCACTACTTCGGCTTCCACCTACTTTGTGAAGTAGTCAACAGTAACAATTATGAATTGTCATCCTCTCAAAGCTTTCAGGAAGGCACCGAGCATGTCAATACCCCATTGTGCGAATGGCCATGGGTTGGTCAGGGGTTGGAGGTTGGTGCCGGGTGCATGACTGAATGGTACGTACTTCTAGCATTGTGGGCACTTTTGTGCTACGACTTTCGCATCTTACCTCATGGTAGTCCAATAATACCTGAACCTTAGTGCCCGGAGAAAGAGGGCTTGGGACTAAATATGATTAATGCACACTTTGATGTGTAGCTCTTCCATGATGCATAATCCTTTACCTTCTCAGAGGCATTAGAGCAAGGGAAAGCTGACTCTCCTGCGATATAGGACGCCGTCAACTAGTGTATAGTTAGTGGCGTAATACCAAATCTTCTTTGCCTCCCTCCTATCATCTAGGAACGTACCCAACCATAAATAACTTTGGATATGATCTATCTAACTCGGCTCTGGTGTGCTATGGTCAATTCCAAAACTTCAACTAAGCCTGGAGTTATGCTCTTCTCTAGTAGGTTTTCTATAAAGATTTTCCTATCCTTCACCCTAAGCTTCTACATCCTAGTGGAGCTAAGCTTAGATAGCCAATCCGTAGTTGAATTCTTGAGTCAGGGAATCTTTGTGATGTTCCATGAAGGGAATTCAATTAGAAGGCTCTTCACCTTCTCACGGTACCAAGCCATAATGTCGCCCTTAACCTCATATTCGCCTCGAACTTACTGGATGACAAGCATGGAGTTTGAGAAGATTTGTAAATGCTCGATACTGATTTCCTTAACCAACTTAAGACCAACAATAAGGGCTTCATATTCGAATTTGTTATTGCTGGAATCAAACCCAAACTTAAGGGCATAACAGATTATGACTTTGTGTGGACTGATCAGAACGAAACCCATAACTCCACCTCTCGAGGTGGATAATCCGTCAACGTAAAGAGTCCTCACTGGTTTATCATTGCTTGGTAGTGTTTCCTCTTCTCCTGTGTATTCTACCATAAAATCGGCTAGCACTTGTGCCCTATAAGCCATTCGTAGCTAATACTGCATCCCATATGTACTTAATTCCATCAAATACTTCATCATCCATCCAAACGCATCAAGCTTCTGTAACATGGTGCACAATGGTTGATCTGTGAGTATGATTATTTGGTACGCTTAGAAGTAGGGCCTTAACTGTCATACTGTGATAACAACAGCTAGGGTAAACTTTTCTAACCAGGTGTACCTGACCTTCAACCCATAGAGGATGTAGCTAATGTAATATATGGGCCAGTGTTCTCTTCCCTCTGCTCTAACTAGTATATAAAAGAGCGCCCAATCACTGATGGCCAAGTAGGAAAATAGGTCCTCCCATAGAAAAGCTTATAGAGGACTAGTGGGTACATAAGGAAGTCTTGGAGCTGCCAAAAAGCGGCGACTACTCCAGAGTCCATTCAAAACCCTTCAAATTTTTCAGGATTTTGAAGAGCTCTGCACATATATCTGCACTCTTCAACATGAACTTACTTAATGTAACTACCATACCGGTGAGCTTCTGTACATCTCAGACTGAGTTTAGAGGTTTCATTCTCTAGTAGCAATAATATTCTTAGGGTTGACCTCGATACCTCTTTGTGTTACCAAGAAGCCAAAGAATTTGCCAAACTCAACCCTGAAAACGTACTTCTAAGGGTTCAGCTTCATGTCGTACGTACGCATCTAGTCGAAGGCTTCTTAAAGATCCTTAACATGATCATCTACCTTCTATCTCTTGATGATCATGTCATCGATGTATACCTTCATGTTATGCCCGATCTAGGGTTTAAATAGCTTCGTCACCATCCGTTGGTATATGGCCCCAGCATTTTTCAAACCGAACAGCATTACAGTGTAGTAGCATGTACAGTAATCGGTGACAAAGGAGGTATGGACTTTGTCTTTTGGATCCATTTTGATCTGGTTATAACTCAAGAAGGTGTCCATAAAGCTCAACAAGGTATGTCCCAAAGTGGAATCGACGAACTGGTTGATCCTCAGGAGAGGGAAACAGTCTTTAGGGTAGGCTTTATTAAGGTCGGTGTACTCAACGCACATTTCCCACTTCCCATTCTTCTTCTTGACCAACACCACGTTTGCTAGCCAGGTCGGGTACCTTTCCTTTCTCACAAAGCTGACCTTAAGCAGCTTTTGTACTTCTTCCTCGATTGCAACCTATCTCTCTAGAGCGAAATGCCTCTTTTTTTACTTGACAGGTTATGCTATAGTATCGATATTGAGGCTATAGGTTGCCAAGTCGATTGAGATTCCAAGCATATCTAATGCCGACCAAGCAAACCTATCAGAATTTTCTTACAAGAGAACGATGATTTCGTCCTTCACTTTGAGTTGAGTCTTAATCCCAACTCTCATGGTCTGCTCAAGTAAGGGTCTAATCTAGACTTCTTTTGATTTTTCCCTCGGCTCGCCCCTCTCAGTCGGTTTCTCCTGCAAGCCTGTTTCTAAGGTGAAAATGCCATCTCCTTTGGCAACCCTAACATACAACTCTTGCGAAAGCTTTTGATCATACCTGCATACTCTTACCCCAATTGAGGTTGAAAATTTGGCCTTCAGATGAAGGGAAGATGTTATCACCTCAAATGCATTCAAGCTTAGTCTTCCCAAGAACACGTTGTAGGGGAAGGGGCAATCGATCATAATGAATTCTACCGATTGTCGTACCACACGGTCATCATTGCAAAGTTCCATGTCTAGCGTAATGATCCCCTTGGCTCAGACCATACTTCCGTTGAAGCTAATCAGATTATGGTGGTACAACTTCATTTTTACTGGCAGCTTCTTTCTCATCCTTTTGTATGTATGGAGGAAAAGTATGTCTATAAAACTTCCAGTGTCCACTATAATCTTTAAGACCTCAAAATTTAAGATCTTTACCCCTATCACTAGGGCATCTTAATGGAGTGTATTGACCCCTTCAAGGTCCTTATCGGAGAAAGAGATGAAAGTGTCTAACTTTTGTCTCTTCTCCCTTACGACCAATACCTTTGAAGGGGCATTAACTGAGCTACTAATATTTGACCGACTCCCTAAATGTGGCCCCCCATAATTACGTTAATAATACTATTGGGGGGTAAGGTCATTGCAATGGTCATTATTCTGCTTAGTTTGAGTGCTCTCAATCCATCGCCTCCAGAGTGCCCTATCTCCCTCATCATCAAAATAGTCATTGTTCCTTAGATAGGCCATATACTAATTGAAGAAGCCAAGCTGAATAGCATACTCAATAGTGTTCTTCAATTGGAAGCACTCGTCAATGGAGTAGCCATGGTCATCATAGAATTGATAATACTTGTCAAAGTTCCAACAATTGGGGTTTCCCTACATTTTCTATGGCTTCTAAAGCAAATTCAAGTGTTTCACTTCGAAGTAAACCTGAGCAATGGGTCTATTTAAGGGTGTGTGCTACATGTAAATAAGAGGGGAGAGCAAGTCGAACTAGGCTCAATGCTTCTTCTTCTTAGAGCTCTCCCCCTCTAATATATCTAGCAACCTACCGCCAAGAGGATCCTTCACAAAAAATTATTCTTTGTCTTACTTTTCGCCCGATCTCTCTTAGTCGGCATTGTGCCTGGCACGAATGTTGTCTTCTTGGTCAATGTACTTTTCAGCTTTGTTCCAAAAGTCGGCCAGGGTCTTCAGCTTGCTCTTTGCAAGCAATCAAAAAAAGTCTCCTGAAGGTCGAATGTCGAGCTGAGCAGCATGGACAGCAACTCCCTCGTTTAACAGAGGGATCTCAACCACGGCATTGTTGAACTAGGTCATGTAGTCGTGCAAGGACTTGCCTTCACCTTACCTTATGAGATACAAGGACGATGTGTTCTTAGACAGGAGCTTGTTAGCCCTAAAGTGGAGATTAAATCTCCATACGAAAGTGGAGAAGATAATTGTCGAGGTTACCCTCGCCATTGTACTGGTCTACGGACAAAAGTTTGCTATTTTGAGGCAACATTACGTCCTAGATGCCCTTAGTAAAAGAGGTCTTATTGCTAGCAACCAACCCAACGTCGCTAGTGGCCTTGCCTTCTTGTAACTTGGAGATCCTCATTACCATGGCATAGAGCTCGTTAAGGTCGGCATTGTCTACCAAATGAGCTCGGTGTCCTACTAAGTAAGCTTGTGCTCCTTGCAAGTTGGCTTCTTACTCGTTCGCAGCCATAGCTCAATCACAAGTGACCGTAGACCTTGCTAGCTGTTGTTGCAAGGGTAGATCAGGTTATTAATCCTTGTCATTCTGCTGCTACTACTACAGGGGGTTGTTTTGCCCAGTGCAAGCATCCGAAGCCTTGGCAGGGGGGTTGGTAGGTTTATGCACTATGCCTCTCTAATTCGAAGTGAGCACGAAGTAGCCTATTTTGTGTAGCATACTTCTCAACCAAGCACTCCTCCAGCATAATCCTTAGGAGAGGTTGGTTACCTAAGGGTTGGTTGTTCACCAACTAATGGTTCTCCTATCTATTGTGCTGAGAGATAATGTTCGGAAATTGCTTGTGAGGTATATGTTTAGTGTGTTTAAGGTTTTGGGTGTAAAAGTTCACTTTCCTACAGACAGCGTCAAATGTCATCTCAAGGTATTTGTCAGTAGTAATTGGACTCTTTACGTAAAAAGCCTGCAAAATAGAACGCAGTAAGAGAATGCTAGGGTGTTGTCTGACGTAGCTACTTTAATACTTAAATTAGCAGTGAGTCTTTGAAGAGTAAAAAGTACTTTAGAATAGCAGGCAAGCTTAGTACACAGAGAGTAAAGCTTTACCATTATGTAGTATGTAGGTATTTATAATGGAATGACGATGACAGTTAAAGGATAGTTAGTGAGAAAGATCTTCTCCCACGAATATAAGAGAGTAAAGTTATAACATTCAATGTGTCCCACTTATTCCGGACATGGCTGTTAACTTGGTATTTTATCCTTATTTTATGCATTATAAACATTGCAAAGCTTCTTAGGCTTAGTCAATTCAAGTCCAAGGCCTGAGCCCACGAAGGCGAGCCCCAAACAACAAGACGTACCAAATCTGAACAAACCTGAGAGACCTCTATCTAAAGAGCCCCATAAACACTTTACAATTTGCATGGTTTGGTGACACTTTACTTATCTATATTTATTTCAGTATGCATAACATAGATTAAAGAAAAAATACAAAAATATTAGAATTAGAGAAATATTGTTTAATGAACATTCTTAATGAAGGAAAAAATGACTATATATAAGGAAAAAAAAACATAAGTACAAAAATATAAAAACACAGATTAATTATCTATGATTGAGCAAAACAAAAAATTTGCGAAAAAGAAAAAAGAAAAACGGACCGATGCCCACATCCATTATCCAAGTCCAAGAGAAAATTGTCACGCAATTTAATTATTGAATTCATTTTGTACCACTAAATCTATGTAAGCTTTTTACCCGATTCGACTATTATAACTCTTATTATTGATAGGTGACTTTAGTTAAACGCCATAAGCTAAAGACCGATCTATATGTAGGATAGTTCAAGCTATTTTAGGCCCACACAGCCTATTCACTTAATTTGGACCATGCTCAAGTACAGTAATCATATGCCCAAGAAATAGCTTGGAGTGGATCGAAAGACCTCAAAACAAATTGAAACAGGTCGGAACAAGGACAGCAAGGATCTAGACCTCAACCCAAGAATTTAAATGTTTAAATCATGATAAGGGAAGCAAACAGCAACTGCTAGCCGCTCCACTTCCACCAAATTAGGACATAGTCCAGACAATTGCATCAACACAAGTAGACGGTTAAGCCCGATCTGCTATATATAGGACTATTGGGATATAAGGGCCTATGATAAACTCTCTACCTCTCTTATACTCACTTTCACATTCTGTAAACACTTCACACCCTTCCATTTATCTTAACTTAGGCATGGGGTTGACTACACCAAATAGCCTCGGCACTCCTCTTAGCTCACCTTTTTCTTATTTTTCAGGTTTCAAGTTCATTACGAAAATCAAGTGACAATGGATAATTGCATGAAATTACAAACACCATTAGTAAAACCTATCGACCAAGACATTTATTTTAGAGGGAAAAATATGTAAACAGTAAAAATCAAGTACCAGTGTATAAGAGATAATAGTAATCCCTTTTGCAATTTCAGGCAACTGCTATATATACCATAAGGATTGAATACACAACTAAGAAAGCCATACAATTACCTTTTTCCATCAAGATCTCGTTTAGGTCAAGTCAATGACAATATTATACTTTTTGAGACAGTAATGGTCCCAATGAATTACCCTGATCATTTCAATGAACCATTAAAAGTCATTGGATCTATGGCTATTCACTAAATGAAACCATAAACTGAGCCATATCAAATCACGAAGTGCGTTTCTTTTATATTACAATTTGGTTTGTGATCCAATTCAGGGAGGATCCAAAGGGTAATTGATTCAACCTAGGGGTCTAAATAAAACTAAAATGTCGGACCAAAACGAACCCCTTCATATTATAAACAAATAAAAAAATTGAACTGACAAATTATGTGTGTGTGTGTGTGTGTATATATATATATATATATATTCTGCCTGACCTTAAATCCTAACTCTTAGTCTCCATTTTCATATATTACTACGATTTATGCATTAACTCCTTAGTGCTCCCTACTCGTAACTCTCAACCAGAGTCACCCTCGACCACAGACCACAGCATCACACCCCCACTTCACCATGGCACTATCACCTCTGTCCATCGACTGGAGTGGCCAGGCCATCTATGTTACCACCCGTTCTTTGATGGTAACCCATCTTCCACGCTAGCACTCTAGCATACCATAGTAGCAAGGGAAGTACGAAATCAGCAACCCAAATGAAATGATCCATATAGTTATGGCACAACTTCATGTTATCTCTATCTTGGATTATCACTCTATTCTTGTCAGATTTCTGGCAACATGGATATGCTATTGGAAGTACTAGTGAATAACTATTGCATAATGACTTGGGTGTTTTTGAAAGTGGTTTGAACCAAACCAACTACATTCAAACCAAACCACAATTGATGCAGTTCAGCTCAAAACCTTAAAACCATTTATTAGAGGTATGAACATAAGGGAACCAAGCCAAGAACAAACCTAGCTGTATCCTTAGTGACTCAAAATTACTGATCTATCAATCAAGGAAAATCCCAAGAAACTTGCAGTAAAAATTGTTCCACAGGTGAAGTTCAACAAGATGAATCACATTAAACCACTACTTATCTGCAATTAAGGAAGCATAATTAAACAAAACAGAGTTCTACAACATAGGATGCTCAAAGCAACAAAGTTTCAATTGTTATATTTCACCATGTTATAATGAACCCAGCTTCTGAAACAATGTTCAATGATGCATCATTATTCAGTATGGATACTCCCATACTTCATATCTAAATAAGGTTTCTTTACCCAACAGAGGCTGATAATACACACCAATTACATAACCATTGTGTTGGAACTCTCATATGGATTGGTATTACACCCTTTTCAGAACAATCAAAGCAGAAACACCATTCTATGAGAACTTCACCATTTTGTCTTCAATATATATCTGATAGGTCTTCATAAGGACTAAAGCTGTACTACATTCATTCATGCGCTAAATCACTAAAAATGCAGATAAAAACAGCAATATTAGGCAAGCTACTCATTCCTTTGTGTTTGGCCCCAAAATAAATCTCAACTGGTTTCGTCCGCAACCTACCCACAAACAATCCACACCCCTAATAATAGGTACATATATACATACAAATTCAAACATGGCAAACACAGAGAACCCTCATCAAAACTATTAGCCTTACTAACAGGATAAGTTAAAACAGCACGATATGATTGTGGTTGCTGATTTGCTGTTATAAATGATGATACATTATACCATACCACAAGGAGTACATACCAGTCGTCTTACCACATATACAATCACAATTCTTAAGCTAATGCAATGGAAGAACCTTCATTTTTGAGCGAAACATTATTAAGCCGCTCGAGTGCCAGAATAAGCGCTTGTGTTCCTAAATTCCCTTCCCCATGAGCCTTAAGTGATAAATACAATTGTTGAGCAAGTGCCAATCCAGGCAAACCAATACCCATTCTCTCACACTCCTTCAAACAAATCCCCAAGTCCTTAACAAAGTGATTCACATAAAATCCAGGATCGAAATCCCTCTTCATTATCCTACTAGCGTACAAATCCAAGGATTTCGACCCAGCAGCACCAGTCGAAATCGCGTTCAAGAACAACCCAACATCCAAGCCCGCCTTATAAGCATAAACCATCCCCTCAATTAAACCGACCATCGTAGATGCAATAGTGACTTGATTACCCAATTTCGCGAACTGACCCTTTCCCGGACCACCCATGTAATTAACTTTCCCCATTAGAGAAAATAACGGGTTCAGCTGTTGGACCACATGTGAGTCACCGCCTGCGAATATCGCGAGGGTGCCATTACGTGCCCCGCGGTCGCCCCCGCTGACGGGAGCATCGATGGAATAACATCCTTTATGGGATGCCGCGGAGGCCACTTCTTCGGCAAGTGAGGGTTCGGAGGTGGTCATATCAACGAGGATTCCTCCTCTACGGAGAGTTGAGAGTGCGCCTGAAGATGGGTCGAGGAGTACGGAGTGGACATCAGAAGGGTATCCGACGATTGAGAACACAACGTCGGATTGGGAAGCTAAGGAAGCCGGAGAGGAAGCTAGTGTCGCGCCTAGCGAGAGAAGGGGTTGGGCTTTGGATTGGGTTCGGTTGAAGACTGTTAGAGTGTAGCCGGCTTTTATCAGATGGGTGCACATCGAGACGCCCATTACGCCAGTGCCTATCCAGCCCACGCGTGTGGTGGATGGCGATATGGTGGTGTTGGTGTCGGCGGTGGTGGCCATGGAGTGGCGGAGGATGGAGGAGAGGGGAGTCAGAGCGAGGGTTGAAGGTAGTGAGCGGAGAAGTTTGAGTGGAAGAGGTGGCATTTTGAGGCTCCGTGTTTTGTTTTATTGGATTGGAGCCAGAGTCTATTAGGGGGTTGAGTTTGTAATTTTAGAGAAGGTAAGGGGTTTTACGAAAAGTGGATCGGACCGGACATCGGAGCCAGGTGATTGCATTTTAATAGTTGGTCGTGACGATGTGGCATTTCACAATCACAAGATGGGTATAAATTATGATGGATGCAATCTTCATTTAACTTTAATACATAGGATAATGGAGATTATCCATAGAAAAATATGATGTAACATAAGTTATATTTTTTCTATATATTAGAAAAAAGAAAACAATGAAGCATATCTATAAAGGGCTAAACAATAAAAATAAGATTTGATCAATAATGATTTAAAACTGACTTTATAAGCTAAGTAATAAGATACAGTATCAAGTTCATATACCTGAGATTTCTTTGAAAGATTTACCATAGTGGCTTGGATTTAAGGACCACAGAGTCCAATCTCAATGGTTTTTTAGGAAGCTTGTGGTCTTAGATAAGCATTTTATGAGTTTTGATTTAAGAGTTTATGGTGGAATCTATAAAAAGGATGTCTCGTTTTGACTATTGACTGTTAGTTTGATTCGATAAATGTTGTCGATAGACACACTTTATAAATATTCAAGAATTTTTCTCATTTGGTAATTCAAAGAATACACTCTCTCTTTTTAAAAACACTAGAGTTGATGCTCTATAACTCTTCTATTGATCATAATCAAAACCCAATGAGAGATGTTAGAAGGCCATGGATGGAAAGAGGTGTGAATGAACAAACGAAAGTTTAAGCTGCAAGAATAATTGTAGCAAAACAATGCAGAAGCAAAGACATCATGCTTTAAATCATACCAATTACTTCAGAAGCATCGAAAGAAGAACAGATGTTGTCTAGAACCAATCTTACAACATGCTACTTGTAAGAATGTGTGTCAAAAGAAGGGCAAGCTTTGGAAGTAATCTTGAAAGTTGCAAAGTCATAAGATATTGGCTTCCATGGAAGTGAAGACAAGATAGAAGCGAGAAGTAAATGTATTTGAGAAGGATAAGTCTCACAAGAGTCAAGTTAGTAGAAGATCCAAATTTTATGAGACTTTATTAGAAGATTGAAGTGTCAAAAATAGACTTGACTTAGCTTCTAATTCACAAGTTTTTACTCATCGATATTTTTTACTTTAGTTATGAGTGAAATTATGAAGAAGGATGCTTGGATCGAAATGTCTTAGAGGATGTGTCTTGGAAAATAAGTATTGTTGACACCTAATCTTGGGTCAACTCAAGGCCCAATTCAAATAGAGGTCCCTTAAGGCCTACCAACAACCAAACAACCTTGGCAAGTTCCTTCCAAGCATTAACCCTGCACAAAGGCACACCAAGGACCTAACCTACGAGCACTTAATCTCTAAGTACATTGCTCTTGAGTACTCGGCTAGTCACCCTGGCAAACTCAAACTATGGGAGTCCCCTCCTTCTTCAAGCCTAAGCACACCTTACAAGAATAACCTTGCCTCAGCGAGCTTTCCCTCATAGTCTAGCTTATAACCCATAGCTTACCCGAGCTACTTCCTTTATCTCATCGGGAATATTTATCTCTAGTGCCTATTCCTCTCCTCAACTCATTAATTATGACCTGACATCCATAGTACAATGAACATACCCGATATACTTTGTAGGTGTTAGAGCTATAAGTTACAAATGTAACTACCAACGTAGTCATGGCTAACTAGCTCCCAGAATTGCCCTATTAACTCCCCAACAAATATCTCCTACCATTAATGAGTACGGACGATCCTAGCCAACACATGTCTCAAGTAATTATACACCTTACACCATAAATAGTAAAAGGAGTCAACAAGTAAAAAGATCCACATCTTTAGTACTTTACACTACTCTCAACACATACAAAAGTTGTTGCGGACCGTGACTAAGAATAGACAAGGCCGATCGCTGAATGAGTCCAAGCTTACAAAAAGCTCGAAAAAGGATTAATGGGGAAAGTGCAAAAGGGAAAAATGAAGAATGAAACGGTAAGCAAAACTCACGAACAACTCTAAAGGATATGACACACCAATGGAACTTTCGAGAACTCACGACACAATTAGATATAACGTACAAATTGGTCTAGTGAGGTTACTCGCTACCTAACCTTGCTTAAGAGAAAGAATAATAATGATATCGAGAATAAACAAACAGTGTTTATGCAAAGAAAAAAAGCACTCAAAAGTGTATTAAGAATGATCTGATATGATGCCTCTCTAGCTATCAATACAAGGGTCTTTATACTCATAAGTTAGAGCAACTTACCTAAAAAGGAAAAGACAAAAAGGATATTTCCCAAGGAAGTAATGTATAAGATATAAAAGGGTAAAAATAAATATATAAGAAAAACAATCATTGGTGCAACGGATTTTGCACATAATACTGTACACATAGCAATACTACATTGGCGAGGTCGTTAAAAGATGCAAACAAAAAGTATGAACAGATGGTTTGTCTGAATAAAAATGGCTTAGTCAGTTCGAAGTCTCTCTCTCAGCTTCTCAGCAAAGAAGATACCGAGTGATTCATCGGTTCAGCACTAGTAAGTAATCCTCCATTCGGCATATTACAGAAGAATGGGTAATTATATAGCTCGGCACATAGGATGACTCAGCAAGGAAGTACTTAGCCTCAATAGGGATTGATTGGAATAGAAGGATTTGTCGTGCCAACCTCTCTAATCCTCGGGCTCGGCTGTAGGTCAAAGGTCCGGTGTAATACCCTAGGAATTCAAGCTCATATGATTGTCTTAGGATCTAAGCCCCTAAATTTAGGGCGTTGGGCTATAATATATATTTTGTTTCAAACTTCACAGTAAAGTTAGAAAAATTGGATAAAGTAATTTAAGTAAAGTCAATTTCTCAAAATTAGTTATATAAAAATATTAATTTGAAAAAATGTTAATTTATCGATAAAGCCGATAATAATAAAATTTGAGCTTTTAAATATAGCGAGATACTAGAGATAAGTTATTTAACTTATAAAAATAATAAATGAAGTTGAATTATATTTAATATGCATGTATTAACATAAAATATGCATTATTTGTATTAAATATACATATATAATAAGAAATTATTATTAAAATAAGATAAATTAATATAAAAAAAATTAGAAAATTAATAAAAAAATGCAAGGCTAAGTCATCATACGTATGTGGCAACTTATGATTAATTTAGATGATGAGTTAAAAGCAAAGAAACGACATGTATAAGTTACATGTCCAATTTTTATAAATTCTTATCCATTTGGAAAATATAAATAGGGCATGTAAACTTCAAAAACAATATTTTGAAAGTCTAAAAATATAATAAAAACACTCCAGAAATTTTCGAAACAAGTTAAAAAAAAAAATAAGAAAGTTTGATTAAAAATAGAGTATAAAATCTAATCAGGCCAGTTCAATAGGCTATTGGTGTCCAGTTATGGTGGCCATTTAGGTTCAAGGAAAGCACACCAAAGATTGGGCGACCGGTTCAAGTGAATCAAATTTCCGGCCGAAACTTTGTAATTTTTCTGAAAATATCAAATGATATTATTTAATTATGAAAATTGGTTTCTTAGAGTTATTTTATCTATAGATTAATGTAGTAATTTTATTTTAGTGAAATAATTATTGAAAATATAAATTCCTTAAGAAAATGTCCTATTTGGGCGAAAATTGAACAAAATTTTTATAAATATTAGATAATATTGTTTCAAGCTCAACTTTTATATGTAATAATCCTAATATATATAGTTAATTTTGGTAATAAGAACTTTCAAAATTAAGCATGTTTACTATTTTTTATAATTATTTTGAATAAAACTGCTAATTTATCGAATTATTGAAATAATTAGTTTTTGATGAAATTAATGAATGAGCCCTACATGTTTAGACTTCTGAATGTTTATGATTATATTTGGAATATTTAATTTTTATCTCACTCATAAATTTATTTATTTTTCTTAATTTTCCGTAATTTTAAGTTAAAACCGCTATTTTCGTAAAAATATATAGTAGCTAGTTTAGTATAATTCATGGTTAATAATTAAGCTACATATTTTTGTGAGTCCATAGGATTTTTCATAAAATTAATTGAGCTTATATACTATTTATTACATATTTTCCTAGTATAAGCTTATATATTAGCTTAATATGTAATACAGTAACTAGTACTATTAGAATGTTTATTAAATCCATGTCAAATGAACACTTTAGGGTATAATAAGTATTGTTGGACAAGTTTAGAAAGTATAATTTTTAGAGTTTTTAGTCTAGTACTAAAGCTTACTTGAGTCAATTATAGAGTTAAGGTAGCGTACGGTCAAGTCGTAATGAAAAAAGGATATTTTTGGGGTTTCAACAATATTGATTAGTTTTGATTCTTAATATATATTAATAGTACTCAAAACAATTATCATAATGATATAAAGTTTACTAAAATCAGATAGGAAATGAGTAAGATACGATCAAATGAAGTTTAAAAATATGGAAATAAAAACTTATAATAGTTTGGGTTTGACCTATACTTGATTTAAAGACTGTACTATGTTTTCATAGGTGTGATAAGTAAGGAAGGACCACGTCACGAAGTATATGATATTACGCTATTCCTAAGCCCAGGTAAGTAGATCTAGCCCAGGTAAGTAGATCTAACCCATGCGCTTAGAGTAAATATATTGTTACTCATAACGCTGAATGTTGTTTGATGCTGTATTGATTGAATATGGATATATCTTGAGTCAATTGATATGCTATTATAATGGGTGCTAATGTGGTGATTTTGAATTACAATAACTATATCTTGGTTAAACTATTATGTAGCTATGTTAGGTGATGATTTGTGTTTATGATTGATTATGCTAACTAAGGAAGTTAAGTGATTGATAACTTAATCTTTTAGGTGTTCACCTAAATGAACCCTAAGAAAGATACTAGAATTCCGCTAAGGAGAGTTCAAAAACTAGAATTAGACCACTAGGTTGAATAAAACTTAAAGATTGATTATGTTGACTGATATTCTTGAGTTGCTATTACATATCATGGTAAGGCACAATACAGAACAAAAAGGGACCTACGAGTTAGAAATTTCAAAATGAGGCTTTTAAGAGATCATAGAAAAAGCATGGCTTTATGAACGCAGTTTTTGGAAGCATATAAATTGCATTGCTTAAACATTGAGACTATTTTGATAGTTAAATTTAGTAGACTACAGTGTATAGTCTAATTTAACAATGTTGCTACTTTGATTTGGTAGACTACAATGTGTGGTCTAAATTGGCAATATTGCCACTTTGATTTGGTGAACTACAATGTGTAGTCTAATTTTATCAAGTTGTGGGTCCTACTCCTAAGCAGTTCCTTATTGCCTTTTTGAAAATAGTAAACTATAGTATGTAGTCTAATTTGGTAGGGTCTTACTCTCAAGTAGCTCCTTATTGCCCCAGGTTCCTGGATGTTGTATCCAAATGCCCGACTATATCGACTAACCAGAAGAAATTTAGAGGGCATGAGATATCGGTACCAATGCATACTATGTGCATGAGCATAGCATGCTACATTGCTAGCAGTAAATGCCCAGTTGGGCAAATGCATAAGTGAAGTTGAACCTACAAGTTATGATTAAAATATTTCAGTTGTGATATGTAATATTGTCCATCATATTGTCTATATTGTGTTGTATGTTATCTATTCTCACTCAGCTTTAGTAGCTGAGGGGATAAAATGTTTTATCATTAGGTTAATAGCATTGTGAAGGGCCCAACACTAAGGGGGGATACATATACTAAGAGCGTGAGTCGAAGTCAGCAACTTTTGTATAGAGCATGTACTAAGTCAAGAATCCTATTACTGTGAAGATGAAAAAGGAAAAAGTTAGTTCATGTTTTGATGTAAATATTATGTTGTACACATAAGTTGTATCAAGAAATCTAACTGAACTCCGATGTAAAAACGCCTTTATTATGTAAACAATGTTGTCTTTTAATAAATGAACGGGTTGAGTTAAGTTTTTAATAGGTATTCCTGTGTAATGGTACATCCGATACATCCCGTGTTATGTCGGGATGTGACATCCAATAGCTTGATTCCCATCAAAAGCCCAACTTGAGACCTTTCTTAAGGACCTAAGTGCTCAAGCGATTTCCTAATCCCTTTTCTCTTGTCCCTCTGTCATATACTGCAAATACATCTCCAATCATCTATTTACTACTTCAGTTTACCCCATTTGTTTTGGGATGATAAGCAGTAGACATCTTAAGGAGGAAACCCATGTGACCTATATATATGTTCTAAATAGTTTTAAGCTACTATAGCTGTTGAAAATAAATGAGTCGGCCCAATAAAATGGGAATATTTAGTAAACCTATCAATGATAACCATTATTACATTCTTACCCTGTGACTTAGGAAGTCCTTTGAGAAAAGTCCATGCTAACATCTACCCACACTCCTTTAGGCATGGGAAGTGGCTGTAACAACCCTAGGGTAACTATATTTTCATATTTATAGCGTTGGTACACTACACATTGTCAAATATATCTATGGACATCCTTCTACATAGCCTTCCAATAGAAGATACTAGCTACCCTCTTGTAAGCCCTACAACCAATCACTCAAGGTATTGATCGGCTGAAAAATTCGATCAAGCCTAAATTATAAACTATTGAGTAAAATATTAGTAAAAATGACCCCATAAACGTGAATTTGAGAAAATAAGTAGTAAAATAGGAGACTATAAAATTTTCAAATTTTAAGCATAATAATTGCTAATTACTGAAAAGGCAAACAATATAATCTAATAACTAATAAATTACTAAAGATAGATTATATATACACTAAAAATAATAGAATGACCTAAATAATATTTAAGAATATTTATTTGTACTATATATGAATTTACATGTAAGTATAAATACGCGTAATTTCTTAAAATATGCGAAATGTGCTAAAATAATACAAAATACTTAAAGAAAATTCATAATTAAATAAGGAAAAATCAAGAAAAATTAGGATAAATCATGAATGATCCAAAATTGGGTCGTGGCAACTGGGAAAAATAAGAAAAAATTCGGCTAATTAAATTAAGACAACATAAAAGCCAAAAATCAAGAGATAAGGCAATTGTCTTGTCCAATTTAATGCACAATAATTACATTAAAGCTCTATAAATAGCAAGAAAAATTCAGAAGCTCATTTAGACAGATACAAATCAGAGAAAATTAGGGAGAGGCGAAAATTGAGAGAAAAATTCAATTTAGAAAAAAATTAGAAAAAACTGTGCAATTAGGGCATTCAAAGGGAACCTACACCAGACGAGCAGCTGGGAGTGAACGGCCACCACCACCACACGGTGGTGGCAGCACCCAGGCCATCCGATAAGGCCACGGTGGCCGGCGATGGCCGGAGTCACCCAAATCGGTGAGTCTAATTTCCAGCCCGATTCATTCGTAATTTTCTAATATTGTAGCCAAGAGTGTAAAAATATCAAATGTATTTTGGTGAGTAATCTTGGAAGTCTTTTATATGTAAGAACAGTAAAAAGAATAGTGCTATAAGGCTATAATCGGATTAAGAATTCTTAGGCTTCTAGTAAATCATGAATTAGAGAGTTATAGTTTGGAGTGATAATTAAGTGTGAGTGAAGCCAAATGAATATGAAATGGATCATGAGATTTTTATATAGTATTGAGGCAAGTACAATGATATCATTATATAGTACTTATAATTGGTAAATAAGATAAATAGCTATTAAATGATACATAAGAAATGAAGTAAAATTGCTATGTAAACTACAACTAAATAAGTATCCAAGCACCCTAAAATATTAGTAAGGTGAGTAACAAGCGACGGTAGAGATGGAATTAAAGTAACAAGTTGGAGATAATTAGGACTTTTGATCAACAGTCACTTAGTTATCCTAAGGATCAATCTAGAAGGGTATAACTTTCCAAAAAGTAAATTTTATGAGACAATTATCTATTAGTAAACTAATTAGGATAAGGAATGTTAATCACAGATAGTATTTAAGGATCCGAGCCTAAAGTAGTTAGACGATAAGCGGTGATTTTTGCGAAGGACTTTCATTTAATCTTAGTTGAATAATAATATATGAACAAAAGGATTGGTTGATGAGTACCTTCACCATAGAATATACCAATGGATGAAATGCAAGTACAATAATGATATTAAGGTATTCATTTCATACAAGTTAGAAAACTAGTGAATGGAAAAGGATTTAAGGTGATGGAGATTATTGTTACCTATCAGTTTAGAGTTTATATTGGAGGAAGGATATTAATTCATAGAATCGTAGGATATGATGGAAATGAAATTTAAAAAGGAAAGTTACCGATGGTAGATTACGAGAAGTTTGTTGATATCTATAAAGAAGAGATTGAAGGAGATATTAATAAGTATTGGATCTACTAGTAACATATAAAGGTTCAAATGTATTTCAGAAGATTATTTTATGGATATTTGAATTTCATATTTAAGTCAATCAAGAATCAAACCTATGATTGAAACGCTGTATTGGATGTTGTAAATGAGGCCTTAAGAGTTAGAAGGATAACTATCAATTTCTAGACTAATATTAGATTAGAAGGGCATTAAGAAAAAATCAGTGCATACATTGTAGTTATAGAATTAGGAGAAACAAATGCATACCAACTATATATGAAAACACTTGTGGTGGTATCCATTAATAGTATTTGGATATACAAAGTATTTGTGGATGGCATTATGGAAGTTGAGTGATCATAAGTAGTATATTGAAATGGAAGACGTGATTTTTGAAGGAGAGAATACGTTTTCATCAAGCTCGTTGTATTTGGAGAAGGTATTTGGGTAGATATTACAAATGTTGAATTGGTGATTAGAGGAAAAAAAAAATTCATTGAGGTAATCCAGTATACGAAAAAGCTATAAAGCTACAATATACTTCATATTAGCAATTGCAATAGGTAATCCAACAGAAGCGGCAAATCTGAAATTATCAAATTGTCATTGTTGAGTCTCATGTCATGTCAATCTGGTCAGTGTATTCTGTTGTGTCATGTTTTGTCAAGTAGTCAGTCCTTCTTAATACTGTTTCTTTTACTAAGTCTGTCAACCAATAGTCATATTCATCCTTCTTAAGTCAAGTCGAGTCAAGTCAAATTGAGTCGTTAATCATCTCATTTGAATCCAAGATGGAGAATCGTTAAGATTTGCCAAAATTGCTTCTGTTGATCCTATGCTAAGTTGTATAAAGAACAAATAAGAAGCTACAACAGTGATATAATCATTTGAGTGGAAGATTTTGGATGAAAGGAAAGATGATGATAAGAAGTGAATGTAGAATCACTAATGATCATAAATAAAACTTAAGAAACAATCAAAGAAGGAATAAATGGAGAATAAACCAATAAGAAAATTTACAAGATCGTAAAGCTAAGTTATAAGATAATACGATATGACTAAGAGACTATAGCGATGAAATAAGCCCTGATCGATACTAAGATAAGGAATGCAAAGAAAGAAGGAAAATTAAGAGATCGAACAAAGGTCTAAGTAGAAAAGAAATGGAATGTTAATTAGAAAGCAATTCAGGAACTTAATCAATAGATTACACAGAAGTTTTATTTAATGATAGCTCAGTAGAATGGAAGATGAGAGTTAAGGTTATGAAGTAACCCCCAAAAATACTGGATAATCAAGTTCAGAAGTTCAAGAGTTGAGATACGGAGTAGGTAAAGATACAATTAGATGAAGGTCTAGACTTAAAAACTAAAGTAGAGTTTAATGTAGCGAAAAGAAAGCATTACTTATAGGTTCTTCGATAATATCAATCATAACAAGTAAGCAATACATAGATATACAGTAGTTTCGAGGACGAAACTATTTTAAAGGGGGGTAGAATGTAAGCCACACAACCAATCACTCAAGGTTTTGATCGGCTGCAAAATCCAATCAAGCCTAAATTATAAACTATTGAGAGAAATATTAGTAAAAATGACCCTGTAAACGTGAATTTAAGAAAATAAGTAATAAAATAGGAAATTATAAAATTTTCAAATTTTAAGCATAATAATTGTTAATTACTGAAAAGGTAAAAAGTGTAATCTAATAACTAATAAATTACTAGAGATAGATTATATGTATACTAAAAATAATAAAATGACCTATATAATATTTAAGAATATTTATTTATACTATATATGAATTTACATGTAAGTATAAATATGCGTAATTTCTTAAAATACGCGAAATGTGCTAAAATAATACAAAATACTTAAAGAAAATTCATAATTAAATAAGGAAAAATCAGGATAAATCATGAATGATCCAAAATTGGGTCATGGCAGCTAGGAAAAATAAGAAAAAATTCGGCAATTAAATTAAGACAACATAAAATCCAAAAATCAAGAGATAGGGCAATTGTCTTGTCCAATTTAATACACAATAATTACACTAAAGCTCTATAAATAGCAAGAAAAATTTAGAAGCTCATTTGGATAAATACAAATAAGAGAAAATTAGGGAGAGGCGAAAATTAAGAGAAAAATTTGGTTTAGAAAAAAATTAGAAAAAACTGTGCAATTAGAGCATTCAAAGGAAACCCACACCAGACGTGCAGCTGGGAGTGGACGGCCACCACCACCACATGGTGGTGGCAGCGCCCAGGCTGGCCGATAAGGCTACGGCGGCCGGCGGTGGCCGAAGCCACCCAAATCGGTGAGTCCAATTTCCAACCTGATTCTTATGTAATTTTGTAAAAATAGTAAATATTATTATAAAATTACAAATTTTGTTATTCTAGAATATTTTTGTATGTAGTTTGTAGAAAAAATATTATTTTGATGAAAATATGTCTCATGATATAGGGTTCTTAAGAAATCATGCAAAACCAAGCATGTTTCTGTTTAGAAATAAATGACCTTAGGAGTGTAGTTTCGAGCTCAAAATTTTTGTATAGATTACTTAGATGATATAGAACAGTGCTATGAAGCCCATTTTCAAAAATTAATTTTTGAAATTTTTAGATAATTTTTAGGCCCTAAAAGGAGGCATAAAATGGGTAATTTAGGGTTAATTAAGTAATTAAATGGTTAATTAAGTAATTAAATGGTTAATTAATGATTTAGTGAATAAGTATATGTTTTAGGATGTGAAAATCTAATGGAGTATGATACTTGTAGCATTTAGGGTGTTAGATGTAATTATTAGGTTAATTATGTAGTAAATGAGTAATAGGGAAAAATAGTTAATTTTGTAAATTAAGGAAATTTGGAGTAAAATCTGATTTAGGATGGATTTAGACATTTTGAAATAATAATTGATGTTTAGAGATGGTAATTAGAGTGATAGAAATATTAGAAGTGTATTATATACATAAAAGGTAATAATACATAATAGGTAATTATTGGAAATATAATAAATAGAAAATATTATAATAAAAATTGATATTTTGATAATAATAAAAATGTACAATAAATCTGATAGGAAACTTTAATTTATGTAATTATATGAAAAATGTAAAAATTTCTCACATTAGGAGTAAATTCGGTACACTAATATGGATTTAAGTGTACCGGGTAAAATAAATACTGACTAGGGGTAATGATGGTATTTAAAAAATCGGGAAGTAATGTAATTAATTTCACATTATGGGTTTAAACGGATTTTTAGGGTTAAAATCTAAAACATTACTTAGAAATCAAACTAAAACCTAATTTAGAAATCGATGTGAAAACCGAACCTGAACCTAACCCCAAACCTAGAATAATCGTAAAAGACTTAATACCTAGATAATTAGGCATATTAAACCTTAAACAAAACCTAACAATAAGCGTTATAAGATAAAACGAATCTATAATAGTTATATGAAAAGCTGAAACCACGTTTGTGTTGTAGGGATGATCGGCGATGGCCTGAGCAAATCGGACCTCGAGTGAGTGAGTGAGGAGTTGATGTAAGTTGGGATTAATACGATGTTATATTTTGGAGGCTTAAGATTATGCTTGGTTGTGCTTGTTAGATAGTTGAATGTGTGCATGTACTTGATTATGGGTGATACTATGATTCTGTTTGTTGCTGTGGCACATATTGTATGATTTGTATGTAATGATTAATCACCCTAAACTGGACTTAATCAAATATACGACCAGTAATCATAATCGGACATGCATGGCAACCCGTTAGGGGAACTTAGGACTCTCCGGCCAAATACCAACCCCTTCGAAAGGGATAGCGTAGGATTGCAAAATGGTCCCTTCTTCATCCTTAGTCGAACTAAGTGACAGGAGAGGAGGTCGCGACAAGGGTGAAGACAGTGGTTCGAAGGTAGTCGCGGGAGGAGCAAGGTCTCCATTATACAAGCTTGGGTTTAGTCGTGAGCTGTTGCATTAACGGCAACTCCTCAACCTAGATTAGAGCAGGCACAATTTCTCTAATCTCATAATGGGCCGGACAACGTCGTGCGATGGCATTTGCTTGCACATGCATTGCACCTAATAAGTGATTAAAAACCTTGTTGTGTTTTTGGTATGGTTTTAAGTCCTCCGTCCTAACTTACTGAGCTGTGATTGCTTACATCTCTATAGACGTCGTGCAGGTGCTGGCTAAGAAGCGACAACAACTACTCTAAAGCTAGTAACTACTGGATCCTAGGGAGTGAGGAAAAACATGTGAAGAATAAACATATATTTTTAAGGTTTAAGCTTTTACTTTAGAATTTTTCATTTCCGAATACTATAATAACTAGGAAATATATTACAGAGAAATATTGTAAACTTTAATTACAATAGCTAAATTATAGCATATATATATTTCCTTACTTTCTTAGATAAACGATTTATTTAAATTACAAACTGTTTACTTCAAAGTGGGTTAGTTGTGGACGCCTTGTGTAAATCGGATCTAAGATAGCGATTGTAAAGCCAACTTCTATCTTAGGATGGTTTACACGGCGGGACTGTTACGACTCTACCGCTTCGGGGCGTGACACCTCTTATACATTATAATAGCTCCCGAATGACTCCTTATGGGTCCATCATGATAACACCTAAGAATCTTCCATTTTAGCCGGTAATCCACTCCAACTACAGGTTTTCACTTTCTCTTAGATCACCATTATCAAGATGAAAGATGCTCATATTCTATCGATCTCATAAATGACTCAAAACCATTACAAGATGCTAGTCAGCAACCCAAATCTTCCTAATGTCAGTCATTAATTCATCTGAAAGTGGTAAAGTTGGTAGTTTATTCGATTCAACATCATCCTTTTATAACAATGCATTAGTGATAATATTAGTAATGCCTTACTTATATTGTATCTCAAAATCCAACCCCATCGATTCAGTTAACCACTTGTGCTGGTAGTGATTGGATACTCATCGCTCAAGCAAATACTTAAGACTTTGATGATTTATCTTTACTATAAAGTGTTACCCCATGATATAATGTTTCCATTTTTCTATAGTAATGATCAATGCTAACAATTCTTTTTCATACACAAATGAGAATTGCTGGTTTAAAGATAAGGACTTACTCATGAAAGCTATAGGATGGTGATTCTAAAGAAGTACTACACCTATGACCTTGCTACTAATGTTACTCTCAATGATGAAAGGGTAAGTGTTATCAAGCAAACTTAATACAGGTGAGCTAGTAAGTGTCACCTTTAGCTTATTAAAAGCATCCTCGGCTTCAAGTCCTTATCTAAACTCTTTAAAAGTTCATTCAAGGGTTTACTTCTTTTACCACACCCTTTAACAAAGTTTCAACAGTAGCCTACTAACCTAAGAGAGCCTATAAGTTACTTTTAGGTCTTTGGTGATGCCAATGTCAATATAACTTCAAAATTTCTCAAGTTAGTTGCCACCCTTTCCTCAGAAATGATGTATCCTAAATATTCCATATTAGGACTCTTAAAGACACACTTGCTTTTCTTTAAAAACGATTGTTGTTTTGTCAAAGTAATAAAGACTTGACGCAAATGATGAAGATGAGTAACCATGTCTATACTGTAAAATCAAGGTGTCATAGAAAATAACAACACAAACTTCCATAAAAGGTGTCTAAATATGTCATTCATATTTCCCATCGTGAGTCCAACTCATATTTCCCATCGTGAGTCCAACACATCTAAGTCCAACCTACTAAACACACTAAACCCCTATAATTCATCTAGTAGATCTTCTATAATGGGTATGGATGATCTATCTTTAATAGTTTGGTAATTCAACTTACAGTAGTCATATACAAACACCAAGTATTATCTTTTTTTTTTCTTTTACCAATATCACTAGTGAAGCAAATGAACTTTTACTTGGCTTCATTATTCCTTAGTGTAGCATTTCCTTAATAGTATCTTCAAGAACTATCTTTTATTGTGCAAATACCAATAAGGCCTAACGTTGACTAGTCTAGCCCCCAATTCTAATGTAATCTGATGATCATAAGCTCGCTCTAGAGGCAATCCTCATGCCTCTTCAAACATCTCACGAAACTCTTCCATCAAGTTCAACAAGTCAAGAGCACAACACATAAGTTTCCATTTTCTTTATCTTCATTCTCATTGATACTCACCAACCAATGTTGTAGAATCTCGTTAGTAGCAATGTTCTTGAGAATTTTCATAAGTTGCTTTCCTTTCATACACTTCATCTCTTGTTAGGCCTAACACTTCAACTCACAAAACTATCTATCTAAAGTAAATTATATGGTTAATTTTTTGAAGTTCTAGTGAATTGTTCCTAAATTACTCAACCAAGGTAACCCTAAATGAGTTCCCCACTTCCCAATGTCAACACATACATGTCAGCCTTGTACTGAAGTCCTTGCATGGTCTAAGTACAACCTGATATAACATGAGCACTTGTAAGTGTATCATCATCGACAGTTACCTTTATAGGTTTAATAGCCTTAAAACTACAATGTAGTCCTTTAGCCAGCTTAGCATTGACAAAATTCAATGAACTCCATGTATCAATCAATATACCAACCTTCCTTTTCTTATAAAACCTAATCAACTGCATGTAAGAATTCTCATTACCACTATTCTTTCCATCAAGAGAGCACAACGTCAATCTAGTTAATTCATCCTTAAGCAATTCTTCCATCATCTCCTCCTCTACTTTTGAATCTTATTTATTATAAGGGGCAAGAACAATAGCACCGAGTTTATTCTATCAACGTCTCTCACCTGGTGTGAAGTTTTGTCACACCAAAATCAAAGTCTCTTGCTACTTTTCTCATCTAATTTAACATAAGTCATCCTTTGAAAAGGGCAAGTTACTATATTTTGTGTTTTTTAGGTCTAGTTTAGTTGGGTTTGTTGGTTGTGGTTGGGTTATGGAAAGGGTTAGATACTGTGGCTAAAGGATGAAGGTAGGGTGTTACGATTAAGGGTTAAGGTACTATGGTTTGGATGAGCAATAGAGTTAAGTGTATAAGTTCTTAGGCATGGAGTTGTGAAATTAAAGGGAAATTGTGACAAACTAGGTTTTGGACTGATCAAAGTGAATTTTAAGGCAATTTCTTTACAACTTGCAAACAAACGAGGGCATAAAGGAAAAAAGTAATTTGGTAAGGGTCAGATAATTGTACTTGAGTAATCATTTGTTCAAAGGCATCCATGTACTCTTGTAAAGTACCCTACTACGTTATTTCAATCAACTCTCCCAATAGGTCAAAAACCCTTTATCCTTAGATTTATATGTCAATACAACCACTAATTCTTCCCATGTAATTGGGTTGTGTGAACTTCGAGTATTAATATAAGTTTAAAACTACTACAATGCTCTATCTTCAAAGTGTAAGGGTGCAATTTATATCTTAAGGTGTAAGGGAGTATCCTTAATTTAAAAATATAACTCTTCTTTATAAAGCCATATTTTAACATCATCACTAGAAAAAAATGGAAAATCTAATCGACTTGTCCTTGCAAGAGCTAATAATTCCATCATAAGCGTAATTCCTGCCTTCCCCACTGGCTCTACAATGTGCTCTTTACTCTTTCATAGACTCGCTACGTCCATGGACTAAGATGAAGAAGCTTTTAATAAATCCTTAAGTTGCCACTAAATTTCAAAAAGAGTATTAGTGTGCCTATTGATAAAATCCTATTATTTCTACATTGTTTCTTTGAATACAATAATCCAACCCTCGGTCTACTCCATCATTACATTTCACAATGCTTCCTATATCCTTTTGAACTCTCGTGTACCTTCTATTATGGTGGATATCAAAACCAAGGCTCTAACACCAATTATTGCAAAGAAAAATAAGATCTCACAATTCAAGTTTACAAAAGTTCATAGACATTCACACAATATTCCTTCACATGACACAAAAGCATTTAGGGAAAATATTTTTGTTGCTTTTTCATTGAGAAATGTTCATGTGAATATATAATCTACCAAGGATATGTTATCCCTCCCTTAGGCCCAACTGAATAACAAATAAGATTCTTTTGCATGTGCAAACACCACCTCATCTGATGATATTTTTGTATATTTTGTAATTTTGTATTTAATCAATTTTTATGATTTTATATTATATAACTATCTAATTAATCTAAATAACTCTAAACTTGCAAGCTATGGACAAAAGCCTAATTATTCAAGGCCGATAGCCCAACACTACCAACCTTCTCTCTCAAACTCAACAGTTGAAGTTATATCCAATCGTATCTCATTTATGCCTTTAGTCTTATCCACTTCAAGTCACATGCACCTATCTACCTATTTAACTTCTTCTTCTTTTATTTTCTATTCAACATTACTTTATGAAACCCTAAAAATTCTAATCAAAGATCTCTACTTTAAATGTGACAATTTACTAGTTACACCTTTGTCAGTTTATCAGTATTAAAATATGACTTGTAACCTTAAGAAAATTAGGTATATGGACACCTGATGGATCATCTAACTTGTGTAGCCCATCAAAACAGTCCAACTCTAAATCTGTTTACAATTTATGATGTATTTGTTTTGTCCTTTCACTCCAAGGGCTATGCACACTATTATTACTTTATTGGGATAATATTATATATACTACGTGAACTATAGTCAAAAGCTTAATTCACTACATGAACTTTTAACTAGCCAAATTCGAGTATCTAATTAAAATTTTTTGTGCCATCATTACTACTTGATCTATAATTTACTAGTCTAATCACCAATTAAAGTAAAACACATGTCACATGTACATGAAATAGGTAGTAATAATAATATGAAAAGTTTCATTTATGTATCAAATTTAATGATTTAAGAGTTTTTTGCCAAAATAGATAGTGTTAGCAATATATTTTATGTTCATATTTTCATCATCAACCTTGTGTTAAGAACTAATGAAAACCCTAACTTCGATTTTAATGCAATCTATAGACCACTAAGTGTTGCTTGTAATTTCAATTGCCTTGTAAAAGTTTTGCACTAAACCTTCCATCTTTTTTTTTTCTCCCTTTTTCAAATTTTGATAAGATCTTTTTACCTTGTTTAGAAAATATTAAAATTCAAATATTCAAGATTGAGATAATCTTCTAGAAAGATTAAGAGAAAAGAGAAATTTCTTTGGAATTTTATTTTACATGAATGAAAGGATCTACATTTACTATAAGCGATTATTTATTATATTGATTAACAATTGCCTAATTTTTAAAACCATCTCACTAATATGAAATGCCACAATTAATGATCACTAATTTTTCTAAACAATATACTACGTACATTTCTTTGATGTTAATTAATTATTTGATTAAAATGCTAATACATTCCTAAGTGAACATAATGAATTTATTAGACCAATTTTCCTCATAATATCTAATACTAAAAACACATGGAAGATTGACATATTTGGAAAGATAGACAACAAAAGCATCAAATGCACATGCATACATCTCGTAGTAGCAACTTATTATTTTACCCAACTTTACACAGACCTATGTAAAATTAGTGCCATACTCTTCTCTCATGTTCTCTCAAAATTCCCTAAAGGCTCAAACCCTTGCAAGCTCTTCACCTCTTAGCTTTAGTTTAATTTATAGAAAGAGAGATTTAAACCATAAAGTCTTAGCCAAGAATATGAAACTGAATAAGCTACAACTCTTCCTTCTTTAGAAATTGACATTTCAAATGTGCATACCACCTTTAGAATTGCTTTAGCAAGGGAGTCAAGGGCACAAATTGATTCCAATAGTGTCAAAGTTAAGGAATTCCTCAAGACTTTCACATTCGAATGAGCTATCCTATAGAGATAATCTAATAGCTCAATTATGCCTATGCTTATTTGATATACATGTAAGAGCAAGACTATGGAAATTGTTGCAAACCATGACTAAGAATAGACAAAGCTAGTCGCTAAATAAGTCCAAGCTTGTCGAAAGCTCGAAAAAGGAAGTGATAGAGAATGCACAAAAAGACAAATGCAAATGAAAAGTAAGCAAAAACTCACAAACAGCTTCAATGGATATGAAGTACCAATGAAACTTCTAAAGACTCATAGCACAACTCGATATGGCATACAAAATGGTCCAGTAAGGTTACTCGTCACCTAGCTTTGCTCAAGAATTAGGATAAGAGTGATGCCAAGAGTAAACATGTAGTGTTTATGCCTGGAAGGAAATATTCAAGTGCATTAATGATAATCAATCTCTAATGATTACACCTACAAGTACAAGGGGTATTTATACTCAATAATTTGGGACAACATGCCTAAAAAGGAAAAGACAAAAAAGGGCATTTCCCAAAGAGGTAATATACAAGTGATAACTCTTATTCTAAACATATTTCATATGGTGATTTTTTAGTATTTCCCTTACATTTTTTGTTTTCTTTTAAGAAATTGATACTTAATTGAGTAAAATTTTGATTTCAAGGTTTGAACGCGTTCTTGGATTGAAAACGAAGAAAAGGAATCAAGTTTCACTCAATTTGGAGTTCAAATGAATGAGTTATGAAGTTTTGAAGTTATACAGTCTGGGACACGGTCGTGTCCCCAAGCTGTATCCATCCAGAAAAATTTGCTAAGGTCAGAAAGTTACATGACCTGGGGACACGACCATGTCCCAGGCCGTGTCTGGTGACGAAAACAGAAACCTTACAATATATTATAAAAGGACATATTAGGGTTTCACAAGACGGATTGAACACTCGAGAAGTGAAGAGACTTGAAGAGAAGGAGAGGAAAAAGGCGAAAACAATACCAACTTCAAGATTAGAGAGACTTTTCATCAACCAAAGGGGTTTTTCATGTTTTATTTTATGCTTTTGTTGGAACTCGTTTTTAGTTTCATTATGATGGCTTAGAATTCGTGTATTTAGGATTATGGAACCTAGGGTTTCATGTAACTCTTAGGTTGATTTATAATTTTCAATAAAGTTTCTATCTTTTCTTGATTCAATTATATTATTTAATTGTTAATTGATATTTCTAGAATATCAATATTTCTTGTATGGGAATTCATTATACATTAATACAATTCTAAGTTATATTACTAAGTGAAGAGATTTTGGTAAATAATTTAGAATTAGGGTTAATATGCTTGAGAAAGGTATTAACTTTAATTATGAATCCCTCTAGTCAAGAATAATAGAGATTTAATTGAATACATTTTAAGCGGTCACATATTAAACACTAGGGGAAATAATTCCTAAATACGTTATTGCATTCTTAAAGTCGTTCTTATTTTTATCGCTTTTTAAATTGCTTAATCAAGTCTCATAATTAGTTTAGTTTGTTAATTTCAGTACTTTTAATTCATTCAACTCATTACAATTTTCCGATTAGATAATAGAGCTAAGGTTAATATTAGTACTCGAAGTCTTTGAGGGATCGACTCGGACTTACATCCGCTATATTAAAACCGATAGGTACACTTGCCTGATATCAACAAGATACAAAAGGGTAAAAATGAATATTCAAGGAAAACAATCATTGCTGTAATGAATTCTACACATGATTCTATACATGTAACGATGCTGTATTGGTGATGCTGTTAGAAGCTACAGACAAAAAGTATAGTCAGCTTGCTTATCCAAGTAAGGGTAGCTTAGTTGATCCAGAGTTTTCCTATCTCAACTTCTTGACAAAGGAGATGCTGAGTCATTGGTCGACTCGGGTGCGAGTGAATAATCTACAACTTAGCATACTATAGGGAGATAGGTAGTCATTTGACTCGGTATAAAGAGTAACTTGGCAAAAAGGTACTCAGCCTTGGCAAGAGTCAGCTAAAGTAGAAGAATATGCTTTACTAGGCCCTCTAATCCTCGGACTCAGCTGCGAATTAAAAGCTTGGTAACCTAATTCCTATTAGAAATCAAAAGGAAGAAGCAACTTTTGAAAGGTCAATGGATGCAAAACATGAGAAAGATTTGCCTCTAGGTTATAAGCAGGTTTGTTTCACTAAGAAAGAGAAGCAAATTTTAAGTCAGACAAGGAAGCATTCAATTATCATAAAGTTATTAGGATTTTCATTAGGATATGAAAATTTATATCAACAATTGGGACTTATCTGGCACTTTATGTCAAGCTTTTCTATGGTTGGTGTTGGTAGAGGGTATTATATTGTCACTTTCTCTCGCTTAGATGATTTAAATCAAGTCATACAAAATGGCCTAGGGTTTGTTAATGGGTATTTCTTGTTATTAAGACAATGGGAACCTAATTTTCAACCATCCAAATTAAAATATAATGGAGCCATGATTTGAATTCATATAAATGAGTTGCCTTTGGATTCCAACCCCACTACCCCCTACCAGCATTAAAGAAAATTGAGAAGTGCTAACTAAGGTTCTCAAATTAGATACCTATACCATGACAACCAGTAGAGGTAGATTTGCAAGAATGTATATTCAAATTAATCTTAATTAGCCCCTAACATGTACTTTATCATTAGAGGGAATGAGTACTCTGTACAATACGTGGGAATTAAGACTCTTTATTTTAGTTGCGACAATACTAATCATTGTACCACTAGATGTCTGATGAAGATTCGAGATCTAAGTGAGCATATAGCCAATAAAAAACATGAACATGTACAAGGGGAGTTCTCTATTAGTGCAAATGAAGAGATGAATTCAAAAGAATAAGGCTCTATAACACATGTAAGCCATATGGTAGAATCAGTACATGACATTTGCAATAAGGAAGATTTTAGTAATGAGGAAGGAGAAAATAAAAATATTGAAGACAGTACTATATTGCAAAAAGCAACTGAGCAAGACAATATTATGAGCATGGTCAAGTCAGGGTATAAGAAGATGAGAATAAAAAATATGGTGAATGGACCTCAGTCAAAACAAGGCAACTATATGTACCATAACAAAATGCAAGGAAAACTAGTTGTTACTAGGGGAAATAATAACCTCACAAAACCAAAAGAAAAGTATGTAACCAGCACTTCAAAAAACGATGATCAGCATGTGCCAGGTTATAACATGGAATAAGATGCAATTAATGTAAGTAGAGAGAATGAGAAGCCAAAGATCAAGAATGCAAACCATTAGGAATTAAAAGAAATAAAAATGCAAGAACAAAATGGCTTGTGCAATAATGAAACTATCCGATCAAATTTACACTCCCTAACTTCTTCTTCATCCCCTTGAACTCATGAAGCATTATATTTGAAATAAAAAGACACATGCAACCCTCATCAACAATTGCATCTTAAGCTATTAGCAAGAAAAGTATTGTCAAAAAATCGGTCAACAGTTAATGTTAATCTTTCAAGTGAAGATCCTACATGCTAACTTTGAAATGCCACGGCTCCTTCCACATAACCAAATGTATCTTCTCTAAAGAGGCTATGTCACGCCCCAAAGCGGTAGAGTCATAACAGTCCCGTCGTGTAAACCATCCTAAGATAGAAATTAGCCTTACAACCGCTATCTTAGACCTGATCTACACAAGGCGTCCACAACTAACCCGCTTTGAAGTAAACAGTTTGTAATTTAATAAATCGTTTATCTAAGAAAGTGAAATATATATATATTTACTATAATTCAATTATTACAATTAAAGTTTACAATATTTCTCCGTAATATATTTCCTAGTTATTACATCATTCGGAAATGAAAAATAATTCTAAAATAAAAGCTTAGACCTTAAAAATATATGGTCGTTCTTCAAATATTTTTCCTCACTCCCTAAGATCCAGCAGTTACTAGCTTTGGAGTAGTTATATGCCGCTTCTTAGCCAGCACCTGCACGACGTCTATAGGGATGTGAGCAACCACAGCTCAGTAAGTTAGGATGGAGGACTTAAAACCATACCATAAGTACAACAAGGTTTTCAATCAACTTATTAGGTGCAATGCATGTACAAGCAAATGCCATCACACGACGTTGTCCGGCCCGTCGTGAGATTAGAGAAATTACGCCTGCTCTAATCCGAGTTGAGGAGTTGCCGTTAATGCAACAGCTCACGACCAAACCCAGGCTTGAGCAATGGATACTTCTCTCCTCCCGCAACTACCTTCGAACCACTGACTTCACCCTCGCCGCGACCTCCTCTCCTGTCACTTAGTTCGACTGAGGACGAAGAAGGGACCATTATGCAATCCTGCACTATCCCTTTCGAAGGAGTCGGTATTTGGCCGAAAAGTCCTAAGTTCTCCTAACAGGTTGTCATGCATGTCCAGTTATGATTACTGGTCGTATATTTAATTAAGTCCAGTTTAGGGTGATTAATCATTCCATACAAATCATATAATATATGCCAGAGTATCAAACAGAATCATAGCATCACCCATAATTAAGCACATGCACACATCCAACTATCTAACAAGTATAATCTTAAGCCTCCAAAATACAGTATCGTATAAATCCCAACTTACCTCAACTCCTTGCTCACTCACTCGAGGTTCAATTTGCTCAAGCCATTGCCGATCATCCCTATAACACAAACGTGATTTCAGTTTTTCATATAACTATTATAGGTTCATTTTATTCTATAACGCTTATTGTTATGTTTTGTTTAGGGTTTAATATACCTAATTATTTAGGTCTTAAGTCTTTTACAATTATTCTAGGTTTAGGATTAAGTTCGGGTTCGGTTTCTGCATCAATTTTTAAATTAGGTTCTAATTCGATTTCTAAGTAGTGTTTTATATTCCAACCCTAGAAATTCATTTCAACCTATAATGTGAAATTAATCACATTGCTTCTCGATTTCCTAAATATTATCATTACCTCTAGTCAGTATTTATTTTACTCAGTACACTTAAATCCGTATTAGTGTACTGAATTCACTCCTAATGTAAGAAATTTTTACATTTTTCATATAATTACATAAATTCAAGTTTCCTATCAGATTTATTGTACATTTTTATTATTATCAAAATATCAATTTTTATTATAATATTTTCTATTTATTATATTTCTAATAATTACATATTATGTATTATTACCTTTTATGTATATAATACACTTCTAATATTTCTATCACTCTAATTACTATCTTCCAACATTAATTATCATTTTAAAATTTCTAAATTCATCCTAAATCAGATTTTACTCCTAATTACCCTAATTTACAAAATTAACTTAAAATTTACTATTTTTCCCTATTAATCATTTACTACATAATTAACCTAATAATTACATCTAACACCCTAAATGCTACAAGTATCATACTCCATCAGATTTCAACATCCTAAAACATGTACTTATTTACTAAATCAGTAGTTAACCATCTAATTACTTTATTAACCCTAAATTACCCATTTTATGCTTTATTTTAAGGCTTAAAAATTATCTAAAAATTTTGAAAATTAATTTTTGAAAACAGGCTTCATAGCATTGTTCTATACCATCTAAGTAATCTGCACAAAAATTTTGAGCTCGAAACTACACTCCTAAGGTCATTTCTTTCTAAACCAAAACATGCTTGGTTTTACATGATTTCTTTAGGACCCTATATCACGAGACATATTTTCATCAAAATAATATTTTTCATACAAACTACATACAAAAATATTCTAGAATAACAAAATTCATAATTTTCTAATAATACTTACTATTTTTACAAAATTACACAAGAATCAGGCTGGAAATCGGACTCACCGATCTAGGTGGCTCTGGCCACCGTCAGCCACCGTGGCCTTGTCGTCTAGCCTGGGCACTGCCACCACCGTGTGGTGGTGGTGACCGTCCACTTCCAGCTGCTCGTCTAGTGGGGGTTCCTTTTAAAGGCCCTAATTGCACAATTTTTCCTAATTTTTTTCTAACTTGAATTTTTCTCTCAATTTTTACCTTTCTCTATTTTTCTCACTTTCCAAACTCCTCAAATGAGCTCTATGATTTTTCTTACTATCTATAGAGCTTTAGGGGATTTATTGTGCATTAAATTAGACAAAACAATTGTCTTATCCCTTAATTTTTGGCTTTTGTGTTGCCTAATTCTAATTGGTTAATTTTTATTTTTTAGATTCTGAATTGCCACGACCAAATTTGCATCATTCCATACTCTTCTGATTTTTTTATGATTTTTCCACAATTAATTTATAATTTTCTTTCATTATTTACTAAGTTTTTTGCCAATTTAGGTAATTTCGCGTATTTTTATCTACACGTAAATACATGTTGGGTACATGTAAACATTCCTAATTATTATTTTGGTCATTCTAAAATTTTTAGTATACATATAATCTATTTCTAATAATTTATTAGTTATTAGATTACACTTTTCGCCTTTTCGGTAATTAGCAATTATTATGCTTAAAATTTGAAAATTTTATAGTCTCCTATTTTACTACTTATTTTCTTAAATTCACATTTACGGGGTTATTTTTACTAATATTTCTATCTTTACTTTAAAATTTAAGTTCGATCGAGTCTTTCAACCGATCGAAACCTCGAATGGCTAGTTGTAGAGCTTACATGCTGCAGGTAGTATTGGGCAGTAGTTCACATGTTACACTCTAGATTGAATTCCAATCAACAACATCCAATCTTTCAAGCACCTATGATCTAATTGCAAATACATAAACCTTATGGGGTGCTCGAAGAGACCCCTATAGGTCTTCTAATAGCATCTAAGATAGATCTTCTTATCTAGTTCACAACAGTATTTCCAAATAGATGTATGGACCCGAGACTGATAATGGATTATTGGACTCTAATAATCTTAAGGTCAGTAATTTAAGCCTTCCAAACATTGTTTCAATGGATATGTTGCCAATAACTTTCCTTCTTTCCCACAAGAAGTTGAGAACACTCTTTTTCTAGACAAAGAGGAGGAGATAATGAACTTTTTAGAAACATAAAGATTGTCAAGGGTAATTTACTTTGAAATCCATGATCAGGTGAGGCAAGAATCAAAAACAATCTATTACAAAGTTCTTAACATGGTTGTAAATATTAAGTAACCTACAACACCTAAGCTAATAAAAATGTTAACATGGAATATTAAAGGAGCAAATTCCATTGTGAAACAGGAAACAATTATGAAAGTTATTGAAATAATTAAGCCCGATGTATTTGCTTTGTTGGAAACTAAATTAGATGAGAACACATATTTCTAATTGTATACGCACTTGGAGTATAAGGTATATGTATGTCAACCAGCTATAAATAGGCATAGGGGAATGATTGTGCTCTATAATTCATCCATATTGAATGTGCAAGATGGTCTAGAGATCACTTGAGGTGTTTAGGTTTGCCCATCTTCCTTATCTTGGTATTTAGCGGTGGTTTATGTTGATAAGATTTTTGCAAGTCATCTATTACTTTGGGAAAGGTTAAGGCACAAATGATTAAGAGTTGACCTCAATGTATAACAAGTGATTTTAATGAAATAACTTCACTAGCCGATCAATGGGCAAGCTTATATTTTGATAAAAAGCACATAAAATGTTATGCAAATTGTATGAGAGACTGCATTGTAAATGATTTGGGGTTTATTGGCCCAAGATTTACTTGGACTAATCGGTAGAAGGTGTGAAATGTAATTCAAACACAAATAGATAAAGTATGGCCAAATCATACATGGAAGCAAATTTACCTAAAGACAATAATAAATCACTTACTTAGGTGGCCCTCTAACCATGTAGCACTATTACATAAAACCCATCCTTTTTTTTTTCTTTTAGCCGAAGAGAGCACAGGCCCTTTAGATTTCAGCCTATGTAGCTCACTTATGCAACTTTTCAAGGGCTTGTATAGGAAGTATGGACAAAAAAACAAAAACTCTTACCTAAATGCTTCTTGTAATTTTCCTACCGTAGCCAAAAGATGGAATAGAGAGATTTTTTGTCAATGAGATCAAGAGTGAAAGCATACTATTACTCAATTAGCTAGGATAGAGAAGGCCTTAGCATAATCCCTAAACCCTTATCTTATTAGTTTAGAGGATTCACTACGAGACTATTTGTTTACAATTTAAAGTAAAGAAGAAGTTATATAGAAAAGCAAGTCTCATGTGCAATGGATAAGAGATGGAGATAGAAATAAAAAGAATTATCATTCACTAGTTATTGCTCAAAGGACAAAAAATAGAATTCTAATGCTAAATGATCCAAGTGGTAATTTCACAAATGAGACTGAGCAATTGATAAATCATGTTCAAAACCATTTTGTTCATCCATGTTGTTTTAAGAATGTCTTTAGTTAGATTATCAATCCTATCCCCCATGATATGCATGGTGATCTAAGTAATGAGCAAAATTTAGATCTTGTTAAACATTTACATGAGAGTAAAATCAATTAAGCCTTATGAAGCATAGATCCCTAGAAAGCATCAAGGAAGGATGGTTTGCATGTACTGTTCTTTCAAGCCTATAACAAACAATTGGTAAGTTTATTATCTCATTAATAACTAAAATCTTCAAAACTCGATGCATGCCAGCACAATTGAGTCAAACTTTACTTGTTTTGATTCTAAAAATATTGGGGGCAAACATGATAAATCAATATAGGCTTATACGTTTATGTAATACAATGTATAAGCTAGTCACAAAAATCTTAGTGTTAAGGCTTGGCCCCTATCTAAACTAGTTAATTTATCCTATGCAAGATAGTATTATTCCTAGAAGGAAAGCATTCGATTATGTTTTATTAATGAGAGAAATAATGTACTTAGGATTTTCCTATTGCTTTAAAAGAGGGGGATTATGTTCTATTAATAAGAGAAATAATGTACTCATGATTTAATTTATTGGTTTGGGGGGTGGGGATGGAGGTTAAGGGGAGTGTGGGTTGTGGTGTGCAAAAAGGATTGCATGGTTCTAAAAATTAATCTAAAAAAAGCTTTTAATAGACTTGGAGGGTTTATCTATTGGGCAATTTCAAGTCTTGGTTTTTCAAATGAATGGATAGAGTTGGTCATGAGTTGTGTAACTAGCTCTTCAATGTAAATCCTAATAAAAGGTTTCATGCTACCTCCATTTGAATCAACAAGAGGGGTAAATAAGGGGATCCCATGTCACTATATCTATTCATTATTGTTAAAGTAAACTGATAAATGAGGTAGTTAATAAGGAATTATGGAAGTTGTATAAATATAAAATAGTTTCTCTCATTTGCTATTTATGGATGATATTATATTGATTTCTAAAGCTTCTCTATATATGGCCAAAATAATTGGAAGCACTCTAGAAAAGTTCCAAAAGTAGTTGGGACTTAAAGTTAACTTTAGCTAGTTTATTGCTTTCTTTTCTCCAAAGATGCTTAAGCAAACCAAGATATGCATTATAAAAAGGCTAAAAATTAAAAAAAAAAAGCAATAATATAGGGAAATATTTAGGCTATCCTATTGATAAAGGGTTGAAACTAAGTTGGTAGACTTTTAATTTGAAATCAACAAATTAAATGGATAGAAAGAGAAATAGCTTAGTATGGCAAGTAGAATTGTTCAAGTCAACCCAATATTAAATGTTATTCTTAATTATTATCTGCAAAATGCACAATTGCCATGTGCTTTAGTTGTAAAAGTTGAGAAAATAATTAGAAATTTCATTTGGCGAAGATGTAGTGATGGTACATCCTATCATTGGGTTGTAGACACCCCATTTTTACCTTATCATAATTTTAGTTTTTGATTTTAAAGGGTCCTAATTTAAATAAAAAAATTAAAAATTGAAAAAATAATAAATATAAAGTATCAAGTCGTATCGAATTAAGTCAAATTAAGTCGACTTGAGTCATTTGGGGTCGAATCGGATAATAGTGTGTGTTCAATTTAATGAATTCTAAGTTATTAAAAAGATTGGGCTTCGTTGAAATATTTTAGTCCAATCTGATATAAAGTAGATTTTTTATCTAATTTATATTGAGCTAAAATAAACTTCAGATTTATTAAGTAGGTTTTTGGGCGAAATTAAGTTGGAATAAGTTGGGCTCGAAAAATAGAAAGCCCAAATAAAAATAAGGTTTTTAGAAATTAGGTTGAATCTTCAAAGAATCTAAATCATGTCTTCTGTATTTGGGATTTGTTATCGTATCTTTTGTATCTAGGGTTTGTTGAGATTAAATCTATATCTAAAAAAATAAAAAAGATTTCATTGTGTGGCTTATAAATAGTGATTCAACTGTAAAATTTAAAAAGGTTTTTCACAATCTCCAACATACAATACAATATCATTACATTCATCCCCACACAATTCATATCTACACAATTCAAATCCACACAACACATACTCAGTTACACAACACCTCACTTACTGTACAAACACACACTTGTTGACACGACTCCTCACTCACTGCACAAACACACACTCACCTACGTCCCTTACTCACTCGCTAACACACACACATTGACATCGTAAGTTCACATACACGTTGACACATTGATTAGCAAACCATCACCCACTGCACACACTCGACACTGACACATACACACACGAAGTCAACATATACATAGTTAAGCACAACATACACTACCATGCCTGAAGTCAACACATACATACAGAGTTAAAGTCATACAAACACATATGCACAGATCCACAAAAATTGCTGAACACGACACACTCGCAATCACACATGATTGCTATTGCACACGATTAGTATGCGCACTGAACACATGAACATAGTTCATATGATCACGATACGGTCAACACGAACACGCCGATCACTCACAATTCGACTCATTTAGGTAATAAAAATTATTTTCTTTATTTAATTATTTTTTATTATTTTATTAATTTGGTTTTCTTTAGTGTAGATTTTTTATTATATTTTTTAATTGTCATATCGTTCACTATATTTTTCAAATAATTGTCATTTTTTTTATAAGTTAGTTAAATTGCATTTTTAGCCAAAATTACATTTTTTGAAAAATTGTGTATTTTTTCTATGAGGTCTGTATTTTCAGAGAAGATACGTATCTAAAATATATATCTTAGTATATCTTACATGTAAGATTTATGAATTTTTTTTTTTTTACACATAGTGATTTTTTAAAAAAAAAAATAATAATAATCTTAACTAAATTTTTTAAAAGAGATTTAGTTAATTAGTTTTTTTTAAATAGATTCATGAAATTAGATTTTTTAGGTTTTAAAAAAAATAATAAATGGTTAAATAAACATAAATCTAGCTTGATTTTAAAAAATAGAGGAAATCTACCCACTAAATATTTTAGAAAAAAGAACTACGTTAATTTGATTTTGACTAATGAGTACGTAAGCACCTTTAAAGCAATTGTATAAAAAATAAAAAAAAATTTTACTTCTTCTTGAAAAATTCATAATAAAAAATAACAAAAAATTCATTTTAGTTGTGTTTTGTAGATCTATATATATCTTAGTATTTTTAGAAAAAAAAAATATAAAACTAAAGCCCATTAATTTTTTTTTATTTTTACATGATGACTTAGTCTTAATAGATTAGCCCCTGAACTTAGTTTTTCTAATTAATTTTCTAAAATCATTTTTTAATAAAATTTATGAATCAGTGACCAAATTAGGGTTTTCCTACGCAAAACCCGAAAACCCTAATTTCATTTTTTTACCAGTTTAATTGATTGGTGACTCTAATTTTTCTAAAATATTTTTTCAAAACATTTTTAAAAAAAAAATTTCCTTAATTTAATGTCGAGTAATTTATATTAAGTAGACTGGGTTTAATAAAAGTTAAATTAAAGAAAATGAAATAAGGCTTGACATGGATATTGTAGAAAATGTTAACTGAGTCAAAGGAAAATGGAGGACTAGATATTCAAGACCAAAGTGTAACGAATAGAGCATGTATGATCAAAAGAGTTTGTCAATTGTATAAGAGGAAAATAATGTGGGCAAAACTTTGTTGGTTTAAGTATAAAAAGCAGATTCAAGGAAATCAACTATAATGTGGGCAAAACTTTGTTGGTTTAAGTATAAAATGCAGATTCAAGGAAATCAACTATCTTAATCACAAATAGCTTCACCTTTATGGAAAGAAGTTGCCTATGTTGTGAATTAGGTTTCAAATAAAAGAATAATTTGATTAAGAGATAAGTCAAGAACTAACTTTTGGTTTGACTCATGGAATAAGCTAGATAGTTGATTAAAGGTCCATTAAATTATAATGTTGAGAACTTTACTGTCAAGGAAGTGCATATTTCTAAATTACAGTAGAAGGACGAGTTGTTAAGATTTGATATGTCTAGTCTTATGCACCAATATTTAGGACCAGTAGTTTTGAATCCAAGTATTGAAGATAATCCTATATTATTAGAGGGAATGCATGTGGTGTTAAGTATTAAGGAAATAAATGTTTGTTTGCAAAATAAAACAAGTCATTATACCAAATCTTAGAAGTGGCTTTAGGCAATTATGCTTAGTCCAAATATAAAAGTATTCTTGTGGAGAGTTTTAAACAAAGGTTTGCCTATAGTTGAAAATCTATATAAAATCTTCCCTAATATTTATAACTAGTGTTCGAGGGGATGTCAGCAAAAGGAAAATGAGGAGTATACACTTTGGCTATACCCATATATTCAGTATGTTTGGATAGATTTAAGATTAGTGAATAAAATATATTCTCTATATCATCTATCCTCTGATATGTGGATTCAACATTTGGTAAAGCAACCTAGAAAAGTATGTTTTTCTTAGATTATGCCAGATTTGTTTTTGTTTGCTTTTGCCTTGTAGATTCTTTAATTTGACATCTATCAACTTATACATGATGCCTCAAAAGGCTTCAGGTAATTTCATAAGATATTGAGGTAAATGCTAATGATTACTGGCTATATAATTAGAAATAATTCTATTTGAAAAAAGTTATGCCATAACTAATCAAATGGAGACCACCAAGTGAGGGAAAGCAAAACTTAATATAAATGCATTTTAAAAATACAGGCTGTTGTTGCTAGAGTATTTTTGGATGAGATTGGATTTTGAACAATTGGGCTTACCTAGAAAATTGAAAGGATAGATATATTAGCAGCTAACTTGGGGCCATTTATTATGGTCTAACATATGAACAACTTATTTAAAGTTCTAAAATAAAGCTCTGTACAGATTCTTTACTTGCTGTTGTTTTTTTAAATCATGAAACAACTGCAAATGTGAAATGGAAATATACATCACTTGTTATATCACATGAGAACTTTTAACCCTTTTTGAAGAATACGGTATCTCCTATTAACCAAGGGAGACCAACCAAGTTACAGACTCCATAGCCAATTTTGGAAGTGGAATGGAGGTCAATGAAGTTCAAGCTTTTGTCTTGGTTAGAGGAAATGCACCATGTTTTGCTATAAGATATCAACCTATATCTATAAGAGAAATGTTGTAGATGTAAGTTAAATTTTTTTATTTTATGTTATGTATATAAAATGTTGTAAGCAAGACCTGCTATATGTACACATGCTATTTATTCATAAATCAATCCTTAGTTTATCAAAAAGAAAAAAAGTATTATTGTACCCATCAGATGAAAGTAGCATCTCATTATACCCATATGTGGCCCTAACTCATTCTTTATTATTTTATTTTTTAAAAAAAAATACTATATTCGTCAAAAATAGAATTCTGCATAAGATAATTTTTTATATAGTATGTCGCTTAAAAGAAATAAAAGAATTAGAGCATTTATGCATATATTATCAAATATATTATGAGAGAAAAAACTCCACCCTACATATCTTATATTAATTTAACGATAGAGACTGCAAATAAAACATGGCATGTTGATCTCTCATCTTTCTATCTAGCAAAAATTATAAAAAAACTAATATGTGTTTTTGCGTAACTTGTGTTGTTTTTTATTTTTTTAATTTTACAAAAAGCTGACTTTTTAAAACAATGTATTAATAGTAATTAAAAGTCACGTGTTAATATCTTATTGATTGAAATTAATTGTTTTAATACCATAATGTTACTAAAAAATTTTAACTAAATATATATTAAAATAAAATTTGAAATTTGCAAAAAAATAAAAAGAAAAAAGAAAAAAGCCCAACGTAGTTATTTTTTATAGTAGGCAAGTCTTGCGACTTAGTCATAGTAACAAGTGACCACCCACTATCCTATAAAGGTAAAACAATCCTTCAATAGTGGTGTTGACTACTCTTAGGTTTTTTTTTTTAACAAAATAGGAATAAAACTTGATGAGTCATTAACATGTCATACAACTCAACTTTGTCCCATCAAGTTCTTTTTGTTATTTTTCCCCCCTAATATAAGGGTAATAAGTGGCCACTCCCTCCACTCTACAACCTATTGGGCTTCTCTCTCTCTCGCCTTCCTTCACCCGTACTCGCCACCACCCCCCACATTAGGGTCGTTAGTAACCTCCCACCATCATGGTTAAGTCACATGAACCACCAACCATAGTGGGTGTCAACTCAATCCTTATTGTCACCAATTTTGCAACCAATCACCCCTTAACATTAAGGTAGTCAAAAGCAGCTTACCTAGACTTAGGGAAAGGTCAATTCAAATTCGTGACCTAGCCCAATGGTTTAGAGGCTTGTAACCAATCTGTGAAAGCCAAGCCTAAATCAACTAATCGTCTTTAGAATGGCCGATTCAAACAAATTTAAGCGATTCAATCCCACCAACCTATATGAATCAATGATCTAAACCTATTAAATTTAAGATATATATATATATATATACATATATATATATAAACATCTATGATATATTCATGCATATGTTACATATCATATAATGATAAGTATATATCACATTATATAATATAAATATGTGATTATTAATAACCAATAAAAAAACAAAAAAAAAATGCTAGTTCACAAGCCTCAAAATCAATCCTTAAATCGATATGCCTTATGAACTAACCTAAAATTGGGCATAGCTAAGTTGATCACAATTCTATCTATTTTGGAACAATAGCCCTACTACTCTAGGACAATTAGGCCCATTTCTTAGGTCTAGGTCTATCCTTTCACCTTGTGGGTTTTCTTTCTCTTTATTTTTTAAATTTTTTTCCATTTTTTTGTAGTTCTTAAAAATATTTTTGATATAATATTTATTTAAATTCATTTAAGATTATTATTGTATTTAAAATAATTATTTTAGACTAATAAGATGTTAACATATGCTCTCTATAATCAATACTTTATTTTTATACACAGATTACCTCTTTATGGGAAAAAATAAATAAATAACAGAAGTCACCCTTTTATGGAAAGGTGAAAATGTATGATGATTGCTCAATTGGCGCAAGTTTTTAGGAATAGAGTAAAAATTGTAAATAAAAACACTCTTCTCTGCCAAGTGCACCGCCAGGAAAGCTCTTACATATTGAGCAAATTGTCGAACAGAAACCATAATTGAGCTTGATGGGCTTTCATGCCCAGATATTCAGCAACATACTGGCAGACTTGAGGAATGACCAGTTTGGTCCTGCCATCTAGGCCCAGTAACTTCCTATCATCAAAATTGATGGTCAATTGATTTGTCGTAAGAAATACAAATACTACTTGTTACAGCGTAGGTGTTGACTATAGCAAAAGCACAATTTAATTACCGAAAACATGTTATACTTTGCAATTTGCATAGTTTGGTGACACTTTACTTATCTATATTTATTTCGGCATGTACAACGTATGAAAGAAAAAATATCAAAATATCATAATTAGAGAAATATTGTTTAACGAACATTCTTAATGAAGCAAAAAGCGACTATATATAAGTTAAAAAAACAAAAACGCAAGTATAAAAATGTAAAAACATAGATCAATTTCAGTGATTGACCAAAACAAAAAATTTGCTTAAAATAAAAAAGAAAGAAAGAGACGGGCCGATGCCACATCCATGATCCAAGTCCAGGAAAAAATTATCACGCAATTTAATTATTGAATTCATTCGACCATCATATTTGTTATTATTGATAGGTGATTTTAGTTAAACGCCATAGGCTCAAGACCGATCTATAGGTAAACTAGTTCGAGCTATTTTAGGCCCGCACAGCCTATTCACTTAATTTGGACCATGCTCAAGTAAAGTAATCATAATCATATGCCCTAGAAAGAGCTTGGAGTGGATCGGAAGAGCCCAAAACAACTTGAAACAAGGACAACAAGGATTTAGACCTCAACCCAAGAATTTAAATGTTTAAATCATGATAAGGGACGCAAACAGCAACTGCTAGCGACAACAGTTATAATGGATAATTACATGAAATTACAAACACCATTACTAAAACCTATCGACCAAGACATTTATTTAAGAGGGAAAAAATTGTAAACAGCAAACATCAACTAACAATGTACAAGAGAGATTAGTCATCCCTTTTGCAATTTCAGGCAACTGCTATATATACCATAAGAATTCAAGATTGAATACACAATTAAGAATGCCATACAATTACCTTTTTCCATTAATATCTCATTCAGGTGAAGTCAATGACAATATTATACTTTTTGACACGGTTTTGTAAATTTCTTTATTTGTAATAGTATCTATGGCTATTCATTAAATGAAATCGTAAATTAAACCAAATCAAATCACGAAATTGGTTTGTTTTATATTACAATTTGGTTTGTGATCCAATTCAACCCAGGGGTCTAAATCAAACTAAAGTGTTACACTTAAAACGAACCACTTCATATTTTAAACGAATAAAAAAATTGGACTGACAAATTATATGTATGTTTTTTTTTTTTTTTGCCTGACCTAAAATCCTAACTCTTAGTCTCCATTTTCATATATTACTACGATTTATGCATTAACTCCTTAGTGCTCCCTCACCGTAACTCTCAACCTCAGTTACCCTCAACCACAACTCACAGCATTACACCCCCACTTCACTATGGCACCATCACCTCTGACCGTCGACTCTAGTGGCCAGGCCATCTATGTTACCATCAAAATCTTTTATACTAACCCATCTTCACTGCTAGCACTCTAGCATTCAGTAGTAGCAAGGGAAGTACAAAATCAGCCACCCGAATGAAATGATCCATATAGTTATGGCCCAACTTGATGTTATCTCTATCTTGGATTATCAATTCTATTCTCGTCAAATTTCTGGCAAAATGGATATGCTATTGGGAGTACTAGTGAATAACTATTGCATAATGACCTAGGTGTTTTTTAAAGTGGTTTGAGCCAAACCGACTACATTCAAACCAAACCACAATTGATGCAGTTCAGCTAAAAACCTTAAAACCATTTATTAGGGGTATGAACATAAGGGAACCAAACCAAGAACAACCCTAGTGACTCAAAATTACTGATCTATCAATCGAGGAAATCCCAAGAAACTTGCAGTAAAAATTGTTCAACGGGTCAAGTTCAGCAAGATGAATCACATTAAACCACTACTTATCTGCAATTAAGGAAGCACAATTAAACAAAACAGAGTTCTGCAACATAGGATGCTCAAAGCAACAAAGTTTCAAATGTTATATTTCACCATGTTATAATGAACCCAGCTTCTGAAACAATGTTCAATGATGCATCATTATTCAGTATGGATACTCGCATACTTCATATTTAAATAAAGTTTCTTTACCCAACAGAGGCTGATCATACACACTAATCACATAACCATTGTGTTGGAATTCTCATATGGATTGGTATTATACTCTTTTCAGAACAATCAAAGCAGAGACACCATTCTATGAGAACTTCACCATTTTGTCTTCAATACATATCTGATAGGTCTTCATAAGGACTCAAGCTGTTCTACATTCATTCATGTGCTAAATCGCTAAAAATGCAGATAAAAACAGCAATATTAGGCAAGCTACTCATTCCCTTGTGTTTGGCCTCAAAATAAATCTCAACCGGTTTCCTTCGCAACCTACCCACAAACAATCCACACCTCTAATAATAGTTACATATATACATACAAATTCAAACATGGCAAACACAGAAAACCCTCATCAAAACTATTAGCCTAACTAACAGGATAAGTTAAAACATCACTATATGATTGTGGTTGCCGATTTGCCGTTGTAATGATGATACCTTATACCATACCACAAGTAGTAGACACTAGTCGTCTCACCACATAAATAATCACAATTCTTAAGCCAATGCAATGGAAGAACCTGCATTTTCAAGCGAAACATTATTATGCCGCTCGAGTGCCAGAATAAGCTTTCGTGTTCCTAAATTCCCTTCCCCATGAACCTTAAGTGACAAATACAATTGCTGAGCAAGTGCCAATCCAGGCAAACCAATATCCATTCTCTCACAGTCCTTCAAACAAACCCCCAAGTCCTTAACAAAGTGATTCCAATAAAACCCAGGATCGAAATCCCTCTTCATTATCCTATTAGCGTTCAAATCCAAGGATTTAGACCCAGCAGCACCAGTCGAAATCACGTTCAAGAACAACCCAACATCCAAGCCCGCCTTATAAGCATAAGCCATCCCCTCAACTAAACCGACCATCGTCGATGCAATAGTGACTTGATTACCCAATTTCGCGAACTGACCCATTCCGGGACTACCCATGTAAGTAACTTTCCCCGTAACAGAAAATAACGGGTTCAGCTGTTGGACCACGTGTGACTCACCGCCTGCGAATATCGCGAGGGTGCCGTTACGTGCCCCGCGGTCGTCCCCGCTGACGGGGGCATCGATGGAATGACATCCTTTATGGGATGTCGCGGAGGCCATTTCTTCAGCAAGTGAGGGCTCGGAGGTGGCCATATCAACGAGGATTCCTCCTTTACGGAGAGTTGAGAGTGCGCCTGAAGATGGGTCGAGGAGTACAGAGCGGACATCGGAAGGCTATCCGACGATTGAGAACACAACATCGGATTGGGAAGCTAAGGAAGCTAGTGTCGCGCCTAGCGAGAAAAGGGGTTGGGCTTTGGATTCGGTTCGGTTGAAGACTGTTAGGGTGTAGCCGGCTTTTATCAGATGGGTGCACAACGAGACGCCCATTACGCCAGTGCCTATCCAGCCCACGCGTGTGGTGGATGGGGATATGGTGGTGGTGGTATCGGCTGTGGTGGCCATAGAGTGGCGGAGGATGGAGGAGAGGGGAGTCAGAACGAGGGTGGCAGGGAGTGAGCGGAGAAGTTTGAGTGGAAGAGTTGGCATTTTGAGGCTATGTGTTTGTTTTATTGAATTGGAGCCGGAGTCTATTAGGGGGTTGAGTTTGTAATTTTAGGGAAGGTAAGGGGTTTTACACAAAGTGGATCCGACCGGACATCGGAGCCCGATGACTGCATTTTAATCGTTGGTCGTGATAATGTGGTATTTTACAATCCCAAGATGGTTATAAATTATGATGGACGCAATCTTCATTTACTTTTGATACATAGGATAATGGAAATTATCCATAGAAAAATATGATGTAACATAAGTCATATTTTTTTCCATAAATTAAAAGAAAAAACAATGAAGTATATCACTAATAGGCTAAAAAATAAAAACAAGATTTGATCAATAATAATTTATAATTAACTCTTTAAGTTAAGTAGTGGAACACGATATCAAGTTCATATACATGAGATTACTTTAGAAGATTTACCCTAGTAAGCTTGGATTTAAGGACCATGGAGTCTGGTCTCAATCATTTTTTAGGAAGCTTATGAGCTTAGAGAGGCATTTTATGAGTTTTGATTCAAGAGGAGTTTATAGTAGAATCCATCAAAAGGATGTCTCATTTTGACTATTGACTATTAGTTTGAACTATAGATGTTGTCAATAGCCACACTTTATAAATATTTAAGAATTTTTCTCATTTGATAATTCAAAGATTCAGAGAAAACTCCATCAAGTAATTGCTTTCTTGAAAATTCAAAACAAGGGACATACTCCTTCTTTTTAGAAAAACACTTCTTCTTTTCAAGAATACTAGAGTTGATGCTCTGTAACTCTTCTATTGATTGGAATCAAAACGTAAGGTGAGATATTAGGAGGCCATGGACGAAAATAGGTGTGAAAGAATAATTGAATGTTCAAGCTGCAGGAATAATTGTAGTGAAATAATGTAAAAGCAAGGGCATCATGCTTCAGATCATACCAATTACTTTAAAAGCATCAAAAGAAGAACAAATATTGTCTAGTACCAATCTTATAAAATGCTGCTTGTAAGAATGCGTGTCAAAAGAAAGGCAAGCTTTAGAAGTAATCTTAAAAGTTGCAAAGTCCTAAGATACAGGTTTCCAAGGAAGAGAAGACAAGATAGAAGCGAGAAGTAAATGTATTTGAGAAGGACAAGTCTCACAAGAGTCAAGTTAGTAGAATATCTAGATTTTATGAGACTCTATGTAGAAGAATGAAGTGTCAAAAATGGACTTAACTTAGCTTCTAATTCATAAGTTTTGACTTATCAATATTTATGAAACCAAATAGCTCCTAACTCTAGTTATGAGTGAAATTATGAAGAAGGATGCTTGGATCAAAATGTCTTAGAAGATTTATCTTAGAAAATAAGTATTGTTGATACCTAATCTTGTGTCAACTTGAGGCCTAAGTTGAATAGATGTCCCTTTAAGCCTACTAATGGCCAAATGACTTTGGCGAGCTCTTTCCGAGAACCTTACAACCGAGTACTCAGCCAGTCACCTTGGTAAACTCAAACTATAAGGGTCCCTCGTTCTTTGAGCCCAAGCACACCTCATGAGAATGACCTTACCTCAGCGAGCTCTCCCTCAAAGTCTAGCCTACAACTCGCAACTTACCTAAGCTACTTCCTTCGCCTCTTTTGGAATATTTGCTTCTAATGCCTACTCCTCTCATTGGTTCATTAATTACAGCTTAACATCTATAGTATAGCTAACATACCTAACATACTCAACATACTCTAAAGATGTCAGAGCTTCAAGTTATAAATATGGTTGACTAACTCCCTGAGCCACTCTATCAGCTCCTCAACATATATCCCTTACCATTAGTGAGTACAGATGAACCTTGAGCCAACATGTATTCCAAAGTGTTCTCAGCACACAAAAAAGCCCTACTAAAGCACCTTCCCCAAGGACCTAAAGTGCTTAAGCAATTCCCTTATCCCTTTTCTCTTATTTCTCTTTGCTGACTTAAGCATCAGAAGGCTCTTGTGGATACGCCCATAGGGAGCTCTTGCAAGTAGGCTTGAAGCAAGGAGTTTAACCCAATCCAAAGGCCATTAACCTCCCAATCTAAAGAATCAAAGCTTGTCTCCATCTATCGATTATAGTTTATTCACCCATAATTAGGTGATAGTGACAAGTCATACGTAGGTGATGGTAACAAATCACCCCTACCGAAGCACTCACTAATAGCCTTCACTTTAGGCACTCAATCCCACAAAATTCAATAATTGGGGCTACTTGTTCAATAAGTACTCAAAGATAATTGTAAGACTTAAGAGTCCAATGTTGCCCTCTACATGGACGTAGTCTTACTTAAAAAAGCATCCTAGAAAAATCCAGATAAGGAAGCACCAATCAACTTATCCTCATGGCCTAACAAAACCAATGACCTACAAGCACAAAGTATACCTTATTAGAGCTAAGAAGCCTAAGATAGATAACACTATCAGCTTAATAAGAATCAACCCCTGAGACAGATCATGCTTAGCCAAGCTAAAAGACTCCAAGGATTCGCTCAAAGAATACTAGCTCTAATCCATAGCTGAGATGGGAATTCCTATCCCAAATTGGTCTCCTACCAATCTAACTAATAGATTCTTACTTATGTTAGATCCGCACCTCCCCAACAATGAAGTCTTATCCCAGAAAATAGCTTAGGACTAGCCGAGCCAAGCTCCCAATCTGACCACAGGCATCCAACCCCAAATCAAGCTTACTTCCCTTCAAAATAATTAGTTGGTCTCCAACCTATTCCAAATCAAGCTGGCCCCTAATGGCCAGCACTTTCTGTTCCACCTACTTTATATCATACTCCTAATGTCCAACTAACAAGCAACATATGTCTTCTAACACAATATTCCAGAATAATTCTTTTCTCTTCTGCAATGAATATTCTTTACCCCTTTTGGTATTATTTATGTAAACTAATTATAAAATACCCTTTTGTCTTTTCATATATGTAAAGTAACTCTAGTGAGTGGGTATATAAACCCTTACTTTCTTGTATGCAAATGATCCAATCAACACAGAAATTATTCTCTTTGAGCAATCTTAATGTTCTTATTATTATCCAACTCTTATCTATTCCCTTCAGCAAGAAGTAGTCGTGAGTGACTCTTCAGTTCGGACCGGTATATCATATCCGATAGATTGTTAGCCGAGTAGGATCGAGTGGTGTGTCATATCCATTTGATAATTGCTCAAACTTTGCTAAAACCCCTATTTTATTTTCTTATTTTGGTTCGTTATGGTGCCTCTCCATATATTCGACCTCAAAGACGTATCAACTTCACTAGTATCAAAGCACGTTCTAACAAGGGAGTATGTTAGGTTCCATGAAGTTTTTGGTTCGCTTTACTATTAATGGCTACTGTATTCCTTCCGTAACTGCTGTTATGTTCCTTCCGTAGCTACTGCAATGTGTTGGTGTGACAGCAAAAGTAGTTTTAGTGTTACTCTGTTTTTCATTGCGAAATAGAGCAAGTTTGCTTATATTTTATTTGAGTGACTATCTAGTATTAAAGTTGTTAACAAGTCGTTAATTCGTTCGAGAAGTACTGTACCATGTCTAATTCAAGTGTTCAAGGTGTTATTGGTGACTAGAGTAGTAGTGCTCAACCTGGTCATGGTCATAATGGTAATAATACTTTAGGATCAATTGACAACAAACTTAACAGACTCACAAACCTTGTTAAGAGTTTGGTCACCACAATGCAAGTTAACAAGTAATAACCCTAAGGTGTACAACAACAAAACCCACATGAAGTCACCCTTGAGAGACACTATTGCCAAGGTAATCAAACCAATCATCCAATTCGACTGCCACAAACTGGAGAAGTAGCAGACTGAGCTACTCGATGAAGACTGGAGTTAAAGGAGATTGAGGAAGATTATGAGGAGCTACATGTTGAAGGGTTTGGTGAGGAAAAAGATGTTGATTATTACTGAGAGAAGGTCGAGAAAGTATTTGAATATTATGGGTATGAAGATGCTGTCAAGGTCTAACTTGCTACATTAGAATTTACTAGGTATGCCACCATATGGTAGAAAAATCTAAATGTGGCTATAATAAGAGATGAAAGACAAAGTGCCAGGACTTAGGATGAGATAAAAAGGTTGTTAAGGTGCATATTTGTACTCGAGACTTACCTACAAGATCTTTTTGCAAAATTGCAAGAACCGGCGCTAAAGGAACCGATCTGTTGATGATTATGTAAGGGAGTTCCAGATCTTAATGATCCAAGCAAACGTGGAAGAACCGGAGGCCTATACAGTATCAAGGTTCATTTCTAGACTCAAGTATGAGATTCATAATATTGTGGAGGTACAAAGGTTTTATATATTAGAAGAGGTCATCAAAATAGTGCAGAGGGTCGAAAGGTAGAGAAGAAGTGTTCTAAGCTAACCTAAGCCAGCATGCTTGCGAGTCCCAGTACCACACCAACTAGATTAAGCTAAGCCAAGGAGGCCAATCAAGGCCAAGGACAGGAATGATTGATTTGAAGACAGTCAGGCAAGCCAACAGGGTCGAGCCAATCATCCAAGCCGAGTCGAGAGTAGGCTACCCCCGAGGATATATGAGAAAGGGCAAACCTCTGGATGGAAGACCAGTGAGGTAAAATGCATTAAATGCCCAAGCTTCAAACATATAGTTGCTGAGTGTCTAAACTGACGCATCATGGTGCTTCCAGGAGATATAATGGATAGCACAGACAAGAGTGACCCTGAAAAAGAAGTCATTGGAAAGCCTGAGGCCGAAGAGGAAGAAAAGAGATGTGTTTATGTCGACCAGGGAGAAGTGATGGCTTTAGTCCTAATATAAGTACTGAGTTCCCTACCGAACTCTGATGAAGACGAGAGGAAGAACCTATTTCATACCAAGTGTACCATCAAAAGCCAATTATTCAAGATCATAATAGACGAAGGAAGCTGTACCAATGTGGTTACACAATCCTTTGTGTAGAGGCTGGGCCTGCAGACCTTAAAGCACCCCCAACCTTATAAGCTGCATTGACTTCATGATAAGGGTGCTTTGCACATAACTGAACAAGTGACCATACTGTTCAATGTTAAGAATGTATATAGGGACGAAGTAGTATGCGATGTTGTCCCCACGGGAGCTTTACATCTACTGCTTGGACGACCTTGGTTGTTCGACCAACGTATCACGCACAACAAGTATAAGAACACCTATGCCTTTGTTAAGGATGGAAGGAAGATTGTATTGCAACCTTTGACCTTAGCCCAAGTAAATGAAACCCATAACTAACTTACCCAAGCTAGTAAGAAGAAGACCTTAGTTATGAGCTGAAGAGAGCTCTGATCTACTAAGAAGGTTAATGACCCGATGTTCCTGTTGATTAGGAGATTGTTAGAGATGAGGGAATTATAGGATGTTTTAGAAGAGATCTGAAGCTTCTTAGATAAGTTTTCCGACCTGTTTCCGGATGAACTGCTTAAAGGACTGTTGCCAATTTAAGGCATAGAGCACTGTGTTGATCTACAGCCAGGCACCACCTTGCTAAATTGACCTACATACAGAATGAACCCTAAGCAGGTTGTTGAGCTGAAGAAACAAGTGGATAAGCTCATAGATCGAGGATATGTAAGGGAGAGTATAAGCCCTTGCGTGATACTGGCTCTGTTTGTTCTAAAGAAAGATGGTTCATAGCCCATGTGTATCGACAGCCGAGCAATCAACTGAATTACTGTTAAGTACAAATACCCAATACCGAGGCTTAATGATGGGAATTAGGCTACCGAACCTTTAACTCGCAACTAAGCCCAAAAACTAGAGGGACTAGTAAGATGAATCCTCCTATTCCAATCGACTCATGCAGAGGCCGAGTATCTCCTTATCGACCCATTCTACTTATCGAGCCATGTGACTACCTATCTCTCGCATGTTAAGTGCCGAGAAACTGAAGGCCGAGATAACAGCTCATCTTCATTCTTACACATGCTTAGCCAATTACTTACTCGACCTTACCCCTACCGAGATGCTAAGAGAGAGTCCAGACTAACCAAGCCACCCCTTCTCAGATTAGCAAACTATCCATACTCTTTGTCCATACCCTCCAACGGCATCACCAATACATCATCTCTACGTGTACAATATCGTGTGTAAAATCCGTTGCATCAATGATTACTTTCCTTATATATTCGTTTTTACCATTTTATATCTTGTACATTATTTCCTTAGAAAATACTCTTTTTGTCTTTTCCCTTTTAGGCAAGTTGCCCTAACTTATACGTATAAATATCCTCGTAATTATAACTGTAAAGGATTATCATCCTTAATACATGAGTATTTTCTTCCCTACATAAACACTACCTATTTACTTTGGACATCGGTCTTATCCTAACAGTAACCTCATTAGATCGATTCGTACGTCATATTAGATTGTGCGGTGAGTCTTTGAAAGTTCCATTGGTGGGTCATATTCATTGGAGCTATTCATGGGTTTTGCTAACCTTTTTATTTGCATTCGTCTAATTTTGCACCAATCCTCATTGTTCCTTTCAAGCTTTCTGCAAGCTCAAACCTATCCAACGACCGGTCTTATCTGTTCTTAGTCATGGTCCATAACATCTTAGTATCAAAGCGAAGGTTTCGTATGAGCTATAGTAGATTCTTTAAGAAGTTTTGTTATACTATGTTCTGTATGTATGAAACAAAGCAAGTTATAGTATTTATTTTAGCTACCGTGTTTGCTAGCTGCTAGTTTCCTAAAGTATTTGTTTGAACTTTAAATCTATGGAGAAAATGACAGACCCAAGTGTAAATGTTGGTATGATGACAATAATGGAGTTGTTCACCATGGATGACAATCTCAAGAAACACCTAAAAGCACTGACAAGAGACTTAATGAAGTGTCTAACCTCTTGGTGGATTTGGCTTGAGCTGTTCATGCATTGTCTTGCCAACCAACTGAGGCCACGTAAAACACCCCATGAGCTACTCAACCTATTAGAGGTCAAAATCCAGCTTGACCAATTCAAGGTGAAAGAGTAGGCAAACGAGTGAGAAGAAGGATTGATTTAGCAAACGAAGAAGATGTAAAAGAAGAGCATTTTGAAGAAGAGCACATGCGAGTCCCTAAAGCATTTGACCATGTGAAGCTTCGGATTCCAAGTTTCAATGGATCTAGGAATGTTGATGAATATTTGGAGTGGGAAGAGAAGATGGAGCATGTTTTTTATTATTATCAATATGATTACAAGAAAGTGATAACTGCTGCTGTTGAGTTCTCCGAATATGCTGCCATAAGGAGACAAGAGGGCTATCGAGAGATTAACACTTAGGTTGAGATGAAGAGGATACTAAGAAATAGGTTCGTGCTAGAAACCTATCTTCAAGATACTTTCACTCAGTTTCAAGAGCTGAGACAAGGAGGCTGGACTGATGACAAGTATGTTCAAGAATTTCAATTGCTTATGATCCGTTGCGAAGTAGAGGAATCACTATCCTGAACGATTTCAAGATTCATTACTAGGTTAAGAGGTGACATTTGAGACATTGTAGAACTCTAACGATTTACAACAATAAATGAGGCCATCATAATAGCCCATTAAGTAGAAAGGCAAAGAAAGAATTAAGTACTGATGAAGATGCCAACTAGTCAACCCGAACAAGCAAGCCACCGAGTTCAGTCGAGTACCGAACTGAGCCAAAAGATGGATGTCTAAGCCTAACTGAAGGGCTGACCTAACACTAAAGTACCAACCCAAACTTATGAGAAAAGGCAAGGGTTTGGTAGGAAGACTGACTAAATCAAGTACTTTAAATACCAAGGGTTCTGACACATGGCTGCTCAATGCCTAAACCAATGGACAATAGTCATCAAGGGAGACATCTTGAAGCTAAAGGTAAACAACAATAATGAGCAGCCTAAGGAAGAAAAGGTCCTTGCCAAGAAAGAAAATGCCGAAAAAGAACTAATCGAAGAGAACATATTTGCTGAGGACTTGGACCAATTACTCATGGTTGTCTGACGTACTATGAACATTTCCTAGGCTAATGGGAATCAAGCTACGGGGCCTCTGACTCAAAACCAAACCCGAAGACTAGAGGGGCTGGTATAACGAATCCTTATGTTTCAACAAACCCCTACCAAGACCAAGTACTTCCTTGCCATATCACCTTTAATGCTATGCTGTATGACCGCCCATTATTCTATTGTATGCCGAATTGATGATTAAGCTATGGTATCGAGCTAACAAATCACTCGACATCATCCTTGTTAAGAAGCCAAGGGGCCGAGAGATAGAGGATTTGGACTGACCAAGCGACCCCTGCTCAGACAAGCCCATCTGTCCATACTTTTTGTTCGCATCTCCTAACAACCTCGCCAATACAACATCACCACGTATATAGTATCGTATGTAAAATCTATAGCACTAATGATTGTTCTCCTTGTATATTCAGTTTTACCCTTTTATATCATGTACATTATTTCTTTTAGAAATGTCCTTATTGTTTTTTCCCTTTTAGGCAAGTTGCCTTAACTTACGGGTATAAATACCTTTATACTTATAGCTGTAATATATTAGATTACCTTCAATACACTTGAGTACTTTCTTCCTTACGTAAACACTGCTTGTTTACTCTTGGCATCACTCTTATCCTTTCCCTTAAGCAAGGTTAGGTGGTGAATAATCTCATTGGACCAATTCGTGCATTATATCAAATTATGTCATGAGTCCTCGAAAGTTCCTTTGGTGCGTCATATACTCTAGAACGTTCGTAGGTTTTTACTTACTATTTCATTTGTCTTTGTTACTTTTTTCATACCTTTCCCTATTAACCCATATTTTGAGCTTTATGTAAGCTTGGACCCATCTAGCGACTAGCTTTATCTGTTCTTGATCACGGTTCGCAACATCTTAGTATCAGAGCGAAAGTTTTGTATGAGCTGTAGTTAGTTCTTTTAGAATTCTATTGTTCTCTATTTTGCGTTTGTGAAACAGAGTCAATTACTTGTTTATTTGACTACTGTGTTATTAGCTGTTCACTTTCTGAAGTGTTTGTTTGAATTTTGAATCTGAAAGAAAATAATAGACCCAAGTATGAATGTTAGTGCTGGTGATGATAGTGGAGTTGTCTATCATGGACGATAATCTCAGGTAACTTCTAAAAGCACTGACGAGAGACTTGATGAGGTAGCTAACTTCTTAATAGATCTGACCCGAGCTGTTCATGCCCTATCTTGTCGACCTACTAAGGCTGTACAAAACACTCCACAAGCTGCTTAACCTGTTAGAGGTCAAAATCGAGCTCGACTAATTTGAGGTAAAGGAGTTGGCAGACAAATAAGGCAAATGATAGACTTGAGAGAGCTTAATGAGAAGGAAAAAGAGTATTTTGAAGAGAATCATGTACGAGTCCTTAGAGCATCCGACCATGTGAAGCTACGAATTCTAAGTTTCAATGGATATGGGAATGCTGATGAATATCTAGATTGGGAAGAGAAGGTGGAGCATGTATTTGATTATTATTAATATAAGGATTATGAGAAAGTAAGGACTGTTATTATTGAATTGTCCAGATATGCTGCCATGTGGTGAAAGAATTTTTAGGTCATAAGAAGAAGAAATGGGTACCAAGAGATTAACACCTAGCCCGAGATGAAGAGAGTGCTCAGAAACAAATTCGTGTCAGAAACGTATCTCCAAGATACTTTCGCTCGACTTCAAGAGCTGAGACAAGGAGGCTAAATTGTTGATGAATATGTTTAAGAATTCCAAGTGCTTATGATAAGATGCGAAGTAGAGGAACCACCAGCCCGAACAGTCTCAAGGTTTATTATTGGATTGAGAGGAGACATTCGAGACATTGTGGAGCTCCAATGATTTGACATAATGGATGAAGCTGTTAAGATTGCCCAGCGAGTGAAGGGGCAAAGAAGGAGCCAAGTAATGACCAAAATGCCGACTAGCCGACTAGGACAGGCAAGTCATCGAGCTCAGTCTAGTAGCAAACCGAGCAGAAGAGTTAATGTCAGAGCCGAACAGAAAGGCCGACTTGAAGATATAGTGCTAACCTGAACGTATGGGAAGGGGTAAAGGTCTGGCAGGAAGACCAACTAGATCAAGTGCTTCAAGTATCAAGGATTCAGACATATGGCTGTGTAGTGCCCAAATCGAGGGACGATGGTCATTAAAGGAGACATCCTGAATTAGAAGTAGAGAGTACAAATGAGGAACCTGAGAAGGAGGAGGAGGAGGTTCCTACCGACAAAGAAAATGTCAAGAAAGAGCTTATTGAGGGGGATGTGTTTCTTGAAAATTTAAACCAGTTACTGATGGATGTCCAATGTACTATGAGTGTAGAACCCTCACAAGAGAAGGAGTAGAGAGAGAATTTGTTTCATACCACCTACAAGGTAAATGATCAGATGTGTGCTCTCATTGTGGATAGTAGAAGTTGCACCAATGTGGCATCGGCTAATCTTGTTTCAAAACTGAAACTGTTGACTGTTACACATCCTAGGTCGTATAAGTTGCACTAGTTGAGTGAGAAAGGAGCATTGCATGTCACTTGGCAAATACTACTATTGATCATTATAAGAAATTACTCTGACCAGATTCTCTACGACATGTACCTATGTACGCTTCCTATGTGTTGCTAGCTAAGCCGTAGTTGTTTGACAGAAGAGTTATACATGACGGCTACAGGAACATGTATATGTTAGAAAAGGATGATCAGAAGATCACGCTGAATCCAATACCACTAAGAGAAGTTCACAAGCTACAGACAAAACTCGCTTACGGATCGAAGAAGGCTCTAGTCATGAGTAGAGCTGAGCTTCGAGAAGCCATCAATACTAACTAACAGACCTTATTGTTGGTTAGGCGATTATTGGAAATGAAGGAGTGGGTAAGCTTCCCTAGGAAATCAAGGAGTTACTAAATGACTATGCCGACCTGTTTCCAGAACAGTTACCTAAAGGGTTGCTCCCAACTCGAAGCATAAAGCATTGCATTAACTTAGTACCTGGTGTTGCATTACCAAATAAGCCAGCTTATCGGATGAACCCCAAGTAGGCTTCTGAACTCCAACGTCAAGTCAATTAGTTGCTAGAGAAAGGTTATGTAAGAGAGAGTTTCAGCCCTTATGCTATGCCTACACTTTTAGGCCAAAGAAGGATGGAACCTGGCGAATGTGTGTTAACAACCAAGTCGTGAACAAAATCACAATCAAATACAAGTATCCGATCCCAAGGCTAGAAGACATGTTGGATGAGTTGAGTGGAGCCAAGATTTTCAACAAGATTGATCTTAAATCTAGCTATCATCAAATTCGCATGAGACTAGGAGACGAGTAGAAGACTGCGCTCGAGATGAGTAGAAGACTGCATTCAAGACTCGACATAAACTTTACAAGTGGATGGTCATGCCCTTCAGCTTATCAAATGCCCAGAGCACTTTCACGAGACTTACGAATCATGTGCTAAGACATCTCATAGGGAAGTGTATTATAGCGTACTTTGACGACATCGTGGTTTACAATGCCAATATGCCGAGTTATTGTGAACATCTCAAAGTAGTCCTAAATATCCTAAATATCCTTCATGCTAAGAGACTATTGGACAACTCGAAGAAATGTTGCTTCTACCAAGAGGAAGTAGTATTCTTAAGGTATGTAGTTAGTGAAGGATGCTTGCAAGTTGACAATGAGAAGATCAAAGCGATTGTCGAGTGGCCGACTCCTATTACTTATGCTGACATAAGAAGTTTCCATAGACTAGCTTCATTTTACAGAAGATTTATCTAGAATTTCAACACCATCACTACGCCACTTATCGAGCTTACAAAGAAGAACACTAACTTCCGATAGGGAGAAAGAGAAGAGAGGAGTTTTTTCAACGTGAAAGAAAGATTGACCTTCGCCCCGGTATTAGTACTGCCCGACTTCGACAACAATTTTTTAGCTAAAATGCAATACATCGAGTGTTGGAATAGGCACTATCCTGATGCAGGAAAGTCGACCAATTGCCTTTTGTAGTGAGAAGCTCCGAGGACCACAGTTGAACTACTCTATAAATGACAAGAAACTTTTGGCATTGATTCGAGCAATGCAAGTATGGCAACATTACTTATTGCCAAAAGAATTTGTCATATATACTAACCATAAATCGCTAAAGTACCTCTGAAGTCAGACCAAGTTGTCAAAGCAGTAGGCAAGGTGAGTTGAACCCCTTGAGGGATTCAATTTTGTGATAAAGTATAAGCAAGGAAAGAGCAATGTAGTTGCAAATGCTCTTTCGAGGAAGCATGCACTCTTATTAGAACTGTAGATGAGGCTGTTTGGTTTTGTGAGTATCAAAGAACAATACTCTAAGGATCCACACATTAGACCAATAATTTCACGATGCATAGATAGGAGGACAGTAAATGAGTATTATGTAGAGAATGGCTATCTATTTTAAGGGGGGAAACTATGTGTGCCGACTTGTTCTCTACGGGAATTATTAATCAGGGAAGCCTACAATGGAGGACTCTCCAGACATTTTAGAGAAAGGAGGACCTGCAAACTATTGAATGGCCGATTCTTTTGGTTGAGAATGTGAAGAGATGTGCACCAAGTTGTCGAAAGCTATGTTGTGTTCAAAAAGGCTAAGTGCCGAGTCGAACAAGGGAAAGCAATGCCTCTACCTGTTCCAACAAGACTATAGACTAAACCGAGTATGAACTTTGTTCTTGGACTGTCGCGAATTGCTCGAGGTAAAGATTCTGTAATGGTCGTCGTGGATCAATTCAGTAAAATGGCACACTTCATGCCTTGTACCAAAACTAATGACACCTCGACTATTACTTCTCTTCTCTTACAAGAGATTGTATAGATATACGGTGTGCCGAGAAGTGTAGTATCTGATAAAGACCTGAAGCTCTTGAGCCATTTCTGGAGAACCCTATGGCGTCAGTTAGGAACCAAATTACTCTTCAATACCTCATGTCACCCCTAAACTGACGGCCAAACAGAGGTAGTTAATCATACTTTGGAGTCACTACTCCGAGCTGTAAGCCTCATAATTAGTTATTCGACGTTTCAATCAATTGAAAGACTCAATCGAACCTAAATTATAAAGTAAAGTTAGAAATATTAGTAAAAATGACCCCATAAGTTTGAATTTAAGAAAATAAGCAATAAAATAAAAGACTATAAAGATTCCAAATTTTAAATATATAACTTGTTATTTATCGAAAATGCGTAAAATATATTCCGATAATTAACGAATCGCTAGAGATAAATTATATGTATACTAAAAATCATAAAATAACCTAAATAATATTTAGGAATATTTATTTATACTATATATGAATTTACATGTAAGTATAAATACGTGTAAGTATAAATAAGTGTAATTACTTAAAATACGCGAAATGTGCTAAAATAATACTAAATACTTAAAGAAAATTCATAATTAATTAAGGAAAAATCAATAAAAATCAGGAATGATCTAGAATTAGGTCGTGGCAGCTGGAAAAAATAAGAAAAAATTCGGCCAATTAAATTAAGATAACACAAAAGCTAAAAATTAAGGGATAAGGTAATTGTCTTGTCCAATTTAATGCACAATAAGTACCCTAAAATTCTATAAATAGAAAGAAAAATTTATAAGCTTATTTGGACAGTTAGAAATCAGAGAAAATTAGGGAGAGACAAAAATTGAGAGAAAAATTCGAGTAAATAAAAATAGGAAAGACTGTGCAATTAGGGCTTTTAAAGGGAACCCACACCAGACGAGCAGCTGGGAGTGGACGGCCACCACCACCACACGGTAGTGGTAGCGCCCAAACCGGCTGACAAGGCCACGGCAGCCGGCGGTGGCCGGAGCCACTCAAATCGGTGAGTCCGATTTCCAGCCTAATTCTTGTGTAATTTTGTAAAAATAGTAAATATTATTAGAAAATTATGAATTTTGTTATTATGGAATATTTTTGTATGTAGTTTTTAGGAAAAATATTATTTTGATGAAAATATGTCTCATGATATAGGATCCTTAAGAAATCGTACAAAACCAAACATGTTTCGGTTTAGAAAGAAATGACCTTAGGAGTGTAGTTTCGAGCCTAAAATTTTTGTATAGATTACTTAGATGATATAGAACAGTGCTATGAAGCCCGTTTTCAAAAATCAAATTTCGAAAATTTTAGATAATTTTTAGGCCCTAAAATGAGGCATAAAATGAGTAATTTAGGGCTAATAAAGTAATTAGATAGTTAATTACTGATTTAGTGAATAAGTACATGTTTTAGGATGTTGAAATCTGATGGAGTATGATACTTGTAGCATTTAGGGTGTTAGATGTAATTATTAGGTTAATTATGTAGTAAATAAGTAATATGGGAAAATAGTACATTTTAAGTTAATTTTGTAAATTAGGTAATTAGATGTAAAATCTGATTTAAGAGGAATTTAGACATTTTGAAATGATAATTGATGTTTAGAGATGATAATTAGAGTGATAGAAATATTAGAAGTATATGATATACATAATAGATAATAATAAATAATATATAATTATTGTAAATATAATAAATAGAAAATATTATAATAAAAATTGATATTATGATAATAATAAAAATGTACAATAAATTTGATAGGAAACTTGAATTTATTGAATTAGATGAAAAAAATATAAAAATTTCTCACATCAGGAGTGAATTCAGTACACTAATGCGGATTTAAGTGTACCAGTGAAATAAAATACTGACTAGGGGTAATAATGATATTTAGGAGATCGGAAAGTAATGTGATTAATTTCACATTATGGGTTGAAACGAATTTCTAGGATTCGAGTATAAAACAATACTTAGAAATCGAACTAAAACCTAATTTAGAAATCGATGCGGAAACCGAACCCGAACCTAACCCCAAACTTAGAATAATTGTAAAAGACTTAAGACTTAGATAATTAGGTATATTAAACCCTAAACAAAACATAACAATAAGCGTTATAAGATAAAATGAACCTATAATAGTTATATGAAAAACTGAAACCACGTTTGTGTTATAGGGATGATCGGCGATGACCTAAGCAAGTCGGACCTCGAGTGAGTGAGCAAGGAGTCGAGGTAAGTTGAGATTAATACGATGCTGTATTTTGGAGGCTTAAGATTATGCTTGGTTGTGCTTGTTAGATAGTTGAATGTGTACATGTGCTTGATTATGGGTGATGCTATGATTCTGTTTGTTGTTCTGGCTTGTATTGTATGATTTGTATGAAATGATTGATCACCCTAAATTGGACCTAATCAAATATACGGCCTATAATCATAATTGGACCTACATGACAACTCATTAGGGGAACTTAGAACTCTTCGGCCAAATACCGACCCCTTCGAAAGGGATAACGCAGGATTACATAATGGTCCCTTCTTCATCCTCAGTCGAACTAAGTGATAGGAAAGGAGGTCGCAGCAAGGGTGAAGTCAGTAGTTCGAAAGTAATCGCGGGAGGAGCAGGGTCTCCATTGCACAAACCTGAGTTTGGTCGTGAGCTGTTGCATTAATGGCAACTCCTTAACCCGGATTAGAGCGGGCGCAATTTCTCTGATCTCACGACAAGCCGGATAACGTCGTACGATGGCATTTACTTGAACATGCATTGCACCTAATAAGTTGATTAAAAACCTTGTTGTGTTTTTGGTATAGTTTTAAGTCCTCCATCCTAATGTACTGAGCTGTGGTTTCTCATATCCCTATAGACGTTGTATAGGTGTTGGCTAAAAAGCGGCAAACAACTACTCTAAAGCTAGCAACTGCTGGATCTTGGGGAGTGAGGAAAAACATTTGAAGAATAAACACATATTTTTAAGGTTTAAGCTTTTACTCTAGAATTTTTCATTTCTAAATAATGTGATAACTCGGAAATATATTACGGAGAAATATTGTAAACTTTAACTGTAATAACTAAATTATAGCGTATATATATATTTCCTCACTTTCTTAAGTAAATGATTTATTTAAATTACAAACTGTTTACTTCAAAGTGAGTTAGTCGTGGACGCCTTGTATAGATCAGGTCTAAGATAGCAGTTGTAAGGCCAACTTCTATCTTAGGATGGTTTACACGGCGGGGCTATTACGACTCTACCGCTTCGAGGCATGACACGAGCTGCAATAAGCAAGAACTTGGCTAATTAGGATGTCTGCCTACTAGTGGTCAAGTTCGCCTATAACCGAACCGTACATGATACTACTAAGCAGACTCCATTCGAGGTGGTTTATGGATTCAATCCCTAGTTACCCCTTAACCATACTCCTGTACCAACACCTATGCAAGAAGACCCTGATGTCTTGACCAGAGCATAATCTCTTCAGCAAATCTATGATAAGGTCACTTAGCACATTGACCAAGTTACCAAAAGAATGAGAGAAAAGACCAAGGGTAGGTCAGCCAAACAATTTCAGTCGGGAGACTTAGTGTAGCTACACCTTAGCAAGGAATGGTTTCCAAACAAAAGGAAGAACAAATTATCTATGAGAACGGAAGGACATTTCGAAATCCTCTAAAAAATTAGTGACAATGCCTACAAGTTGGAACTACCTAAAGACTATGGGATTTCTGACGCCTTCAACATTGCCAACCTTAATCCATATCACCCTGACGGAAAACTAAGCGAACACCATTCAGATTTGATCCCAAATCCAAAACAACCCAAAGAGAATGATGGGAATCAAGCTACAGGACCTATGACCCGAAGCCAAGCCCGAAGACTAGAGGGGCTGGCACAACGAATCTTTATGTTTCAACCAACCCTTACCAAAACTAAGTACTTTCTTACCAAGTCACCTTTAATGCCGTACCGTATTACTGCCCATTATTCTATTGTATGCCAAATTGATGATTATGCTATGGTGCCGAGCCGACTAATCACTTGACATCATCCTTGCCAAGAAGCCGAGAGATAGAGGATCCGGACTGACTAAGCGACCCCTGCTCAGATAAGCCCATTTGTTCCTACTTTTTATTCGCATCTCCTAACAACCTTGCCAATATAGTATTGCCACATGTATGATATCGTATGGAGAATCTGTAGCACCAATGATTGTTCTCCTTGTATATTCATTTTTACCCTTTTGTATCATGTACATTTCTTCTTTAGTAAATGTCCTTATTGTCTTTTCCCTTTTGGGCAAGTTGCCCTAACTTATGGGTATAAATACCCTTATACTTGTAGCTGTAATGCATTAGATTACCTTCAATACACTTGAGTACTTTCTTTCTTATATAAACACTGCTTGTTTACTCTCGGTATTACTCTTATCCTTTCCCTAAAATAAAGTTAAGTGGCGAATAACCTTATTGGATCAATTTATACATCATATCGAATTGTGCCGTGAGTCCTTGGAAATTCCTTTAATACGTCATATCCTCTGGAGCTACTCATGGGTTTTTGCTTACTGTTTCATTCATCTTCATCACTCTTTTGGTACCTTTCCCCATTAACCCCCTTTTCGAGCTTTTTGCAAGTTTGGACTCATCCAACGATCGGCCATATCTGTTTTTGGTCACGGTTCGCAACATAAGCTATAGAAGGTTTTGTTCTCACACACATCCTTTCCCAATTCAACATCCCTTATGCGTTGATCACCAACAACAGTAAGCAGTTCAACATCAACAAATTCTTAAAGTTCTATGATAAGCACAGCATAAGGCTCTACTACACCTCAGTCTCTTACCCATAAACCAACGGCCAAGTCAAGGCAATCAATAAGATTATCCTTAGTAGCTTGAAGAAAAGGGTAAAGCGTGTTGAAGAAAGGTAGATGGATGAGCTCCTTAACATACTTTAGAGGTATTGTACGACTCACAAAACATCTACAAGAGAAACCACATTCTACCTTGCCTTTCAAAAGCTATCCTTCCCATCGAGCTTGAGTTGCCTACGAGCAAGGTTTAGAACTTTGACATAAGTACAAACCACATGGCCCTCCTAGTAAGCCTCAACATTATCAAGGAAGTATGCAATGTGGCACGTACTTAAGTGGTAGCTTTCTAACAACAAGTGGCCCAATATTGTAACAAAAATGTAAAGCACAAAGTCTTTTGCCTCAAAGACTTGGTATGCAAAAAGTTGAAGGCCACCAGCTCACATAAAGGGTAAGGCAAGCTCACCCCCAACTAGGAAGACCCAATACATGTCAAAGAAGATGCAGCTAAAGGGGCATACAAGCTAGAGACCCTCGATGGGCAACCCATCCCTAAAGCTTGGAATATAGACAACTTAATGTCATATTTCAACTAAGTCTTGTAATGTACTCATGGCGTTTGTAATTGTTACCATAATTAATGAAACGATAAGTTCTTTATGCTTATCTAATTGTTTATTCTTATTATCAACTCATGCCACATGTTCTTATCCTTAGGTCAATTCTCATACCCAAACTCACACCTTGAGCTAGTACCTACACTGACAATGTGGGCTCACATATCATCGGTCTTCATCATTCTACATCATGTGCCCTTGCCCTCGAGTCAATCTTCATCCTCGAAGATACATCCTCAGCCAGTATTTACACTAGCACTGTGGAGACTAAGGCTTCGATCACCATTAAAGGTAAGCCCTTTCGAAAAAGTTCAAACAACTGCGCAACTCTCAAAACCAAAAGCATACACATAGTCTATTCAAACTAAATTGGTCAAATCCATACATGAATCGCCCTAACGGCCCTCACACCTAAGGGTATGATCGGGCCTAAATACACTGACTCAGCCAATATGCCCCACTTGGCTCACTACCTACCATGTTTGCATGTTATTATAATATTACTAAGCAAACAATCTTATATTAATGAAGCTAGGGGAAAAGGAAAAAGAGTAAGTGGAGCAAGAAAGCATACACAAGCGAATTAGAAAAAGAAGTCTAAAATTTTATTGATCAGTAAAGTATTACAAGGCTTTAAGGTTCGACATCCTAACCTAGAGTACATATGAAAACAAAAGGAAAAATTACAATTAAAGCACAAGACCAATTCCTATGCTTACTGCTCGACGTAAGCTCTTGATGGCTTCACTCAACTTCAGCTCGACCGCTAGAAGAAGGCTTTGGTGCGAGTGAAGCTACCTTCAACTTCGACTTAGCTCGTAGCCTCGATCGAGGGAACTATGACTATATCCCTAAGTTTCGGGAGAGTTGACAACTACGTCTTCATAGCCTTAGCAACTCTAATGTAGTCCTTATGCTGACCAAATTATCACATGCCGACCAAATTGTCACATCCTGAAATAACACAGAATATACCATCACTTAGGAATATCTATTTATATTCAACAAAAGTTCTATTTATAATAAAAGAGTACTACATTGGAGTTCAGTTTAATACCTGTTTATACAAAAAGTACATCCATCAAACTTATCCAAACTTAAAATACAATTTTTTTTCATATGTGCAGATCCATTATAGAAATAAGAACAAAACACTATAAGTATCCCCTCAACTCTTTATGAGCTAAGTGAGAGTGGATAAAACAAAATACAGAGCAAGCTATATACATACTCACTTAGGTCAATACCATAAGATATTTAATTTCATAATCCATGTTACCAATACAAACTGTTTATGCAAGAAGTTAGCGCTATGCTCATGCAGGTGACATGCATTGATACCAATATCCTATACTTTTCCAATTCTTCAACCGGTTAGTCAACATATACGGGCATCTGGATACTATATCCAAGAACCTAAGGCAACAAGAAGTTGCTTAGGAGTAGGACCCCCAACTAAAAAAAAAAAAACTACCCACTGTGGTTTGAAAATCCAATATGTAGTTAGTCACACATCGTGGCCAGAATAAGTTAAGCAATATAATTCTATATGCTCAAAAACTAACTCAGCAGTTTTGAAGCTTTCAGAAACTCGACCTATAGGTCCTTTTGTATCATGCCACAAATGCAGCAAACAGTACAATAGCCCAATATCATATACGAATCTTAAGTTCCACATTATAAACAATTCAACTATCTCAACTTCAACTTTGTTTCTCAACTTTATATTACATTCCTTTACGTAGGGTTTACTTGGACGAATACCCTAAAGAATAGTTTAATTTCCAAGTTTTCCAAACAGAAACACATATCAATGAATTAGTCATACATAAAGAAACATTTCACTTTTCAATACACATTCAACATAATCAGGTATCCAATCAATCTAGTACGTCATTACAACTCACAATACACTTGCACAAAAATAAAAATATCCACTTACTCAAGCTTGACAGTAACGTAAAATCCTAAGCTTCATGATATGATCCCTCCTCACCTATCATACCTAGGAAAATACACATAGACCCAAAGTTAACTATAGGTCGATACTAAGTTCTTATACGTTTTCACTATTGTGTTTCAAAGCTTATTTCGATTGTATCTTATTCATTTCTTATCCGATTTTAATAAACTTTATATCGTCATGGTCATTATTGAGTACTATTAAGATATCTTAAGAATCATGATTAATCAATATTGTCATATGTCCAAAAATACCCTTTCATATTACTGATTTGATCGTATGTTAATATAATTTCGTAATCATCCTAAATAAATCCTAAATCTAAATTAAAAATCTTAGAATTTCATATTTCCCAAACTAAATAGCACCTATTATGTTCCTAAAATATCAATCTTTTACAAATTCAACAAATATCTCACTAAAATTAATCACTATATCATATATTAGGCTAATATATAGGTTTATATCATGAAAATACATAATAAATAGTATATGAGCCCAAATAACTCTACAAAAAATCCTATAGACTCACAAAAATATGTAGTTTAATTATTAATTATGAATTATACTAAACTAGTTACTATCTATTTTTGTGAAAATAGCAATTTTAACTCAAAATTAGTGAAAATGAAGTAAATAAGTGAATTTAATCACAAGATAAAATTCAAGTGTCCTAAACATCGTTATGAACTTCTAGAAATCATAATACATAGGGTTCGTATTTTGATTTTGTTAAAAACTAATTAATTAAATAAAATAGTGAAATTACCGATTTTATCCAAAATAATTACAATAAATAGTAAACATGATTATTTTAAAAAATTCTTGTTACTAAAAGTAAATACATATATTAGGTATGTTACGTACAAATTTTCAACTTGAAAGAACATTATTTAATATTTCTAAAATTTAATTTAATTTTCCTCCAAACAGAGCCATTTCTTAAGGACCTTATATTTTCAATAATTATTTTATTAAAATAAAATTACTACATTAATCTACACATAAAATAATTTCAGAAAACCAAGTTTCATAATTAAATAACATCATTTGCTATTTTTACAAAATTTACAAAGTTTCGATCAAAAATTTGATTCACCTGAACTAGCTGCCTCCGGCTACCCAACCTTGTCATAACACCTCCTCTGGTGGTGCTTTCCTTGACCCCAAATGGTCACCACAACTAAACACCAATAACCTATTGAACCAGCCTAATTAGATTCTATGCTCTGTTTTTACTTTAATTTTCTTATTTTTTGTAATTTTTTTCAAAATTTTCTTAGGTGCTTTTCTTTTATTTTCAAACTTTCAAAATGTTGTTTTTGAAGTATGCATGCCCTATTTATATTTTCTAAATGGATTATAATTAATAAAAATTTGACATATTAATTACACACATCATTTTCTTAATTTTTCAATGCATGAGGTGTCATTTTCTTATGTTTTCCTTTTGACTCATTAATTCAAATTAATCCTTAGCTGTCACATCATGGGATGACTCATTATTTCATTTTTTAATTAATTTTCCATTTTTTTATATTAATTTAACTTATTTTAATAGTAATTTCTTATTATATATGTGTATTTAATACAAATAATGCATGTTCTATATTAATACATGTATAATTCAACTTCATTTATTATTTTTATAAATTAAATAACTTATTTCTAATATCTTATTACATTTAAAAGCTCGAATTTTACGCTTTCAATATTTAACAACTTTAGCAATAAATTGACATTTTCTTAAATTAATATTTTTATATAGCTTATTTTGAGAAATTGACTATACTTAAATTACTTTGTCTAATTTTTCTAACCCTACTGTGAAGTTTGAATTTAAACAGATATTATAGCCCAGTGCCCTAAATTTAAAGGCTCGAATCCTCGAGTAATCGTATGAGCTCGAAATCCTAGGGTATTACACAAATGAGTTAATCATCTACACAAACAACTCGAGGGGGTTTACGCAAGCTGATTTCTTGACCCCGTTTATGCTTCTCAAGAAGCAAGATGAAGGGCTCAAGACTGTCCTAATAGGCTCCTCCAAGCTACTTCGGTCGAAAACCTTTAAATCAAGAAAGAGGCATCCTCTGCTGCCGCAGTCACCACTAGAACCCTACCTACATGAAAACTTGAGAAGCAATGCTTAAAGGCTCCATACGTAACCTCATGCAAATGAACAGCTCCAGTGGTGAAGCCACCCCAACAAGTGGTAGATGGACACCCGAGGTCCCACCCTCATTAGAATGTTCTTAGCTAAGACGAAAACCCAACTAAGAAGTCCATATATACCCTCGGTCAATACTCAAAGGCTATACCCCTACTGTTAGTAACTCTTTACACCCAACAATCACTACTCGAATGAAGGTCTTAGACGAACCAAGACCTTCCTCTTATGCTCATATAACCTCTTTCTCACTCTGATCACCCCCAATACACTCATGCTACAACAAAAGGAATGAAAAGAACCAGCTCTCTAATGTTAGAGAGAGGGATGTCAAAATGTGTTTAAATGGGAAACAAGGGACCCACACAAGCTTTATATAAAGGACCTAGCATAATCCCAACCATCTAGCGTCCCCTCGACGAACAGCCTTGATTGAATGGTAGCCCAACCGACCCCCTAAGGAAACTTAAATGTACCATACAAACATTAATTGCCTTCTACAAGGTGCATTACCCAAGGTAGTACAATTGCTAGGTAAGCTTTCTACTCAAGGCGTACTCTACCAAGAAAAGTATGCTAATAAAACTAGTATACTATCGGATAAGGACACTCCAAACTCAACTAACACCTTGCAAGTGCAACTACAAGCAATCTAAACAGGTGGTATCTAGCCCGAGTTAAGCATGAATAAGTTAAAATACTATAAAAAAAAAGAATAAGTCAAGCCACTACCCTTAATGCTTAACTTGCATCATAAACAAGTAAGTCAAGGTACTGTGTAAAAATAAAATAACTTAATCCCATTCTCTAGGGACGAGGACAACAACACAAAGAAGCAAGAAAAATGGAAAAGATAGAGAAGAATATGGAGAAAATAAAAAATTAAGGTCATTTCATTAATTAAAGGAACCTGGTTTTACATCATCAACATACATGGTCAGCATACTAACCCCACAAATAAAATAAAACGAGCATTATGCTCGAGCTACATATAAAAGAGACAAGACCAAAGGCAAAAGGCCTACTCGACCTAACTAACAACTACATCATCTCCTTCCTCATCTTCAAACTCTTCTTCGTTCCCATCTCTACCATCATTAGAGCTCTCCTTATTGGATCCTTCGGTAGGCGCCTATCTTTCACTACCACTAATTGCAGCCTTTGGGTCATCGAGCCACTCTAGGAAAGTTAGGTCCACTTTTGGCATCTACTAATGAACCTGGTCTTAAGTTAACTGGGCAAGGGCAAAGCTAGCATTGTTAACAGCCTTCTCAATAAGAGGGTCATTTAGGGTCTTAAGGAAGAGCTGTTGTTTTACTTCAATAGAGAGACCCTTCCCACTAAGCAGATCTACCTTACAAGCAAAGTTCGCCCAAACCTTGTCCAACTCTTCCCCTTTGCTCTTTAGCTTCGTCCGCAATCTTGCTGCCTCTTCCTTAAGGCTTTAGTAGTAGCCTTAGCCCCCTCAAGCTCGACCTCCACCTTGCTAGCCCACTCCTCGAGCTCTTGATGCTGGCACTACAAATCATTAAATGTGGATGATAGGTCGTCACACCCCCTCTTCTCATCCTCTAACGCTTCGCAAAACCTCTCTACCTCCACCTTCAATCGATTCCTCTTGGACCATTGATAACTATGGTTATACGTAAGTATGTAGTCCAACATGTCACATATCTTCAAAGAAGATATGCACAAGAATAGAGTTAGTTAAACACTGGGAAACAGTTAAAGGAAAAACTAACAACTATCATTTACCTCATCATGCCTCCGAAGTATCTCCACCAAGGCCTCAACATCACTCCTCCTTGCAATTAAGCACCCAAACCTAGCCTTAAGCTCATGTATCCACAGGGTAGGTTTAACAGCTCACCCCATAGATGGCACGAGTTCCCGATGTAAGACCAACTACCTCTCCTAGGCAACTACCCCTAAAGGTTGGTCATCATCAAGGACGTCAATAGCTCACACCCCTACATCTAGTGGAGTCACCTCCAAGTCCTTCTACTACTCCTTAGCCTCAACCAGCTACACTAAACCACGGTGGCTCACAAGGTTTGTCCCTAAGCCAATGGGCTTAACCTCCTCCACCCGTTGTAGCTCCTCCTCAGTGGCCTGACTAACCCTTCCTTTGGACATAGCCACCACGTAACCCGAAGCTACCCTCACATCTAGAGAAATAGCAATACCAATCAAAACTGACTCTACCATTGTCCAAACTAATTTAGGAACAATCTGTTGCCTAGTCCCCTCTTCTTCTTAGCCTTCTTTAAGGGACGTCATAAGGTATCCCCCTTACCTTCCACAATAGCCTACTTTCTTTTCTTCCTGGCATTTGCCGCCTCTTGCATACACCTTGCTTAAACAGCAAGCAGCTTCTGCTTAATCTCCTTAGACACCACCTACATTGGTGCGAGCATAAACAAAAACTTAACATAACAACAAAAAGAAAACAACTACACTCACTAAGCCAAGAACAAGTAGACCCAACATCCCCCATTACAACGATGATGTAACATAGTAGATACTTAGCCACTCCATACTCCCCTTCGATAATAATTAAGAGTTACTTATCTTTACCCCATAAAGAGGCTCACCTTTAGCATACATTCAAGCAATCGCCAAGGGGTAAAGTCACCTCCAATTAGCTAAGTCCAACACCTCATCCTTCGCCTTGTCATCCTCAGCCCCCAAATAGCTAACCAATGTTGTCCAAGTAGGCCATGTCCAGACTATTGGGAAATTTGGCCTCTTAGGTGTCCGAACACAAAAAAAGTATTCCTTCGACTTGTCCACCTTAGACATAAGGTTGTCAAACACCTTCAATGGCCTACCCTAGGAAGCAATGTAGATCCAACTGTCAAGACCCCTCTTCACTTAAAGTAGGTGCCTAAACAACCGAACTATTGACCTTCAAAGTATCCACCAACACACTATCTCGAAGTTGAGTAGCTACACCTAAGTATTCGTGTGCAAAGAGGTCAGAGCAATCATGAAATAATTGAAATCCCCGACCAAAAACTCCAAGAATGGCACCTATAATCCTAGCTCGAACGGTTTCGCATGCATGCAAAATGATCGCTCGTCACTTATCCAGTATGCCTTCTCATTACTCATGGGCATCTCACCCGAACACATTCCTCACTACCCATTTCGCCTCGTCCTCAACAAACTACATACAAACATAAGCACTCTCATTAAAGTTCGTAGTGTGCAATGACACCTTGGCTTCGTCCCCCTTGTCATCTGAAGAATATACATCCTTAGGTTTCCTTATAGTGAAGCCTCTCCTTTCGTTCCAACTACACAAAACCCTACCTCCATTCTCACCTACCAGCATTGATAAGCTCCTAATTATCTATATTTTATAAAGTGATTTTTAATTATTTTCCCTTGAATTTTGAGTTTATTTTGAAAAAATAACACTTAATCCAGTAAAATCTTGTTTTATAGGTTTCTAAATGATCTATGAAAGAAACAAGAAAATAGAAATAAGTTTAACTTAATTCAGAGCTAAAACGAGAAAGTTATAAAGTTTTTAAGATCAACATGACCAAATGACACGATAATATCGTTTCTAGAGAAATTTGAAGCAAAAACATGAGAGGTCAGTGGAGAACACAACCTAAACAACATGACCATGTCCCAGGTCATGTCACTCTCAGGCATTATGAAGATACGAAAAAAAGATTCAAAAAAAAAAATTAATAGAGCGTATCAAAATGACATGATCAAGTGATATGATCGTGTCCCTTAGTTGTGTCGTCAACTGTAGATCATTTATTTCGTCCCCCTTATTTAAGACTTCATTAGAGTTTTTTTTTTTTATCAAGACTTTTAACATGCCTTTTTAAGGGAATTTCAAGAACAAAATACTTATGAGAGTACAGAGCTTCAAAAATTTAAGATTTTTCTCATCGCATCTATTGATCTTTCTTTTGCTTTTTTTTTAGTTTTTTGTTAAAGATTGCTCTTTTATCGTGAGTAGAGAGTAGATTTTTTGTATCTAGGTCTTATCTAAGTCTTGTGGAGCCTAAATCTATCATGTGACAATTGTTTTTCATTAGATCTAATGAAACTCTTTGATTTTCTTAAATTGATTATGAGTGCTTAATTTTTAGATTGATATTCCTGTAAGTATTAATCTAAAAATCTAATATTGTACAAAAAAAAATCGAGAGATTTCTTATATAATTAGATATAGGCATAATTGATAAGGGTTTGTGCAATGTTAGAGATAAATTACAAGATTCTTTCAAATATTTAACATTATTTTTAAGAGAATTCACTATACGTTAATGCAATTTTAGGTTATGCTATGAGGAAGATATTTTATTAGATAATCTAAATATTAAGGTTAATAGGCTTGAAAAAGCTATTAGTTTTAATAAAGAATTCTCCTAATCAAGAAAAATACGAGTTAATTAGATCATCTTTAGAGAAAATCACATGTATAGGCCAAAGGGAAACAAGATATAAAAACGCCATCAAGTTTTGAATTAAATCTTAAACTGATTACTTTCTTGTTTTGTTTCTTGATTAGTTGTTAAAATTATTAAGTGTTGCAAATTTAGTTTAAATGTTTAAGTTCTTAAAATTGAACTTCTAGTTAAGCATCACATCCTTCATGCGGTACAAAGGCGAATCCTTATACAAGGCATAGGAAAGGTAAAAGGAGATTTTAAGGAGGTGTCCTCATCATGAGCTCCCTACATGACTTTAATATCACACTCCAAAGCGGCAAAGTCGTAACAGCCCCGCCGTGTAAATCATGCTAAGATAGAAGTTGGCCTTACAACCGCTATTCTAGACTTGATCTACACAAGGCGTCCATGACTAACCCGCTTTGAAGTAAACAGTTTGTAATTTAAATAAATCATTTACCTAAGAAAGTGAGAAAATATATATATACACCATAATTCAATTATTACAATTAACGTTTACAAAGCTTCACCATAATCTATTTCCTAGTTAATGCATTATTCAGAAATGAAAAATTTTATGATAATAGCTTAGACCTTAAAAATATATATCTGTTCTTCAAATGTTTTTCCTCACTCCCCTGGATCCAACAGTTGCTAACTTTAGAGTAGTTGTAAGCCGCTTCTTAACTAACACCTGCATCTATAGGGATGTAAGTAACTACAGCTCAATAAGTTAGGATAAAGAACTTAAAATTATACCACAAACACAAACAAGGTTATTAACCAAATCATTTAGTGCAATGCATGTTCAAGCAAATGCCATCACACGACGTTGTCCAGTCCATCGTCAGATTAGAGAAATTGCGCTCGTTCTAATCCAAGTTGAGAAGTTGTCGTTAATACAACAGCTCATGACCAAATCCAAGCTTGTGCAATAGAGACACCGCTCCTCTTGCACCTACCTTTGAACCATTGACTTCACCTTTGCCGCGACCTCCTCACCTGTCACTTAGTTTGATTAAGGATGAAGAAGGGACTCATTATGCCATCCGGCGCTATCCCTTTCGAAGGGATCGGTATTTGGTTAGAGAATCCTAGGTTCCCCCTAATGGATTACTATGTAGGTTCAATTAATTTTTACAAGTCATATCTTTGTTAAGTTCGGTTTAGGGTGATCGATCACTTCATACAATGCAAGCCAGAACAACAAACAGAATCATAGCATCACTCATAATCAAGCACATGCACACAACCAACTATCTAATAAGCACAATCAAGTATAATCTTAAGCCTCTAAAATACAGTAACGTATTAATCCCAACTTACCTAGACTCCTCGCTTACTCACTCGAGGTCCAACTTGCTCAGGCCATTACCGATTATCTCTATAACACAAACGTGGTTTCAGTTTTTCATATAACTATTATAGGTTGGTTTTATCCTATAATGCTTATTGTTATCTTTTGTTTAAGGTTTATATACCTAATTATCTAGGTCTTAAGTCTTTTACAATTCTTCTTAAATCATATTAAGTTCTGTTTCAGTTTTCGCATCGATTTCTAAATTAGGTTTTTAACTCAATTTTTGGTTAAAGATTCATATGTACACCTTAAGAAATCATTCCAACCCATAATTTGAAATTAATCACATTATCTTCGGATATCTTAAATATCGTTTTTAGTCTTTAATTAGTATTCTAGTCGGTGCGGTATACCTGAATCTTAGTTTAATCACCGAATTCACCCACGTTATGAAAAAATCTTACATTTTTCATATAATTACCTTAATTTAAGTTTCCTATTAGATTTATTGTATATTTCTATTATTATCATAATATCAATTTTTATTATAATATTTTCTATTTATTATATTTCTAATAATTGCGTGTTATGTACTATTACTTATTATATACATAATATACATCTACTATTTTTATCACTCTAATTACTATCTCCCAACATTAATTATCATTTCAAAATGTCTAAATTCATCTTAAATCAAATTTTACTCCTAATTACCCTAATTTACAAAATCAACTTAAAATTTACTATTTTTCCCTATTACTTATTTACTACATAATTAACATAATAATTACATCTAACACCTTAAATACTACAAGTATCATACTTCATCAAATTTCAATATCCTAAAACATATAATTATTCACTAAATCAGTAATTAACTATTTAATTACTTAATTAACCCTAAATTACCCATTTTATACCTCATTTTAAGGCCTAAAAATTATCTAAAATTTTCGAAAATTAATTTTTGAAAACAGACTTCATAGCACTATTCTATATCATCTAAATAGTCTACACAAAAATTTTGAGGTCAAAACTACACTCCTAAGGTCATTTATTTCTAAACCAAAACATGCTCGATTTTGCATAATTTCTTAAGGACCATATATCACGAGATATATTTTCATCAAAATAATATTTTTCCTAAAAACTACACATAAAAATATTCTAGAATAACAAGTTTCATAATTTTATAAGAATATTTAATATTTTTACAAAATTAAAAAAAATTGGTTGAAAATCGAACTCACCGGTCTAGGTGGCTCCGACTACCTCCGGCCGCTGTGGCCTTATCGGCCGATCTAGGTACTGCCACCACTGTGTGTTGGTGGTGGCCGTCTACTCCCAGGTACTCGTCTAGTATTAGTTCCCCTCTAAGGCCTTAATTGCACAAATTTTTTGTGATTTTTCCTAAAACCCTAATTCACTCTCAATTTCACCTATTTTTCTCACTCTCCAAACTAACGAAATGAGCTTCTAAAATTTTCTTGCTATTTATAGAGCTTTAAGGAAATTATTGTGCATTAATTTGATTAAACAACTACTTTATCTTCTTCTAATTTGCCTTTTGTGTTGTTCTAATTTAATTAGCTAATTTTTTTCTTATTTTCCCCAACTGTCATGACCTAAATCTGGATCATTGCTTATTTTTTCTGATTTTTCTTTATTTTTCCTTAATTAATTATGAATTTTCTTTAATTATTTAGTATTATTTTAGCACATTTCGCGTATTTTAAGTAATTACGTATATTTCTACCTATATGTAAATTCACATATAGTGCAAATAAATATTCCCAAATATTATTTAGGTCATTTTATGATTTTCATTTTGCATATAATTTATCCTTAATAATTCATTAATTATTGGAATGCATTTTACGCATTTTTGATAAATAACGAGTTATATACTTAAAATTTGGAATTTTTATATTCCTTTTATTTTATTGCATATTTTCTTAAATTCGAACCTATGAGATCATTTTTACTAATATTTCTAGCTTTACTTATAATTTAGGCTCGATCGAATCTTTCAGCCGATCGGAACCCTGAATGACTAGTTGTAGAGCTTACATTCAAGTTCAAACATTTTATAATGGCTTAGGAGCCTAACTTCGTAGAATGATTAATGCAGCCTCTAAAGGAGCTGTAATGAGTAGAGGTGTACAAACGGTCAACTCAACCCCGTACAACCCACTTTAGCCTGCAAGTTAAACGAGCTAAGTTCATTTGGCCTGCTTTTAAACAGGCAGGCCAAAACACCTTACCCTAACCCATTTAAAAAGTGGTTAAACGAGCCGATTCACAGGCCAAAAGCATAAATATATTAAATAGGTTGGCCCAAATCAACCCACTTTAGCTCATGGGTTAAACGGGCCGAGCTCATTAGACTTATTTAAAACCTTAACCCGAACTCGTTTTAAAAGCAGGTTAAACAGACCAATCTGTAGGCTAAAGCCCACTTGTACACCTCTAGTAATGAGTAAGAGAGCAAAAAATGCTTACCAGCTAATTGAAGAGATGGCATCAAACACATATAGTCAATAGCTAGAACGAGCGATACTTAGGAGAGCTACTGAGTACATGAGGTGAGTAAGGTGTCATAATTATTAGCACAAGTTGCAGCTCTCACTACTCAAATGAGCTAGTTAAGTAAGCTTCTTACCACTACGAGCTGTGGTTATAGTCCACTAATGGTATACACCATCTATAGAGGCACCCACGATACAATAACCTATCAAGTATGATTTTCTTTAGCTCCATTTATAAGCACAAATTCTGAGTAAGCTAACTTTGTTAGCAATTTCAATAAAGGGAACTACAACCCATATTCGAACACCTACAACCCTGGTTGAAGGAATCATCCAAACCTCTCCTGGCAAGAGAATCAGAATGCTTATAGAGCACCACCTGGCTTTACACAGCCCTCTCAGCCACACTAGGAGAAGGAATCGAGTATGGAGGAGCTCATGACCAATTTCATTTAGAGGGCTGATATGAAACTTCAAAATCAAAATGCTATTATTCATAACTTAAAGGTGTAAACAGGTCAAATCTCCTAAATGCTAAGTAGTCAGCCTCAAGGTTCGTTACCAAACACCATAAAGAGAAATCCAAGGGAGCAAACAAGACCATCAAGTGTAAGAGGAAAAGAAGTTAGCATTGTTTAGCATGAAGAGAATGGGATCCTAACTTATGAGTATGTGATTGAGATTAAAACCTAAGACAATTTAGGTAATGTAGTGACAAAGAAGTTGCTTAAGGAGGATTTCATTAAAGGAGATTTAGTGTTGAGTTTTTTTGAAGTCGTTAAGGAAATCAAAGATGTAAAAAGGAATCAGGAGCCAGGTTATAGGGAACACTTCCATGTGAGATCTTATGATCAACTAATGTTAGTTAATGATTGGAGTGATGATGAGGAGAATGAAGTAGTGGAGGACATTGAAGATGATGAGCATAAAAGAGTAAGGTTAGAGAAAGTTAGGATTGCAAGTGAGAGAGTTTGTTTGGAGATGATTGAGAGTGATAAAGTCAATGATTTAGCTAAGATGTTTAGAGAGAGAGCAAGAGAGATACACTAAGAGTATAGTGGTAAAATAATCTCACCAATCCAAAAGGACAGGAACTTGAAATTGGATGATGTACTCCTAAAGATGGATGATCTAAGGAAAATAATTGTTCAGTGCTTCGTTGCTGGTTAGTTTATTTTAGGTGCTTTGTGTGATTTAGGTGCTAAGGTAAACCTTGTCTTTTGAGTTGATGGAAAAACTAAATCTGAGGAGTATTTTAAAAGGTATAGATATGATCCTTAGGATGGTAGATCATTTTGCAAAAACACCCCTAAGAATATGTGAGGATAGGATGGTGCAGATTAGCCCATATAAGTTTTCCACTAATTTTGCAATGATAAATATGAGAGATGATGGGCATACACCACTGATTCTTGGGTGTCTGTTATTAGCTATAGTTGGACCCCTCATTGATGCGAAAGGACGACGAATTGTGCTACGAGAGGGTGATGAGTAGATCTAGTTACATGTCTAAAAATGGAAAAAACGAGATGTATATTATGTTCCAGTGATATCTCTTTTGACAAGTTATTAAGAGTTGTCGATGGCAATGGGGTTGGCACTGGAAGAAGTCTAGGGTTGATAAAGAAGGACCCGAGCATTGTAAAGAGAGAGCCCTGCAAGTTTGAGCCACCATGATAGAAAAGGGGAAAGTTAGGCTGAAGACTTTAAAATAAGTGCTCGATGAGAGGCAGCCTACTATCTCTTTACTTTTCTATTTGTTTTCCATTTCGTATTCATTTTATTTTATCTTTGGTGTCTTTGATCCTTCTGTTAAATGTATAGGCTATAGGATTTTGTTTAGCTGAGAATAGTAAGATCATGTTTACCATGGATAGGGCAATTTAACCAGTAAGTCACTCATCACCCTAGAGGAGTCCCGTTTCTTGTCTTTCTTTATGATTTTATTTTGTTTAACAATGAGGACATTGTTTATCTTAAAGTTAGGGGTGAGATATTTGATCTAAAGTTGAAGTGATTGAGATGAATTAAAGTGTTATATTCTTGATGCTAGTTAGCTATTATATTTTTTGTTACCTTATGAGTTGTTATTGGATAATCTTACACTTAAATTTGAATTTGCATTGTTACATGAAATACCATTTTATTGTACATATACATCTTAAAATCAATCTACATTTTTATAGAAAAGCAACTTTTTGGTTAAAATTTGTCGATTGTTGCACTTAATTCTATTTGACCACTTATGAACTTTTAATACTTAACTGGAGTTGAATTGTGAAATTTGTGATAGATTTAGTTACGTGTTATTTAAACTTTGATTTAAGACTTAAAATTAGAGAAATGTAACTAAATAAGAGTTAGGTGCTTGTATTTTTAATCTTATTTTGATGTATACTCATCCTTTAGAAGTTTCTAAAGCCTTATAATTTATAGTGAATATATAAATGAAACTTGTTTCTTGAAAATCCCCTAAGAAATCAAAATGGTTGGAGGTAAAGGGGAAAAAAAAGGTGGTAAATAAATTTGGTACATTGGTAAGGATTGACATTAATCCCTTAAAAGAGTAAGGTTTTTTCTCGTTGCTTACGTGAGAAGAAGTTAGTATAGATTCACATTAGTCTCTCAAAGAACGAGGTTTGAATTCTATTGCCAATAGACTAAATTAAAATAATTATGCTTAAATAAATAATGGAGTACGTGAATGATTCAAAGAAAAATCTTAATACCGAGTAGCTTAGGGTCATCTAGCTTGGGACTTACCGACCGATGAAATAGTTCCTACCCAAGAGAAAAAAAAAAAAACTCTAATGAAAATCAATACTAAAGGGGTGATTAGGAGCTAGGTAAGTGTAATATGCATTTACTTTTAATTATAATGTTTAAAGAGATAAAAAAGGGAAGTGTATACATTTTAGTTAAGCACATAAAGTATGAGTGACTCTCTCTTTGTTAGTTGATGTTATATCTAATTTCAATTTTCTAAATATCTATTTAAATAATATGGTAAAACTTTATCTCAAATAGATTAACTGTTGAACTCTAATGTTATAGTGTTCCTAGTGCATTTAAAATGTGATTAGTGAATTATGCAATTGAAAGTTACAATAACTTGAATTTAGTTAAATTAAATACAAATTGATAAGAGAGTCATGTTTCTTAAAAACTAAATAGAATATATGTACAATTTATGATTGGTTTTTCATGTAACAATGTAATTAATACAGTAGTACTTGTTTTTAATTATTCTTCATGATATATGATTTGCTTGAAGAGAAGCAAATTCTAAAGTTACGAGTTGTTGGATAAGTATACATTTTATATATTTTATCTTAACTTTATACGACACTAATATATGTATTTTTATACTTTTGATAGAAAAAATAAGCAAGTTCAAAAAAATATATATATACATTGTTTTAAGTGAAAAAGAGAAATCAAATCCAATTCATGGTAATGTTTTGGTGAATAAATGAAAAGAATTATTAGCTAATCATGATCACATGGCATTGAATTATGCTTTGAAAGTCTAATGTCTAGGATCAGCAAAGCAATCACAAGCCATCCATCTATGTTGAAGTTCAATAAGGTGTGCTATCCATTTCCATTCAAGCGTATGCTGGAATTAATTCATGGAATCTCCACGTGCCGAGTTTCGAGAACAAACAGGTCCATCACGTGCCAGAATTGGGTTTAGTCCATATAAGCCCATCCAAGAGTCCATGCAACAGCCCTTTACTTCCATTGAAGCCCATAATCCCAATAGATCCATCACGAGCCAAGGACTGTTTTAGGGGAAAAAAAATTAATTAAAAAGGGAAAGTTGGCACGGAGGGAGACATATGATCAGATGCACGCCGAAATAGGAAAGAGAGATTTGGAGTGAACGGCTTTGCTTCCCTTTTCCGAACCGCCGCACGAAGAGAAGGAATACTTTGGTATTGTACATTCCTTCGGTTCCGTAGCCGCGGGAGTAAATATAGTTTTTATTATTCTTTATTTTCGGAGTGTAAGCAGCACGCAGAGGATCAAGGACAAATTTCTGGGATTAATCACAAATGCACAAGAAGGCCCAATTGAAAATCAGATTTACACTTAAAAAATTATAACTAGATTTTTTAGTTTTTTTTTACTTTAAAGATTTATCATGTTTTTTTAATTCTTTTATATAATTTTTATTTTTGTTATGAACTAAATTAGATTTAATGAGATTTTGATATTGCATAATAATATAATTCAAGTATGATTTTATTATTATTAGAATTTAATTAATTGTGATTTTTCATCATCCAGCTTTCATGATTTGTGATCTTATTGCTTAATCAACGATATTTTTATAAATAAAACTTAAAAAAGAATACATAATTTGTATGAATTTAGATTAAAATTAATTTAATTGTTATCATGAACACATGCGCTTTAGATTAATTTTAGGATTCACGTGCTTAATGCAATTGGTATTAAATTTTATGACATAAGCATAAGCATGACTTTTGATATTAATTAAGATAATAATATTTGTACGAAAAATTTACTACTTAACAGAAAGTTATAAATAAACCACTCAAAAGAAGCATTTCCACTATAATTAAAATAATATCAACTCAAAAAAGAAATGGATCTTTATGAATTTGATCAAAAGTTAATTAATTAGTGCTAATATATCTTAAAAACTTATGTTACTTGATTAGGTGATAGCATAGTCAAAATCCCAAGTTATTATTAATGAATTCTTTCCTTATAATGTTAGTATTTTATTTTTAATTTCATAAGTTTAGTTAATTTACATTTGTAATAAATTAGTTCCTTTTATTTTAATTTATTAATCATTCACTTTCGATTGACTAACTAAGAAAAGAATTGAAATAATCTAATACTTAGTTTTCACCAATTATTTCTATTACAATGTAAGATCCGGTTCACTTATTAGAATGTTTTTATTGCAAAATAATTTTTTTGAAAGAAATTATACACATTAGAGCACCTTCCTTGAGGACCCAAAGTACCTGAGCAGTCTCCCAATCCCTTTTCAATTATTCCTCCTTATTGACTTAAGGGTCGGAGGGTCCTCATAGACACACCCACAAGGTGCTTTTTGTAAGTAGGCTTAAAGAAAGGAATTCAACCCAATCCAAGGCCCATTAACTTCCCAATTTGAATAATCAAATCCCAACTCCATTCATCAATTATAGTTTATTCACCCATAATCAACGAGTATTATATCCCGAGATATTAGGCTATTACATTATTTTATTCCTTGTATAGTGCAGAATAATTTAGTTGGTATAATAGATATTCATTTCTCTCTTTATATAATTTTCTTTTATAGTTACTAGAGTTAAGAGGTCATAAACAAATGAACTAAAAGATGGGATCTCGATCACTTGCAATCAATCTCTTTGTTGTCCCTATTGAATTTAGTAAGTCTTTCCTCTAAACGTATTGCTCTTATCATTTATCTAATTGATTAGCAAACCCTATACTTATCAATTTTTTTGAAGATATTTGATATACAAAAGTTACAATGATTTTGTGGTTCATATTAAATCACTTTAAGATATTTTGTTATTGAATCTTCTTGAGTTACATCAAATTATTTTATTAACAACCTAATTACTTTAATAATTATGAGTAATATTGATTGTTAAATCCGTCCAAAACTCATTTCATATTCTTTTTATCAATAGCATTGAATAGTATCGTCCATATCCTTAAGGATGAATGCAAGATCATATAACTCGAGGGATCGTAATCACCTTACTTAAGCCAATATTAAAGTTATTAGAAGAAAAATATCTATTTATTACTGTAATTATATTATATCTCATATATGTAAAAGAATCTTATTAGTGATATGAACAGTAAAATTCTTTTAAAAAATAATTAAGAGTGATCGATACACTTCATGAGAAGTTAAAAGAATTAACTTCGTATATATATAACTTCTGATAAGTTCTTTTTTTTTTTAACAAAAAATAGATTAGAAAGAACAATTAAAGAGAAAATTACAAATAAAGTAAAAAGAGCAAATTGATAGAGATAAAAATATTATACAATTTTTTTTTTCATGATTGCTTCATTAGAAATGCTAAAAAAAATTATTTTGAATATAAATTATTAGGCAATTAATTATTCAATAATCTACATTTGTTTTCATAACATTAATTAAAAGAGAATCATGTAATTGGTATTATTTATTAATAGTTTATATAACAAGACTAAATTACCTGTAACATGGAAAATGTAATCATTTTTTATGATGCATTACTTATGAAAAGTAACAATTTAAGAGAATTTATTTAGTTAAATATGATTTTTAATTAATGAATTCAATGTTATTAGTTTTTGTGAAAAAAAATGCTTAATAAATTCAAAAAGACATGCCATTCAAATAATAAATGCATTTTGAAAAAAAGTAAAATGATAAATTTGATATTTGAACCAAAAACCTTATGTTCGTAAAACAAACACTTAGCCACAAAATTATACTGAATCATATATTAAGTTTTGCTCTATAACATATAAATATTTAATATATTTTTTCCATTTTCTACGTATTCTGAAAATTAACTTTTTCTCAAGTTTAGAAAGAGACATTCCCTAAATACAAAAACCCACAAAATTTTCCTTTGAGCATTTTAAACCCAGATAAGTCATAGAGATTCAATCTATCTACCTGTTAAGGAACTAAATGATGAAAGATTATGTCTTCGATTATTCTAGTGAACTAAGTATAGCAGAAAGTTCTCTTAAAACAACGACAAGTATCCCTTCAGAGGGTACAACAAAAGGTTGAACCGAAGGTATTTTAGAAAAAATTCAAATCAAAGAAAAGTGATAAGTAATAGGTATACTAAGTAAAAACCTTATACTTGTTTTCTATGTAATAAAGTAGGTCATATAGAGAAACATTATTTTTACAAAAAATACAAGCTCAACAATAATCAAGGTCCAATTAAAGGATAAGCTTGAATTTTCATGGACCCAAGCTTCGCTAGGTTCGTAAATAAACTTGATTTTACTGTGATATATGCAGGACTATGAAGCTAAAATAAAAGGAATATGGTATCTTGACAGTGAATATTTAAGATACATGAGAGGTGATGTTTCGTTGTTTATAAATCTGGAGTGGAAGGAAAATGGTTATGTAAAATTTGGTGACAATAATAGAGGTAAAATAGTTGTGATAGGTATAGTTGGTTTAACTCCTTATTCAATTGAGAACGTATTGTTGGTTAAAGGATTAAAACATAACTTATTAAACATAAGTAAGTTGTGTGATAAAAGATATAAAATAATTTTTTAACATGATAAATGTGTTGGCTTTAACAAGGATGGACTTAATTTGTTTAAAGGATTTAGAAAGAAGAATGTTTATTTAATTAAATCCTTTGAAGTATCATCTGAAAGCTGTTTCATCTCAATAAATGATAATGCTATACTTTGGCATAAAAAAACTAAGACATCTGAACTTTCAACAACTGGAGAACTTATCTATAAAGAACTTAATTCAAAGCTTATGAAAACTACATACTCATGAGAATATTTGTTGTGCTACTTGTCTTAAAAATAAAATGAGTTTATCTTCACATAAGAATAAGAAAGTAATTTCCACTTAAAAATCCTTAAAGTTATTGCACTTAAATCTATTTGGTCCAATTCACACTCTAAGTCTTGGAAGAAATAAGTATGGACTTGTTGTAGTAGATAACTTCTCTAGATTTACTTGAATCTTGTTCTTGCGTCATAAAAGTGATGCTTTTAAAAACTTTGAAATCTTTTCAGAAGGAGTTGAAAATGAAAAAAGGCGTCTCCATCATCAGTTTACAAACTGATCATGTAAAAGAATTTGAAAACTCAGATTTTATCTCGTAAAAAGCATCACTCATAACTTTTCCGTACCCTATACTCCACAACAAAATGGAGTAGTTGAACACAAAAATAAGACTATTCAAAAAATGATGATAACTCTACTTAATAAAAGTAATATAGCAAATCATATCTAGGCAGAAGCTGCTTCAACAACTAGTTACATCATAAAATCATGTATATGTAAGACCCTTGATAAATAAAACTACTCATGAAATTTACAAAAAAAGGAAACCTACTATTTCATATTTTCACACCTTTAGTTGCAAGTGTTTTGTTAAGAAAATAAGAAAAGTTTTAAACAAATTTGAAGAGAGTTGATAAAGCCATCTTTTAGGGCTACTCTCTAAACTCGAAGGCATACCAAGTATACAATGAAGAAACAGAAGTTGTTGAAGAATCAATAAATGCAAATTTATTGAAGAAACAGGAAATGAAGAATCAAACAATGAAACTCCAATTGTCTTAAATAAAAAGAATACATTACGTCTTAATTTAGAAGAAGGATAAACAAAACCTCCTTTAGACAGAACCACAGAAACTTCAAAGATGGTTGATGTATCCAAAACAAAACCCGAATCAAAAGGTTCTTTAGAAACTAATACTAGATTTGTTGAAACATGTCTAAAAGGTAAGTCAGAAGGCTCTAAACATTTTCACTCCACCATTATCTCTTAAATTTAAAATTGATTATCCTCCTAAACTTATAATTAGTAATGTTAGATCTAGAATAAGAAAAAGATAGAGCTTACAAAACTTTGAAAATCATTTTGCTCTAATATCTAAAGTTGAACCTCATTCAATTAATGAAGCTTTAAATGATAATAATTGGATTTTAGCTATGCAAGAAGAACTCAATCAATTTTAGAGAAATCAGGTTTAGAGTTTAGTTCCAAGACCTAAAAATAAGTCAAGCATTGAAACTAAATGGGTTTTCAAGAACAAGTTAGATGAACATGGAAAAATAATAAGAAACGAAGCACGTTTAGTGGCTAAAGGTTATTATTAGGAAGAAGGAATAGACGATGAGTAAACCTATGCTCCTGTTGCTAGATTGAAAGCTATAAAATTATTACTTACATTTGCATGTTGGAAAAATTTTAAGCTATATTAGATGGATGTAAAAAGTGCTTTTCTAAATGGCTTTATAAAAGAAGAAGTATATGTTGATTAATCTCTTAGATTTTAAGATCCCTTTAAATTAGATCATGTGTATAAGTTAAAAAAAGCTTTTTATGGACTTAAACAGGCTTCTCATGCTTGGTACGAAAGATTAAGTCAATTCTTGATTAAAAATGACTTTCAAAAGAGAAAATTAGATACTATACTCTTCATGAAACATCATAGAGAAGATATATTAGTTGTGCAAATTTATGTTGATGATATTGTTTTTGGTGTAATTAATGAAAAATATTGCTAAGAATTTTTATGATTGATGCAGGCATAATTTGAGATATTACTTATAGGAGAATTAAACTTCTTCTTGGAATTACAAATCAAACAACCAGAGAATGGAATATTTATTCATCAAGAGAAGTATACCAGATAGATATTAAAGAAATTTGGTTTTGAAAATACCAAGGATTCTTTAACTCCTATGAGTACCTCAACAAAGCTTAACATCACATGTAGTGGCAAAAAGTTAAATGAAAAACTATATTAGAGTTGAGCTGGATCTTTACTTTATCTAACTACTTCATGCCTTGATATTTTATTCAGTACTTGTGTGTGTGCTAGATTTCAAAGTTCACTAATAAAAACATACTTAACTGCGGTTTTAAATATATAAAAAGTATTTTATATATATAAAAAGTACTACAAAATTAGGAATTTAGTATCTTAAGAGTCAAAATTTTGATCTCATAGAATATTCAAATGCTAATTATGCAGGTTGCAAAGTGGATAAAAAGAGTACTTTAGGAACTTGTCATTTTTTAGGAGATAAGTTAGTTTCTTGGTCTTTTAAGAAATAAAATTCTGTTGCTTTTTCAATTGTAGAAGCTGAATATGTATCTATTAGAAATTGTTGTGCATAGATACTTTGGTTAACACAACAATTGAATGACTATAAGATAAGTTATAAGAATATACTCATAAAATGTGATAATACTAACACTAGTAATTTGAAAAAAAATCCAATTCATTACTCAAGGTTAAAACATATAGAAATAAGGCATCATTTTATTCGTGATCATGTAGCAAATAATTATGTGAGTATTGATTTTGTTCCAACTGAATATCAATTTGCTGATATTTTTACAAAGCCTCTAAACAAATTAAGGTTTGAATTTATTCGTAATGAAATTAGTGTATGTAAAATTTTTTGTTAGATTAGAGGTCATTTCATTAATTTCCCTTATTTTACAAAATTTTTTAACAAATACATTTTTTTTTCCATTTGTTACACATGAAAAGAAGTGGGTCTTAGCATGACTTTAGTGGGTCCTTAAACTCCTTAGTGGTGGGGTCTATTAAATTAGCCCACATTCTTCCATATAAGGACAATTAATATTGGCAGTTCATTTCTTTCCAACATAGCCATTTTTCTTCTTCTCATTTCATTAGGCTCTTCACATTTCATTCTCGTATTTTCCTTCACCAAAATCATGGCTTATAGAAAATTAACTCGAATTGCTATAAAGGGGATTAAATCCAAAGTACAAAACAATCCCAATAATCCTATTGTTCTTGATAACAAAAGACAAATACTACCATCCCTATAGACCCTCTACCTAATCCACCCTAAAAAACATGTCAAGATTCATCTGAAAAAACTTTAACCTTAGAACTTCATGATGAACCATTGGAAAAAGGTACTCAAGAAGTAAATTAAAAGAATAGTTCTTAAGAACATTTTGAACCAGTTCAGGAAGTCAATCAAAAGAATGCTCAGGATGTGCAAGAATCTAACTCATCTAAAAAAGTTGCTAAACCTGAGAGCTCTGATCCTTCGGACAAGCCATCTAAAGGAAAGACTAAAAGAGTTCCTCCTGAATGACCCCCTAGACCAAAACTAAAGAAAACTCCACAAAAGTCTAAGGTTGCTACTCCAATAAAGAAGACTTCAAAATCTTCTAAGAATGTGCAAAGGTTGCCAGAAGTGATGACTTCAATTCCCTCTCCTAAATCAAAAGACAAACCTAAGAAAAGATAAACAATGAAAGGTAAAAATCTCTTTATCAAATATTCTTTTTATTTAGATTTATAATTCTTTGACAAGAGAGGTCTTTATTAGAAAGAGTATTTGGATGAGTTAGGTCTAAATGGTTTGGTTGATATGAGAGGAATTATATATGGAGAACTTGTAAAAGTTTTATAGAAAGCTTGATAATACAAATTAAGAAGTATGGAAGTTAGCTGTACTAGGCCAAAAAATTGAAATATCAAAGAAAGATATTCTGAAATGCTTCAACATTAAAGAAGTACAAGAAAATGAGAACTTAGTACAAATGACTAAGAAGAATATGTTCACAAAATTGAATGATGGGGTAGAGTTGGATATAGGTAGAGATATCTTCAATACTGAACTTAAGATGTTAATTAAGATTTTACACAAATTTGTCAACTTATTTATATTACCTAGGAGGGTAATGCAACTTCTATAACAAGAAAAAATGCATTGATTATTCTAGCAATGCTAGGAAATAGGAAAGTGGATGTTATGAAACTTATGATGAGATACATATGGCAGTATTTGGATGTTCGGCAATATGACAATTTATTGATGACTCTCTTCACGTTCAAAAAATTGAAAATATCAAGTGAAGCAAGTTGTCCCTTTTGCCCTATTAAACTAGGAGAAAGAATTTTTAAACAAATGAGGATTTATGTGAATGACAAACTTTAACATTCACATAATGGAGGCATTTTTGTTCACCCTTCAAATCTTAGAAGAAGGGCAATCATAATTGAAGAGAAAAACAATGAAAAGAAAAGGAAGCGAGGAAAAGAATATGTTGGGAAGGATTTAAAAAGGAAAGGAAAACTAGTAGGAAGGTCAGGTAGGATAGAGTTCAAGGAAGCAATCGGGGTTACCTTTAGATAATGATTTGGAAAGTACAGAGTTGTAGCCTGTCCACTCCAAACAAGGAGAAAGTTCGACCTTTGTTGAACAAATTTCTAAAGGAATTAAAGAAGTTGTAGGCAAGTTAGTTAGGGATCAGTTTATAGGAATGAAAGATTTGTTCAAAGCTTGGGTTAAAGAAATTGTTACAAATCCAATCTTGATGACCAAGTTCATCTTGTTGATATTCCTTCTGAACCCCTTAAAAAGACTCAACAAACTATACCATCTGTTTCTATCCTAGGTCCTCACTTCACACCAACTGAACCTCATTCCCTTGTTGTTTCTACTCAGCCAACCAATCACATTGATCCAATACTTACTCTAGCTTCTGACAAAACTCTTGTCATCTCCCTACAATCTGCAAATCCTAAATTTCCAACACCTCAAATAGTTACTCCTATTCTGAATCCTAAAGAACAGACATCTCAAAAAGGAAACACAAAACCCCCCTTTGTTGCTTCCACTGAAGAAGACTCTACATCTATTCCACCTCAAACCACATCCACTTCTAACAAGAACAAACCACATCCACTTCCCATGTGGCGACATTGTCTAAAATAAATCCTTTTCCCAGTAAGGTGCTTATAACTTATTTTGGAAGATTTAAACTTTGTGCTGGAAAGAAAACAAAAAGATCTAAGAAATGATTTTCCAATTTTTAGTATTTTAGTCCTAGCTTTAATTTGCTTTGTTTTCTAATGAACAGTCCCTCTATGGGCCTAGCTATGCTCTTTCTATCATTCAATGGACTTAGTTATTATTATTTTTTTTTTATATAGTCATTTCATTTTGTACATTTTGTTTGTTTATAAAAACTAAAGGGGAGTTAATCAATGATTTCTGATTATAACAAAAAAGGAGGAGAGAAAAACCAAAAACATTTGAGCTCTATACAACAAGTTTATTGTGTAGCTATGAGAAGTTTTCTTTGATATCAATTCAGTTTGATTTATGTTTTTGGCTCTATAGGAGTGTTTTTATTATCATCAAAAAGGGGGGGAAATATTAGATACTTCTTATATATTTTAATGATAACAAAAAGAGATGAATGCTAATGAATTATCAAAAATGCAAGTATTCAAAAGAGTTCTCAGAAACTTAAAATTTGTAAATTGAGTTGTTTTCATAAATGTATTTAGAAGGTCTAAATCGTTTGAAAAAGAGATTAGTCTAAAAATCTTTAGAAAGTGTTTTAGAAAATTTTATAAGAAGAATCGGTACAGTACTTTAGAAACTTATTCAAAAATTTTAGAAAAAAAAAATCGATACTTTTTAAAAGGTGATTCAAATAGTTAGTTTAGAAGAATAACGTAAGAAATCAACTCATATCATATTTAAATTAAATAAGGCCTAACTCTATTAAATTGTGTATATTAGGAAAATACACTTAATCTTATTTCACTAAAGATGGAATTAAAAAAATCCATAAGGATTATTTAAGTGAACATATTTTTGGAAAATCAAGCAATATGCAAATTGATAATGATAAGATTAGTTCCGAATCTTGTAGGATTTCATTTTCCAAGATTGAAGCTAATATGGAAACCGTTGGATAAGTGTATCTTATTGTAAATTTTTCAAATTTGAAGTCTATATAGAAGTTGCTGATCAAGCACAGAGAATCAGATTTAAAAATTCAAATTACTAAGATCTTCTCTAAGATATCCTAAAATAATCTAGTTGTTGAAAAAGAATAAACTTGAATTGAAGATAATTCTCATAATCTTTTAGCTATTGAAAACTCCAGTATAAAAGGAGAAAGGATTCAAAACATCAAGTACATCTCTAAGAAAATAATAATATTTTTGTTATACTTAAATTATGGTCAAAGTCTACTTTCTAAAAGAGCACAAAATGTCTCTCAGATACTACTTTAGAAAGTCGAATCGAAGAGAATTATTCATCAATCGTCATTTTTGTTTTAGAACGAATTTATTTGAAACTTGTATTATTGTTTTTACTTGTAATTTGTAAACTTTATTTGTTATTTAAGTGTTGAGAGAAGTTAGATTATACTCTATAAATCTGTATTTGCTTAAATTGTGAAAAGACTAGATAGGCAAAGTAGAGTACTGTATAAGCTTATGTGTAGTAATTACTTGTAATCTTCTTGTGATTTTGATTTACTAGATCAAGTGAAATGACACCGAAAAAATAGACTGAGTCCTCAGTAGTGGAGCTGGAAGAAAGCAGTAAGCAATAAGCAATAAGCAGTAAACAAAAGGCCGAAACTCTATAAATCCTCAACCTGATATTTTCCTTTCTTACTTTTTTAATTTGTGCTACTTAATTCTATTAATTATTTATGTGTTAAATTATTAAAATATCACCATTCACTAATATAAATTATTTAGAGGGGTATTTTCTTATATCAAAAAAGTTTTCGAAATTTTAAATATATCAATTCACCCCTCCCTTTTAATATCTTATATTGGACAACAGTAATTATTTTTTATGATGTATTACTTATAAAAAATAACAATTTAAAAGAATTTATTTAGTTAAATATAATTTCTAATTAATGGATTCAATATTTTTAGTTTTTGTGAAAAAAAATGTTTAATAAATTCAAAAAGGCATGCTATTCAAATAATAAATGCATTTTGAAAAAAGTAAAATGATAAATTTGAGATTTGAATAAAAAACCTTTATGTTTGTAAAACAAACACTTAGCCGAATCATACATCAAGTTTTGCTTTGTTATATATAAATATTTAATATATTTTTTCCATTTTCTAAGTATTCTAAAAATTAACTTTTTCCCAAGTTTAGAAAGGACATTCCCTAAATACAAAAGCCCACAAAATTTTCCTTCGAGCATTTTAAACCCAGATTAATCATAGAGATTCGATCTTTCAACTTGCTAGGGAACTGAAGGATGAAAGATTGTGTCTTTGACTATTCTGGTGAACCAAGCACATCATCCTCCCATCACACGCGCCCTCAGACTCCTGAAATTGCCTCATCCTCCTCTCCTGTATGTAGGGCGAGTCTCTCTCTCCACGCACATAATTACCGCAAGAGAATCCCAATATATTTCTACATAAACACCATCCAGTGTTCTAGATAGGAGGATTGCTCTTATTGGGGCTTAGTTTGATTCGGATCTTCTAAATCCTTTTCAAGCCCGGTCATCTAACTTATAATTTTGATCGGTAGTAAATTAAATTTTTCGGTAAATTATACACTTTTGTCACCGCGGGACCTAATATCCGTTTGCCCAGTACGATGACAGTCTTGGAGCTAACTCCGTCGTCTTGGAGCCTCTCTCGACGGTATTAGTTGGATTAAAGAGAGCTCAGACTTCCGAACCATTTCAGAAAATATCAATAGTTTATTCAATCAATAAAATTTGGTGATTCCCAGTACCATCCCCTGCCAAGTTTCTAAAGCGGTATTAGTTGGAGTAAGGTGCATGATCCCTGCTTTTACTTAAGGATTTCAGTACGCTAAATAACTGCTGCAACGCTAAATTTATCAGACACATTAACTTTACTAGGCCAAACTCTGAGCGAGATTAAGAACCTTACAGCCGCTTCAATTTTGTCAGCAAGCACAAACCCTAGCACCCGACGACTTCCCTGTCGAGTAAAAAGTTTCTTCAAGAACCAAAAATCAGATCCACCTGACCGTAACAGCTTCTGTAAGCACAACCATGGTAAGTACTCTTATGATATAGTACCATGCCCAGTCAATCTTTTCTCCAGGCACACCGCGCTCCGAGATAGACATACAAAAGGAATACTGTAGGAGCCAGCAATAGAACTGCCAGCATGCAGCACGAAGAGCCCTTTTCCCTAACTTGATTAAACAAATAAGCTGGTATGGACTACCCATCTAGGAAACAGCCATCAGCCCAAAATCTGCAAGTGTGCCAATAGATGCCCGATTTTTCACTCTCTACATGTATATATATTCTCAAAGTAACATGATAATTTGAACTAACACAAAGATAACCCTAGAGTCACTTCAAAAATAATGGATGAACCAAGAAATGCAAAGCTCTGCCAAGAGAACATCATCGGAGCCTGTTAAAGAAGGAATCAACTCAAACAAAATATGAGGGGCAATGGCACACGGTCGGGAGACAGAACACTCTTGGATCCTGGTAGCAAACAAAGACACAAATATGCAAAGAGTCGCAGTACAGAGTATCAAAACAGGGAACTCAGCATGAAGCTTCATTGATGGAGGAAAACAATTCCCTGCAAGCCTTCACTCAAGCACTTGTACAGTGTACCATTCCATCTGCTGTTGTTGGAGAAGGTGACACTGCATTAGATAAATAGAAGAAACAAGAGAGAGTTTGTTAAATTACTCAACAGACCAAAAAAGAAAAAAGAAAACGAAAAATCTATACAAGAGGTAGTACAAGCAGATTCAGCCACTTAAAAGCTTGCACCAAACATCCAGATGTAGTTATATAACACTGCATGGATCGAACTCAAACATGCAGGCAACAATAGAGAGCACGAACATAATGAACCAATGTCAGTCACTAAGTCATTTGAAAATAGAAATGAAAAACAAAACAACTAGAATAAGAAACTGACATGACCCTTTTGATTTATATGGCATAGAAAATTTCAGGGAACAGGTACATAGAGGTACACAAATAGAAAAATGAAGTTTCTGAGAATCAATGCGGAGACTACCAGAATCTCATGCGAATGCTCTTAGTTTCAGACTCTACAACCCATTTCTCGAAAAAGCATGACTGAATTTGATTTAAAAAAAAAAAAAATCAAGAACAGATAATATAATATCAACTGAATGCTTCAAGTTCAAGGTGCTTGTTAAAGGGATTTTGCTCAAATTAAAGACTGCATCCATCACCAAACCACCAAGCCTTTACTTAGTCAAACTCATCCAAACAGAAGGGTATATGAACTTCAGAAGCATAAGCAGCAACACTTGGACCCTGGCAAACCACCAAATCCAACCAAGTACATGCAACATAGAGATGTATACACACCAAAAATTGGATGTTCCCCTACATTTTCATCTGCATGCAAGGTGAAATAGGACCTGTCTCTCAAGATCCTGATACACATGCCAACAAGCTCAGCCAGAAAAGAGTCCGGAAGAAAGTTGTAAAAGCACACCTGATGAATTTACAAAGAAGTCAATAGAAGCAGAAAAGGGGATCAATCAATGCCTTGATGGCCTTTTCCGTTGAAAAATCTAAGTTGACAGTGATCGATTGACGAAGGTGATGGAGAGAGGTGAGACGGTAAATATTAACGCTAAGTTGAGGTGGCGAATTCAGCATCTTAAAGAGTAGTAGATTATAACATCTTCTGATACTACGAAACATTTTTACCAAAAAAACACTTCAGAATATTAACATCTCCAACATTTCCTGCTCCGGTTAAAGAAAAGGTTTAGAAGATATCAGAAAGGGCTCACTCAATGCATATACATTGCTCTCTCTGCTAGTACTGGGTATGGGGAGTGAAGACATTCCAATTAGTAGATATCATTATAAGAAAGACAAAATTGCAAACCGGCATCGTAAAGAAAACCCTCAACAGAAAAGCACAACGAACTCTTTTCATACCGGCTGGGTTCAGGGACACAAATCATGTTAGGACACCAATACTTAATCTACAATCAAGAAACCATGATTATATGAAATAGAGCTCTACAACGTATAATGTCCACCTTAACGAAATCTTCTGAAACAGCATTAAAGATACAAAATTGCATGGCATCATTATTCAGCCTTGATGCCACATGCTCCATATTCCGTTATCACAGTTCCAAAACATCGGCCAATACAATAACCCGGCAAGGGTAACTTCCGAGCCCAATGTCAACAACAATTAAAACTAACCAATTACAAATTAAAACTGAGAAATCATCTAAACTTTTGTTTATTTCACTTGTATTCAAAGGAAGGCATAGGTGTATCATAACTCTCCAAAACCTCAGTCTTCACACCACCAATCGATCCGCTCTCCTCCTTCTTTCGTCCACCAAACCATCCCCCGAACCACGAACCTGACTCCGATCCCGAACTTGATCCTGAACTCGAAACCGAAGGTGAAGCCGGCAATTGCTGCCCTCCCGGCCCCATCGGAACACCAGGTGGCATCGGCATAGGTACACCGCTAGGCACCGGCTCCTCCATTATCATCGGAGGCCCTGGAGGCACGCTCACGATCTTATTAAGCATGATTCCGGCCCCTTCTATGAGAGCCAGCAGAACTCCCCCGTATACAGCTGCGCGTGTAGCTGGTCCAGGACCTTGGCGCATCGAGAGGAAGCCACCGGTGGCGGCGCCGGCGATGATTGAGTTCCAAGGGTCCTCCTTCTGGCGGACGTAGACCATGGCGCAGTCGCAGGTGGAGAAGAGACCGCCCCACACGGCGAAGCTTCCACCGACACGGGGCGCGTTCATGCGGACGGCTTGTGTGCCTCCTAGGAGGCGGGTGCCCGAAGGAGAGTTGTATACACCCTTAAGAAAATGGAAAGCGGAGCCACCGACGGCTCCCATGCCGAACGCACCGCCTACATCGTCCAGGATGCGATCAGGGCAGGGTTCACGTAAGGTCTCCGGAGTTCCCATGGAAAGAAAGCTTGTCCTTTTAGGGTATAGGGTTTCAAAATTTTTTATGGTCTTCGGTTGTTTATAGGGTTTGCTCGCCACAGGCGGTGGATCTGTGGCGCCTGTAGACACAGAGAGAGGGGGTGGGAAGAATGAGAAGGTCTTTGGTGGCTTGAAAAATAAGGAAGGGTTTGTTGGGTTTGGGTGGCATAGAAACGAGACCTTTTTGGGGACAAAAAGGTCCAATTAAATTGTAAATGTGAGGAGATGTTATAGAAAGTTACATAAAAAATGAGGAATTGCAACTCATATGGACTTGTTTTGTGTGGTTGGCAAGTAAGAGATTTTAAGTAATGTTTCATATTTAGACACCTAAATTTATATTTATCTATACATATTTTAAATGTGCAATTATCACTTTAGTAATGCTTTTCTTTTATCTTTTTTAACATTTAAAGATTGTAATACATGAGTTATAATAACAGGATTTTGTATTTATATAATAGTAAGAGAGAGATACAAATATAAGTAGATAATGCTAATGTGAATTTTTAACTTTTATCATTAGAAGCTTCTTAGAGTAAATTTATAAAGAATACTTGATACATATTTGGATGTCAAGTAGCTTATTGAACTTTATAATTTAAAAGCAATGATGCTACCTTATAGGTACATACTTGCCAACAACAATTGTAAGCTTTTCAAGTCTGTGTGAAATATGGCTTTTTTTTTTTTTTATACTTTAATTGAATTACAAAAGAGAATGGTTGTTGCACTTGCACTATTTGACAAAATGTCTCACCTACAAATACATGCAAGGACTTCTTTTTATGTTAAATTATTAAGTTCTTTTTTATTTTTATATAATAATTACAATATAAAATATTATAAAAGAATTTTACACTATTTAATATTTATCTTAAATATTTTTTATTTTTTATTTGAAAGGAAATGATAATATGCAACCAGTAAAAAAATAAAAAAATTCAATAAACAATTTCCATTAAATACTCCTTTATAAAGTAAATAGTTACTTAATAAAATTGAGAAGTAAAAAGCTTATGTAGCAGATTTTACATGTACAAGCATGTGTTATGGACCAATTATTTAAAGTCCCAATTGTAACCATTGAGCGCCTTAAGAGATTGGTCAAGAAGAGTGTAGACTAATAAAGAGATCCACCTAAAAGAAGTATAGATCAAGATGTTTAGAACATAAAATACTCTAGATCTAGGAATGTTCTAAAATGTTTCAAAAGGTTATGAATCCTTATACCATAATAGGTAGAGTAAGTAAAAGTGATAGTTAGAATAGTGGGTAATATTTAATCTTAAACTTTAAATTGATTAAATCACAATGTTGTCAAACGTAACCCAATATATTGACCCAAACATATAAAAGGGATAAGGAGTTGAATCGGGTTTGATTGTAGGTCAAACCGAGATTAAAAAAAAAAACATAAAACATAAGTCATATTTTAATTAGAAAAGACAAATAAGTACAAAATTGCATAACTAGACCCTTATTTAATTATATATCATGCTTTCAAGTAGTAGAGTTGTAATAATTCCACCTTATAAACTATTCTAAGATAGAAGGTAATTTTTCAACTACTATTATAGACTTGATTTACACAAAGTATTCACAACTAATCTACTTTGAATTAAACAATTTACTCAAATATAATATGATTTTGTTAGAGGAAATCTTAAAACATACATTAAAAGTCAAATAATTCAAGTGTTATTTATAATACCAATAACTTAGTTGTCTAATAAGTACATATTTCTATATCATAAGGTTGGTGAATAAGTACAAAGGTTTCAAAAGTTCAATTGTTCATTAGTTTTGTATCCTTACTTTCTAGGATATATAGTTTAACACTACTCTAACTTGAACCAAGTACACTCAATTCCATTATTTAGAGTATTTCACACAACACCAAGCCCTTAATATTTAAATCTAATACTCCCAATACTACAAATTTATTCTTTCAATGTTACTCAACGCCATAATATGTTAAGACACTCATTAGATTCTAACCTAATAGGATAACTATTATTTAAAAAATAATTATTTAATAGGATTTTTAAGGCCTAAAAATTAGATAAAAATATATAAAAAATAATTTTCATGAAAAAATTTTATAATAATTTAATATATATCATAGGTAGTGTACAGAATAATTTTGAAGTCGAAACAACATTAATATGGTTTTTGAAAACAAAAGCGAAATCAACTTGGTTTCAATGATTTATTAAAGGAGATATATTTTTTGTAACTTAATTTCATTAAAATAATATTTTTCCTAAAATCTACGTACAAAAATATGCTCAAATACAATTTTTCATAATTTTCGGATTAAATTTGCTATTTTTTGTAATTTATTAAAAATTGGATTAAATTAGAATACTCACTAGAAAATTGCCATTACAATCACCACATGTTTATCGGCTAAGAAGGGTGCCATCTCCACCTTGAAACGCTACCTTTGGTTCCTTCCTAGGTCCTTGTTTGATTAGTCCTTAAAAACACCTTATTTTATATAATTTTCTAAAAAAGACTTAGATTACTCTCTCTAACCACTCTATATTTTTCTTGAAGTCTAAAAGGTCCTAAAATGAATTGCAGAAGTTTAATCTTAATTTATAAGCCAATGTAGGTTGGTTAGAGGGTTTTGAGAACACATGTGTTCCCATTTGATCATTTTTTAACCATTTATGTGTCCTAATCTTACTTTTCTTTTTTTTCTTTTTTTTTTAAATCATACTATCCAAATTATCATGTCACATGCACACCTTTTCAATTGAGATATCATTTTTATAAATTTTTTATTAATTTTCTATAGTTATTTTAGCATATTTTAATATATATTAGGTATCTTAGAAAATTTTGGATATTTATACTTACATGTAAATGAATATTTAGTATATATAAATAATCATAAATATTATAATATTATTTTATGAATTTTAGTGTGCATATATTTTATTTGTAGAGACTCATTAATTATTGAAATTCGTTTTACTTATTTCTAATAAATAATGGGTAACATATGTATAACCTAAATATATATTATTTAATTATATTATTATTTTATTTTTCTCAAATCCAAACTCATGAGGTCACTCTTACTAATAATTTTAGCTTCGTCGTAAAATTCAGACTCGATCAAATAACTTATGTGATTGCCTTAAATTTTACGAATTGTTTCAAAACCTGTAATTATGGGTTAATAACCAATTTGGTGGAGTCTTACATTATAAAAGATAAATAAATATTTAACAAGTATATTACTCAAATTTAGTTAGAATTTTCCTATGAAAAATCAAAGCTCAAGAATAAGTTAGTGATAATATTCGCAAAAATATTTCATATCAAAAAGTCCATGGTTTTATTCTTTTTCTTTTTTTCTCCAACAATCCACGATTTTATTTAGAAAATAGGAGAAAATATAATTGGGAGTGAATAAAGTTCAAAAATTTAATTACATAGTAAAATAATATAACCTAATACACGTTGCATAAGGTACTAATGTTTTCCCTGATCATGCCTTTGCTACTTCTAATGACATCCAACATCTCACATGCAAAATTGAAAAATCTCTAGGAGTAGCTAGGTTTTCTAAGGTCAGCTATCCCAACTTAGCAAAAGAGAAGGAATGAAAAAGAAAAAGCCAAACCATAGGAAAAAGGTAAAAACCAAAACAAACCCTCTTATTTTTTGTACAACATAACCAATAATTTAATGGCTTTGGCTTCATCCACAACCACACAAATGTTAACAATCTCGCTTGCAAGATATCCAAGATCTTCATCTTCTCCTCTCATCAATCATCGTTAGTCTATTAATTGCTACCGCATCTTTACCTTCTTCTTTAGTGTTCCTCAATTTCAATAACCCAAATCTCCCTATTGCCATGTCTATTATCATCTAAACTCAAACAAATCTATCATCCTTTACAGTCTGAGCAAAAGAAAAGCTTAGGAATTTATGGCTCTATTTTAGGCTTCTATCCTAGGTTGCAAACCACTCTCAATTTCAATGGTGACTATATTTAACGGTTGAGCTCCTTTTTTTCTTTTAATTTTCTACTCTATCGATTTCCTTTTTTAAAAAGAAAAATTATAAAGACTTACATTTAGACTCGTGAGACTCAACGAGTGAACCAAGTTGCAATCAAACTACTTAATCAAACAATTCCTTTCAAGTCACTTAAAAAAGGGGCTTCTTCTATAGGTTGGGCAGTTCTCATGAACATTCGTGGTTGAATAGGCTAGGCTGATCAAAATTTGACAACACTGTTAAATTTTGGCCATTTATTTAAGGGGGTCATTTTTATATACAGGAGGTCAATTTTTCTTTGTAATCCATCCATTCTTTAGTGAAGGTTTCCATTTTCCCAAAACTTTCTCTCTCTACATATTGGTATGAGTATAGGTTTAGGTTAACTTATCACTCTAAAAGGGCTTAAGAGTGTCTAAGAGCTACACATGAGCATCTAAGAAAGTATGCTCGTAATAAGTGGTGTCAAAGCTTATGTTTAGAAGAGTTAAGAGTAAAGATATCTTCTGATGAGGAGAAAGATGCCTAGGTTGTGGTGGAGAAAGCCAAGCATAAAGATCTCTTACTTAACAGGCAAAGAGCCCAATCAAGGGACCTGTTGATGGCACCGAGCGATGCGTTGTTGAGGTAAAGGAGGGGTTGGAAGAGTCATAAGCACACATGGGAGAGTTTGAGAAGGAACTTCGTGGTGAGTTGCACGGGGCTCTCAACCATACCATAGTAGGCTTAACAGCATGAGATAATGCCCTTGATGCTTAGATGAAAAATCAGGGGGTTAAAACCAATAAAGTGGAAGCCAATGTAGTTAGAGTAGAAGAAAGAATAAATGCAGTTGTAGCAGCCTTGAAGAAGGATATAAAGGACCTTAAGGCTTAGTCAGTAACATATAAAACAATATCGGTTAATGGAGTAACAATCCAATCGACACCTTTAGTGGAAATACTAAAATCAAAATCCTTTAAGGGTACATGGTTTGGAAAAGAAGAAGATAATTTTTTATGGGAGTTGAGAAATGCTTCAAGGCAATTGAGCTCCTTGATGATGGAAGTGAGGTGAGAACTATGACTTTACACTTAAAAGACACAACAATGGTTTATTGGAGGAGAAAGGCTAATGAGATTACAACATTGGCTTATAGGAGAGTTTGACACCAGTTCTCTCCATAAAATGTAAGAAAGGAAGCTAAGATTAAACTCCAACACCTTACTAAAAGGCAATTGTAAAGTAATAAGTTCAAGATTTCTCAAAACTTATGCTGGATATACCAGATGATGCTCTCATCATATTCTTGAATTGATTGAAGCCATGGGCTAAGTTGGAATTGGAATAGTGGGGAGTGGAGGACATCTCTAAAGCAATTGCTATTTTAGAGGGCCTTATGGAGTTCTAAGAGGAAGAGTCAAGAGTAATGAAGGAGAAGAAGAAGAACAAGTCAAAAGTAAGCAATCTTCGAGTCCTCCAAAAAAAAGGGAGAAGATGGCAAAAAGGAGAAGATCTCAACGATTAAAGTGTTATTTCTATAAAGGCCTACATTATGCTTGGGATTGTCCAAAGAAGGAATGTTTGGATGCTCTCCTTTTAAAGGATGAGTTTAATGAAGATGAGAAGGGTCAACTGGGTACAATTTGTCTCTTTTAAGCCACGAAACCCTAAGATGCTAATGATCAAAAGGGCTTAATGTATGTTACAGTTGCAGTAGTAAGGAAGAAGGTACATGCAATGATAGATACAAGAGCTTTGCATTTATTTATTTCGAAGGTTGTTGCTATTAAACTTAAGATAAAGGTTAAGATGAGTAGTATTAACTCAAGATTGTAAACTCCAAGGAAGTCCTACTGTTAGGAGTTATAAAGAATATGGATTTTAGCATGGAAAATTAGCGAAGGCGAACACAGAGGTAGTCCCAATAGATGACTTTAAGTTTATCATTGGTATGGACTTCTTAGATAAGATTGGTGCTATTATTGTTCCCTGATCCAACTGCATTTGTTTGTTTACCAAGAACTTTTAGTACATCGCTCCAATGGTAAGGAAATAGGTCGAACAATAAGGCTCCTTTCAACAATGCAGATCTCGGTAGGGGATGAAATAGATGAGTTGGCATCATCGGAGAAAGGGGATAGTTTAAGTTCGGTGGGGGAGGTTTCAAAAGAGCTTGAAAACATAAGTCCTAAAGGTTCAAGACCAAAAGACTCGATGAAATAGGTGGAAGTATGATAACTCTTATTTTAAATACATTTCACATGATGATTTTATAGTATTTCCCTTGCATCTTTAGTTTTCTTTAAAGAAATTGATACTTAATTGAGTAAAATTTTGATTTCAAGGTTTGAACGCATTCTTGGATTGAAAACGAAGAAAAGGAATCAAGTTTCACTCAATTTAGAGTTCAAATGAATGAGTTATGAAGTTTTGAAGTTACACAGTCTGGGACACAACTATGTCCCCAGGCTGTGTCCATCTAGGAAGATTTGCCAAGGTCAGAAAGTTACACGACCTAGGGACACGACTGTGTCCCAGGCCATGTCTGGTGACAAAAGCGAAAACCTTACAATACATTATAAAAGGATATACTAAGGTTTCGTACATAACAGGAGACATAAAAAAAAAAAGAGAAGAGACTTGAAGAGAAGGAGGCGAAAGTAACACCCAACTTCAAGATTGAAGAGATTTATCATCAACAAAAGGGATTTTTTCATGTTTTATTTATTGATTTCATTGCAATTTGTTTTTAGTTTCATTATGATAGCTTAAGACTCTTGTATTTAGGATTATGGAACCTAGGGTTTCATGTAACTATTAAATAGATTGATAATTTTCAATAAAGTTTCTATCTTTTCTTAATTCAATTATGTTATTTAATTGTTAATTGATATTTCTAGAGTATCAATCTATGATATTATGCATGATGATTGAGAAATCTCATGTGAATGAGATCTTAACATAATTGGAGAGAATTGCATGTGTACTTAGAGATAAGATACATATTTCTTCTGGAAAGTTATTCGTTTGTATGGGAATTCATTATACATTAATGCAATTCTAAATTATATTACTAAGTGAAGAGATTCCGGTAAATAATTTAGGATTAGGGTTAATATGCTTGAGAAAGGTATTAACTTTAATTGTGAATGGTATTAACTTTAATTGTGAATCCCTTTGGTCAAGAATAATAGAAATTGAATTGAATATATTTTAAGCGATCATATGTTAAATACTAGGGGAAATAATTCATAAATACGTTATTTGCCTTCTTGAAGTCGTTCTTAATTTTATCGCTTTCTAAGTTGCTTAATTAAGTCTCATAATTAGGTTAGTTTGTTAATTTTAGTATTTTTAATTCATTCAACTCATCATAATTTTCCAATTAGATAATAAAGTTAAAGTTAATATTAGTACTCGAAGTCTCTAAGGGATCAACTCGGATTCATATCCGCTATATTAAAACCGATAGATGCACTTGCCTGATATCAAGTTTTTGGCGCCATTGCTAGGGATTTTCGATATTAAGAACACTAGTTGCTTTATTACTTTGACCATTTTTTTCTTTTGTTTTCATTGTTTATTTTTATTACCTAGAGCTGCAATTGATTCTATATTTCTTGCCCTTGTAGTGCATGACCCAAAGCAACCTAGAAGATTTGGTAGAACTTGATCCTGAAATTAAGAGAACTGTCCTTCAAAATTTAAGATTGCGACCTAGACAAATTGTGGCTACCATACAAGACGAGTCAATCGTTGAGATTAAGGAAGAGGGTGAAGAGGCCAACACTCAATTCATCGAGCAAGAAGATCCACCACACATGGCTAACAATGGTAATGAAGTAAATCGGACCATGTCCGACTATTCAAGGCCTACACTTATTGGAACTGACTCTAGTATCGCAAGGCCAACCGTTGCGGCTAATAACTTCCAAATTGCACCTAACATCATACAAATGGTGCAACAATATGTTCAGTTTGATGGTCTCCAAGATGAAGATCCTAATGCTCATATCTTTAGCTTTCTAAAGATTTGTGATACATTTAAAATCAACGGAGCCACGGATGATGCCTTCCAATTGCGGCTATTTCCTTTTTCCTTGAGGGGTAGAGCAAAACAGTGGTTGAACTCTCTACCACGAAATTCAATCACAACTTAGAATGAATTGGTAGAGAAATTTTTGGAGAAGTATTTTCCACCTGCTAAGACCGCTAAACTTCGAAACGACATTTCTTGTTTTGCCCAATTGGAAGCAAAGACTCTATATGACACTTAGGAGTAGTTCAAGGACTTGCTCAGGAGATGCCTACATCATGGCCTCTTACTATGGATGCAGATTCAGACCTTCTATAATGGTCTCAATTTATCTACGAGACAGATGATTGATACATCCGCAGGAGATACTTTGAACATAAAGACACCTGAGCAAGCATAAAACCTAATTGAAGGAATAGCGATGAACAATTATCAGTGGGAAAGCACTAGAGCCAAGCAAAAGGTTATGGGAATTTATGATGTAGACTTGACCACTGCTCTGGCAGCCAAGGTGGACCTATTGAGTAAGAAGATAGATGCACTCTCTATTGGCCCTCAACAAGTACAATCGGATGTAAGTGACTTTGGTATGCAGGGTTATGGAGTACAAGAATAACTGGAACAGGTAGATTATCTAGGAAATCTACCCAAGCAACAAAATAACCCCTACAGCAACACTTATAATCTCGGATGGAGGAATCACCCCAATTTCTCATGGGGAAATCAAAACTAAAGCCAACAAAAGACCAACTTTGGCCCACCTGGATTTCAAAGACCATTCCTACCTCCTCTTCCTCAAGAAAAGAAGTCCAGTATGGAAGAACTTCTCACAAAATATATTCAAGGTAATGAGGCTCGCTTATCCAACATTGAATCATCGTTGAAGAATCAAGAGGCTTCCAATTGCAACCTTGAGAACCAAATTAGTCAACTTGCGAAGCTAATCTCTGAAAGACCACGGGGAATGCTACCGGGAAATACAAAAACCAATCCAAAGGAACATGTCAAGGCAGTGACACTTCGAAGTGGGAAGGAGTTACATGTTGAGAGGAAGGTTAGCAAGGAGACCAGTAAGAGCAAGGAGGGGATGAAAGCAACGAAAGACGTAGAGTCATCTAAGGCAAAAGAATATCAACCACTTATCCCATATCCCTAAATACTCGAGTAAGATTGCAATGACCAATAATTCAGTAAGTTTCTTGACCTCTTTAAACAACTGCATATTAACTTACCTCTTGTTGATGCCTTGTCATAGATGCTGAAGTACGCTAAGTTCTTGAAAGATTTGTTATCCAACAAGAGGAAGCTTGAGGAGCTTTCTACAGTCATCTTGGGTGAAGAGTGTTCAGCGATCGTGCAAAATAAGTTGCCCAAGAAGCTAAATGACCTAGGAAGTTTTACAATTCCTTGTCATATTAGTAACTTGTTAATTGACAAAGCTTTAGCTGATTTGGGTGTTAGCATCAATTTAATGCCTTATAAATTTTTCAAGAAACTAAGGTTAGGGGAACCTAAACCCACACGCATGAGCTTGTAATTAGCTGATAGATCTGTAATGTATCCTAGAGGCATTATTGAGGATGTATTAGTCCAAGTGGGTAAATTTATTTTTCCAGTTGACTTTGTGATATTGGATATGGATGAAGATTTTGAGTTGCCCCTTATCCTAGGTAGACCATTCTTAGCTACCACTAGGGCTATCATTGATGTTAATGATGGTAAGCTCATTCTTCGAGTAGGAGATGAAGAGATCATGTTTAAAATTTTAGAGGCTATAAAAAAATCTGTTGATCAGGATGATACTTGCTACCTTTTGGATGTTACTGACACTTTTGTTTTAAGTTATATGCAGGAAGTTCTTTTTAAGGATCCGCTGGAGAGTTGCATGCAATTAAGCATGGAAGAAGCTTCGGAAGATCCTATCAAATCTGAGGTGGTAGCCCAACTGGAGGCAAATAAACCTACCTCTATTGAGAAAGGGTTTGAAGAGTTTGAAAAGAGGAAGGAAGCATAGTTAAAACCTTCGATTGAGGAGCCACCAGTATTGGAGTTAATGCAATTACCTGACTACTTGGAATATGCCTTAAGGACTCCAAATTACCAGTAATTATAACATTTAATTTAGAAGAAGAACAGAGAGAAAGGTTGCTAAAAGTACTTAAGGAGCATAAGAGGGCCATTGCTTGGAAAATATCCGACATTCGAGGTATTAATCCCTCCTTTTGTACTCATAAGATTTTAATGGAAGAAGACCACAAGCCGGTTGTACAGCCCTAGAGACGCTTGAATCCAAACATGAAAGAGGTAATCAAAAAGGAAGTTATCAAACTCCTTGATGCAGGTATGATATATCCTATCTCTGATAGCTCATAGGTAAGTCCAGTGCAAGTAGTTCCAAAAAAAAGTGGGATGACAATAGTTCCTAATGAAAAGAATGAATTGATCCCAATGAGAACGGTAATAGGTTGGTGTGTATGTATCGATTATCGAAAGTTAAATGATGCTACACGTAAGGACCATTTCCCCTTACCTTTTGTTGATCAAATGATAGAACGACTAGCTAGGCATATGTTTTATTGTTTTCTAGATGGCTTATCTAGCTATTTTCAAATACCTATTGCACCGGAAGATCAAGAGAAGACCACTTTCACTTGTCCTTATGGCACATTTGCTTACCGTAGAATGCCTTTTGGTCTCTGCAATGCACCTGCTACATTCCATCGATGCATGTTAGCAATTTTTGATGATTTGATTGAGGACATAATGGAGGTATTTATGGATGATTTTTCAGTTTTTGGCAACTCATTTGACAATTGTTTGAATAATTTGGATAGGGTACTTACTAGGTGTGAAGAGACCAATCTTGTACTCAACTGGGAGAAGTGCTACTTCATGGTACAAGAGAGTATTGTGCTGGGCCATAAGATCTCATATCGAGGAATTGAGATTGATACTGCCAAAGTGGATGCGATTACAAGACTCCCATCTCCAACTTCGGTTAAGGCCATAAGAAGCTTTTTAAGGCATACAGGTTTTTATAGGAGATTTATTAAGGACTTCTCGAAAATTGCCCGCCCTTTAACTAAGTTATTAGAAAAGGATGTACCTTATGTTTTCTCTCAGGAGTGTTTAAAAGCTTTCAATATCTTAAAGAGAAACTTACCAATGCTCCAATCATGGTAGTACCTGATTGGGCCCTTCTCTTTGAACTTATGTGTGACACAAGTGATCACGTAGTCGGGGTAGTGCTGGGGCAAAGACGGGACAAGTACTTTCAACCAATTCACTATGCTAGTAAAACTCTTACTAATGCTCAAGAGAACTACACTACTATAGAAAAAGAGTTGCTAGCAATTGTTTTTGCCTTTGATAAGTTTCACTCTTATTTGCTTCTATCTAAAGTGATTGTTTATACTGATCATTCTGCCCTTAGGTACTTGTTAGCAAAATCAGATGCAAAACCAAGACTAATTAGGTGGATCTTGTTGCTACAAGAGTTTGATGTGGAGATCAAAGATAAAAAAGGTGTTGAGAATTTAGCAGCAAATCACCTATCTCGATTGGAGAATCCAAACTTGGAAATGCTCGACGAAAATGAGATCAAGGATGAATTCCCTGAGGAGCGACTCTATGCCATCGCCTAGGTAAGTGATATGGAAATTCCTTGGTTCGCGAATATCGCTAATTTTTTAGTTGCTAGGATTATACCGAATGGACTTCCATACTAGCAAAAGAAGAAATTTTTTTCTGATGTGAAACATTATTTTTGGGATGATCCTTACCTGTTTAAAGTATGTGCAGATCATGTTATTCAAAGGTATGTACCACACCTCGAAGAATGGAGAATTTTGAACCACTGTCATTCGGGGCCTACGGGTAGACATCATAATGCCAAAAGGATAGCTCATAAGGTCCTAGAGGCTGGATTTTATTGGCTTACCTTATTCAAAGATGCCCAGAAATACGTTAAGATTTATGATCATTGTCAACGAATGGGGAATATATCTCGTAGGGATGAAATGCCACAAAAACCCATCATCGAGGTCGAGGTATTTGATGTGTGGGGGATCGATTTCATGGGTCCTTTCCCGAACTCTAATGGAAATAAATATATCCTAGTAGCTATTGACTACATCTTTAAGTGGGTGGAAGCTAAAGCCTTACCTACTAATGATGCTAGGGTAGTAAAAAAATTCTTGAAAGGCCTATTTTCTTAATTTGGTATCCCTAGGACAATTATAAGTGATAGGGGAATACACTTTTGTAATGCCCAACTCGACCAAGTGTTGAAACATTATGGCGTTACACATAGAATAGCCACTTTGTACCACCCCCAAAGTAGTGGCCAAGTAGAAGTTGCTAATCGTGATTTTAAGCGAATTCTTGAAAAAACCGTAAAGTATCATAGGAGAGATTGGTCAGAAAAGTTAGATGATGCTCTATGGGCATACAGAACCGCTTACAAAACACCACTAGGGACCACACCCTACCGACTTGTATATGGGAAGGCTTGTCATTTACCAATAGAGATTGAACATAAGGCTTATTGGGCAATTAAGAGTGCTAATGTTGATTTTGAGCGTGTAGGTTCTCACAAGAAACTTCAATTGAATGAGCTAGAGGAATGGCGAGCGAAAGCATATGACAACTCTAAATTATATAAAGAAAGGGCCAAAAAGTACCATGATCAGCGAATCAAACAAGGTCGACAATTTAAATAATGCGATCATGTCCTCTTGTATAATTCTCGCCTTCGTTTATTCCCAGGTAAGTTGAAATCTAGGTGGTCTAGACCATTTACAATTATACAAGTTTTCCCATATGGGACTGTTGAAGTTACACACCCGGAGAAAGTCACATTTAAAGTAAATGGGCAACGATTGAAGTTATACTTGAGTGAAAACTTGGAGCATGTTGGACGAAAGGAGTTTTATCTCCACCCGACAAAACTATCATGAGAAGATGTATCCCGTCGAGCTATCGACGTTAACTATAGCGCTTCTTGGGAGGCAACTCATGTCTAACTTTACTCACACTTTAGTTCTTTAAGTTTATTCCATTTTATTTTTCTTTTATCTAACTTTGCTTTGCTTCTTTTATTTGTTTCAATTTTAGTCATAGGCTGTTCCCTTTTAGTTTCATTTTTTTTTTTCTCTCTTTAGTTTTCTTTGTCTTATTTTTCTAGTTTAAGTACTTTTATTTTTTTTTTAAGATTTTTGTATTTTTAAATTCATGAATTTAGGTAAAAAAAAACAAAACAGAAAGTTACATGGGCATGGGACACGGTTGTGTACCAGCCCGTATCCATCCAGGCCCCTTCAATGACCTGTCTCTACATAAAGTTACACGGGCGTGGGACATGGTTGTGTCCCAGCCCATGTGCGTCCAGTATTAACGAGCGAACACAGAGAGTTACATGGGCATGGGACACAATTGTATCCTAGCCCGTGTGCATCTAGTATTAACGCGTGAACACAGAGAGTTACATGGGCGTGGGACATGGTTGTATCCCAGCCCGTATTCGCCCAAGTAAGGCACCGCAAACAGAGAGTTACACAGGCGTGGGACACACGATCGTATCCCAGCCCGTGTCTGCCCAGCACCCACACGATTCTGTATACGCCCTACACAGTTTATTAAAACACACACACACCCTCTCAAACACTTACAAACATCAACACATATTCATTTCACATTTCATCTTCTCTCCATCTTCTCCTCATGTTCCTGATCTAAGTAAGTTCTCCTAATTTTTTTCTTTTTTTCTTCTGTCCTTTCTTGTTTATGCTGTATTTTCCTCATTGTTTAGGCATGTTTAGCTACCCAACATTTAGGTCTTTAGTGAATTGGTACATGCATTTTGTCTGAGAATTTCCTTCATTTTCATTCTTTCATAGTAGACATACATAATTGCCTTGTGTTGCTCGATTTTAATGCCTTTATGATGCCTCTTCTGGTTAGATATTCCTGTATGATCTCTTAAATCCGAATTTTGTTTTCCAATTTGATAATTATTATTCAATTATGCCAATTAGAGTTAGCATTGTGAGAGTGATTTTGGGTCATTTAGCGTCTTTGATGTGTTGGGATGCTTTCTTTTCAAACTGATTGCAATGTAATGCGTCTAATATATACTTAGTTAGATGAATTTGCTAACCATTTCTTTTACACCAACTAGTTTTGTAGATGCACTCTATATGTTTGTTTAAATGTCCCAATGAGAATTCTTTCAATATTCTTCACTGTTAATCCTTTATCCTTCTGTATTCGTTTGAACTAAGTGTGGCAAGGATGCGCGTTTTTTATTTGGTTTAGTGTTTCTTTTGAGGTAGTCAATGGCAAATCGTACAAAGCTTACCGTTCGAAGAAAATCCAAATATGCAGCATCATCTTCAACGCAAGAAGGTGCAATTGTTGAACCATTTGCCACTCTCCCTCCAATAGAGCACCCAATGCTTCAATTCAAAAAAGAATACCGGTCGCAACGCTATAATTTACTTAAGAACAAGCCCTTCAGTGATACACTTCATTTGGATTAGGATGTTCTCGCTCAATTGGAGCTCACAACAGAAATGAAAGAACTCTTGGAAGGAACCATTTGGGAGCGATTTTTATCTCTTGAAGCTCCAGTTTATAAAGAGTTGATATTGGAGTTTTTATGCACATATAAACTCGATAAAGAGAGTACTAGTGGCATGGGCCTCAAACGTAAACTCCATTTCACTTTGAGTTGCCACCCTTTCTACATGACAATAGCTCAATTGGGCAGATATCTCGGTCTTTATAAGGATAGATACACATAGATAGACAAGTTCCAACGTTTAACATGTTGTTTTTCACATAAAGTAACACCAGGGACGTTTTGGAATGAAATTACTGTTGGTGATGCTTATGACCTAGCAAAGAGTAAGGCTTCTCAATTGGTTAAACCTGAATATCGTGTTCTTCATTGGCTCTTTGCACATACATTGACTGGTTGAGGCCTCAGCACCAGTGTGGTTTCCAATAAGGATTGCCTCTATTTGTATAGTGTTATTCATAAACACCCCATCAATCTAGCCATTGAACTACCTGAACTTTTTAGCCACTAAGCAACCACTACACGAAAGAAAAGGCATATTTGTTGTGGCCCCTACATCACCTTACTTATGCAGGTCATGCGGACTAAGGTTGTCGTTTGGCCCTTACTTACATTAGTTACTCAAGTCACTCCTATGCGACTTAATTCATTCCAACTCATGAAGCTTTTACCAATGAGACATCAAGGTTGACACTCACGCAACACATCTCAAGGCCAGACGTCTTCAGCAAGCTTTGAAGACAAATTTGATATGTTGATGACTGAGGTTCGTTATATCCGAGAAAGTGTGGATAAACTTTATATCCACCAAGACAAATTGGAAAAATTTCTCAAGATGAAAGAGTCGGATGCAAATGATGAGAATAGTGAGAGTGAGGAAGAGGATGATGAGGGTAGTGAAGAAGAGGCAGCTGAGGGTAGTGAAGAGAATGTTGAGGGCAATGAAGAAGACGATGATGAAACCATGGCGGAGGCACCATCTGATGAGGATAATGGAGAGATGGATTCCGATTCCTCTTCTTAGTTCATTTTTTTTTTCGTTGTTTTTAGTTGGCCAAAGCATGTGCAATCAAACATGTAATGACAATGGCTTCCTTGTTATGAACTTCTTCACCTTATTTTCGACTGGCAAGGAAGTATTACTTTCTTTTTCAATATATATATTTCCTTTTTCCCTATGATGTTTTTTCTTGTTTGATATCTTGCTATTGTGCTTTCTTAGTCGTACATTGAGGACAATTTACGTTATTAAGTGTAGGGAAAGGATATATATGAATTTGTTACTGTTTAAGAGACCAATTACTCATATTTGACCCAATTAATTTTTAAGTTAACTTGCAATAGGTGATTAACAAATGTTGAGCCAAATCAACTGTGTCATCTTGATCATTATTGATCTTATTATACTTTACTAGAATTGATTAGTCAAATCTGTGGAGGGTAAAGTTACGAGTTATTTAGCTTAGGACTTTAAAACTTGAGATTGGAACAACATCACTAATTGAGAGTTAGTCATGGTTATTTTTAAATTTACTTTTATCTATACCTTTCTCTTAGAAATTTTTAAAGTCTTATAATTTTTAGCAAACAAACTAATGAAATTCTTCTTTTGAGAAACCCCTGAAAAATTGCAATGATTGGAGGTCAAAAGTAATAACAAGTGTATGAATAGAAAAAAATTGGTAAGGATTTGTCTTGGTCCGTCAGAAGAGCAAGATTGAGTCCCAATGCCAATTCTAATGAAAACAAATTGGTATGAATCAGTCTTGGTCCGTCAAAAGAGCAAGGTTCTTTCCCGCTATCAATATAAGGAATAAGTTGGTATGGATCGGTCTTGGTCCGTCAGAAGAGCGAGATTCTTTTCCTCTACCAACACAATTGTGCTTAAATAAAATAAATTTAAAAGACCTCTCAACAAAAGCATGAATTAGGGGAATGATTAGAGGATGATCAGAGGATGAGTGGATGTAAAATGTGTTTGTTTTAGATTATGGCGCTTGGTGAGATGGAAGAGAGAATTGTATACAGTTTAGTCAAATGGACAAAATTTTTATGACTTTTTCCCGGTTGGCGAGATGTTAAATCCAATTTTTAGTTTAAGAATCCTTGGTTAAATGACTCGGATAAACTTCGACTTTCATAAATTAACTAGTGAACTCTAGTATTAAATATTTTCTTGGAGCATTCGAATATGGTCAAGTGAAATTACAACATTGTTAAGGGTGAAATTGGTTGACTTTATTATTGCAAGATAGTTGAGAATGATTTTCTTACTTTTCTATGGGTTAGGTGTATTCATTCATCGGTTTCCTAAATAGTGATAAATTTTGTTTAGCATTTCTTGTCTCGAAATTTTTGTTTTGATTTATTTGCTTGAGGACAAGCAAATGCTCAGGTGTGAGGAAGTTTGATAACTCTTATTTTAAATACATTTCACATGATGATTTTATAATATTTCCCTTACATCTTTGGTTTTCTTTAAAGAAATTGATACTTAATTGAGTAAAATTTTGATTTCAAGGTTTGAACGCGTTCTTAGATTAAAAATGAAGAAAAGGAATCAAGTTTCACTTAATTTAGAGTTCGAATAAATGGGTTATGAAGTTTTAAAGTTACATAGTCTGAGACACAACTATGTTCCCAAGCTGTGTTCATCCAGGAAAATTTGCCAAGGTCAGAAAGTTACACGACCTGGCAACACAACCGTGTCCCAGGCCGTGTCTGGTGACGAAAACGAAAACCTTACAATACATTATAAAATGATATACTAGGCTTTCGCACATAACAGGAGACAAAAAAAAGAGAAGAGACTTGAAGAGAAGAAGGAGAAAAAGGCGAAAGCAACACCTAACTTTAAGATTAAAAAGATTTATCATCAATAAAAGGGATTTTCCATGTTTTATTTATTGATTTCATTGCAATTTGTTTTTAGTTTCATTATGATAGCTTAAGACTCTTGTATTTAGGATTATGGAACCTAAGGTTTCATGTGACTATTAGATAGATTGATAATTTTCAATAAAGTTTTTATCTTTTCTTGATTCAATTATGTTATTTAATTGTTAATTGATATTTCTAGAGTATCAATCTATGATATTATGCATGATGATTGAGAAATCACATGTGTAATGAGATCTTGACATAATTGGAGAGAATTGCATGTGTACTTAAAGATAAGATACATGTTTCTTCCGGAAAATTGTTCGTTTGTGTGGGAATTCATTATACATTAATGCGATTCTAAATTATATTACTAAGTGAAGAGATTCCAGTAAATAATTTAGGATTAGGATTAATATGCTTGAGAAAGGTATTAACTTTAATTGTAAATTCCTCCGGTCAAGAATAATAGAAATTGAATTGAATATATTTTAAGCGGTCATATGTTAAATACTAGGGAAAATAATTCCTAAATACGTTATTTGCCTTCTTGAAGTCGTTCTTAATTTTATCGCTTTCTAAGTTGCTTAATCAAGTCTCATAATTAGGTTAGTTTGTTAATTTTAATATTTTTAATTCATTCAACTCATCACAATTTTCTGGTTAGATAATAGAACTAAAGTTAATATTAGTACTTGAAGTCTCTGAGGGATCAACTTGGACTCACATCCGCTATAATAAAACTGATAGATGCACTTGCCTGATATCAGAGTACTAATAGTAGGAGACGAACTAAAGGAAACCAAGGCAATGGATGGGACTAGCAAGAGACATAAGGCCAATGAGGACAGTTATTGGGGAGAAGCTCTAAGAAGTCAATGATATTTAATAGATTAGATCAAGACTCAAGGAGGAAACCGTGATGAAGAGGTTACTAGATTGGATAAGGGAAAATAGACAAATTATTTGAAGCCCCAAAGTGGTCCATTGGGCACCCAAGAGATTAGTTAAGAAGAGTGAAGACTAATAAGGAGGTCCATCTAGAAGAAATATGGATCGAGATATTCAAAACCATAGATTGCTCTAGATCTATGAATGTTTCAGAAGATTCCAAAAGGTTTTAAATCCTTATACCATAGTAGATAAAGTAGGTAAAGGTAGTAGTTGGAGGAGTACGTAGGATTTAACCTTGGCCTTTAGATGCTAACCATTTAAAATGGTGATTTGTATACATAGGGGATCTCTCCTCATTTGTAATCCATTCGTTCTTTATTGAAAATTTCCACTTTCCTTAAAGCTTCTCTCTCTACATATTGGTGTAAGTGTTGATTTAGGTTGACTTAGCACTTTGGAAAGGCTTAGGAGTGTTTAGGTGCTGCGAGGAAGCATTCAATAAATACACTTGTGATAAGTAAACGCACATATACGTACATCTACCTACATATATATTTACTATCGACCATGCACCAACAATGCGTCTGCTAAGAAAATTAAAAACTAAATTAAAGTCCTTTAAGAACTTTTAATTTTTTGCCATCAAATTATGAAATTTTCAATGTTATTAATCAATTTTTGGAAGTTTTTTTAATTTCGAACGAAGTGAGGGAGAGAGGATATGAATGATGTAAATAAACCATTTTTTTATGTCTCATTACTAGAAAAAAGCTAGATAAATGAATTTGAGCCTATCACACTCGAAGAGAGAGATTGGGAGAACAAAGTCCAATCACTTTAAAAGAACTCATTGTACAACTACACGGCCTCTTTAAGAGTCACCTTAATAGGTTGACACTTAAGCAATTAATTTGATGTTAGGATGAAGTAATTACCTTCCTTCACTCAAAAAAAAAAAAAAAACTAAAACTTTGAACTTGAATTTAATCTCTACATTCTTTTATTATGGTTTCAAAGCGTAGTGAAAGAACAAGAAGATTGATCGTAACGGTCGCATCTTAGATAAAAATTTTTAACTTTAGTAGTTAAGGCTTATAAACTTTTCAAATACTATAAATTCAAATGATAAAATATGTAGACTATATATATGTATAATTGAAGAAAGCATGTAATCACGGGGCAAATCAAAATAGCACTGCTATGTTGTCCACTAATTTAGAAGATAAAAGAAGGGGTAATATTACTATTTACACTCAACCTTAGCATTTTTTACAATTATATACTTAAAGTTTCAATTTATCTAATTATATATCTGAAAATTTAACTATCATTATCTATACCTCAATTAACTATCATTAATAACAATAGTCTATTTAACACGACAAGCTAATAGAGTGGCTGCCTATGACCTTACGAGGGTCATGTGACCCTTCCAAGGCCATATGTTGTCACCCACGGCTGCTAATAGGTTTTGTAACTTACATTTTTTAAATAGGTTGTAAACCACTATTTTGCAGTGAGTGGCTAGTAATTATCTACAGAGGGTTGCACGAGTCCTTTAGGGTTATGAGTGACCATCTCATTAGTTGATCATGCTAATTGAACTCATGATACGAATTAAAGTTAACTAAAGTGTAAATTATGACAACTAAATCTTCAATTTGGTGTATAATTAGATAAGTTGAAATTTTAGGTATATAATTGCAAAAAGTAGCAAACTTAAGGTATAAACGGTAACATTGACCTTAAGACAATGTTTGGTTACATTATTTTTAAGGGACAAGACTGAACAAAAATTTTTGTCCACTATTTGATTTGTTTATTTGATATGTTTATTAGACAAAAAGAACACCAAAGGACAGGACAAAACTTAATCTTTTTGTCCCTTCATAGGCACGGTACAAAAATTTAAAATCACATGATAAGTCCTAATTTTTTTTTATGTTTCAAAATTACCCTTTACAAAATCATGCATGTAAAGACCAGTCCAAACCTTAATCACGCAATTAATAACTTCACTATTAAAGTCAAAATTGTGCTTTCAAAAACTTCAAGGTCATATCTCTCTCTCTCTCTCTCTCTCTACACGCTATATCATTCTTCTTCATTTGCTAGTTATGTTATTTGTTTGATTTCGTATGTGTTTTGCTATTCTAGCCAAACCTATCTGTTTCAATATGAGTTATGCATTCATGGTAACTTACAGATAACCCCATAAAATGCATGAATACACATGCAAACGTAACTGGCTATAGAGATTTATTATTATTATTTTTTTATTTCACAATGTGGGTCAGTTTCAATTTTAGTATAAAATACCATTAGAGATGTAATTTTTTCATCTTGATTTTTTATTTTAGTATAAAAAGATGACCCTTTGATTTACTGTAACATAATTTACACGGGAAATATTAATGAGAAATTCAGAATTTTAAGAGCTCTGCACGTACCTTATAAACTACGAATAATTTAGGCAGATAACTCAACGTGTAGAGGAGGCACTTGCCATAACCAAGTTTTTTGCTAATTCAATTCAACCTTTTATGTTATCAAAAGTTACTGGGACATAGATGATGGATTGAATATCACTTGTAATATAGTCCATGAAAATCTATGCCATTTATGGCTACCTGTAATCATTATCATCTTTGCATTGATGTCCTAATCTGGTTATCATGTAGTGAAATAACCTGTTTGTAAATCTGTTGCAATTGTTAGGTGGTTTGTAGTGGCACCCTTCATATTTTCCCTTATGTTCAAGGTTTTAGTGAGCAAGTTTAAAGCTGCTCCTTCAAGCCCCAATAAGACATTTATGTTTTTGTGATAAAATATTTATGTTTTCATAAGATAAAAGATTTTCTAACATTTATGTTTTCGTGAGAGACAAACACTTCCCTGTCTTTTCTTAATTATGGAAACTCATCATTAAGACATGAAACCTAAGAATTCATACGTATAATGATCTGGGTCATCTCAATATGCCTCCAATCTTTATTGCTCATTAAAAAATATTTGATTTTAAGGCTTAGAGAAGTTGATAAATATAACCAGTTGAGTCATTTTATTAATGAAAGGAAATTCATCTTGAGTGGAATAAACAGTTATTTAAAGAAAATTAAGAAATGGGTAATAATGAGTAGGCTTATAGGATAATAAGTAGTAAAAAATGAGCAAACTTGATCAAGAAAATGAAAAACCCAATTTTAGAACACACTCTAGATCAGGATATTCCGATTGGTTTTCAAACTTCTATCATGATTTGATGGCTGGATATAAATGAAAATATATAAACGATCCTAACTAGTGGGGATAAAATATTGATATTATGGCTGCTGTCATTAGTTATCCTAATGGAGGATTTTCATTTCGTCACAGTTTCTATGGTCTATTGTAATGCTGGCGTAGTGAAATGGTTATGTGAGATTGTGAGTTGCATCAGTAGGTTAAGCATCGCCTGTAAGTTTAAGGAAAAAGGATGCATTAGGATTATGGTGATGTACACGAATTCTTTCGTTTTGGGTTAACGTTCTACTTGCAGCATACAATGTAACACTTGCTAGTTAATTCAATATTATAGAATTCTATCATTGATGTTCTAATACAAAATCTATCATTATCTTGCAGTGCATCATGTATTAAGTTTACTTTGTCATTCGTGGCCTAAGTTATCATTTACTATTGGTTACTCTTGCAATTGTAACCAGTAATTGCAAGAGACAGCATTTTGGATTTACTAGTCACTGGTTGTTGTGCAGTTTTTTACAAGTTCTTTAGTGTTGCAAAATCTTCTTGGTTAGTTAAATCAATTATCAAGGACATCCTTTCCTAAGTCTTATTGTTCTTCTGCTCAATTGGCTAGTCGAAAAGCTAATATTAGTGCCATCCCAAGATAGATGTACAAATTTCGATGGTGTCTTGAGTTTCCGGATTCAAACAAAATGGTAGAGATAATCAAGAAAAAGGAAAATTATTTTCATATGAATAAAAATTATGCATTAGTTTGTGGTATGTACATCGTTACCTAATTATTTAGAGTAATCTTCTCTAAAAGTACTTTTTAGTGTCTCTTGATTTTGAAAATCATCCCTCATGCTTTTTTGTCTGTAGGACTTGAATCTCTGAGTTGGAACGACACCACTCCCACTTAAGGTTAAGGTTAGTATCTCTCGATTATCATTGCCTTATGATAAAGATAAGGACAGAACATAACATATAAGAATAGCAAATTGCAAGAAATCCCCTCTGTTTTGTCTTTTGTATGCTCTTCTTTCTTAATACATGTAAATTTTTTTTTTCTTTTTAATATATATTTCCAATAGTTTTGAATTCAAAGCTTGTGAACAAACAAAACATGCTGTAGTTTGTTTTCGTTAGCATGAAGCTTGAGAGTTGAACCAATTCTTTATACTGGATTTTTGAACCGTTCTATCCCTCTCAAATATGCAAACTGAAGTTGAAAGATTGTGATATTATTTGCCATTTTTAATAAAATTTGAAAAACAAATCGACATATATGAAAGTAACTACTTGTCCTATAAAAAATATAAGAATTTAAAATCTCTTGATTTCCATTTTTGATAGCATATAGAATGATCCATTGTTGCCCAAAAAAAAAAAAAATTACAGATGATATGTGGGGCTTATGTGAAATGTAGTCCTGTTTCAATTCAAATAAGAGGCCAAATTGACTTAGACCTTTTCAACTGCTCCCATTTGTTTTAATTGAACTTTGACTTGTTCAAAGTCAAGAGAATTTTAAAGATTGCTAGTAGAGGTTGAGCATTCATCACAAACATGGATATAAGTCTATAGTTAAATAATCTTTTTTATCTCTTTTGACTACTGTTTGTTTTCTGACCATTTTAGAATATATAATATATGCATATACAACTTAGGTTTTCTTTTCTTGTCTTTTTTTTTTACTTTTATACTTAGAATATATAATATATGCATATGATGTTGGTTAGTAAAGAATATAGGGTCAGTAAAACTGTGATAGGTAAGTAGTACTTATAATTTGCTGTTTGCCTCTAGCTATGATTATGGTATGGATAGTCCAATTCTTGAGTTTTGTCAAGTTTGAATTGAAAGGAGCTATATTTTAAAGTTTTGCTTGCAACTTTCCTTTGAATATTAAATTGTTTTAATTAAATGATTTGAGAATTAATATGAACTATTTTTCAAATGGTTTTTATTCCATTTTGATTTGAATTGCAAATATTTTCTTTAAGTTCTTTTTCAATTTATCATCTTTAAGCAATGCATTTTGAATCTATTCAAGGTGTGGTTCAAATAATTAGTAGCATTGTTCTTATAATATATATATTTTTTCATAAGTATAAAAGCATAATGGAGATAATTCATTGTCAAAAATTAAATCCGAGGGAACAACTCCAGCTCTAACTCCACCAGTTGCATCTGAAGTTGCATTTTCTTCTGCATCATAAGACTCAATTTCAACATAGGGCCTTATAATGATATTTTGTGACAAATATGAGAAACCTCTTTGTCATAGAATTTACAATGATATTTTGTGGATTATCATTAAGTAGACTAGATGTTTGGATCATTGTGTCGAAATTTATAGAAATGAATAAATAGCTAATTAAATTCTTGATTTGATAACAATTTTTTTTTTCACTTTATACTCACTTATTTGTACTTAATGTGTATTATAGATAATGAATCATCATGGGATTTTGATTTACCTTTTTAGATGGAGAGTTTACATCCATATGCTTGTAATGAGTGTTGCTAGTTTTTTTTATTTGAACTTCATTTTGAAGAGGGAGGTAGAGAGAGGAGTATTGGATGAATAAGCATTAGCTATGTATGAGATGCGTAGGGAAGTAATCGACTCACTCACTAAGACAAGCGATACAATTTTTTTATGAGAATTGAGGATGTATAGGAATACTTCTGCACATCTCTATGAACTCCTTAAGGTATGAGGGAGAATACATACTAGTGGAAGGGCTACGGTAAAAAAATAAGTTGCTATTTTTCTTAACATACTTTCACATTACATAAAGAATAGGAGTATTTAAATGAGATTTTATAGATCAAGTGAGATAGTCTATAGAAAGTTCCATCAAGTGTTAGCTACTATTTTGAGGTTAGAAGATGTATTACTTGCAAAACTAGATCCAGTAACAAAAGATTGCACTAATAAAAGGTTGAAGTGGTTTAAGATACTTGATTAATATATATTTCCCCCCTTAAAATCTTTCATAATAGGCAAGATTTCTTATATTACCTTATCTTTTTTTTTTTCTTGGAACTCATTAGGGTTGCTTAGGAGCATTAGATGGTACCTACATTACGGTGACAACAATTGCTTCAGACAGAACTAGGTATTGAACAAGGAAAGGGCATCTGGCAACAAATGTCTTGGGAGTATGTAGTCATGACCTAAGATTCGTCTACGTATTAACAAAATAGGAAGGATTTGCATTTGATTCTAGAGTATTACGTAATACAGTTATTTGGTCTAATGGTTTAAGAGTTCCAGTTAGTAAGTGGATATACTAATTCATAGTTTATTTTATTTTTAGAATAACAAATTTTCCTTTGTAAATTTATGGGGTTGCATTTTTATATAGGTTCATATTATCTAGTAGATGGTGAATATACAAATGCATAAGGACTTCTTGCTCCTTTTAGAGTAGGCGGTACCATATTAAATAGTGGGCTGTAAGTCCATATAGGCTACAAAATCATGAAAAATTATTTAACTATAGGCATACAAGGGCAAGAAATATTATGAAGAGATGTTTTGGAATCTTGAAGAAACGATAGGGTATTTTAAGGAGTCTGTCTTTTTACCCCACCAAAATATAATGTCAAATGATACTAGCTTGTTGTTTACTACATAATTTCATTTTAACGTACATGCTACTAGATCCTTTGGAGTATGCTCCAATAGTAGGTGATGAAGTTACCATTGGGGAAGATGAGATTGATACAATTAGAATGGTGGAAGCTAGTGCAGCATAGAATCAAATGAGAGATAATTTACCATAAGAAATGTACAATGAGTGGAGGTCTCGTCATATAAATCAGAAAGTTGTTTCATGTTCGTACTTATTTTGGTTATGTATGTTTGATTGATCTTGTTATTAAACTTTCATTAATTATGTACGTTGAGATCCTTTAATTATCAAAATCGTTTGATTGATGAATTTCTTTTTCTTTTGTAAAGTTTATATGTATGAATTCCTTCTTTCTTTTCTTACATTGATGCATTACAGCTTTGGTGGATTGATAGTCATAGATAATAAGGACAAAAAATGTGGGTGTAATTAGAGTGAAAATGAAGAAGAAACACTATTAAGAGTATTAGAAGAGTTAGTTGTCAAAGGCTATATAGAAGAGAATGGTACTTTCAAAAGTGGGACTAATAAAGAAGTTTTAAAAAGGGTGAAGAAATATATTCCAAAAATCAATCTTAACATCAAGCAAATTGTTAACAAAATGAAGAGGTGGTCGGTCAAATTGTCCAAAGTGCTTGATATGATGAATACTAGTAGATTTGGTTAGGATGACACAAAAAAAAGTGTCATAGCGGATAGTGATCAAGTTCTTGCAAAATATATGGAGATATGATCAATACTTTCTTTCATCTAAAATATATTGTCTTCTTTAATGCTAATTGTTATTTATAACTAATTAAATTGATGTGTAGAAACATCCAAAAATTGGTAATCATGTGAACAAGGAATTTAAGGAGTTTGAAAAATTATAAAATATTTTTAGAAAAGATAGAGTAAATGGCAAAGGAGTTAAGACATTTGCTGATGCTTTGAGAGATATGCAAATTGATGATTAAGATAATTTTGAAGAAGAGACAGAATCAGCACCACAATCACCTAGATCTCATAGCAATGCTTTACGTGGTGGTTTATCTACAACACCCTCTTGCAAGCGTTGATTGATGGATTATACTGTAGAGTTCATTGCAACATTTGATAAGATTATAAATTATACTAGAAGTGATTTCACTTTACTTGTAGGAAAAATTGCAAACCCTTTAAAGGAGGATATTGTTGAAGAATTGCATACTTTAGGATTATCTATAAATGAAGAGTTAGATATTGTAATGAAAATGGATGAAAATCCACAATATGAAAAATTCTTCTGAAAACTCCAAGGAGAGCAAAAGCTTGCTTTTATTAAACATCTAGTTGGTTGATTTTGAAAAATACTTGGACCATTTGGTTAATTAGTAGTTATTGGTTACATGTACTATAGGCAAATTGATTTGATGATGGACTTTTGCTTTTGGTTGATTTTGAAAGACAATTGGATTATTTAGTTAATTAGTAGTAGTTGACATGTGTTTGTATGTGAACTTTATCGGGAGTAAACTTTTGTTTTCATGTTACATACATATATTTCGTAAATGCATCATATTGCAACTATTAATACTCTTAACTGTTATATTAGGAATATTGGTTTAATTATTAATTAATATTATAGCTATTAAATCATAGGAAAATTGTTATAATTTATTGAATTGTTACTATACTATAGTATGTATTAGGTTATTACAATATTGAGTTAATTAATATTATTTTTATTAAATATTGTAAAAAAAATTATTTATTTTATAATATAAATAATTAATATTTTATTAGCTAGAAAATTTATGGATTTTTATTTATTATTGTATATAATATGTTTAATTCTATAAAGTTAATAATTCGTTCAAATTTATTTCAAATGATACAAAAATATAATTAAAATACTTATTAGACAATGTTGAGGGTATAATTGTCAAAGTACAATAATGAGTCTTATACTTGCGCATTACAAACAAGTGACAGCACAAAATTTTGTATCTAATACTGTACAAACTAAATATATTACAATATGCTTGTGTTGTTCAGTTTTTCTTATACTTGTTATGTCAAATTCTCTTTATCATGTCCAATTCTCCTTATCATGTCCTTATAACCAAATGCTATATAAGAAAGACGATAATTAGTTGGAAGTAATATAATTTAAGTGAGACAAACAAGAACATGAGTAAAACATTATCATAAAGAAATTTACTAATTATTCTTATTAATTGTCTTAAAGTCTATATATGCAATAAGTGGCATGATAGTTAATAAAAAATGTAGAGGAAATTTTAGTCATTTTATTTTTATAGAACATGTAAGACACCAAATATAGGTAGTTATTGGTAGTTATTAAAGCCTTTTGGTTTTAATAATATAAATCCATATATACGGGAGAGATACAAATAAAAAAGTCTTTCAATTAATATTACTTTTGTATTTTTCATTTTTTTTTACTTTTTTATTTAAGCTATCCAACTTTTTCAATTTGATAAAAAATCCTTATATTAACTTAGTCTTATTATATTCTAAAAAGTGACGTGTTACTTTCAAATAATCATTACTTTTTTAATTAAAACATTTGATTGGTTTTACTTAATATTAATACTACATAATTGAAATAAGTCATTATTGTATTAACTAAATATAAAAAATAATTACTAGCATAATTTAGATTATTCTAAAATTAAAGAAAAACCTTTGTTTAACCAAATATTAAGATACATAAAAGGCACATGTATTTCATCACTTTTTAAAAATCTTCATGCTCCTAATCCATTTACCTAAAATCTATATATAGCAAACTCCTTTTAACATGAAGAAAAAAATTGGTTAAAAAAAACGAAGAAAAAATAAGATGAAAAACAAAAGTTCACTGTAATTACTAAAAAATGATTTTTCACATCTCCAATTTTACGTAACCGATCCCTTAATACATCTATTACCTCTAAAAAATGGAACTTTTTTCTATTAAATTATGTGAAGCCAATGATTGCTTTAAGAGAAAAATATAGATCTTAGTTTTCTATTATGTGCATGATTTTCATCAAGCCAAATATGGTATTCTAATTGTGGCAACCTACAATGAACATCATATGGAAGATACTCAAGGAAGACACCTTAGCTAGTGTACTAAATCCTTTAAATGTCAATGAAGCATCCACATGACAAGTTACTCCAATATGTCTAAGACTTGGATTAAAAGTAACAACACTTTCGATACTTTAAATCTCAACACATATTCAAGCTACAAAATGCTTTAGGTTTCTTCCCATCTCCATTCAAGAGTCACAAAAATATAATTATAAACAAAATACATTAGAAATTCAATTTGAAATAAAGGGCAAGAAGGTAATTTTGCATCTCTATCTTCTTATATATATATATTATATTATGTGTTATTGTTACAACCAAAGAAAGAGTAATGAGACAACCATAGTAGTTAAACAAATGTAGCATGTAAATGTGTACTTTACTCTTAGAGCCATAATAGATCTAACTATATCTAGTATTGTAACTACTAATAGAACAAACAATACAAATAGAAATAATGAAAACCAACAAGATCTGTAACAAGTATAAAAGAGATGAAAAGGGTATAAACCCCCTTGGGTAATCTGTTTTCCTTCTCCTTCTTCGACCTTCTAAAGTCCAAGTGAACTCAAACACCAACCCTAATAAACACCACAAAAGAGAGATAATTGTTAGTAATCTATTTAGTATCAGTTAATATCAGGAGGGAAAATAAACATAGAGAGTAATACATGCATGAATGGATTTGTAAGGAACTAAGGTTTTGCACAACACAAAGTTGGCAAAACCCTAAGAGAAAGAGTTTGGAAGAGAGTAATAGAGCGTTCAAGAGAAGAGAAAAAAGCGTTAGTAAATTTTGACCACAATAAATATCTCCTTTAGGAGTTAACAAGTGAGCATCTTGTTGATAATAGTAGGTCAAGCTTAACATTAGTGGTCTCATCATGACGAACTTTACAAGAAATCAAATCTTTGATGAGAAAATAAAAGCTTTGGATATTAAGTAAGCAACAATGCAACAAGAGATGCAAGGTCAAATTCTTTCACTTTTAGAGCAGTTAGAAAATTATAGACTTTCATCATGCAAAAGCAAGATGTAAGGGGAATCAGAGTCTTCTAATGGATTCTATCAGTTAATTTGACTTCATCATCTTCCCAAGGTCTTTCTACTAACAATTTACTCAAAGGAATTAAGTTGGAGGAGCTAAAGTTTAATGGTGATGATCCAATTGCTTGGATCTTTAAAGTTAATCAATTCTTTGACTTTCATCGAATTCCTGATGAGTAAAGGCTTACTATTGCCTCTTTTGCGATGGAAGATTGAGCATTACGTTGTTATTAATGGACACACCTAATCACCAACTTAATTCATGGTAGAAATTCATTGATGCATTCAAAGGACAATTTGGTCCATCAAAATTTGAGAATGTCCAAGGATTATTAGCTAAACTTACTCAATAGGCTTCGTTTAAGGAATATCAGTCTCAATTTGAATCTCTCTTGAACAAGGTAACCAGTTTATCTAATAGCTTTATTACTGGTTTCATTTCTAGTTTAAAGATGAATATTCATGGGGATGCTCTATTAGCTAAGCCAAATCACTTATTTAAGCTGTTTCAATAGCCAAAATGTTTGAAGCTAAACTTTTTGACCATTTGTCCTTTAAGAAGCCATTTCTTTCCACTTTTAAATCTTTTACTCTACAATTTTCTAAACCTTCATTTCCTTTAACCTCACTTACATCATCTACACCTCAACCTTCTACTTTAAACCATTGTTACCTTTTCCTAAACCTACTTTACCCATTCAAAGAATGACATAAGATGAACTACAAGTATGATGTGATAAAGGCCAATGCTATAACTGTGATGAGAAGTACCATAGGGGATACAATTGCAAAGCTAAATTCTTGTTACTTGTCCAAGAAGACGATGATGATCTAGAAATTGTCCAAGATGATTAGGCTAAACTTGAGGATCAAGAGGTTATTGATGGACAAGAATTTCTTTCTATCAGTGACCATGCTCTTTCCGGTGACATAGTACCTAAGACATTGAAATTTCAAGGTCTTATTAATAAACAAGAAGTTCAAGTATCGATTAACTCTAGTAGCACTCTCAATTTTGTGCAATGAAGGTTAGTGAAACATCTGGGTTTAACCTATTAAGGGAATGGATAGAAGCTAATTTGTGAGGGGTATTATGTAGATGTTCTACTACTTATTCAAGGAGTGGAACTAGTTGAAACTTTTTATGTTTTACCTATATAGGGAACGGATTTGGTTTTGGTTGTTCAGTGCTTCAGCAATTGGGTCCTATTACTATTGACCATTCTAAGTTGTCTTTATAATTTTTGAAACATGGTTGTCTTATAATATTGAATGAAGATCATGTCCTTGAGAATTCTCCTATTTCTCCAAGTCAATTTAAGCATTTGCTTAGAATTGATGCTTTACATCTTGTTTTCAGTTGAAGGCTCAAATGGTAACTTCTACTTCAAATCAATCCACTTATAATACAGTTTTAGAACATGTATTGGGCAAATTTGTTCATATTTTTTAGGCACCTTCATCATTGCCTCCTTTACATGATATCCAACATCAAATTCATCTCAAGGACAATAAACCCATCAACGTTAAGCCTTACCAATACCCTCATTTTCAGAAAAAGGAGATTGAGAAACAAGTGGTAGATATGTTGAATCAAGGGGTTATTTAGCATAGTACCAATCCATACTCTTCTTTAATGCTATTGGTCAAGAAGAAGGATGGTACATGGCACTTTTGCAAAAATTATCGAGCTTTGAATCATACCATTATTAGACATGAGTTTCCTATACCTACTATTGATGGATTACTTGATGAATTGCATAGTGCCTCTATTTTTTCGAAATTAAACTTAAAGGCATGGTATTGCCAAATTTGAATGCACCCTAGTGATATTGAAAAGATTGCTTTTCATACTCATGAAAGGCATTATGAATTTTTAGTCATGCCCTTTAGATTGAGTAATGCCTCTACTACTTTCCAAGCTATTATGAATGGGATTTTTCAACTTGATTTGAGAAAGTTTGTGATTGTGTTTTTCAATGATATATTGGTTTATAGTAAGTCATTAGACTAACATGTAGAACATCGAACTATTGTATTACAAATACTAGTTGATAATCACATGTTTTTTAAAAGAAGCAAGTGTCTATTTGGTCAAACTACTATAGATTACTTAAGGCATGTAGTTTCTAAGAAAAAGGTGCAGCTGGACCCTTCCAAGGTGAAAGCTGTTAGTGAATGGCAATTACCACAAAATTTGAAGCAATTGTAGGCTTTCTTAGGACTTTCTAGCTATTATAGAAGATTTATTAGAGGTTATGCCACCATTGCTTCGCTACTTACGAATACATTGTAGTGAGATAATTTTAAGTAGATTGAGCAAGCTAAGGAAGCTTTTGAGAAGTTGAAACAATCTTTAATATCTGCTCCAATTCTTGCATTGCTTAATTTTTCTAAGGAATTTGTAGTGGAGACGGATGCATAATCTATAGGAATAGGGCTATTTTAGTATAAGAAGGCCACCCTATTGCATATTTTAGTAAAAAGATGCCTTCTCATCTAATAAAAGCTTTGGTCTACGTTAGAGAGTTTGCATTTTACGGTCAATGCCATAAGGAAGTGGAGACAATATTTACTGGAGTAGTGTTTCATTGTAAAATAGACCACAAAAGTTCAAAATAATTCCTAAATCAAGTTGTTCAAACTCCAGAGTAGCATAAATATTTAGCTCAATTGCTTGGCTATGACTACACTATAGTTTACAAGTTAAGCCGGGATAACAAAGTAGCCGATTCCCTCTCAAGATTGCATGATATAGATTATATGGGTTATTTTTTTCGTCGTTTTCATTTGTTAGAAGAGCTACAACAAGAATATCATCATTTACCTACTTTCAAGTAAGTACTTATTGATTTACAAAGTGGGAAAAGAATGAAGTGGGAGTTGCGTTGGAAGAATGGGATTTTGTTCTTCAAGGGCAGGGCTTTTTTGGTATCTACCTTGAAGCTTATATTGAAGCTTCTTTATCAATGTCATGTTGTACTCGCAGTAAGTTATTTTAGAGTACTTAAGACACATAAATGTCTTGCTTTTAAGTTCTATTTGAAGGGAATGAAATATGATATTGAAGCTTATGTTCAAATTTGTACCGTATGTCAACAAATTAAATACAGTACAAAGAGTCTACAAGGTTTATTATCCCCTTTGCCAATGCCTAAACAAATATAGGAGGACATTTCCATGGATTTCATGACTTCATTACCTAAGTCACGAGGATACTCGGTTATTTTAGTGGTTGTAGATAGACTCTCTAAGTATTGTCATCTTAGTACCTTAGAAACTAATTTTATTACTTCAAAAGTAGCCTCACTATTCCTTCATATGGTTGTCAAGTTACATGGGTTTCCTAGATTAGTGGTTTCTAATTGAGGCCCCATCTTTGTTAGTCTATTTTAGAAGGAACTGTCTCAATTAAGTGGCATCAATTTATCTTTCAATACTGCTTATCACCCTTAGTCCGATCGTTGACTGAGGTGATTAATAGGGTGATTCAATAGTACTTAAGAGGTTATGTGATGGAACATCCTCAAGATTGGGTTCTTTTTTTACCATGGGTTGAATTTGCCTATAACTCTTCTTTTCATCAGGGTACCTTTGTCACACCATTTGAAGTGGCATATGGAAGGAAAGCCTTTAGCATTCCTACATATATTAAAGGCATTACTAAAGGGGAAGCAGTGGAGTAGGAATTATTGGATCACGATGAAGTACTTCGATTATTAAAGGACAATTTGTTGAAAGCTTAGTAGTATATGAAGTCTTATGTTGATAGGAATAGGACCAATGTTTCTTTGGAAGTAGGTGACATGGTTTATGTGAAGCTTCAACCCTGTAAGAAGCTTTCTCTTTCTTAAGGTTTTCACAAGCTTTTACAAAGATACTATGGCTCTTTCTAGATTATTAAGAAAGTGGGGCTCTATGCTTATGAACTAGCTCGAACAAGAACAACTAAAATACATAATGTTTTTCATGTTTGGCTATTGAAAGAGGCTAAGGGTTCTACTATTCCCTCTTTGGTTCTTCCTCCAACTGTAAGACCCATAATCAAGTATTCAACATTCGATTAATAGAATTTAAGGTGATCAAACAAATTGTTCGATCCAGCCCATATTTTACTTTGAAGCTAGAATTATTAGTAAAAGTAATCTCGTAAGTTTGAACTTAAGAAAATAAGTAATAAAATAAAAGAATATAAAATTTTCAAATTTTAAGTATATTACTCGTTATTTATGAAAAATGCGTAAAATATATTTCGATAATTAACGAATCACTAGAGATAAATTATATATACACTAAAAATTATAAAATAGCTTAAATAATATGTAAGAATATTTATTTGTACCATATATAAATTTATATATAGGTAGAAATATGCGGAATTACTTAAAATAGATTAAATAAGCTAAAATAATGTTAAATAATTAAAGAAAATGCATAAATAATTAAGGAAAAATCAGAAGAAGAAAAATTAGAGAAGTGTGGAAGATTCTAGATTTAGGTCGTAGCAGTTGGGAGATGAAGAAAAAGAAATTTGGCCTATAAAATCCAAACACTTATAAAGGCAAAATAGAAGGGATAAGGCAATTGTCTTGTCTAATTAATGTATTAAAATTACTTTAGAGCTCTATCAATATCAAAATTTTTACAAAAGCTCTTTCGATCAATTTGTAACCTTAGAAAAATAGAGAGGGTCAAAATTGAGAGGGAATTAGGGTTTTATAAAAAATAGCAAAAATTCTATACAGTTAAGACCTTGGAAGAGATCCTAAACTAGATGCGCACCTGAGAGTGAACGCCCGCCACTATTGCATGGTGGTTGTAACGCCTATGGTGGCCAGAGCCACCAATTCTGGTGAGTCCAATTTTTCTCCCGATTTTACATATTTTGTTAAAAATATTAAAAATACTTAGAAAATTATGAAATTTCGTATTATAGAATATTTTTGTATTTATTTTTTAGGAAAAATATTATTTTAATAAAAATATGTCTCGTGATATATGGTTCTTAAGAAATTATGCAAAATCGAGCATATTTCAATTTAGAAATAAATGGCTTTAGGAATATAGTTTTGAACCCAAAATTTTTTTGTAAACTACTTAGGGGTTATATAACAGTGCTATGAAATCGTTTTTCAAAAATTAATTTTTGAAATTTTTAGATAATTTTTAGGCTTTAAAATAATGCATAAAATTGGTAATTTTGGGTTAATTAGGTAATTAAATAGATAATTGCTGATTTAGTGCATAATTATATGTTTTAGGATTTTGAAATTTGATAAAATATATTTTTAGCATTTAGGTTGTTAAATGTAATTATTAGAGTATTATGTAGTAAATATGTAATAGGTAAAAATGGTAAATTTTAAGTTAATTTTGTAATTTAGGGTAATTAAGTGTAAATTTTGATTTGAGATGAATTTATATATTTTGAGATGTTAATTGATGTTGGGAGATGATAATTTGAGTGATAGAAATATTAGATGTGTATTATATACATAATAGGTAATAATACATAATATGCAAAAATTGGAAATATCATAAATAGAAAATGTTAGAATAAAAATTGATATTATACTAATAATAGGAATATATATAAAATCTGGTAAAAGACTTAAATTTAGGTAATTATATGAAAAATATAAAATTTTCTCACATCGAAAGTAAGTTCAGTACACTAATAAGGATTTAAGTGTACTAGATAAAATAGAATATTGATTTAGAACTAAAAGTAATAATTAAGATACTCGAGCCTAATATGATGAATTTTACATTTGTGTTCAGATCGCATTTTTAGGCTTTATGTATAATATCCTTAATTGGAACCGCTTTAGAAACTAAATCAGAATCAAATTCGGAAACCGAACCCTAAACTAACCTAGGATGAATTAATAATAACTATTATGTATATGGGAAGAATTAGGTTAAATCATAACCTAGAGCATATATACATATATATATCATTAAGATATAAATACTAAAAATGCATTTATATTATATATTATAGGACTTACGAAAACGAGTCGAACTGTGATTAGTTAAGTGAGCGACCAATGATACCAGGTAAGTTAGGGTTAATACGTTGCTATATTTCGAAATACTAAATTGCAGTACTTTGAAGCTTAAAATTGTATATGATTGTACTTGTTAAATAGTTAATTGTACGCATGTACTTGTTTCTGAGTTTAAAGATATGATTTTGATTGCTGTCCTAACTTGTGTTTATGTAATTTGTTAAAACGATTGAGCACTTTAGACTAGATCTAATTAAATATATGACTTGAAATTCTAAATCGGATACGCATAGTAACCCATTGGGGGAACATTAGGATTCTTCGGCCAAATACTGACTCCTTCAAAAGGGATAGCGTTGGATAGCATAATTGGTCTTTTCTTTATTCTTAATTGAATTAAGTGACAAGTGACGAGGTTACGATAAGGGTAAAGTTAATGGTTCAAAGATAGTTACGGGAGAAGCGGTATTTCTATTGCACAAGCCCAGGTTTGGTCGTGAGCTATTACATTAATGGAAACTTTTTAACTCAGATTAAAGTGGGTGCAATTTCTTTAATCTTATGATAGGTCGAATAACGGCGTGTGATGGTATTTGCTTGAACATACATTACACCTAATAATTTAGTTAATAACTTTGTTTATGTTTGCTGTTTGGTTTTGAGTCTTTGTCCTAACTTACTGAGCTGTGGTTGCTTATATCTCTATAGACTTTATTACAGATGTTAGCTAGGAAGCAAATTTCAATTACCTCGAAATTAGTAACCGCTGGATCTTAGGGAGTAAGGAAATACATCTAAAGTACAGATATATCTTTAAGGTCTTAGCTTTTATTTATAATCTTCCATTTTCAAATAATGTGTTACTTAGGAAGTATAGGACAATAAAACCCTACAAACATTATTTGTAATACTTAAATCTTAATGTATGTATACATTTCCATACTTTCTTAAGTAAACAACTTATTTAATTTATGAACTGTTTACTTCAAAGCGGGTTAATCATGGACACCTTGTGTAGTCAAATTTAAGATAACGGCTGTATGGTCGGCTTCTATTTTAGAATGGTTTGCATGACGGGACTGTTATGAGTTCGCCACTTCAAAGTGTGATGCTAAATATGTCATAAGGACATCCAGTTATCGAGCCACTCTCAATACTAGGAATTAGACACATATAGAGATAGGGTCAATTGGTACCTTAATTTTTGGTTTAGTAGAAGGGTTTACTTCTGGAAGACACTTCATGAGATGACTTAGACATGTTTAGACAGATTTACCCAACTTATGACCTTAGGGACAAAGTCACTTTTCAAATGATGGAGGAAATTGTTATAACCAAAGGAAAAGTAGTGAGATAGCTAGAGTGGTTAAATGAATTTAGCATGTAAATGTGTACTTTACTCTTAGAGTCATAATAGATCTAACAAAACTAATTCGATTTGGTATTGTAACTACTAATAGAACAAACAATACAAACAAAAATAACGAAAAATAATAAGATTTGTAACAAGTACAAAAAAGAGAGTAAAAGAGATGAAAAGGGTATTAACCCTCTTGAATAATCTGTTTTCCTTCTCTTCCCTCGACCTTCTAGAGTCCAGGTAAACTCAAATCACCAACCCTTGTAAATACCATAAAAGAGAGATCATTGTTAGTAATCTGTTTAGTATCAGTCGATATTAAGAGGAAAAATGAACACGAAGAATAATACATACACGAGTGGATCTATAAGAAACTAGGGTTTAACACAACAAAAAGTTGGCAAAACCCTAAGAGAGAGAGATAGTTTAAAAGAGAGTAATAGAGAGTTCAAGGGAAGAGAGGGAAAGCATTAGTACATTTTGACTACAACAAATATCTCCTTTAGGAGTTAACAAGTGAGCGTATTGTTTATAGTAGTAGGTCGGGCTTAACGGTTATAATCCAAGAGTGATAAAGTTGTAATAGTCACATTATGTATATCAACTTACAATAGAAGTTAGCTACTTGACTGTTATTATAAATTTGATATACTCAAGGCACATACGGCTAAACTACTTTGGAGCAGCTCCAATTCATTGACTATAGTGATTTAAAAGACATTTTATATAACAAAATATAAATTTATATAAAATCTTATATGTAAGACTTGTAAAAGAAATTCTAAATTTTTGTTATGGATTAGATTATGAATCGGATTGGATCACCTAAGAGACCTAGTTGACTCCAAAATACAAACACAAAACTAAGTTTTAGCTTTAGTTATTCCTCACTCTAAATCCCTAGCCACATCTTCCTTATGCTTATGAGTTGATTAACTACGATATATGATATACATAAATTTTAATAGTGCAATTGACCAACAAGTATATTAGATTGTGTATGTAATAATAATAAAAAAAATAAAATTGGTAAAACTAAGTCGTTCTCATAGAAATTAAGACTAGCTCTCAATTATATTAGTCCTAATTATATTTAGGCAAACAGAAATATATACTAAAACAAAAAAATATAAATCAACTCTAATTAATATTAAATCTACTTCTAATTAGGAAAGAAAATATAGGAAACCAACACCTGAAAGATTAAATCAATAAACCAGCAAATTGGAGTCTTGAATTGATGTTAACAATTTTGATATTAGAATATACCATAATTAGCCATTGGATCCTTGACCAGTTTAAATTATTTTCTTTAAATTTCCTTTTAAATTATCAAAGTAATGAAATATAGAATCACTTTCTCTCAAAGTATGAATTACCATAATTACTTAATGAAGTCTTTCTATTTCTAAAAAAGATTATTTAGTTAATTAACCAATTTATGTTTTAAAACCTAACCTAATTACAATGCATAATCTCTTATGTCTTACTTGTAATTCAATATTAGTTTGACATGGAATCGATTGAACGAATTTGATTTTAACCTAATCCAATATATATTCCACAATAAATGAAATACATGCTTGATGACAAAAAAAAAAAAAAAAATTCAAGAACACCAATATTCAAATATTTAATAGAATAATATCATAGATTTATCAATCCAATATTCAAATATTTAATAGAATAATATCGTAATAAAGAAGATTAATTTATGATTATATAAAACACATAAATTACAAAGGGAATAAAAAAACCCATAAATAAAAATCAAGAAAACAATAGAAAAGATTTATTCTTTATCATAGAAATCAGAAATGTTTAGTCTTCAATTTTTATATGAATTAACTTTTCTGTTAGTCATTAATCATTTATAAAAAGATTAAATAAAACTAAAAGAATCCACACTATGGAAATCGAAAGGAGGAAATAAAGCCATTCGGCTCGGTCTCCGTCCTCGTGAATCTTCGTCTGCGGCCGATCTCTCCTCTCGTATCATTTTAATTTTATCTTTCATTATCCGGCACTGCTTAATATTTTGCTTTTCAATTTAATAATGTACGGCACGACTTTGGATTTCCAATTTACTTGGCTCACGGCATTGAATTCGCCTTCGATTACATGGCTTCGGACTTCGGATTTCGTATTGTTGGACTTAGACGTGATTTCATTGCATGGACTTGGTCGTTGTCTTCATATGGGCTCTTGGATTTTGTGAAACTTCAATTCAATTTGCTGCTGCAGACTTGATGGGTAATGGTCATGTGAATACTTCATTCGTGGATTTTGTCCGCTTCAATACATTGGACCATGATTTGCTTTAATTCATCTTCAATGAACTTCATATGTTGGACCGTAAAACGTAAGTGGATGGGCTGGACTGAGCGTCAAATATTAGGCAAGATACTAGAATTCAATTTCAAGCTTGATATATCCATGACATGATCATGTTATATTGGTCATGTAACTTTCTGATATTTATTTTATTTTTTTCGACACAACCCCAACTTAACTATGTCAAATCGTTGTTTAACTTCCTGGTCATCAAATAAATAAATGCAACTCTAATATGATCATATCAATCGATTGTATTGATCTTTAAAAGCTCATAATTCTTTCAATTAAAGTCCAAATCAAGCAAAACTTAATCTTTTTTTTTTCTTTTCATCTCAGTTATTTATCAAAAACCTAAAATAAAAATATTTTTTAATTAAATACCAAACATCCATAAAAATATCAAAATCACCAATAAATACTCATTAATAAATATATATAATAAAACACTTTATTAAACTCCCCTACACTTAACCTTTTGCTTGTTCTAAAGCAAAGTAAATAAAAACCAAGAAACCCATATATAAGGATAAGAATTTTTTAATCATCATTACATAAGCAAGTTAAACATATATTGCATTGAACCAAAGCTCAATCTCAATTTGCATTCTATCAATTAAAAAAAATCCAGTTTCTTAACAACCTTACTTCATAACTTCACTTAATTGTATAACCATGCCCTTAAAACACAATATACTTAAATACCAAATATTAAAACCATATTAGATTTCAAAAGTCAATCTATGCCATATCATTTAACCAAAGATTAAAAAACTTAAGATCACCAAAGATTAAAAAACTTAAGATCAGGTTTAACATCTCTTTAATCAAGAAAGAGTCATTAGAATCTTGTACACCTCATTAAAATATATACACTCCCATCTTCCTTCTCTTCAAGCATCATAATTTAAAGTAACTGCATATTACATCTACCTATTTCCTTATCATCCCCTTATATATACTTTCGTTAGAAAACTTTTTAATTCAATTCAACTACTTTATTTAAGCATCATTATTTTGATTGAGTCCATTGGCAGTGAAATTCAAACCTTGCTCTATTAAGAACCAAGGCAAATCCTTATCAACTTATCTTTACATTAACAACAAGAAAGAACCTGGTTCTTCTGAGGGATCAAAGTCAATCCTTACCAACGTAGCCAACTTATTTACCTTTTCCCTTTTTTTTAGCCTCCAACTATTTTTATTTTTTTAGGGGATTTTCAAGAAATAAGTTTCATTTGTTCATTTACTATGAATTATAAGACTCTAAAAATTTCTAAGAAATAAATATATACCAAAGTAGGCTTAAAAATAGGAATAACTAATTCCTAATTAGTGATATTACCCTAACCTCAAGTCTAAAATCTAAGTATAAATAACATGTAACTCTACTTCATACATATTATACAATTCAACTTTACCATTGTGTAATAAAGTCATAAATAATTAAGTAAAATTATGTATATAATTGAAATAATTTACCTAAGAAGTTGCTATTTCTTCAATTTGAATGCAAATCAAATTTGAACAATATAATGGTTAATAATTATACGTGAAAACAAGTGTAGGTAAAATGAACCATGAAAGCTTAAAGTACTTTAAAAAATATTATTTTATCTCTTCCCCCACACTTAAACTATACATTGTCCTCAATGCATACAATGAAACCAATCAAAGTACAAGAGGGATAAAGAAAAAGTGAACCAATACTTTCCTAGGGTAATGATTATCTTGTAGTTGTGTCAATCCTTACCATGTCACACAGCCAATTCCTCTAATATGCCAAATGCCTTGTCATCTACACGCTAAACACAAAGGATCAAGCCGACTAAAAACAAAAAAACAAAAAAAAGCAGTGAAATAAATAACTAATAGTGGGTTACCTCCTAAGCAGCGCTTGGTTTGTAGGCATCGGCTTGACTATCCAACTTTTTACTCATGGTAGATCAAATTAGGGCTTACTTTCATGCACCTTATCTTTCATCTATTTCCCATGCTGCTTATTTCGACTAGTGTCAACCTCTACTCTATGTGGAGCATTAATTACTATTCTAGTTTTATTAGCAAGAGGATCTCTCTTTTTCCATCGCTTGCAAATGTTCAAATTGACCTCTTCATCTCCCACCCTCAATGATAATTTGCTATTTTTAACATCAATCCCAACTCTAGCAATGGCAAAAAAATGGGCGCCTAAGAATGTTTGAAATCCTTGAATCTTCCTTTATATTTAAAACAATGAAATCTAAAGGAAATATAGCTTTGTCAACCTTAACCAAAACATTCTCAACCAATCCTTGAGGTCTTTTAATGGATTAGTATGTGAATTGAATAGTTGTCTCAGTCTTCTTCAATACATCTCCCAATCATAATTTCTTTACCATTAAACTAGACATAAGTTGACACTAGCACCCAAGTCACATAAAGTATTCTTAAATAACAAATTACCTATGGTGCATTCCCATGTAAACTTACTTAGAACATTCAATTTAGGAAGGAGGGTGTCTTTGATTGCATCTATACACTCCTAAGACAACATGATCGTATCTCGCCCATTTAACTTTCTCTTCTTACTAAGAAGCTCTTTCACAAACCTTTTATAATAAGGCATCTACTCTAATACATCTACAAAGGGGATGTTTATGTACAATTTCTTAGACATATCTAGAAACTTAGCATATTGTTATTCATCTTGCCTCATTTTTAACCTTCTTGGATAAGGTATTAGTGGCACATTTGGCTTTACCATAGGTTAAATCACTTTGACAGTAAACTCTTGCTGTGCCACTTTCTCCTCTTGCTTGGATTTGGAAATTACAACATCCCTTAAACCAACCTATTTGCTTGGCCTCAATGTAACTTCCTATACTAGCTCAATAGAGGTTTTTAAACTCATAGCACTATCAATCTTCTTTTCCAATCTCTTCAAAACCTTTATGATCAAATTAGAAAGTTTCTCACATGCAATCTCCCAAGCTTGATTTGCAATCTCAGTCTTATCGCTTAGAGCCTCAATTCCTTCTATGTTACTTGCTACATGGTAGCTAAGATCTCTGCTAGTTATGCCATTTGAGTCTCTAAGTTATGGATGGCTAATTGCTGGCTCTCAAATTACGTGCCCCACTTTTGCATCAAACTTGAGATAAAACCACTGGAAGTAGTTGAACTATTATATTTTTTCGTTTTAATACTTAAACTTTAAACTTATTCATTTTAGTATCTCAATTTTTTAAATGAGAAAAATTAGTTTCTTTGTTATAATGGCCATTATAAAGAATACCTATTTGTTTCATTTTAAAAACTTTAAGTACCAAAATGAAATAAAAATAAAGTTTAAGCATTAAAATGAAAATAAAATAAAAATTGATATACTTATATTATTATTCTACCATTTTATAATAATAATCGTTATAATAGAAATATTAATTTATTTCATTTAAAATGTTGAAGTATTAAAATGAACAAGTTTAAAGTTTAGATATTAAAATAAAAAAAAAATACGAAAGTTTAGATACTTGTATTGGCTTTATCCCTCAAACCCATCATCATCTCTTCAATAGTTTGCTTCTTCTCATAACTTGGGTTTACTGGATGTGTAGAAGGTCTTGCAGCACTGTCTTACCATGAAAAAATAGGGTTGTGGTGCTATCAACATAATTGACTTGTTCTAGACATAAATTTCCAAATGGGGGTAAAAGAATTACATACCTAGCATTATGAGTGCTTTTGTGGGCCACCACATGATTCACAAACTACTAAAGGATTTAATTGTGAAGTAGACATGAGTCTTTCTACTTGAATGGTTAGAGATGCTACTTAGTTTGTCAACTATATGATCAAGTCAATCTCATATACTTGAGTAGCTCTTCTTGGTGTCACTTTCTCCATCTACTAATTATAAGAATTTGTCGCCATCTGTTCAATAACTTGTAAGCATCATTTGATGACTTATTCATCAATGAACCTCCAAAAGTTGCATCCAACAATCATTTTTAACTAGGCTCCTAAACCATGATAAAATGTCTGAATCAACACCCAAGTAGAAAGCCCACGATGTGGACATGTTCTCAATGAGTCCTTAAACCTCTTCTAGGTCTCAAACAAGGACTTGCCATCATACTGTATATAATATATTATCTCAATTCTTAGCTTAATAGTATGAACTAGCAGGAAGAACCTCATTAAAATTTTTTCTACCATTTGATTCCATGATGTGATTGTGCCAGCTGGAAGAGAGTTCAACCAACTTTTCACCTCATCCAATAAAGAAAAAGGAAATAGTCTAAGTCTCATTATATCATTTGGTGCCCCTTTATACTTGACAGTCTCACAAATTTGAATAAAATTTGCAACGCATTCATATGGGTTATCATTAGCAATGCCTCCAAATTGGTTGGCTTGAATCATCTGAATAAGCTTGGGTCTTATCTCAAAATCATTGGCTTAAATATATGGTTTAATGATTGCATACCCAGCTCCATCAACTATATGCACTCTGAACTCCCACAAAGCACGATTGTTATTAACTTGTGCATTAGCTATGACTATGCTCAAATCAATGATTGGCTAATGCAAGTTTCTTATCAATCTCTGAATCAAATGGCATATGTTCTGTTCTCTAGGTTCTTCTCATAAAAAGTACCTAAAAAAGGAAATAAAATAAAAGTAGTAAACTCAAATCTAATAAAAACTAATAAAACAGAAAATAACATATTTTTGTGTTTTCAAATTTCTTCTTTTTTTTTAATGATAGAAGAATTTAAAAGAGATAAATTAAACCTAATTTCAACATAAGAAATAATAAAATAAGACACCTAGTCTATCCTAAAAACTAAAATTAGCACCACAATCACGAATAACAACTCCAAAAGCTTAGTATGTATAAACTTTAAAAGCACAATTTACCAACAAGTATATTAGGTTACATATGCAGTAATAAAAAAAATGGTGAAACTAAGTCGTTCCCACAAAGATTAAGACTTGCTTTCAATTATATTAATCCTACCTATATCTAGACAAACCAAAATGTACTAAAATAAAAGAATATAAATTAACTCTAATTAATATTGAATCTACTTCTAATTAGTAAAGAAAATATAAGAAACCAATACTTAAAAGATTAAATCAATGAATCAGCAAATTGAAATCTTGAATTGATGTTAACAATCATGATATTAAAATATATCATAACTGACTATTAGATCATTGATCAGTTTAGATTACTTTCTTTGAATTTTTTTTCGAGTTATCAAAGTAATGAAGTATAGAATCACCTTTTTTCAAAATATGAATTATCCTAATTACTTAATTAAGCCATTCTATTTTTAAAAAAAGATTATTTAGTTAATTAACTAATTTATGTTCTAAACCCTAACACAATTATAATCTATAATCTCTTACGTTTACTTGTAATTCGATATTAGTTTATCATGAAATCGATTAAATCAATTTTATTTTTCTTAAATTTTAACCCAATCTAATATACATTCCACAATAAACAAAACACATACTTGATGATGAAAAAAAATTAATAACACTAATATTCAAATATTTAATAGGACAATATCATAGAACCATCAATCCAATATATTAACAAAGAAGACTAATTTATGATTATATAAATCATACAAACTATAAAAGGAATAAAGAAACCCATAAATAAAAATTAAGAAAATGATAGAAAAGATTTATTCTTTATCATAAAAATCAAGAATCCTTAACATTTAATTTTTACGTGAATTAACTTCTCTATTAGTAATCGGTATTTATCTCATTAAGTATTTATAAGAAAATTAAATAAAACTAAAAGAATCCTCTTTACAAAAATCGAAGGGAAGAAATAAAGCCATTCGGCTGTGTCTCGGCCCTCGTGTACTTTCGTCCGCCGCCGATCTCTCCTCTCGTATCTTTTTAATTTTATCTTTCATTCTTTCGCACTTCCTAAAATTTTGCTTTTCAATTTAATAATGTACGGCACGACTTTGGATTTCCAATTTACTTCACATGGGCTCACGACATTGAATTCGCCTTCGATTGCATGGCTTCGGACTTCGGATTTCGTATTGTTGGACTTTGGACGTGATTTCAATGCAAGGACTTGGTCTTGGATTTTGTGAAACTTCAATTCAATTTGCTATTGCAGACTTGATGGGCAATGGAGATTGAAAATCAATCCCTTTCTTTCACTGGCTGTCATGTGAATACTTCATGCGTCGATTTTGTTTGCTTCATTACACTGGACCACGATTTGCTTTAATTCATCTTCAATGGACTTCATACGTTGGACCATAAAATGTAAGTGGATGGGCAAGACTGAGCTTCAAATATTAGGCTAGACATTGGGATTTAATTCTAGGCTTAATACATCCATGACCTGATTGTGTCAATTGCTTTTAAAACTTTCTGATTTTTATTTTATTTTTTTCAATGCAACCCCAACATGATGATATCAAATCATTGTGTAACTTTCTGATTATTAAATAAATAAATGTAACTCTAACATGATAATGTTAATCAACTGTATTGATTTTAAAAAATTTATAGCTCTTCCAATTAAAGTCCAAATCAAGCGAAACTTGATCCATTCTTTTCTTTTCCTTTCCATCTCAATTATTCATAAAAGACTTGAAATATTTTCTAGTTAAGTGTCAAATATCCACACAAAAAACCTCACAAAAATATCAAAATCATTAATAAATACCCATTAATATATATATATATATATAATAAAGCATTTATCAATATATTTATAATGTATTGTATAAGAAGCCCAATAAGATGTTAGCAACCATCACTTAGTAAGGGAATAGAGACAAAAGCATATACAATACAACAAAGGAAGACAAATTGCCAATCAATTTAGTTAAATACAATGCTCAGACAAATGTCATTCACATGATATTGTCTAGTCTGTCTTAAGATTAGAGAAATAACATTTGCTTGAATCTAGGTTAAGGAACTCTTAGTGCAATACAATGAATCACAACTAGATCTAGACTTTCGCAACTATCTCTTTTGAAACCAATGTTGAACTTGCATCCCTAACTTTGTCAGAACTTTTTCTCCAGTTACTTAGTTCAACTAAATGTGGAGAGTAGACCATTTCGATCATCTGTTTCAAAATGTTAATATTTGGCTGGGAAATCTTAATCATTCCCTTAGTGGATTTTAATGCATGTTTAGTTACAATTTAAGTCCATATTTAGCTTATATTGTTTCTAAGTGATCACTTAGTAACGGATACTCAATTAAAGAATATACAGCATTACAAGACAATTCACAATAAGAAGATCATCTACTAGAATAGCATAGCTGTCATGACTCTAACGGGGGCCTAGTAGGATTGTCTAAAGTTTTCATATCATGTGTGCACCCATGATTTGAAAATCATCTTGCAAGTCAGAGATTGCAAGATTCTAAATAATTAGTCACTAAAGTTTTTATTTAATTAACTTACGACCACATATATGTGACTATAGATATCCGATAAGCCACAGTCCAACAGAACCGCAGAGAATCGGTATCCCCTACCAAATAATAAGATTGGGTAGTAAAGTCTAAAACTCAAACTTACTAAAGTCATAAAATTTAAATGTAGTATTAATAACTATATACAAATGAACCATATAGTCTGTCCTCAAAATCTAACTTCTATGCATCTCGACGTTAGCACTCAACCCTCAATTCTTAACCCATGCCCGATCATCTAGCAACCTGCAAAAGAAAACTATTGGGGAGTAAGTTACAGGAGCTTAGTGAGTTAACCCTCGTACTATACCAAGAAATAAGTTATCAAACAGTTTATTAACAAACATATGAATGCATGAATAAGCAGTATGCCAAACAATATATATGCAGTTAACCGGTACTACATATAACATCGGAATTTAACGCCTTTCAAAATCAGGGTTGGAGATACATCGGCACCAATCACAACCGGGCTCTAGCACCTAGGTTTTTACCCTCGTATCATTATATAGGAATTCCCTGTTTCATAGAACAGGTTTCTATTTCCATCAGTCAATAGTATACAAATAACCAGGTCTAGCGGTGAACGGGCT